>OX415239.1:32876056-34126056 GCA_948330725.1 Sherardia arvensis
TCACGCCGATTCCTATCTGCATGCCAAGTTAAATATTTCGCATCTTCCTTATTAGCGAATAAACGCCTCAACCTAGGTATGATGGGGAGGTACCACACAACTTTAGCAGGACTCATTTTCTTTGTTCTAGGCACCGTCTCTGCACAAACACCTATTGACCTGGACCGTTTCGTATACCTAGACTCGTTGCAAACGCGACATGTATCCCTTTCAGCATCTTCGCCCCTGTATAACATACAATCATTAGGGCATGCGTGAATTTTTTCCAATTCCAATCCCATTGGACAAATAATTTTCTTCGCGGCATAGGAACTTTTTGGCAACAAATTATCTTTAGGAAGCAACTCCTTGAACAATTCCAACAATTCCGTCATTCCTTTCTCCGTCAAACCATGTTTCGCTTTCAAATTCAACATCATCAGCGCAGAACTGAGAACAGTGTCGCTAGCTCCCTCATACAGCAAAGTCTTTTTATCTTCATACATCGCCTCCAGCACCTCAAGTCTACCTTTGAAATGCATGGCCACATCTTCCGCCAAATCATCATATTCAAAATCACAATCCATATCACCATTCACACTCTCCTCTTCAATCAAAACTTGATTTTCTCTGACGACAGTACGAGCCTCGCCATGCAATGTCCACCTAGTATAAGCTCTAGAAAATCCTCTCACAATCAAGTGTAACTTTAAATCACGCACACTCAAACGCACATCATTCTTAAAATCTCTACAAGGGCATCGAATTAGCGACTCATTCTGTACTCTTGCATACTCAGTGGCAACATTCACAAACTCTGTCACGAGATTCAAGTATTCACGCGATGTCCTAATATTCTCTTCTATAATTCTAGACCGTTCCATTGCAACGTGCAAATTCTACAAACAAACTCCTACATTGACAAAATTCAAACTTAATCAACCTTTAGAATCACAAATTATCAAAGCCCACCATAGAATTACAACATTTTCAAGTTCTCATACATCAAAAACAAGCATGTCATTGTAAACAAAAAAATACATACAAATCATAACATGGAGAGAACATCGATTCCACAATTTAACAATGCAAGATTTAAAGATGAGATGACATACCTTAACGATTCAAACTTAGATCAAGAATTCAGGCAAGACTTTCCCCTTTTTCTAAACTTTCAAAACTTTCTCCAAAAATAAATATGCAGAGAACAGAATTTTAAACGCCATCAAACCGATCAATTTCCGATTTCGTAACCTACCCAGATACCTCCCTGCAGAATTCGGATTATTTACGATTTCGGATACCTACCGAAATACCTTTTCGAGTGGTTTACGATGTCGTAACAAATGCCACTACTTCTGAGTACAATATGTGGCTTATTTACGGAATCAGAAACTAGCTGGTATCATATATTTAAATCCATAAATACTGGCACGTGCTTTGCAAGTGCCACGGCCAAAGTACAGGCCCATTTCCGATATCGGAAACTTTGGACAGCACGGCAGGAAATCGTTCCCGCCGTGCATTCTCAACGACGTTTTTCAAACAGCCCAGCGGGTTTTCCATTCCCCGCTGCCCTACACGTAAGACATCGGCTAGCCTGATTTTGACCTCCGATACCGAACCATTTCCGATTTCGTAAAGCAGAAGCACGGCGGGAAAAACAAGTTTCCTTTTTCCCGCCATGCTTCTGTGCTGCGCATCCACCAATTTCCACTAGTGGTTATAATTCTAGTAAGATTTTACTTTCCATTTCACATATTACGTTGAGCTAGTAAACCACATGAGTATGTAAATCTGATACAAGCTTGATAAAATATTTACCATCTTCCTAGACTTTGAAAAACGTCCAGCATCATTCATCTGAGCAACTAAGTGAAATCAAAAACTTGCCGAGCAAGTTGTGAAGCAGACGGAACACAAAAGATAGCGCACATAAAAAATTTAGCTTTGTTTTGGAGGGTGCTCAGAGCAGTCTGGTTTTATGAACAAAATGCATAATATATTCTTACAAAAAATTTAATTTCAATTTCAAGAATCTCTATCTCTTCAAGAATGATATTGGAATAAGTCATCAAGATGGTGGATATGTTGGGCTCCGACTTGACCTTCCTCAACGGCGACTTCACTAACCAACTAAATGCACCCTTAGCATCTGATTGATAGTAACTGTGGGATCCGTCAAGAATGAGTATGGCCCTTGTTTCAAATGACCAGTTATAAATTGAACAATGTCTAGCTGAATTCAATGACATGTGATTTGATAAAATTCAATTTAATATAGTCATGTTACTATATTCAATACATTAAATGTTACAGTTCAGTTCAATTTAATTCAGTTATGAACATCCTTAATACTTGATTAAACCGTACTAAATTTAAATAGAAAGAAATATAGAATTTTAGATCAAATAATTTTAATTGTTTAGTAAATAAAATGTTATAGATGTCTTTTTAAATAAAAATGATCATTAAAACAATGGTAATGCCCCTAATAATAGATGATTATATCCATTTTAATCATTTAAAAGATTTCGACGCCCTTAACAAAAACAAATTCCTCTATAGAACCATTTATGTGAATGGCATGATTATTTAAAATGTTTAGTTGCGTGAGCTCATTGTTATATCTAAAGGAAATTAGTGTTGATATTATAGACTTAGACAATCTTCTTATAGGCTTAACCTAACCTTGCTAAACCCCTATTAGTAATGCATGCCATATTTGCCGGCTGATTAGATAAGGGGTAGAAAAGATCAATTATTGGATCTAACTTATGCTACGGGAAGGAGAGTGACAAAACATTCTGTGCATATGGTTATTTATGAACTTACACCTTGAATAGAGCCAGTTTAAAAAGACCTCATTCCTTGGGGCAGAGAAGGGGAGCACATAAGCCCTAGATAACCATCTTATAGGCTTGTCTTGACCGTTGCTAAACCCTTACCAGTAATACGTGTCATGTTTGCAAGATTAGATAAAGGGATTAATAAGATCGATTTCGACCCTACTCCCTCTATAATATATATATATATATATATGTGTGTGTGTGTGTGTGTGTGTGTGTGTGTGTGTGGATTAAGGTTATGTCACAAAAGCATGCCTATATGTGATAATTAAAGTTACTAAAAGACCAGTATTTGAATTATAATTCGACGACATAGGTGAAAATGTTATGGACGTTGTTGATAAAATGGTCAATATTGTGGTAACTGATATCTTTGTTACAAACAGAATAAACGTGATGGTAAAGCATTCCAAAGAGTATGGTACAAGCATGGGTTAAAGTTAAAACTACCTCATGAATTGTATGAATTAGTGAGAGTGATGAACGATTGATACAGTGCTATAAGATTATAGCAATATTGTTTGATGAATTTCCTATCAGCGGGCTTGTGCATACATTAGATGGTAACTTCAGATGATAAACCTCCGCATATTTTGTTATAATATGGCTTTGACTATTTTCTTGCTTTTTGTTATTGCAGTGTTGTTCAACACTATCCCTACTCTTGAAAGTAGAGACTTGGTATGTCTAAATGAGGTACAGGAGGGAGAGGAGCAGACTTTCAGAAGGGAGACTTTCAAATGTCTCCCTTTTGATAAAATAAAGACTTGGTTCTAGGGGTGAATGCGGCCTACTAATCTCAAGCAGACAAACTTATAGAACACGACAAGCTCAAGCCTGATCTTCCTCATGAAGCTAATGAATGATCCCACGCCCTTTCACTTCTTTGTGAACTGGCATGTTGTAGTAGTTTAGCCTAAGGACATGATTTATATGTGATGTGATCTTCCTAATTTTATTATACCATCTTTATAAGATCTTAAATCACTTTCCACGAAGAAAGTGTAGAGGTTGTTTGAAATATGAGGTCTATTCTTTTTAAAAATAAATTATTAATAATATGACTAAATTTACATCAGTGATGGTTGCATCCTGACTGTATCTTTGTAGCACCTTATGGCTTTCTTGTTTTCATTGTAATTTCTTTATTCATTTTCATGCAATTGATGAGTATAAATAGTGTGACGGAGAATTTGGTCCTTTTATTTTGATATGATTAAGGATTTTCTGTTTTATTTTGATTAAAACATAAAGATGCACAACATGAGCTGAAATGATATGACTAAATTGAGACGGCCCATTATCACTAATTAACCATTTATGACGGTGCATGACTGAAAATACACAGATTATAAGATAGATGTAAAAAAGGTTACCTCTCTATTTATAATGGAGACACTATGATTGTTGTTGATCCACCATAAACCATGACCACTCTCTTAAATCGTAAGGTTTCTGATAGATGTCTGGATCCCGCGGTTGACCTCGAACCGAAATCACGAATTGATCTGCAAGACAAAGCCCCGGGGTGGCCTGGGATAAACAATCTGATGCTTAAGTCAGTGACGGTTTTGAGAAACTTATAAGCGTAAGGCATATTGTATGTAAGATGAATAGAGAGGTCTACCAAACCTTAGTATTTATAGAGTTCCAATCCGTAAATTGGCAGGGTATGTAATTAAAGTAAGAATACAACTCTTATGGTGATAACAGTTGTATTCCCATAATTAAAGGAAGTTTATTCCTTGTAAGAAATTAGAATATACACAGTCCTTATAAGGATTGGGCCGATGGACCCGTAAGTCTATCTCTCGCGTATCTCGAGCCCTAGGTCCTCTCGGGCCTCGGTCCAAGTCCGAACGAAGCCTAAGAGTGCGAACCATGGATGTCTACTGATGGTCCGAGTCCGAACAAATCATTGTCCTTATATGGCTCGGCATTCACTTAGGCCCTTATGAGGAGTATCCACTGATGTCCGAGGTAACCTTTCTCTCTTATTCAAAGCCCTTTATTATGTATAGTAGTGTGTATTACTTAGAGAATATCTATGTGCAGCTGTTGACAAGTCTGACTAAACTGAATGGCCAAACTATGGACATGTTGTTGCGCTTATATGACTCCACATCCGAGCTGCATACTCGATGTCGGGCTCTCGAAGGCATGTCCGAGGAAAGGGATGTTCTCCAAGCCCAGGTCAATGCCCTCGACGCCAAAGTGAAGGAGCTGCGTGTACTTTATGCTGCTTCTGTGGAGGTCAATCGCTCGGGGATCAAGGTTAAGCAGTTTAAAGGGGATGTGGAGGCTATTAAGCTGGACAAGGATTCGGCTGAGTCTAAACTGGAATCCGTATAGGCCACTATTTAGAGGAAGGCCCTCCAAGTCAAAGAGCTTACTCAAGAGCTAACCTTGTTGGGTGATCTTTTGGAACAGTGGCGATTGCTCAAACTCTGTAGTGAATTCAGCACCTACTGCCCCGAGATGAGGAAATATAGGGATGAGTCCAAGATGGAAAAACCATGATCAGTGGTGTTCAGAAAATGAGAACAAGGACTCCGAGTCCCCGAGAAAGGTGGCCATAGAAAGAGAATGACACACTCCCTCTGCTGAAGACCCTTAGGTTCCAATGATTCTATAACTCAAGAGGCTCTGCGTCGTGCCAAGTTCAAGTTCCTTGGCAGATAAAAAATTACTTTCAGCAGAAAGTGGGGTTTCGTGAAGTTCAGCCACTCTGACTACGTCAAGGGGAAGGGAGAGAACTGTATCATGGTCAACTAGAAGTGAGGCTTCATCAAATTCAGCCGTCATGACTACTTCAAATGGAAGGAAGAGAACCGTATCATTTTATCGACCAAGATGTTTCTTTTGTTTGGATAGGGTTTTCCCCTTATCAAGTTATTGCCTTGGAAATTAACAACTTATCATTTTTTGAGAGTAGGTTTCTCTTATGAATTCAATGTCTTTCCTCAGGGGTCGACTCGGGGCGTCCTTTCGGATAGTCCTCTTTGGTTGGTTTGGTATAGCCATATTTGATGTAGTGACACCTATCATGTTTGTTTAAATTTTTGGCTCGTAGACCTCAATCAAATACTTTTCTTAAGTATTTTATCTCGAATTCTAATCTTTCTTTACTTTACTCAAAGTGATTGACATTTGAATTCTTCTTTCAAAAAGCCAATTTTATATAAGCGTCAATTGTATACTTTTCTCAAGTATACTACTTATGAGTAGCAACCAAAGTTATACTTAGGATAACATTCCTCTTATTAGAAAAGAAATTTTGACTGCTTAAAATAAAGATAAAGATGGAAGCAAATATAATATATTTTATTCAGGCTTGTGGCTTAAAGTAAAATAAAAGAAATAATTCTTCGTGTTTTATACCCGAACTTAAGGACATGAAGTAGTCATTCTACATTATTTGTGGTTGCCTCGGACCGTTTATTGGCCTTGTCTCGAGCTTTATCTTCCATGGTACCTTCGTAGGTTTACCACTTTCCATCTTCGGGGTATCGGCTCACCCTTCATTATTTCCAAGAGGCAGCTTCCCCAATGGATGGATTTCTAGGACCCGATAAGGACCTTCCCAATTTGGGGCTAGCTTCCCTTCCACTTCCTTTTTAATATTCTCATTCAACCTCATTACCAGTCCTCGCTTAGTAAATGTTGCCAAATGAACCCTTAAGTCGTGGTAGCGCTTGACTCATCGGCAATTCCTGAGAAGAGCGGATGTTGAGGTCCAAGGAGGTAAGCTCGCTCAATGTGTTTTCTTTGTGGTTGCCTTCTCGAGGGATGTGGTTCAACTCATAGTGTTGAAATTGGCTTAAAAGAGGTCTAACTATCTCGAGGTATTTTTGCAGGCTTACTCTCGAGTTTCTTAGTCACCTTGAACCTGTTGTACCAAAACTTATGAATCACTAAAGATCTCAAGGTCTTTAAATTCAACGTCCTTTGCTAGTTTTATCCCCATTATTAAGGCTTCATACTCGGCTTCATTGTTTGTGGCTAGGAAGTTGAAGTGGAGGACACATGGATGGTCCTTTCCCTCGGGGCTAGTTAACAGGACACCAGCGCCACTACTCCCTGAGTTAGCGGATCCATCAATGTACAGGCGCCACTTTCCTATGTTTGCAGGTGGTTCTGGTCGGTCGATTTCCACTAACTCCATTATGAAATCCGCCAAGACTTGGCCCTTGATGGATGTTCGAGGTTTGTATTGTATGTCATGCTCCCCCAACTCAATAGCCCACTTCATCATCCATCCCGAGGCGTCGGGTTTCTGTAAGATCTGTCTGATTAGGTAGTTGGTTATGTTTCCTATAATATGTGCCTGAAAGTAGGTACGTAACCTTCTAAAGGCATGCACCAATGCTAAGATCAGCCGTTCAAGGGGGGTATATCTTTTCTCGGACCCTACTTACATAGTATATGGGGTGTTGAGAATCCTCTTTTTCTTTTACCAGCACAACACTAATGGCTAATTGTGAGGCAGATATGTATAAGTAGACAACTTCCCCCTTGTCGGGCTTTAATAGTGTAGGCAAGTGTTTGAGGTGGTCTTTGAGGGCTTTGAAGGCATGTCCACACTCATGGGACCATTCGTACTAGTTAGATTTCTTAAGTATATTGCAGAAGGGTAGGTGCTTTTCTGCCACTTTTGAAAGGAAGCGGCTTAGGGCCGCAAGGGACCCTGTTAGCTTCCGCACATCTTTTACGGTTTTCGGGGGCTGGATATTCTGCAAGGCTTCTATCTTCTCAGGGTTGATTTTGATCCCTCGATTGGATACCATGTATCCTAAGAATTTTCCTGCCCCCACACTGATGGTACACTTAGCCGGATTTAATTTTAGATTGGTTGTTCGTAGTGTATCAAAGGTCTCCGTCAAGTCTTCGAGGAATATGTCATAACTATGGCTCTTCACCACCATGTCGTCGACGTATATCTCCATATTTCACCCGATTTGGGACTTGAATAGTTTATCAACCAATCGCTGGTAGGTAGCTCCAACGTTCTTTAATCTAAAGGGCATCTCTTGTAGCAAAAGGTTCCCTTGTCAAAGAGGTTTTCTCCTTATCCTTCTCCGCCATTGGAATTTGATGTTATCCTCGGTGGGCATCAAAGAAGACTAACACTTGATATCCAACAATCGCCTCAATCAATCGGTCTATAGTTGGTATGGGATAGTTGTCTTTGGGACAACAATTCAGATTGGTTAAATCAGTGCACATCCTCTGCTTCCCGTCGGGTTTTTTGACCAGCACTGGGTTGGCTATCCATTCGGGATATTGCACCTCTTAAATTACATCAGTTTTGAGTACCTTGTCTACTTGCTTGAACTCGATCCAAAGTAAAGATGCGGTTTCCGTCCGCCACTCATACGTGCAACGTGATCTCTCCCAAAGGTGTTATGGGATCCTGTACAAATCCCGAGATTGGATTTGTAGGTACAAGATAACCTTTAGGCAATCCTAATTTCTCATAGTAACTGAGAAACATGATTTCAATTTCACTTCCCCCCATCAACGAGAACCCGCTTGACCATAATATGGTTAATAGCAACGGATATAACCAAAGGATCAGAATTGGGAATCTGGTTCCTATTTGAAATTTTGAATTAAAAAAATAAGCGTGAAAGTTAGAACTTATGAAGAAGAAAAAAACACTCAAAGACTATAAATAATGATGAACTAAATCAATTATTTTCTTACTCTTCAGTTCATGTGTGGCTCGTAGAAATTTTTGTCCTTGGCATCATTTCAAACAACTCTAGACTTCTTCTCTGAAGAATGTTTAGTTACACATTCAAGTGAAAGTGATGGAGATGATGATTTCCTCTTACTTGGTTTATTCCACGACAATACTTTGAATATTTTTGCACTGGCCTTTGCTACCTCATCGCTTTTAATTTTGGATGTCTTCCAAAAAATGTGTAATGGTACTAATGTTGTTGTTGTTCAAAGAGTGTATAACATATGCTTCAAATATCATAATTTCTCTAAACTCAAACTTTTCATCATCAGGAGACATAACTGCACTCAAGTAATGTTAAATTCTTAGTGATTTTCAAAAATTATATTGTTTTCAAACCTAATGGCAAGATATATATATATACCCAAAAACATCAAACTTGAGGTTTAATTGTTGTTTGTGATTCCATTGCCACAATAAATCCCACATATATATAGAAATATTTTTGAATCCAAATTTTGAACCAAGAAACTTTAACATACAAGGGAATATATTCGCAACAAAATTATATATCCCCTTTATAAAAACTAGCTACATTCATGATTAAAACATATTTAGTCAATATAAATATCGTTGATTTCTTCAACCAATTCACAAGCCTCATAGGCGTAAATCAGGTGCAAATCCGGCACAATGTTGCGACAATAAACATCCATACAAGCAAGAAGGATACAAACTCCTGTAAACGACATATCTGCACTTCTGATAATATACAGGGAATGATTAGAATTTATGTTTGTTTTGAAGCTCAACGGGAATGGAGGTGGATTATATATATATATATATAGACAAGAGCATCTCTTGCAATGAATTGTTTTGATTTATTCTCTTTTTATTAGGGTTAATTTTTTAATTAGATTGTGCGCATAATTAATCCATTAAATTTTTCTACAAAAATCCATCGTATTTTAATAATCAGCTTCCCTAAAAATACTTTTCAACGGCCCTTCATGTTCTTTGCTAATGGAAAATGGTAGTTATTAAATATTAACTATAGCTCACTGTGCGACATGTGTTGCACGGTATATTTAATCACTTATTAGTGCAAATTTTTGGATGATCATTATAAATTGAGATTAATTTAAATGGAATAGAGCCTAAAATGATCTGATATGTCGACTTTTCATTGTTTATTTTGAAATTACGAAAAGTAAATTTTGTATTTGTTAATATTACATCTTTGTAGAAAATTAAACGTGCATTTAACAGGGTACATGAATTGTTTTGTATCCCTTATAATTTTCATTACTCCCATAGGCGCAAATCCGGTGCAATTCCAACACGATGTTGCGACAATAAACATCCAGAAAAGCAAGAAGAATACAAACTCCTGTGAACGACATATCATCACCTCTGATAATATACAGGGAATGATAAGAATTTATGTTTGCTTTGAAGCTCAATGGGAATGGAGGTGGATTATATATATAGGGACAAGAGCATCTCTTGCAATGAATTGTTTGGATTTATTCTCTTTTTATTTGGATTTTTTCTTTCATTAGATTTTGTGCGTAATTAATCCTTTGTAGTTTTCTATAAAAATCCATCATATTTTAATAATCAGCTTCCCAAAAATACTATTCAACGGTCATTCATGTTCTTTGCTAGTTGAAAATGGTAGTCATTAAATATTAGCTAGAGAGATCAGCGTGCTACGTGCGTTGCGCGGTATATTTAATCACTTATTAGTGAAAATTGTTGGAGGATCATTATAAATTGATACTAATTTAAATGGAATATAGTCTCTTATCTAATCCGTCGACTTTTCATTGTTTATTTGGAAATTAAGAAAAGTAAATTTTGTATTTGTTAATATTACATCTTAGTAGACAACTAAAGGACATATTGCATTTAATAGGGTACATGAATTGTTTTGAATCCCTTATAATTTTTGTTACTCTCACAAGCGCAAATCCAGTGCAAATCTGATACAGTGTTGCGATAATAAACATCCAGACAAGTAAGAAGAATACAAACTACTTAAACGACATATCTGTACTTCTGATAATATATAGGAAATGATAAGAATTTATGTTTGCTTTGAAGCTCAATGGGAATGGAGGTGGATTATATATAGGGACAAGAGCATCTAGTCTTGCAATGAATTGTTTGGATTTATTCTCTTTTTTATTTGAATTTATTCCTTAATTAGATTGTGCGCATAATTAATCGTTTGAATATTTCAACAAAAATTCCTCATATTTAAATAATCAGCTTCCCCGGAAATATTTTTCAACAACCATTCATGTTCTTTGCTAGTGGAAAATGGTAGTTATTCAAGTTTGACTAGAGATCACCGTGCGACGTGCGTTGTACGGTATATTTAATCACTTATTAGTACCAATTGTTGAATGATCATTATAAATTGAGATTAATTTAAATGGAATAGAGCCTTAAATGATCTGATCTTTCGACTTTTCATTGTTTATTTTGAAATTATGAAGAGTAAATTTTTTATTTGTTAATATTACATCTTTGTAGACAACTAAAAAACATATTGAATTTGTTACAGGCAAGTGATAATTATACAGTTCATGATTCCATACAATATTTATTCATTATTGTAACTTTCAATAAAAATGTCTTCATTTTGCAGTATTACATATTTGCATATGTCGATGCTCCTGGATATCAGATACTGAAGAATCTCAACATTATCAGCACAGGCATACTGTATAGAATTATTCTCAAGAAAGAGTAAGCCTGCTCTCTAATAAATGAATAAAAAAATAGAAATTTTCCTTTGCCCTTTTGCATTTCCTAAGTAAGAAAATCAATCTTTACTTGTCTGATGAACATATGTCTATTTTGTCTCTTTCTGGCAATGATGTTTCTTTAGTAAAGTTCAAAATTGTTTGTCGATATGATTTGTTATATATTCATGCTCTTTCTGTTTATTCTTTAGGTTAAGTAATATCCAGAGGGCTGCATTCATTTTATTGTGCACAGCAGAGCCGTTCCTGGGGGAATGCCATCCGTGCGGTTGCACCGGGCCCCAAAGTTTAAGGGGCCCCAAATTTTATATATTTTATATAATTGAGATATAATTGGAATTTTGTTTTTCAGAGATTTAAAAAAAATTAAAGCAAATTTGAACTAGAGAAAAATTGAGAGGCACAAAAATTTTATATTACGTATATATTTCGTTATGACTGAGGTATAATTGCAAAAGATTTACAAAAATCTTAGAAATATGAGAAAAAAATTGAATATAAAAAAATTGAAGATCATCAATTTTGTTTTGCACCGGATCCCAAAAATTACAGGGATGGCCCTGGTGCGCAGATGCACCACTGCACAACTTGATCCACGGTATTGTCTTTATTTGGAGTTATTTGATCGTCGAATGTTCTTTTTTGAACTTCCATGATATTGCATTTATACAGCCAGAATATATCAAATTTGCTTACTCATATATATTGAATACTGAAAAGTATATGATACACGGCCTTAGCAATTTGTGATCGTGTTATGTAGTTCTGATCGTGTTCTTTAAACTCCGCTTCAAGGTTGGTTGATGGAAATTGTAAGTTGGAAACTCTGCACAATCATGATTGACTTTGTTCTTCTGACCATGCGACGTGCATTGCACGGTATATTAAATCACTTATTAGTGCAAATTATTGGATGATCATTATTGATAAGTCCATGGTACGTATTTGGGCCTCATTCATACTAGGACCAGGGCCCGAGAAGGGTCGTGGGCTCGAGTTACGCGGAGGATGAATCCACGGGTCCATCAATCCTAATCCTTACAAGGAATGTGTATATTATGAATGCTCTACAAGGAATATATATCCTCCTAAACAAGGTAATACAACCATGGCCGAAATACACTTCTTCTATATATGGTCATACAACTGTTATCTCAAAAATAGTTCTATTTCTACCATAAATACATATCTTGGTGATCTACGGATTGTAACCATATAAATACCAAAGGTTTTGTAAACCTCTCTATCTATTATCTTACATACAATAAGCCTTACGCATCATACTAACTTGAGCGTCGAAATGTCTCCCCTCGGGACACCTGAGGCTTTGTTTTGCAGATCAGTTCGTGAGCTGGGTTCGTGATCAAGCGCGGGTCGTAGACATCCATCAATTTGGCACGCCCAGTGGAATCCGCTTGCTATTCTTGATCTATTCGACCTTTAAACTCATGGCTGATCCGGCTGAAAACCTTCGTGGGAGCACATGAATCCGTTTTCCGGCCCATACAGGAATAAGAAGCACCGATGCCAACCGCGACAACGACGAGATGAGCCATACCACCAACCAAGGGCGCCGCGCCATAGAAACCTCTCCCTGGGAGTGGGAGAGCAAAAGATCTCGCCTCGACGGAACCGCTACTTTTTAACCTCAGGATGCAGTTACCAGTCAATTCCCTCATTTAGATCCCGTAGTAATCACAGTTGACATAAACCATAACGTGATCAAACGAGTTCTAGTAGATGAGGGAAGCGAAGTAGAAGTCATATTTCTCAGTTGTTATGAACAGTTGGGATTGGACAAAAGTAATCTCGTGCCCACAAACCCTATCTCGGGATTTGCAGGTAATCCTATAGCTCATTTAGGAGAGATCACTTTACCAATGCGAGTGAAAGATGGTCCTCGAAGTACATCCCTCCGTTGCACCTTCGCGATCATCGAATCCAGAGCGCCTTACAACATAATCCTTGGACGACCTTGGATGTGCCAAGCAAAGGCCATCTGGTCCCCGTACCACTTGGCGATGAAGTTCCCCACGAACCAAGGGATAGCCACAGTCCGAAGTGATCAACAACTAGCTCAAGTTTGCACAATTCAAGCTATCCGAGAACCAACAAAAGGATGATCTCGAACCAGCTAAAAACTCCGAGTCCGAGCCGATGCAACTCGGAGAATCAGGAACCGTCGAGGTTGGAACTCTCCTGCCCCTCGAGATAAAGACCAAACTTCGAGATCTCCTCAACCAGTATATAGATGTCTTTTCCTGGGATACCAATGACTTGGTAGGAGTATACCCTTGTTTAGTGGAACATTACCTGAATATCAACCCCTCACAGAAGCCTGTAAAGCAGAAACGACGCATCTTTGCACTGGATCGAGTTGAAGCCATTGGAGAAGAAGTAGACAAGCTACTTAAAGCCCGTATAATCGAGGAAGTGCAGTACCCGGAATGGATAGCTAACCTAGTAATGGTCAAGAAACCGGACGGGAAGTGGAGAATGTGCATTAATTTCACCAACCTAAACGATTGTTGTCCTAAAGGCAGCTATCCTTTGCCCTCGATCGACCGACTAGTTGAGGCGATCGCTGGATATCAAGTACTAGCCTTTTTTGATGCCTTCAAGGGATATCATCAAATCCCCATGGCAGAGCAAGATAAGGAGAAAACCTCCTTCATAACCGACAGGGGGACCTTCTGCTACAAGATGATGCCTTTCGGATTGAAGAATGACGGAGCTACTTACCAGCGACTGGTGGACAAATTGTTCAAATCTCATATAGGACGTAACCTCGAGATTTATGTGGATGACATGGTAGTGAAGAGTCGCAGTTATGATGCCTTCTTTGAAGACTTAAAGGAAACCTTTGATACATTACGGGCATCCAACCTGAAATTGAACCCCGCTAAGTGTACCATTAGTGTTGGAGCGGGTAAATTCTTAGGATACATGGTATCCAATCGGGGAATTGAGGTAAACCACGAGAAGATAGAGGCTTTGCAAAATAAGCAACCCCTGAAGACCGTCAAAGAGGTACAGAAGCTGACAGGATCCCTTGCAGCCCTTAGCCGATTCCTCTCCAAAGGAGCAGAAAAGCACCTGCCCTTCTTCAACATCCTTAAGAAGGCGAACCAATTCGAGTGGTCCCATGAATGCGGAGAAGCTTTCCAAGCACTTAAAGACCACCTCAGACAACTTCCGACATTGTCGAAACCAGACAAAGAGGAGACTCTCTATTTATATATATCTGCGTCCAAGCTAGCCATTAGTGTTGTGTTGGTCAAGGAAAATGAAGGATTGCAACATCCCATATACTATGTAAGCAGAGCCTTACAGGGGCCCGAGACAAGATATACACCCCTCGAGCGCTTAATACTGGCCCTTGTGCATGCCCCTCGACGGTTGCGGCCATACTTCCAAGCGTATACTATAGTGCTTCTAACCAACTACCCAATCAGACAAATCCTCCAGAAACCTGATGCTTTGGGACAGATGATGAAGTGGGCCATCGACTTGGGAGCATGACATACAATATAAGTCTCGGACGGCCATCAAGGCCAGGCTTTATCAGATTTTATAATGGAGTCTGTTGAACCAGTAGAGATCAACCAACAGAAACAAATTCCATACATAGGAAAATGGCGGTTATATGTCGATGGATCCTCCAACTCGGGGGGAGTGGTGCCGGAGTTTTACTCACCAGCCCCGAGGGGAAGGACCATTCCTATATTCTCCATTTTGACTTCCGGGCTACTAACAATGAAGCTGAGTATGAAACCCTCATTACAGGACTAAAGCTGGCTAAAGACCTAGAAGTTAGAGACCTAGATCTTCAGCGACTCACAGATCGAGGTACAACATGTCAAAGGCGAATACGAGACCCGAGAGTACAGTCTCCAGTACCTCGAGATACTTAAACCTCTCCTAAATCAATTCCGAAATTATGAATTGAATCATATCCCCCGAGAAGGCAAACACAAGGCAGATGCACTGAGTAAACTTGCCTCCTCGGACCTCAACATAAGATCTTCTTAAGAACTGCTGATGGAAACTCTGGCAAAGAGGAGTTATGAAGAAAGCAGCATCATGGTTGTTGACGTCTCAGACACATGGATGAATCCCTACATTGAGTACCTACAAACGGGAACCCTCCTGGAGAATAAGCATTTGGCACGAAAAATCCGAGTTAAGGCTCCCAAGTATGTCATCCATGAAAGGATACCTCCAACCTTTGCTTAAGTGTGCTGGGCCCTCTGACGCTGAGGCGTTAAAAGGTCAAAACTATGTAAAATGAAAAGAAACGGCGTTAAAAGGTCAAAACTATGTAACATGACAAGAAATGGCGTAAAAAGTCAAAACTATGTAAAATGACAAGAAATGGTGTTAAAAGGTCAAAACTGTGAAAAATGACAAGACACTTCATACAAGAAACACATGAAGGAGTTTGTGGTAGCCACCAAGGTCCACACACCGTTACCCGTAAACTCCTACAAATGGGTTATTTCTGGCCTACAATGCTAGAGGACTCAAAGAAATATATTGATTCATGTCACCAGTGTCAGAGGTTTGCCAAGATGATCCATGTGCCTCAAGAGAATATGATTACCATCCAAGAATCATGACCCTTCGTCCGGTGCGGTATGGACCTCGTCGGACCTTTTCCCACGGCCCCTGGTAATTTCAAGTACCTTATTGTGGCTATTGACTACTTTTCAAAGTGGGTAGAAGCTGATGCCTTGACCAACATAACTGGCAAAACAGTTATTAACTTCTACTGGAAAACTATTGTGTGTCGCGATGGCATCTCGAGATACATAGTGACAGATAATGGAGCACAATTCGCCAACAACCCCTTCAAGAAATGGTGCGAGGAATACGGCATACATCAGAAGCTCACCTCGGTATATCATCAAGAAGCCAACGGCCAAGTAGAGGTTACAAATCGAACCTTGGTAAGCGGTATCAAGAAGCGCCTAGAAGGAGCCAAAGGAAACTGGATCAAAGAACTCCCGAGCATGATCTGGACCCACAGAACTACACCAGCTACAGCAACCACAGAGACTCCTTATAGCTTAGTTTATGGGTCAGAGGCAGTCATCCCCATGAAAATCGGAGTCCCCTCTGCCCGTACCCCCCAGACAGAAGATGAAGATAGCACTGCCAATGAATAAAACCTTCGTCTCGACCTTGACCTTCTGGAAGAGAAAAGAGCCAATGCTACTATTCACGAGGCCAAGGTGAAGGAAAGAGTCAAGCGCTACCATGATAGGAGAGTCCGCTTGGCCACCTTCGTTAAAGGAGACCTTGTAATGAGGTTAAACAAGAAAAGCAAGAAAGAAGTGGAAGGGAAGCTAGCCCCGAACTGGGAAGGTCCGTATCGAGTCCTAGAATCCCATCCAGGGGGAAGTTACCTCTTGGAAACCTTGAAAGGCTAACCTATACCACGAACATGGAATGTGATTAACTTACGAAAGTATCACAGAAGATGAAACTTGATAAGGAGCCTCACAAAGGTCCGAGAATATCAAGAACGCCCAAGAGCCTTCCAAACGTCCGAGACATTTATGCTTTAGCACAAACGGATACTAAAACTCAAACTTACAATTTATTTTACTTCTTCTCTTAAAGTTATAAACTTAGATTGAAGTCATGTTATTTACAAAATTACACCTATCCTTATTCTAAGCAATCTTAAATTCCTTTTCTAAAAAGAGAAATGTTATCCTAACTATGACATTGATTGCTATTCAAAACAACATACTTTATAAAGTATGAGATTGGTCGGCTTATACAAAATAAGCTACTTGGATCCAATATTCAACAACCTATCGTTTTGAATAAAGAAGATAGGTTCGAGATAGAAGTACTTCATTGTGCTTGATTGAGGTCTATAGACTAAAAGGGCAGACGTGCTCAAATATCAATCATCTCAATAAATAAAGAGGAAAACCTCAAAAAACAGAAGTTTAAACTCATCAAAAGGTGTTATTACATCAGAATATGATACTTCTAAAAAATCCCAGGTGGATAACAAAGAGGTAAAACCTCGAACCCAAAAAGGTCATATCAAAGGTGTTATTACATCAGAATATGATACTTCTAAAAAAACCCTAAAGGGACACATAGAGGAAAAACCTCGAAATTTGATACACGAGTCATGGAAAAGGTGACTATTACATCAGACTATGATACTTATAAATACGCCCAAAAGGATCATCTATGACTTCACCAGAAGTGGCACTTGAGAGATGGGCTATTGTCAACTTTTCTGCACGTTGTGACATCAAGGCCTTGTCAAAATATGCCCGAGGAAGAAGCCTAATAGCATCAAGGTCGCAGAGTGTTCATCATGGACAACTGCGAATACCTGATCCTGGAGTATCTCAACTTCATAAACGAGATAGAAGCTCCTTTCCAGTAAACCATGAGACCGAGGTTCATGTGCAAAGGATCCCAATTCTCAGGGCTGATGAGGAGATGCCAACAAGTCAGGTAAGCAAAACTTGCTTTGACTAATATACCTTATCAGTGGAGGAACTAGGAAGCACCTCGTCAAGGGAAGATAACTCAGGATACTTAGCTTTAATAAGTCTCAGTAGATCTCCGGCTATAGTTATCTTCTTGGAGGGATCCAATGCATCCAAAAAATTGGTCCCAGGAATCCATCGGCTAGCAGTCAGAACAGAGAGCTTATCAGCAGCATCCGGATGAGAGAAGATGGTCTCCACCACCTTGGCCTCATAATCAGATTGACATAGTCGCAAGACATGGCCTAAAATCTTATGATTCTCGGAGTCATGGAACGAATCCCCATACTCCTCTCTGTGACTCTTAAACTCGGGGCTACAAACGATGAAGGCACCCCAAAGCCTAAGAAACCGTTTCAGCTCCTCCAAGTCCTCTTTTGAATCCAATGTCTGCGCCAGCTTTGACACGGTGTCCTCGTAAACCCTCAGCTCCTTTTCTTGGGACTTCCTTGCCAGCATTAAGTCCTTATTTTCGGCCTCAAGCTGCTTCACCCTATCTTCCAGTTGAGTCACATCCAATTGGAAATGGGACAGATTGGGGATGCATAACCGATTTGGTCGTTAAGGATGAGATAACAGCCTCCATCTCTTCCTTCTTGGCCCTGAAAGCCCGACACTTGACATGTAACTCCTTCACGGAGTCGTACAACTGCTGGATCTCACCATTAGCCCAGCCTCCCAGCATGGATAGATCTGTCATCAGCTGTAAAATAGGAGACATATAAAGACCCGGTTCTCGACATTTGAGAATTCATATAGTATGACAAGGAAAATAACTACCTCCGAGAGGAAGGGATACTTCTTGAAAGATCTCCGAGAAGCCTGACCATCCTCTTCCTTTGGGCGACTCAAATAATACTTCAACTTCTTCAGAGGAGCATCTTCAGAGATCACCAGATCAAGGTCAGATTCATCATAATCTGAGGGCTCCCAAACCTCCGGTTCCATCTCCTTGGACCGTACCTCCTCGGACTCCTCTGTTTCCTCCTCTGTGGCCTTGAGAGCTGCCTTCCCCTTCTTGATCCTTTTCTTCGGGGGAGACGCTATATAAAGGAAGAACATCAATATATTACACTGAAGAAACATACTACACAACTATAGTATGATAATCGAAGAACTACCTGAAGAAGACCGGCTCGAGGAGGATTCAATGGCATTCCTGGGAGACTACCCCGTACCCCGCTTTCTGGCTTTCCTCTTGTCTTCCTGGATTTTATCAGGGAGGGCCCGATTCCGGTTAGGCTTCAGGAAACTGGATGTGGACTTCGACCGGGGAACGTCTAGCAAGTACGAGTAAGTGACAGAGGGCCACTGCCAGACAGAGCCATGAGCACCCAGCACAAAATTCCCTCTTTGAAGGGTAATATCCTCCTTCAAGAGTTCCTCAAAGATGCCCTTTAAGTGAACAAGGATATTGAAGACCATGTCTCGGGCTATAGCATCCTTTGGCTTGGAATGCAAATCAGGGACCTCGCACTTACTTCGGTCGAAAGTGAAGCGGTCAGCCTCCCACTCACCACTGTTATCAGGAAACACGATGGGTTTCCTCTTCCTCGGAGTGAGGGTGATGTACTCGTACTTCTCGAAAGAGAATAACTTGTACAAACTCCTAAATAAATCTAGGCTCGGTTCATAATTTTTCCGAGCACACGAGGAAATCACGGCCATGATCAACACCACCACATTGGAGTGTATTTGGCTTGGATGTAGCTGATGATGCTGCAGGAACTCATAAAATAGCAGGGGAAAAAGAAAGCTTACCCCCTGCTGCAAAAACCTTCCATAAATTATCCCCCGAGTAGGGCTAACCAGGTTTTCAATTGGGATTTCTCCATCCTCGAGCTTCAAGCCAACATCGAGAGGATACGACAGCCTGCATGACCGCATATATCGTAGTGTCTTTTCATCGACTACCATGGTGATGCCACATGCATCACCAGCAACTGGAACCCGTTTTTCAACTTGGGGCTCCATATTTGGGTCCACATCCGACCCAGAGGCACCATCATCCGCCACCGCAGTCACAGCCTGCAACGGCGTAGCAATGGTCACCTCCATCAGCTCCCCAGATTCAACCTCTAGTAACAAGGTACTCAAATCAAGAGCTGCTGGGGGTCTTTCTTCAGCAACATTCTCTCCATTTCCAGGGGGAACGCTGGAATTTGTTGACGACGTGGCAATACAGAGAATGGGGGGAAGAGAATATATGAAGGAAAGAAGACAAGTTTTTTGAAAAACTTTTTCTGAGATTGGAAATATGAATTGCTTGGATGAAGATTGATGATAAGGACAAGGAAAATTTGCTTGGTTATATAGCCAGTAATTAGCGTGCATTTAAGTGGAGTAATTACCTCGACTCGCAAAATGATATAGGCAATTGGAAGGTTGGTCTTTCTCACCGTCAGAAGATACAATGAACAATGGACACGTGTCAGCTCTTTCAGATATTCAAGAAGATATATTCAGATCCAACCGTCCACGTGTCTTAATGGAATACAAAAGAACTTAAGCTAGATATTCAGAAGGTTTCTCCCGAGAGGTCAGTCTCAAGCAGCCCCCCCGAGCTTAATACCCTGAGTTATCCTCCCTTGAGTTATTGGTTTTTCCCTCAAGAAGCAAGCCTCTCCTTCAACCTTCGAGATGGAGCACCCCAGATTCTGAATATCTACCTTGGGGCTACTGATAAGTCCATGGTTCGTATTCGGGCCTCATTCATACTCGGAACAGGGCCCGAGAAGGGTCGTGGGCTCGAGTTACGCGGAGGATGGATCAACGGGTCCATCAATCCTAATCCTTACAAGGAATGCGTATATTAGAATTCTCTACAACGAATATATATTCTCCTAAACATGGTAATACAACCATGACCGAAATACACTTCTTCTATATATGGTAATACAACTGTTATCTACATAATAGTTGTATTCCTACCATAAATATATATCTTGGTGATCTACGTATTGTAGCCATATAAATACCGAAGGTTTGATAAACCTCTCTATCTATTATCTTACATACAATACGCCTTACGCATCATACTAATTCGAGCGTCAGAGTGTCTACCCTCGGGACACTCTAGGATTTGTTTTGCAGATCAGTTCGTGAGCTGGGTTCGTGATCAAGCGCGAGTCGTAGACATCCATCAATTATAAATTGAGATCAATTTAAATGGAATAGAGCCTAAAATGATCTGATCTGTCGACTTTTCATCGTTTATTTTGAAATTAGGAAGAGTAAATTTTGTATTTGTTAACATTACTTCTTTGTAGACAACTAAACGACATATTGCATTTAACAAAGTACACGAATTGTTTTGTATCCCTTATAATTTTCATTACTGTCACAGGCGCAAATCCGGTGCAAATCCGACACGATATTGCGACAATAAACATCCAGACAAGCAAGAAAAATACAAACTTTTGTAAACGACATATTTGCACTTCTGATAATATATAGGGAATGATAAGAATTAATGTTTTCTTTGAAACTCAATGGGAATGGAGGTGGATTATATATAGGGAGAAGAGCATCTCTTGCAGTGAATTATTTGGATTTATTCTCTTTATATTTGGATTTGTTCTTTAATTAGATTGTGCGCATAATTAATCCTGTGAATTTTTCTACAAAAATCCATCGTATTTTAATAATCAACTTCCCATAAACTAATTTTCAACGGCCATTCATGTTCTTTGCTAGTGGAAAATGGTACTAATTAAATATTAGTTAGCGATCACCGTGCGACGTGCATGGCACGGTATATTTAATCACTTATCAGTGCAAATTGTTGGGTGATCATTATAAATTAAGAATAATTTAAATGGAATAGAGCCTGAATTATCTAATCTGTCGACTTTTGAAATTACGAAAAGTAAATTTTGTATTTGTTACTATTACTTCTTTGTAATAACTAAACAACATATTGCATTTAATAGGGTATATGAATTGTTTTGAATCCCTTATAGTTTTCATTACTCTCACAGGTGCAAATCGGGTGCAAATCCGACACAATATTGCGACAATAAACATCCAGACAAGCAAGAAGGATACAAACCCTTGTAAACGACATATCTGCACTTCCAGGGAAAGATAAGAATTTATGTTTTCTTTGAAACTCAATGGGAATGGAGGTTGATTATATATAGGGGCAAGGGCATCTCTTGCAATGAATAGTTTGGATTTATTTTCTTTTTATTTGGATTTATTCTTTCATTAGACTGTGCGCATAATTAATCCTTTGAATTTTTCTACAAAAATCCATCATATTTTAATAATAAGCTTCCCCATAAAAACTTTTCAACGGCCCTTCATGTTCTTTGCTAGTGGAAAATGGTAGTTATTAAATATTAGCTAGAGATCACCGTGCGACGTGCGTTGCACGGTATATTTAATCAATTATTAGTGCAAATTGTTGGATGATCATTTTAAATTGAGATTAAGGGCCTTTTTAGTACAACTTATCTGAATATTTTTCAGTTCAGTTCAGTTCAGTATTTTTCATTTCAGTTCACTTCAGTACTTTTCAGTTAATTGCATTGTACTTTTTTTAAAAAATTAAACAGATTAAATGGTAATTATTCAACACAATTCAATCTAGTTTAGAGAAAATATAATTTATTTCAATTCACTTCAATGAAAATATAATATAATGATTTTAAGTTCATATTGAAAATTCAGTTCATTTTAGTTAAGTGTAGTTCAATTCAGTTCATTTTAGTTAAGTGTGGTTCAACCCCGTTCATTTCCGTTAAGTGTAGTCAAATTCAGTTCAGTGTAGTTCAATTCAGTTCTGTTTTATATTCTTGATAAAATACAATCTCATTTAGTTATATCAATGCATTGATCATTTACTTCAATTCAGTTCAATGAAAATAAAATTTAATGATTTTAAGTTCATATTGAAAATCCAGTTCATTTCAGTTAAGTGTAGTACAATTCAGTTCATTTCAGTTAAGTGTGGTTCAACTCAGTTCATTTCAGTTAAGTGTAGTCAAATTCAGTTCACTCAGTTCAATTCAGTTCAGTTTAATTCAATTCAGTTCTGTTTTATATTCTTGATAAAATACAACCTCATTTAGTTATATCAATGCATTAATCGTTTTCTTCAATTCAGTTCAATTAAGTTTAGTTCAACATGATTCAGTTTAATTATGTTTAATTGGATTGGTCCAATTAAATTTAGTTCAGTATGATTCAGTTCAAGTCAATTTAGAATTGATGAAATATGATTTGATAAAAATTTTCTAATTAAATTTTATCAATGCATACTTCTGTAAGTTCAACCTAATTAAGTTTGGTGCTAATAAAATTTGACTTGATAAAATATAGCACAATTTGGCTATATTAATTTAGTTCAATAAAGTTCAGTTCAGTATACTTCAGTTCAATAAAGTTCAGTTAAGTATATTTCAGTTCAATTATGTTTAACTTCTAGGATAATGATGAAATTTAGCTAATGTCGATGTAGTGATTTGTTTCTTCAATTCAGTTTTGTTCAATTAAGTTCAATTCAATATACTTCAATGACTTTTTTTAATAAGAATTTTAAATATACATATATGTTATATAGAAGAATCAAATGTATATTTCAGTTCAGTTCAGTTCAGTATTTTTCAGTTAAATTCAGTATTTTCAGTTCAGTTCAGTTCAGATCAGTTTAACTCAGTTCAGGCGTATTAAACAGGCCCTAAGTTAGATGGAATAGAGCCTAAAATTATCTGATCCGTACTCATCATTGTTTATGGGTAATTAAGAAAAGTGAATTTTGTATATGTTAATATCACATCTTATTGAGTTGGTCTCTGGAGTGACCGTCTATATTATGTTATAATATAAACTAGGGACTAAATTACAATATGGAAGGAAGGAGGTCCTTATTTGCAAATTTTGTGAAAAGTACTATTCACGGCACTGTTCACGCGCACTATTCACGGCACTATTCACGTCACTGTTCACGCAAAAATAAATCAGTTAATATAATTTCTGTATTTTAATAAACACTTGTTAACACAAAAGAATTCAGGTTAGAAAGACAAGTTTCCATATTATAAACATCAGATTTTAGGTAAATAAAAACTAGGGTGTTTAGGTTAAATAATGTTGTGTTAAGTATAATCAAGTTTTACCAAAGGTTTCAGCCCAAAAATTCACAACCATCACAATTTTCAACTTAAACAATCAAGTTTCACAAAAACCACAATTTTCAGCCTGAATAATTAAGTTTTCACAGTTTTCACAATTAATAATCAAGTTTCGCAACCCACAACTTTTCAACCTAAACAGTCAGGTTTTCACAATAAAAACAGTTTTTAATCTAAACAATCAAGTTTTACAAACACCACAGTTTTCAGCCTAAAAAATATAGTTTCTACAATCACTGTAGTATTCAACCTTAATAACCAAATTTTCACAATCACAGTTTTTACATTAAAAAATCAAGTTTTACAAACACCACAGTTTTCACAATAAATAATCAAGTTTCAACACAAATCAAGAAACCTAGATTTTAAGTTAAACACATAAAATTTCATATGCAGACAGAAACCACATTAAGCAGTCTAGTTTTCAAGCTAAACACATAAATTTCATAACAAGACAGAATCCACATTAAAAAGTCCAGTTTCCAAGTTAAACACATAAAATTTTAAAAGCAGAAAGACATCACATTATACAGTCTAGTTTTCATAATAAAACACATAAAATTCATGGAAGAAATTTGCAGAGCAACACAAAGTACAAAAAAACAGTGAACCGTCATCTCGTAGAGCCCGATAACATAACCAACCGAAGAGTACTTCATACATAACCAGATTATCATCTCATGTTTAACAACAGACAGATATCAGCAAATGAAACTCAATCCCTGACGAGAAATTGTCTAAAGTTTGCAGCCATAACATCATAACATTACTACAGACAGTACTAGAGCCGATCAGTAACCACAGAACAGATCCATGAGTAGAGACCTACCGAAGTCTCCTGGCCTCTCTCTCTGACTCGAGGAGTGTCAGGATGTCGCCCTCTCTCACCGGTCCCTTGACATTCCTCATGATGAAACGGTTGGGATCGTCGAGGAACTTGACACGGACTTGGGTGACCTGACAACCAACACCAGAACACAAATTATCAGCCAGCGGCGATTGCGATTGCGATCGCAATCGCCGATCTCCGGCGAGCGGTGGAGGAGTAACCGAACCGGATCCACTCTCCCGGCGGTGATGCGGCGGAGGAAGGCGGCGACTGCGAGGAAGGAGAGGAAGGATCAGAAACCTGATTGTAAATCGACTCGATTCTGGTCCGCAGCCGATCGGAGCTCTGGAGAATTTGGGGGAAAGGAGCTCTGGAGAATTTGGGGGAAAGGGGAAAAGAAGCGTTTCAGAATTTGGGGGAAAAAGATTGTTCACGTGTATATATATTGATTAGGTTACGGAAATTGCATAAAAAGGACCTGCCCAAAAATAATTTGCAGGATGGGGACCGTTTCCTATTTTAATTGCAGAAATAGGCCGTCTATATTATTGCTATAATATAGACGGTCTATTACAAGACTAATATCATCTTATTATACAACTAAACGCGACTTAGTTTATTTTCAAATCGAGTTACTATTAACTTGCATTTATTATGCTTTATGTGGTTAAAATAAGCTAAATATGAAAATTAGTTTAGATGTTTATTAGAATAGAATGTTTGAATATAATTTCTATTATCAGTTTACATCAATTATTAGTTTTGTTTTTCATTTTATGTGTAATAGCGTACACAATATATTTTTAAAACTCAGAAGAGAATTGGTTTCTTTAAGAGATAAAATTTATAAATACAAACATGATCTTTTGATACGGTAATTGTTTTATTTGTTGTGGCAATTATCCTGAATTGAACAAGAAGAGTTATTGCTCCGGTCAATAAATAAATTAATTAAAAACATGAAACTACGTAGTTTTGACTAAATCCACCACATAACCACCGTTAGTTCATCATATTCCGTCGCCTATCATTTTTATATATTTTTTTTTTATTTCTTTTAATATTTTTGTTTCATTTTTTTGTGATTGGTGATCTTGTATTTTCCGCAACACGCTCAAACATGCCTTTTAAATATACAGCTGCACAATGACATATCCTGATATTCATGCATTGAATTAGCACCACTGCAAATTACCTTTTCTTCTTCAACTTAGCATGTTATCTGCTCCTTCTTTACTTTTAAAATATTGTCATGCATATTTTATTTTTCACTTTATTAGTACTACAACGTGAGAAAGTCTCATGAAAGTCCAACTTTCCTAACTTTCCATAAGAGTTTTTATACGTTTTAACTTATACAGTGTACCTTTTAATTTGAACTGTAAAATTTGTTATTTGAATTTTATTAATGTTTTAATGTAAATTCATGAATTTTTACATTAAAACATGTTTTATTATATGTTCACTTTGATACTATCAATGTTTTAACACAAAATAGTATCACTTGACCTTAAATATATAGTGGTAGTTCCATAACACTTAGGAAAGTCGGACTTTCTAGAGACTTTGCATTACAACGTAGTGTACTATGGTATTAATATAATACATCTTAATTTGATATCAAAATAACGTCACTTAGAGTTATTATATAATGCTATCACGCATCTTTCTCTATCATGAAGAGTTTCAAATCCTATAAATTTTTCATATCTTAAAAAAGGGCCTGCAATTCATTGGATGTCCATATGTCGTCATGATGTTCGAATCCCAAACTAATATTCAATATGAAGGATCGGTGGTGATGATTCAAGATCGATTGATGTCATTAGCAGCAACGTCTAGCAAAAATGGCAGTTTCATTAGAGGCATAAAGATTGACGATATATCCGATTTCCATCGAAATTAGAAAGTAGCCACAAAGTTTGATCAAGGGTTTCAACTAGAGAGCACCATGAAAATTGCACCATATATATGAGGGAATCAAATAATAATGGGTTTGACGGAGATCTACACACAAGCTCCACTTTCGTGCTACTACGAAACTTGCCATGTTTGTCACATGCAAATAATCACCCCTTTATTTCATTCTTGAATCTGCACTGAAAATCTAGCTGCATTACACGTTCCACGGACAGTGTGTTATGCTTATTGGGAAAAGAGTTGTACGTACTGTAATGTAAGGTTTTGAGGTGGATAGGGTTCGGGCGCCCAACCTACGTTATTTATATAAACCGTAGCTTATATATATACATGACATCACCATGTTAGCTATTTTTTATTTTATTTTTTTAGATGAAACCATCAAAAGATGGAGGATATTTTTATTGGTTTCCCAAACCAAATCGAAAACCACAAAAGTGGCATAAGGTTCTTTTACAAACCAGTTACAATAGCCCAATTTATGCCATAAGCATAAAAAATGCTTCAAAAAGAGATTAGTGCTAACTAGACCTAGCTAATAGGATGGGTATCTCCCCCTCTCAAAACTTCACCAAAAACAGCAAGGGACCTATAAGCGAATCGCAAGCGAAACACTAAGCGGCCACCTACTAAATGGAAGAATGAAAAGGAGAGAAAAAAAAAGCACCTGAAAGGAGCTAAGTCCAAAACTAAGTAGATAAATGCACCAGGAGCCTGAGATCTTTAATGAGAAGTAGGGATCCTAAGAGAAGGAACATCCCATGCATCTAGATTGAGGAGACCTTGTAGATCCATAGGTAGAGCTGACCAGTCATAGGTCTTGTCAGATTGGTGAGCTTGGCAAGATAATCTGCTGGCTTGTTTCCTTCTCTGAAGACATGTGTTATGGAGTTGGATCCAAGTAGAGACTTGATACTGTGAGAGAGGGAAAATAATTTCCACTGTGCAGAATCTGGATCAGTTATCATTTGTACAGCAATCTTGCAATCTGACTCAACACAGAAAAGCCTGGCACCCAGAGAGAGACCATAGTGTATGCCTGCCTCAATGGCTAGCATTTCTGCTTGAAGAGAGGAAATGGCATATGTGTGAAATCCTTTGGCACCATAGAATTCACCATTTGAACCCCTACATATTAATCCAATGATTGTTTTATTCTGAAACCATGCAGCATCCACATTGACTTTTAGCCCATGCACGGGCCTAGACCACCTAACTGCAATTATGTTTGGTTTTGGATGAATATAAATGGGTGGTATACAGGCCTGGGATATAAGATTATCATCCACTGGCCTAGTAAAAGGGACAGGGCTAACAAGGAGTTAATAATAGATGTGATCCTGCAGCTGTTTTTCCATCATTTTCAGATTAGGAGCCTGACCATCAAAAATCAAGTTGTTTCTGCATTTCCAGAGTATCCAAAGCACAAACACAGGAGCCATCTGGTTCATGTTAGTGTGTAACTTAGATAGACCAGAGAAAGACCATACAGTGGGCAGTCTATCCCATAAGCTGTCAACACCGAAGTATAGAGATCCACATATTGAGTGCATATATTTCCACAAATGCACAGAAGTTGCACAATATGAGAAAAAATGATGCACGGTGTCTATATGGTGGCAGAAAGGGCATTTAGAGGCAAAGTTGAAGTCAAATTGACTCAAAATATCATCAAAGGGCAATTGACAGTTTAAAAGCCTCCAGGAAAACACAGAAATTATTTTGGGGATACCTTGTCTCTAGATCTTTGTCAGAGATGAATTTCTGATTTTGATGTATAAAGATGGAGTAGGCAGACTTTGTGGTGAAAGCCCCATGCAGGTCAGGCTTCTATATTAACTTGTCTTTCCTTTGTGGATGAATCTCAGCTCTCTGGAGGATCAAAATTATATTGTGGGGGAGGATCATGGAGAGAAGAACATAACTAAATTAACAGAACATAACTAAATTATTGTTAAACTGAGCTTAACATGATAACCTACACTTTAACAATATTTATATTTATTAAACACCCAAAAATAGTTTCAGCCATGTTCAACTCAATTTATTTTAGACACTTTTCAATTAAGCTCAGTTTAACAATAATTTAGTTATGTTCTGTTAAGTTTTGTAATTGTTGGACTTAATTAGTTTTGATTTCATAATTGAATTGACTATGTCTACACGTATTATACATTTTACGTTTAATAATCATTGTAAATATCTTTGGTTGCAACTGCAAAATTCCTCAGACGTCTTTTGAAAGATAGGGGATTTTGAATATTCATATAAGTTGATATATCAATCTCTTAGGTAAATTAGATTTTATATTTCTTTTTATGGTCATTTTTACTCAATTTATAAGAGGATGCTTAGCTAATGATCTTGGTTGCTTCGTCATAATTAGGGTTAAGGTTAATATACTTTTTGGTTTGAGAAGTGAATATTTTCTTACATTGGACATCAATCTATATGTCTAGAGCCGGTCCTAGAAATGATGAGTCTTAAAGTAAACTTTATAAAATTAAGGTCCTTAAATTTTAAATATGTATGTTTTATATTATTTTAATATATTATCACATTTATTTATGTTCTTTATTCGTTTGTAAGGTAAAAAACATGTTAATATATCATATTTTCAAATTTAAATATTTAAATTCAATATGAA
The DNA here is from genome assembly GCA_948330725.1 of Sherardia arvensis. Taxonomy (NCBI): domain Eukaryota; kingdom Viridiplantae; phylum Streptophyta; class Magnoliopsida; order Gentianales; family Rubiaceae; genus Sherardia; species Sherardia arvensis. Next base: position 32,905,402 of record OX415239.1, read on the forward strand.
TATCAATAAGAATAGCATAAATACAAAATATTCATATTTTTACACTATAACATTCCAAAAAAAGAGGTCCCAATTTTTTGAAAAAAATGGGGTCTCACGCGTGTCAGGCCGGGTCGGTATATATGTTCGCTAATCGACATTACATGTAAGAATTTCCGCGTATAACTTTTCAGCTTTTATGTAATGTTGCAGTTGAATCTTAATCAGTCTTAATTAAAGTCTAGCTTTCTTTATTTTCATAAACATTTTCATTCTAAAAATTTAAGCGATTAAACCTTCAATGGAAAAGATAAAGCATGAAAGTTATGAGTATTATTGGAATAATTTACACGGCCTCATTAACAATGATGTTTCTTAATTAGTTTTTGTTCTTTATCGTTGCTATTGTGATGATGTATATAAATATATCTTAATTGGCTTTTGTAACAAATGGGATACCAAGATTAGGGATTGAATAATTATCAAGTTGTGTCAAAGTGTAATATAGACTAATATATATACCAAGAGGTTGTTTAATTTAGAAACAATTTAATTACAGATTTAGTTGATTTGTTTTGGTACAAGCATACAAATGTCAGAATGTTTTTACATTTACGAATTTACATGAATAAATTTAGGATGCAGATAAGTCGTATGGTATTTACTGTGATATGATGTGATATGTGTATGGTATTTACTAAATCTTCATTATTTTCATCTTAAAAGGAAGATATATAACATAGGAAAAATTTTAGAGATAATAATAAGTGTTTAAAATCCTGCATTACGAAAATGTTTAAAACCTTGTATTACAAAAGTGTTTTAATACATCGTGCAACGCACGGTGGAGTTATGCTAGTTATTATAGTAATAATAGGCTTCACTTTAAATTGTAACTATTTTTAAATACAATAGGAAGAATTTCTATAAAGAACATGAAAAGATTCAAAATTAATAAAAAAGACGTAATTATTAAATATTTATTGTTAGGGTCATCTTGATGGTTTTAATTGTTATTTGTAATGAAAATGACATCAATAACTCTAATTGTTTGAAACCCTAGGCCGAGGGTCATATTTAGTTTAATTTATTTCAAGTGAAATATGATATATAAGAATTAGCTTAATTTAGTCTTACTATATCTATTTTAAATACATTAATTTGTATTTCGCACTATATAATTCAGTTATGTTCAGTTAGTTTGTGGTCAAATAATTTTGGGAGAACAATGATTACCTTTGTTTGCTCACCCAAGTATATTTGGTTATTTCTCAATAGAAATGCAATGAAGTAAAAAAAAATGTATTGAACATAGTAATAGCATGACTAAATGAAACTAAATATTATCAATCAAATGCCACTTAAACTAAGCTGAATAGTATTTATACATATTGAATTGAAGTAAATTTAATTGAAATAAATTGGAGATGAATATGTCAATGCGCCCCTAAGTTTGGGTTTGAATCTATTAAAATTATTTAGGGATATTGATGTCATTTTCTTCATAAGTAGTCATTAAAAACAATTATGATGCCCCTAATAATAAATATAAAATAATTACGTTTTATTTAATAAATTTTAATCTTTCCACTCCTTTAATAAAAAATTCCCCATTACATGATCAATTTATACGACGTCGTTTTGGTATCAAAATCATAATTATATTATATTGAGGTAAAAACATATTGTAACATGTGATGTGTAAAGTAAAAGAAAATAATATATATATCAGTATATGGTGCAAGGTAAAATATAAAACAGAAATATGTAAAAGAAGAAGGAAATGGGCTCGGAAAAGTTTTGTTTATATAGGAACAAATGAAAAGGGAAAATCGACTTGGATATAATATGTACACACAATATATATATAAACAAATATAAAAGAGAAGATCTCCTGAACTCCTAATTTTCCTAACTTTCCATTAAAATCTTTATACATTTCACCTTATACAGTATACCTTTTAATTTGAACTGTATATTTTGTTATTCAATTTTTTTTAATTTTTATTGAATTTTCACATTAAAACATGTTTTATTATATGTTTACTTTAAAATGATCAATTTTTAAACACAAAGTGTATCACTTGAGTTTAAATATATATTGGTAGTTCCATAATATTTAGAAAAGTTGGACTTTCAAGATATTTTGCCAATATAAAAAGGAAAATGGTTTTTTTATAACATACACTCCAACGAGCTAATTTGATATATACACGCCTCTTGCGGTGAAAAGAATGAAGATTTGAAGGTTAGGAGAAGTCTCTAAAAGGCTAAACTGGAGGAGGAGAATTTGAATTCTGAACATCTCGTAACCAAGGCAATGCCTTTGATAAGTGGACTAGGCCACTTAATTAGGAAAATGAGTTTGGATATATAATTAAAATGGTGGCAATTATTTGAGACGACGTAATTTCATATGTATGAATTAATATATATCCAAGAGAAGAATATAACTCTTCTACTTTCATTTAGAAAGATTTGTGGAAACCACATAAATTAATACTTTAAATAGAGAAGGGGTGTAAACTTGTAAACATATACAAGATGATATGCATGTTCTCCTTATAAGCTTATTTGTTGTTTACCTGAACTATATTTAAATTGATTTTAAATATACTGAACTAAATATTGAAGAAGATACAAACACATTTAAATTAACCGAATTGAGCTGAAATTAATATAAGTATACTTAACTTAACTTAGCTGAAATGAATAAATTTATATTTCAAAAAAATTCAGTATATATGTGGTACTGGTACAAATATACAAATCTTAATGAATAATACAAGCTACCAAATTGAACTAATCTGAATTGAATTGAAATAGATTTTAATATTTATTTGAACTAAACTAATTTTTTTAAAAAATTAATTATACTAAACTGAACTGAACAAGTCCTTCATCTTGTTGTGTTAAAAAAAAAATCCTTCATCTTGTTCAATGAATTTGAACATACATTAATGGGATGAATATCTTTTCCGATTCTTTTTTTTAAAAAAATTAAAACCACCCTTAGGTGGGGGCGATTTTATAACGCATTCCAAGCCAATAAAAGGCCATAAAATGGCAATAGTTTACATCATTACAGATGATAAAAATTTGACCAAGGGTCCTATAGCATGAGCATGCTATCAAGAGAGACCAATAGTCTGGCCAGTAGCATCTATTAATCACTAAGGATCTATACACTTGAAATCTATTAGGGAATTGCATAGCAAAACCCAAAGCGGTACCAAATGCAAATCGAAAGTTACAAAAGAATAGAGTGTTGATACTAATTGTGGTGCAGAGATGGATGACTGGTGCATTTGTCTGAGAGCTTCCATAGCTGTGAATGCATATGTACATTAAACAAACTTTCAGTGGCATCTGTTTACCATTCTAATAGATGGTACTCCCAATGAATCTAGGTGAATTGCACCTCTGACATAATTAGGTAGCTCACTAAGTATGTAATCTTTGGAAGCCCTAGCAGAGAAAGCTAACTTAGCAAGTCTATCAGCCGAAATATTTGCTTCTCTGTAAGCATGCATGATGGTACATTTAGGTTCATTTATCTCAGCAGCTAGGGTAAATAGTTGCCAGGGAGCAGAGAAAGGATCAAGACAAGCCTTTACAGCAGCAAGGAAATCTGATTCAATACAATAAGTCTGCTGTAAATCAGTACCCAGACCAATGGCAAAGTGTATAGCTAGCATTTCAGAATGCAAAGGTGAACTGGGCTGAGTGTAAATTGTTCTGATCAGTATCACTTGACCAGATGCATTTTTGACAATAAGTCCCAATCCAGCATAATGAGGTTGATGCCAAGAGGCATCAACATTAATTTTATATCCAAGAGAAGGTGGTATCCATTTAAAGCAAAGGATTTGGGGCTGTGGGGGTCTAGTATGTAGGGGTAAATATCCAACAGAGGATAGCTCAATATCAAACTCCTTATCTGATAAAATAGGTCTAGCACTATAGATATGATAGATTTTCTAAGTGACTGGTAGGTGCAGGGGATGTTATCAAATAGCATAGAATTTCTAGCTTTCCATAATGTCCAGCAAATGATGCTGGGAACTATTTGAAACAAAGAATTATGTAGTTTAGTCCTACCAGTAAAAGACCAATAAAATGAGAGTCTGTCCCATAAATTTTGAAATTGATAATCCTGTGTTCCAACCATAAAATGAAAAAATGACCACAGAGATTTGGCAAGGTGACAGTCATTAAAGGCATGCTCTATGAAGTCATTATTATCACATAATAGGCATTTAGAGGGGACACAGAATCCCATCTTCATCAGGACATCAGGAAATGGTAAGAAAGAGTTCATCACTTTCCACATAAATATGCTAATCTTTTTTTGAATTCTCATATTCCAGAATTTGTTGAGAGATATAGAAATACCTCTATTCTGTTGCAGAGTGTTATAAGCTGACTTGAAAGAGAAAGAAACCAAAGGATTGGGCATCCATATCAGTCTGTCAGGTCTGTGGTGAATAACTGCAGTCTGCAAAAATTGAAGTGCATCATCTGAAAAATATGAGAGAAGATATTGAGAGAAGTGGGATTTATTTTGGATGAAATCATGAACTGAGGTATTCAGAAGAATATTGGTGAGATCTGGGTTATATAAAATAGAAAAGGAGCCAAGTCCTGACCAATTAGAACTCCAGAAATTGCACCTTCCATTCCCATGGATAACTCTAGTACAAGACTCAGCTTTGGAGCTTATTTCAGTAATTCTCTTCAAATTTGGGGAATTCCTGTAAGAAGGTGGTAAAGCCCACATAAATTGAGACCATAGGGTTTCACCCTGTTGGAATTTCCACCACAGTTTCAATGAGCATGTTCTAACAATAGTCTGAATAGATCTCAGCCCGAGTCCATTCTGCTCATAAGAGAAACACAAATCCTGCCATTCTTTTCACACTTTTTTGGGCTTAAGTGCAGTCTCTTCCCAGAAAAATAGAGATAGTAGCTTCTCAATTTTTTATTACACTGACAAGGGGTTTCATCACACTCCATATGTGCAGAGGGATGGAGAAAATGCATGAGTTAATGAGGGTAATTTTTCCACCTGCAGACAGCCACTTGTTCTTCTAATTGGCAAGTCTATTTTCTATCCTCTGAACAAGTGGCTGAAAATATGCAACAAGTGTCCTCCCAGTATAAATAGGGACTCCTAAGTAAGTGAATGGAAAAGAACCTTTCCTCATGCCTAAGATGTCAGATATTTGTTTCAACTTGAAAACAGTAGCATGCTTACTGACAAAGTACTCACTTTTTTCAAAACTTATTTTTTGACCATTAGTTTGTTCAAAAATGACCAAAAAAGACTTAAGAACTGTGAGTGAGCTTTTACTTGCTTGTAGGAAAATAATTGTGTCATCAGCATAACTAAGATGTGAAATAGGGTTAGGACCAGTGGGAATGCCAAAATAATCTATTCTACCTATGTTATATACATAAGAGAGACTCTAGAAAAAGATTCAGAAAATAAGTTGAAGAGAAAGGGAGACAAAGGATCACCCTGCTTGATTCCCCTAAAAGATTTAAAAAATCCACAAGGTTTACCATTAACCAGAATTGAAAAATATGCTTGACTGAGATTCTTCATAATCCAGTGAACTGTTTTACCATGCATGCCAAATTGAAGTAAAATACTATTTAAAAATGCATGATTAACCCTATCAAATGCTTTTTTAAGATCTAATTTAATCATGCAGTTAGGCTGTCTACTTTTCCTATCTAGAAATCTAGTCATTTCCTTCAGGAAAATGACATTATCTGATATGTCTTTTCCTTTAAGAAATGCTAACTGTTGTGGTGAGATGAGTTTGGGCATTGGAGGCCTAATTCTTTCCATGAGCAGTTTGGAAAATATTTTATTAATGAAATTAGAAAGACTGATGGGTCTAAAATCATCAAAAGAAGTCACCACATTTTTTTTAGGGAATAAAGTGATCCATGTGGCAGAGATGCCCACAAGGATTTGAGAATCAATCATAAAGTCTTGTACAACCTTTAAGAGATCATCCTTTATTATATCCCATGCTTTTGTAAAAAATTTGAGGAGTAACCATCAGGTCCGGGGCTGCTGTTTTTATTTAAATTAAAAACGGTAGCACGTAATTCCTCATGAATGCTAACAGGTTTAAGCAATTGCTCATTGTCTGCAGCAGTAATAAGTTTAGGGATTTGGCTTAGGAAGTGGTGATAAAAATCACCATTCAAATTATTTTGTGATTCAGATAATAGCTCAGAGTAATAAGAGATTGCTTCCTCTTCTATCTGAGTAGAATCTTCTAGCCAAATCTCATTAGAGCTTTTTATTTTTGTGATGTTTAGAAAACTTCTTTTTTGTTTCACAGAGTGATGAAAAAATTTGGTGTTTTCATCAACATCTTTGAGCCATGTTAATTCTGGATTTTTGCTCCCAGAATTTCTGTTTCTCTTTTAAAACTCTAAGATGCAAATCCCTACACTTTTTGAGTTCAGTAAGCTCATTAGGGGAGCCACTATTATCAAAAATTATTTCTTGAAGTCTGAGGGCTTCTGCAGCTGTGACTACATTAGACTCAATATCACCAAAACTAAGTTTATTCCAATTTTTAATAGTGAATTTGAGTCTGCGTAGTTTTAGAAAAAAACCTAACATCCCAGTGTTGTTTACAGGTTGATTCCAATCATTGGCAATTACTGCCATGAAATCCTCTCTGTTAAACCATGCATTGATAAATCTAAATGGCCTAGGGGATGATGGTATATTACTATCTATTGAAAACAGTAAGGGTGAATGATCTGATGTGTCTTTATTTAACACTTGAATTGATGAAGATGGGTACTTCATCAACCAGTGATGAGAGCATAGACCCCTATCTAACTTCTGAGTTGTGGGATTGTGCAACCAGTTATTTGACCAAGTAAACACATTTCCTACTGTATTTATCTCACATAGCATTAGTAGAGATAAAATGATTGATTTTCCGATTCTGATATTAAAATATAGTCAAAATTCAAGAATTTCCCTTAAAAAGAGGAAAAGATCAATTTTCCAATAATATTCGTCACGTAATATAAAAGTAGACTCCATACTTGTTCCAATTTAAGGGTTAGTGCAAACTCCTGATGTATTGATTACTGATCGACATACTTTTAAGTTTTATAGGGTACCAGCTGTCCCTTTGTCCCCAAATACAAAGAGACCATTATATATATGTCTCCGCTATTTTCCGATTCTTGGAGTCTCTCATAAATTATTTTTTTGGATTGTACAGACATTCCTGCCATAGATTCGGGGATGTGGAAAATATTAGGTTTTTTATTTCTGTACTGAAAATATTTAGACCGGCTCCCGTACCTCCTTCCAGCAACTTCATTCACTGAAAGAGTCAAATGGCGAAGACCTTCATTGAAAGCTTCAAATGACGAGGAAGATATCAATCGATTCCATCATTCAGACTACAACTTCTTCACAAAAAGTTTCAGATCGAGTAATTACCAGAATCTCAGATCCCATCCTTTTGTGGGTACATGTTTATGTTTAAGCAGCGATACTAATTGATGAGAGTGATCCTTTTGAAGTGTGGATGATGAATGAATATGTGTATAAATTATAGGTTAATCGTTTCTGAAGAGTCCAGAAGACTCAGCGTTAATATGTTGGCGATTTTGTAGAAGTTAACTGTGTTTAAACATGCTCTCATGTTTAAACACTTGCTCATAAAGATCAGAAATTGAGAAACAGTCCTTGAGGTGAACTACAACTCAGATGCGATCTAACAAGATATTCGAAAGAATCAAGATGATAATTGAAGATTGATTCGAGTCTGTTTTAATTATAAAATAGAATATAGGTGTGAGTTGTATTTTATAGAATTAGTCTTAAATAAGGAAAAAATATATTTCTTATCCTAGAGCTATAGAAGTAGAATATAACTAGAAGACTAAGTGTTGCTGTGATGAGCTGGATGATAGGATCAGCCTTGCCGTGATTGAAGGATCAAGAAGACTAAACACGGAAGCACACAGCCTTGAACTATAAATTGAGAAGAAAGCTACGACAACACTTATCCATCTTACAAGAAAGTATTCTGCCGATCAGAATAGCTTTACAGTTGGAGCAGCCTACTGAAGGGAGTTCAATAGGTCTTTGCCGAACGCCAGCAGTCTGAGATCAACAGCCTTAATACTTCAGGGGAAGTGGTCAAGACAGCAACGAGGAGTTGCTGACCGGCAGTGAGGGGATCTCACAAATCCATTCGAAAGATAAGTCATAGATAGTTGATTGTTGTGTGAAACTTTGTAACGTATCTTTATTATCTAGTGGATGATTTTCAGACTGGGCAAGGCCCCGCAGATGTAGGTGTTCATCACCGAACTGCGTAAACAATTTGCGTGTTCTGTCTTTACATGTTTAAACTCTGCTGTGTGTTTAAACATACATGTTAGTTTAGAACAAATAGTTAAAAACTATTTGAAACTGATCGATAGTAAATTTCAGTTTCTTCCATCTGGGAAATTAAGCAACTTAATTTGTTTTTATCAGTTCTATACCGAACTGAAAACTTGCGAACGAATGTGTCCAGTAGCCATGACTTGGTTAAGATCAGGGTCTGCAGAGATGATGGCATGCCTGTCTGTAATAATATTTGTTCGGAAAATCTGACCAAACCTGGAAATAGTTATTATGATGACTTAGTAATGATCACTTTGTTAGTAATAATAGTATTATGTTATGAATAGTTTAATCATTCCACTTTGTACTATATATTCTTCACTTGTAAGAATAGAGTTAGGCTCTTGAACTTCTCCTCATTCCTTTGTTTTGGTTTATGTATTTGGAGATATGGATTTCTTCCAATCTTCTTCATTTTCCTACATATATTAACACACTTAATTAGTTCAGAAGTGAAAATTTGAACACTGGTTTAGCAAACAAGGGACGGCATGTCGACATCGGACCTATGCTCTGATCAAGAATCGGTTCCAAAGTTCAGGAATCTACTGATGCCACATCTTATATTGTCGTCCCGTCGTTGAAAATTTCTGATTCGGCCATCAAAACAAAAGGCTTGCTAAATACACTTCAATAGTTTACACTTAATTACAGTCCAAAATAGGACATTAATGAAGGCGAAAAGGACCTTAATCTAGATTAATTAGGTTGTACATGGAACCGCAAATATTTTCTGAAACGCCAGATTGGTCAGAATCCATGGCCATATCTGTAATTATTTTAGGGTCATATATAATTAGATGAAGCACGCTCCGACCACATTCTTTACTTTATAAATAAGCAACACTCAGAATCCCATTAATCTAATTGAGACACAATCAGAGAAATATGGATTTCAACAAAATTCCTATATACATACTTTAACTTACAGATATACTAGCTTAAAATGTATTAGTCCAATTTCTCAACAAATAGGTAATGAGTGATTGAACAACAATATTCGGTATAACTCGACGAGAACGGGAATACACCCCGCCAGAATGATTAACCAAAACTCGACTCGAACATACTCAGACTTCGACCGGAAAGCCATCCTTACTCTTGATTCCCTCTCGCACTCGGATAGTCCAAAACCCTAGATTTCCAAACGGCGAACCCAGAACCAGACTACATCTAGGAGATAAAAAACGACGGAATGATCCACTGATGCCCAAAATTCGGCCAAAAAAACCCCCGCCGGAGAAGTCTACCATTGTCGCCGGTCAAATCTCCCGAAAAAGGCTGAAGTCATGTTCAATTGAACTTATATGGTGATGTAATGTGCTGATGAGCATTGTAGTTATGTGCTGCGCTGAGAGTGCTGATCTTGTGTTGAAAATTGCTGAATAGCATAAAATACTTACATGAGTTGAAAAATGATGAGATGAGTTGTTGAAATATGTTGAAATAAACTAAACTACACTTATATGAATTCAACTATACAAAATTATTAAATGGATTTTTTTGATAAAAATTCACTCAAATTTAGTTTATTTTACATAATTTTAATTTGAATAGTGTTCAATTTAACCATTAATTGAGATATCATGCTAACATTACTAATAAGACAACATTTATTGTCCATTATATTTATTTTGTCTTAAAATTTAGATAAATTGAAAAGTGCTTATTGGAGCTGATATACTCTTATTTATAGGAATCATATTTATTACTTTTAAATAAATATTGAGGATATTATTATCACTTCGTGAATAAATATAGACGGTATAAGTAAATATTGGACTACATATAAGAATGCCCAAAAACAATTTCATGAATTTGAGAGCCGAGAAAATTTTGTGTCGAATATTCATAGAAAAGATGGAATCAAAAGGTTAAATAAATGCATTTGCAGCACAAATTGTGATGGTAAACAAAATTCAGGTTTCTTGTATTTTAAGGTTGAAGGATTGTTTTGCCTGAACAGGGCGCGTGCAGTACACACGCCATTTAATTACTACTAGATTATTAATCTAAATAAACACGTGCAATAATACTCATCAAATTAAATTTTAAGGTTTTAATAAAATTATTGAATAATCACATGAAATAATGTAATGAATTGAAAAATAATGTGCTATACGCATTCATGCCTAAAGAGATAGTCTTGGTTAGAACCATTTATAAATTAGCATTATTCCTTTATTTCATATTTTTTGGTTTGGGGTGCCAATAAATTTCCCCCACCAATGGTGGTTTAATCTTTTTTTAAAAAAAAAAGTCTAGATCTATCGTTCCAAAAAAAACACACAAAATTTTACACTTACTTATGAATTCAATCCTGCAGGGAGAAGTGACAGCAACCTGACAAAACAACGGTGTTATGGTGTGAAATTTACTATCGATCAGTTTCACAAAGTTTTTAACTAATCTTTCTATTCTAGCACGTATGTTTAAACATGAGACAGAGTTTAAACAGTGAAAGAAAGAATACAAGAATTGATTACGCAGTTCGGTGCTAAAACACCTACGTCTGCGGGGCCTTGCCTAGTTTGAAAATCATCCACTAAAATAATTCAGATCAGTTACAATGTTCTCCAAACAATTAACTATCTAAAACTTATCTTATTCGTGTGGATTCGTGAGATCCTTTCACTGCCCTCGTCAGCAACTCCTCGTTGATGTCTTGACCACTCCCCCTAAAGTATTAAGGCTTGTTGTTTTCAGACTCTTGGCGATGGCGAAGGTCTATTGAACTCCCTTCAATAAGCTGCTCCAACTTTAAAGCTATTCTGATCTCACTAGTGCACATGCCTAGGTTACTAGGCGGTTCGGTTGTACCATTTAAGGCATTTTCGAAGTGCCGTAATAAGCTGTGCCGTAAATCAAGTTTTTCTATACGGCGTTTTTTATAACCGCCTTAAAACAGTTGCGATATCGCAACAGTTTTCACTCACAGGAGAAACTGCTTGAGAACTCGTAAGTAGATCCGCTTGTAGGAGAAACTACTTGAGAATTCGTAAGTTGTTCCGCTTATAGGAGAAACTACTTAAGAACTCGTAAGTGTGCTTCGTTAGTGTAAAAAAAAGAACTCTCCAATCCATTTGGATCGGAGAGCTCTATAAACAATAAATTACTCCACTAAGATTATAAAGCAAAGTTCTTTGAAAATGATGTTAAAAATACTCTTCATCAATCATATATATTGAGAAACAAGTGTACAAGAACTTGGAAAGTTATCATTGAGAACAAATTATGCTCATCAATTAAGCATATCAAATTGATTATACTTAAAAAACTATCCTTAGCTGCTATTTGTGAAAGTTAAATCTCTTTGTTCTTAACTGATATTTGTGACTCCAACCTCTCTACTTTAGCTTCGAATCATGATATGTCTGACAATGCACAACTGCTTCACTTATAAAGCACAAATCCTGCATATTTATTGCATAAGTCATATAAGCAACGACAGTATAGCAACCATCCAATTACCCAACATTTGAACATCAATAAAAAGAAGAGAGGTCATGAAAGCAAAGAACAAAAGGGGAGGAGAAAGTACCATAAGAAAGAATAGTCAGTTTCATCAGCTTAACACTGACTTCAGCAAGTTGCTTGAAAGCATTCAAGGTCGGGCCTCTCCCAACAGTTGCTCCGTGAGCCAGCAGAAGGAGCCCCTGAAGTAACCGAAAAACTCATTCATATCATGATTCGCTAGATAGTTAACATCATGTGGTTCTCCTCCTGTCCAAAGCAATCCAAAAATTAGTCACATCATGGCAGCAGAAAATTAAGTTGTGATTGAAATCATATATTCAACAATTTTCACACCACAAGTCTATCTATCTACAGAACACAGGAAATGAATTTTACATCCAGAATACGACATAATCGACAGTATATCTTCAAATGTGCTTTAATCTATGTCCTTCCCAGCACTGAGAATGCATAAGGCACGTATGCTGCACAGATAATGCACGTATGATGCGCATATATTCCACAAATAAAAGCAACAACAACATAGCAACCATCCACATTTGAATATCAAAAAAGGAAAGAGGTCATGATTGCATTCAAAACTTGCAATATGAGTTCAGGTACATCGAATTGCAGGTTCCCGTAACAGCACATCATATTTAAAAACTACAAACTTGTAATTACTAACCAAAGAATATCGAACAAAAGGGACAGATTAACACATTACTACAAAAAATAATCAATACATTTCCAAGAACTATCACATCACAAACATAATGACAATATTAAGCTGAATTTCATAGATGATAAAACTGAACTGATAAGAACAAGCTTTTACTAACTGCTAGTGAAGAGCGGAGATTACCTACCATAATAGAGTCGGCCAAGATCCGCCATTATGATATGACCACGGCCTGCAAGCCAAAAAGTTGACCTTAAAGTGAAGGAAGAAGATAAAATCTACTAAAAGAAAACAAAAAGGTTGTTTTTTTATGTGTTTTTAGGGTCGCTGCCTGTGATTATACGCCATTCTTTGTGCTCTACAGCTGGATAATATATCTTCAGAGGCATCTGTGAGACAAGATCATCCCATTTATCTTTCATCATGTTCAGAATCTTCTCATTCTGAGAGGGGCTTCCCAGTGATGAAATGACACAGCAAAATTCAGACCCAAAAACTGCAAAATTCAGACAGCAAAATGAGGCATGAGACAGCAAAATACTCATACACAGCAAAATTTAGACCCATATACTGCAAAATTCAGACAGCAAAATGAGACATGAGACAGCAAAATACTCATACACTGCAAAATTCAGACCCACATACTGCACCTGAGCATCATAGTATGATAGAAATGAGAAGTTTCAATAGAGATGGAAAAGAGATAGTAGGGAGTTCAACTGTACATCACAGAGCCAACAACAATTAGAATTTCCAGAAAACCATGAACTTTTTATGCGTGCATACATTCATTAATTCAAGAACATGCATAATTAGAAGAGGAGAATGAATGGCAAGCTTAGCACTTACGACTCTTATAACACAAGGAACCCAGCCTATGTATAAATGTATAAAGCACGGGGACCTTTTTCCCATCCAGTCTTTGGCAGATTCTCAGTCCGAATTCGATCCAGTGCCTGCTCACGAGCATAAACGCTACTCAAAACGGGGAGAAAAGTATGGCCAAATTGAAAGAAACCTGGAGAGTACCATGGATGGTTTGGAAGTTTGGAGGTAGCTGACGAGAAGGCCGTTGAAATTATCTGCTCCGGCAAGGTTCCGCCTCCGCTCAATCCAGCAATGATAGGAGCCGGCTACTGGATCCGCCCAATCCAGCAACGATTGGAGCCTCGCAGCAGTTCCTACCGATCCATCTCGCCAACGCCGGACTGTTTCGATCGCCACCGCCGGTGGACTGTTTCGCGACCGCCTTACCCTCGCGTGGATAGGTTTTGGGGAAAACTGATTTGGGAGTTATGTCTTTTTCCTCTTTTATAAACTCTGTCGAATGCTCTTACGAGTTCGGAAACGAACGTAAAATATACGGCATTAAATTAAAAAGACTTAAATAATATAAAAAACGCCTTAAAATGTTTTTTTGGACCTAACGAATTAGGAAGCGACTTCGTAGCTTGTAATTTAAGGCGGTTACAATAAAAACGCCTTAAAATAGGTGCCGAGTAACCTAGGTGTTTCCACTAGTGTCTGCAGAATACTTTCTTGTAAGATGGATGATTGTTGTCGCAGCTTTCTTCTCAATTTATAGTTCAAGGCTGTGCTTCCGTGTTAATCTTCTCAATCCTTCAAACACGGCAAGGTTGATCCTATCGTCCAGCAAATCACAGCACACTTAGTCTTCTAGATATACTCTACTTCTATAGATATAGGATAAGAAATTTATTCTTTCCTTATTTAAGATTAATTCTAAATAAAATACAACTCATAAATATATTCTTTTTCTAAATAAATCAGAACTGAATCATTCTTCAAGTATCATCTTGATTCTCCCATGCATCCTTAGCAGTGCAAAATGTTGAAATTAAGCGAAAAGCTTCTTGATCAACACAAGAGTTGATGCAGTTGAGTGTTTTGCTGTTAAGTCGTTTGTCCTTCCTCTCTTGAGTCGTCAGCTCTTCTCTGTTTTTTCAAAACACCTTCGGTTGCGCCTGCTGCAGGTGGTTGTCTGGCTGGTGTCCACTCGTTCTCGACCCAATACCATGCTTCTTCATCTAGAGCATCAATGTAATGCCTCATCCTTGCCTTCCAATAACCGTAGTTGTTCTTATCTAGCATGGGTGCGCGTGTATATAATCAACCATCGATCCTTCTCCTGGTTCGCCATGATCGATAGGGATCTCCACTGGCCTTGTTAAAGACACAACTCAGTGGGCTAGCTCTGATACCAAATGAAATTTACTATCGATCAGTTTCACAAAGTTCTTAACTAATCTTTCTATTCTAGCACGTATGTTTAAACATGAGACGTAGTTTAAACACTGAAAGAAAGAACACAAGAATTGATTACGCAGTTCGGTGCTAAAACACCTACGTCTGCGGGGCCTTGCCCAGTCTGAAAATCATCCACTAAAATAATTCAGATCAGTTACAATGTTCTCCAAACAATTAACTATCTAAAACTTATCTTATTCGTGTGGATTCGTGAGATCCCCTCACTGCCGGTCAGCAACTCCTAGTTGCTGTCTTGACCACTTCCCCTGAAGTATTAAGACTTGTTGTTTTCAGACTCCTGGCGATGGCGAAGGCCTATTGAACTCCTTTCAATAAGCTGTTCCAACTTTAAAGCTATTCTGATCTGCAGAAAACTTTCTTGTAAGATGGATGATTGTTGTCGCAGCTTCCTTCTCAAATTATAGTTCAAGGCTGTGCTTCCGTGTTAATCTTCTCGATCCTTCAATCACAGCAAGACTGATCCTATCGTCCAGCACATCACAGCACCACTTAATCTTCTAGCTATATTCTACTTCTATATCTATACGATAAGAAATATATTCTTTCCTTATTTAAGACTAATTCTAAATAAAATACAACTCATAAATATATTCTTTTTCTAAATAAATCAGAACTGAATCATTCTTCAAGTATCATCTTGATTCTCTCAAATATCTTGTTTGATCGCATATGAGTTGTACTTCACATCAACAACTGTTGCTCGGTTTCTGATCTTTGTGAGCAAGTGTTTAAACATGAAAGCATGTTTTAACATAGTTAACTTTTACAAAATTGCCAACACATCAATGCTGAGTCTTCCGTACTCTTCATGGTGGAAACCATGACAGGATGTGCCGGAGCCCCTGAAATGGCCGCCATTCCTGTTTTGTTCACAGCAGGGTTGAAATATTTTGGACTGGTTTTGAAGGTAGAGCTAGGGTGTGGTTAGTCTGGGAGAAGAAAGTATATATTTATAGATGGAGATGTGTATATAAACAATTAACAATTAATGCTGGATCAAGTGTATAATCTTTGGATCATTTTAATTTGACCAAATTCATCAATATGTACAGTTAAATCCTGTCCAGTTCAATTTATTTGGTGATGTGATATACTGATCAGTGTTGTACTGTTCTGTGCTGATGTGCTAATCAATATTGAGGTGTGCTGATGAATGTTGTGATGTGTTAATGAGTATTTGATTAAGTGGATAATCTTTGGATTACTTTGACTAAATTCATCAATGCGTACAGTTAGGCGTTGTTTGTTCAGAACACTTGTAATGCTTTGGTATAAACTTATATCACCGTACACCTGCACATCATCTCTTTGAATGTATTTAGCCAAATGAGTAAAAGTAAAAGTAACTTTAAAAAACCTTATCAAGTAAATAAAACTTCAATACATAAAACAAGGATTAATCGTGTGAATTATAGTGATTTGTCAATGACACGTGAAATAACAAAAAATTTGATGAAGAACGTTGAAATCTAATCAGTATTTCAAGTGAGACAACCATGGTGCTTTGTCGTCTGGGCCAGTGTATTTGGTTAGTGAGTATTTTGAGTTTGGTTTTTGTTTTGCAATTTTGAGAATTTGGATTTTTGTTTGGAATTTTGAGAGTTCAGTTTTGCGAACACCTTGTTAATTCGCATGATTGGATTGAGATTTTGTAAGTTTGAAACAAATTCTTGATTAATTTGTTAGGATTTTGCATGTATCAAACCAAAAACAGGACTTTAAAGAACTCTATATAGTTGAATCAAACAATTATTCCAAAAACTGGTCAAACCAAATGCAGCCCTAAACGTGGGGATTTGGTTTCATGGAGCGTTGATTTTGAATTTCGTGATTTTGATTTGATTCAATCATTTCTCATATATAACACAAACATGAGAAAAATTTACCAGTAATAATCAGTAGAATTCTTTTTCACCGTGAAATGAAAGCAGGAGAAATGGACGTGTTTAATCGGTATCAACGAGGTGAATTCAAAAGGTTAATTCATCGCACTGGCAATACGATATTGTTTTAGGGTTAAAAAACTATTTTGCATGAATAGGACGCGCGCGTGCACGACGCATGTCTGTTTTACACTTATATATTTATACTATACTTTAAAAGAGAATGATTTCTAATTTTCTCAACATTTTGAATTAATTTTTGAAGCATCCAGATAATTACACGTCAGCCAACTTATCAATTTAGTTTTAATTTATTTTCTTATTTTCTGAATTACTGTACACTTTCTTCCTGTTACGTTACCAATCAGCATTTACGAGAATTTATACCATTTATCTTCATCATCTCCACGATTGATTCCTTCTGTTTCATCGCTTATTCCTTGATTTAGGAGTCTCTAGATCTCACCTCCCAATCACGTGGCTATGACCGGAGGTCCGAAGCAGGCGATAGCTCCGCCATCTCCGTCATTCTCAGATCAGGCGATCCCCAATCACCGTGCACCGCCATAGCCACCGCCAACGCTAACATCTCCGGCGCCATCATTCTCCGAAACCTTTCCATTAAACGAAAATAGTGACCAGAAAATGCGAATTCCCTTCGAGTTTGAAGCCGGTGATCGGAGCTCCATCGGCGGAGGGCGATCCGAGCAGGCCGCTTCTGATCAAAATTCGGCCGACTTCCGGCAAGGTTGCGGAGGAGGAGAAAGCCAATCAGGAAATCTTTGAACTTGAGCGGCGCTTACAAGAATGTCGCTGAGGGCTCCTGCAGTATGCCGGAAACCAGGTCCCAATCACCGGCGATGAAGTCACCCACCAGCAAGAACAAATCGGAGAAACAGTACGTTTTCTGATTGATTTTGAAACCGGAATCCTCCACCAGATTGCCCGTGGCATGGTTCTAGGCTCTCAAACTGGGCTGGAATTCTATCTTAAGGTCTGTTCTTTTTTTCTCTGTATGTTTATTACATTGGGAAACTGATACTTATGATCAGGTCTGAGAATAGCACCTATAGGCTATATGTTTGGGCGAGAGTGTCTACATTGGAGCAGCTTCAATAGTTCAATGCATAGAGAAGCTCAGAACAAATGTTATTGCTACCTCAAGGGTTGCTGATGCCTCTTTGTTTGGCTTCTATGGTAAACTCCCAAGAGATCATGAACAAGGTGTTTTTTGTCGTAAAGAATTTGGGTTGTCTTGTCATAATCAGGTTTACGAGCTAAGTTGGAATGGAACAAGGATGAGATATTATATGCAAGGCCGCCAAGGTGCACTATCTGGCCAGGCTAGCTTACAGGAGGATATTATATGCATCCAGGTTATCATCATTCAGATCACTCCATTCAAATTCTGGCATTTTAAATGTTATTTTCTATCAGGAAATTGTTGCTAGCCTCAACCTGTTTGATATTTTCTCCGGCCTCAAACAGGTATGTCATCATGCTCGGAAATATGATTCTTGCCTCCTTTAACAGCGAGATGATATTATTTTGCCATCTATGCGCGTTGTCGCTGAAGGTTGAATTTGACATGTTCTTAACTATGCAGATGATGATGGTGATCCACGAGGTGATGCGGCTGTACCTGCTGGCGGCGTTTGTGGATGCTGATTCCGATGATGCATCGCAACCTGGAAATCTGTGGCTCCGGCGCCTTTAAACTCTCCCTATTCATTCAATCTAATCCAACAGTAATAAAATCCCACAAACAAATACAAATAAACTCAGTGTCTATATAATGCCTAAATCCCAGACGAATTTTATCGCCAAGGTTGGATTTTTTCTGCTTAACATAGTTTTTCCTGGTGTTTACATGTTGCTCCCTTTTCATTTTGGTTTGTTTTTTTGGATGATGCAGGAACAGGGGATAGCAAACTCAGCTTTCAAGAAGAAGAAACTCATCCACAAAAGGTGGACTTGGAGAAACCTCTCATATGGTCAGTTTATGATTGATTGAGATTTTGATCAGAGCACTTTAATGTTCTTTGTTTGATTGTGTTTGATTTTTTTGGTTAATTTTTTCTGAAGCTACAAGAGAAGGAATTTTGATTGAGATGAAAGGTCTGCCCTGGATAGGTGTAATGATGTTCAAGAAAGGCTGATCTTTGCATTAAGGTTTCGAATATGATGTTTGCAAGCTAGCCTTATATACAATGAATACATTCTTTACAATGTGGAGCAGATTAAGATGCGCTGTGTCTTGCACGTGAATTTCAATTAAATTCCCGTTTCGATTCTGTGGATAAAGTTTGAATCTTTGTGTTTTTTTTTGTGTTTTTGGTTTAAGGATTAAGCCTTGGATTAGGGGGGTTTCGATGGTGACAGGGGGGCTCTTAACATCCCTGATTTCACCAGGTATTTTTTCAATGATTTTTGGGCTACTCTAGGCTGTTTTTTTTTTGCTGATTTTTGGGCTACTCTACTCTATTTTTTCGCAGGTATCGCCATGTATCTCTGATAGAAAATGATTGTTTTTTTCGTGTTTCTGTTTGCAGGATGATCACACAAGAAATGTGTCTTCCAGCATTTATTGGTCTAGGGATCTCCAGCACTACTGATTGGGTATGTGTTGATGTAACAATAATCAAAATCCTTGCATTTCACATTGTCACTGAAACTCTTATGTTGTTTTGCTCTCAGCCTGTTTATTTGATTTTGAATTTATTCTACTAATCTTTCTAGTTGTCGTACATAAACTGAGGATATATGAAGTTCTTGGTGGCTGATTTCTGGCTCGGATAGTTGCCATTGCTGGTTCTGCATTTCCTGGCCTTTAGTCCATGTCTGCATTGTTGTCTGTTATTTTTCATCATCAGCGAATTGTTGTTCATCTGCATTGTTATATGTAACTCTTTTTTATAGTGACCTTTGTAATGAATATGCAGTATGTGCAAAAAGGATACTGTAACCTTTATGTTTATACTCAAAGAGCACCGAGCACGGTGAGTAGGCATCTTATACACTTTGTGTCGGTAATCTTTATGTTTATACACACAGAGCAGGCATCTTATATGGATTAAGTGCCAGCTTTGAGACCTTATGCCAGATTAGTAGGTCATTTTCAATCCACACAATTATTAATCCATTTGATGAAATGGTAGGTAATATATTTGGTATATTGGAGATATATCATTAGTGAGAAATTAAAATGTCATGCACATTCGTATGTAATTTTTCATGAATTAATTATTATTATTAATTAATATATGCATATGATATTTTAAAATAAATATTCGTGCATCGGCGCGAGTATTATACTAGTACTTAGTTTAAATAAAGATGTGCAGTAAATGTGCATAACTAATTAAATTTTGAGATTATAATAATGAATTCATATGAAAAAAAATCAGATGTGCTATTACTAAAAAATGTCCTGTTAGAAATTTTTTCTGTGCATGGGTAAAACCATAAAATACCTCTTTGTGTTATTTAAATAAAGGAGCCTTGCCCAGTTCAATTTCCATTTATTCATTTAAGCTTGAGTTAACTCTGAGACTGTTTTTTTTTCAAAACTGAACTGAAAATATAGAAATGTATTTATTTCTGTTAAATTATAAAATATCTTAATCGAAGAAAGATAACATGTTTAATGAAAAAATTACTATAATCTACTAAACTAAAATGAACTAAAAAAAGTTGATATATATTTACATATATTGAATTAAATTGAAAATAAAATTAATAAACTTGACTGAACTAAACTTAACTAATTTACAGAAAAATTAAACAAAAATAGGGCCCCAAATTCATTTGGTCAGGTTGGAGGATACCGCGTTGGCTTCGTCGTCATTTGGGTTGATAAAAGCATGCGATTTTCCGGTTGATTTGCTCCACTTTGATCAAAATTAATTCCTTTATTTTTCTTATCGTTTTCATAATTCCTTTATCTTTCTTCATGGATGTTTTGTTGGTATTTTATTTACGCAGTATGAGTCGTTTCACATTCAACAAATCAGCACAGCTGCCTGTCACTTAGATATTGTAATTAACGAGATGACAGTCACAAAGCTTCCATTGCTGGACAGTGGAGAATTGGTTCATTGATTCAGCTAGGTTTAGTTCATTTCAATTAAATCTAGAATGATTCCATTAAACTTAATTTTATTCTATTAAAAATATAGTTAATTCAATTAAACTAATTAGAAACTCAGTTCAATTAAATTAGTTCAATTTCGGATCATACCCATATTAATCAACACTAAATGGTCTGAATGTAATACATCTTCTTCACAGCATCCTTAATCTTCTTCTTGTCAGCACGGATGTCAACAATGAAAACCAGGGTGCTATATATTTTCCTCGATCTTCTTCATCGCAGATTCAGTTGTCAATGGATCCTTGAGAATCCGGTACTGAAAACTTGTGATGGAAGCACTATTTTATACAAAAGAAATCGAAGCACTATTTTATACAAAAGAAATCGAAGCACTATTTTATACAAAAGAAATGGAAGTACTCTGTTGTACCACTTAAATTGAAGATACTACGCATTAGAGATGTCGATGCGATCATGAGAAATCGCAGTGCAGAAGAACTTAACGTTTATAGCTAGAGAACAAATTCTTAAAAGAAGATTAAAGGATTTAATAATAATCAATCATTTCTATGCAGTGCTTTTGTAGAGGGCCACTAATTGTACACACATTCCTGCCTATGCAAATGGGAAGCATAACATTTCAGTTTTTGATTTCTCAACAGAAAGCTTTAGTCTGTGTCCTTTGCCTCCTGCTATGAAAGGTGATTTATAAGGTTTTCTGGGTGTTTATGTTTATGCAGTGATACTAAATGGACTCCTTTTGAGGTGTTGATGATGAAAGTATATGGCGTCGAGAAATCATGGACTAAGATCTTTTCATTTTCTTTACAAGCTTTTGATAAAGGAATCTTGATTTGATGAATAATGGATGTCGACTACTGTTTTTGTTGAGCTATGGCGAGAAGAAGAATAGTTTCTACATTTACGAAAAATGAAGAGAAAAAGCAGTATTACGTGAATTGCCAGAAAATTTTAAAATGTTCACTCCCACTATCAGGATACCTTGATTATCCTCTCTATTTTCACTCGCATATAATCTTGATTCATCGCGAAGCTTTCTTTGCCCTTTTCTGATTTGAAGTTTATATAATTTTTTGTAATTGCATTTTACATGACAATCTCAAAACTCTTTGTTTTAATGTTTGAGATGTTTTCTTTATACGTCTGCAATTTATATTGATGGGCTCTACTCCTTATATCAATTCTAGCGGGTAAATTATTTGTGTGTTCTTATATTGCTTTATATGTGAAATTGAGGATACAGAGATGTAGTCATTAAGTGGCGGGAATGTTGTCCAAGTTATGAGTTGAAGCTGTATTTGACGTTGAATTTTAAGATCGATGATGCTGATGTTGATGAAATCCTATATAAATCCATGAATTCTATTGAAAGATTGCATGAAAAGAATATATCAGCGGTTTTAGAGCTAAGATTAAATACTTGATATTATTGTAACTGAATGTCGTTGCATACACTAGTGCACAAGTATATATGTTTCTCGGCACCATTTTCATGGCGTTTTGGCCAGATTTTGGCGGAACCGCCGAGTAACGAGGTTATGAACTCGTAACCCGTCGTTCACCTAGGGCAAAATAAAAAAACACGGCGTTTCACAATTAAAACACGACGTTTTCCAAAGTGTAATAAAAATGTCAAGGTCAGGCGAAATCGTAACCGTGTTCGGTGACAGGCGTGTTAGTTAATGATTTCGCCAGCAGTACCTGCCTGAAATTAGAAAAGTTGTTCGCCCATAAAAGTTTAGACGCGTAGAGGTTGCGAAATCGCCTTTTGTAGACGCGAGTAGGCATTACTGAAGAAGCGAGTTCGCTTATATTTATGACCAGAGGCGTTTCATGTTACGAAATCGTGGCTATTTTGATGTAGCTGGCGAAGAAAGCAGCGAGTTCGTAACCTTGTCATACTTGGGTATATAAAAGCAGAATTTTTGCGGGAATGAAAATAAAAGAACTAGATAAAAGAACTCCCCTTCTATTTTTTCTCCAGTTTTGCTCACATTTTCAGGCCTTGATTTCACCCAAGAACACAAAGGTATGTGGTTTTGATTTTTTGTTGATTGGTTTTGGAATGGGCAAACTGTTTATGATTAGTGTGTGTGCTTGTTTGTATGGTTTTATAGAGTTTGTTAGGGTGCTAAATTTGGGGAATTTTTGAGTGATTGTTGCTAAACCGTTGTTAATAGTATCTTGTTAAGCATGGGTCGTAGTGAAATCATGTTAGAGAATCAGCGTCTGTCACAAGGTTATACGGATTTGATTCAAGAGTTTATTGATGTTGGTTGGAACGATTGTGTGGAAAAGAGAATGGATGGGCTAAGATGTCCTTGCATAGATTGTCTTAACAACGTGATTTATGAGGATGTAGACGTTGTGCGCGAACATTTGCTCTGTAGAGGTTTTGATCCTACATATACAACATGGGTTTGGCATGGAGAAGGCAAGTCATAATGATGCAGAGTTTGATGTTAAGCTTGGCGCGGAGGAATTGCGTTATGATGGTTGTCTTGATGAAATGGTGGAAGACGTGGCTATATATGGATTGGGTAGGAAAGCCGAGTATGTTAGCGGCGATGTATAATGATAAAGAGACACCATTATACAAGGGTTGTAAACATTCTGTTCTTGGTTCTACGTTGTTGTTGATGAATTTAAAGGCTCGACATGGAATATCTAACAAGGGGATGACTGAATTGTTAGAGTTGGTGAAAGAGTTGCTACCCACTAACAACTTGTGCCCTGATCGAGTATATGCTGCAAAGAAGATATTATGCCCTATGGGAATGGAGATGCAGAAGATTCATGCATGCCCTAACGATTGTATGTTGTATAGGGGAGATGACAAGGCCAGGGATACGTGCCGAGTATGCAATGAGCCTCGGTACAAGTCAAAGGTGGGGACCGTAGAGGTATGCGACGAGAGTGTAACACCGTCAAGAGGCAAAACGCCGGCTAAAGTAGTGTATTACCTTCCACTGATTCCTCGACTGAAGAGGTTGTTTGCAAATCTTGAGGACGCAAAGTTGCTAACATGACATGCGGATAGGGTTAGGGACGACGATGATATAATTTCACATGTCTCAGATGGAGATCAGTGGAAGAAAATGGATGAGCTGTACCTTGAATTTGCTGAAGAGCCTGGGCATGTGAGGTTAGGATTATCCACCGATGACATGAACCCCTTTGGTAACATGTCTAGTACCCATAGTTCTTGGCAACTTATGGTTGTGATTTACAATCTTCCATCGTGGTTGATGATGAAACGTAAGTATGTGTTATTGTCCATGATGATATCAGGTCCCAAGCAACCGGGTAACGATATTGACGTGTACCTAGCGCCTTTGATCGAACATTTGCAGAAATTATTCGATGTCCGTGTCCGGATACCTGATGGCAGTCGAGGTGATGAGAAATTTAAACTGAAAGGAATGTTGTTGTGGAGTATAAATGACTTTCCAGCCTTATGTAACTTGGACGGTTATTCAGTGAAAGGTCACTTTGCATGTCCCATATGTGAGAGCAAGACTAGTTTTTATCAATTGAAACACGGTGGTAAGCCAGTGTATCTCGGGCACATAAGATTTCTTCCGATGGGACATCCTTGGAGGCGAGCGAAGAATTGGTTCAACGGGAGAGAAGAGCATGATCCCGCACCAATCTCTTTAACTGGGTCGGAGGTTCTAGAAAAGGTTACTGGGATGGATCATGAATTTGGTAAGGGAAAGAAGAAGAAGGCATCGAGTAACAGTTGGAAGAAGTGTTCGATCTTCTTCAACCTATCTTACTGGAAGTATTTGGACGTACGTCACTGTCTCGATGTGATGCATATTGAGAAGAATGTATGTGAAGCACTTATAGGTACGCTGATGAATAATCATTAGAAAGACAAAGGATGGCCTTAAAGCGTGTAATGATCTTGTACAGCTTGGTATCCGATCGTCTCTTGCCCCTATAGAGGAAGAAGGTAAATCTTATTTACCTCCAGCTTGTTACACTATGTCGACCGAGGAGAAGAAGCGTTACTGTAATGCTTTGAAGTCTGTAAAGGTTCCAACAGGTTACTCTTCGAACATTCGTAGTTGTGTGAACACAAAAGAATTGAAGCTGACGGGATTGAAGTCGCACGATTGTCATAATCTTATGCAGGAGCTGAATATAATTGCTTTACGAGGATCATTGCCTCGTCACGTGAGGAAGGCAATATCGAAACTATGTTACTTTTTCAAGTGCATATGTCGTAAGCGAGTGAGCAGGCAGAAGTTGGATGAGTTGCAGGAAATGGTGGTGGAAGTTTTGTGTAGGATGGAGATGTACTTTCCCCCAGCCTTTTTTGACATAATGATCCACGTGATAGTCCATTTGGTGAGGGAGGTAAAATTCTGCGGCCCCGTGTACTTGAGATGGATGTATCCATTTGAGCGGTACATGGCGATTTTTAAGCATTTTGTGAAGAGGTTATTGATGCTAGTATAGTTCAACGTTATGTCGCAGAAGAGGTTATTGAGTTCTGTACCAACTATAGGAAAGATGTTGCCATAGTGGGGATCCCAAATGCTAGGCACGGTGGTAGAGTGGAAGGGCACGGGCTTAAGCATCATAGTTTGTTTAGTCCTACCGCCGCCGACATGGATGCTGTCCATTTATATATCCCCAGGAACCACGAGGCGGTGACCCCTTATGTTGACGTACACATGGATCAGATTAGAGTGTCAAATGCATGGACTGTCGGTGACGTGAGGATCCTAGAAAAGCATTGTGCCAATTTCGTCCGGTGGCTGCAAGCTCACATTCTGGAGGGGGACCATCCTGATATTGTCAAGATGTTATACAGAAGACCCCTCGGTACTGTGTCCTCGTTTGGTGGGTCATCAACGGTTATACTCTTGGCACTAAATGGTTGGATGAGAGGTCAACTAACCAAAACAGTGGTGTGGTAGTACCAGGTGAGGCCACAGTAAATAGATGCCAAGCATACTACGGGACCATCACCATGGTAAATCGCAGTATTCTTGGCTCTGAAGGTGATTCGTTTATCATGACGTCACAAGCGCACCAAGTGTTTTATGTGAAGGATCCAAAAGATAACCGGTTGGAGATTGTGGTGAATGGTAAGCAGGCGCTTCTTCACAACGGAAACGACGAGGATTACAGTTTTGGTACAGATATCGGAGACCTTCTGGGTTTAGAGCCGAACGAAACATTATCGGAAGACGAAGAAAGTTTGAAAAGGTTAGTTGCGTGCAACAATCACATAGAGGGCATTTGGATCACCGATGCTGGGAAGCCAACAAAGCGGAAGAGGAATCAACCCAAGAATGTCTAATCCATAATTTGTATTAGCTAAAAATATTACTTGTAATCATCTACATGTGTTATAGACGGAATTATTATTCATGTATGATTCAAACGCAGTTCAGTCATACTGTAGGCGTATTTAGAGGCGGACTCGCTCCCTAAAATCGCCTAAATGCATTACAGGTAGCGAAACCTCTTATACATTCGCCTATTATTAAACTACGTCGTTTTTCATATTTCCGCCCTATGGTGTGTAATGTAGTTGAAGGCGGTACCGTAACAGGTTTCGCCTGTCAGTGGCGAGTTCGCTGATGGACACGACTGTTGCTCTCTGTCCAACCAGGCGATGGTAGAAGCGACTTTGCTTATGGTTAAAGTCAATTGGCGAATTTATTGGTGCTCGCCTGTGCATTTAGTTACTAGCAATAACGCCATACTCTTCCTTCTTTGGTCAATAACGCCATACTTGTCCTTCTTTGGTTTAACACATGAAGAATAATAAGTATCGTACGATGATTGATGAAAAACTAAGGACTCTGAAATTGAAGAATAACAATATGGAATTGAAATTAGAAATTGAAAAGTAACCGCATCAAGTTAAGAATTAAGAAATCAAAACAAAAATTTGAAATTGTCTCATTACAATATGAATAAACCCTAGACTACGTCTATATGTCTATGAGTTGTCATTGCATTGCGGATCCTGGATTTCGGGAGTGGATGCCGGAGGATTTGTACGGGCATATGCTCTTAGAAAACCACGAATAAGGTGGCAGTTCTTCCAGCTAGTCTTGAGGGAATTTCCAAGTTCCGTCCTTATCGCGAAGTTGGACCCCTCAAACCCTTATAATAAGCTTCCGCACTCACTAGTAAATGGTAGACATAGAAAATGTTAAATTTAGATAGAACGCACAAGGTATTCCATGTCCTTGTCTCCATTTGGTTGCCAAGTCCCCCCAACCAATTTCCACTTTTTCTTCTCAAGGTATTCCATGGTATAGTACTCACACGGCTGCCCGGTGTTGGAGAATTTGAACTTTGGATGCTTCAGGCGAATGAACTTTGTTATGAAGTTCCCGTAGGGCAACTTCTTAGCCACCGTATTGTTCTCAACCACGCTATCCTTCATGTGTTGAAACATGGAATACGTGAGGTTTATCATCACTTCCGATGCTACCAAGTAGTAAGTCACCAACATGGTGAAGTTTGGTTCTTGGAGGTAACCACCTTTAGGCACAAGATTGGTAGCCACCATCTTATAAAGTATCATGCATTCGGGTGTAAGTTTTCCTAGCTTGTACTCTTTCGTCCTTCCAAGCGGACCTAATTTGCGCCCAAAGTGCTCCAACCCCAACTTCTGCAAATTCGCTGCTGGAAAGAGGGACTCACTAGGCCAGTTTCCCCTTGTATAGAGGTCAACTGGTTCATCATCATCCTCAAATTTAATTCTGAGGGCTTCATTGAAAAGGGCATGACTTACCTAGAACTCCTTCTTGTTCACCTTGGTCTTCCAAACATCACGAACCTGTCAGAAATTTGCATAGAACTGCATAGTCTCCTCCAGATATCCCGGGTCATTCACCGCCATCAATTTGTCACCACCTGAATATTCTAGATAGTCTCACATCCATTTCAAGCCAAGATCTTGCACCTTACTCTCATCCACCATTAGTAAGGTGTTCAGTTGCGACTTTGCATCCTCAACACTCCTATACTTGAGGTAAGCTTGCTCACTCACAAACTTACTTTTGTCGAACTTAATAACCTCGTTTGGTTGTTCAACAACCTTTTTTCCACGAAGAGTCATGTTTCTGATTATATAAATTACCTATCAACAATAACTAACATCAATCCTAGTAGCTAAATCAAATCCATAACAGTAGCTAATACAATCGCTAAAACATCAATCCAACATACAAAAAATCCAAAAAAGTTGCTAATACATGAATCCCACACACAAAACTCCAACACAGTAGCTAAAACATGAATCTCACATGGGCGAAAATCCAAAACAGTAGCTAACACATCAATCCCACATGAAAAAACACAAAACAGAAGCTAAAACTCCTTGAACCTAAAAATTAAGCACATCCCTTTGAAGTTAACGACGAATAACATGAGTGAAAGAGGTCAACTTACAAAATAAATGGGATTTAGGCGGTTGGGGGAACAAATAACCCAGTGGACGGCGGTTCCTCGGCGGTGGATTTGTCAGGGGAGCTCTGCTGTTGATTGTGATTGAAAAAAAATTGTGGATATAGTGTTGAACGCGTCTGGCCGCAAACGTTGACTACTTATAGTGGACAAGGTTATGAAATCGCTTTTTAATCGCCTAAGAGCTATAGTAACTGGTGATATCGCTTAGTATCCGCCCATGGGCGACATTTGTTGGCGAGTTCGCCTATGGGTATAAACTATATATTTTTACATATGATGACCATGTAATAATTATAAAAAGTTGATCAATATATTTTGTCGTTCAGAAAATCTCGAAAAACTCGGTAAAAACTGGATCTCGATTTCGGATTGACCAAACTAGGATCTCGAGTTCGAGTTGACCAAACTCAATCTCAGCCTCGAACTCGTTCGAATAGGTAACAAGTCGGGTTTGAAATTCTAAATTTTATTTTGATAACCTCAGTGAGCTTATTGAGCAATTATATATATAATTAGATTTGTAATTAATATATGTGTTTCTTTGAAAAACATTAAAAATATACAATCTAAATTAAGTTTTGGATGTTTATTAAAGAAATGAATACATTTCATCTTGTTATGGATTTTTGTAATGGTTGTAATGTATGTTATTAAAATATATGTAGTAGCTATATTACTTAAACAAGGTTAGTTCCAACAGGCGGAATATGTTACGAGTTCGCCTCCATGTAAAACAAAATTGGGCCTTTGGGCCAGGATAGACACTCATTAATCACTCTGATACGGCTCATGTATGTGTATAGTATATGTGTATATCATATGTATATTGAATGCCAGGTGTTTCATGGGTAGTTTGCGCGGGTCGGCGACTTATCGAACCCTACATTTTTGCTCCTATATTTATACTGATCAAATGGATGCTAATCCACCGATGTGGGAAACATGATATGACGTGGTGGCGAACTCGCCTCACCTATTCGCCTAATAGCGAATCAAGAAATGACTCCACCTCCTAGTTTTTCTCAACCTTCACTACGTAAACCCTAGATGGTACTTATAAACGATACCGCTTCTCTGATCGCCTATGGGTCATACGACATTATTTATATGGATTTTGTACTTGTGTTTTTTTAGAAATTCTTCTTCTGTAGAGGCAAGCTCACTAGATGATTCGCCTGTCATTTGCGAGTTCGCCTGGAGGCACGCTTGTTAGCTTCTATTCCACACGGCGGATTTGGTGGCGAATTCTTACACACTAAAAGTTTGTAGCTAATGTAGGAGGCGAGTTCGCTTCTTGGCATCGCCTTCTCAAAATATTTCAAGCAAATTCGCATCCAGCTCTGCTTCCTATTATTGTACAAATTGTTATCATATTTTTAGTAGCAAGTTTTGCCAAAATTTAAGCAACATTAATAAAGACTTCAATATATTACACACATTGAAAATGAAGTACATAAGTCTGCAACTTAACCATGTTGCGAGTTTAAAAACAAAATAAAAAAGAACAAGGTTTATAATAACAAAGGCTATCATTCCTCCTCGTCATCACTATCACCGTCAGCAGTAGGAACCTCTCCAGTGTCTTCTTCTTCATCATCTTCTTCTACACTGGACGACTCTTCAACCTCCGCATCTGGCCTCCGTTCGTTTCTGTAGACAACCTTGTAGACAGCGTCGTCTCCTTCTTCCTCGCCAACCTCGTCAGTGAGTTACTCAGGACTGAACAAGCCACCATCTCCACCATCTTGCTTACCATCGTCCTCGGAATTCTGATCTTCTTCATCACGAATCTGGTCTTCATGTTCCTGTTCTGGTTCCTCGTCATCACGAATCTGGTCTTCATCTTCCTGTGGTTCCTCGTCATCTAGCTCCTCGTTCACAGGTGGCAGAGGTTACACGGAGAAGTCTGGCATCCCTTCCTCGTCGCTGAGCTCAGGTTCCAAGTTCAGTATCCTGCCAAACTCTAATATCAACTCCGTCTCCTTAGCGATGTCCAACTTCACTTGTTCTAGTTCCGATAAGCACAACCATTCGCTCAGGCAACTGAAGTTCCCGGCTTGCCAAACAATATCAAATAAATTAGATCAAATACATGGTCACCAACATATAATTATAATAAAATACCATTCTTCATAAAACGAGACTTACCCAGACTCAAATCACCTCGGTTGCGTGAACCAGAAGCACCGTCGCTCTTCTTCTTTAGCACACCATCGGCGCCTAACTCCAAGCCCTTGTTGCGTAGCCATTTCTTGTTGTAGTGCATTACCGGCTCCGGCTTCGTTACTGGTCTAATACCCTTCTTCTTCAATATCGCCGTTATAAGCTGGCCATAAGGGATCGTCACATCTGTTTTGTCCTTGGCACGCTTCAACATGTACTTGACAATAGTGTAGCCTGGATCTATCTTCAATCCCTCCATGATGTAGTAGAACAACATCAAATTGGCAATAGTCGGCTCACAAGGGTGACCACCCGATGGCATGACATTCGAGCATATCAACTCGAAAACCAACCTTTGCTCTAGTGTGAGGTCGCCAATCTTGTACTTCTTTGGAGTACCTACCACCTTGCTACGCGTCTTAAAAAACTTTCTACGCATGCGCACGGGTTCAAGGGGGTTCAAATTTGACAAGGATGGGAAGTTCTGTGTGTGGTAACACTCATAAGGACCGTTTGGGTCTAACGGCCTTAATTTGTCACTCGAAACGTACGGGCAACCTATCACCTCATTTATCAAGTACTTATCAACCTTAAATCTAACGCCCCTAACCATTGTCTCCCCCTCTTCAGCGTCTTTCTCAAAATTAAGACTAGCATAAAATTACAAACACTCGTCCTTATACACCGGCTCTTTCAACATCAACATCCCTTCTAGGTGCGTCGCTATAAAATAATCTACAATTTCAGAGAAACCTAACGCAGCTATCTTGTCTTCATCAAACACCCTTGCATTCAACATAAAACGGCCAGAAAAGCTTTCATACCTTGTCTCGGCCTTAGTACTTATGAAGAGGGACTGCTCATCCTTGTCAGTCACATCTCAGCTGCATTTGGATTACCGGTGGGGTTTGGATTCTGCGACGAACTGGCGGCGATGTGGCGGGCCTGTGGCAGTGTACTAGTGGTAGGTTGCCGCCCCTGCGACGAAGAGCCAGAGCCCTGCATTGCTGCTACACCGCCCGCATGAGCTTCCCTTCTCCGGCGAGTTTGCATCTCTGCGATGGTCTCTTCCTGCCATGCTCCGGCCGCCGCATCGCTTCCCTCCACGACGGTTGTCTTCTGGCGCTTTGGGGCGGGTGGGGTTAGTGTTCTCCCGGCAGATTTTCTCCGGCCCATGGAGATTTGGGGTTTTCTTGTGGTGGCGATTGATGGTGGTGATTTCTGGTGGTGGGTCGACGGCAGGTGGAACTTGGGGGGATTTTGATCCCACCTATCCGCAAAAAATGATTAAGTTTTTTTTTTGGATCAGATCTAAGGTGGCGAACTCGCCTTTCAAATTCACTCAATTCGCTCATAGCTTGTTCAAAGTTGCGAAATCGCTTACATCATTCCTGTAGGCGAATAAAGAAGAGAGTTCGCTTCTGAGTATTCTTAAAACCCTACACCCTCAACCCATGCCCTTAACCCTAAACCCATGGCAGCAACCCTAAACCCATGGCAGCAACCCACGTGATTAAACCCTAACATATTTTTCATCGAACATTCAACAGTGTAACTTAATTTGTATTTGGTTCTAATCTATAACAGGATAGTTTTCCTTAATTTTTCCCCGAGAAGTGTGATCGAAAAGTCGGATGTTTAATGCGTCAAAGAAGTTGCCTATTGCTATAACATCTTACAAACTGTGAGTGATACAACAAGCACTACTGGAGAACAATTCTACAATTCTACAAAAGTTGTCAAATATATGTACATTCGTTGGTGATCTGCACATGCCCGGTGTTGACCGTAGAAATTGGTAGTATGGACATCCATGTAACATTTGGTTAACGAACGAATTGTAATAATCTTTAGTCCCCTCATCAACCTATGACAACACAATGTATGCCTTATAAGTAAAAATAAACAGGGAGATGGATTACAGTTAACAAATTTACATACCTCTTCATAGGACTCTGTGTAACATGTCAGAACAATTTTCGTTGATAACATACAACATCTATGCAACCGACTCAACTAATATTCTGTTCAGCTGTAATCTCATTCACATTTTAAGATTTAATGTTCAATTATAATATAAATTATTACCCATTGTCTCACATGATTATTCATTTCATAAGAACATCATTTATTATAAATTATTTATAATGAGTTCATGGTGCAAGCGATACCGCAAGAATGATTCGCCTCTAAGCGAATCAGGACACGAAATCGTAACTATATACAACAGTAACCGACCAAATTCACTATTCAGGCATGTTATGACCAATTCTACCCTACTACATATAGATTTTTTCCCGGATTTTGCGACCCTCTTCTCCATTTTCACCCTTCATTCCCATCTACCCATCATTCTCTCTCACCTTATCCCCCCCTCAAATTCACTCCCAAATCCTCGCAATTCAAATCCATTCTTGCCTCATTTCTTGCTCAAAATATCATAAAACCCAACCATAAACTCACCCTCAAATCTAGCACATGGGTTTTGTGTGAAGAACTAAACCCTAGGAAGCTTTCAACCCACCAAAATCCCACATACCTCCTTCAAATTTGGTTGAACATTACAAAGCTGGCTACTTTGTGTGGCTAAGAGCAAGAAACTACTAACATCTTCTTCTACAATTAAGGTATGAGTCTCAAAGTTTAATTGATATTCAATGCCCATCTTATTTACTTACTTTTTGAGATCTATTACTTGAAAGGCATGCTTGAGTAGACATTATCCACGCTTAGTCCCTATCTATACACATATGTGTTTTATGACTAAGGTAAGCACAAATTTAGAAGGCAAAGCTCCCTTTCTTTGTTACTTCACAATTTAAATTATTATTATTTTTATACATTTTTTTCTGTGAAACATTGATCGGACAAAATACAAATAAACAAAGCTGAATAAAGTATTTTATAGTGAAGATGAAATATTAAGTGCAAAAGGGATCAAACAAAAAAGAGCCAAATAAATTTGATAATAAAGAAACTAACAGGCCATATTGTATTTAAGATGAAGAATAAGTAAAAGGTGACGAAAAAAATTAATACAGAAATGGAAGAATTAGGATTATTCCAGATTTATTCAATACACAGGTTACGGAGAAAATGAATTATTCTATGTTTAATCCTAGACTCGTGGCAGAAACTAATTTGTCAAGAAAATAAAGGAGGCTACCGAAAATAATAAACATGGGCGACGACGAAAATACTGTATCATCCCAGATCGCCGTTTTTATATAGTTAGGATAGTAGTATAAAAAATGAAATAAATCTGCGTATGTATACTGAAGTATACGAACGGCTGTACGCAGTGCATACAATTGAAAGTAAGGCTTTATTCATCGGACAGAGATGTTTAATCCGCCACACATTAATACCACCAACGCCAATGAGCCGCCCAACGCCAAAAACCTAGAAGCCGACACCTGAGATGTTCCGTAGAAGTGTGAAGCCCCTGGCCCGGTACGGTGCCACCACCGACCTCTTCCACGGCCCCACCATTACCACTGTGGGGCTGCTGACTTTAACTGAAGAAATGAAGGTGGGCAAGAGCATGAACAAAATTTATGGTTTTGAAGGTGAAGTCAGATCCAAACTCAAAGCAATTGACCAGTTCCGTGAGCCACCAGAAGAAGGTAAACAATTATTGATACTATCTTCAGTTAGACCTTAATTGAAGTGATCTATAGGATTTTTGGTGCAAATGTCTTTTAACTTTTCTGCAACTACCGTCTCTGCTTGCTACAAACAACATTGATTTTTGTGAGAGTCTTGAGCTGAAATCATTGCCATGCTATTTAAAAAGCTACTGGGTGACAAGGACAGGGTTGTTTGGGTTTCATTGTTGTTTTATTAGTACTTGATGGGTAGTGTGGGTCCTTTCATCTGGTAGTCACTTATTTTGGTTGTCAATCTGAGATTTTGAAGAATTGGCATCTGGAACCTGTGTTTTAGTCTGTCTAATATTGAAGTGCTTGACATGTTATTTTTGGCTAGAACAAATAACTATTTTTTACTGTTCATCACTTGGGAGAGAATTTTAGATACATTGGTTGTGGCTATGCATGGCTGGGCTCAACGTGTAAAGTATTTACCCATTTTACTTCCCAATCTCAGGTTTGATGTGTGAAGTGCTCTGGAGTGATCCTCAACCTCAGCCTAGGAGAAGACCAAGCAAGTGTGGCGTTGGTATATCGTTTGGCCTTGATATAACTAAAAGGTTTCTGGAGGAGAATAATTTAGGTACCTTTACCACCCTAAATTAAGTTGTTCCTTAATGCATGGTTTTATTATGATATATATTGTCATCTTAATGGTAGGTGATGGTTCTAAATTTTCCTTCGGTCAGTGATGTTGCTTTCACCATGAAATCATATTTAGCTAAGAAACTTTAGAAACTCATGTTATAATTGACTAAGTGCTGGCGTATATAAATTTCATAATTGTAGACTTTGGGCTGATTTGGAACCCCTTGTTCTGGTTTGCTTTTTCCTTTATTGGTGATGTTTTTTCAGTCTACTTTGCTTTTAAAGTTTATTCTTATCTTGTAGTCTCAGTAGAAAGCTGAGATTTAATCCTTCGGTATGCATATTGTCATTGTTTGCTATTAAAAATGGCAAGTAGGATTGCTGCATTCTGTGATCTGAATTGGATGAGGAAGAAGAGCATGTATTAGCAAAGTGAATGTTGTTTTACCAAATCTCGCCTTTTGCTTTGTTATCCCACTTTCTCAATGCATGTTACCTAAAGTCATTTGGTGTCCCCACGAGTAACCTTGAGATAGTCATGTGGACAATTTAGGTAGGAAAAGAGGGTATGACCCTTTCCTTTGAATCTTAGGATTTTGTTCATTGAAGGAACTTTTGGCACGTGACTGTTTTTAATAACATTGATCTAGATGGTGATTCTTCCTTAGGTGGCTATTTCATTTGCCATTCAAACATGTTAGCCTACCTTAGGTTCACTTTGCTTATACAATTCAAGGAATCCGTTTTTTAATTGTTTTAACTAGTCATACAAGTGTTTTTTTACTTCTACAACTCATTCAACATGGTTTTGTTATTGTTTTAACTAGTCATAATAGTGCTAATTAGTTAAGTTACAATTTATATCCATCCTTAGATAGCAATGGTAACCACTTCAACTAAACCTTTCTTCAAGTGTCCAACCAAAGAAGCGAGGTAGCAACTCGAAGAAAGGCCTACAAGTCCGATCACATTGTCGAGTTCTACAAAGAAGAATGAGAAGAGGAATACTAACACACATAGGATTTAATGGTAAGGGTGTATGCAATCGACCAAGAGAAGAACGTTCAAAATGGTCAAGTTGGTGTGGCCAAGTTGGAAGAACGTTTATTGAGATAACGGAGGATAATTGGAGAAACGTCCCACCAAGAAAGAAAGAGGAAGTTTGGGTAGAATTCCAAGTAAGTAACATTTAACCTTTCAATGATCTATCTAGTCAATTTTATACCTCTTCGTAATATGTAGAAATAATACATCCTACATATTTTGGCGTAGCGTCCTTTTGAAATAGAATCTAATGACATGGAAGTGGTGAGAAAGAAGGCATTCAACATCGTCTCCAAAGCTTTTCGCGAGTACAAGCATGCTCTAAGAAAAGACTACCTGTATGAGAAGGGAAAGAGGCTAGGTCAAGATCCAAGGGACCGATACAATCATATTACAACCGATGCTTGGGAGGCCTTCAAGCAAGCATCAATTGAAAAATAAGACCACGGTGAGTCAAAAACTACAACTTCCATAACATAGCCTCTTCTTTTCTTATTACATTCAAGATGACGATGTGATACCATAACTTGTGCTTAGGGGAAATGGGACAAGAAGGTCACATCGGCGAAATCAATAACAATGCCCTACACCGGTGGTAGGTCGGGGTATTTGGGTGTAGTTGAGAAGGAGGGCCTTAGGGAGAAGGAGGAACAAGTGAAGGACTTGGTATTAGGAGGGATGGAGGAGGCGGAAGCTCGGTACGTCATAGTGGAAAAGGACGTCGAGGATTATACTAAACAACGACTCTTCGTGTTGGGTCTGATGAAGGATGCTCGATGTGGGCGTCGGTTCAAAAGGCTGGTTCAAGGGCCCAAGAAGACTCAATCCCAACTTGAGGTGATTGAGGAGGCAAATTGCCTATTTGTTCCTGTAGCTTTAGATCCATCAGATGAGGAAGAGGATGAGGGTTCAGCCCTAATTCAATGTCCGAGAAAGGAAGTGTCTCGGACTTCTAGTGTCCTCCCAACCATGTTAGATAGTTTTGATGAGGTCATGATGATAACTCCTATAGTAGATTCGGATGCGTTGCAAGAGGGTATTTCTTCTTGCTTGTTTTATTCTCGTCCACCATGTGCCAATCTCTTCGTAAGCTAACTTCCTTCCTTTATATGCAGTGGGTGTTTCTAGGGTGAGTAAGGCAGCAAGCTTGTTAGCTCAGATAGCTGAATCGAGGGGGCCGTCGAACAGTAATGAGAAGAAGAGGAATCTCGAGGTCTCAAGGAGTTCTGCGGATGAGTCTTCAAAGAGGCCAAGGCTCGAACTCGGACCCTTGGAGGAGTTCGAGAAGTATGTATCACCTCCTCTTTCCGAGGCTCTAGTTGAGGTGATACCAGGCTGTCCTGAGATCAGCCAGGTATGATTCTGCTTAGCTCTTAATAGAATTAACTGTGTAGTTAGCTAACTGTCTTTATCTTTTTTCACAGTCTGTGAATCAAATGAAGTATATGTACAACTCCATTCGGACATTGCATAACCGTTCTCAAGGGCAGGCGTCCGAGCTGGAATTTATGAAGGAGGAGATATCCAAGAGGTCTAAGGAACCTTCTGATATGTTGAAGCACCTCCAGACTGAGATGGCTCAGGATAAGGCCAAAATAAAGGCCTTGGAAGAGGAGAACCAAGCTCTGAAGAAGGCCAAGAGGCTGTCTGATGGTTCCTTCTTAGATTTGAAAAGGAACATGGCTTTGGTGGAGGCGGAGAGAGATCGGTATGCTAATCCAGTTAGCCAGAGGTGGCTAGTTCAGCAGATAATAGATTTCTGCCTCAACTGTCCAGAGATGGAGGCTCATCATTGAATTGAGTATGGTGAATTCTACCATAAGTCTGAGCTTTCGAAGATGTGGATTCCTCTGAAGGGATTTCTCAACGAAAAGATTCAAGGATGTCTGGCCCTAGCTTACACTTGGCCTGAAGTACCGGAGAATTTGAAGGAGTTTCGGGCGAAGTTTAGCCAGATCGGGGGTTTTGAGACTAGTCTACTAACTAGCTTGGAATCCTTGAAAAAGGCATTAACTCTTGAAGAGTTCCAGGACAAGATATGTAACTTGTATCCTGAGCTGTCATTCCTGGTAGAGAAGCCGGCTGTGGAGACTTCAATTGAGGACCCGAAGACTTCTGATGGGCAGGAGAAGACTGTAACTCCTTAGAGCCTTGTCTTTTACTTCAAGATTTTTCTCTTTTCGCCAGATTTTGGCGTTTCATGTATTCTGAACATGTGCTTTGTCTTTGGAATTAATTTGTCTCTACCTTCCTTTATGTCCAGTGTTGCTCTGCCGCATGTGCTGACTTGCAGGTCAAGTATGAAGATGTTCTTCAGAAGAACAAGAAACTGGAGGAAGATTTGGGTGAATCCAGGAACTGTTTTAGCATCATGCGGGAAAAATGTGAGAGTCTTCGTGGCGAGCTGAAGATATCTTTAGTGCGGAGAGCCGAACTGAATCAGCAATTGAGCGATCTTCAGAAGAGGTATAAGGATCTAGAAGAAGTGCTCAACAAGGCTTTGGCCACCAATAAGGAGTATGACCAAGAATGGAGGAAAGTCAAGAGTGACTTAATGAAGGTCAAGGGTGAAATTCATGAGAAGGATCTTCGCATTTCTACCCTCCGAGATGAGAATATCACTATGAATCACAAGATTTCCTCCAGGATAGATGAGTTGAGAATGTGCCAGGCCGAGCTTAACGCTTGCAGGTTCCAAATAAAGGAACTCGAAGCTCAAGG
Source organism: Sherardia arvensis (assembly GCA_948330725.1). Lineage (NCBI taxonomy): Eukaryota > Viridiplantae > Streptophyta > Magnoliopsida > Gentianales > Rubiaceae > Sherardia > Sherardia arvensis. The sequence goes on from OX415239.1 coordinate 32,943,866, forward strand.
TGTGTTTGTCATACCTTCAGGATCTTCAAGGAGGGAGATAGGTGGACCTTCTAGTGTCCCATATTCAGGAACTTTGATAAGACCTCATGTCCGAGGGGGTGTATCTCGAGGAATCCCATGTGGAAGGGGCAGAGAGGTGACTCCTACTCCTAGAGCTCGTGGCTCTATTGACTCTCCTGCTCGACCTGTAATTATAGAAAATAGAAGTGGATCCCCTACATCCTCTCAGTTGATGAGGATAGCAGAAGAAAGTAATTGGGGTCGTGGCCTCCAGAATGTTCGAGGTCGTGCCTCTACTTCTTCTCGTGGTCGGGGTCGTACCCCTATATTTAAAGACATTCACGAGGTGTAAGAAGTTTCGTAGTGTAATAACACTTTTTTGATTTTGCCTTTATAAAGGTCTTTATCTTGCAATCCTTGAGAAGATTGACTCTTTAGGCTTATGAATAGCCTTAATATCCTGATTATCGCTGGTTGTTGATGGTGCAATTTGTTGCACAATTCCCTGGCGAATCAACTTCTCAATTTCGTTCTTGAGTTGATAGCACTCCTCGGTAGCATGCCCCTGATCTCGGTGATATTGGAAGAACTTTGGCGACCTTTGGCGCTCAGCTGATTCCTTCATGGCGGGCGGGTCCTTCAAAAGGTGCCTGTGAATGGATAGAATTTCAGCCCGAGATCTCGCCAGAGGAGTGTATGACTCAAAGGTAGGCTTTGGAGCGTTATCAGTCTTCTCGACCTTCAGTATCTTCGCCCTGGATTCTTTTCTGTCCATAAGGAATTCTGGGGGGTCTTTTGCCCGTCACGGCATTTGATTTGCTAGCGTACTTTTCCATGATGGCCTGGAGGTGTTGAATGGTTGTTGGATTTTTTGTTGCCAGCTTCATCCTTAGAATGTCATCATCCATGCTCATCCGGTACATATTTATCAGGAGGCGTTCATCTCGATCATAGCATTCAGTAGCTAGATCCATGTATCTATGATAGTGTTCTATCACAGTCTCTACTTCAAGGCGGGCCACATACCCCAGATCTCCGAGAGACTTGGTGAACTTCTTCTTCTGGAAGAAACTCGGCGAAATCCCAGTAATTAAATAAACTTTCTGATTTCGTCTAGGTAAACCATGTCTGTGCTTTCCCTCGGAGGTAACTGGGGACGATCTTGCATATTTCCAATTCATGGAAGTTCCTGGTTTCTAAGGTTTAAAAAAGACCGAGAGAAATTCTCTAGGATCGCTAGTGCCATCGTATGTGGGTAAGTGCTCTGGGACCTTCTTGTGGTTATCGAAGGAGAGATTCACAATATGCCGCGAGAAGGGAGAACGAGCAGCTTGTCCTCTGGGTCCGAGGATACTTGTGATTTCTTGGTCAACTTCGTATTTACCTCGGGTAGGGTAGGCTCCATCTTTGAGTGTAGGGCCGATCAGCGCTATTTTGCCATTCGCTTCTAGTTCGCTCCCTCTTCTCGCGTCTGAGTTCTTCTTCGATGTTGATGATGCGCATCCTTCGCACCTCCTCCCTACTTAATCATGTGCCTTCGCCCTGATAATTAGATACATTAGGAGGTGGTGGCAGACTGCTTTGAGCATTATAAGATGGCAGATCCTTAGATAAATTATTGAGCAGTCTCCGCTCTTGAGTAAAATCAGCCGGTGGTGTAGTTTGAGCTCCTGAGATAGATACTCGATTGGGGGCTTCATGCGTCTGTGCATGGAGTTGTTGACTTGAGTTTATCAAAGATGCGACGAAATCAGGATATTGGGCATGTAAGTTCCTCATCAACGTTCGGACACCTTCAGGCATCGTTTCTGGAGGAGTTTCTGAGTCAAGGTTGATATAAGGTGGCTCAGAACCTGGCGGGTTATTTCGTACAGTCCGGCTCAAGGTTTCCTTAAGACGTCTTTGTCTTTCTTCCTCCTGTTGTTTTTCCGTGAGGATTTGCTGATCTCTTAATGCTTGTTCTTCTGAGATAAAGATCGAATCACGTCCATAATATCCAAACCCATTCTCTGGGTCAAGGCCGTCTCGATTGTTGACGTGTTCGCTGTAGTTCATGTCAGTCTGGATCCAAATTCTTGGTCCCGAGTTCGGTGCTTCAGATCCAACAGGATTCGATCCAGAAGGTGGCACTCCTGATGCAACAGGATTCGGTCCAGAAGGTGGCACTCCGGATACGACAGGATTCGGTTCAGAAGGTGGCACTCCGGATACGACAGGATTCGGTCCAGAAGGTGGCACTACGGATACGACAGGATTCGGATGGAAGGAGTTTGGAACGTTGGAGTTTCCTGCCCCCACGGTAGAGCCTGGCGGTGGTTCAGAGGTGGAGCATATGCGAGATCCTCCGGGTCGACCGCGTCCTCTTCCTCGTCCTCGTCCTTAGGGGGTAGCTCTGCTTCTGGATTTTGCCCTTGCACTAGGGTGCTACGTCTGGGTTGCTCGACTTTAGACATGTTGTCGGTGAAGTTGCTTCTTCAGATGCACTAGACCAGATCAGAGACAAGGTTCGGCGACATCGTCAATGAGTGTGAAATGTCCCACTGGGCGTGTCAAATTGATGTATGCCGGACACCAACACTTCGACGACGAACCAGACTCTCGAACTGATCTGCAAGACAAAGGCCCCAGGTGTCCCGGGGATAGACACTCCGACGCTCAAGTCAGTATATTTGCTTAAGACGCAATTATAAAGTATGAGATTAGATGAGAGGTCTACAAAACCTTTAGGGTATTTATATGGCTACAATCCGTAGATCACCAAGATATGTATTTATGGTAGTAATACAACTCTTATGGGAATAGAGGTTGTATTACCATGTATAATAGAAGTGTATTTCAGACATGGTTGTGTTACCATGTTTAGGATAACTGTATTACCATCTTTAAGAAGATGTATATTCCTTGTTAAACATTCATAATATACGCATTCCTTATAAGGATTATGATTGATAGACCTGTGGATCTACCCTCCGCGTATCTCGAGCCCACGACCCTTCTCGAGCCCTGGTCCGAGTATGAATGAGGCCCGAATGCGAACCATGGACTTATCATTCACGATTCTCTGTTTGTTGAGGCGTTAGCGCTGGTAGAGGCATTAAGTCTAACTAATAAATTGGAGTGGCGGGAAGTAGCAATAAATGGGGATGCGTTGAATCTGATCTTGATGACCCATGGATATTTGGAGAGCTCAGTAACTGCATGAGCATTATACAAGAAATTCCATCGAAATTTGAGAGCGAGGAAATTGCATTGCAATACTGGATACCAAGACACGAAAATTCGGATGCGCATTTGGTAGTTAGTTTAACAAAGGGTAGTGATTTCGATTTTAGGGAATGACACTCCATTCTAGAATTTCTATGGTCAACGTTGCTGGACGTTTTCTATCACCTTGAAATCTTATTACATTTTTTCCTCCAAAAACAATGTGCATGGAGAATGGTAGTTTTTTGAAAATATTTTCGAGAATTATATTTTCGAAAGTGTAAATTCAAATATTAATAATATGCAGATATTCGGAAGTAAGTTAACTAATTTTATAATTTTATAATATAGTGGACGCTTAAAATTAAGGGCAACTAGAAATATTATCAATTAAAATGCCAGAAGTACTCACGGCAATTTAAAATTTCACTAAATAAAAATGAATTTTATGTCTACATCTTTGTGATAATGGCACTATTATTTATTGATGATATTATTAAATTTAGTTTCGATATGATAATTGTAAAGTCTTTAAAACATAAACACATTTGAGTTTTAAAACAGTACTGACATATATTTATGGGAGTTGAAAATGATTTTAGTAGTAAAATACTGATTGATTTACTCAGAGGTCACGAGTTCAACTCTTAGGAAGAGGGAAGGGTGAGAATTTATTGGAACCCATTTAAATCATGATCGAATTAGTAAAAGCATTTCAATTTTAAAACTTAATAAGCGATTTTTATTTTAGCTCACCGTTCTATCTAATGGAGAAAGCTTCTATTCAAAGCATGTGAGATAAATGTAATATATTAAATAGAGTGTAAAATCTTGGAATTTATAGTAAAGGGTGTTATGAAATTTCTACTGTATATAAACTAGCATGATGTTGTCGTGCGTTGCATGACATATTACTTATCGACTAACATTTAATTTTCAGTTCAATAATATTAATTTTTTAGTGAGTACAAAGTCGTGTTTTTATGTCCAATTTAACTAACTTAAAATGACTTAATATTTTCGTGTTAATATGCATATTTAATGTTTCTAATATTTATGCTTTAATATTTGGGGCTTTGCAGGGAAGGGGGAAGCTTAATTACAAGGCTGCAGTTCTTCATGACGGTTTTCAGATGTAGCTTTGCATATTAGTCTTTCCAGGCTATTTCTTCCCAGCCATCACTTGCGTTTTCGTGGTTTGCCTCATCGCGAAGAGGTCGGTGCTGGCTCTGCAGATCGCCTCAGGCTAAAAAGGCTCGGGAATCAAGGCTTTCACGCTCCACTGAAACACCGTGGTCAGCTTCCTCGGAAACCCATCATCAACATTATGGTCGGCTATTTCTTGATTTTCTACGTTATGATACCATCATTGTACTGGACCAATACATTTCATGCCAAGATCTCCATTATTTCCTCGAAAAATTTTGATGCTACGTACTGGCTAGAGATGCAACATTTCTAGGGTTCTGAATCAGCAAACTTTCGACTTCATGGATGATAGATATAGGAATTACAGCAAGCTCTATCTCACTACGTTCTTCGTCATCAGCTATGGCCTCAGCTTTGCAACCGTAACGGCTAATTTGTCTCACGTTGCACTCTTCCACTCCAAGTAAATGTTAGTTGATGAGGCAATGTTAGTTGATCTGGCGATGTCAGACATTTGCCAGTAAAGGCCGTATACACTTCAATCTTAGTTATATTTGCCGTATACACTTCAATGTTAGTTATCACATATAACTGTTCAATTCTGCGAAGAGATCAGTTGATTTGCAAGGTGATAACGTCTCATTGTAAACCTGGGCATTAATTTCCAGCTGAGCTTTTTCCATGGCTCCGAAAGAGGCTATTGCGATCGCCATTCCCGAATCGCACTTAATGTTGTTCAAACTATAAACTTTGATCGAATCGCACAAATAACTCAAATTTGACACAGTTGTCGAACTTATTAATTAAATTTATTTTCACAAAACTAAACACCTTGAACAAACTAATTAATTAGGCATGACGTACAGTTGATTGAGATTAACGGAACAAATTCGAAGAAAATAAATTTGGGGAACTTAAGATTAAATTTGTAGGGCTTAATATGACTTAATATTTTCGTGTTAATATGCATTTTTAATGTTTCTAATATTTATGCTTTAATATTTAGGGCTTTGCATGAGAAAGAACATAGAGGGAAGGGGAAGCTTAATTACAAGGCTGCAGTTCTTCATGACGGTTTTCAGATGTAGCTTTGCATATTAGTCTTTCCAGGCTATTTCTTCCCAGCCATCACTTGCATTTCCGTGGTTTGCCTCATCGCGAAGAGGTCGGTGCTGGCTCAGCAGATCGCCTTAAAAGGCTCGGGAATCAGGGCTTTCACGCTCCACTGGAACACCGTGGTCAGCTTCCTCGGATCGCCACTCCTGGATTCGCCATCATCAACATTATGGTCGGCTATTTCTTGATTTTCTACGTTATGATATTAGGGTAAACGCTAGTATACACTTTTCCATGTAAATATTGTGTACAAATAATGATAAAAGCGTACCAATGTGGTAGTTCTGGCTCTCATATATATACTCAATATTTACATGGAAAAATCTATACTAGCCTTTACCCTAATATATGATACCATCATTGTACTGGACCAATACATTTCATGCCAAGATCTCCATTATTTCTAGGGTTCTGAATCAGCAAAATTTCGACTTCATGGATGATAGGAATTACAGCAAGCTCTATCTCACTATGTTCTTCGTCATCAGCTATGGCCTCAGCTTTGTAACCCTAACGGCTAATTTGTCTCACGTTGCACTCCAAGTAAATGTTAGTTGATATGGCAAAGGCAATAATGTTAGTTGATCTGGCGATGTCAAACATTTGCCAGTAAAGGCCACCGATATAGTTATCACAAATAACTGTTGCAGTTCTAATTCTGCGAAGAGATCAGTTGATTTGCAAGGTGATAACGTCTCATTGTAAACCTGGGCATTAATTTGCCGGGAACAAAGACCAATCAGTGATGTTCACTCTGTTCCACTGAACCCGAAGCCACCGTGAGCCATTGTGCAACTATCCAAGATCAGGACCATCATTTCCAGCTGAGCTTTTTCCATAACTCCTTTTTTTTTTTTTTGATTGAAAGTCACCCTAAAAATTGGGTGAGGTGGATTTATTGGACACTCCATACCCATGCAAAAAAGCCAGAAAAATTGAAATAAGTTCAGTTACATGCCGAAATGGGAACGGCCAAAAAATAAGGTGTAAAAAAACCTACACCCTCATCTTAGTAGTGGCTAAATATCATAATGATCTAGGAATCATCTTAGCCAACGTCTATGACGAAGAGCAACTCTGACGCCCAGAAATTATGATATTAGGGAACTACAAGATGGTATTTACAAAAGAATAAATTATAAAAGGGAAACTAAGTGCCAGCAAGGATGAGAACTCCAGTGGCAGCAACTTGAAGCTGAAAAACCTGAGGCAGTGTGAGGTGTAGCATACCATCAGAAGGATCAATTATATTAGGAATTGCCTATTCTCAGAGAGGAAGTATGAGTTGCATCCAGTAGAATGAGCCCCTGAATATTTGTAGGAAGTTCAGACCATGCAAAGTTCTGCTGATAAGTGTGCTCTCTACAGAGTCTTGCAAGCATGTCTGCTGGTTGATTGGCTTCTCTCATGGTATGCATCAGAGTGTGATGTTCCAGCATTTGAGAGATGCTATCCACCAGGTTAAAAAGAGTCCAATGGCACCTGTCAGGCTGCTTAATCATATCAATAGCCATTTTGCAATCTGACTCTACTGAGAATGGTTGATTGAGTTGTAGAGCCCTCTTGATCCCAGCTTCAATGGCACTGATTTCAGCATGGAGAGGGGAGGGTGATGATATATATGAACAGGAGGCCTCCACAAATTGTCCTTCAGTATTCCTGATCAAAATTGAGATACCTGCAAAATTCAACTTCCAGGAGGCATCAACATTCAGCAAATAACCATACAATGGATATTGCCATTTAACAGAAAAAATGGGTGGTTTTGGGGGCCTTTTGATAGGATGAACATATCCTGAGTCAGCCAGTTCATAATCAACCTCTCTAGAAAGGAAAATAGGCTTGGCCAGAAGGGATGAATAGATAAGTTCTTTTAGGTTTTTTGTCAGAACATCAAGATCAGGTGGTATGTTCTCAAAAATCATCCTGTTTCTGGCATTCCATAAGAGCCAGCATACAAAAATTGGTGCACTGTGATTTAGGTAGGTATGCAATTTTGATAAACCACAGAAAGACCAATTAGAAGCCAATCTATCCCATAAGCTAGCGGAAACAATGAAAGAGGTGTTACAGACAATATGCATCTGTTTCCACAATAGTTGTGCAATATGGCAGTCATTGAAAATGTGTTGAAGTGTGTGAGCCTGGTTACAAAAACAACATTTTGATGGCAAATTAAAGCCAAACTGAGCTAACACATCAACAAAGGGAAGGATGGCATTTAGGAGTCTCCACATAAATACTGATAGTTTTTTCTGGATTCTAGTGGACCATATTTTTGACAAAACTGGGAGGGTCTGCTTTGGTGGTCTCAAGGCTAAATAAGCAGATCTAAATGTGAAGTTTCCCAATCTATCTACTTTCCATATTAATTTATCTTGCCTGTGGGGGGAAATGGGAGCAGATTGTAACAGCAGCATAAAATCAGTGGGTAAAGAGGCCTGTAAAAATGGGAGGGCATATGATTTGTTGGCAATAAAATCAGTCACTGTGAGGTTGAGGAACTGATCAGGGACAGTGTCAAAAAGGTCAATAAGAGGTCCCCTGCCTGTCCAGTTAGCAAGCCAAAAATTACACTCCCCATTTCCATGTAAGACTCTAGAATTGAATTCTGCAAAAATATTAATATTGCTAATCCTTTTCCAAGTCTGAGACTTTCTTTTTGAGATAGGCAGGGAAGCAATAAAATGAGTCCAGGGGGCACTTCCATTCTGATATTTCCACCATAATTTGCAAGCTTTTTCCATGACTCCGAAAGAGGCTATTGCGATTGCCATTCCCGAATCACATTTAATGCTGTTCAAAATACAAACTTGAATCGAATCGCACAAATAACTCAAATTTGACACAGTTGTCAAACTTATTAAATTAAATTTATTTTCACAAAACTAAACACCTTGAACAAACTAATTAGGCATGACGTACGGTTGATTGAGATTAACGGAACAAATTCGAAGAAAATAAATTTGGGGAACTTAAGATTAAATTTGTAGAGCTTAATATAGAATAACACGAATTTTATTGTTTAAGAATTTTTTATTCAGAACGTTGGGAACGCCCAACATCGATTAGTATACGTATTTTATGATTTTACGTGTCCCCTTTCATGTTATAAGCATCTTGTTTGTTTAATTTGTGCATATCTACTATATATATTAAGCGTGAATGTGTGAGCCATCCTCCGTTTTAGGTACGGTGGCCGGTTACCCGATTCAAATAAGTCTCCTGTCTTTGTTGCCACTATTCCCCGATTATATGCAGATCAACCTCCATCTGCCGGTGCCTCCTCCTGCTCTTAAACGCGCGCCGCCAAGCTTGACTGGCTGACGTCGGCTCCCTCTGCCTTACGTGTCGCCTCCTGGTGAGTTTCCCTGCTGTCTATTTCCTTCTACACATATCCATCATCTGTGCATATCCATCCACCTCCCTACTCTTGCTCTGCTCTGCATTCAACCTTCACCAGTTACACCTCTGTGATTTCTGGCCATCTTTTTCTTCTTGTACTCTAGGTGTTTGATTTAATGCCTCAGTTAATTTTCCCACTTCGTTTTAGACTCTAATTTCTATGTTCTTCTGATTCTCCATCCATGTATATCTTCCTAAGGTAATATATAGCATAAGACCTCCGTTCTAATATTCATCTTCTTTGATTTGTTATAGGTTGTACAACTGAGGCAAAACCAGCTGCTGATACCCACTGAATTTCAGAAAGCTGTTTATAGGTATCATAAAAGGCCTCACTGTTTATGGGTTCTCCTTTTAAACTGCTTCTGGCACCATATACATTGAATTTAGCCTGTTTTTATTGCTTCAAGTTTGTTTGACCTGTTTATGTGGTAGTTCAAAGAAGAGGTTTAAATTTTTGCCAGTTGGATCAGGGCTTGTTCTGTTACCAGCCTCTTGTACCACTGCACACAATCCCCAGAATTTCATCTACAATCTGCATCAGGGTTTTTTTTTATGGATTTGCTCATATTAGTGCTTCAATTTACTACGAAAGTCTGAACCTCTGGTTGAATGTCGCTGAGCTTTTGTTAGGAGTGTGTTTCTTTAAATCCTTTTGGCCCGGCTGGTGAGGTTTGACAAGATGCTTTATTTGCATCTGTGTTTGTGTGTGTGTCCTTGTTCGCGTGGCCTAATTCCATTTTCTAACATAGTTAACGTGTTTGAATTGTTTAACACTTATAATTATCGTTTTTCTGCATTCCTTTTGCTGGAATTGATGAGGCCTATAACTCACTTTCACACAGGCTGTGGAGGTTTTGGTATCTTAAAAGAAACTTTGACAGAGGTAGAAAGGATAAGCTCACAGGCCTAAATTTTTTCGGCATACAGATTGCTCGGATTCTAATTTTCTGGATTTTTTTTGCGTCTTTGTGCATCATGCATAAATTTTGATGATGCAGGTAAAAGTTTCGCTTTCTCACCTACACCATGCTTGCTATTGTTCAATGGATCATATAATTTGTTTTGGGGGTACATAAAGGCAAGATTAGCTTCGTTGAATTGCATATTCATTTTTTGCTTAGGTCTTCTACCACATAACAAACTGTGACATTGATTCTTCTTTTCACCGCACACCCTGGCAGGCTTCATAATTTTCTTTACACCGCGCCAAAGTAAAACCTTTTCTTATTCATAATTAAAATTGCTTATGGATGATCCTGAACTACTCATGTTCATGTCGGGCTTGATATGCATGGTCTTTTCGCAGAAAGTTTCGTATATATTTCCATCATGTGCTAACAAAGCATTTTTCTCCATTATTCTGCATTTTCCTATGCAACTTTTCAGTATTTCTAACGGAGTCTTGTTCCCATCCAGGTTTTTCTTTGTTCTGTTACTGTTAGGAGTTCCCCACTACTCATTGCGTTTTAGCTTCAGGAGTTTCCTGCTTCTCATCGCTGCTCATTCATCAGGTCAGTCATCTTCTGATCGTTTCCAAATTTTTATATAATTATCGTTTTTCTGCATTCCTTTTGCTGGAATTGATGAGGCCTATAACTCACTTTCATACAAGCTGTGGAGGTTTTGGTATCTTAAAAGAAACTTTGATAGAGGTAGAAACGACAAGCTCACAGGCCTAAATTTTTTCGGCATACAGATTGCTCGGATTCTAATTTTCTGGATTTTTTTTGCGTCTTTGTGCATCATACATAAATTTTGATAATGCAGGTAAAAGTTTCACTTTCTAACCTACACCATGCTTGCTATTGTTCAATGGATCATATAATTTGTTTTGGGGGTACATAAAGGCAAGATTAGTTTCGTTGAATTGCATATTCATTTTTTGCTTAGGTCTTCTACCACATAACAAAATGTGACATTGATTCTTCTTTTCACCGCACACCCTGGCAGGCTTCATAATTTTCTTTACACCACGCCAAAGTAAAACCTTTTCTTATTCATAATTAAAATTGCTTATGGATGATCCTGAACTACACATGTTCATGTCGGGGTTGATATGCATGGTCTTTTCGCAGGAAAGTTTTGTATATATTTCCATCATGTGCTAACAAAGCATTTTTCTCCATTATTCTGCATTTTCCTATGCAACTTTTCAGTATTTCTAATGGAGTCTTGTTCCCATGCAGGTTTTTCTTTGTTCTGTTACTGTTAGGAGTTCCCCGCTACTCATTGCGTTTTAGCTTCGGGAGTTTCCTGCTTCTCATCGCTGCTCATTCATCAGGTCAGTCATCTTCTAATCGCTTCCCAATTTTATCCGCTTTTTTCCCCTGTAGTTACTTCATACCCCGTTTTTCCCCTGCCCTTTTAATTTCGCTACAATAATGCCACGCCAAAAAAAGGACAAATGTACATCCTCTAACACTATTACAGACACACCTACATGTTCTAAAAGGAAGTATTCGTCGTGGGAAAATCGTACTGATGAAAAATATAGTCGTGCTAAAAAGAGATATAACACTACAAAGAAAGGTAAGGGTAAAATTCTCCTTACAGAGGCTGACCCATTAGAATGTATAGCAGACACACCTGATTTATTGTCTGTTGTAGACAACTGCAAATTTTGTGCCGCTAAACGTGTCTTCTTAGAACCACCTTCATTCTGTTGCTCATCAGGGGGAGTAAAACTTAGAGAAACAGAAATGCCTTCCCAGCTGATACAAATGTTTGCTTCTAATAATGAGGAGGGCACAGAATTTCGAAATTACATACGTAGCTATAACAACATGTTTGCATTCACTTCACTTGGTGTACATTCTGATAAAAATTTAGCTCAAAGAAATGCTGGTGTGTATACATTTCGCGTACAGGGCCAGCTTTACCATTTCATGCACCAGTTAGTACCTGCTGATAAAAACCGACCACTTCTAGAAAATGAGAAAAAAACAGAAGCCCCAACAAACCTTCAACTATATTACTATGACACAGAGGATGAATTAAGAAATCGTATGTCCATCAGTCCAAAATTTAACGAAAACATTGTCATGAAACTAATTGACATCCTCCAGATAAATCCATATAGTAAGTTCTTCAGAAACCTTAATAGTATTCCGGGTCTAGCTGAATATAAAATTGTTCTACATGGTAATCCTACAACTACCCCTACAACTGACCATACTCTTAACAAACCTGATGCACCTCAGGTGGCTGCAATATGGTCAGAACGCAGTGAACTTAATAAGAGTCAACACATTCAGGTTTACCTTAAGGATAACAGGCGGCAAATTATTTCCTCTACTTTTGGATGTTATGATCCAATGCAATATCCACTTATATTTTTAAATGGCGAACCAGGGTGGCACCCAGGTATTGAGAGACTAACTAAAAAAGAAATACAACAAACCAGTAAGACATGCCATGGTGAAACTATCCATGATTTGCGAAATTATAACAATGTAGACGATTTCTTAGAATCTGAAAGTACCCATGCCAGTGCTCCTAACAACAGTAGCGAACGCCACATTATTTCGTGTCGTGAATATTACTGTTATAAATTACAAGTTAGAGACAATGATAAATCGTTCCTCTTGCATGTTGGAAGACTTTTGCAACAATATGTTGTAGACATGTATATAAAGATTGAAACGTCAAGGTTAGGTTTTTTGAAATCTGAAGAGATGCAAAAGAAATTGAGAAATGAGGTATTCAGTGGATTGTTAGATAAAATAACACAAGGTTGTCGTGTTGGTTCTCAGATTGGAAAACGTATCATATTGCCAACCTCATTTATTGGAGGGCCGAGAGACATGCGAAAAAGATATTTGGATGCTATGACTTTAGTACAGAGATTTGGGAAACCAGATATATTTCTAACAATAACTTGTAACCCTGCATGGCCAGAAATTAAAGCCCTATCCCTTCCTGGTGACGAAACCCAGAATAGACCTGACTTAATAGTAAGAATTTTCCGAGCAAAACTAGAACTGTTGAAAAAAGAATTATTTCAAAAACACATTTTTGGTAACGTTGTTGCTTATACATATGTAATAGAATTTCAAAAACGAGGCTTACCCCATGCACATTTCCTACTTATTTTAGACAGTGCATCAAAAATGTTTTCTCCTGAAGCCTTCGACAGACTTGTATCTGCAGAATTACCAGATCCAAATACCAATCCATATTTATTTTCCTTAGTAATTAAACACATGATGCATGGACCTTGTGGTATTTTCAACCCTACGTGCTCTTGTATGAAAGATGGTTTAAAATGTAGATTCGATTACCCTAAAAACTTCTCAGATTCAACTACGTGTGGAAATAATTCCTACCCAATTTATCGCCGCAGAGATAATGGACACATTGTTATGATAAGAGGTTCACCACTTGATAATCGGTGGGTGGTTCCATATAATCCATACCTCTTAGCTAAATTCAATTGTCATATAAATGTCGAGATATGCTCAACCATTCAAGCTGTGAAATATATTTATAAATATATCTACAAAGGCCACGACAAAATTTTATATACATTAGTCGCCAATGACAGCATTCCTACACTTGATGAAATACACAATTTCCAATCTGCAAGATGGACTTCTCCCCCCGAGGCAGTTTGGCGTATATTTGGTTTTGACTTGAACCAAACGCACCCTTCAGTCATCTCTTTACCAGTCCACTTAGAAGATGACCAACCAGTATGCTTCCCTGCTAACCAGTCATTGGAAAGTATTGTTGGTAATCCTATGATTAGAAAGACTATGTTAACACAGTTTTTTCATATGAACAAGCATAATGAATTTGCTAAAAAAGCTAATTTCTTATATGCTGAGTTCCCAGAATACTTTACATGGCATGCTAAATATAAAGAATGGGAACCGCGTAAGAAACAACAGGTAATTGGACGCATTTTAAATTGCCATCCATCAGAAGGCGAAAGATTTTACCTGCGGTTACTATTACTGCATATTCGAAAACCAACCTGTTTTCAAGATCTGAGAACTATAAATGGCCAAACTTTTAGTACATATAGAGAGGCTGCACAAATGTTAGGATTACTGAAGCAGGATGATACCAGTGAAATATGTCTTCAAGAGGCAGCAACTTATCTAATGCCATGTACATTACGGCAATTATTTGCTACCGTTCTTGTTTTTTGTGATCCACGAAACCCTAAAGACCTTTGGATTAAGTTTGAAGACCACCTTTCTGAAGATTTTAAACAAAATAAAAATTTAAGTCCAAATGCAGTTAGATCCAAAGTGTTAGATGCAATTGCATGCTATTTATACTCTATGGGAAAGAAGCTAGAGGACTATTTTTCTGTTGAAGACGAACTCAAAATGAATTCTGAAAACTGCCTGGCGAGAGACTTAGAGATAGAGAAAAATATAGCTACACCTCAGGAGGATATTTCATCTATTAACCTATTAAATGCTGCTCAAAAGGCTGCATACGACCTCATTTTACATCACATCGAACACAACAAATCAAAAGTCTTTTTTTTAGATGGTCCTGGAGGTACTGGGAAAACTTTTCTATATAAAGCATTACTTGCTACTGTAAGATCTGCTGGTCATATTGCACTCGCTACTGCTACCTCCGGTGTAGCCGCATCTTTACTTCCTGGAGGAAGAACTTCACATTCAAGATTCAAAATCCCCTTGGATGAAAGTGATTATATGCCTTGTAGTGTCAGTAAACAAAGCCCATTAGCACACTTAATAAGAATAGCAAAACTAATTATTTGGGATGAGGCTACTATGGCGAAGCGTTGCATCATTGAAAAATTTGACGAAATGTTAAGAGACATAATGAGTTCGAATATTATTTTTGGTGGAAAAATTATTGTATTTGGCGGCGACTTTCGTCAAACACTACCAGTTATTCCCAAAGGCACTAGACAAGATATTGTAGATGCCTCTATTGCTATGTCGCCTCTATGGAATCAATTTCAAAAGCTAACTCTTAAACAAAATATGAGAGCCTTACTTGACCCCGCGTTTTCCTCTTACTTATTAAAAGTAGGTGATGGAAATCAGGAGACAAATGATAACGGCGAAATTGAACTACCATTAGAAGCAAATATAAAATTTTCAAATGATGCTAACTTTCTAGATTCGCTGATAGACACGGTATTTCCAAATTTAAATGACAACACCTTTGATGTTTCGTTATTTGTCAGAAGAGCTATCCTTACTACAAGAAATGAATTTGTTCATGAAATAAATGATCTTCTTATTAACAGATTTCCAGGTGACGAAACTGCATATTATAGTTTTGACGAGGTTACAAATAATTGTGCTATACCTAATCAGGACGAATTACTTATTTCTTTGACTCCTCAAGGTCTACCTCCACACAAATTAATACTCAAAAAAAATGCTCCAATCATATTTTTGAGAAATATAAACCCAACAGAAGGCCTTTGTAATGGCACACGCCTTATATGCCAAGGTTTTAACAGAAATGTTATCCTTGCTAAAATAAGTACAGGTACTTGTGTAGGAAAATCCGTATTTATACCCCGTATTACACTAGAAGCTCCTCATGACAACCTCTCTATCGTTCCATTTAAAAGAAAACAATTCCCGGTTCGTTTATGTTTCGCACTTACAATTAATAAGGCACAGGGCCAAACTTTAGATTTTGTCGGTATTTACTTGAAAGAACCAGTATTCTCCCATGGCCAGCTTTATGTTGCATTATCTAGAGCAAAAACTATAGACCAATTAAAAGTTCTTATAAGGACACCAACAATATTAGCAACGAACTCTAATTTTACCAAGAATGTTGTATACCATGAGGTTTTAACAGCTGCTGAAAGTCAATAACACACTTGATTGCAGTTGCATACAGAATTCATCAATTTTGCTTTTTTTCTCATACAAATGTCAACAAAGCAACAACAAAAATTCGCCAACTGAAAACACATGCCAAAACACCAAACATGCTGGAACATAGCTCTGAAACTCATCAATGAGAATTAGTAAACAAGATTCAACAGCATTGGCCGCAATGAAAATCATCAAAGTTGAATCATCGTTGAATATCTCTCCATGTGAAGGTGCCTTCAATCAGTATTCAACACCAATATCTTTACAGTTGCCTCCAAATTTTATGAAGATGAAATTTGCTTCACAGAGGGTAAGTTCATTCATAATTTCATATTCCAATAATATACTCATTCATTCTATATTTTGATGACTCACGATACACAGGTGATGGAATTTACTGGTTACAGAGTACAGACTTGAGATCATATTTTGGAGTCGTTTGGGGACTTTTTCTGTCTTTTATGGGGTCTCTAATTTTCCTTTCTTCTTCTTCAGAGAGAGGTTGATTCCATCAACCTTTTGCTGTACACGGCTCCAGTAGTTCTTTTCATCCTCCTTCCTGCAACTATTATGATGGAGGATAATGTAATCGCAATCACAGTGTCTCTAGGACGAACTGGTGTAAAAATCGTGTGGTATCTGATTTTGAGCTCAGTGTTTGTGTACTGTGTCAACCTGACCAAGTGACCAATTTCTTGGTCGTGAAACACACACCAGTGCATTGACTTTCCAGGTATGGCTTTCCTTTTACAAGCCTCTGCTACTTCTTCCATATTTGGTTCATATAATCTTGTTATTTGACTTTTTTTAGACACATGTACCTATATGTTAGGTATGAAATAGTTGAAATCTCGGTTTTGTTAGACTTACTGTAGTGCAGAGCTCAATGGTTTTCAGTGAATTACCTTTGAGAGTTTAAAGAAGAACCCAGAGGTGATATGTGATGGCCGGAGGTTCTCCTACAAGGTAATCCTTCCTTATATTTGATTTCACTGGTTATCTGCACCCATTTCCTTATTTTCAGATTTTTGATCAAAAAAAAAATTTATTTTGGTGTTTTATTCTTATAGTTAATAAAGTATGAATTAAAAAGTAAGGACCAAGTCCTTCCTTTGATACGCAGGTTTGAGGATGCAATTGTTGTGATTGATCTGAAAGATTTATATCCAGATGTTATACACGACTTGCAGTAGGTATGTAAAAGCTGAAATTCAGTTTCAGGGCAACTTGAAAAGTAGGGTTGATCAAGAGGCACTTTCATCTTGTTGATTAAATATAATTCCAACGCTAACATATGCACTTTCATATCTCTTAGATAAGTGACCCAAGTTGAAGAAATTTTTCCTAAAGTTAGGTATGGGTCTGAGCACATCCAAGTAAGTTTCATTGATTAAAGTTTCAAACCATCCTTTAAAAACATATTGACATATTTCTGTAATGCTGCTTAAATTCCACGCAGGCTTCATTCGCTAAAATTCAGCGATGGTTGAGTGGGAGGAAGGGACATATTCTCTCATTGCTATCAGCGTTACAATTTGTAAGATCTCTCTGAAACTCTCATCCCAAAAAATGTACTTCATGATGAAATGTAATTCAAAACTTATGTAGCGATCTTCTGATCTTTGTGTTTTTCATTTGACAAAACATTTGCTAGGTTCTTTTGAGATTTACAAGTTCTTTTGTTGCTCAAAGTTACAGTGAGCACATAGAATTACTCAGCAACTCTTATTCTTGCTCTTAAGTTCTTAATTGTAATTTGATCTCTCATTTAATTGTGATTGTGTTTTGTTGTTCATTTCTAACATTGCTACATTGGATTTGTTGTTTTGTAGATATCTGTCTTTGACATTCTTCTGAATGTGCGTCTGTTCAGCATGCATGATTTAGCATCTGTTGTGAGTATTGATTGGTTTTTATTTTCCTTGTTCCTATGACTATGAAGTGTGACCCTTTTGTTTTGTTCTGTATGTCCTTGCAGTTGCTTTGTGTCTGTAATTCTCAGCTGTGCTTTAACCCGCAAAGATTTCATATGTGGAACGAAAAGTGACATTAACATTTGATGTATATCTAGACCAACGGAAACAATGGAAGGTTTTATGTGGCGGGATCACATTATGCCCATCGTCAGTTTAGGATTCCGAATCGTGCTCTACAAAGAAAGTTCAACATGCTCATCATCAGTTTTTTGCTACTAAAACCCGTTTAGCTGTTTGTGTTTAGTGTTTATGGTCTGCCTCGGTAGATGCAGAACTGAAAGTGCAGATTTCCGCTCCTAGCATGAATATTGTTAGATTCTTTTAAGATTATTGGAGTTTGATGCAGATGATGCCTGACTTTTGTTTAGATGCGTTGCCTTAATATTTTACAGAAACTGAATCTGCAGATTTCTACTCCTATCTTGAACGTTTATGTTGCTCAACATGTGGATGCAAATTTTTTTTGGCTTTTGTCTAGCTGCTTATGATTAATATCTAAAACATTGTGGTATGCCATAGAAGACCATCTGTGTATGTAGAATTGAACTAAAATGAAAAAAATATACACATATATTTATGTGAATGAATTTAAAATAACCTCAAAACAGCCCTAGGTTGCCTAAAATCCGGGTCCGAGTTGCACGAAGTGCAAACTCCCCCACCCTAGTATAGAGTTATAGACGCATATAATATACTTTCACTTTATTATTATGTATTATTAGAACCTTAAAATTTAATTATACGCACGTCATTATTTAAATGATGTGTATACGGGCGTGTTTAGTGCATACACGCGTTCCAAGCACGCAGAATTTAATTAAACTGTAAATATTAATCAAAAATATTCTTGCTTTAATTAAAACACAAAAAATCTTAATATTATTAGCTCTTAATGATTATACATGTGTATTGCGAACAATTCAAAAAAATAAATTAGAGGAAAGAAAAAACTCATTTTTAACCAAAATATAGCAGCAATCAGGAAATGATTTTTATACCTTATTTTAATCATTCTTTATCCAAACCTCATGATTTTTCCTTTGAATTCAGGATCGGAAATGCCATCTGATTGGTGATGGAATAATAGAATAGAATTAGATGAAATAAATTAATAGAATTCCTTTAAAATATTAGATGATAGAAGTTAAATTGATGGCTTTTATCAGTCAACTGAAAAAAAAAAAGAAAAAAAAAAAGCGAACCTATTGACTTTAAACGAAACGATACGGAGAGGAAACACCCAATTTACATAACCTAATCCCTAATTCTCATAATCTCGCCTCGTTCACGAAACGATACGATCCGCACGACAGACGCTCCGCTCCTCCACCTTTTCGCCCTCATTTCCTCCACAAGTAAATACTACACCGCTCCTCCTTTTCTCTGCACGATTTTTACCTTGTTGATTTGAGTTTGCTAGTAATAGAATTCCTTTAAAATGTTAGTCATTCTAATTAATAGAATTAGATGCTTTAAAATATTGAATTTTTTATTGATGAAAGGAATATTATAATAAATTTTATATGTTATTTTTAATACTTCTATAAAGCTTTTGACCATCAAAAATCTTTATTTGTGTGTAGTTGTGTATGATAAAGTTTTGATATTAATAAACGTAATGAATCCAAAGATGTATATCTCATATAATCATATTTCATTAATATTACTACTTCAATTTTGAACATTGAAAATGCTCATTTTTTACTAAATCCGAAGAATTTATGCATCAACGTTACGAACAGGAAAACCATTTTCGAAAGTAAAAGGTTGGAGGAATGAAGCTCGACCGATTTCATAGTTTAAAAGGTTTCAACCTATTTCAAATAATTGGGGAACTGCATGCATGCATTTGAGCAAAGATTCAACCCAGTTGGGAAAGTACTAGTCAAGAAAGTAAGAAGGAATCCGATTATTTCTCATGATGGAAAAGGGAAACCGGTCAGAAATGATTTACGAATGCCTAGAACTGAGGAGAAGCCTTGTTCAACTGAAACTACTGGTTTTAATGATGAGAAGAAGAACTCGGTAGTTTCAAAAACTGGATTCAATAGTGATGTGAAGTGGTTTGCTGATGCAATGAGGTCATGTAGCCATAAGTATGTAACTGAAAGTTCCGTCTGGGAGAAATCAAGCTGCTTCTGGATGATGATCATCAGAAACCCGACTAGACCGAGTGATATGTACAAAATTTTGTAGAATATGCTGAGCTCATGCTTGATTCGAACCACTCTCATGATCTTGTAATTGGAATATACAAGTATTTATGGATATGATACTATTTAATTAATTCAGTCCAAGAGTTCTTATTATTTATAATATGATCCCATCATACAAGTAGGACTATTACTTTTGGAATTAGTTTTCAAAGAGTGTTATTTTGGGATTTAATTTGAAAATTAAGATTACTCCGGCAAAAAACTCCTGAAATCAGATTAGGTCTTTTTTTATAGAAGTTGAACAGCAAGGAAATTGTTAAGCAATATTATTCAAAGATAAGGACAACTTACCATATTAAACTGCAAAAAACCTGAGATAAACATGATGACTGTTGTTCGGATACTTCCTCGCATCTATCAAGTCATCGTACCAGGTGATGCCACCACTGCCGCCATTGCTGACATCAGCACTTGCACAAGTTGTGCAAGAACAAATTTTTAAGCACAAATCGCGCAATCTTTTAATACCATTACCTTATTTACAACTATCCAACTATATTTTGTTGGTAACGGAAAAATATGCGTGTACAAAAACACATTTAAAATAGATAAATATCATCAATCAAAAGACATTTGAAATAGGATCTAAATAATCTGAATTTTTATAATTCTAATAAAAAAATTGTATTTTTTGATATGATCATAAGCCGTAACTACAAATAGAAGGTGAGTATATTTGAAACTTGGCATAAAAATAGAACTGTTACAACTGTTTTATCACTAATATATTTACCCTACAATGAATTTTTCGTGAAGGTTCTTAGTCTCATTGCTAGCTGGGTTGAAGACCCAAACTCAGATGCATATAAACTTCATCTTGCTTGAATACCCGATTACTTTTGGGTGGCGGAAGACGGAATGAAAATACAGGCTACGTTTCAATTCGTTGATTGAACCATCATGCTCTGTTTTCAAACAATTGTACATGTTAGTGTTTTATGAAACACAATCATTTAAGCATAATTGGATTTGAGTATTAGTGAGCTCGGGACGTTATAACAAGGTTGGTGGTGCGGAGTGCACACTTGTATAAACCCATCCACGAGCTCACAATTCTGGAATAATCATGTTTGTATGATTAATTCGGAATAAAGTGTTACATTGATGCTAATGCAGAAATGTATACGTATATCAATTAACACGTGTTTGGTATTGGGTAATATGATTGGATGATTGTTTTGGTACGTACGTATGCATGCAGTTATTCCTTTGGATTGGATTGGATGCATGCATGCAGTTAACTCACCGTTGTGGATTGGATCGGGGTGTGTTCTGTGGTTACCGCAGTTGCCTCTTGGCTGTGTAGTTATTGCAGTTGCCACTTGGTTGTTCTGTAGTTACTGCAGTTACCTCTTGGTAGGTTCTGTGGTTACCTGCAGTTGTTCATCCCTATCTGATACGGTGTGGTTTGGTACCGATGGTTTTCCCTATAAATACACATGCCTTGGTGCATGTAAAGACACAGAATCACAAACAGTAATTACAGTCCTTAAACAAAATGTTCAAAGGCATTTTCTTGTTTCAGGCCTAGAAGCAAGAAGGTTCGATAGTTTTATCCTGCGAGGGAATTCGTGAAACCCAGGCTATAAGGGTCGAATTATTCTCTAAGGAAAGCGAGCCTACGTGACTCTATCGAAATCCAGATACATCACAAATACCCTTTCTCTTTACCCAACAATCTTAGAGAATAATTTGTTGTCATTGTGATGATGGATTCTGTACGTGACATGACTTCTAAGTTTATGAAGTTAGAGAAGTTTGTAGGTGTGGACTTTCGCAGGTGGCAGAAAAAGATGCACTTCCTCCTAACCACTCTCAAGGTGGTGTACGTCTTGTCTACTCCGATCACCGAACCAGCAGAGGATGAACCATTGGAGGAGACACGCAAGAGAAACAAGTGGGAGAATGATGACTACATCTGTCGCGGTCACATCTTGAATGGTATGTCTGATTCACTGTTTGATATATACCAACATGTTGAATCTGCAAGGGAGTTGTGGAATTCTTTGGAGTCAAAGTACATGGATGAGGACGCTTCTAGTAAGAAGTTCCTTGTCAGTAATTTTATGAATTACAGGATGTCAGACTCCAGGCCAGTGATGGAGCAGTACAATGAACTGCTTCGGATTCTTGGGCAATTCGCACAACACAAATTGGAAATGGATGAATCTATTTCTGTGTCAAGCATAATCGACAAGCTTCCATCCACTTGGAAGGATTTCAAACACATGCTTAAGCATAAAAAGGAAGAGCTATCTCTTGTTCAACTTGGGAGCCATTTGCGCATAGAGGAAACTCTAAGGGTGCAGGAAAATGGCAAGCCCAAAGATAAAGAAACAGTGGTATCTTCTTCTATCAATGTGATGGAAGATGGTGAAAGTACTAAGAAGAAAAAGGGCAAAAAGCGTCCCTTTGTCAACAACAACAAGGAATCAAACAAAAAGCCTAAGGGTTCATGTTGGATTTGCGGCAAGACGGGGCACTTTAAACGTGACTGTCGTGTCGGAAAGAGCAAGAAGGGAGTGGTATCAAACCATTCTGGGCAGGGGTCTAAGGACCAAGGTCCACCAACTCAAGGTCAGTATTTTGACAATGATTTAATTTTTTATGAAAATTATGTCACACTCATTCCTGAAGCATTTTACATGCAGGATGATGAAGTTGCGTGGTGGGTAGATTCAGGTGCAACCAAACATGTTTGCAAGGACAAAAAGTGGTTCAAGTCATTCGAACCGGTTACTAATGGTGCCATTATTCATATGGGAAACGAATCTACCGCCGATATTCTTGGTCGAGGAGAAGTTGTGTTGAAATTCAGTTCTGGAAAATATCTTCATCTAAAGGATGTATTATATGTACCTAGAATTAGAAAGAACTTAGTTTCTGTTGGCATTTTAAATAAGTGTGGCTATAAGCAAGTGATTGAATCTGATAAGTATGTATTGTCGAGGTATTATGTGTTTGTAGGGTTTGGATATTATTGTAATGGTATGTTTATGTTGAATTTGAGTGATAATTTTAATTCTGTAAACATGGTTTGTTCTGGTGTTGATTTACCATCTTTATGGCATGCAAGACTAGGACATGTTCATTATAATCGCATGCTTAATATGTCCAAAGAAAACTTGATTCCACCTTTTGATATAAATGTGCAAAAATGTGATACTTGCAAGTTGACTAAAATTGTCAAACAACCTATGAAAAGTATTGAAAGGACATCAAGTTTGCTTGAACTCATTCATAGTGATTTATGTGATTTGCATGCAACACCATCTTTGGGAAATAAAAAATATTTGGTAACATTTATAGATGATTATTCTAGATTTTGTTACATATATTTGTTACATTCTAAAGATGAGGCAATTGCTAAATTTAAGATTTTCAAAAATGAAGTTGAATTGCAGCAATCTGTTTTGATTAAAAAGTTGCGCACTGATAGAGGAGGTGAATATTATGATCCTGTGTTTTTTGAATCTTGTGGCATAATTCATGAAGTTACCGCTCCTTATACACCACAATCAAATGGTGTGGCTGAAAGGAAAAACAGGGTTCTCAAGGAAATGGTAAATTCCATGCTATCCTACTCGGGCTTGAGTGACGGATTTTGGGGTGAAGCCATGTTAACGGCTTGCTATTTATTGAATAGGGTTCCAAATAAAAGGAACAAGAAAACTCCATATGAACTTTGGTGCAAAAAGAAACCAAACTTGATTTATCTTCGAGTTTGGGGTTGTCGGGCGGTCGTGAGACTTCCTGATCCCAAAAGAAAAACATTGGGGGAACGAGCAATTGATTGCATCTTTATTGGATATGCCATGCATTCCAAGGCTTATAGGTTCTATGTTATTGAACCTAATGATTTCATTTCGGTTCACACCGTAATTGAATCGGTAGATGCTATTTTTGATGAAACTCGATTCTCCTCAATGTCAAGACCAAAGGATATAGTTCCAACTTCAATAAGAACTATAGAGGGAGATGAAATCTCACCTGATAAGTCACTTGAACTTCGAAGAAGCAAGAGAGGAAGGATTGAAAAGTCTTTTGGTCCTGATTTCCAAATGTATTTGGTTGAGGGATCAAGAGATGAGATTGATAATGAATATTCTTATTGTTATCATGTTGATGAGGATCCTAAAACATTTAGTGAGGCAATGAAATCACGAGATGTTGCTTTCTGGAAAGAAGCGATAAATGATGAGATGGATTCCATCATGGGTAATAATACGTGGAATCTCTCTGATCTACCACGTGGTTGCAAACCATTAGGTTGCAAATGGATCTTCAAAAGAAAGATGAAAGTCGATGGTTCTATTGACAAGTTTAAAGCCAGATTGGTTATCCAAGGCTTTAGGCAAAGGGAAGGTGTTGATTACTTTGATACATATGCCCCAGTTGCCAGGATCTCCACTATTAGGTTGTTGATTGCCTTGGCTGCTATCAACAACTTAGTGATCCATCAAATGGATGTCAAAACAGCATTTTTAAATGGAGATCTAGAAGAGGAGGTTTACATGAAACAACCAGAAGGGTTTGTTATGCCAGGAAATGAGCATAAGGTTTGTAAACTGGTTAAATCATTGTATGGGTTAAAACAAGCTCCTAAGCAATGGCATCAAAAGTTTGATGAGGTGGTTTTGTCAAATGGTTATCAATTAAACCAATCTGACAAATGTGTATATAGCAAATTTGATAATTCTGGAAATGGAGTTATTATTTGTCTATATGTGGATGACATGTTGATTTTTGGTACAAACCAAAATCAGGTTGACCTTACAAAGACTTTTTTGTCTTCAAGGTTTGACATGAAAGACATGGGGGAGGCGGATGTTATTCTTGGCATTAAGATCAAACGAGAGAATAATGAAATCTCTCTGACACAATCTCACTATATTGAAAAAATACTCAAAAAGTTTAATTGTGAGAATTGTTCCCCAGTTAGTACTCCAATTGATACAAGTGTGAACCTTGTACCTAATAAGGGTAAAGCAGTATCACAACTCGAGTACTCTCGAGTAATTGGTTGCTTGATGTATGCCATGACAAGCACAAGGCCAGACATCGCTTTTGCGGTTGGCAAGTTGAGTAGATACACGAGTAATCCTAGCACCTTTCATTGGCAAGCTGTTAGGCGTGTGCTCAAGTATTTAAAGAAAACCAAGGATTATAGTTTGTGCTATGTGGGATTTCCTTCAGTGTTGGAAGGTTATTCGGATGCTAGTTGGAATAATAGCGGAGATGCTAATTCTTCTACTAGCGGTTGGGCATTTTTGCTTGGTGGAGGAGCCATTTCATGGTCTTCAAAGAAGCAAACTTGTCTTGCTGACTCGACATTGGAAGCTGAATTTATTGCTTTAGCCGCAGCCGGTAAAGAGGCAGAATGGTTGCATAATCTGATCTATGAAATTCCATTGTGGCCTAAACCAATTTCGCCTATCTCAATTCATTGTGATAGTCTAAATACTTTGTCTAATGCTTATAAGGAAGTGTACAATGGAAAATCCAGACACTTGGGCATCAGGCATAGTGCGGTTCGTGAGTTATTAACTCATGGTGTGATTTCAGTTGATTTTGTAAGAACACAGAAAAATCTAGCAGACCACTTGACGAAGGGGTTAGCTAGGGACTTGGTATTTAAGTCGGTGATCGGGATGGGTTTAAAGCCTATTTAAATCTTTGATGGTGGTATACCCAATTTCACTCTAGTACGACGCTAGAGTCAAATTCAATGTGGAAGGCCCATTATTTAAGATTGAAACATATAATTTTATATCCCGAATGGTATATGTTTGGACATGCATGAAGACCAGAGGATGAAGTTTAAACTTCTTAATGGATTTTTTGAAAAAATACATATGCATGTGTATGATTAAAAAGATTCACCTATATGAAGAGCGAAGTGTAGCCGCTTCAAGAAGCTAAGGCTTGGCTTTGTATGCACCTCATGAATGGATTAGGACACATGGCTTGAATAGTGTCAGTTTAGCTTTTGAGTTGTATTTGAACTTGTGTGTGTATTATCTTCAAGTGTTCAAATGGGTTGAAGGGTTCAATCTTTTAGACACCCCGATTCTCGAGCATTTGGAATGTGTAATTCACTAAGATGAAAATTCAATCTATAAGACATTTTCATTTATGCACTTGTTTGGTTTTGATGGATTGTTGTTTTTCCAAATCAAGGATTATACTTAAATGGGGGAGGATTGTTAGTGTTTTATGAAACACAATCATTTAAGCATAATTGGATTTGAGTATTAGTGAGCTCGGGACGTTATAACAAGGTTGGTGGTGCGGAGTGCACACTTGTATAAACCCATCCACGAGCTCACAATTCTGGAATAATCATGTTTGTATGATTAATTCGGAATAAAGTGTTACATTGATGCTAATGCAGAAATGTATACGTATATCAATTAACACGTGTTTGGTATTGGGTAATATGATTGGATGATTGTTTTGGTACGTACGTATGCATGCAGTTATTCCTTTGGATTGGATTGGATGCATGCATGCAGTTAACTCACCGTTGTGGATTGGATCGGGGTGTGTTCTGTGGTTACCGCAGTTGCCTCTTGGCTGTGTAGTTATTGCAGTTGCCACTTGGTTGTTCTGTAGTTACTGCAGTTACCTCTTGGTAGGTTCTGTGGTTACCTGCAGTTGTTCATCCCTATCTGATACGGTGTGGTTTGGTACCGATGGTTTTCCCTATAAATACACATGCCTTGGTGCATGTAAAGACACAGAATCACAAACAGTAATTACAGTCCTTAAACAAAATGTTCAAAGGCATTTTCTTGTTTCAGGCCTAGAAGCAAGAAGGTTCGATAGTTTTATCCTGCGAGGGAATTCGTGAAACCCAGGCTATAAGGGTCGAATTATTCTCTAAGGAAAGCGAGCCTACGTGACTCTATCGAAATCCAGATACATCACAAATACCCTTTCTCTTTACCCAACAGTACACACCTTCGAACACTTGTTGAAGTTAGATAACTCTGTTTTGGTACAACTTTGCTTTTCAGATTAGGTTTTTTTCTTTCCTCGTAATGCAAGGTGACGGGTCCTTTGCATTTTTTTAATTGAGTTCAAGATTGTTAAATTTGATATAAATTCTTGGATATGATACCCTAGGACAAAAGATTAGTCAATTTGGCATTACGACCCATAGAATTATTTACAAAGTTTCAAGCCCTAATTTAATATTAAATGTGTATTTTCAATGTCTAGCGTCCTCTCTGCATTGTGTTGTAAAGGACGGCTATGTCATCATTTTTGTAGAAGGTATACTTAAATGGGATTTGAGAGTTTGAGCAACATATACATTGGAATTTTAATGTATTAAATATCATACATGCACAATTAATTATATTGATATTTCTTATGAGCTTATTCAGAGTTAAGAATAACACGAATTAAGTAGCCACTATATATCTACCCTACAATGGACATGTAGAGATGTTCTCCTGAATTTTTTTAAAGATTAATTTTAGTTTATTTAATTCAGTTAAATAAAATGAAATTATGAATAAAAATATAATTTAATGAGATTCAGATAATTTACTTATTTGACTCAAGAAAATATCTCAAAGAGTTTAATAAATTCACTATAAAAGTAACTAGTTCATAGACTCGAGGGATTTAACAAATAACAATGTAGTGTGAACACAGGGATTTATGCACGTGTTATTCCTAGGTTCTAGGAATATAACCAAGGAACATATAGCAGTGTGAACACGCACGATGCGCACCGGACGTAGTTTCATTCAGTGGGGGTGTTTAGCAAAGTGCCTTCTGGGTTAAAAAGTGCTGATTTGACCAAAAAGTGTTGATTTGACCGTCAAACAGCACTTTTAAGTGTTTGGTGAATGAGTTTGAAAAAGTGCCTTTTGTACTCAATAGACTAATTTTCAAAAGGCTAAAAAAAGTAGCATTTTCTACTCAAATGCTCAATTAAATACTTTTTTGCCCTTTCTCCTCTATACTAATTATGCAAAAAGATAGAATACATATTGTGTGAATTTGGTTTTTGTAGGAAAATTCAAGTGTTCAAAATAATTATGCATCATTTTAATTGTTCAATTAGTATTTTGGGTTGCATTATTATGATTATATTATGGATGTTTATGTTCATTATATTTTATTATAATATCATTGGTTGATTTTTCTCATTTTTCCACTGTAATACCAATAACATTTCATCAAAATTACTCGGAAATATTTTTTTCCCTTACATCCATCAACATGAAACAAGAAAAATGTTTGAAAAAGTCTCTAAAACAAACTTATAATGTATAGTTTTAAAAGAATTTCATGAAAATGTGGATTATATATTAATTTATTTTAATTGATTATAATTCTTATGTTTCATTTGTAATAAAAAAAATAGCAATTGATAAATTATGTACATTTAATAAGTGAATATGTAGTAAAATATATTCATGTCCATAAACGTCTTTTTGTCCATAAACAGCTATATCTATCAGCTAATTTTACCAAACACATTTATACAATCAGCTAGTCAAATCAGCCAGTCAAATCAGCTAATACAATCAGCTAGTCAAACCAGCTAATGCAATCAGCTAACAGCTAACAGCTAACAGGTAACAGCTAATTCCCAAACACTCCCAGTATTTTTCATGCATCCATTCCAATATTAATTCATTTCCCTTCCTAATAAAGATGTTAACTAGTGGAAAAATTGGTAGAAGGAAAACCTAAAATACACGTGCATTAAAAACCGTTTAGCCATTTCGTTTCTCTTGATTAACAATATTAATATAAATCACGTGCAAATAGATTCAAGCATGTGCGTGCGTATTCCCTACTTAATTTTCATTTGATATAAACTTTCTAACTGATTTCATTATTATTAGCTTGCAAAGTTAACTAATTTTCATGGCTTTTTGTTAACTAATGTTCATTAATGCGTAAATTGTAGAATTCATGGCTTCTAACCGTTGACTGTCCTAACTGTGTTACGTCCTGTCCAGTTCAACTTACTGCAGCACATTTCAGCACATCACAACACTCATCAGTATAGCACAGCACTGGTCAGCACAGTACCTATTCAGCTCAACACATTTAAACTCTAAATGGACACTATTTTTATGTTTTGTAAAAATAATATTAATTAAGTGAATTTTTTAGTTCTTAAGTAATAAACATTATATTTTTTCTTCAACTCAAATGAACACTATTCAACACTTTCAAAACTATTCAGCACAGCACAGCACTGATCAGCACATCACAGCACTCATCAGCACAGCACAGCACTCATCAACACAGCACAGCACCAAATAAGTTGAATTGGACAGGGCCTTAGTCAACCACCGTGCGGCCCTCGTGCGACCTTGATTTACAGATTAATTCACCCAAGGTATTTTCACTGTTCCTTTTACTATTGATTTTGGTCGTTGACTTTTTCCACAATTTTTTTCGAAGGATAAAATAGTTTAAACTCTCAATGATGCAGATTTCATATTAACAGAGGAATCCTCAAAGTTCAGACACTCCTACTCCGAGGTATAATCACGAATTTTGATTTGAATTCGTCTGGTTGATTGTTCTGTTGATTTGATTGAATTTAATTTAATTTCGTTGCGTTTTTGCAGATGATCGTGGATGCGATAACACCGTGCGTTTAAGGTGCTGTCCGAAGCTCATGAGAAAGAACTGGGTAGCCTGAATGAGAAATTGAAATTGTCATAAGGATATCTCAGAACTTGAAACCATCAATCAGGAACAAGGTGTGAGGCTGCAAGAGTTGGGACGACTAAAAAAAAAAAGAATTCCCGACTGTTAAAGGAATCCAAGCAATCTATGCAAAAGGTTTCCGAGCAAGAACAGAAAATTGCAGGAACCTTGCATTCCAACTGATTTAGGCTTCTCACATGTGGACAAGGGTTCACTACATCTGCCTCAGCAAGCTCTGCAGGTTGTAGATTTTTTCTTATCTAAGGCTGCAGAGTAAGTACAATCCGATATTTGTCAATATATATATGTATCTCTGTTTATATTTTGTATCAATTTTACTGTTTACATTACTGTTTATATCTGTGTATTTAATTGTAGGCAACAGCTTAGATAGCTACTATCTGAACAACTTCGTGGTGCAATCGAAGATAAGCACAAACACGACATCAATCAATTTATGTGAACAAACAGTTATACATATGTAATCAATTTAATTCTCATCAAATTAATTATGTTATCATTTCTAAACTGTATGTGCAAATAATGTGCACGCACGGGCAGTGTGTGAATTATTTGCACTAATTTTCATATACTTAGCATATATCCTAAACTTATTTACTCAAATCTTTACCCAAGCAATTTGTTAAAAGAACCCTAGAACTCAAAGAGAAATGTTCATAAGATGTAGACAGTGGCTCATTCATTCGATGGCTGGTGAACTAAAAATGCGTTCATCCATGCTAAATGTATGTGAGCTAAATTTGATACGAATATAAATGGAAAACTAGATTAATTAGAAATAATTCTCTTATCAAGAATTTTCCTATTAAAATGTGTTATAATTCTGGTAAGATTTTACTTTCCATTTCACATATTACGCTGAGCTAGTAAACCACATGAGTATGTAAATCTGATACAAGCTTGATAAAATAGTTCCCATCTTCCTAGACCTTGAAAAACCTCCTGCATCATTTATCTGAGCAAATAAGTGAAATCAAAAACTTGCCGAGCAAGTTGCGAAGCAGACGGAACACAAAGGATAGCACACATAAAAAATTTAGTTTTGTTTTGGAGGGTGCTCAGAGCAGTCTGGTTTTATGATAAAAATGCATAATATATTCTTACAAAAAATTTAATTTCAATTTCAAGAATCGCCATCTCTTCCAGAATGATATCGGAATGAGTTATCAAGATGGTGGATATGTTGGGCTCCGACTTGACCTTCCTCAACGGCGACTTCACTAGCCAACTAAATGCACCCTTAGCATCTGATTGATAGCATCTGTGGGATCCGTCAAGAATAAGTATATATGGCCCTTGTTTCAGATGGAAGTTGTGACCAGTTATAAATTGAACAATGTCTAGCTGATTTCAATGACATGTGATTT
This sequence comes from Sherardia arvensis, assembly GCA_948330725.1. Classification (NCBI taxonomy): domain Eukaryota; kingdom Viridiplantae; phylum Streptophyta; class Magnoliopsida; order Gentianales; family Rubiaceae; genus Sherardia; species Sherardia arvensis. Next base: position 32,974,843 of record OX415239.1, read on the forward strand.
GATAAAATTCAATTTAATATAGTCATGTTACAATATTCAATACATTAAATGTTAATTTAATTTCTTTTAATTCAGTTCAGTTTAATTTGTTTCAGTTATGAACATCCTTAATCCTTGATTAAACCGTACTAAATTTAAATAGAAAGAAATATAGAATCTTAGATCAAATAATTTTAATTGTTTAGTAAATAAAATGTTACAGATGTCTTTTTTAAATAAAAATGATCATTAAAACAATGGTAATGCCCGTAATAATAGATGATTATATCCATTTTAATCATTTCAAATATTTTCACGCCCTTAACAAAAAACAAATTCAACTATATAATTGTTTATGTGAATGACATTATTATTTAAAATGTTTAGTTGTGTGAGCTCATTGTTATATCTAAAGGACATTAGTGTTGATATTATCTTAGACCATCGTCTTATAGGCTTAACCTAACCTTGCTAAACCCCTATTAGTAATGCGTGCCATATTTGCCGGTTTAGATTAGGGGTAGAAAAATCAATTATTGGATCTAACTTATGTTATGTGAAGGACAGTGACAAACATTCTGTGCATGGTTATTTATGAACTTACACCTTGAATAGAGCCAGTTCAAAAAGACCTCATTCCTTGGGGCGGAAAAGGGAAGCGCATAAGCCCTAGATAACCATCTTATCGGCTTGTCCTGACCGTCGTTAAACCCTTACCAGTAATTCGTGCCATGTTTACAAGATTAGATAAAGGGGTTAATAAGATCAATTGTGACCCTACTTCCTCAAATATATATATATATATATATATATATATATATATGGATTAAGGTTATGTCACAAAAGCATGCCTATATGTGATAAAGTTACTAAATGACCAATATTTGAATTATAAGTCGACGACATAGGTGAAGATGTTATGGACGTTGTTGATAAATTGGTCAATACTGTGGTAACTGATATTTTTGTTACAAACTGAATAATCGTGATGGTATAGCATTCCAAAGTGTATGGTACAAGCATGATTTAAAGTTAAAACTACGTCATGAATTTTATGAATGAGTGAGAATGATGAACGATTGATACAGTATATAAGATTATAGCAATATTGTTTGATGAATTTCCCACCAGCGGGCTTGTGCATACATTAGATGGTAACTTCAGATGATAAACCTCCGCATATTTTGTTATGATATGGCTTTGACTATTTTCTTGCTTTTTGTTATTGCAGTGTTGTTCAACACTATCCCTACTCTTGAAACTGGAGACTTGGTATGTCTTGATGAGGTACAGGAGGGAGAGGAGCAAACTTTCAGAAGGGATACTTTCAAATGTCTTCCTTTTGATAAAGTAAAGACTTGGTTCTAGGGGTGAGTGCGGCCTACTAATCTCAACCAGACAAACTTATAGAAGACGACAAGTTCAAGCCCGGTCTTCCTCATATGATTTAGATTCACACTCTTGACAGAGACATGAAGCTAATGAATGATCCCACGCCCATTCACTTCTTTGTGAACCGGCTTGTTGTAGTAGTTTAGCCTAAGGACATGATTTATATGTGATGTGATCTTCCTAATTTTATTATACCATCCTTGTAAGATCTTAAATCACTTTCTACGAAGAAAGTGTAGAGGTTGTTTGAAATATGTGATCTATTCTTTTTTAAAATAAATTATTAATAATATGACTAAATTTACATCAATGATGGTTGCATCCTGACTGTATCTTTGTAGCGCCTTATGGCTTTCTTGTTTTCATTGTAATTTCTTTATTCATTTTCATGCAATTGATGAGTATAAATAGTGTGACGGAGAATTTGGTCATTTTATTTTGATATGATTAAGGATTTTCTGTTTTATTTTGATTAAAACATAAAGATGCACAACATAAACTGAAATGATATGACTAAATTGAGACGGCTCATCATCACTAATTAACCATTTATGACGGTGCATGACTGAAAATACACAGATTATCAGATAGATGTAAAAAAGGTTACCTCTCTATTTATAATGGAGACATTATGATTGTTGTTGATCCACCATAAACCATGACCACTCTCTTAAATCGTAAGGTTTCTGATAGATGTCTGGAACCCGCGGTTGACCTCGAATTGAGCTCACGAATTGATCTGCAAGACAAAACCCCGGGGTGGCCGGGGGTAGCACTCTGATGCTTAAGTCAGTGACGGCTTTGAGAAGCTTATAAGCGTAAGGCATATTGTATGTAAGATGAATAGTTAGGTCTACCAAACCTTAGTATTTATAGAGTTCCAATCCGTGGATTGGCAGGGTATGTAATTAAAGTAAGAATACAACTCTTATGGTGATAACAGTTGTATTCCCATAATTAAAGGAAGTTTATTCCTTGTAGGAAATTAGAATATACGCAGTCCTTATAAGGATTGGGCCGATGGACCCGTAAGTCTATCTCTCGCGTATCTCGAGCCCTAGGTCCTCTCGGGCCTTAGTCCAAGTCCGAACGAAGCCTAAGAGTGCAAACCATGGATGTCCACTGATGGTCCGAGTCCGAACGAATCATCTTCCTTATATGGCTCGGCATTCACTTAGGCACTTATAAGGAGTATCCACTGATGTCCGAGGTAACCTTTCTCTCTTATTCAAAGCCCTTTATTATGTATAGTAGTGTGTATTACTTAGAGAATATCTCTGTGCAGCTGTTGACAAGTCTGATTAAAGTGAATGGCCAAACTATGGACAGGTTGTTGCGCTTATATGACTCCACATCCGAGCTGCATGCTCGATGTAGGGCTCTCGAAGGCGTGGCCAAGGAAAGGGATGCTCTCCAAGCCCAGGTCAATGCCCTCTGATGAGACCTAAATATACTCTTATTTTATGACATTTGAGATCTAATTTGGGTAGCATTTGGTGCAAAGTAAGCAGGTTTAAAGCTAAACTTGTCAAAGTTACATTTTGAAGAACAAGTGATGCACTGGTATTTTGAAACTTGATTTTGGAAATTTTTGCAAAGGAATTAGAGCACATTTTTCACACAATTGGATTCCTCTCATCAAGAGTTTCGAAATGGACCACTAGAAGATGCAAATCGGATCAACGGTTAAAGTGCATGGCCCTTCACAAAAGTGTGCCAAGTGCTGCATGGCCCGTGCACTGCATTCTATAAATACCCCTTGTCTCTTCCAAGAGCAAAAACGGCCACACACCATGTAGAACCCCTTGTTCTTCATCTTTCTTTCCCTTTTATTCCATTTCTTTCCCTTAGATTAGTAGTTTGATTCCATGTATTGTAGCATAGCTTAGTTTGATCCTTGGGAGCATTTGAATTCACTTCCCTTGAAACTTTGAGGGCCTTGTATGCTTAAACTTTGGATTTGGATTATCATTTGATGAACTTGAATTCTTGTGCATGAATATTGTTCAATCTTGCTTAATTTGTTATGGGCTTTGTGTTTTATATCAATTGCATGTTCCATGGTCATTAATTAGGTTAGCTTGGTTAGAGTAATTTAATGTGATGATGATGGTGACTTAGCATAATGGTAGTGTAATCTCTAGTTGTTAGATTAATGACTATGGAAGGGGTTGAGTGATGACAAGTTCTTCCCCTTATTGTGTGATTGTAGTTAAGGAATGCCATGATAAATATAAGTTGTTAGAAGTGGAAATCTTATGAACTTGCATGATTAATCAATTATGTGTTTAGGTAAGGATTGAATGTTATCATCGGTCCCCCTAATATGTGATTGTATACTTTAGTTGAAGATTCCTTTTTAACGTATGATTGTTATCAACGAATAGCTAGATTTGTGGGCAGAACGTTATTGTTTACTCCAATATCATTAAGTAGCAAAGTAGGAGTCGAGACATATATGCTATCATCGTCTTGGTTCTTGCTAGTTATCAAATGTCTTATTTGTATGCTCTCGCTATCGCGGGTGTGTGAGTAAGTTTGTCTCTCTAATCCTAATACCATTGTTGAGTTATCTATGATCACTACTACAAAATGATGACATTAAAGGCGGTTGGTTCAAGAGGGAGCAAGACGGATGTCTTCCGCCTTTGTTAGGTGTGCCGGTAAATTAAAAACCATCTAAGGCAGTTCCTCTTCCGCCTTAAAAGAAACATATCACCTTACGAATTCGTAAGTCCATTCTATAGTATAAATAATGAACAAACGGGCTTACGAATTCGTAAGTCAATTCCATTGTGTAAAAAAATATTCCTAATAAATGGAACATCTTACGATATCTTAAGTCAATTCTGCTATGTAAAAAAAATGAGCTCTCCGATCCAAAATGGATCAGAGAGCTCGATAAACATGAAAACATTACTCGATTGAGAAAACTTTGTTGTAAACTCAATTTTGATCAACCTTACAAAAAAAGCAATGTTAAATGTATCTAAAATCTTCTACTAGTTCTCCTTACAAACACCACCAACACGAACATAAAAGCCATCTTTTCTAATCTAAATGTCACCAACACGATCATAAAACCAATCTGTATCCTAAGCCTTCACAAAGCAAAGAAATCACACCAATTACAGACGTGAGTGATAAGTCCATGGTTCGTATTCGGACCTCGTTCATACTCGGACCAGGGCCCGAGAAGGGTCATGGGCTCGAGATATGCAGAGGATGGGTCCACGGGTCCATCAATCCTAATTCTTATAAGGAATGCGTATATTATGAAAGTTCTACAAGGAATATACATCTTCTCAAAGATGGTAATTCAGCTATCCTAAACATGGTAATACAACCATGTCCGAAATACACTTCTATTATACATGGTAATACAACCTCTATTCCTTTAAGAGTTGTATTCATACCATAAATACATATCTTGGTGATCTACGGATTGTAGCCATATAAATACCCTAAATGTTTGGTAGATCTCTCCATCTAATATTATACTTTACGCCTTAAACAAATATACTGACTTGAGCGTCGGAGTGTCTATCCCGAGGACACCCGTGGCCTTTGTCTTGCAGATCAGTTCGAGAGCCTGATTCGTCGTCGAAGTGTTGGTGTCCAGCATACATCAATTTGGCACGCCCGGTGGGACATCTCACACTCATTGACAACGTTGCCGAACATTATCTCTGATCTGGTCTAGCGCATATGAAGAAGCAACTTCCCCGACAACATGTCTGAAGCTGAGCAACCCAGACGAAGTGCCCGCGTGCTAGGACAAAATCCGGAGGAGAATCCAGAAGCAGAACAACCCCCCCAAAGACGAGAGCGAGGACGAGGACGCGGTCGACCCGGAGGATCTCGCACACGCTCCACCTCTGAATCACCATCAAGCTTTACCGTGGGGGCAGGAAACTCCAACGTTCCAAACTCCTTCTGTCCAAATCCTGTTGTATCAAGAATGCCGCTTTCTGGATCGAATCATGTTGGACCTGAAGCACCAAACTCTAACATGGTACTGGAAACTCCAACGTTCCGATATCCCTCAATCCAAATCCTATTGGGATAACACCACCAATCTCTGGTCCAAATCCTGGTGTATTCAGAGCACCTCCTGGGTCAAATCACATCGTATCTAGGATACCAGCATCCGGTTCCAATCCTGCTGCATCCAGAACCCCACCTCCTGAAACAAACCTTGTTGAATCAAAAGTACCATACTCAGGTCAAAACGACGTGAATTACAGCACGAACGTCAATAATTCAAATGGCCTGAATCAGGAAAATAGGTTGGGGTATAGTGGTCCCGATTTGATCTTCTCTCAGAGGAACGAACACAAAGAGATCGGCAAATCTTTGTAGAAAGACAGCGGGAGGACGTTAGACAGAGCTGTCTCGGGGAAACCTTGAACCAAACCATACAACACAACCCGTGGAGCTCTGATCCACTCCAAATTGACCTTTTCTCGGACACTCCCCCGAGGAAAAATAGTAGGTCCAATTCGATCTTCTCTTCGGAAGGAAGAGCACGAAGAGATCCACAAGTTCTTGAAAATAGACAACAAGAAGGAGAATCTGTGATAGAACACTATTATAGATACATGAATCGCGCCACAAGACGCTATGATCAAGATGAAATCCTCTTAGTAAACTTGTACCTGATGATGGTAGACAATAACACTCCGAGGAAGAAAAAGAATAAGAAGGATAGTTCCCACAACAATAATAACCAAGGTGGCGGAAACAACAAAGATCCTCCCCCACCACCATCAAATGGAGCCAACCGGGTCATCAACAACATTAATGGCTATACTGGAAAAGCAATTTCCCTAACTAAGCTGAAGGATAGTGTATGGACCTTACCACATACTAAGATGGTCAACAAGAATCTCCATTCCGAAGAAGTTATTATTTTCTCAGAGAAGGATGTTGTACCAAATCAGATGCTTCATTCTAATCCTCTCATCATCTCGGCAACCATACAAGATTCTTTGGTAAAAGAAGTCTTCATAGACAGCAGAAGTGGGGTAGAAATAATGTTCCAGGACTGCTTCCAGAAGTTAGGATTTACTTAAGATAACCTTAAACCTACGGGTCCGATCTCGGGGTTCACAGGAAATCCAATAATACCTTTCGGGGAAATCACACTCCCCATCACAGTAGCAGAAGGAGCCAAGAGCCTAACCTTATACTGCACATTTGTGGTAGTAGACACCGTCACACCCTTCAACATTATCCTTGGAAGATTTTGGATGGGCCAAGCTGTCTCCTTACCATCTGATGATGAAGTTCCCAACACCACAAGGAGTAGTTTCAATCAAAGGAGACCAAGGAGTGGCGCGTTCTTGCATAATCACGGCCGCCCGTGACCCCAGAAAAGAAGATGATGATCAGATGTCAAAGCATCCTCCAACTAGGGTGAAAGCGGTATTAAAAGTTTTACTAACCAACCCCGAGAAAAAGGACCATCTTTGGGTTTCTCACTTCAATCTCCAAGTCACCAGCAATGAAGTCAAGTATGAAACTCTCAGTACCAGACTAAAACTAGCTAAAAACCTGGAAGCAGAAGACCTTGAGGTCAAGGACCTCGAAATCTTCAATGACTCACAGATCTTGGTTCAACAGGTTAAAGGCGAATACGAAACTCGAGAGTACAGTCTCCAGAAATACCTCGGGATAGTTAAGCCTCTCCTGAATCGATTCCAACATTACAAGTTGAATCTTTTCCCCCGAGAAGATAACCACAAGGCTGATGCACTTGAAAAGCTTGCCTCCTTGGACCTCAACATAAGATCTTCAAGAATTACTAATGGAAATCCCAGCGAAGAGAAGTTACGAGAAGAGCAGCATCATGGCTAATGTCATCTCAGACACATGGAGGAACTCCTACATCGAATACCTCCAAACGGGTACCCTTCTCAAGGATAAGCACCTGGCATGGAAGGTCCGAGGAACACATGAAGGAATCTACGGTAGATATTTTTGGCTTATGATGCTACAAGGCGCCAAAAGATATATCGATTCTTGCCAACAATGCCAGAGATTTGTTAAGATAATCCACATGCCACAGGAGAATATGATTACCATCCAAGAATCCTGGCCATTTGTTCAGTGGGGCATAGATCTTGTAAGGCCTTTTCCCACGGCCCCTGTTATCAACTTCTGCTGGAAAAATATTGTAGGTCGCTATGGTGTCCCGAGATACATAGTGACCGACAATGGAGCACAATTTGCTAATGATCCCTTCAAGAAAAGGTACAAGGAGTATAGAATACACCAGCAGCTCACCTCAGTATATAATTCAAAAGCTAACGGCCAAGCAGAAGCTACGAGCCGAGCCTTGGCATGCGGCATCAAAAAGCACCTCGAAGGAGCTAAAGGAAACTGGATCAAAAAATAACTAAATATGATCTGGACCCATAGAACAACGCCAGCTACAACAACAGGAGAGACTCCTTATAGCTTAGATTATGGGTCTGAAGCGATCATCCCTAGGAAGATTGGGGTCCCCTCTGTTCGTACCACTCAGCCAGATGACGAAAATGGCAAGGCCAACGAAGAAAACCTTTGTCTCGACCTTGACCTCCTAGAGGAGAAGAGAGTAAATGCTACTATCTACAAAGCCATGGTGAAGAAAAGATTCAAGCGCTACCATGATAAAAGAGTTCGTTTGGCCACTTTTGTTAAAGGAGACCTTGTTATAAGGTTAAACGAGAAAAGCAAGAGAAAAGTGGAAGGGAAGCTAGCCCCGAACTGGGAAGGTCCATATATCGAGTCCTAGAATCCCATTCAGGGGGAGGCTACCTCTTGGAAACCATGAAGGGAGAACCTATGCCACGAAGATGGAATGTGTTTAACTTACGGAAGTATCACAGAAGATCCAAAACTCAAGAGAGAATCTCACAAAGGTTCGAGATTATCAAGAGCGCCCGAGAAGCCTCATCAAGGTCCGAGACAAATATACTCTAGCACAAACGGGTACACAAACTCAGAACCCACTATTTACTTTACTTCTATTCTTAAAGTTATAAACTTAGATTGAAGTTATGATATTCTTATACCTATCCTTATAATAAGCAATCTTTAAATTCCTTTTCTAAAAAGAGGATTGTTGTCTTAAGTATAACATTGATTTCTGTTCAAAAAACAATATACTTTACAAAGTATATGATTGGTCAACTTATAAGTTGTTTGGATCCAATATTCAAATACCAATCTTTTTGAATAAAAGAGATAGGTTCGAGATAAAGTATTTCAAAAAAGTGCTTGATTGAGGTCTATAGACCAAAAGGGCAGACGTGCTCGAGAATCAATCATCTCAACATAAAGAGGAGAAATCTCAAAAACAAAAGTTAAAGTTCATATCAAAGGTGTTATTACATCAGAATATGATACTTCTAAGAAAGACCCTCAAAAAGGACACACATAGAGGAAAACCCTCGAATCTAAAAAAGATCCTCAAAAGGGCATACATAGAGGAAAAACCTCGAATCCAAAAAAGACCCTCAAAAGGGCATACATAGAGGAAAAACCTCGAACACAAATAGTTCATATCAAAGGTGTTATTACATCAGAACATGATACTTCTAAACAAGACCCTCAAAAGAGTATATAAGAGGCTAAACCTCGAATCTAAAAAGAACATATCAAAGGTATTATTACATCAGAATATGGTACTTTTATATATACCCAATAAGATTTCCTAGGACTTCACCAGAAGTGACACTAGAGAAATGGGCTATTGTCAACTTTTCTACACGCTGTGACATTAAAGGCCTTGGCAAAAAATGTCCGAGGAAGAAGCCCAATAACATCAAGTACGCAGACTGTTCATCATGGACAACTGCGAAGACCTGATCCCAGAGTATCTCAGCTTGGCATAAGTTCATTTCCAGTAAATCATGAGACCGAGGTTCATGTGCAAAGGATTTCAGACTTTGAAACTAACGAAGAGATGCCGAGATTAATCCACCTTATTTATGGAAGAACTAGAAATTACCTCTTCAAGAGAAGGTAATTCAGGATACTTAGCTTTAATAAGCTTTAGTAAATCTCCTGAAGTTACTATCTTCTCGGAGGGATCCAATGCATCCAAAAACTCGGCCCCAGGGATCCAGCATTTTGCAGTCAGAGCAGCGAGCTTATCAGCAGCATCAGGATGAGAGAAGATTTCCTTCATCATCTCCACCTCATTCTCGGACTGACATAGATGCAAGACGTCATCCAAGATCCCATGCAATTCAGAGGAATGAAATAAATTCCCATACTCCTCCCTGTGGCTCTGAAACTCGGGACTATAAGCAAGGAAAGCACTCCAAAGCTTTAGAAGCCGTTTAGCCTCCTTTGAATCCTTCTCCTCGGGTTGATTTTGCGACAGCTCCTCGACAATATCTCGATAAGTCCCCAGCTCTTTCTCTTGAGACTTTCTCGCCAACAGCAGGTCCTTATTCTCGGCCTCTAGCTGCTTCACCCTGTCTTTTCTAGTTGAGTCACATCCAATGGAGCCTGAACGGGTGGATTAGAATCAACAGACTTAGCAGTCAAAGATGAAAGGGTAGCCTCCATTTTTACCTTCTCAGCCTGGAATAACCGGCACTTTCTATGTAATTCCATCACGGAATCAGACAAGTGACGAATCACATCATTGGCTCGAGGCCCTACCGTGGACAGATCCGCCATCAGCTGCGAAATAAAAGGAATATTAAAACCTGGCATTCAAGATATCTATACAGTATGATAAGAAAAATAAATACCTCAGAAACGAAGGGATATTTCTTAGAAGACCTCCGAGAAGCCTGACCATCCCTTTCCTCTGGACAGCTCAGATAGTACTTTAACTTCTTCAAAGAAGCATCCTCAGAGACCACCAACTCAAGGTCAGATTCATCATCTTCGGAGGACTCCTCCGCCACCGGTTCCGCCTCCTCGGACTGTACTTCCTCGGATTCCTCTGCTTCCTCATCTATGGCCCGGAGCATAGCCTTCCCTTTCTTGATCTTTTTCTTTGGAGGAGATGTATATATATGAAGATAAACCTCAGTATATGACACAAGAAAAACATATTATATGACAACAATATATGACTAGAAGAATTACCTGAAGAAGACCGGCTAGAAGAAGATTCACCATGATTCCGAGGAGACTTTCTCATACCCCCTTTCCTGACCTTCTTCTTTTTTTCCTGGATTTTATCAAGGAGGGCCCAATTCCGATCGGGCTTCAAAAAGCTGGAAGTAGATTTCGACCGAGGAACATCCAACAGGTACGAGTAAGTGATACTAGGCCACTGCCACGCAGAGCCATGTGAGCCCAGAACAAAATCCTTTCTTTGAAGGGTAATGTCCTCCTTTAGGAGCTCCTCAATGATGCCCTTCAAGTGATCAGGGATGATGAAACCTCTATCACGAGCTATAGCATCCTTCGGATGGGGATACAAATCAGGAACCTCGTACTTGCTCCGGTCGAAAGTGAAACAGTCTGCCTCCCACACACCACTGTTATCAGGAAACGTGTTGGGTTTTCTCTTCCTTAAGGGTAATGTACTCGTAAGTCTCAAAAGAGAATAACGTATACAGACTCCTGAATAAATCCAGGCTTGGATCGTAGTTTTTCCGAGTGCACCAGGAAATCACCGCCATGATCAACACTATCACATTAGATTGTATTTGGCTCGGATGCAGTTGATGATGTTGCAGGAATTCATGCAACAAAGGGGGAAAGGGAAAACTTATCCCTTGCTGTAAAAACCTCCCATAAAGTACCCCTCTAGTGGGGCTCACCAGATCCTTAATAGGAACTTCTCCATCCTCGAGCTTCAAGCCAGCTTCAAGAGGATATGACAGCCTGCAGGACTGCAGATACCTTAGCGTCCTTTCATCAACCACTTTGGTGACATCATTCACACCATTAGAGGCCGGAACCTGTTTATCAACTTGAGGCTCCGCATTAGGGTCCATCTCTAACCCAAAGGCATCGTCATCTGCCACTACAGTTACCGCCTGCAGCGGTGAATCGACGGTAACTTCCATCAGCTCCCCAGCCTCGACTTCCAGAAACAAGGTACTCAAGTCACGGTCAGCTGGGGCTCTATTTTCAACAACATTCTCCACATTGCCAGGGGGAACGCTGGAACTTGTTGAAGTCATGGTGATGTAGGTAATGGGGGGAAGATAATATATGAGGAGAAGGACAAATTTGAAGGAAATTTCTTCGGAAATTTGAAATGAAGAGAAGGAAAAGATTAAAATTGCTTGGATGAAGATTGAGGATGAAGAAAAAAAATTACTTGGTTATATAACTAGAAATTAGCAAGCATTTAATTGGAGTAATTACCTCGACTCGCGAAACGATACAGACAATTGGAAGGTTGGTCCTCCTCACCGCCAGAAGATACAATGAACCAAGACCACGTGTCAATTTCCTAAGAATTCAAGAAGGCAGATTCAGATCCAACCATACACATGTATCCACCATCTGGATTTCAAAAGAAGCTAATCTCAGCCGTTCATATATTTGATGGAATACGAAAAAACTTGAAGCTAGATATTCAGAAAGGTAAGCCCGAAAAGAGAATCCTCGAAGGACACCCAGAGCTTAACACCCCGAGTTAGTCTCCCTCGAGTTATTGGTCTTCCCTCGAGAAGCAAGTCTCTCCTTCAACCTTCGAGATGGAGCACTCTATATTCTGAAGATCTACCTTGGGGCTACTGATAAGTCCATGGTTCGTATTCGAACCTCGTTCATACTCGGACCAGGACCCGAGAAGGGTCATGGGCTCGAGATATGCGGAGGATGGGTCCATGGGTCCATCAATCCTAATCCTTATAAGGAATGCGTATATTATGAATGTTCTACAAGGAATATACATTTTCTCAAAGATGGTAATTCAGCTATTCTAAAATGGTAATACAACTATGTCCGAAATACACTTCTATTATACATGGTAATACAACCTCTATTCCTATAAGAGTTGTATTCATACCATAAATACATATCTTGGTGATCTACGGATTGTAACCATATAAATACCCTAAGAGGTTTGGTAGACCTCTCATCTAATCTCATACTTTATACTTTACGCCTTAAGCAAATATACTGACTTGAGCGTCGGAGTGTCTATCCCCGGGACACCCGGGGCCTTTGTCTTGCAGATCAGTTCGAGAGCCTGGTTCGTCGTCGAAGTATTGGTGTCCGGCATACATCAGTGAGATTCATAAAATCATCAAAGAAGCAATAAAGCTCAATGTGGCTTACCTGTAATGGAGATCCACGATTCACTCCAGTGATTCAAGATAGAGCAGCCAACTGCAAGTTCAAACTCTCAATAACAGCTCGACATCTATTGCTCTACACCATCTCAAAGAAGTCAGCATCGAGGAAAAATAAGGCGAGTCTTCATTTCTAGAGTCAAGCTTCTCTCTGACGAATAAATAGTAGCTAGAAGCTCCTCCAAGACAGCGACTTCCCCAACACGGTCGAGTACAACAGCAACAACAGAGTCTATCAAAAGCTTCACAGGAATATCAAGCTTTGCTAGTTCATTGGAGAATTGTAATCCAGTCATATCTGGTCTTCCCTTTGCACATCAGATAACAACACATTCAAGAAAACCTAAGCATTCTAGTGATACTTCTTAGGCTATTTAACTACGGAACAATCTGAACTCAACACATTAAGTTGGTTAACTGTGCATAAAACTCCAAAATTTGAAAATGTTGAGTATATATACTCCTCTTACTTGAAGTGTAAGAATATGTCGTTGTGATTGCGAATAATCCTCCTCTCTTTGAGCCTGCAGTCTAGCCAATATCTGGAGGTTTATAGAAACATCATCAAATATAGATTGGACCAGCCAGTTCCTATCGAACAACACTCTAATGTTCCACAAATACAAGAAAATAACCGTTTATAACTAAATTCTAAGGAGCTCTGTCACAGATGACCAAATAAAGCACCATCATGAGGTGCAAAGACAGCATAACTGAGTCAGATCAGCATAACCACTACAGACTTTCAACACTTTGGATATTCACAGTTAAGCCTGCTATAATTAGATGAACATCACTCCGAGTATTATACATAACTTTCATTATTGTAATAAATTAGTTCTACCCAAAGTCATTTCCAACGATTATAAGAGAAGAATATATGAGATTACCAGAATTTGGAAGCCAAAGTGTGTGTGGCCACCACGGTGTCAGCCAAGTCAAGTTGCTTGTGTCGTTCACGCTGAAAACTTTATCCACCTCGCTTGAATTGCTTCAACGGTGGCGAAATCGGAATGGGTTTCGACGGTAGCTTGGGCTTGCGCGAGCCAGTCGCCCGTGATGACGGCGCGGTGAGCTGAGCGGGTGGATCCGGGAAAAATAGCAGCAGCAAAGCTATGTTCCGCCATGGATAGCAACGACGTTGGGTGGATCCGGGGTTGACTCTCGGCCATCTGCTTCTTACTGCCTATCTCGCCACCAGATGGAGTTCTGCGGCACATTGGTTGGGGTTTGATGGTACGATTTGGGATTTCTGGGTTTGTGAGTAGAAAAGAGAAAATAATATAAGAAAGAAATTATGGCACAACCGCACAAGTATAGTATCTAATCAGGAATAAACAATTCCAATATCGCTTCCTTAATCGTAAAGGAATTTTGATTGAGTTACGAATTCGTAACTTAAATTAACTTAAGGCAGTTCAAGTAAACGATGTAAAATTCAACCAATCCGCCTTAAAAAGTTTTTTATCACAATTGAATTGAGAGTTACGAATTCGTAAGCACATTTTAAGGCGGATAATCGTCCATCAAGCTAAACGCCTTAAATATGTGTCTTAAATGAAGACTTTTCTACTAGTGGATGCTATCATCTAGGTGAATCAACAATGAGAGCTTTTGAGTGGTGTTATCATCCTCTCTATCTACATTCGAGAGAATATGATGCTTTCATCCTTGATAATGCATGGCAGACACCAGCACTTCGATGACGAACCTTGCTCACGAACTGACCTGCAAAACAAAGTCTCGGGTGTCCCGAGGGTAGACACTCCGACGCTCAAGTTAGTATGAGGTGTAAGGCGTATTGTATGTAGTATGAGATAGAAAAGTGTACTAAACCTTGTGTGTATTTATATGGCTACAATCCGTAGATCACCAAGATATATATTTATGGTAGGAATACAACTCTTATGGGAATAGTAGTTGTATTACCATGTATAAAGGAAGTGTATTTAGGTCATGGTTGTATTACCATGTTTAGGAGGATGTATATTCCTTGTAGAACATTTATAATATACGCATTCCTTGTAAGGATTAGGATTGATGGACCAATGGATCCATCCTCCGCGTAATCTAAAGTCCACGAACCTTCTCGGGCCCTGGTCCGAGTATAAATGAGACCCGAATACGAACCATGGACTTATCAGTAGCCCCAAGGTAGATCTTCAGAACTTAGAGTGCTCCGTCTCGAGGGTTGAAGGAGAGGCTTGGTTCTCGAGGGAAAACTAATAACTCGAGGGAGTATGCCTCGAGGTGTTAAGTTCGGGGCGTCCTTCAAGGACTATCCTTTCGGGCTTAACCTTCTGAATATCTATCTGTAAGTTCTTTCGTATTCCATCTAAATATATGGACGGTTGAGATTAACTTCCTTTGAAATCCAGATGGTAGATACACGTGTCATGTGTTTATTGGTAACTAGAGGCGGTCTGTCTCTCCAATTGCTTGCATCAGAACCAGAATCGAGATAATTACTCGTCATAAATGTTGTTTGAGTTTGGGTTAAATCTCCCAAATCATTCTTCTTGTCTTCATTATTCAAAAAAATTTCTTTCCAAGTTCAGAAAGCGTGTCAGTGCTTTATCAAATCTCTGAAGCCCCAATCTATGCTTTCACAATCATTAGTAAGTGCTATCTTCTTTCTTCGTTTGTTTGTCTGCTTTTTCCTTTTCCCCTGTGTGTATTTCCCCCCATACTCTCTTTAATCATGAGTATTAGTAGCGAAACGATTTGTCCACCATCATGATGAGGGAGAGTATGCATGTACTCAGGCTGAGGAGAATAGCTCCCTTGTCCGTCATAGAGCCGAGGTAGCGAGTGGGAAAAAACCTGTAGTTTTGAAGAAGAAAGCCTCTGTGGAAGAGAAGAGATTAATGGCTATGGCCAGGAGGGCTCGGATAGAGAGGAATAGCCCCATGCTAATGCATGCTGCCGTAGGTAGACCATTCATGAATGGTGAAGGTAGTAGCAAGAGGTCGATGAAGGAGGATAAAGCTCGTGCTGATGCCATTATCTTCGTTGAAAATTATCCCTTTTCGATTCCCCCTGATGCTGATCTCATGTATTTCAGAGGAGATAAGTCAGCATCAGAGTTAATAACTCCAACCCGGGGGGTCATATATGAGAGATTTTTGCAGCATGGGCTATCATTTCCTTTTCCCCCACTGTTGAGTAGGCTTCTTCAATGGTATAAGGTGCATCCAGGGCAACTGCACATTGATGTGATAATAATCATAATGGCATTGATAACCTGGTGTGCTCGTAAGGGTTATAAACCCAGTCTTGCTCTGCTGCGGACCATATATAAGGTGTCTATTGTTAAGCAGTCTATAACTTTGACTGTCTGAGATACTTCCCTGGGTCGAGCCTTTGTTCTTCCTCGGTAAATTGGAGAATGGAACAAGGTGAAACTAACTTTTGACCGGACCAAATATGAGGTACCCCATTGGAATAAGAATCTTCAAGATGAGGCCTGGGATGATGTTGACACCTCTCACAAATTGATGGATATAGCTGAGGAGTTGTGAGGGAGAAGATCAAACTTAGAAATGGCAAGTTTGTATCAGGAGATTCCCAGATGGGTTGGCAGTGGCCTGTCGAAACGTATCGGTGGTTATGCCAAATGCCTGGCCGAACGCTTCAAAATGGCAGCTATTTGAGGTTGTCTTATTTCGACCAGCCAGAGGGTGTAGAAATTGAATGGTATGAAATCATTCTATCCATGGAGCAGGACCTCATTGGTTCAGCTAGGGCGCTTTGGGCCTCTAGAGCAATAGAAGAGAGGTCCGTTCGAGAAGAGATGTCCGAGAGGGATGTGGATAGGGAAATTTATGGACTGATGCCTGATGCTCGACGTCGGTTCAAAAGATTGATCCAAGGACCTAAGAATACTCGATCGGAGGATAAGGTCGCTAATGAGAAGGAGTATCTATTCGTACCTGTTGCCCGAGATCCGTCAGATGAAGAGGAAGATAAGAGTATAGCCTAGTCAGGTGTCCGAAAAGGGAGGTATCTCGGACTTCTGTGTCTCCTCAAACCGTGTCCGGTAGGGCCGAGAATGAAGAAGTTTTAACTTCTGTAGTAGTCTCTGATATGTTTCCTGAGGGTACTTCTTCTTTGTTGTGTATGATATTCTCGTCCATACTATATCACTTTTCCTGATGCTAACTTCATTCCTTTTGTGTACAGTGTGTGTTTCCAAGACCGAGAAGGCGTTGAATAAGCTAGCTCAGATAGTCGAGTCTAGAAAGTTGAAGGACCATGAAAGCAAGAAGAGGAATGCGGAAGCCTCAGAAAATTTCGCAAATGTCTCCACTAAGTCTCCCAAAAGGGCTAGGCTCGAGCTTGAACCTTTGGGGGAGTTCGAGAAGTATGTAATGCCTCCTCCTCCAGGGGCTGGGATCGAGATGGTTCCGGAATGTCCCGAGATAAGCCATGTATGATTAACTCGGGTTCTTATGGAGTTGAAGATGTACTCATCTAGCCGTCTTATTTTTTTCGCAGTCTTTGAATCGTATGAAGCAGCATATGTATGGTTCTATCAAGACGTTGTATGGTCCCTGCCAAGAATTGGCGGCTGAGTTGGAGCTGTTGAAGGTGGAGATGGCCAAGAAATCTAGCGAGACTTCTAAAGTGGTGAAGCATCTCCAAGACGGAATGGCCCAGGAGAAGGCCAAAAGAGAGGCCCTGGAAGATGAAGTCAGGACCTTAAAGAAGGAGAAGAGACTGACGGATAACTCCTTCTAAGAACTGAAGAGGAAGATGGCCCTGGTGGAGGCGGAGAAGAACCGATATGCCGATCCCGATTGCCAGAGGCGGCTGGTCCGGTTGATAATAGATTTCTGCCTGAATTGCCCTGAGATGGAGGCCCATCGTCAAGAATATGGCGAATTCTATCATAAGTCTGAGCTTCCAGGCATGTGGTCTATCTTCAGGAGGTTCTTAGTGAGGATAGCCAGGAATGGTTGGCTTCTGCTTATAATTGGCGAGAAGTGGCAGGAGATCTGGAGAAGTTCCGGGCGAAGTTTCGCCAGATTGGGGGGTTCGAGACTAGCTTATTATCTAGTCTTGAGTCCTTGGAGAAGGCTTTGACTCTGGAGGAGTTCCAGAATAAGCTTTGTGGTCTGTATCCTGAATTGTCTTTCTTGATAGAGAAGCCAGTTAGAGGAGCTTTGACTGTGAACCAGGAAGTTCGAGAGGAGGAGCCAAAGATTGTAATTCCTTAGAGCCTTTACTCATTACTTAGGAATTTTTCCTGTTGCCCAACTTTTGGCAATCATGTACTTTGAATAATTTATCTCTTCCAGGAATTTAACAATTCTATATCTTCCTTTATGTCCAGTGTTGCGTAGCTGCTTGTGCTGAATTGCAGGTCAAGTATGAGGCTGCTCTTCATAAAAATAAGAAACTGAAGGAAAGGTTGGATGACTCCAAGGGCTTCTGCAGCCTAGTACGAGAAGAGTGTGACAGTCTTCGTGGTCAGCAAGTGATAAGTCTACAGCGGAGGGCTGAATTAAATAATCAGCTGAAAGAGCTTCAGCAGAAAACACAGGACTCTCGAGGATAGTTATGGCAAAGCTCTGACCGCCAATAAGGAGTATGATCAAGAGCTGAGGAAAGCTAGGAAGGAGTTGATGGAACTCAAGAACGAGGGTCATAAGAAAGACTCTCGTATATCCTCTCTTCTGCACGAAAATATTGATGTAAACCATAAGATCGTTGCTCTTATTGATGATTTGAGGATACGTGAGGCCAAGCTGAATGCTTGCAAGATCCAAATAAAGGAGATTGACTCACAAGGTGTGTTTAGCACGCATCCAGTGTCTTCAAGGAGAGAGATAGGGGGCCCTTCTTCAGCTCCGAACTCAGGACGAGTGATGATGCCTCCTGCTCGAGGTAGTGTGTCTCGGAGGATGGTAAATTCTCCAGCAGGATCTTCACGTGGAAGAGGAAGATGGGCGTCATCTATTCCAGGAGCTCAGGGCTTGCTTGGCTCTCCTTCTCGACCTGAACCTGTAGGAAGTAGAGTAGAATCTCCTACATCCTCTCAGTTGATGAGGATGGCAGAAGAGAGTAATTGGGGCCGAGGCCTTTATAGTAGTCGAGGTCGTGCCTCTACTTCCACTCGCGGTCAAGGACGCACCCCCGTTTATAAAGATCTCCAAGAGTTGTAGGAAGTTTTATAGTGTAATAACACTTTTAATTTTGCCTTTATAAAGGTCTTTTATATTTCAACCTTGGTGAGATTGATTGTTAAGCTTATTAATAGCCCAAATGAATATTGGCATATACCTTAGTAGGTATACCATAAGGAGATTCGAGTTCCAAACTTTGTGAGTTTATGTGACTCATATCATGTTGGTCTTTGACCATGTACTTTGTGTAAGTATATTATATTATTTTAGCCTAAGGTGACTGTGGTTCGGACACGTAGTTCAAACAGCTCATATTAGATAAGCATCAATCACACGCTTATAAGCGTATAAATCTTAGGCAGCAGTCTTTACTTAAGCTTTGTAAGGCATAGTGTCTATTTGTATTAGAGGGTGTTGACTGCTTTAAAATAATATAGAAGATATATATTGAAAAGAAATTGTATTCCTCGAACTTGGGAGTTCGGCAAAATTATAAAAGACAACCCCGAGTTTGGGAGCTCGGGTATGAAAATATAAAAAGATGAAAAGAAAAGAAGCTTGGCCCTTAGGCCTTTTTGAAGTAGTTTCTCCTTATTTGGAGAAGGTCTACTTGAATTCAGCTCCGAGGTACCTGCGTAGGAAGGGCGCCATAATGACCGGATCCAAGTGCTCTCCACCACGAGTTTGCAAGAGATAAAATCCACCAGATTGGGCTGTGGAGACTTTGTAAGGTCCTTTTTCCCTTGGCTCCAGCGCTCCCTCTAGCTTGTTAGTGCACCATGCCTACTGGCATTACCAGTTCTCCTACTTGAAAGGTTTGATGGCGTCTCTTGTGCCAAAGTGTAGTCATCTCGTCGTAGGCCTCTTCCTCGAAGTGGAAGACTAGGGGTTGTTCGAGATCCCCTTGGACGGTGTTGATGGCAGAGATGTTACTTACTTTTATGGCATCACGAATGACCGTGATCATGCAGGAACGTGCCACTCCTTGGTCTCCTTTGATGGAGGCTACCCCTTCTGGTGTTGGAAACTTTAGCATCAGATGGTAAAAAGACCATACAGCCTTAGCTTGGCACATCCAAGGTCTTGCAAGGATAATGTTGAAGGGAGTGACGGTGTCGACCACCACAAACTGCAGTAAAGGGTTAGGCTTTTCGCTCCTTCAACTACTGTAATTGGGAGCATGATTTCTCCGAGAGGTATGACTGGATTTCTGGTGAACCCCGAGATTGGGCCCGTAGGCTTGAGGTCGTCCTTGGTAAATCCCAACTTTTGGAAGTAGTCTTGAAACATCACTTCTACTCCACTCCCGTCGTCAACAAAGACTCTCTTCACCTGGGAATCCTGTATTGTTGCAGAGATGATAAGTGGGTCAGAGTGGGGCATCTGGTTTGGCACGGCGTCCGTGTCCGAGAAGGTGATTGTTTCCTCAGGGCGGAGCCTCTTGTTGATTGGCTCAGTGTGGGGTATGGCCCGCACACTATCCTTCAGCTTAGTAAGGGAAATTGCTTCTCCCGTGTAGCCGTTGATGACTCGGTTGATTCCATTTGGCGGCGGTGGAGGAGGATTTTGAGGATTGTTGCCCCCACCTCCTTGGTTGTTATTGTTGTTGTTCCGGGAGCCATCCTTCTTCTTCTGCCAGGGTTTTCCCCCATACCTTTTCTGGGTACCCTGGTTGTCACTAGATATTGAAGGTGTCATCTGTTGCACAATTCCTTGTCGAATCAACTTCTCGATCTCGTTCTTAAGAGTATAGCACTCCTCAGTGTCATGCCCTTGATCTCGGTGATATTGGCAGAATTTTGGGGATCTTTGACGCTCGGCTGAATCCTTCATGGCGGGAGGGTCCTTTAAAAGGTGCCTGTGAATGGACAAGATCTCAGCCGAGATCTAGCTAGAGGATTGTAGGACTCGAAGGTTGGTTTGGGAGTGCCTTCAGTCTTCTCGACCTTCGGTATCTTCATCTTGGGCTCCTTTCCCTTATTGTTGAGGCCTCGATGTCTTTTTCCCGTTACTGCGTCCGCTTTGCTGGCATATTTCTCCATAATGGCCTGGAGATGTTGAATGGTGGTAGGATTCTTTATTGCCAGCTTCATCCTCAGAGTGTCATCATCAACACTCATGCGATACATGTTTGT
The DNA here is from genome assembly GCA_948330725.1 of Sherardia arvensis. Classification (NCBI taxonomy): domain Eukaryota; kingdom Viridiplantae; phylum Streptophyta; class Magnoliopsida; order Gentianales; family Rubiaceae; genus Sherardia; species Sherardia arvensis. The sequence goes on from OX415239.1 coordinate 32,995,744, forward strand.
CAAGAGGATCTCGTCTCGTTCATAGCACTCCGTGGCTAGATCCATGTATCTGTGATAGTGTTCTATCATAGTCTCTCCTTCATGGCGAGCCACATATCCCAGATCTCCAAGAGATTTAGTGAATTTCTTCTTCTGGAAGAAAGCGAGGAGAAGAAATTCAGCAAAATACAGTAGGCGAATAAGCTTTATGGTTTCATCCGAGTAAACCATGTTTGGGATTTCCCTCGGAGGTAACTGGGGACGATCTTGCATATCTCCAGCTCATGGAAGTTTTTGGTTTCCGAGGTCTTGAAGAAGACCGAAAGGAATTCCCTAGGGTCGCTGGTGCCATCGTATGTACACAGGTGCTCTGGGACCTTCTTGTTGCCATCGAAGGGGAGATTAACGATATGTCGGGAGAAGGGAGAGCGAGCAGACTATCCTCGGGGTCTTAGGATACGCTTAATTTCCTGATCGACCTCGTATTTTCCCCGAGTAGGATAGGCTTCGTCCTGGGTGAAAGGCCGATCGGCACTTGTTTGCCATTAACTCTGGGTTCGCTCTCTCTTCTCGCGCCTGAGTTCTTCCTGGAAGTTGTTGATGCGCATCCTTTGCACCTCTCCTCTGCTCAGCCCTAAGCCTTCATTATGGTGATTGGCTTGATCAGGAGGCGGTGGCAGGTTCCTCTGAGTGTTGTAGGGAGGTAGATTCCGGGACAAGTCATCCAAAAATCTTTACCGCTGATCGTGATCAGAAGGAGGTGTTGTTCGAGCTCTTGGGATAGATACTCGATTTGGGGATTCATGTGTCTGGGCACGAAGATGTTGACTTGAGTTTATCAAAGATGCAACGAAGTCAGGATATTGGAAATGTAAGTCGCTCATCAGTGCTCGGACATCGTCAGGAATTCCTCTCGGAGGGGTGTCCGAGACAAGGTTGATATAGGGCGGCTCAAAGCCTGGCGGGTTATGTTGTATGGTTTGGTTCAAAGATTCCCTAGGACGTCGTTGTCTCTCTTCCTCCTGCTGTCTTTCTGCGAGGATTTGTCGATCCCTTTGCGCTCTTTCCTCCACAGAAAATATTGAGTCGGGTCCGCTATATCCCAACCTATTCTCTGGATCGAGACCTTTTGAATTGTTGACTTACTCGCTATGGTTCAAGTCAGTTTGGATTGATATCCTTGTTCCTGAGTTCGGTACTTTAGATCAAACAGGGTTCGATCCAGAAGGTGGTGCTCTGGATACAGCAGGATTTGGACCGGAGGAGTTCGGAACGTTGGAGTTTCCTGCCCCCACGGTAGAGCTTGGTGGTGGTTCAGAGGTAGAACGTGCTCGTGATCCCCTGGGTCGACCCCGTCCGCGTCCTTGGGGAGGCAGCTCTGCTTCTGGATTCTCCTCCAGATTTTGCCCTTGTACTCGGGCGCTTCGCCTGGGTCGCTCAACTTCAGACATGGCGTGAAAAACTTGTTGAACAGGTGCACAAGATCAGATCAGATACAAAGTTCGGCGACGTTGTCAATAAATGTGGCATCCCACCAGGCGTGCCAATTAATGTATGGCAGACACCAGCACTTCGACGACGAACCTTGCTCACGAATTGACCTGTAAAACAAAGCCTCGGGTGTCCCGAGGGTAGACACTCCGACGCTCAAGTTAGTATGAGGCGTAAGGCGTATTGTATGTAATATGAGATAGAAAAGGTGTACCAAACCTTCTGTGTATTTATATGACTATAATCCGTAGATCACCAAGATATATATTTATGGTAGGAATACAACTCTTATGGGAATAGCAGTTGTATTACCATGTATAGAGGAAGTGTATTTAGGTCATGGTTGTATTACCATGTTTAGGAGGATGTATATTCCCTGTATAACATTCATAATATACGCATTCCTTGTAAGGATTAGGATTGATGGACCAATGGATCCATCCTCCGTGTAATCTCGAGCCCACGACCCTTCTCGGGCCCTGGTTCGAGTATGAATGAGGCCCGAATACGAACCATGGACTTATCACTTGACAAATAGTCTAAACTTCCTTGTAATTGCATTTGCTCGGTGATAAGTTGATAGTTGGAAATTGAAGTCATTTGCCTCCCAAGGCCTTATAATCCTAGTATAATCCCCTTAACTTAGCTAATGATAGTTTAGTTTACTTTCATAGTGTAATCAAAACCAACCTCAAAACCCCCCTTGTTTACATTGCTTTCTATATAATATATAAGTATGCTTATATTTAACTTTAAAACACTCTTACAAGTCCCTTGTCCTTGTGGTTCGACCCCTTCTTCCCACTTCTACTTTCTGTTGGGGCGCAGCGTAAGAGATAAAACTCAAAAACACCACAATAAGGACACGGCAAAACAACCAACCAATATTCTAAACGCAATCACAAAAGTTACCAGCGATGAAGATATATAAAACCAGCCAACGGGAAAAATAAAAGACAAAGAACACAACAATTTATACGTGGAAAACCTCTTCGGTGTGAAGAGTAAAAACCACGGGACTGGAGGTGTCCACCTATTCTCTCTTATTATGATAAAATGAGAAAATCAAACCCCAATCAGTCTACAAAGGGTTACAACCCACCAAAAGCATCATCAATAAGAACAAGAGGATAAAAGGTGCAAGATATCACCAAATAATAAGGCTGTACTTCGAGCTGCTATAACTCCCAAACCAGAGCACACACTGACGATCCAACCGTTCAGAACGAAACCTCAAGAGTCACAAACACGCTGACTAAATTTCAGCATTATCAGACTAAGTTTGCCCCTCGATCAGATCTCCAAACCAGAACTGCTCACAAAACAACGGGATTTTTCCAACTCCCTTATTTTCAAACTCCACAAGAAAACCCTAAACCTCTTTATATACTTTTCTTTATTCTTTTCCAAATATATAAAGGAGATAATTTTTTTTCCATAAAGTATACGGATTTGGGCTGGACTGACATTTTCGCAACACTTTCTAGTAGTTAGAAGTTGTAGGTGATTTATAAATAGTATTTTGATCTCGCGGAGTCCCATTTAACGACGTGCGAAATCGCTTGTCACCCTCAACGGCAAAGTTAAGGAGCCGCATGTACCTTATGCTGTTTCTGTGGTGGTCAATCGCTCGGGGATCAAGGCTACGCAGTTTAAAGGGGATGTGGAGGCTATTAAGCTGGACAAGGATTCAGCTGAGTCTAAACTGGAATTCGTATAGGCCACTATTTAGAGGCAGGCCCTCCAAGTCAAAGAGCTTACTCAAGAGCTAACCTTGCTGGGTGATCTTTTAGAACATCGGCGATTGCTCAAACTCTGTAGTGAATTCAGCACCTGCTGCCCCGAGATGAGGAAACATAGGGATGAGTATGGATGGTTGTTCCATCTCTCCGAGTTAGAAAAAAATGAACAGTGGTGTTCAGAAAAAGAGAACAAGGACTCCGAGTCCTCGAGCAAGGTGGCCATCGAAAGAGAAGGACACACTCCCTCTGCTGAAGACGCTTAGGTTCCAATGATTCTATAACTCAAGAGGCTCGTGCCAAGTTCAAGTTCCTTGGCAGGCAAAAAATCACTTTCAGCGGAAAGTGGGGTTTCATGAAGTTCAGCCACTCTGACTACGTCAAGGGGAAGGCAGAGAACCGTATCATGGTCAAATGGAAGTGAGGCTTCATCAAATTCAGGCGTCCTGACTACGTCAAATGGAAAGCAGAGAACTGTATCATTATATCGACCAAGATGTTTCTTTTGTTTGGATAGGGTTTTCCCCTTATCAAGTTATTGCCTTGGAAAGTAACAACTTATTATTTTTGAGAATAGGTTTCCCTTATGAATTCAATGTCTTTCCTCAGGGGTCGACTCGGGGCGTCCTTTCGGATAGTCCTCTTTGGTTGATTTGGTATAGGCAAATTTGATGTAGTGACACTTTTTATATGACTAAGTTGGGATAGTTCGAGTATTACCTCAGGGTACCCTCTCGGGCTGATGTAGGAGTATCATATTTTGATGTAATGACACCTTTGATATGTCTCCTAGTTTATTTTATGCTTTGCCTTGTTTTGCTTCAAGATGATTGATATTTAAACATGTTTGTTTATATTTTTGGCTCGTAGACCTCAATCAAATACTTTTCTTAAGTATTTTATCTCGATCTAATCTTTCTTTACTTTACTCAAAGTGATTGACATTTGAATTTTTCATTCAAAAAGCCAATTTTAGATAAGCGTCAATCGTATACTTTTCTCAAGTATACTATTTTTGAGTAGGGCTGTACATGAGCCGGGTCGACCCGAAAAAATGGCCCGGCCCGGGACCGGAATTGGTGACCCGGACCCGAATTTTTTGCATTCCGGGCCGGACCCCGGGTCACCATTTTTGTCCATTCCGGATTCCGGGCCGATCCGGGTCAAACCCGGATTTTTCCGGGTCAACCTGGGAGCCCGATTATATATCATAGATATGCAATCATTACACATATTTAATGTTGTTCTAGTGGTAAGACTTGCTATTTTGTAACATACAACCAAAGTTCAAATCTCACCAAAAGCATTATTTTAGTGTTTTGTTTTTAAAATAAATTTAACATCCGTATATATTAATTAATCAAACAATTTATTAACAAAAAGAAATATGGTCTAGTGGTAAGGGGATTGTGACGCAATGGTCTATAGTTCAATTCTTAATGGAATCACTCTTTTTTGTAAAAAAAAAGTGTAATAGAGATTGTAACCGGGTCAACCGGTCTGATCTGGGTCAAACCCGGAATAATTCCGGACCGGGTCCGGTTCAAGAAACAGTCCAACCGGGTCGGGCCCCGGTCCAAGATTTTCAGATATTCCGGGCCGGGCCGCGCCGGGTTGACCCGGTTGCTATTTATGAGTAGCAACCAAAGTTATACAGTTAAACCTCGATAAATGAATATCCTTGTGACCATCATAAAAATATTCATTCAGCGAGATTATTCATTTATCGATAAATGAATATATTATTCATTTATACAGTATTGAAGAAATTATATTAGTATTACATGAATTGTATGCATATGTGTACTAAATACAAACATGTACATATGTGCATTATATTAAAAACTACTAAAAATATACATGATATGCATTGTATGGAATATCTAGAGTATTAGAAAATGTATCTAACCTACATTACAAACTAAGGTATGTATATGGACTAAGTACATATCAAGCAATGATCACCTTACAAAACTACTTTCTACAACACAAACAAAATACTCCCGAAATTTTGTTTGCGGTGGAAAAATTAAGGATGAGAGGAATTTTGGTGGGAAAAAAGAGAAGAAAACTATGGACACCTTTTTGAAAGAGTATGATTTATTGAAAAACAATATTTTAATATAAATATATCTTATGAAATGTGGTGATTATTCATTTATATTTACATAGGGTCTTTAAGTATTTTAAAAATATTATTCATTAATGCATTTAGCGAGATTATTCATTTAACCCCTTAGCCCAAGTCGGGACCGGGAAAAATTATTCATTTAGCGAGGTTATTTATTTATCTAATATTCATTTATCGAGATTTAACTGTACTTATGATAACATTCCTCTCATTAGAAAAGAAAGTTTGACTGCTTAAAATAAAGATAAAGATGGAAGCAAATATAATATATTTTATTCAGGATTGTGGCTTAAAGTAAAATAAAAGAATTAATTCTTCGTGTTTTATACCAGAACTTATGGACATGAAGTAGTCATTCTAATTATTTGTGGTTGCCTAGGACCGTTTATTGGCCTTGTCTCGAGCTTTATCTTCCATGGTACCTTCGTAGGTTTACCATTTTCCATCTTCGTGGTATGGACTCACCCTTGATTGTTTCCAAGAGGCAGCTTCCCCCATGGATGGATTTCTAGGACCCGATAAGGACCTTCCGAATTCGGTGCTAGCTTCCCTTCCACTTCCTTTTTTATATTCTCATTCAACCTCATTACTAGGCCTCGCTTAGTAAATGTTGCAAAACGAACCCTTAAGTCGTGGTAGCGCTTGACTCTTTCTTTGACCTTGGCCTCATGGATTGTAGCATTGGCCCTCTTTTCCTCAAGGAGGTCAAGGTCGAGACGAAGGTTCTCTTGGTTGGCGTTGTTATTCTCGTTTTTTGGTTGAGAAGTTCGAGCTAAAGGGATCCCAATTTCGATTGGATGACCGTCTCGGCCCCATATACCAAGCTATAGGGGGTTTCCTCCGTGGCAGTAGCTGGTGTTTTTTTGTGAGTCCATATGACACTTGGGAGTTCATGGATCCAGTTTCCCTTTGCGCCTTGTAGACGTCCTTTGATGCCGTTTACAATTGTGCGATTGGTAACCTATACTTGGCCATTGGCTTGAGGATGATACACCGAGGTGAGCTTTTGCTGAATGTTGTAATCTTCACACACTTCTTAAAGGGGTTGTTGGAAAACTTAATCATATCCATTATCCGTAATTATGTGTTCGGGGATTCCATAGCAACGTACAATGTTCCTCTAGTAAAAGGTGATGACTGTTTTACCAGTTATGATCGTCAAGACTTCGGCTTCCACCCACTTTTAGAAATAATCAATGGCAATAATGATGTACTTGAAATTTCTGGGGACTGTCGGGAAAGGGCCTACGAGATCTATTCTGCATCAGACGAATGGCCAAGACTTTTGAATTATTATCATGTTCTCCTACGTCACATGGATCATCTTGGCTTGCATTTGGCATTGATGTGAAGTTTGAATGTACTTTAGGGAGTCTTCTAGCATGGTAGGCCAGTAATAACCCATTTTAAGGAGCTTTCGAGATATTGTTCGCGGGCCTTGGTGGCTGCCGAAAACGCCTTCATGTGCCTCTTGGATGAGGTGTTTTGCATCGGAGTGTCCAACACATTTGAGGAGTGGTTGCAAATATCCTTTCTTGTACAAGCTACCTTCATGTATGACATATCTCGAGGCCTTCACTCGGATCTTGCGAGCCAAGTCTTTTTCCTCCAGGAGGGTTCCCGTTTGTAGATAGTGCATTCTATGTAAGGGCCAATTCAAGTATCCGAGATGCTCACAGCCATGATGCTATTTTCTTCATAACTCCGTTTTTCTAGCGGTTCCATCGGCAATTCTTGAGAAGAGCGGACGTTGAGGTCCAAGGAGGCAAGCTCGCTCAATGCGTTTGCTTTGTGGTTGCCTTCTCGAGTGATGTGTTTCAACTCATAATGTTGAAATTGGCTTAAAAGAGGTCTAACTATCTCGAGGTATTTTTGCAGGCTTACTCTCGAGTTTCGTAGTCACCTTTAACCTGTTGTACCAAAAATTGTGAATCACCAAAGATCTCAAAGTCTTTAAATTCAACGTCCTTTGCTAGTTTTAGCCCCATTATTAAGGCTTCATACTCGGCTTCATTATTTGTGGCTTGGAAGTTGAAATGGAGGACACATGGATGGTCCTTTCCCTCGGGGCTAGTTAACAAGACACCAGCGCCACTACTCCCTGAGTTAGCGGATCCATCAATGTATAGGCGCCACTTTCCTATGTTTGCAGGTGGTTCTGGTTGGTCGACTTCCACTAACTCTAGTATGAAATCCATCAAGGCTTGTCCCTTGATGGATGTTCGAGGTTTGTATTGTATGTCATGCTCCCCCAACTCGATAGCCCACTTCATCATCCGCCCCGAGGCGTCGGGTTTCTGCAAGATCTGTCTGATTAGGTAGGTTATGTTTGCTATAATAAATGCCTGAAAGTAGGTACGTAACCATCTAGAGGCATGCACCAATGCTAAGATCAGCCGTTCAAGGGGGGTATATCTTGTCTCGGACCCTACTTACATAGTATATGGGGTGTTGAAAACCCTCATTTTCTTTTACCAGCACAACGCTAATGGCTAATTGTGAGGCAGATATGTATAAGTAGACAACTTCCCCCTTGTCGGGCTTTAATAGTGTAGGCAAGTGTTTGAGGTGGTCTTTGAGGGCTTAGAAGGCATGTCCACACTCATGGGACCATTCGTACTAGTTAGATTTCTTAAGTATATTGAAGAAGGGTAGGTTCTTTTCTGCCACTTTTGAAAGGAAGCGGCTTAGGGCCGCAAGGGACCCTGTTAGCTTCCGCACATCTTTTACCGTTTTCGGGGGCTGGATATTCTGCAAGGCTTCTATCTTCTCAGGGTTGATTTTGATCTCTCGATTGGATACCATGTATCCTAAGAATTTTCCTGCCCCCACACTGATGGTACACTTAGCCTGATTTAATTTCAGATTGGTTGTTCGTAGTGTATCAAAGGTCTCCGTCAAGTCTTCGAGGAATATGTCATAACTATGGCTCTTCACCACCATGTCGTCGACGTATATCTCCATGTTTCACCTGATTTGGGACTTGAATAGTTTATCAACCAATCGCTGGTAGGTGGCTCCAACGTTCTTTAATCTAAAGGGCATCTCTTGTAGCAAAAGGTTCCCTTGTCAAAGAGGTTTTCTCCTTATCCTTCTCCGCCATTGGAATTTGATGATATCCTCGGTGGGCATCGAAGAAGACTAACACTTGATATCCAACAATCGCCTCAACTAATCGGTCTATAGTTGGTATGGGATGGTTGTCTTTGGGACAACAATCATTCAGATTGGTGAAATCGATGCACATCCTCTGCTTCCCTTCGGGTTGGCTATCCATTCGGGATATTGCACCTCTTAAATTACATCAGTTTCGAGTACCTTGTCTACTTGGCTTGAACTCGATCCAAGGTAAAGATGCGGTATTTCTGCTTCATGGGCTTCTGTGGTGGATCGATGTTTTGATAATGCTCTGCTAACTGGGAAAGTACTCCTACCAGGTCATTAGTGTCCCACGAGAAGATGTCTATGTATTGACTGATAAGATCTCGAAGCTGCATCTTTATCTCGGTGGGGCAGGAACATTCCCACCTCAATGGTTCCAGATTCTCCGAGTTGCATGTGATCGGACTCGGAATACTTGACATGTTCAGGGGGCCAATTTTTCGGAGCCTCTTTGCTCTGCCTCCTTGATGGCTATGATGATGCATATTCGTTCATCTCCCGATTTCCTGTCACTGTGGTTAATCCCTGATTTGTGGGAAATTTCATGGCAAGGTGGTATGGGGTCCAAATAGCTTTAGCTTGGCACATCAATGAATGGCCGAGTATAATGTTATATGGCGTCATGGATTCAATCACTGCGAAGGTACAACTAACTGTTAAGCTACGAGGGCCGTCCGCCACTCATACGTGCAACGTGATCTCTCCCAAAAGTGTTATGGGATCCCGTACAAATCCCGAGATTGGATTTGTAGGTACAAGATCACCTTTATGCAATCCTAATTTCTCATAGTAACTGAGAAACATGATTTCAATTTCGCTTCCCCTATCAACGAGAACCCGCTTGACCATAATATGGTTAATAGCAACGGATATAAACAAAGGATCAGAACTGGGTATCTGGTTCCTATTTGAAATTTTGAATTAAAAAAATAAGCGTGAAAGTTAGAACTTATGAAGAAGAAAAAACACTCAACCACTATGAATAATGATGAACTAAATCAATTATTTTCTTACTCTTAAGTTCATGTATGGCCCGTAGAAATTTTTGTCCATGGAATCATTTCCAACAACTCTAGACTTCTTCTCTAAAGAATGTTTATTTACAAATTCCAGTGAAAGTGATGGAGATGATGATTTCCTCCTACTTGGTTTATTCCACGACAATACTTCGAATATTTTTGCACTGGCCTTTGCTACCTCATCGCTTTTAATTTTGGATGTCTTCCAAAAAATGTGTAATGGTACTAATGTTGTTGTTGTTCTAAGAGTGTATAACATATGCTTCAAATATCACAGTTTCTCTAAACTCGAACTTTTCATCATCAGGAGACATAACTGCACTCAAGTAATGTTAAATTCATAGTGATTTTCAAAAATTAGATTGTTTTCAAACCTAATGGCAAGATATATATATATATATATATATATATATATATATATATATATATACCCCAAAAAATCAAACTTGAGGTTTGATTGTGGTTTGTGATTCCATTGCCACAATAAATCCCACATTAATATATAAAAATATTTTTGAATCCAAATTTTGAACCAAGAAACTTTAACATACAAGGGAATATATTCGCAACAAAATTATATGTCCCCTTTATAAAAACTAGCTACATTCATGATTAAAACATATTTAGTCAATATTAATATATATCATTGATTTCTTCAATCAATTCACAAGCCTCACAGGCGTAAATCCGGTGCAAATCCGGCACGATGTTGCGACAATAAACATCCATACAACCAAGAAGGATACAAACTCCTGTAAACGACATATCTGCACTTCTGATAATATACAGGGAATGATAAGAATTTATGTTTGCTTTGAAGCTCAATGGGAATGGAGGTGGATTATATATAAATGGACAAGAGCATCTCTTGCAATGAATTGTTTGGATTTATTCTCTTTTTGTTATGATTTATTTTTTAATTAGATTGTGCGCATAATTAATCCGTTAAACTTTTCTACAAAAATCCATCGTATTTTAATAATCAGCTTCCCCAAAAGTACTTTTCAACAGCCCTTCATGTTCTTTGCTAGTGGAAAATGGTAGTTATTATATATTAGCTATAGATCACCGAGCGACGTGCGTTGCGCGGTATATTTAATCACTTATTAGTGCAAATTGTTGGATGATCATTATAAATTGAGATTAATTTAAATGGAATAGAGCCTAAAATGATCTGATCTGTCGACTTTTCATTGTTTATTTAGAAATTACGAAAAGTAAATTTTGTATTTGTTATTATTACATATTTGTAGACAATTAAACGACATATTGCATTTAACAGGGTACATGAATTGTTTTATATCCCTTATAATTTTCATTACTCCCACATGCGTAAATGCGGTGCAATTCCGACACGATGTTGCGACAATAAGCATCCAGAAAAGCAAGAATAATACAAACTCTTGTAAACGATAAATCATCACCTCTGATAATATACAGGGAATGATAAGAATTTATGTTTGCTTTGAAGCTCAATGGGAATGGAGGTGGATTATATATATAGGGACAGGAGCATCTCTTGCAATGAATTTTTTGCATTTATTCTCTTTCTATTTGGATTTATTCTTCAATTAGATTTTGTGCATAATTAACCCTTTGTATTTTTCTACAAAAATCCATCATATTTTAATAATCATTTTCCCCAAAAATACTTTTCAACGGTCATTCATGTTCTTTGCTAGTTGAAAATGGTAGTTATTAAATATTAGCTAGAGAGATCACCGTGCTAGGTGCGTTGCGTGGTATATTTATTCACTTATTAGTGAAAATTGTTGGATGATCATTATAAATTGATATTAATTTAAATGGAATAAGTCTCTTATCTGATCCGTCGACTTTTCATTGTTTATTTGGAAATTAAGAAAAGTAAATTTTGTATTTGTTAATAGAGAAAGTGTCTGGAGAGACCGTCTATATTATAGTAGTAATGGTGTTGTAAAATAAATCAAGGAGGTCCTTAATTGATATTTACTTAAAGTAGTTACTATTCATGCTCACTATTCACTAGTCTGTTACTATTCACTGTGACATTCTATTCACTGATCCGTCACTAGTCACTGGGCTGCACTATTCACTTGGCGACCCTCGTTATGATCTATGCATTTGTTTCTACAAGAAAATGAGTATTATAGCAGATAAGTTCCACATTATAGTCCCAGACATGAACACGAACATCTAAACATGCTATCCTAACCAATTTTCACACACCAAACCTCACATCTGGTCATTCATGCCACAAACAGACCAGAGAACATGGGGATTTTAGCACATAAGTTCCACATTATAGGCACAAACATTAACATGTACATCTACACATGCTACCCTAACCAATTTTCACACAACCTCACATATGACCATTCATGCCTCAAACAGACCGGAACATGGAGATTTTAACACATAAGATCCACATAATAGGCAGAAACATGAACATAAACATCTAAACATGCTACCCTAGCCAATTTTCACACACCAAACCTCACATCTGGCGTTCATGCCTCAAACAGACCGGAACATGGGGATTTTAACACATAAGGTCCACATTATAGGCAGAAACATGACCATGAACATCAAATATGCTACCCTAGCCAATTTTTTACACACCAAACCTTACATCTGGCGTTCATGCCTAAAACAGACCGGAACATGGGAATTTTAACACATAAGGTCCACATTATAGGCAGAAACATGAACGTGAACATCTAAACATGCTACCTAGCCAATTTTCACACATCCAAACCTCACATCTGGCCATTCATGCCTCAAACAGACCGGAACATGGGGATTTTAACACATAAGGTCCACATTATAGGCAGAAACATGACCATGAACATCTAAACATGCTACCCTAGCCAATTTTTTACACACCAAACCTTACATCTGGCGTTCATGCCTAAAACAGACCGGAACATGGGGATTTTAACACATAAGGTCCACATTATAGGCAGAAACATGAACATGAACATCTAATCATGCTACCTAGCCTATTTTCACACACCAAACCTCACATCTGGCCATTCATGCTTCAAACAGACCAGAACATGGGGATTTTAGCACATAAAGTTCACATTATAGGCAGAAAGATGAACATGAACATCTAAACATGCCACCCGAGCCAATTTTCACACACCAAATCTCACATCTGGCCATTCATGCCTCAAACAGGCCAGAACATGGGATTTTAAGTACATAAGATCAACATTATAGTCCCAAACATGAACACGAACATCTAAACAAATAAAATCATCTAAACATCTAAACATGAACACGAACACTATGACGCTCCGATCTACAACACAGATCACAAACAAATCGAAAACAAAAAAAACAAAATCCGCGAACAAATCGACAAAGCAGACGAAATTAAAGAGATCAGAAACTTTACTTGATACCGCACACATTCCCATCGCTATTGGAATCGAAAAATTGCATCAGATTGGGAAGAAATTTAGGGTTTGGATTTGGGGAAAGCGAGAGCGAAATAGGGGAAAGAGGGAGTGGTTTTAGAGAAGATGAAAAAGTGGGAGAGAAAGTGGGTTTTGATATTTATACTATAACTATTTTACAAAATTGCAAAAAAACTCCTCTTATTTGGTGTCATTGCAATAAAGCAACCCCGTGTTATTTTCTTTTAATTTGGTCCAGTCTATAATTTGGACGGTCTCTTTTGAGAAAATCTATTGTTAATATTACATCTTAGTAGACAACTAAACGACATATTGCATTTAATAGGGTACCTGAATTGTTTTGAATCCCTTATAATTTTCATTACTCTCACAGGCCTAAATCCGGTGCAAATCCGATACAATGTTGCGACAATAAACATCCAGACAAGTAAGAAGAATACAAACTACTTAAACGACATATCTGCACTTCTGATAATATACAGGAAATAATAAGAATTTATGTTTGCTTTGAACCTCAATGGGAATGGAGGTGGATTATATATAGGGACAAGAGCATCTCTTGCAATGAATTGTTTGGATTTATTCTCTTTTTTATTTGAATTTATTCCTTAATTAGATTGTGCGCATAATTAATCATTTGAATATTTCAACAAAAATTCCTCATATTTAAATAATCAGCTTCCCCAAAAATATTTTTCAACAACCATTCATGTTCTTTGCTAGTGGAAAATGGTAGTTATTAAAGTTTAGCTAGAGATCACCGTGCGACGTGCATTGTACGTTATATTTAATCACTTAGTAGTGCAAATTGTTGGATGATCATTATAAAGTGAGATTAATTTAAATGGAATAGAGCCTAAAATGATCTGATATGTCGACTTTTCATTGTTTATTTTGAAATTACGAAGAGTAAATTTTGTATTTATTAATATTACATCTTTGTAGACAACTAAACGACATATTGCATTTAACTGGGTACATGAATTGTTTTGTATCCCTTATAATTTTCATTACTCTCACAGGCGCAAATCCGGTGCAAATTCGACACGATGTTGCGACAATAAACATCCAGACAAGCAAGAAGAATACAAACTCCTGTAAACTACATATCTGCACTTCTGATAATATACAGGGAATGATAAGACTTTATGTTTGCTTTGAAACTCAATGGGAATGGAGGTGGATTATATATAAGGAATTTTATTTTTTTTAAAGTTAAACCACTCGGAAGTTTGGGAATTTTTATTCGGCTTCCCAAACCTTTAAGAATAGGGCAAACAATTAAGGCTATAGTAACCAAGCCAAGTTTGTGAGGGACAATGTCCCAAAAGAATAGTAATGCTTTTCAAAAATGGATAAAACTAGACTATACGCACTATGTAACATAGGCCAAAAATAAAAGTATGATCTAAAGACCTAAGCACCTATTAGAGAATTGTAAACAAAACTCAATGCGGTCTTAGGCCTAAATCATGCTAATGAGTATATAGTCTAAATTTGGGTAGAGCAAGTTCTAGTCTGATGGAGCAAAACATCAGTAGAAACACTGGAAAGAATGTGCTGAATATTGGGAGTCCAGTCTGAGAACCAGCAATGGTGTCTACTCCTATAGTTGCCACAGTTTCACCTTAAATGAAAAAAGAGGCAAGTAAGAGCAATATCTGTCTAAGGGGGTGTAATCTGATGGTAGGAGTACCACCTTTGTCAAGCAAATACAAGCCCCTAGACTTAGTAGGCAAACTGGAGATGGACAGGAAATCATGAGATGACTGAGTAAGTATAGCATGTTTGGAAAGGGAGTCAGCCACCAGACTAGACTCTCTAAAAATATGGGACAGAGATATGCCAGTGCACTCATTGTGTAGGTCATCAGCCAGGGCAAATAGTTTCCAGGGAGCCATTTTAGGATTCTGTATACAATTTATAGCCTGTTTGCAATCTGACTCTACCACAAGATGGGTACCTAGAATTCTAGCATGTAAAATTCCAAAGCCAATAGCCAATAATTCTGCATGCAAAGGAGATATGGCATGTGTATATAGACACTTAGAAGTAACAAAGGTTCCTGAAGCATCTCTGATACTCATTCCAATACCAGTTTGAGCTTCTATAGGCTTCCAGGAAGCATCTATATTAACTTTAAAACCTAGAGGAGGACAGGACCATGCAACAGTTTGAAAATTAGGCTTTGGAGGTTTCAGATATACAGGAAAATAACCATTTGAAGCTAGCTCAATGTCACAGGCTCTATGAATGTAGAAAGGTTTTGCAGCAAAAGAGTCAAAAATCATACTTTTTATTTCATGAAGTATTCTGTTTTGGCTTGGTAAAATATTATCATGGATATATTTATTCCTAACTTTCCACAGACTCCAACAAGAAAAAAGAAGTATGTTTTTTATCATCAAAATATGTATTGCTGACAGACCAGGTCTAGAGAGATAATATGAGACCCTTGACCATAAAGAAGTGAAATTAGGGGTCTGAATGCCTATAAATCTATTTATCTCATACCAGATTGCTGCTGCCAAAACACAGTTGTTAAAAAAATGATCCAGATCATGAGAGTGGTTGCAAAAACAGCATTTTGAGACTATATTAAAACCATAATAAGTTAAAATATTGTCAAAAGGCAGGAGAGAGTTAAGTATTTTCCACATAAAGACTGAGATCTTTTTAGGGATCCTGGTGTTCCATAGTTTGAAAAGAGATACAGAGTTACCTCTCTTGTTTCTGAGTTGATTGTATGTGTATTTAAAGGTGAAAATTCCAGTCTCCTCAGGTTTCCATATGAGCCTGTCTTCTCTGTGAGGAGAGATAGTTGATTCCTGTAAAATTGACAGAAGAGGAGGATCAACAAGGGTAGACAGGGAAGGCAAGAGAGAGTTCCTATTCTGTATAAAAGTGGACACTGTGCAGTCAAGTGGAATTTCTGTGCTTTCCTGGTTCAAAAAATCTAAAAGTATCCCTTTACCAGTCCAATTGGATAGCCAAAAATTACACAAACCCATTCCATGAATAACTCTAGAATTTTGCTCACAGAAAGGTGTGACATCACAAATTCTTTTCCAAGTTTGTGATGTCTGAGCAGATTTAGGTAAAAAGAGGATAGAAAATTAGTCCATGGTGCTTGTGCAATTTGAAATTTCCACCAAAGTTTAACTGATAATGATTTAATTATAGTGTGCAAATTTCTTAAGCCCAAACCATTCTCAGAAATAGGGAAACACAAATCATTCCAGTTTCTTCATTATTTCTTTGGTCTGTCATCAACAGAGCCCCAAAAAAATATGGAAATTTTTCTTCTGATTTTTTTGATGATCTGCACAGTAGGCTTAAGAACAGCCCAGTAATGTTGAGGAAGTGAATATAAACAAGAGTTTATCAGAATCATTTTAGCTCCAGTGGATAACCACTTATTTTTCCAGTTGTTTATCCTCCTATCTATCATTTCAAGAAGTGGCTGAAAGTATATATTTTTTGTTCTACCAGAGAAAATAGGAACTCCTAGATATTTAAATTGAAAAGTGCCTTTTTTCATGCCCAAAATATTACTGATTTCTCTGATTCTGGCATGAGTTGCATGTTTACTAACATAATAATCACTTTTATCATAATTTATCTTCTGTCCAGAGACAGATTAAAAAACTACAAGAAAAGCTTTCATTCTGGTTAAGTCCCTAGTGCTAGCTTGCATAAAAATGACAGTATCATCAGCATAGGTAAGGTGAGAGATAAGTGAAGCAGATCTAGGCAGATTAAAATATTGAAGCTTTCCTATCTGAAAAATATATGCCAGACTCCTTGTAAAAGACTCAGAAAAAATATTAAAGAGGAAAGGAGAGAGGGGATCACCTTGTTTGATACCTCTAGAAGCCTGAAAAAAACCTACTGGACTACCATTTAATAAAACAGAGAACCATGCCTGTGAGAGGCTTTTTATAATGCAGTAAATGAACTTTCCATGAAATCCAAATTTGAGAAGGATATTAGTTAGAAATTTCCAACATACCCTGTCAAAAGCTTTTCTCAGGTCAAGTTTCAAAATACAATTTGGTGTTCTCCCTTTTTTATTTATAAATCTAGACATTTCCTGTAGATGTAAAATATTGTCAGATATGTCCCTATTTTTTAAAAAAGCTGTCTGATGGGAAGAAATGATTTTATGCATAAATGGTTTTAATCTCTCCATGAGAATTTTTGAGAAAATTTTGCTTGTAACATTGGAGAGACTAATTGGTCTAAAATCACTAAAAGAGGAGGGAGTATCTATTTTTGGTATGATGGCAATCCAAGTACTGGAAATTCCTTTGGGCATGATGGTGCTAGAGAGAAAATCATTTGCTGCCCAGAGAAGATCTAAACGAATAACATCCCAACTTTTTGTGTAAAACTATGCAGTAAAGCCATCTGGACCAGGGCTACTATTCTTATTAAGGGAAAAAACAATTCTTTTCAATTCCTCTTTAGAGACAGGTTTAATAAGCTCAGCATTATCTTCCTCTGTAATAAGTTTTGGGATCTGAGCTAAAAAATGAGAATAAAAATCAGTCTGGTTAGGATTTATCTCAGCAGACAGTAGGTCTGTGTAGAAAGCCACTGCTTCTATCTCAATTTTTGAGGAATCATCAATCCATTGACCAAGAGAGTTTTGAATTTTAGTAATACTCATTTTGCTCTTCCTTTCCCTAACTGAGTTGTGAAATTTTTTTCTGTTGTCATCACCTTCTCTAAGCCATTTAACCTTGGATTTATATTTCCAAAAATGATTTTGTTCTTTAATGGCTTTAGCAAGAGATGTTTTGGCTAATTTTAGACTGACCAAATTTGTTTCACTTTGGTCATCATCATAAATAATTTCACATAATCTCAGATTTTTCTCACTATTTATGACATTAGTATGGACATTACCAAAAACTTCTTTGTTCCAGACTTTCAGTTGCTTTTTCAACCTTAGAAGTTTAAGGTAAAATCCTAACATTCCAGAGCCATTAATAGAGGGTGTCCAGTTTTCTCTAATGAGGTTCATAAAAGAGTCCCTCTTGAACCAGGTGTTAAGGAATCTGAAGGGCCTAGGGGAAGATTTAACACTACTGCCTATACTCAGAAAGAGGGGAGCATGGTCACTGGTTAATTTATTCAGCACTAGTATAGAAGAATCTGGGAATTTTGAATTCCACTGGACAGTACACATGCCCCTGTCCAGTCTTTGAATAGTTGGAGTTTTAATCCTCCCACTATTACTAAGATCAAGGGGATTTTGATATCTTCTTAGACCAAGTGAATAAATTTCCTACATTATTTATGGTCTCTAAAGACATATCATCAATGAATTTACTGAAATCTCTAATGCTATGAATGCTGGGAGTTGAGGGTCCTTTATACTTAGAAATGGATGATGTAGCATTAAAATCACCAATGAAAATGGTATCTGGACTATTAATTTTCTGTAAATCTATCCATAAATCTTCTCTTCCCTTCCTAGTTCTCAATCCATATACAAAAATTGATTCCATAGAGGAGTTCAGTTTCTGGCTATGAACTGAAACATGTAAAAACTGAGGGTGATCAGTGATCATAGAGATTTAGATGTCATTTTTCCAGAAAAGACAAATTCTTTCATTCTGAGCAGACAGACAGTTTTGGTATTTAAAAACATGCATATAGTAATTACAGTCTGAATTTTCATGCATGGGTTCAATTAGACAAATAAGGTCAAAGCTGTAGGTATCAATCAGTTCACCTAATCTTTCTAGTGAGGTTTCCATGCCCCTAATATTCCAGACTAGGAATTTTATTTTGAGGGATGTACTAATCATTTAGAGTTCATTTTAGGGCTATTGGTAATAGAGCCAGACGCAATGTGATTTAGTTGAGTAAAATATGATTGCAACTTATCACAGGGGTATGTTTGGCTAGTAATCTTGTGGATTTCCTAACCTGAGTGGTGCTCACCTGTGCATTGCTCACCTGTGGAGTTTCAGTTTCATTAGATGTAGACAGATCAACTTCAGATTCAATTGGAGGCTGTTGACAGTCTTTCCTCAGTTGTCGCAGCTGCTCATCTTCCATCAATGGGAGAAATCTGTTGTGTCTATACTTATTCCAAAAGAAAAAAAGAGCACTATTAGAAGCAAAGGAACCATCATCCAGTGACTGAGCTTTACCTGTGGCCAACTTTGTGTCATCTGAGGTATAAGTTTTAGGCCTGTGGTTTAAAGATAGCCATTCTGTTTCTTCAGGCCTAAGTATTGAGTGTTAAAGTGGAGGATGCTTGGTGGGGGAAGAAATTAGGGAGTCTTGGGAGTGGATGGTAACTGGTTCAGAAGGTTGATTTTGAGAGAGGGTAATTGATGGTTCAGAAAGTAGGCAAATGGGGGAATGACTGGTGGTGGAGAGAGGAGAGGGAGTGTTAAGAATTTGGGGGCTGTAATTTTTGGGGGAGTTTGGCTCTTCTTGCAAAGTGATAGCCTCTTCTTGAAAGGTGATATTGTCTGAATCTGACTATATAGGTGCAGGGGGTTTAAATATTTGCAGTTCATCTGAGGGCACCATCATATTCATTTTCTCTTTCCCTTTAACAGAAGATACTGGCAGAGAAGGTAGAGCTGGCAGTGAGTCTTTTCTCACATAAGTCATTTGGGATCTAATAACTCTATCTTTTTCCTTAGCTGAGACTCCTTAAACACTTTCATTCTGGAGAGAGTTTGGGGGCTTGTTCTAAGAGTGAGGTGCAGTTAATTTGGGAAGAGGTGCAGGGAGTTTGGGAAGAGCTTTATTTTGCTGGTTGGAAGGGTCATAAGGCATAGGCTTTCTTGGGTTGTAGGGCTGTCTAAGTTGGGGATTTGCTGAAATACACTCATCTATATTATGTCCCAGCTTCAGATAGTGTAGACAATAAGGAGGAATATCATCATATAGAATCTCCAAATCAGAAACATGTCCTGTGACACCAACTACTATTTCTCTATGCAATTTCTTTAGCAAATCAACTTCAATACAGAGCCTAACTGCAGATGGTCTAGATAATGAGGCTGTAGATGCATCCATTTTTATGTAGCTACCTATCCTATCCCCAATAAACTCAAGCACGGCAGTGTTATAGAAATATATTGGGAGGTTAGGGATAGTTACCCAAATTGGTACAATAGATGACTCACATCTGGGATTGAAATAAGTTGTCCATTTAAGCACCTTCATAGGCACTCCTTTGAAACTCCAGATTCCTTTTAACCAGCATCTCTGGTAATCATGAGGGTCCTGAAACCTAATGAGCACATGTTTGAAATCGATTGAGCCCAACTGGAAGGAAGAGGAGAACCCAATAGACTTGAAAGCTTCGTTTAAGGCTTCCATTGAAGGTTTCCCTTTCTCGAATTTGCCGATTAAAGCATTGCTGTAGTGATTTGATAGCGACGCAGCTTGATCTGAAGATACGGTTCACGCAATCTTTCCTTTATGCTCCCCAATTGGAAGAATTTCGAGGTTAGATGGAAGTTCAGTGACTAGAGGAGGTGGTTTGGATGAGAGGGCTTGAGCGAAAGACCGGAAATTGGGGTTGCCACCGCGGAGCTGCGGTCTCCGCCATAAGCGTTATCATTTTATGACCGTTATATGACCGTTTCTGGCCAAAAATGTGGGGTCATGCCTGAAAAAGAGGGAAAGACTATCGGGAAAAGCACTATTGTGGAAAGAGAGGAAAAACAGAGTTTGGGAGCGTTTTGTGGATTATATATAAGGAAAGAGCATCTCTTGCAATGAATTGTTTGGATTTATTCTCTTTTTATTTGGATTTATTCTTTAATTAGATTGTGCGCATAATTAATCCTTTGAATTTTTCCACAAAAATCCATCGTATTTTAATAATCAACTTCCCAAAAATTAATTTTCAACGGCCACTCATGTTCTTTGCTAGTGGAAAACGGTAGTTATTAAATATTAGCTAGAGATCACCGTGCGACGTGCGTTGCACGGTATATTTAATCACTTATTAGTGCAAATTGTTGGATGATCATTATAAATTGAGATTAATTTAAATGGAATAGAGCCTAAAATGATCTGATCTGTCAACTTTTCATTGTTTATTTTGAAATTACGAAGAGTAGATTTTGTATTTGTTACTATTACATCTTTGTAGACAACTAAACGACATATTGAATTTGTTACAGGCAAGTGATAATTATACAGTTCTTGATCTCATACAATATTTATTCATTATTGTAACTTTCAATAAAAATGTCTTCATTTTGCAGTATTACCATCTTTGCATATGTCGATGCTCCTGGATATCAGATACTGAAGAATCTTTACATTATCAGCATAGGTATACTGTATAGAATTATTCTCAAGAAAGAGTAAGCCTGCTCTCTAATTAATGAATAAAAAAATAAATTTTCCTTTGGCCTTTTGCATTTGCTAAGTAAGAAAATCAATCTTTACCCGTCTGATGAACATGTGTCTGTTTTGTCTCTTTCTGGCAATGATGTTTCTTTGGTAAAGTTCAAAATTGTTTATCGATATGATTTGTTATATATTCATGTTCTTTCTGTTTATTCTTTTAGGTTAAGTGATATCCAGTGGGCTGCATTCATTTTATTGTGCGCAGGATGCACCACTGCACAACTTGATCCATAGTCAGGGCCGTGCCAACGTATTTTAAAGCCCCGTGCGAAAATGTAATTCTAGGGCCATTTATGATAAAAAAAACAATTATACTATTAATTGATTAACAATAATATATATCGGGGATTGGAACCTATCCAAGTGCAATGCTAGAAGGCTCACCCCGTGCTTGTTATATTTTATTAAAATATTAAAAAATTTACAAAATAGAGGGGGATATAAACCAAAATCCTACATATTTCGATCAATATTAGAGTAAATAGCATTATTTTGAACATCACCCTCTAAATTACTACTTTCTGGAATATATATTTTCCAAAGATTTTGAATTGAACCTTTTTGCAAGCTTGTTTCTTGTAGTAGTTCACTCTTCCTTTTTCATTTAAAAGCTACATAAGGTTCTTTTTTAGGAAACATAATTAGTACTAAAATCACAAAATAAATACAAGAATAATGAATAAATAGAACCTGAATAGTGAATCAACCCAAATTTCAATTTAGGCTGTAAACTATATATCTAAATGATTCCAAAACCAATACTCCACCAACCTCTTTAATTCACTACAATTCTACAAATACACAAATCAAAGTAATTAATAAGCAATATATATATATATATATATATATTGAAATAAAAAATCAGAAATAAAAAAAATTAGAAAAAATCAACAGAACCCCTAATGATTTAGATCGACTGAAATCATACATTCATTCATTTTTTGAAAGGAAAATGTTTCATTTTTTTTTTCAAATCACAGGATTCATAACTTTAACAAATATATTGTAAATACAAAACTTCTCCCAAAGAAATTTTAAAAATAATTGATGGTTCATCATAATTAATTCATAATCACAACCAAACAAAAATAGAAACTTTGAAGCAGTAAAAAAATCAGAGATTTGTGAAGAAAATCAAGAAATTAGGGTTTCGTATTTCTTACCAATTTAAACAATCGGAGACGCTCAACGTTGAGCTGATTTAATTTAATTGAGAATAGAAAGGTGAAATTTCGAATGAAATAGCAAGGGAGATAACGAGATTATTCAGAATCAGACCAATGGACAGAATGGCTAACTGTGAGTCTGAGAGAGAATATAAATAGAATGGAAAGATTTAAGAAGAGTAGGGGAGAAGTATCTATTTATGGGAAAGATAAAAATATTTACGTTTTAAATTCTACTTAAATGCTAATTTGCTTTGATTGACGTGTGATTCTAAATGCTGATTGATTCCAAAATGTGGCCATTTAAATGCTAATCTAATTTATTAAAAGGCCTAAATTTCAAAGAAGAAAAGGCCCTTCAAGAAAACTAAATGCCCAATTTTTTTTAAAAAAAAGTCCCTTCAGAAAACAATTTAATAACTACATTTTTAAATAATAAAAAAATACACATATATAATACCCCTAAAATTTTCTTTCGGGCCCCCTAAAATTTCGAGCCCTGTGCGGGAGCACAGCCCGCACTGCACCAGCCCCGGCCATGTCCACAGTATTGTGTTTATTTGGAGTTATTTGATCGTCGAATGTTCTTTTTTGAACTTCCATGATATTGCATTTATACAGCCAGAATATATCAAATTTGCTTATTCATATATATTGAAGACTGAAAAGTATATGCACGACCTTGGCAATTCATTCCTCTTCCCTTTGTTCATCATACCACATTTCTCGTGTTATGTAGTTCTGATCGTGTTCTTCAAACTCTGCTTCAAGGTTGGTTGATGGCAATTGTAAGTTGGAAACTCTGCACAATCATGATTGACTTTGTTCTTCTGACCATGCGACGTGCGTCGCACGGTATATTTAATCACTTATTAGTGCAAATTGTTGGATGATCATTATTAATAAGTCAATGGTTCGTATTCGGGGCTCATTCATACTAGAACCAGGACCCGAGAAGGGTCGTGGGCTCGAGTTACGCAGAGGATGGATCCACGGGTCCATCAATCCTAATCCTTACAAAGAATGCGTATATTATGAATTCTCTACAAGGAATATATATCCTCCTAAACATGGTAATACAACCATGACCGAAATACATTTCTTCTATATATGGTAATACAACTGTTATCTCCATAATAGTTCTATTTCTACCATAAATACATATCTTGGTGATTTACGGATTGTAGCCATATAAATACCGAAGGTTTGGTAAACCTCTCTATCTATTATCTTACATACAATACGCCTTACGCATCATACTAACTTGAGCGTCGAACTGTCTCCCCTCGGGACACCCGAGGCTTTGTTATGCAGATCAGTTCGTGAGCTGGGTTCGTGATCAAACGCGGGTCGTAGACATCCATCAATTTGGCATGCCTAGTGGGATCCGCTGGCTATTCTTGATCTAATCGACTTTTAAACTCATGGCTGATCCGGCTGAAAACCTTCGTGGGAGCACACGAATCCGTTTTCCGGCCCCGATAGGAATAAGAAGCACCGATGCCAACCGCGACAACGACGAGATGAGCTATACCACCAACCAGGGAGCAGGAAGGAGCATCAACGGTGTACACCGATCGCCCGAAGAAGCCTCTCCCTGGGAGTGGGAGAGCAAAAGATCTCGCCTAGACGGAACCGTTACTTTTTCACCTCAGGATGCAGTTACCAATCAATTCCCTCATTCAGATCCCTTAGTAATCACAGTTGAC
Organism: Sherardia arvensis; assembly: GCA_948330725.1. Classification (NCBI taxonomy): domain Eukaryota; kingdom Viridiplantae; phylum Streptophyta; class Magnoliopsida; order Gentianales; family Rubiaceae; genus Sherardia; species Sherardia arvensis. Next base: position 33,019,944 of record OX415239.1, read on the forward strand.
ATAAACCATAACGTGATCAAAAGAGTTCTGGTAGATGAGGGAAGCGAAGTAGAAGTCATGTTTCTCAGCTGTTATGAACAGTTGGGATTGGACAAAAGTAATCTCGTGCCCACAAACCCCATCTCCGGATTTGCTGGTGATCCTATTGATCATTTAGGAGAGATCACTTTACCAGTCCGAGTGAAAGATGGTCCTCGAAGTACATCCCCCCGTTGCACCTTCGCGATCATCGACTCCAGAGTGCCTTACAACATAATCCTCGGACGACCTTGGATGTGCCAAGCAAAGGCCATCTGGTCCCCGTACCACTTGGCGATGAAGTTCCCCACAAACCAATGGATAGCCACGGTCCGAGGTGATCAACAATTAACTCAAGTTGGCACAATTCAAGCTATCCGAGAACCAGTAAAAGGAGGATCTCGAACCAGCTAAATACTCCGAGTCCGAGCCGATGCAACTCGGAGAATCAGGAACCGTCGATGTTGGAACTCTCCTACCCTCGAGATAAAGACCAAACTTCGAGATCTCCACAACCAGTATATAGATGTCTTTTCCTGGGATACCAATGACTTGGTATCAGTATCCCCTCGTTTAGTGGAACATTACCTGAATATCAACCCCTCACAGAACCCCATAAAGCAGAAACGACGCATCTTTGCACTGGATCGAGTTGAAGCCATTGGAGAAGAAGTAGACAAGCTACTCAAAGCCCATATAATCGAGGAAGTGCAGTACTCAGAATGGATAGCTAACCCCGTAATGGTCAAGAAATCGGACGGGAAGTGGAGAATGTGCATCGATTTTACCAACCTAAACGATTGTTTCCTAAAGACAGCTATCCTTTGCCCTCAATCGATCGACTAGTTGAGGCGATCGCTGGATATCAAGTACATGAATTGTTTTGTATCCCTTATAATTTTCATTACTCCCACAGGCGTAAATCTGGTGCAATTCCGACACGACGTTGCGACAATAAACATCCAGAAAAGCAAGAATACTACAAACTCCTGTAAACGACATATCATCTCCTCTGATAATATAAAGGGAATGATAAGAATTTATGTTTTCTTTGAAACTCAATGGGAATGGAGGTTGATCATATATAGGGACAAGGGCATCTCTTGCAATGAATTGTTTGGATTTATTCTTTAATTAGATTGTGCGCATAATTAATCTTTTGAATTTTTCTACAAAAATCCATCGTAATTTAATAATCAACTTTTCAACGGCCCTTCGTGTTCTTTGCTAGTGGAAAAGGGTAGTTATTAAATATTAGCTAGAGATCACCGTGCGACGTGCGTTGCACGGTATATTTAATCAATTATTAGTGCAAATTGTTGGATGATCATTTTAAATTGAGATTAAGGGCCTTTTTAGTACAACTTATCTGAATATTTTTCATTTCAGTTCAGTTCAGTATTTTTCAATTCAGTATTTTTCAGTTCAGTTCAGTATTTTTAAGTTTAGTTAACTTCGGTACTTTTCAGTTAATTGCATTGTACTTTTTTAAAAAAAAATTAAACAAATTAAATGGTAATTATTCAACACAAATCAATCTAGTTTAGAGAAAATATAATTTATTTTAATCCAATTCAACGAAAATATAATTTAATAATTTTAAGTTCATATTTAAAATTCAATTCATTTTACTTAAGTGTAGTTCAAATCAATTCATTTTAGTTAAGTGTGGTTCAACTCGGTTCATTTCCGTTAAGTGTAGTCAAATTCAATTCAGTGTAGTTCAACAGTTCTGTTTTTTATTCTTGATAAAATACAATCTCATTTAGTTATATCAGTGCATTGATCGTTTTCTTCAATTCAGTTCAATGAAAATAAAATTTAATGATTTTAAGTTCATATTGAAAATCCAGTTCATTTCAGTTAAGTGTAGTACAATTCAGTTTATTTCAGTTAAGTGTGGTTCAACTCAGTTCATTTCAGTTAAGTGTAGTCAAATTCAGTTCAATTCATTTCAGTTTAGTTTAATTCAGTTCTGTTTTATATTCTTGATAAAACAGAACCTCATTTAGTTTTATCAATGCATTGATCGTTTTCTTCAGTTCAGTTCAGTCATGTTTAGTTCAGTATGATTCAGTTGAGTTAAGTTTAATTGGATTGGTCCAATTAAGTTTAGTTCAGTATGATTCAGTTCAAGTCAGTTTAGAATTGATGAAATATGATTTGATAAACATTTTCTAATTAAATTGTATCAACGCATACTTTTGTAAGTTCAACTTAATTAAGTTTGGTGCTAAGAAAATTTGACTTGATAAAATATAGCACAATTTGGCTATATCAATTCAGTTCAATAAAGTTCAGTTCAGTATACTTCAGTTCAGTAAAGTTCAATTCAGTATACTTCAGTTCAGTAAAGTTCAATTCAGTATATTTCAGTTCAATTATGTTTAACTTCTAGGATAATGATGAAATATAAATTTGATGAAATTTAGCTAATGTCGATGTAGTGATTTGTTTCTTCAATTCCGTTTTGTTCAATTAAGTTCAATTCAATATACTTCAATGGCTTTTTTTTAATAAGAATTTTGAATATACATATATGTTATATAGAAGAATCAAATGTATTTTTCAGTTCAGTTCAGTATTTTTCAGTTCAATTCAGTTCAGATCGGTTCAGTTCAGTTCAGGCGTATTAAACAGGCCCTAAGTTAGATGGAATATAGCCTAAAATTATCTGATCCGTCGACTCTTCGTTGTTTGTTGGTAATTAAGAAAAGTAAATTTTGTATATGTTAATATCACATCTTATAATACAACTAAAGGCGACATAGTTTATTTTAAAATCAAGTTATTATTAACTTGCATATATTATGCTTTATGTGGTTAAAATAAGCTAAATATGAAAATTAGTTTAGATGTGTATTAGAATAGAAGATTTGAATATAATATCTATTATCAGTTTACATCGATCATTAGTGTTGTAATTTTCATTTTATGTGTAACAGCGTACACAATGTATTTTTAAAACTCAGAAGAGAATTGGTTTCTTTAAGAGATAAAATTTATAAATACAAACATGATCTTTTGATACGGTAATTGATGTATTTGTTATGGCAATTATTATAGTAATGATTGGCTTCACGTTAAATTGTAACTATTTTTAAATACGTTAAATTATATAGGAAAAATTTCTATAAAGTACATGAAAAGATTCAAAATTATTAAAAAAGACGTAATTATTGAATATTTATTGTTAGGATCATCTTGATGGGTTTAATAGTTATTCGTAATGAAAGTGACATCAACTCTAATTGTTTTAATAGGGTCATATTTAGTTCAATTTATTTTAAGTGAAATATGATATAAAAGAATTAGCTTAATTTAGTCTTACTATATCTATTTTAAATACATTAATTTCTATTTCGCACTATAATTCAATTATGTTTAGTCAGTTTGTGGTCAAATAATTTTGGGAGAACAACCATTACCTTTGTTTGCTCACCCAAATATATTTGGTTATATCTGAATAGAAATGCAATGAATTAAAAACAATGTATTGAACATAATAATAGCATGACTAAATAAAACTAAATATTATCAAATCAAATGCCACTTAAACTAAACTGAATAGTATTTATATATATTGAATTGAAGTAAATTTAACTGAAATAAATTGAAGATGAATACGTCAATACGCCCCTAAGTTTGGGTTTGAATCTATGAAAGTTATTTAGGGATATTGATGTCATTTTCTTCATAAATAATCATTAAAATAATTATGACGCTCTAATAATAAATATTAAATAATTATGCTTTTTCTAATAAATTTTAATCTTTCCATGCTCTTAATAAAAATATTCCCCATTACATAATCAATTTACAATTTACACGACGTCGTTTTGGTATCAAAATATGAATATCATAATTATACTATATTGAGGTAAAAACATATTGTAACATGTGAAGTGCAAAATAAAAGAAAATAATATATATATATAGAATTGGGATCAGGTGAGAACCACTTTTCTATGTGAGAACCATTTCTTATATGAGAACTCACAATCTGGACCGTTCAATTATTAACTGATGATTCAGATAAATTGGGCCAAAATTCGCGGATCCTCCATTACGGGTCATAAGCTCCATTCCGGGTCATAAGCTCCAGCCGGGTCCAACACGTCGACCGCCGCTGCTTGCCTTCCAGATCCTCCGCCGCGGCCTGCCTTCCCGCCGCGTGATCTCCTCCGCCGCATGATCTCTGCCTTCCCGCGTGAGCTCCTCCGTCGCCGGGTGATCCTCTGCCTTCCCTGCGACGCGCACGCGAGCTTCGTCTAAGTTGGGGCTGGAGATTCGAGGCGCCGGGTAATCCTCCGCCGCGTGAGGCTCGAGCAGTCCCGCCGCGCTCCGCGGCTTCCTCCTCGACCCGCGCGCGAGATGCGGCGATTAAAGGCAATTCGAAGGCCGACAGTTAGGAATCCGGCGAGATGAAGATTTACCGGCGAATGACGGGGAGTGAATCGTCGGGGAAGACAATTATCATAATTTTATATGTATTTTTATTTCAGCCCCTGTAATATAGAGGTATTTTAAATAAGACCCCGCATATTTTTATTTATTTTCATTGTACTCCATGTAGTTTAGAATTCTTTTAAACATGACCCCCATAAATAAGAACTACCTTTTTAATCAAATTTTGAATGTTTAAATTAATGGTACTACTAATTAAACTTGAAAGTACTACGTGTAATACTTGAAAATCCTGTGTGTAATACTTGAAAGTACTTTACATGGAATTTGAAATAATTTATTTTTAATCAAATTATGGATGTTTAAATTAATGATACTACTAATTAAATTTGAAAGTACTACGTACTGCGAGTATAATTTGAGAGTACTGCGATGTTGGTACTGCATTCCTTGGTACTGCGCCTATACCTTGATACTGCACAAGTTCGCAGTACTCTCAAGTTATATACGCAGTACTGAAAAATGCAGTACCCACAGCACAAGCGCTCAGTACTCTCAAGTTGCAGACGCAGTACCAACGAATGCAGTGCCCACAACACAAGCGCGCAATACTCTCAAGTTATAGATGCAGTACCGAAAAATGCAGTATTCACAGCACAAGCGCGCAGTACTCTTTAGTTGCAGACGCAATACCGAAGAATGCAGTACCCACAGCACAAGCGCGCAGTACTCTCAAGTTATAGAAGCAGTACTGAAGAATGCAGTACCCACAACACAAGCGCGCAATACTCTCAAGATGCAGACGCAGTATCGACGAACGCAGTACCGAAGAATGCAGTACTCACAGCACATTCGCGCAGTACTCTCAAGTTGCAGACGCAGTATCGAAAAATGCAGTACCCACATCACAAGCGCGCAGTACTCTCAAGTTGCAAAAGCAGTACCGATGAATGCAGTACCCACAGCACAAGCGCGCAGTACTCTCAAGTTGCACAGCAGTTACGAAGAATGCAGTACCCACAACATAAGCGCGCAGTACTCTCAAGGTGCAGACGCAGTACCGATGAGTGCCATACTCACAGCACAAGCGCGCAGTACTCTCAACCTGCAGGCGTGAGTGCAGTACTCACAGCACAAGCTCGCAGTACTCTCAAGTAACAGACGCATTACCGAGGAATGTAGTACCCACAGCACAAACTCGCAGTACTCTCAAGTTGCAGACGCAGTACCGAAGGCTGCAGTACCCACAACAATAATTAGCAGTACTCTCAAGGTGTAGATGCAGTACCGAGGAATGCAGTACCAACAACACAATCTCGCAGTACTCTCAAGGTGTAGATGCAGAACCGAGAAATGCAATACCCACGGCACAATCTCGCAGCACTCTCAAGGTGTAGATGCAGTATCGAGGAATGCAGTATCCACAACACAATCTCACAATACTCTCAAGTTATACTTGCAGTACAGAGAAATACAGTACTCTCAAGTTGTACCTGCAGTACCCACATCACAAGTTTGCAGTACTCTCAAGTTGTAGATGCAGTACCATCAAGTATTACATGTAATACTTTCTAGTTTAATTAGTAGTACCATTAATTTAAACATTCAAAATTTGATTAAAACTAAAATATTTTAAATTTTATGTGAAATACTTTCAAGTATGTACTTTCAAGTGTAATTAGTAGTACCATTAATTTAGACATTCAAAATTTGATTAAAACTAAATTATTTTAAATTCTATGTGAAGTACATTCAAGTATTACATGTAGTACATTCAATTTTAATTAATAGTACCATCAATTTAAACATTCAAAATTTGATTAAACTAAATTATTTTATTTTCTATGTAAAGTACTTTCAAGTATTACACGTAGTACTTTCAAGTATTACATGCAGTACTTTCAAGTTTAATTAGTAGTACCATAATATAATTATTTTGAAGTAAAATATAATTAGTAGTACCATATTATAAATAATCAGTCTTGGTGCACTAAATAATTGTTCTTGTCGGAGAAAAATGGCGCAAGTGTCCATTGGGCCAGAATTTAAATAGGGGCCCAGAACTTTGTATTAATAAATATGGGGTCAAATGTGAAGGAATTAGAAAATAGAAGTATTAAAATGCAAACCCAGGACCTGGCACTGGCAGCAGCTGACCCGCGAGTTTCTTATAACCCGAAACCGACCCGCGGATTTCTTATAACCCGGATCCGCAAACTTTCTTTCATTAGATCAGGACCATTAAATGATAATTGAACGATGGAGATAGAGAGTTCTCACGTAGAGATAATTCTCACGTAGAGATAATTCTCACGTAGTCAGGGATTCTCACCTAATCTCTCCCTTATATATATATATATATATCACACGTAGGTATATGGTGCGATGAAGGTAAAATATAAAACAGAAATATGTAAAAGATATAGAAGAAGGAAATGGGCTCGGAAAAGTTTTGTGTATATATTGGAACAAATGAAAAGGGAAAATCGACTTGGATATAATATGTACACACCACATACATATATAAAAGAGAAGATCTCTTGAAATCTTAATTTTCCTGACTTTCCATTAAAATCTTTATACGTTTCATCTTATAAAGTGTACTTTTTAATTTGAACTGTATATTTTGTTACTTAATTTTTTAATTTTTACATAAAATTTCTTGAATTTTCACATTAAAACATGTTTTATTATATGTTTACTTTAAAATGATCAATTTTTTAACACAAAAGTTTATCACTTGAGTTTAAATATATAGTGATAGTTCCATAACATTTAGAAAAGTTGGACTTTCAAGATATTTTGCCAATATAAAAAGGAAAATAGTTGTTTTATAACATACACTCCAACGACCTAATCTGATATATGCACGCCTCTTGAGTTGGAGGGAATGAAGACTTGAAGATTAGGAGAAGTCTCAAGGAGGCTAAATTAGAGGAGGTGAATTTGAACCCTGAACCTCTCATAACCAAGGTAATGTTTTTGATCAAGTGCACTAGACCACTTAATTAGGAAAATGAGTTTGGATATAAAATGCATATATATACATATTGCGTTGATGCAATATCGGACCAAACCAAAAACATTAAAAAGGCAAGGAAATGTATATGTGACATGCGCTTTGGAGAAAAAGAATTTTTTAAAGAAAGAAACAACCAATTATGGTGGAATATCGGTGGTTATATGGTGGCAATTATTAGATATGAGGTAAATTCATATTTATGTTTTAGTATATATCTAACAGAAGAATACCTCTTCTCACAGTTTAATTTATCCCATAGAATATAGACTCAAAAAGTTTTCTCTCACTAAAATCTATACTCTGCCTTTTCTCTAGAATTTCTATCCAACTTTATTTCCCGACCAACTATAATGACTCTTTCCCCTCCCCCAACCACCCTATCTCCGCCGTCAACGGTCAGATAACGGGCATTTTTTGCCCGTCGCCATGGCGGCGCCACCGCCTGTGCGTGGTGGTTTCGGATCGGAATAAAAGTTTCGCCCAAGCACTGTCAAACCGTCCACCCCCTTTAGCCCCAACTTTGCCTGCTAATCCAGAAATCCAGCCAATTACCCAATATCGCGGTGAGATTGCCGTTATTGTCACCAGAAGCCAGGCGCAGACTCTCGCATCACACTACAACAATACCCTAATTGGCCAGAGGCAAACCTTCTATGGAGCGTCTTCATGAGGCATTCAAATCTGCAGATTTCAAAGGCAATTATCAAATAGTTTCAATCGACTACAGGCATATCCTGATTCGGTTCGACAATCCTGAAGCTTACCAACGTTGCTGGATGAAAGGACACTGGATCTTCAGTGGGGCGCATATGAAGGTGCTGAAATGGACCTTGGATTTCTCTCCGGAAGCTGAGTCTTCTATTGTACCAGTCTGGGTAACCATTAGCAAGGTACCAACTTTCTTTTATAACTCCACTATGATCCAAGCTATGGGTGATCAGATAGGTCAGTTTATAAAAAATGGATCAAGCTACTGCAGCCCTTACCAGACCTAGCATTATCAAAATATGTGTGGAGGTTGACCTCAGGAAAAAACTACAAACCTCTATTAGATTAGGAATAGAGGATGAGCCTATCCTGAAATATCCAGTTGAGTATGAGGATTTACCCAGTTATTGTTCATACTGCTCTATGATTGGTCACAGTGATGATTTTTGTGGTATCCTACATCCTGAGCTCAGACAAAAACTCAGACATCAGCCCAACCTAAAGCCAAAAGAAGACATTCCTCCTCCTCAGCAACAAAAGGATAAATTAGAGGCTAAGGACCATGTTATAGCCAAGGAAAATGTCATAGTCATTGATGATACCCCAAAGGACAAGGCTGGTTCATCTGAATTATCACATGCTACAAAAGACAAGGAGGCTGCCACACTTCCTCTGCCAGTTGTGATCTCCAAGCAAGCAACCAGAAGAAGGAACAGAGCCACCCTCCTCTCTACCATACCTCAATCACAACCTCCAGAAATAGCTACCTCTAAAGGTTTGTCAAACAGCCCTGTCACCATACCAGTACCTGTCAACCTGACACTCATAAGTGACACTCAACACTCTCACCTCTCCCCATCTTTGACCACCAACAATGACCACATCCTCACACAATCACCTAACCACACTTCTGAACCTATTCTATCTGAGAAGGACCACTTCAGCTCATTTCATGACTTCCCATCAAGGAAGTTATGCTTTGCTAAAGAAGATCTCCAAATAGGTAGGACCTCTTTCTCTTGTCCATTACAGTTATCTCCTAACATGTTTACCATTCTGTCTCAAACCAAAGCAGGTACAAACAGGTTCTCACCTTTGATGAATCTACAGCACAAATACATAGATAATGAGTCAGAATATGACATTGCCTCAGAATCATCAGAAGATGACAACATTCTGGACCCCCAATCATTGGACCTGAGTACCCAGTCACCCTCTCATCAATCACACAACCAGACAGCTGACAAGGTGGATACAGGTACATCACTGGCTACTGCTAGTGACAAATCTAAACTATCTATCTTTTTCACACAGCTTAACAAAAAGTTTACCCCCAAAAAAACTTCAACGATCCCATCACTTAATAAGGTTTTAACCAGATCAAGAAGCTCTAAAAGTAGTTTTCAATGATTATCCAACAATTAAGCATTAAGTTCTTGGTCTGGAATATTAGGGGTATGAGTACATCTTTGGACAGACTTTTTGACCTTATAAACACACACCGATTTGATTTAATATGCCTTATTGAACCATTGCATAAAAATCATAAATGTGATGTGTTTAGAATGAAATTACATTACCCTAACTGTATGAGCTCAGTGAGTGGAAAAATTTGGTTAATGTGGAATAATAATATCCAGATTACACTAAAAGAGGACCACTTACAATTCCTTGCAGTGAATATCTTTAGCCATAAACTAAACTCTTCTATGGAGGGTATTTTTATTTATGGTCTAAGGACAGTTCCAGGAAGACAGTTTTTATGGAGCTCACTTAGTAATAGAGACTTGTTTGACTCCTTTCTAATTGGAGATTTTAATGCAATAAAATCTCCATCTGAATATAGGGGTCCAGGAAGACCTAGCAATAGAAGTATGACTGAATTCAATCAGTTCATTTCTTCCAATGCTTTACTGGATATTAACACAGTTGGGAACCTCTTAGCGTGGTCCAACAACTGGTTAATTCCCACCACACAGAAGCTTGATAGGGGTTTGGCCACCCAGAATTGGTTGATGAAGTTTCCATCCTCATCAATTCAAATTTTGAACAGGGACAGCTCAGATCATGCACCTATGCTTTTTACTTTAGGCAGCAGCATCCCATCATCTCCTAGATCCTTCAGGTTTATAAATGCCTGGTTCATTAGAGAGGATTTCATGTCTTTAATTCATAATGACTTGAATCTCCCTATGCAGGAAAAATGAATGTTAGATTTTTTCCTTAAATTACATGACTCAAATACACTATCAAAACCTGGAATAAACAAGTTTTTGGTAATATTGAGAACAATGTAAAAGATGCTGCTGAAAATCTTAGGCTCCAGGAAATTGTATATGACAATGATAACTCAATTAATGAGTTCATCAAGCTCAAAAAATTGAGAGCAATACACCTGAGATCACTCAAAGAGCAAAACAAATTCTGGAAGCAAAAGTCCAGGATTAATTGGCTCAAGGAGGGGATGAAAACACAAAATTTTTCCATAACTCTGTTAAGGAAAAAAGAAGTGGAATGAGCATCACTAAGATCCAGGACTCAAATGGAATATGGCTGGATAAGATCTCAGATATTGAACAAGAAGCAGTCTCCTACTTCTCTGAGCTATTATTTGAACCTAGTCCACTAAGTGGTGACTTCCATAGTCACTTCTTAAGCCAGATTCCTAAACTAATTACTGAGGATGATAATTTTCAACTTATCAGCCAGTAACACTTGAAGAACTCAGAACTACTGTTTTTAACATGAATAAAAACAGTTCACCTAGGCCAGATGGCTACACAGCCAAATTCTTCATAAAGGCATGGGAAATAATTAAGGAAGACCTACTCAGTGCTTCCACTAATTGTATGGGCTCTTCCAAAGTGCCAGTTGGTATTGCATCAACATGGATCACACTAATTCCCAAAAAAGAAAATGTCTCCTCTTTCAAGGATTTTAGGCCAATTAGTCTTTCCAATTGTACAAACAAATTTTTTTCTAAACTTCTCATGGAAAGATTAAAGCCTTTTATGTGTAAATTGATTTCTCCACATCAATCTGCTTTTCAAAAAAATAAGGACATCTCAGACAATGTGATATATTTAAAAGAGATGGTTAGATTTTTAGATAGAAAACAAGAAATCCCAACTGTATAATTAAACTGGATCTCATGAAGGCTTTTGAGAGAGTTAGTTGGGGTTTTCTTAGCTCTGTTTTGCTTAGGTTTGGGCTGCATGGAAAATATGTGCATAATATCATGAAAAATCTTAAAGATGCAAACTTTATGTTCTTATAAATGGAAAACCAACTGGTTTCTTTACAGCCACTAGAGGCATCAAACAAGGGGATCCTTTATCCCCTTTCCTCTTCAATATTTTTTCAGAATCCTTTACTAGAAGTTTAGCCTTTGTTTTTGCTTCTGGAAAATTAGAGTATTTCAATATTCCTACATGTCCTTCTCATATATCTCGTTTAAGTTATGCAGATGACACAATTATTTTTTTAAAGGCTTCTAAACTGAACCTATCTAGAATCAAAGTCTTTCTAGTTGTGTTTGAACTTACTACTGGGCAGAAAATCAACTTTGAAAAAAGTGATTTCTACCTAAGTAAACATGCTACAGCTTCTAAAATGAGACAGGTTAAAGATAGACTAGGAATGAAGCATGGCTCAATGCCTTTCACTTATTTAGGGGTGCCAATTTTTACTGGTAGAGCTTTAATCTCACACTTTACCCCTTTGCTGCAGAGAATTGAGAACAGGTTAACTAATTGGAAGAACATGTGGCTGTCAAGTGGAGGGAAATTAACACTAATAAAATCATGCATCGATTCAGTGCCACAACACATCTGGAGTGTGCTAAAGCCACCCGTGGCAGTGGTGAAGAGACTAGAAAAATCACTCTCCCAATTTTTTTGGGGTGAGACAGATCTTAAACCAAAAAAAGTGTGGAGGAAGTGGAGTCATCTATGTTACCCAGTTGAGCTAAATGGGATTGGGATTAGATCAATCAGTGCTATAATCAGAACATGCTCTCTAAAGCTGTGGTGGAAATTCCAGTTAGGAGACACTTTATGGGCCAAATTTCTTTGATCACTCCCCCCTTTTACAATTTCTCACCTAACTGGAAGAGGATCAAGGAAGTTAGTTCATTGGCTGAAAGTTTGACCAGGGTAATCATAGGAAAAGGATCTTGCAGTTTCTGGTCAGCAAACTGGTCAGGTTATGGGGCCATCTCCACCATGCTAGATCCACTGACATCTATCATCCCTGACAACTGTACAGTTCAGGATTTCTGGCTTCACAGACACCAATATAGGACAACTATACAGGACCTTCCACCTATCATTATTACCTTTCTGGATTACTTTGCGTGTGCAGGTGACAGGGAAGATGGAGTTATCTGGAAGCCTGGTTTCAATGATGATTTTTCATTTAAATCTGCATACAATGCCATCAGGCCTAGCAGGAGCTCAGTTGAATCCTTGCACAAACTGTGGAATGTCAGAATTCAGAAAAAGGTTAGCATTGTCATGTGGAAACTAATAAATGCTTTCCTCCCCTTTCCTAATGTATTAGCTAGAATGGGCTTTAATTTACCATCAAAATGTCCTTTTTGTCTAAATTCTGATACATTAGAACATGCTTTTAATAACTTTACCATAGCAAAAAAAATCTGGAACTTTTTTCACTCAGTAGTTGGAATCTCAGATCTTAGTTTCAATTCACTGTGGGATAGGCTGCCTTACTATTGGTCCTTTCAAGGAACCTCAAAAATGCAGTCAAATCTTTTTCAAATTACTCATAGTATGATCTGCTGGCTACTATGGAAAATTAGAAATGCCTATATTTTTGAAAATCTGAGACCTAACATTGATGCTCTTACCAGCTCTGTTAAGGATCATATTTTCAATGCATATAGTGCTAGACCCTTAGCTCTTGTTTCTGTTTTTGACAAGGAGCTGGCCTCACTTGGCTTTATGCCCAACTTCATAAGGCCTCCACAAATCAGGATCACTGTAACAAAATGGCAGGCCCCAACTCAAGGTTTATAAATCAATGTAGATGCCTCATGGCACACATCCAAAACAGCTGGCATTGGGATTGTAATCAGAAATATGCAGGGCATCTTTGTTTCTTCCCACTGCTTCTTCACTATGGCAAGCTCATCCCTTGAGGCAGAATTGATAGCAATCCAGAAAGGTGCACTCATTGAGAGCCAACTACATCAACCCTTCTCCATTGAATCTGATTGTTTAATGGCCATTCAAGCAATTCAGACTCCTACAAAAGCCCCATGGGAATTATATGATTTGGCATGCGCTGCTCACAAACAAATCAGTACTAAGGTTAGACATATCTACAGGTAGGGTAACCTGCCAGCTGATGCTATGGCCAACCTTGCTCATTCTATGCAATTAAACAGTAAAGTACTATACTATGACTTACCTACACATATTAAGGGCCTTCTGGCTCTTGATAAAGTGGGGACTCCATCTCTTAGATTATCTCAGAATAGATGCTGCTGATTCTATTTGTTTTTGCAGTTGACCATGGTACTTTCTGCTCAAACACTTTCTGCTCAAACCAAAGTCACCGAGGAACTCATCTCTCTGGAGTGAAATGTCTCCAGATAGCAAAATGGACTGTCTGCCCCTATGAACCCCATCACTTCACTGGCTCTACATCAAGCTGGAACCTCTGGATTAGTATAGTTCACCTTAGTTATGCCCTTTTGATAACGATATCCTTTTCAGTTAAATACCATTTTGGTGTCGCTCTGAGTTTTGCTCCGCAATTCTCTTATAGGCTTCAAAATTTGTATCTGATCCCAACTAGATATCATATGGATAGGTCTATGTCCCCTAATAATTTATTCTTTTGGAAGCATCTCTATGCTTCAAGAACTGGTAGCTCTCATTTTGTAACTACCTTTTATAGACTGTTGATGACTATTGGCCTTTTATGGCCCTTTTTAAGGTCTAGGGAGCCTAATAAATTCCCCTCCACTCCTTGAGTGGTTTTAACTTAAAAAAAAGAAAGAAGATGATGTATGCCGGACACCAACACTTCGACCACGAACCTTGCTCACGAACTGACCTGCAAAACAAAGCCTCGGGTGTCCCGAGGATAAACACTCCGACGCTCAAGTTAGTATGAGGCGTAAGGCGTATTGTATGTAGTATGAGATAGAAAAGGTGTACCAAACCTTGTGTGTATTTATATGGCTACAATCCGTAGATCACCAAGATATGTATTTATGGTATGACTACAACTCTTATGGGAATAGTAATTGTATTGCCATGTATATAGGAAGTGTAATTCGGTCATGGTTGTATTACCATGTTTAGGATGGCTGTATTACCATCTTTGAGAGGATGTATATTCCTTGTAGAACATTCATAATATACGCATTCCTTGTAAGGATTAGGATTGATGGACCTGTGGATCCATCCTCCGCGTATCTCGAGCTCACGACCCTTCTCGGGCCCTGGTCCAAGTATTAATGAGGTCCGAATATGAACCCTGGACTTATCAGTAGCCCCAAGGTAGATCTTCAGAACTTAGAGTGCTCCATCTCGAAGGTTGAAGGAGAGGCTTGCTTCTCGAGGGAGGGTGTCTCGGGGTGTTAAGCTTGGGGCGTCCTTCAAGGACTATCCTTTCGGGCTTAACCTTCGAATATCTAGTTTAAAGTTCTTTCGTATTCCATCCAAATATACGGACAGCTGAGATCAGCTTCCTATGAAATCCAGATGGTAAATACACGTGGCGTGCAGTCATTGGTAAGTAGAGGCGGTCAGTCCCCCGTCTCTCCAACTACTTGCATCGGAACCAGAATCGAGATAATTACTAGCCATAAATGTTGTCTGGGTTTGGGTTAAATCTCCCAAATCATTCACATTGTCTTCTTTATTCAAAATTTCTTCTTTCCAAGTTCAGAAAAAAGCATCAATATTTCATCAAATCTCTGAAGCCCCAATCTCTGCTTTCTCAATCATCAATAAGTGCTATCTTCTTTCTTCGTTTGTTTGTCTGCTTTTTTCCTTTTCCTTTGTGTGTGTATTTCCCCCCATACTCTCTGTGATCATGAGTAGTAGTAGCGAAAAAATTTCCGTCCCCCATCATGATGAGGGAGAGTATGAAAGTACTCAGGCCGAGGAGAGTAGCTTCCATGTACGCCATAGAGCCGAGGTAGCAAGTGGGAAAAAACCCATCATTCTGAAGAAGAAAGCCTCTGAAGAAGAGAAGAGATTAATAGCTATGGCCAGGAGGGCTCAGATAGAGGGGAATAGCCCCATGATAATGCAGGCTGCCACAGGCGGGCCATCCATGAATGGTGAAGGTAGTAGCAAGAGGTCAATGACGGATGATAAAGCCCGTACTGATGCTGCTATCTTCACTGAAAATTGTCCATTTTTGATTCCTCATGATGCTGATCTCATGTATTTTGGAGGGGATAAATCTGAAGCAGAGTTAGTAACTCCAACCCGGGGGGTTATATATGGGAGATTTTTGCAGCATGGGCTAGCATTCCCGTTTCCCCCACTGTTGAGTAGATTTCTTCAGTGGTATAAGGTGTATCCAGGTCAACTGCATGTTGATGTTGTAATAATCGTAATGGAACTGATGACCTGGTGTGCTCGTAAGGATTATAAGCCAAGGCTTGCTCTGTTGCGGACCCTATATAAGGTGTCTATTGTTAAACAACTTGTAACTTTAACTGTCCGAGATAAGTCCATGGGTCGGGCCTTTGTTCTTCCTCGACAGAATGTGGGATGGGACAAGGTGAAACTAACCTTTGGCCGAACCAAGTATGAGATACCCCCATGGAACGATGATCTCCAAAATGAAGACTGGGAAGATGTTATGACCTCAGACATGTTGATGGATATAGCCGAGGAGTTAATAAGAAAGAGGGTAAAACTTAGGAATGGCAAATTTGTGTCAGGAGATCCCCAGATGGGTTGGCAGTGGCCTGTTGAGACGTATCAGTGGCTATATCAAATGTCTGGTCAAACTCTTCAAAATGACAGCTACTTGAGGTTGTCTTATTTCGACCAGCCAGATGGTGTAGATATTGAATGGTATGAAATCATTCTATCCATGGAGCAGGATCCCATTGGTTCAGCTAGAGCGCTTCGTGCCTCTAAAGCAATAGAAGAGAGGAAAGCTCGGGAAGAGATGTCCGAGAGAGATGTGGATAGGGGAATTGCTGGATTTATGTCCAATGCTCATCATCGGTTTAAAAAATTGGTCCAAGGACCTAGGAATACTCAAGTAGAAGCTAAGGGTCAGCATGAGACAAAGTGTCTATTCGTACATGTTGTCCAAGATCCATCAGATGAGGAGGAGGATAGGAGTTCAGCCCTAGTCAGATGTCCGAGAAAGGAGGTGTCTCGGACTTCCGGTTATCCGCAAGTCCTGTTTAGTAGTCCCGAGAATGAGGGTATTTCTTCCTTGTCATTTACAACATTCTTGTTTCAGGTTATCTCACGTTTTCCTTGATGCTAACTCCATTTCTTTTGCCCGCAGTGGATGTTTCCAAGACCGAGAAGACTGTAAACAAGTTGGCTCAGATATTTGAGTCCAGGAAACTGAAGGGTCTAGGGAGTAAGAAGACGGGTTCAGAAACTTCAGGAAATCCCCCAGATGTCTCCAACAGGTCTCCAAAGAGGGCTAAGTTTGAGCTCAAACCTCTAGGAGACTTCGAGAAGTATGTGCTGCCTCCTCTTCCAGAGGCTAGGACCGAGATGGCTTCGGAACGTCCTAAGATAAGGCAGGTATGATTAACTCTGCTCTTTAATGAGATCGGAGATGTACTCATCTAACTGTCCTATTTTCTTTTCCAGTCTCTGAATCATATAAGACACATGTATGATTCTATCAAGACATTGTATGGTCGCTGGCAGGAATAGGCGACCGAGTTGGAGCTGGTAAAAGCGGAGATGGCTAAGAGGTCACGAGCCTTCTGAGTTGGTGAAGTGTCTTCAAGATGGTATGGCCAGGAGAAGGCCAAAAGAGAGGACCTGGAAGAGGAGCTTAGAACCTTAAAGAAGGAGAAAAGGTTGATGGATAGCTCCTTCAAAGAGTTGAAAAGGAAGATGGATATGGTTGAGGAGGAGAAGAACCGATATGCCGATCCCGATTGTCAGAGGCGGCATATTCGGTAGATAATAGATTTCTGCCTGAACTGCCCCGAGATGGAAGCCCATCGCCAAGAATATGGCGAAATATATCATAGGTCGGTGCTTCCAAACATGTGGGTTTATCTTCAGCAAGTTCTTAGCGAGGAATACCGGGAATGGTTGGCTCCGGCTTACAACTGTCCAGAGGTGGTAGGAGATAAGGAGAAGTTCCGGGCAAAATTTCGCCAAATTGGGGGGTTCCAGACTAGTCTACTAACTAGTCTGGAATCCTTGGAGAAGGCCTTGACTCTAGAAGAGTTTCAGGAGAAGCTATGTGGTCTGTATCCTGAGCTGTCATTCCTGGTAGAGAAGCCGGCTATGGTAGCTTCAACTGAGGGCCAGAAAATTCTTGATGGGCAGGAAAAGATTGTAACTCCTTAGAGCCTTATCTCTTATTCTGAATATCGTGCCTTTTTATAGGAATTGATTGGTCTTTACCTTCCTTTATGTCCAATGTTGTCTTGCCGCCTGTGCTGAATTGCAGGTTAAGTATGAAGCTGTCCTTTAGAAGAGCAAGAAGCTGGAGGAAAATTTAGATGATTCCAAGGGCCGTTTTAGCCTCGTGCAAGAAGAGTTTGATAGTCTTCGTGGTGGGCTCAAGATAGTTCTAGAGCGGAGAGCTGAACTGAACAAGCAATTGAGTGATCTTCAGACAAGGTATAAGAGTCTAGAAGAAGTACACAGCAAAGTCTTGGCCGCCAATAAGGACTACGACCGTGAATGGAGAAAAGTCATGAGTGACTTGATGAAGATTAAAGGGAACAGTCACGAGAAGGATCTTCGTATCTCTACCCTTTCGAATCAAAACATCGACGTGAATCATAAGATTGTCACCGCCATAGATGATTTGAGTATATGCCAGGCCGAGTTGAATGCTTGTGGGTTCCAAATAAAGGAACTAGAAGCTCAAGGTGTGTTTGTCACGCCTTCGGTACCTTCAAGGAGAGAGATAGGTGGGCCTTCTTCAACCCCAAATTCAGGTCCATTGGTGAGGCCTTGTGTCCGAGGTGGTACATATCGAGGGGTGATAAACCCTCCAGAAGGAACTTCGTATAGAAGAGGACGAGAGGCGCCACCTACTCCTGGGGCTCATAGCTTATCAGGCTCTCCTTCTCGACCTGCAATTATAGTAAATAGGGAAGGATCTCCTACACCTTCTCAATTAATGAGAGTGCCAGAAGAAAGTAATTGGGGCCGTGGCCTTCATAGTAGTCGAGGTCGTGTCTCTACTTCTTCTCGCGGTCGGGGACGCATCCCTGTTTTTAAAGACCTTCACGAGATGTAAGAAGTTTTTAGCGTGATAACACTTTTTGATTTTGCCTTTATAAAGGTCTTTATATTGCAATCTTTGAGAAGATTGATTCTCAGGCTTATGAATTGCTCAAATGAATAGTGGCATGTACCTTAGTAGGTGTACCATACTGAGAGTTGAGTTTCAAACTTTGTGAGTTTGTGTGACTCGTATCATGTTAGTCTTTGACCATATACTTTTTATAAGTATATTATTTTATTTTGGCCTAAGGTGATTGTAGTTCGGACACATAGTCCAAACAGCCCATGTTAGATAAGCATCAACCACACGCTTATAAGCGTATAAATCTTAGGCAGCAGTCTTTACTTATGCTTTCTAACGCAACGTGTCTCTTTGTATTAGAGGGTGTTGACTGCTTTCAAAATAAAATAGAAGATATATATTGAAAAGAAATTGTATTCTTCGAACTTGAGAGTTCGGCAAAATTGTAAAAGACAACCCCGAGTTTGGGAGCTCGTGTATGAAAAAATAAAAAGATGAAAAGAAAGGAAGCTTGGCCCGTAGGCCTTATTGAAGTAGTTTCTCCTTATTTGGAGAAGATCTACTTTATTTTAGCTCCGAGATACCTGCGTAGGAAGGGCGCCATGATGACAGGATCCAGGTGTTCTCCTTCGCGAGTTTGCAAGAGGTAGAATCCTCCGGATTGTGCGGTGGAGACTTTGTATGGTCCTTTAGTCTTCGGCTCCAGCGCTCCTTCTAGCTTATTAATGCACCACGGGCCAACTGGCATTACCAGTTCTCCCACTTGGAAGGCTTGATGGCGTCTTTTGTGCCATAGTGCAGTCATCTCGTTGTAGGCCTCTTCCTCGAAGTGAAACACCAGGGGTTGTTCGAGATCAGGATCGGGCACCAAATCTCCTAGCACAGTGTTGATGGCTGAGATATTGCTCACTTTTCTGGCGTCACGGATGGCCGTGATCATGCAAGAAAGTGCCACTCCTTGATCTCCTTTGATGGAAGCTACTCCTTGTGGTGTCGGAAACTTTAGCATCAAATGGTAAGGAGACCATACATCCTTAGCTTGGCACATCCAAGGTCTGCTAAGAATAATGTTGAAGGGTGTGACAGTGTCGACCACCACAAATGTGCAGTAAAGGGTTGCGCTTTTCGCTCCTTCTGTTACTGTGACTGGAAGTGTGATTTCTCCAAGGGGTATGACTGGATTTCCGGTGCATCCCGAGATTGGGCCTGTAGGCTTGAGGTCGTCCTTGGTAAATCCTAACTTTTGGAAGCAGTCTTGGAACATCACTTCTACTCCACTCCCGTCGTTGACAAAGACTCTCTTCACTAGGGAATCCTGTATTGTTGCAGAGATGATAAGTGGGTCAGAATGAGGCATCTGGTTTGGTACGGCATCCGCGTCCGAGAAGGTGATGGTTTCCTCGGGGCGGAGCCTCTTGTTGACTGGTTCGGTGTGGGGTATGGCCCGCACACTATCCTTCAGCTTAGTAAGGGAAATTGCTTCTCCCGTTTAGCCGTTGATTCCGTTGATAACTCTGTTAGCTCCATTTGGTGGCGGTGGTGGAGGATCTTGAGGATTGTTGCCCCCACCGCCTTGGTTGATATTGTTGTTGTTGTTTCAGGATTCATCCTTCTTCTTCTGCCAGGGCTTTCCCCCATACCTCCTCTGGGTGCCCTGGCTGTCACCAGCTACTGAAGGTTCAATCTGTTTCATGATTCCTTGTCGGATCAATTTCTCGATCTCATTCTTGAGCTGGTAACACTCCTCAGTGTCATGCCCCCGATCTCGGTGATATTGGCAGAATTCCGGGATTCTTTGACACTCGGCTGAATCCTTCATGGCGGGTGGGTCCTTTAAAAGGTGCTTGTGAATGGACAAGATCTCAGCCCGAGATCTAGCTAGAGGAGTGTAGGACTCGAAGGTTGGTTTGGGAGTGCCTTCAGTTTTCTCGACCTTCGGTATCTTCATCTTGGGTTCTTGGTCTCGGGGTCTTTTGCCTGTCACTGCATCCGCTTTGCTGGCGTATTTCTCCATGATAGCCTGGAGGTGTTGAATGGTGGTAGGATTCTTCATTGCCAGCTTCATCCTCAGAGTGTCGTCATCCACACTCATGCAATACATGTTTATCAAGAGGATCTCATCTCGATCATAGCACTCTGTGGCTAGATCCATGTATCTGTGATAGTGTTCTATCACAGTCTCTCCTTCATGGCGAGCCACATATCCCAGATCTCCAAGAGATTTAGTGAATTTCTTCTTTCGGAAGAAAGCAAGGAGGAGAAATTCCGCGAAATCCCAGTAGTCAAATAAGCTTTCTGGTTTCGTCTGAGTAAACTATGTCCGGGCTTTCCCTCGGAGGTAGCTAGGAATGATCTTGCATATCTCCAGCTCATGGAAGTTTCTGGTTTCCAAGGTCTTGAAGAAGACCGAGAGGAATTCCCTAGGGTCGTTGGTGCTATCGTATGTGGGAAGGTGCTCTGGGACCTTCTTGCTGGCATCAAATGGGAGATTAACGATATGCCGGGAGAAGGGGGAGCGAGCAGATTGTCCTCGAGGTCCGAGAATACGCTTGATTTCCTGATCGACCTCATATTTTCCCCGAGTAGGATAGGCTCCGTCCTGGGTAAAAGGCCGATCAACACTGGTTTGCCATTCATTCTGGGTTCGCTTCCTCTTCTCGCGTCTGAGTTCTTTCTGGATATTGTTGATGCGCATCCTTCTCACTTCCTCCTTGCTCAGCCCTAAGCCCTCATTATGGTGATTGGCTGGATCAGGAGGTGGTGGATTGTTGTAGGGAGGTAGATTTCGAGAT
The DNA here is from genome assembly GCA_948330725.1 of Sherardia arvensis. NCBI lineage: Eukaryota > Viridiplantae > Streptophyta > Magnoliopsida > Gentianales > Rubiaceae > Sherardia > Sherardia arvensis. The sequence continues at coordinate 33,041,352 of OX415239.1, forward strand.
AAATTATCCAAGAATCTTTGCTGCTGGTTGCGATCAGAAGGTGGCGCTGTTCGATCTCCTGGGATAGAGACTCGATTTGGGGCCTCATGTGTCTGGGCACGAAGTGGTTGACTTGAGTTTATCAGGGATGCAACGAAGTCAGGATACTGGGAATGTAAATCCCTCATCAGTGTTCGGACGTCGTCAGGGATTGTTCTCGGAGGGGTGTCTGGGACAAGGTTGACATAGGGCGGCTCAGAGCTCGGCGGGTTATGTCATACGGGTTGGTTCAGAGATTCCCTAAGACGTCTCTGTCTCTCCTTCTCTTGCTGTCTTTCTGCGAGGATTTGTCGATCCCTTTGCGCTCTTTCTTCCACAGAAAAGATCGAGTCGGATCCACTATATCCCAAACCGTTCTCTCGGTCGAGGCCATCTGAATTGTTGACGTGCTCACTGTAGTTCATGTCAGTACGTATCAAGATTCTCTAACCTGAGTTCGGTATTTCAGATCCGGCAGGGTTCGATCCAGAAGGTGGCACTCCGGATGCAGCAAGATTTGGACCGGAGGAGGGTGCTCCGGATATGACGGGGTTTGGACTGAGGGAGTTCGGAACGCTGGAGTTTCCTGCTCCCACGGTAGAGCCTAGTGGTGGTTCAGAGGTGGAGCGCGTTCGAGATCCTCTCGGTCGACCTCGTCTGCGTCCTCGAGGAGGCTGCTCTGCTTCTGGATTCTCCTCCGGATTTTGCCCTAGTACACGGGCGCTTCGCCTGGGTTGCTCTGCTTCAGACATGGCATGAGAAATTTGTTGAACAGGTGCGCAAGATCAGATCAGACACAAAGTTCGGCGACGTCGTCAATAGATGTGGCGTCCCACCGGGCGTGCCAATTTGATGTATGCCGGACACTAACACTTCGACGACGAACCTTGCTCACGGACTGACCTGCAAAATAAAGCCTCGGGTGTCCCGAGGATAGACACTCCGACGCTCAAGTTAGTATGAGGCGTAAGGCGTATTGTATATAGTATGAGATAGAAAAGGTGTACCAAACCTTGTGTGTATTTATATGGCTACAATCCGTAAATCACCAAGATATATATTTATGGTATGACTACAACACTTATGGTCATGGTTGTATTATCATGTTTAGGATGGCTGTATTACCATCTTTGAGAGGATGTATATTCCTTGTAGAACATTCATAATATATGCATTTCTTGTAAGGATTAGGATTGATGGACTTGTGGATCCATCCTCCGCGTATCTCGAGCCCACGACCCTTCTTGGACCCTGGTCCGAGTTTGAATGAGGTCCAAATATGAACCCTGGACTTATTAGAATAATACCTCTTCTACTTTCCTTTAGAAAGATATAGGGAAACCAAATAAATTAAAACTTTAAATAGAGAAGGGGTGTATACTTATAAATATAGACAAGATGATATGCACGTTCTCCTTCTAAGCTTATTTGTTGTTTAACTGAATTATATTTAAATTGATTTTAAATATACTGAACTAAATATTGAAGAAGATACAGACACATTTAAATTAACCGAATTGAGCTGAAATAAATATAAGTATACTTAACTTAACTTAACTGAAATGAATAAATTTATATTTTTTTAAAAAATCATTATATATGTGGTACAAAATATACAAATCTTAATGAATAATACAAGCTACCAAATTGAACTAATCTGAATTGAATTGAAATAGATTTTAATATTTATTTGAACTAAACTAAACTTTTTAAAAAAATTAATTATACTTAATTGAACTGAACAAATCATTCATCTTGTTGTGTTAAAAAAAAATCCTTCATCTTGTTCAATGAATTTGAACATACATTAATGGGATGAATATCTTTTCCGATTCTGATATTAAAACATAGTCAAAATTCAGGAATTTCCCTTAAAAAGAGGAAAAGATCATTTTTCCAATAATATTCGTTACCTAATATAAAAGTAGACTCCATAATTGTTTCCAATTTAAGGGTTAGTGTAAATTCCTGATTATGTATTGATAATTAATCGACATACTTTTAAGTTTTATAGGGTACGAGCTGTCCCTTTGTCCCCAAAAACAAAGAGACCATTATATATATGTCTCCGCTATTTTACGATTCTTGGAGTCCTCATAAACTTTTTTTTTGGATTGTACAGACATTCCTGGAATAGATTCGGGGATGTGGAAAATATTAGTTTTTTTATTTCTGAACTGAAAAGATTTAGACTGGCTCCCGTACGTACGTACCTTCATCTTGCAACTTCATTCACTGGAAGATATCAATCGAATCCATCACTCAGACTACAACTTCTTCACAAAAAGCTTCAGATCGAGTAATTACCAGAATCTCAGATACCATCCTTTTGTGGGTACGTGTTTGTGTTTAAGCAGCGATACTAATTAATGAGAGTGATCCTTTTGAAGAGTAGATGATGAAGGAATATGTGTTTAAATTATAGGTTAATCGATTCTGCCATCTGGGAAATTAAGCAAATTTGCTTTTATGAGTTCTACACCGAACTGATGCATTAAAAACTGTTGGTATTTTGTTTAAATACCGGTTTAATTTAAATATAATTGAATTTGAGATACTGAACTCGAGATGTTATAACAAGCTTGGTGGTGCGGAGTGCACACTTGTAAAAACAATCTACAAGTTTATGGTTCGAGATAAATATTTATTTATTTATCTATGTGGTTTATATTAAATTGAATTGTTGCATCGATTCAGAATTAGTTCTGAGAATAATATACTTGTATCAATTACCACAGAAGTTACTGTGGTTGCATTATAGTTACCACATGGTAGTATTATAGTTACCATATGAAACTGCAGGTTGTACGTACAGTTACTATTGCCTTATCTTTCAGATATTTGGTTGGGTATGTACGCAGTTGTGGAGTTACCGTACCGTTATCTTTTTTCAGATATGGATCGGTACGAGTATGGCCTATAAATACATGTGGTTTGTTTTCGATGCAGGATGTGGTTTTACAATGAACTATTCAATCATCTATGAATGATGAGGTTTTACACAGAACGATACGTGATGCCTAATGCAGGTAACACTGAAATATATAAACGACAACGAGGAATACAGATTTTCTGATATATAATCCAGAAACACTAATACTCAAAGGCATGTTCTTGATTCCAGCCTAGAATCAAAAATGCAGCGATAGTTTTATCCTGCGAGAATTTCGTGTAACCCAGGCTGATAGGGTCGAAACTTCTCAAAGGAAAGCGAGAGTGTTACGTGACTCTATCGTTATCCAGCTATTATCCCAATCACCCTATTGTCCCCATTGTTTATACCCGACAATCTTTGAGAATATCTTCTTTGTTGATTGTGATAATGGAATTGTACTTGTAACAAACTAGTGATGTTTGTAGTATGATGAATTTGGGTTGGATTGATACGAGGTATAGTGATTCCAAGAGTATTATTTTGTAATAATAATATATGGTTGTATGTTGTGTGTATCTGGCAGAAGAATACACTTTGAGGATGAAACGTTGGTCACTCCAACGGATCAGACAAAAGATGAAAAGATAAGTTTATGTTATGTTTTTTGTTTTTGTTTAAAGAAGAGTGTTAAATCTCTGGTGTATGATTTAATAATAAGTCATGGTTGGAGTATCAATTTGTTTTGTTTGTCTTGCATACGGTTAAATCGTGGATGGTAGGTCTGATTCACTGTGTTGCATACATTAATATATTGGATACGGCATGCATACAGTTGTATTATATACTCGGATAAACATGGGAGTATGTGACTTTTAACGTGTTAAATGCATATAGTTGTAATATATATTCGGATAAACATGGGAGTATGTGACTTTTAACGTGTTGCATACATATAGTTGCATCTTGGATGACATGTATAACTCACGGTTTGATATTATAATGTTAAATATACCTAGGGAGTATTTGACAGTTAATGTATATATTACTTGGATACGTAAATCTGATGCATCGTAGTTACATTTTGGATATGTATGTGTGATACATGCATACATTTAGTCATGTTACGTCTGATTCACGGAACCAATATTGTGACGGTTAATGTATCGCTGCATACAGTTACGTTCGATGTATAACACTTCCATGTTAAAATGTTAAATATGCATACATAGTATGTGGAATCAAAAAACAATTCTGTAGGGGAAGATAACATGAACAAGAATGTTTCAAAAGGAAAACGTTTTGATAGTATGTAATTTTATATTACATTATGTTATACTTGTGCAGACTATCAAAGGATTGAATTGCTCTCTGTGTATTTATTAGAGCAATTTGTATTACACTAGCTAAATGAAAATTAATAAATTTAGTTCGGTGTTGAATGCACTCGATAATCTTGATTAAGTACTGCACGATTTTCCGATTGATTAATATTATTTTAATGAAATAATATAAAAGAAATTGGGTTAATTTCTTTTGATTTTGCAGCTGTGATAATTGTAGTTGATTTAAACTATTAATGAGGTTAATCATTTTGGCGGCAGTAATTGTGTGGTTATTTATAAATGGTTGAGATTGCAGTGACTAATCAAATTAATTTTTACGGTGCATAGTTAATTCAATCAAAAAGTTAAACTTTAGTCTTTTGGAATTGGTAATTTCTCGATGATACATGATGGTACTTTATATGATCATATTGATGAATTTAATTTGTAAGATTGTTATCAATATGGATTGAAGGGTGGATTTGACATTAATTCAATCCTTGATTAAATTCAAAGTAAATGGTAATTGTGTGTCATGGGCAATCAGACACGGTGAAATTCAAATTCACTATACTTAGTTTATGGACAGTTTATTTATTTAAAAGTTAGACATTGAGTTTCATTGAAATTATATGTGAATTACTCATCTTGTTTGAATGAATGGACATGCATGAAGATGGTTTATACATTGAATATTATTTGTACTAAATAATTATTTTCAATGGCGCCATAGTTGCATGTGGATTGATTAATTAAATTTGAGAATATGTGATTAGTCCATATGATTTCAAATGTACTTATACGTGTTTGTGGATGAGTGAGTACAATATATATTGTATGATTCGTGGGTCATGAATTCAAGGAAAAGAAAATGATGGTCTTGGTTCATTTTGTGGTCAGTAATTATGATGTTTACATATTGTAAGTTGCATGATTTTGTGAAAAATTATTTTTTGAGCAGTTGTGTTTGATGTGATCAAACTCTAGTAAAAGTACGGATCATGTTATTGATTTAGGCATAATTAAAATGCCGAGATTCATTTTTATTAAATGAATTGGTTGGTTGATCCGGGAAACTGTCAGACTTGATCACTTATAATTAAGTTAATATTATAAGTAACTTGGTCTGTGAAACTGCTTGTCGAATCTTTTCATTTCATGTAATAATGCATGATATTTATGCATTAAAGAAAATGAAATTTTCTTGATCAAATTGAATATATTTGATGATATCTTGAATGGACATTAATTTTCGAAATATGTTGAAACAAACATAGAGCACGAGATATGTGTTTTTGGCAATCTTGGATTGCAAGATCAAGCACAAATGTGTTGGTCACATTTTTTGGTTATAGCATATTGTAACCTGGATACATGTGAAAATTAATATGTTTACAAGCATGATATGTATGTTGCATTTTGTAAACCAAATTGTGTCTTTTTGGTTGCCGGATAATCAATTAACTAACTTTGTTATTAATAAATGATGACTTAAGGTAGCATTGCATGATATATAAATTAAATAATTTAGTATATTGCTGGTGCTCGATATGAATTAATTCTTGGTATTGAAATTGCATGCAATGTGATCAGAATGCACGAGTAATATAATTCGATTATATGGTGATGCATGCTTAATATAAGTGATGCTACCAGTAAGCTCCGGGATACCAGCTCCGGTACAGGGTAATCCGGGGAGAGCTGGAATCCTAACCCGCGGTCAATCTCTCACCTAGATCCTGCAAAACAAAGCCCCCGGGGTCACCCGAGGGTAGACGCTCCGGCGTGATGATGAAGATAGGCCTTTTTGCAGAGGAGAGAGAATATGAAGAAATACATAGAGTATTTAAGTCTGATAAAATATACATATTACTGTTGGTCACTCCTCTATTTATAATGGTGAGGATCAGAGAGGGTTTAGGCTAAGTGGTCCTCCTCTTGCCGCAACCCCGGGTGCGTCTTAGATAGCTGATGTCATGGGAGGACCACTGGTGGGCTTGACCCTCTCTTCTCCTTTACCAATATATCCGCTGGGCCAGGATATGGGCTGAGGCCCATATCACCACTAGCCCCCGAGACCTGGCTTCCGGGGTTTGGCCCGGTAGGCTGGGTCTTTAAAGGGAACCCAGCGGGTCGTAGCTCGTATAGGGCCGTATCACCATGCGCCAAGCGTGTGTTTTCAACATGCGCGCCTCCTTACCGTCCGCGCACTAATCAATGCTCATTATTGCTTTTTTCTCGAATGTTGAGTTTACTTTTCCCAACTTCGAGAAATTCCTTGTATCCTTCCCTATAAATACCTCATCAAAAATTTCACTTTCATCTTTCATCAATTGAGCGCTGTCACTTTCTCCCTTTTCGTCCTTTTCTGCTCTCGTTTACCACTCTCTCTTCTCCTCTACCTTTCTGATATGAGTAGTAAGATTCCTACCCCGGTAGACGATCATTCCTTGGACGTTGACGACCTTCCCCTCCCTCATCCATCAGGCGGAAAAGGACTGATGACGTCCAAAGCAAAAGTAGCTTATGGCGCCCCGGAACCCGTCGACCCGAAGGATCCCGGGATGACCCCGGTAAGCGAAGCGGTTGAGGAGCTGGTGAAGAAGATGTATGTACCGTTTTCATATGATGCGTGACTTGAGCCATTCTCCGGCGACATGCAGACCCAGGTTTGCATTCCCCGGTACCATTTTCTGCACGGGCTCACCTTTCCTCTTCCTCCGCTATACTCCGCATTTTTGAAGTACTACAACATCTCCCCGGCCCAGGTGCATCCGAACGCCGTTAGTGTTATGATCTCTTTCCTCTTGTCTTGCAACCGGGCCGGGGTAGACTGTGGAGATCTTCCGGAGCTTCTATTACTTGGCCACAACCTCTGTCCCGGGTGTGTTTAATGCCCTGCGCCAGAACAAGACGACGGCCATCTGCTCCGGAAGGCTCGAATCTGTAAAGACGAGCGACTGGATGAACAGCTACTTCACCTTTAATGAGGAGAAGTATCCGGTCCCGGCATGGAATCAGCAGAGGATTGCTGAAACGAAAGCGGCACTTCCCCCGGCCCAATTTCGGCAAGTATCCGAGAGTTATGATCAGATTGCTAAACTCTTCGTTAACTTGAAGGATTACCAGAGGGGTGGGGGTTACGAATTCCCCCGGGAGGCGTATCCTGCAGAGGTGTTCACCTGCCGCCGCCTGTATGCCAAACGGAGCCTCGGTAATCTTCATTAAACTTGTTACTTGTGTTTTTTTATTCTGAATTCTTTTTGGCTAACTTCGTTGGTTTCCTTGTTTTAGCCATATCTCCCCGGCCAGCGATAGCCCCAGTAGCGTCGAAGTCCGGCGACGGGGAGGATAAGGGCGCTTCTGAGAGGCCGAAGAAAAACAAAGCTGGGACCGAGAAAGCGGTCAAAGAAACAAAGAAGAGGAAATCTGGGGAGGGGAGGTCAGAGGAGAAAGGACCCGGGGCGTCCAATGTAATCGGCTCTGCGGGGGTCCCTCCGGTCGGCAATCGTCGGCTGGCGTTTGCCATTCCTCACTCCGAAGGTTCATCCCGGATTCCCCGGAAGGAGGAGAATTCTACTGCGGACAGTACCCTCCAACTTGTAAAGGAGAATCCGGACGGCTCCTCTTCCCAGCCCATTTTGCTGGATGGCTCACAGGTATGTGTCTTCCCATTCTTAATATTTTAATTCTTTGTATGTTATTTTCGTTCTAAGTGTTTATACTTTCATAGGACAATGCCTCCAAGCTGTTAGAGTTCCCCGGGTTGCGAGAACTGGTCAACCAGGCGTGCAACTCCTTGTCTGAAAATCTGTCCCGGGAGGTCGACCAGTTGAGGTCGCAAAATGCCTCCCTCTACAAGGAGCTATCCGAAGCTCACAAGGAGTTGTCCCGGGTGAAAAAAGACAGCAAGCGCGGCATGGCTCCTGCACAAGAGGCTCTTTGCCGGGCCTTCACCAACCGGGTTTTCAAGAGCTGTTCCTTCGAGGCGAAGATGATGTCCCTTTGTGATATCTCCAATGAAGCCGCCCTACATGCCGCCTATTCAGCCGTCCGGGAGTACATCCCCCTGAAGAACCGGGCAGCCTTCAGGGAGACTTGGTATCGCCCGAAGGTGGACGATCGTTTCAACTATGCGGCGGACAGGCTGATGAAAGAAGGCCTCGACGGGATAGTCCCCGGAGTGCTCGAGGTTTTTGAGGGGGCTCGAAGTGTCGATCCCCAGGATATCATTGCTTATGCCGGCGATGCCGCCAAACTTGCTGAGGATAGGGCGGATCCCGGACCGGACGACTTGGCCAATCTTGTTGCCATCGAAACCCCGGTGACCTCGGAGGAAGAGGATGGGAACTCTGATGAGGAAAATGACAAGTCCCCCATCCAGGAGCAGGAGTTCCAGCTGGTGCAGGCGGAAGAGGAGGAAGAGGGAGAAGAGCAGCTGGCCCCGGAGAAAGGCAAGGCTTATCAGGAAGAGCAGTCTCCCCGGAATGAAGATGACGAGGACACTGATGTTGAAGTATAACTTAGATACTTAGTCCTCTTATTCTGTTTTTATCTTTTAATTCTGTTTTGAATCTTTGTCTCCCCCGGGCTCCTTCCCTGAACCGTTCTCTTTTGTAATTCAGGGAGGAGAAAAGAGCTCCGGGGATGAGAGTGACGACTCCAACGATGTAAGAGTCTCTGTCTTTTATTCTATAATTATAACATTTGTTCTGGGTTTATCATTTTGTCATGACTTATTCGATTTTATGCCTTATTTTAATTTCAAGTGTAAATCCTTTTGCTCGTGTAGCCCCGGGATGATCCTCCGGGTACTGTTCCATCCGGGGCGACCTCGGATAATGAAAAGTCGTACCCCCGGTGTGAAGAGTTAGAAGAACAATTAGTCGCTGGCAATTAGACGGCATTCAGACCCGCTATCTTCTCGTTCAATCCGGGATTGGGTCGGTGATTGATGAGTTCCCGGATGTCATTTCCTTAGTAACAAAACTTAGGGAAATATCAAATCAATTTGGATCCCTTTCCCGGTGTCAATCCCTGGCTCGAGATCGGGTGAACGCCGTTTTGGATGCAGACAAGACCATTTCGATGCTGCAAGCCAAACACGATGCCTTTAAGTCCCGTCTCAAGGAGGAGTTTGACTTGGTATGGTCCGAACTTCCATTTTATTACGACAAGCTCAAATGGTTGGAGAGAAGGGGCGATCCCCTCAGGAGGAATCTAATGCTGGAAAGGGAGAACCGGGAGCTGGCGGCCCGGAACCTCATCCTCCGGGAGAATTTGGTCACCCTGCAACTTACTTATCATTTGACCGGGTTGCGTCTGGGTCGAGTTTCTCCCCCCCTTTACACCAATTTTCCCCGTGAGGTCGGGGCGCTGTTAGTACGTATGTTTCGCATGGGCTGGAATGACCCCGAGTCTCGATACCGGCCTACTTTCGAGGAAACCGCCGCTTGGTGGCAGCGTCAAAGAGAGGGGCAATATCTCCCCCCGTCCTTGGTACTCATTCCGAGTCGAATTTCTCTTGATTTTACTGTTGAAAGGTATCTCGGATTCCGTGTTTCGGTTGATCCGGAGGAATCCGCCCAGAGAGTGTCTAGACTCCGCGAAGATGCTGCCAGAATCCGGGCTTTTATTGCTTCCGAAGACGCCGCTAAAGAACAAAGGCGTTTGGCCCGGAAAAGAGGCAAAGGGAAGAGTAAAGTTGTTGCCACGAAGAAGAAAAAGTCTCCTCGTGTTCAAGGACCCGTTATTATCGGAGCTCCCCGTAGGACATCATCTCCTGAGGTTTCATCCTCAGATGACGATTTCGATCCATATGCCGAAGCTGGTCTTTCGGGGGCTGGTCCGTCTGGTTCCCATCCGGCTGAGGAGCCTCATGTCCCGGGGGATACTGCTACTGACAACCAACCCAGCCCTCCTCCTGCTAACAATCAGCCAAGTCAAGACGACCCGGGATCTCCTATTAGCTGGGATGGTCCTCCTTCTCTTTGTTAGTTTAGTTTATATTATGCAAGTTCTAAAGTTGTAAATTTTGTAACCATAAGTTAATGATATGTGTGTTTCATCATTTCCCGGCACTTGTTCAAGTATTTGTTTCGAATGTTTCCCCTGGTCGCTTATTCAAGCGTGTATGGGTTGTCTTCCGGGTGCTTGTTCAAGCGTTCCCGCTACTCTTGCCCTAGCCCCCCGGGCGCTTGTTCAAGCGGCCCCGGATCGACTATACTTATGAAAAATATAAACTCGTAAAGCAATCTTCATAAGCAAAATAATAAAATGCAAATGCGGGCCACGGGACAACCTAGGCTCAACCCTGGCCAGAGGTTCCCGTGCCGCTCTCATGCTACCATCCTAGGCATAATCCTTGCCAGAGGGGTAAATACAGAAAATAAGCTAGGCATAATACCTACGTAAGTTTGCAATGTTCCAGTGCCTCGGGACCTTCTTCCCGACCTTGTCTTGCAATTCATAGCTTCCACCGGGGTGGGCTGCTATCACCTTGTAAGGCCCCTCCCAGTTGGGAGCTAACTTCCCGCTTGCAACCTGCTGGCCTTTGTCGTTCCGGCGCATCACCCACTCCCCGGGGTTGAACCGTTCCTTGCGCACCCTCCTGTCGTGATATTTCTTGACCCGTTTCTTTACCCGGGCCTCGTGCAGGGCTGCTTTTTCTCTCTTCTCCTCCAGTAAGTCTAGATCCAGTAGCCGGTCGTTCCGGTTTGTCTGCTCGTCCGGGAACTTCGATCGGAGGCTGGGAACTCCAACTTCAGACGGGATGACCACCTCCGCCCCATAAACCAAACTATAGGGGGACTCGCCCGTGGCGGAGCTCTCCGTCGTTCTGCTTGCCCATAAAACACTTGGGAGTTCGTCAACCCAGTTTCCTCTTGCTCCTTGGAGCCGTGTCTTGATCCCGTTAACGAGGGTCCTGTTGGTCACTTCAACCTGCCCGTTGGCCTGGGGGTGGTAGACCGAGGTCAGTTTCTGTTCAATCCCGTACTCCTTGCACCAGGATTTGAAAGGATCATTCTCAAACTGTGCCCCGTTATCTATCACTATGAACCGGGGGATTCCGTAGCGACAAATAATGTTCTTCCAGCAGAATTTTACACAAGTACTTCCCCTAATGTTGGCCAGGGGAGCAGCTTCTACCCACTTGCTGAAATAGTCAACCGCCACTATCAAATACTTGAAGCCTCCGGGAGCGGTCGGGAAGGGGCCTACCAGGTCCAAACCCCAACGAATGAAAGGCCAAGTTCCCGATATCCCGATCATCTCCCCAGACTCCCCCTGCGGCACATGGATCAAGGGTGCGAACTTCTGGCACTGCTCACAGGAGCGTACTGCTTTTTGGGCATCCTCAAACAGCGTAGGCCAATAGTACCCCGTGCACATGATCTTCCGAGCCACAATCCGGGCCCCTTGATGACTTCCGTTGGGACCCTCATGCACCTCTTTCAAAAGGTGGCGTGCTTCCTCTCCGTCCACACACTTCAGCCAAGGTTGAAGATATCCCCTCCGGATTAACTCCCCGTCCAAGACGGCATACCGAGGTGCTTTGACCCGGATTTTCCGGGCTTTTACCTTGTCATCCGGCAGCGTTCCATTCTCCAAGTACTCCAGAAGGGGTGTGATCCAGGACTCAGTTTCTCGCACTACTGCAACTTGGCTGGGTTGCTCATATCCCCGGGTGGTTATCATCTCCATGTACAGATTCCGGTCTTGGCTCGGCTTGAGCTCCGAAGAGGCCAACTTACTTAACGCATCCGCCTTACAGTTTTCCTCCCGGGGAACCTGTGTTAGTGTCACCCGGAGGAAACCCTGCATCATCAACTTCACTGCCTCCAAATATTTCTGCAAGCTTTTTTTCTTTTGCCTCATACTCCCCATTGACTTGCTGTACCACAATGGCTGAGTCACTGTAAGATTGTATCACCTTGGCACCTGTTTCCCGGGCCAGGCGTAGCCCGGCAAGGAGGGCCTCATACTCGGCTTCATTGTTGGTGGTTTTAAACTCAAACTGCAGCGCATACCGATACTCCTTGCCACCGGGACTGACCAACACGACCCCGGCCCCGCTTCCCTCGGCGTGGGAGGAGCCATCCACGTGCAACTTCCACTCCGGCTCACCTTCCCCCGGGTCCTCGGCGGCATTGTCCGCCATCTCGACTAGGAAATCAGCCAAAGCCTGCCCTTTGATAGACTTCCTCGCCTGATAAGTGATCTCGTGCTCTCCCAACTCGATCGCCCACTTCATCATCCGGCCAGAAGCTTCTGGTTTCATCATGACTTGCCGAAGTGGGTGATTTGTGAGGACTATGATAGGGTGGCCTTGAAAGTATGGACGAAGTCTCCGGGACGCGTGCACTAGTGCCAGCAGCAAACGTTCTAGTGAAGAGTAGCGCGTCTCCGGTCCTTGAAGAGCCATGCTTACAAAATACACCGGGCTCTGCGACTTTCCGGACCCTCGAACCAAGGCCGCACTTATTGCTTGATCCGTGGCTGCCAGTTACAAGAACAACTCCTCCCCCGGAACTGGCTTGGATAAGGTCGGGAGTTTCCCCAAGTGCTCCTTCAATTCCTTGAACGCTTGCTCGCATTCGGGAGTCCATTCAAACTTTTTTGCTCGCCTCAAAATGTTGAAAAAAGGCAGCTGCTTCTCCGCTCCCCGTGACAGGAATCTGCTCAGCGCCGCCAAGGACCCGGTTAAGCGCTGCACATCTTTTACCTTACTTGGGGAGGGCATACTCAGGATTGCTTCAACTTTTCCGGGTTTACATCAATCCCCCGGTTTGACACCATATAGCCCAAAAACTTGCCTGCCGCCACTCCGATGGTGCTCTTCTCCGGGCTCAATTTCAGGTTTACCTCTCTTAGCACAACGAAAAGCTCCCGGAGGTCATCCAAGAAAGCGTCATGTGTCCTGCTCTTGATCACCATATCATCCACATAGACCTCCATGATTCTCCCCAGCTGGTTCTTGAACACCCAATCCACCATGCGCTGGTATGTTGCTCCTGCATTTTTAAGACCGAATGGCATTTTCCTGTAACAAAAAGTGCCAAAGTCAGTGATAAAAGAGGTTTTCGGCCGATCCTCCGGAGCCATGACGATCTGGTGGTATCCCCGGTGTGCGTCGAAAAAGGCTAGGAGCTGATAGCCCGTTATAGCTTCCACCAGCTGATCAATGGAGGGCAACGGGTAACTGTCTTTAGGACAGCACTTGTTCAAGTCCGTAAAATCGATACACATCCTCCAGGATCCGTCATACTTTTTCACCAGGACCGGGTTGGCAATCCACTCCGGGTAAGTGATCTCTTCTACCATTCCCGCGTCCAGCATCCTCTTCACTTCCGCCCGGACGAATTCTACCCGATCTGCTGCCAAGACTCTTTTCTTTTGCCTTATAGGCTTCAGATCCGGGTAGACATTCAACCGGTGTATGGCGAATTCTTCTGGTATCCCCGTCAAGTCTTCCGTTCCCCACGAGAATACATCCTCGTACTCCTTAAGTAACTTCCGGAGCTCCTCCTTCACATCCTCCGGGAGATGCTTCCCGACACTGACCTTCCCCCGGGATCCTACCTCCATATCCTCCACTTCAAAAGAAGCCGGGTCACCATGCACGGCTCCTACTATGTTATCCTTCCCGGAACACTCCCCGGGTTCCGATACGTTTGTTCTTTCTGATCCTCCGTTCTTGGCCTCCTTTATCACAGTGAGCATGCAGCTGCGTGCGGTCGTTTGATTGCCAATAACCGAAGTAATTCCTTGGTCCGTCGGGAACTTCATGGTTAAATGGTAGGGTGAACATATCGCCCGAGCCTGCGTCAACCAGGGCCGTCCTATGATCATGTTGTACGGGGAGGAAGCATTTATGACTGCAAAGTTACACAGGACAGTGCACCTCTTGTTAATATCCAGATGATCAATAAGGGTCACACGTAGTGCTATAATACCCAGCGGGTGGACTGTGCGACCCGTAAATCCTGATAGCGGGGACATGCATGGCTTCAAGTTCTGTCGACCGATGTGCAATTGATCGAAACAATCAGCGAACATGATCTCTACGCTGCTCCCATCATCCACAAAAACTCGCTTTATCACCACACCTTCTACCTCTGCGGAGATCACCATTGGGTCAGAGTGAGGCACTTGGGCCGGGACCGCATCCTTCTCTGAAAAAGTGATCGTCTCATCATGTTTAAACCTCTTTCCCTGGATCTCCCCCGGGGGAACATACCTACTCTTGGCCTTCACCGCCGACAGTGTTTGCGCTCCATCTCCCACTATACCGTTGAGCACGTTTATCATCCGGGGTGCTCCAGGTCCCGGAAATCCTGGTCTGGGAGCTTGCGGGGCGGGGTTAGGAGCAATGTTGGCTTCCGCCGGGCGATTGCCGCCTTGGCCTCGGTTGTTTCTCCAGTTCCGTTTTCTTTCCTGTCCTGCCGGAGCAGCCGCCGGGTGTGCCTCCCCCGCCACACAGTCCCGGAGCTGACCCCACTCCACCAATTTCTGAATATCCGTCCGCAAGACGCGGCAGCCTTTTGTAGTGTGACCATAAGACTTATGAAACTCACACCATTTTTGAGCATTGGCCGGGGCCGGGACCCCCTGTATAACCGGGGGATCTGTGAAAAGACCCCGGTGAATGGCCAAAATCTCCGTTTTCGTCTTGGAGAGTGGAGTATACATTGGTCTCACTACCAACGTCTGCCCCCCCGGCGCAGATACCGCTCCCTGACCAGGGGGACGACTAGCCGATTCCTGTCTAACCCCCTGATGAGGAGTCGCCCGGAGCGTGGTTGTTTGGGTTGCTGTGGCCGTAATCACCCGCTGCTTGAAGAAACCGACTGTGTTCATCCGGGTATGGTTAGCTTCATGCACCATGCAATGCATTTCCACTGTCAACTGGAGGTGGTAAAAGGTTCCGGGCATATTCTTCATTAACTCGATGTAGAACATCTCGTCTCTCAACCCGTTCAAAAAGTTGCCTATCAGGGCCTTCTCGTGTAAGTGCCTGTCCTGGACCTTCATGGACTCAGCAATATACCGGACATAATATTGCCAAGTAGATTCTGTCTCCAACTGTCGCATAGCCAGGATCGTCGCCAGGTTGACAAAGTTGGTCTTCATCGCTGCATATCGGTGTACCAGGACTGTAGCAAAATCCCAGAAAGTCTTCAGTGAGCCCTGGGGAAGACTTTTGAACCAACTCAAACAGTTGCCCCGGAGGTAAGAAGGCAACAACTTGCACTGCAACGGCTCATCAATGTTCTGGGCACCCATGACACTGAGATAGGTGTGAACAAACTCTTCTGGGTCCCCGTCACCATTGTATGTCGGAACTCCGTCAGGCGCTTTGGTACCTACCGGCCATTTGTAGTTTAGCACCTTTGGAATCCATGGGGAATGAGGAACCATCCCCCGCCTACCAATCAGCTTGGTCAACCGGTCTTCAATGGACCCGTTGTTAAACGGGGTGTTGTATCCGCCATAAAATGGTTGGGCTTGCGGGTTTAAACCGCTTGGAAACTGCTGATCCTGATACTGCTG
Organism: Sherardia arvensis; assembly: GCA_948330725.1. Lineage (NCBI taxonomy): Eukaryota > Viridiplantae > Streptophyta > Magnoliopsida > Gentianales > Rubiaceae > Sherardia > Sherardia arvensis. Next base: position 33,057,120 of record OX415239.1, read on the forward strand.
CTGTCCTGGAAGAATCTGGTGACCAGGAGGCATCTGGTGACCTGGAGGCATCTGCTGACCTGGAGGCATCTGCTGACCTGGAGGCATCTGCTGACCTGGAGCCATCTGCTGACCTGGAGGCATCTGCTGACCTGGAGGCATCTGCTGACCCGGGGGCATATGCTGATATCCAGGTCCTCTTCTTCCATCCTTCTCCAGATCCACTACTTCGGGTACCTTGTTATGGGCTGCGGCCTTAGCCGCTTTCCATGCTCGAAATTCTCCGAATTCCTCGGCGTTGGTATGAATCGTTTCTGGATCTCCGCGCTCCGGGGCCTCTTCCCCGGAATCAAAATACTCCGGTTCGGATTCACCACCTTCTCCGAACGCTTCCTGGTCCTGCCTCTCCTTTTCCTGCCGGGCCTTCTCCCTCTGTTCCTTCTGCATCTCCCTGAGGGTACGTTCCGGCACTTTTTTCTTTCCTTGGCGCTTCTCGGCGGCAACACGGGCAGTCTCCTTGCGCGCTCGCTCCTTCTCCTCGGCCGCCTTCCGCGCCGCCTGGGCAGCCGCAGCCCTCTTTGTCTTAGGGCCACCTTCTGCCAGATTAGCTTTGGCGGGGGGCTCTTCCCCGGTCTTTTTAGGTCTGCCGCGGGGCATGACGAAGCAGGATCCCACTGGGCGTGCCAACTGATGCTACCAGTAAGCTCCGGGATACCAACTCCGGTACAGGGTAATCCGGGGAGAGCTGGAATCCTAACCCGCGGCCAATCTCTCACCTAGATCCTGCAAAACAAAGCCCCCGGGGTCACCCGAGGGTAGACGCTCCGGCGTGATGATGAAAATAGGGTTTTTTGCAGAGGAGAGAGAATATGAAGAAATACAGAGAGTATTTAAGTCTGATAAAACATACCTATTACTGTTGGTCACTCCTCTATTTATAATGGTGAGGATCAGAGAGGGCTTAGGCTAAGTGGTCCTCCTCTTGCCGCAACCCCGGGTGCGTCCAAGATAGCTGATGTCATGGGAGGACCACTGGTGGGCTTGACCCTCTCTTCTCCTTTACCAATATGTCCGCTGGGCCAGGATATGGGTTGAGGCCCATATCACCAGTAATGTCAAATATGAAATGTTATTGTAAATTTTATTATAAGTTCATTATTTGTTTGTTCATTATTATTTGGACTTATTAAATATTTGGTTTTAAAAATAGAAGAAAATTGGATAAATATGTAGTATTAAATGTTAATAAATTTTAGGAAATTAAAAATGGAGAAACTGTTGGGTTTGAGGTGAAAAAATATGGGGAATATGAGGTTTGCTTCCCCATTATGGAGAATGTGATTGGAGAAACTGTTGGACTTGCTCTTAGAATTGGAAATCTCATGAACTTGCATGATTAATCAATTATGTGTTTAGGTAAGAATTTAATGTGATCATTGGTCCTCCTAATATGTGGTTGTATACTTGAGTTGAAAATTCCTTTTTAACGTATGATTGTTATCAGCGAATAGCTAGATTTGTGGGTAGAACGTGGTCGTTTACTCCAATATCACAAAGTAGCAAATATGAATTGAGATTTATATGTGATCATCGTCTTAGTTCGTCCTAATTATCAAATGTCTTATTTGTATGCTCTCGTGATCGCGGGTATGTGAGTAAGTTTGTCACTCTCTAATCTTACTACCATTGTTGAGTTATCTATGATGTGATCATCTAGGTGAATCAACAATGAGAGCTTTTGAGTGGTGTGATCATCCTCTCTAGCTACACTCGAGAGAATAGGATGCTTTCGTCCTTGGCAAATGGTCTAAACTCCCTTGTAATTGCATTTGCCCGGTGATAAGTCGACAGATGGAAAGTGAAGTCATTTGCCTCCCAAGGTCTCATAATCTTAGAGTCTTCCCCTTAGCTTAGCTAATGATAGTTTAGTTTACTTTCGTAGTGTAATCAAAACCAAATTCAAAAACCCCCCTGTTTACATTGCTTTCTATATAATATATATGTATGCTTATTATTTACTTTAAAACACTCTAACAAGTCCCTTCTCCTTGTGGTTCGACCCCTACTTCCCACTATCTACTCTCTAGTAGTTAGAAGTTGTAGGTGATTTATAAATAGTATTTTGATCTCGCGGAGTCCCATTTAACGACGTGGGAATTCGCTTGTCAATGCAACATTTTATATTGTTGATCGTCCCGTCCTTGATAATTTCTGATTCCGGCCATCAAAACAAAAGGCTTGCTAAATACAATTCAATAGTTTACACTTACTGCCCAAATAAAATGATCCTAGATAACAAAAAGGACCTTAATCTAGATTAATTAGGTTGTACATCACTGTGGTATCGCAAATATTTTCTGAAACGCCAACCTCCTTAATTGGTCTGAATCCATTGCCAGAACTATTGAGTTTGGTAGAGACGAGAACGAAATTTTCTTCTCTCAATCGCGCTAGCTAATAACAGTGCATGGGATACATTATTAATTTGAAAGACAGATTCCAGGCCATGCATCATTAGCATACTAAGACGGCAAGAGAAATGGAGAATACCTAAATGCGCTGTGCCCACGCAACTCCATTATGCATGCTCAAAACCTCCATAAAAATGGCCCGTGGCGATCATATTCCAGAACGCACGGTTCAATTACCACACTTTCAAGCTTTCTTCAATTTTTCAAAGCATGAGCAACCGGTCGGAAAAGTCACAAACGCTTAATTTTGAAGCGGCTTATATATGAGGCGAAAATCGTTTTCCAATACGGACATACTCATAAATTTTTGTTGGGTTTTGCATGGAAAACGTACGCTGTCTTATTCTATACACTAGCGTGATGTCACCGCGCGTTGCGCGGTATATTTAGCACACTTATTAATGTTAATAAAATATTAACATTTTATAAATTTCAATTGAAATAAAAGGCAAAATCACTATAAAATCCAACTCTTTCATCAACTTGATTATTACTCTCACGATGAACAGACGTACCTGACTATTACCATAAATGAAATGTACACATAATGGTTGTTCTATTAAAATTTTATAGAAGTTGGACTTTCAAAAAATTTTGTTTTAAAAATTACTTTGCATTTTTATGTGTTATAATTGTTTTTTATCTAATGAGATAAATTCAACGTAATATTTTCAAATCAGTTTTCAAAATTTTGATATAAATATACACTTTTTACCATAACTAATAGTAAACTAATTTCTTTTATTTTAGTGAGAAATGCAATTATTAGTAAATTATTTCTAATTTCATAGTATATTTATCTCCATCAATTGAATATTTGCTAATATATAAGATACAAAATATTAGTGTCATTCATACTATGCTGATGATATTTTGTATAGAATATGCTGAAATCAATCAGATTTCAATTTTTTCAGGGAAGAAATATTACTAAAAAATTATATAAATATATATCTTTCTACTATGAGCACACAAGACATATTTTATATAAGATTTTCTCCATAAATGAATGTGTTTGCTTGGAAAATAAATATTATTTTATAATCACTACGTACAATGTCGTTTTTGCTTTCAAGTAAAATTTATGAATACCATAAAATATAACAAATATTGTATGATTAAAGAAAGTGTGTGCAAGACCACTTAAATGCGGTGAAGGAAATAATAAAAGTAGAATGTGTATAAGGTATAAAAGGAAATAAAACAGAATATTATAAGATGTAAGATGTTGTGTCTTGTCATCAACTATGCAACCGTCAACTATACGATTTAATAGCTGAAAAAACAAATTTCAAATAATAAAAAATGGTATCGAATTTTAAAGAATTAAAAACATTATCAAATTTAAGTACATACATGCCGAACAAAAACCATGATATATGAATCATATAAATCATCAAGCAAATCACCACCATCCAAGGTGCATAAATGTTAAGTTAGATGTGGTGAGAAGTTATTAAAACATAAAACCTTATTGATTAAAAAAATAAAACATCAAAACGGATCTCTTATGCTCCGATTCTAGGATATCTTGGAACTCCTTGGTATTTTGAACTTGAACATTTGCGGTAATTAGATCCAGGAAGATTGATTGGCAAATAAAGTGTTCCTTTCACCAGCTTGTCAAATTCTTGTTTCATTGCTCTGTAATGAACCCAGCTTGATTTATCATCTCCAAAAACATGATTAAATGACACGAAAAACGCCATCTAAATCCACAAAAATGCAGATTATAATCAATCAAATGTTAAAAAATCAATCATCTTTGATTAATCACCGTTGTATATATGCTTACTTCCTGGGTTTTTTCTTGAAGCTCGATGACTTTGCCATCCCAATTCTCCAGGAAGATCTTCACATACTTATCAATTGGGTTTCAGTTTTTATTTAACAGCAGAAGGGCCTACGAGAAACATGGCTGACCCTCTGATGTTCTTGTGAGTATTTCCAGAAACAGCACTGATACCATTCTGCCCTAAAATGTCCCCGATGGATTTAGGGTACCCTGGAACCAGCCCTTGCTGTCCTTCATTTAGGAGAATGTACCTGTTGAGCTCAGGGTCCATGGAGATAATTGTAGGGCACCCCAATATGTGTGTTTTGAAAACATCCCCATATCTGCAAAATGGGATGAATCTTGTTTCATTAGATTAGTGGATTAGAACAAAAATGTAAATATTTTCACTTACTTATATATTTACACATGCTAAAATTAAGAAGATATGTACTACATGAATGATATATATCATGTTCATCCTGGGATCAATCCTGCAAAAATATTGTGAAAGAAACAAAAACAAACCTACAAAAATAATAATAAGCTACGGCGAAGTATGTAAAACCTGTAATCATGTAAAAATGTAAACCGAAAAACCAAAAGAATCTTGATCGTGAAATCTAAAGATACTCTAAAAATCTGCAAAAACAAAGTGAGTGGTCGGATGCTACTATACAATCTGCTGCACAACGGAGGTTCAATTAACCGATTGATATGTTGCTGTTTTACAGAGATTTACCAGGTAATAGTGATAAAATATGTTTAGATCCAGAACAAACAAAAATCATGCACAACAAAATAAAAAAGATTGAACATGGATCCCTTGGAGTACGAAGACAGCAAAACTCGGCCTCTCCAATTCTTGAACAGATAATGATGCGATGTTTGGTTTGATTATAATGTCATGGAGAACTTGGTAATGGTTCTATATGAATGGTGGGCAAAATATTTAATGATTTAATAGATATATGTATATAGAATTTTACTGCTTGGGAAAAATAAAAGGGAAAAGTAATGCATAATATGGAATAATGTGGTGTGGCAAAAATAAATAAAGGAAAAGGATTAGCAACAAAATATTGATGGTTTACAAAAAAGGGAAACGGTATACATTTAGACAAAAGAAACATATATATGTATGGCAACACAATATTATAAAAGTGGATTCGCCAATATCATAAAATAAATGAAATTTAAAGAAAATTAAAAATAAATATATGAAAATTGATGTGCCGGAATATGGTTATCTGTGATGGTTATGTGGTGGATTTGATTAAAATTACGTAATTTAATATATTTTTTATTAATTTATATTCACCGAACTAATGACTCTTTTAGTTCAGTTTAGGAAGAAGATCCACTGGTTGAGGGATCATAGCTACTTCACTTGTTGGGATACTATGCTGCAGTATTCAGATGATCGGATGATCTGCAAAAATATGATTTAGAGGACCGTCCCTTCTTCTCCAACGTTCTTTTAACATAGTCATTTCATCATAGTTGAGTGATCAAAAGTGAAATTTTAGTAAAGTTTGATGATCAATTATATGGACTTTATTCTAGTTATTTTCCTGTTTTAACATAATCATTTTATCTAGTTAGATTCAATGAAGGATTAAATTGAATTAAATTTATAATTTTAGTTTAATTGAACTTCATTGAGTTTGCTCATATTCATTTTAAATTCAACCCCGTTTAAGACATGGAAACTAGAGTGGATTTAAATCACATTAGAGAAAAAGTAATGAAACTAAATTAATATTATAAGGATGCATAACTAGATTTTGATTAATCAACCAAGATTTAATAAATTAGCATCATGGAATTTTTTATGAAATTGAGCTGAATTAAATTCTGTAAAGTTGAAATGAATTAAATTATAAAATATGTAAAAACTAAACTATGGAACTGTGTTGATTTCTAATCAAACTAGATTGGACTCATGTAAAACTAAATAAATTTTAATTTAATATAAACTGAAATATATATTAGGCGTACGTATATTGAAAATTCATTTAAAAGACCAGCTAATTTTCTAATGATATGGAACTACCACTATGTATTTACACTCAAATGATATATTTTTGTGTTAAAATATTGATCATTTTAAACTAAATATGAGTTGGTTTCTGGAGTGACCGTCTATATTATAGCTATAATATAGACCAAAGACTACATTAGAATATGGAAGGAAGGAGGTTCTTAGTTGCAAAATTTTGTAAAAAATATTGTTCACCGTTACTGTTCACACAAGAATATGTACTCAAATCAGGTAATATTTCATATTAAGACCTACATTTTTCATAGTTAAACAACTATATTTCAAAAACGAAGGTATTTAGACTAAAATCACAAGTTTTCAAAGTAAAAGTATGAGATTTCATGAATGAACAGACACAAAATTAAAAGGTTAAGTTTTTAAAGGTAAAGCATGAGATTTCACAAAAATTAAACAGGTGCAGATTAAAAGGTCAAGTTTTCAAATTAAATACAGTAAATTTCATAAAATTGAAGATGTGAATAGTCACTTTAAAACATACATAATTCACATTAAAAGTTACAGTTTTCATAGTAAAACAACCATATTTCATAAACGAAAGTATTTAGACTAAATGCACAAGTTTTCAAAGTAAAAGCATGAGATTTCATGAATGAACAGACACAAAATTAAAAGGTTAAGTTTTTAAAGCTAAAGCATGAGATTTCACAAAAAGTAAACAAGTGCATATTAAAAGGTCAAGTTTTCAAATTAAATACAGTTAATTTCATAAAATTGAAGATGTGAAGAGTCACTTTAAAACAGACATAATTCACATTAAAAGTTACAGTTATCATAGTAAAACAATCATATATCATAAACAAAAGTATTTAGACTAAAATCACAAGTTTTCAAAGTAAAAGTATGAGATTTAATGAATGAATAGATACAAAATTAAAAGGTTAAATATTTAAAGGTAAAGTATGAGATTTCACAAAAAATAAATAAAGGCACATTAAAAAATCCAGTTTTTAAGTTAAATACAGTAAATTTTATAAAATTGAAGATGTGAATAGTCACTTTAAAACAGGCATAATTCACATTAAAAATTACAATTTTCATAGTAAAACAACCATATTTCATAAAAGATAGTATTAAACTAAAATCACAGATTTTGAAAATAAAAACATAGATTTCACAAATAAAAATAAACGAAAGTATTTGACTAAAATATGATTAGTCCGGTGAATTAGGGGCAGGAAATAGGAAATAATATTGAATTATCTCGGTGGATCCCACGTATTATACACTACTGATGTGCACGAGTTTCCTTCCCAGCATTTTCAGCGCGTTTGTTAAATTAGAAAACAGTCCCAGCGCGTCTAGTTTATAATTAAAATATAAGAACCTCCTTTCCTTCTTAATTTATTATTTCATCCCTATTTCCCATTTACTTTACAATTAAACCTGGTCCATAAATATCTAGAAATATAAACGGTCTATTTCAAAACTAATTAACTAAAAAGCATATAATAAAATATATTTGAATACAAAAATTCAAGAAATTCCATATAAATTTTAAAAAAATTTAAGTAATAAAAAATACAACTGAAATTAAATGATAAACAATTAAAGCGTATAAATACTTTCATGGAAAATCGGAAAAATTAAATTTCAAGAGATTTTCTCATAAATTTCATACAATTATAAGTTTTGTAAATATAAGTGTAATAATATACCATGGTACCACCTATTTGGTAATTATATATGTAAAATTTTTAGAAGTTAACAACTCTTTGTTCATAATATTCCATTTATTGAAAACATAACAATCTAATTAGACGAACACGTTTAATGCGCGCGTGCATGAATTTACTTAATTTAATTATCTATGTTTAAATGGGCGTGTATTCCGCATGCGCTCCATGCACGAGAAGAAAAAAAAAATGGCATGCTAGATGCAGTCTGTATTTTGTTTATTTTGCCGTTCAAAATAAAATTACGTCATCGGTATATATGATATGGTTCATAATTATGTATATCAGATATATACATCATATATTATTTCAATTGCATACAATTGCAAATCAGTATTATATCATAACTACTGTGTATGATTATGTAATAAAAATACGGACTGACCTTTCAATACTGCGAGGGAAAAAGAATCGGATTTTGATGCAAAGAAAGACAAAGGATACATCATGAAAAAGAAAAATTGGTTGTGGCATACTCAAACGGTAACAAGCGAACAAAATAATTAGTCGGTAAAATTATATTTATTTATTTAATCTTTGAAAAGATAAATCTCATGGAGTTTATTAACTTCAATTTTATTTTAATTATAATAATTCTAATAATACCACCTATTTGGAAATTATGTGAAATTTAAAAAAATTAAAAATACTTTGTTCATAATATTTCCATTTATATGAAAACCTAACAATCTAATTAGACGAGCACAGTTAATGCGTGCATGCTTTAAATGGGCACGCACGCTCCGTGCATGCATAATCTATCTATAAAGTAAGGGGCTGATATTCCCAGAGTAATATTTAGCATCCAGAGCAAAAATATGTTATATTTTCTAACTTACCCTTTATTACTTTATAGAGCATAAATATTCATCTTTTCTCTTTAATTAATATCGTGTACCAAACTTTCGACGGCGGCTTATTATGCTAAACTGATCAAAATTAGATCAACAAAATATGATAAAAAATTATATATTAATGGGAGCAAAGCCGGGGAGCAATGTCGGATTAAGAAAAACGAAGAAGAGACCGCAACCTCAGAGAAGACTCTGCAAACCTCAAACTCCTCCAACCAAATCGGCAGCGGCGAGGTCAAACCGGACCAGCTTTTCCAGGAAACCGCCAACTACATCGTACTCCTCCGAACCCAGATATCCGTTCAGCAGCAATTGGTCGACTTTTATGGCTCCGATTCTGCCGCCACCGCTGCTCAGTCTCAGCAGAACTGAAGCTCCGCCGCCGCCGCCGATGTAGTACCTCGTAGCGGTAACAATGTTAATTTCATCATCACTCATCATCGATCTCCCTAAGGGTTATTGAGTGGTTCCTTTTACGATGACGGTGGTGATGATTTGTTATTCCATTTTTATGCGTCTGGTGTTCAAATTGGCTCTGGATGCTAAATCAGCACCCGAAGGAAATATACAAAGATGGCTCCGGAAAGAATAACTGGAGAATAAAATTAGAGAAATTAAAAAGAATATTATTAATGAAGGGTATTTTAGGTAATATAACATATTTTTGCTCTGGATCTAAATATTGCTCTGGCAATATCAGCACCCTAAAGTAAGCTTTAATTTGATTGTAACACGTGTCTGAAAGGGCTAAATCTGTAATTCTAAAAATAATGAGTTTTTTACCTAACTAACTTTAGTCACAAAATTAATAATCAAAATAATCTTATTCTGATTTTAATTACCTAACTAATACTCTCTGACAAGTGGGATACACGTATTATCCTACGTGATATCTATTAGGTACAACTATCGATTATGATTTTCAAGCTTGTTTCTGAATGTTGCTTCACTCAGCTCCTCATCAGCTTCTTGACTCTCCTTTCCTGTCTCTGGATAAATGATTCTGATGTCCACATCGTTATCATTAGTTACAGAATATCCACAACAAACTCTTCCTTCCCAATCAACCAAAATTGGCTGCTTTTAGCCAAGCCATATCCAGGAGCCATGACCTCTTCAGAGACACCAAACGGCTAAGTGAGCTCGATAAACCGTTTCAGAGCCGCTGGCCTTATCGGCTCAGATGCAACCATGAGGAAGGCTAATGAGGAGATCGATTAAACTTCTGCTCTTTGCTCGATTCCAACTTTCGTGCCACGAGTTCAAAGGCAAAGTTTGGTCCAGCGCTATGAGTAGCATGGTACTTTCTCATCACTTTCAACCAAAGCAAAGGATCTTTGATGAATGTAGTTGGGGAGAAGAGAACAGCAGAACCACCACTAATCATACTGTTCAAAAGGCCACCGATCAACCCCAAATCATGGTACTGTGGCAGCCATCTTACAAGAACTATTTTTGATGTGCTCAGTATCTTCTCCTCATGAGCTTCACATTATGAATTAGCCCAGAATGGCTTATCATGACTCCCTTGGCTTCACAGGTTGAGCCTGATGTGACCTGAAGAAAGCACAAATCATTCACCTTTGGCTCACTAACATCCGTAACTGCTTCACTGAAGCCTGCAACAATCTTAGACTTCATAATCCAAACATCAGTGTAGAACCATGGAAGATTAGGCTAGAGAAGAGACTTTTTCCCTTTAGCCTTCTTGAAAATCCTATTTTTGGCAGAAGAAGCAAGAACGCTGACATGCATGATAGTTAAAGGTTGAGAGAATTGCTCTAGGATTACAGCTCTTTGCAATGTTGCAGATGTGCAAAAGTACTTGTCCTCCTCTCTGGGATGGACGTGGTGGAATAACAGGCACTGGAATAACTCCAGCTCGAAGGCATCCGAAGAAAGCGTTGACAAAAACAAGGCCTGGAATGTACACCAGGAGAACTCTATGTCAAGAGCTTCTGAGTGACAGCTGAAGCATAAGTGTCCAGTTTTCTGAATGTTCTTTGAGATACCTTCACTCCCTTTTCATTGATCCATGTCAACATTCTCCTATCTCTAGTTACTGCATGATTTTCCCAGTGTCATAAATAGCTGTTTAAAGAAGGAAGATCGGGGTCCAGGAAGCTCTAGCTAGCTGTCGATCAGCAATCTCTGAGTTTGATTTTATGGAAGCAATCTCCCGGAAGCTCATCGTCGGAAGAGAGCTATATTGTCGGAAGAAAGAAGTTTTGTATTTTAATAAATCTTCTGATGGCTTTTAACCTTTCAGAAAAGAAATTAAAAGATATCCACATAATATAAATTAATAATGTAGAATAATACACGCAGTATAATATGTGTATCCCACTTGGTATGGAAAGTATTATTTAGGTAATTAAAATCAGAATAAGATTATTTTTATTATTATTTTCGTAAAGATGGTTATTATTATTATTTTAAACAACAGATACAACTTTCTCTCTCTAACAATTTGCTCTCACTTCTCTCTACCCCCAACGTTAATATTTCCTAATTTTCAGCCTAATGCCCCACTTTTCTCAGTTCCAGTGTACTATTCCTTGCCATTAACGTCTAAATAACGGCTCTTAGGATGGCGGCGCCGCCGCAGCCCCGCGGCGGCAACCCCCAAAACCGGTCCTTTTTGCAAGCTCTTACCTCGAAACCGCCCCCTCTCTCCCCCACGCTACCTAATAACCCCGAAATAGTCCCCATTGGTGAACACAAAGGGAAGATTGCTTGCATTGTTTCGCCGAAGCAAGCTTCTCATCTAGCGGCTCACTACCAAAAGGCTCTAATCGGCAAGTTCGAGAAGGGCAAGCCTAACATGGAATCACTAAATGAAGCTTTCAAATCCATTGGATTCAACTCCAACTTCCAGATCGGTGCCATCGATTAGAGGCACATACTGAGAAGGTTTGAAGACCATGAAGACTACCAGCGGTGCTGGATGAAAGGGCTATTGAATCTAAAATGTTTTCCGATGAAAGTGCTTAAGTGGTCTACTGATTTCATCCCAGGTACTGAGTCATCTGTGGTTCCAGTTTGGATCACTATACACCAGGTCCCTATCTTTCTCTACAATACTGTAATGCTAGAATTTATAGGGAATAGAGTAGGAAATTTTATCAAAATGGACTCAGCAACAGCCTCCCTCACTAGGCCATCAGCTGTCACTAGTGGACAAGTATAGGTTTCTCGGCACCATATTTACGGTGTTTTGGGCATATTTCTGCGGAACCTCCGAGTAACTAAGTTACGAACTCGTAACCTGTAGTTCGCCTAGGGCAAAAAAAAATACACGGCGTTTCCAATTTATAAGACGGCATTTTGGAAAATGTCTTAAAAATGTGAAGTTCAAGCGATATCGCAATCAGGTTCGTTAAAAAGTGAATTTATTAGTGATATCGCTACAAACACACGCCAAATGTTTGGAATGTGGTTCCTCATACATGGTGGAAGATTCAGATGTTGCGATTTCGCCAGTTGTGAACGCCTGCAAGCGATATTCCCGGTAGCGAGTTCGCTTTTAGTTTCGACTACAGCTGGAATGATTTACTAAATCGTTCGCCTGTTCTGACAAAGGGATAGCGAGTTTGTAAGCGTGATGTAGGGAGGGAGTGAATGTGTTTTGCGATGTATAAACTTACTCAAATGTTAGTTTGTGATATTCTCCACGCTAAGTTACACAATTGGTTGATATTATCATTGTATATATGTACTATCCTTGCATTGTTATTTATTAGACTATTAGAGTGATTATCATTTATATTTGTTATTAGACTAGTAGAGTGATTGTTATTCATTGTTATTTATCATTTCGAGTGAATAATAAGTTGAATAATATTTATAGATTTAACATAAGAAATTTGTGATTTATATTATTAGGTTATTAAAATTTAAATTGTATTTTCGATAGGAAAAGAAAAAGAAACGAAAATAAATTACGAAAAAGAAAGAAATCTATTTCGAGTAAATTTTAGTTTGTTGGTTAATTATAAATCACACAATTAAATTTATTTGAAATTATCTTGATTTCACAATTAAATTTATTTGAAATTATCTTGATTTATATGACTGGTTAGAGTCTTTGATTCCAATTCTAAAACTTGCACATTTTTTCTATATATATCCAGATTATGAGTATTCGAGGGAGTGAATTTTAGAATCATTTACAAATCTATATTTTATTATAAAGACTTTTTTTTTAAAAAAATATTGAAAATGATCATCAATATAAACTGCATATACATTGTTTAACTGTATGAGTATAAAATTTGTAGGGACGCATTTATAATTTCTATAAGTATCTATTAAGAGCTTTTTTTGCCATTTTTTACATTATTTTTTGCATGAATCGTGTTATTCAAAAAATAAAATTGACATTAATGTTGAAAATCAATGATTGTGTTTAAATTTAAATTTATTTTAAACTATTTAGTTTGTTATTTAAATTTATTAGTTTGTATTCAAATATTAAAACTGACATTTTGCAACAAAAAAAAACATATAATAGTTGCATAATTTTCCTAATTTAAAAAAAATAAAAATGGTAATCCTGCTTTCTTTTTAACACTGTTTATTTAGCATTAATCTTAGCCGTCAATCACATAATTTGATCTAATCTCAGCTGTTGATTGTTCATCTATATAGAGACACCTTATCTTCTCACACATATAACCCCAATTCTCCTTCTCACAAATCCTGAACCCTCTCTCCGGCAGAACGAGCTCCCGACGCTCCCGCCCCTCCCTCCCTTCCCGCCGCCGTCTACGCCCTCCCCTCCCTCCGCCGTCCACGTCTCCGTCGGATCCCTCTAAAGAAGACGTCTCCCCGCCTACTCAACACCTTCACGGGATAAGCAAAACCGGAGGGCTGTCCAAACTGCTTCACGGGCTTCGTGCCGTCGTTGCTGTCCGGCTGTGTGTGCCTCGACCTCTTTCAATCGCAGGTTTTGATTGTATTAGCATCTCTCCTCTTCTTGTTGTATTGTTATTATTGTCAATTGAGAAAGTTTGGATTTTGATTGTAGATTCTTAATGGGTTCGAGCATAAAGTTTGGATTTTGATTGTAGGTTCTTAATGGGTTCGAGGAGATTGATGCCAGGAGTTATTCACCTTTCTTTTTGGAGTCAGAATTGATTTTCATCTGGGTCTCTGGTTCCTGTCGGAACAGGGCTAGTCGGAAAGTTCTTTCTCCCACTTGCGAAGTATATTCAATTTCGTAAGTACGTCTCGCAAGTGGGGAATTTTTTTCCCAATCCTAAAGAGGTTACGAGTTCGTAAGGCTATTCGCCAGTGATCGAAACCAGTTGCGGTATCGTAACGAGTTACGGCGTTTTGAATAACCGCCGTGCCATCAAATCCATTTTTACGGCACGTCTCGTTACGGCACTTGCAAAACGCCTTGTATGAGCTGATAGAACCGCCTAGTATCTTATGTGTGTGCACTAGTGTGTAAAGCTTTGTGTGGAGATAGATTTGCAGAAGAAATTGCATACTGAAATTATTGTAGGAGTCTCTAGTTTTATAGTTGATCTAGACATTGAGTATGTGGAGCTCCTAGAATATTGTCAGATATGCAGAAAACTAGGAAACTCCTCAAATGAATATAGACTGTCACAAAATAGCACCAACGAGGGATGGAAGCTCCAGTCAAAGAAACAACAGCCACCACTTACAAAATTCCAAACATACAGAAAGCCAGCCCCTCACCCAAAAAATAATGGCATAGCTCCAAATAGAGTTATATCACCTAGTGTTAATGATCCCTCTGTCAGCCCTCCCACTGCCACCATTCCATCAATAAGCCCTCCCACTGATCATACCCCTTCCGACATAGATATTCCACCTTCCGGGGAGACTTCTGGCATTACAGCTAAGGAAAAGGCAAGAGTGATTGCAGCTCAAGAACTGAAGAAAAAATCACCTATGAATACCCTCTCTGAGCTGGATAACTCCCCCTCAAATAATCCCCCCTCAGAATGCATAGCCCCTACTGTCATAAGAAAAGTGAACCAGAATGTGCCCATCCATGAGAGTTATGAAATCAAAAGACTGGAATGGAGACCTATTACCAAGCCTAAACCTGTCATATATGCCAAGAATGATCTACATGTCACCTCAAGAATCAATCCTATGAATGAAAATACATTCTTTACTACTGACCATGCTACCTATTTTTCTCTGGATAAGAACAAGACAAATAGATTCCTTCCACTGCAACAAATGAGCTCCTTGTCTGAATCAGAAGATGATGAGGTGCCATTAAATGACTCAGAACAAAACTCCAAGGATGAACTAGCTGCGGCAGACAAAATGAATGAGGCTACTCCAGTCCTCCCTACAAAAAAGAAAAATCAGGTAAACACAGCTCCGGTGAGACGATCCACCAAACTTATGGCAAAAAAGACTCCTGCTATTAAGCTTAAAACTTACTTCACTCAGTTTAATCAGATTATGTCTGGTTCTGCCACAAAAAGCCCTCTCAATAGTTCGAATGATCGTTAAACCCTTGAAAATGAATTTACTGGTTTGGAACATTAGGGGAATGAACACTTCACTAGACAGATTGATGGAATTAACTCTTATTCATAGGTTTGATCTTATCTGCTTAATTGAACCTATGCATGAAAATGCTAAATGTGTTGAATTTGCTTATGCACTTAAGTTCTCAACATGCATCACTGCTCAAAATGAAAGGATTTGGCTAATGTGGAGTGACAACATTAATATTTCACTAATCCAAAACAACCTCCAATTTTTACATGTTTCCTTAAACTGTCTTAAATTAAATGCATGTATGGAAGCTGTATTTGTTTATGGTCTAAGAACAAGGAAAGAAAGAGAGCAACTTTGGTTAGATCTTGCTAATATTTTCAGTTCTGAAACAATGTTTATTGGTGATTTTAATGCCATTGCTTCCATATCTGAGTATAAGGGTATGTCCTCACCTAGTTTAAGAAGTATCAGAGATTTTGCTTCTTTTATTGATTCTATGCCTCTGGAACATATGAATACTGTGGGTAATGCTTTTACTTGGACAAATGGGAGATGCAAAAATTTGTTGGATCTTAGTCAAAATGGTAGGAATAAAACCCCTACTATTAAAATATTGGACAGAGGCTTGTGTACCCCTTACTGGAAACTTAAATTCCCAGATTCATCCATTCTTGTGCTTAATAAAGAAACCAGTGATAATTGTCCCTTGCTTTTATGTTTAGGTAGCCAATTAAAATCATCTCCCAGATCATTTCGATTTATTAACACTTGGTTTAAAAGGGAAAATTTCCTCCAGGTCATTCATAAAAATTGGACTGCTAATATTCAAGAGTCTGGCATGTTAAAATTCTATCTTAAATTGCTCAGACTGAAAAAGTGTTTGAAAAAATGGAACATTGAGGTTTTTGGAAACATACACCAAAATGTTATAGATGCAGAAGAGTGTCTTAGGTTACAAGATCTAGCCTATGATGGTAATCAGTGTGAAACAGAACTGATATCTCTCAGATAGGCTAAATCCAAGTTAACTAAAGCCATTAAAGAGCAGAAACATTTTTTTAAATATAAAGCAAAAATAAAATGGCTTAAAGATGGAGATGATAACTCCCAGTTTTTTCATAATTCATTAAGGGGAAGGAAGAGCAAAATGACCATTACATAAATTATGAACTCTTCTGGTGAATGGCTTGATGAGATGTCTGAAATAGAAAAAGAGGGAGTGTCCTTCTTTTCTAACATTCTCACTGTTGATAATGATCCAGAACAGGACAAATTTTATTCTCATTTTCTGGCTCAGATCCCCAGGCTCATTTCCTGTGAAGATAATATTGAATTGACAAAACCTGTTTCTTTGATTGAGCTTAAAAAAGTGGTTTTTCCCTTAATAAACAAAGCAGTCCAGGTCCAGATGGTTTTACTACCAATTTTTACATGAAAGCTTGGGATATAATTCACACTGATTTACTGCATGCAACTAATGATTTTTTGTCTAGTTCTTCACTGCCTAGAGGTCTTGCTAGTACCTGGATAGCCATCATCCCAAAAATTGACACCCCTCTACCTTTAGTGATTGACAGCTTTCAAATTGACAAGCATGCAACAGCTTTCAAAATCAGAGAAATAAAAAATATTTTGGGCATGAAAAAAGGAAATAGGTAGAATGAAAAATGTTTACTTCCAGCCAATAATTGAAATGATTGACAGAAGGCTAAATAACTGGAAGAACAGGTGGCTATCTCAAGGGGGTAAGCTTATACTTATGAATTCTTGCATGTATTCTCTACCCCAACATGTCTGGGCAGTGCTAGAACCAACTGTGTATATTCACAAAACAATAAAAAGAAGATTAGCAATTTTCTTTTGGGGTTCTGTGGATAATAAACCTAAAAAGTCCTGAAAAAAATGGAATGATCTTTGTTTTCCAACTGCAGAAAATGGTTTAAGCTTCAGAAATATTTCCACCATAGTGAAGACCTTTTCTGTCAAACTATGGTGGAAATCCCAATTAGGTTTAGCCCCCTGGACAATTTTTCTGGCCTCACTTCCCTCATCTTCAAAAACCTCTCAGACATGGAAGCACATTTATAA
Source organism: Sherardia arvensis (assembly GCA_948330725.1). Lineage (NCBI taxonomy): Eukaryota > Viridiplantae > Streptophyta > Magnoliopsida > Gentianales > Rubiaceae > Sherardia > Sherardia arvensis. The sequence goes on from OX415239.1 coordinate 33,074,522, forward strand.
AATTAATGTTTTTGCTGAGAGAAACTCTAGGGTTATTATTGGCAATGGGGCCTGCAGTTTTTGGAATTCAAATTGGACAGGTGATGGAGCCATTTATGATAATATTGATCCCCAGAACACTCAAATTCCTGAAGATTGCACAATCCAAACTTTTATTGAAAACATGCAAGAATTTATAAGTCAACTTTCACAGTATGCTGACTCTTCCCTTCTCTCTACCTTACAGGATGCTTCCCTAAAAATGCACAGAAATGACAAGCTCATATGGAAAGCTGATCCTCTGGGCCAATTTACATTTAAATCAACCTACAACCTGCTCAGACCCAAAAGGAGACCAGCTAGATCACTAAAGAGCATCTGGAACTCTAGGGTTCAGAAAAAAATATCCATCTTCATGTGGAAGGTAATGAACTCCATTCTGCCCTTTGATGATGTTTTAATTTACTATGGGTTCAATATTGCTTCTAAATATTGTTTGTGTGAGCATGAAGATTCACTGGACCATCTTTTCAATTCATGTAAAATTGCAACTCTGGTCTGGGGAGGTATTAACACTTTTGTCAACATACAAACCCCTACTTTTTGGGACTATATGGAACAGAATTTGTTACTATCTCTCTAAACAAGGACTATCTAGAATTCACTCTATATTAATACATAATATAGTCCTTTTTAATTGTTGGTGTCTGTGGAAGGCTAGAAATAGATATGTTTTTGATGGCATTATTCCTGATCCACGTTTCACTATCCAAGAGTCTAAATCACATGTTTACCACTCTTTTGCAGCTAAGCCATTTTTTATTTCCTCCCCCTTTGATATAGAACTTGCATCTGGTGGCTATTTTCCAAAATATCTTAAACCCCCTAAACCTAACATACAATCTGTTTCATGGGGTGAACCAGTATCTGACCTTAAGTGTAATATTGATGCTTCTTGGAGAAAGATTTCAGGTGACACAGGTCTGGGAGTTATAGTTAGAAACAATTATGGTGATTTTGTGTCTGCTGAATGTATCTTTACTCATTCCCTCTCCCCTTTGCATGTTGAAATCCTTGCTATTGGTCTAGCTCTATCAGTCAGTGCCTCTTATGATGATAATATCCAGATTGAATAAGATTGTGCATCAGCCATCAAAATGATTTTACAGCCCCAATCTGCACACTGGAAGTTATTTAATTTAGCTGATGATATACACCATAATCTCCATAATACCACTCTGTCCTATGTTCCCAGAGAAGCAAATCAAGTTTCTGACTCTATTGCTAAACATGCCTGTGAGCAGAAACTAGCAACAAAGATTTCATCTATCTCTCTCCTTCCTCCTGTTTCCAGAGGCCTATTGTTTTTGGATAAAGAGTCACTCCCAGCTATTAGATTTCATCCCCCATAGATCGGCTGCTACGCTCACTAATTTTTTGTTCCATGATTGCAGGTTTTTACTCAGAGTTTGAAGTCAGTTACTCACCTACCAGGGACCATCTCAACTCAGCAGCCCATTTTAGCTTCAATCCTGAAGCTCACTCAATTTTGGCACTTATGGAGATTATGTCTGTCTCTCTCTCTCTCAATGCCGCCTTGTGTTTTGTTTACAATTCGCTAATAGGCTTTGGAAGTAGGATTCAGAGAGACATAATACTCCTACCATCTACATCAAAATTTACTTAAATTAGCTTTAATTTTTACTTAGTCTCAATTTTGGAAGCTTGCCAAGCTTCATGGCCACTTGTGTGTGTCAATCTATGTCTTTATTCTTTTGTCTCTCACTTCATGTAGTGAGAGTGACTTACAAAACTTCTACCAAAATTCAATAATTTTGATTTTTTATGGATTGGGGTGCCAAATAAAATTCCCCTCATCTCTTGAGATGGTTTAACCTTAAAAAATATAAAAATAAAATAAAGATGGTTATTTAGATAAAAAACTCAAAAACAAATACACATAATTTAAGACTTAATTATTATGATCAAATTCAATTGATCTATGCTTAAAATTAAACTCCCGATCGAAAAAAGTGCCTAGATTTATCATTCCAAAAAAAAAACATAATTTTAGACTTAGAGCATCTCCAATGCTGGGCTGCAATATAGAAAAAGTGATGATCCACGTCAAACTGATGGTGGCCCAAGTTAAAATATTGCTCCAATGCAGGGATTCAGTATGACGTGGCCTTCATTATTTTTTGACAGCTGCAACTTGACCCTCCAAATATAGAGGGCCAAATTGCAGCCCTCTTCTATCTAGTCAGCCAAATTTAGGCTCGAATCACCTCAATCGGCGTCGCCAGCACTCTGCACACCCCTATTGTCGGTGCCAGAAATCCCTCGTCACTCTTCTCGTCGACGCTAGAAATCCCTCGGCGCCAGAAATCCCTCGTCACCCGTCTCGTCGGCGCTAGAAATCTCTCGTCGGCGCCAGAACTCTGCACGCCCAATCGCTGGCGCGGAAATCCCTCGTGGCGAGCGACTCCGGCGACTGCAGCGACTGTGGTGAGTTACTACAATAAGGGTCTTGCTTTCACTGAAGCTGAAAGAGATGCCTATTACTTGCGTGGACTTCTGCCTCCAAGTGTTTCATCACAGGAACTCCAGGTTCGGAACATTGATCACATTTCTGTGTAATTCTGTTTTTTAAAATGGAGAGCTTATTGGCACCTTTCCTTGGATTTGGTATCTTTTTAGGAGAAAAAATTGATGCAGACTCTTCGCAATTATACAGTACCCCTGCAAAGATACATGGCTATGATGGATCTCCAGGTATAGTGATAGTCTGCCTTCTTGTTGTTACTTCATTCAAAACTTGACTACTTCTGTTTAATATGTATTTTGGATAGTCATTCAGTCAGTCGGGTTTGTCTATTGAGAATGATAGTTTCTTGGTAGAAAAATAATCATGCATCGTGTGCATCACTACTTGAACTGCTTCCGTAGTGATCAAACTAATTGGTCGTTCTTCATAAGTGTAATGTAATAGATTCTAAAGTTCTTGCTGTTTTTCCGTGATTTATTGTTGAAAAATGGCTTTTAACGGACTGTTAGAAGATATCTGAAAGTTCACAGAAGTACTTTTGTCAGTTTTCCTATTTTTTTGTTATTGGCTTGGACTTTTAAATATATTTTTTGGATATAAGGAGACGGTTTGGACATGGAGGATCTGTATATAAATTATTTTTCCAAATGTGCAGGAACGAAATGAGATGCTATTCTCTAAGCTTCTGATCGATAATGTTGAAGAACTCTTACCTGCGGTATATACTCCAACAGTTGGTGAAGCTTTTCAGAAATATGGGAGCATTTTCAGACTATTTCTTTGGGTCAAAAGTGAAAATTAATATTTGATTTACCATTACTTGAAACCTATCCCAGGGAACGGGAATCCCTGTAGGGAAACTTTCTCTGTACACAGCCCTTGGTGGAGTACGCCCTTCAGTGGTGAGTATTATCCTCTTGCATCCGAATTCGGTGATGCTTGACATTGGTTTTTACTATGCATCTTAGGGATCAGGAGTCTGACTTGTGCTCCTATGAACAAGTATTGTTTTTTAAAACTCTTTGTTTCATGCAGTGCTTGCCTATAACAATTTATGTCGGCACAAACAATCAGAAGTTACTCGATGATGAGTTTTATATTGGACTACGCCAAAGAAGGGCAACTGGTAAGGTATCCTGGTTTCTTCTTCAACTTACGACATCATAATTTAAAGGCAAATACTATTAGCCCCTGTCAAATATTTGGTCTTTGTTAGCTTATATGCTGCCTGTTATTGTTTATACATGAATATGACGAACTTTTAGACGAGTTCATGGCTGCAGTGAAGCAAAACTATGGGGAGAAAGTCCTTGTGCAGGTACAGCGTGACACCATCAAGTATACTCTAATATTTCATTATTTAATTTCTGTACCATTCAGCTGTTTCTTATTATACCCGAGGAAATGTACTTATACACTTTGCCGTTTGAAGATTTCGCAAATCATAACGCATTTACGCTACTCGAGAAGTATGGAACAACCCATCTTGTGCTAATATTATGTTCGCTAGAGTTTTTTGCATGGTGATCATATGATTGGTACACATTTTCTGGACTGTAAGCTTATATTTACGCTTTTGAGGAAGCAGAATTGTGATGCTCTTTTATACCGCTGTATTCTTGTCTGCTGGAAACGTGTTTTGCCTGTATCTATTTGATGGCATGGTATTTGGTGACTTGGGTTTTGCAGTGTATAACTCATCATTCCCTTTTTTCTCTGGTTTGCATATAATGGAACGAGACTCTTTGGACCTTGCATTTCACATGTCGAATAGACATACGCTTTCAGTTGTCATCGCCCTTTGTGAAACAGGTCTCAACCTCGAGGTCCTAGCTGATGTTGTTAACGAGCTCCATCAAGATTCCTCTTCTGCTGCTGCTGCTACATCTACAAAAGATTAAGATGGTTCAGCGTCAGACCTTTTTAAAATGGAACAACAATCTTCTTGATTTAATTCTGCAGTTGTATTTGCCCAACAAAACATGCTGGCTGATTGAATAGTTTTTTTAGTTGTTAAATTTCAGTTGGCCTATCATATTCTCTCTGGAATTTTACTTGTAAAGAAAAATTGTGCAGATTAATGAAGTTTCATATTCTTGTAGGTAAATAGAAGGGTTTGATGAAAGAAAATAACAATTGAATTCCATGTCATATTGAAGCTCTACTTTTGACTTTAGCATTGGAGAGACAAAATTTAAAAGAACCCTCAATAAATTTGACATTGATTACATCATATTGAAGCTCCATTTAAAATGTGCCATATGGAGTAATTGACGCCCTGGATTCAATACTGCAGGAAAAAGTAAACACAACCTGAAAAAATATAAATAATAGATGGAGATGTGTAAATAAATAATAAATGATTAATTCTGGATGATTAATGTTGAAGATAGGATTAAGTGGATAATTGTTGGATTACTTTGACCAAATTCATCAATGTGTACAGCTAGGGCATTGTTTGTCTGATTTCAGAAAACAGTTTTGCATGAATAGAGCGCGTGCACTACTCACGTCTGTTTATACTTATGTAATTAATTTAGGGGAGCCCTATTTGCAGAGCCACATTCCCTATTCGCAGAGCCCAAATTCAACAAAAATACAAAATTGTCCTTAATAAATAATAGTACAATCACAAATTCATTAAAATTACATAAGACACATTCAGAAATATACAAATCACATAGGAGCAGGACTGAAAGCTTCTTCTTCAAAAGATTCAGGGCTCATTGCCTCCTCCACGTCCGAGCACGGAGCTCCGGCAACAGACGGACCGGAAGCAGTGGTCTTTCTAAGTGTTGGGGTTATAACAAGCACCATTCACAATGATTTGCTGGCAGTTAGCTCCATTCCCACAAGCATAATCTATGGCCTTCTGCATTTGCTCAGTAGAAGCAGTATCTTTGCACAAGCAGTAAGCAGCATCTGACCAGAAACAAGAAAACCACATCAACTCAACCACCTCAAAAAATTCCAATCTTTACAAGAAAATCTCAATGGTCCAACAAAATGCCAGCTAAAATTAGAACAATCAACAAATCATCAAAAAGTTTGAATCTTTACAAGAAAATGGCAGCCAAAATTAGAAAGAACCATCAACATGATCTACTCAAGTAAAGCTGCAATCTTTACAAGATCACATGAAGGATTTCATTTAAGAAAAAGGGCAACTAAATTTGCAAAGAACCTCAAACATCATCGACTATAAGTTTTGCAATCTTTGCAACAAAATCTCAATAATTCAACCAAAAGGGATGGCTAAAAACATCCTTTTTCAACACAATCAGCTCAAAAAAGTTCAATTCTAGAAGAGATGGTGTAAAGGAGCTTACTTGAATGGCCAGCCATGGCCAAGAAAAGCACCAAACAAGCAATAAAAACAGCCATCCTTGCTCTCTATGAGAGGGGTTATCAGGAAAAGTAGAGAAATGGGTGTTTCTAGAGAGAGTGAGGGTGGGTGAATGTGTCTAAATCTGGGGCTTATATATAAATGGAGAAAGGTGAGTTCTTGAAAAAGGTTTTTAGTGCATTATTATAATGAGTAAATTGAAGTTAGGAGAAAGTGTTTTTATGGGAAACAGAGCAAAGCCTGCTACTTTTGTCATGTATTGATTGTGTGACTCGGGATATGGGTTTTGCTGCCGAGAATGCGGGGGAACCCGAATCTGCCCTCGGCCGGAGCCGAATCGCCACCGAACGGCGGTGGCGGTGATGGTTGACTTTTTCGGCCGGATTTTGATTCACCCGATCGGCGGTCAAATTCGTCGGATTTCGATGATTTTTTCGGGGAATCTGGGGTTATGTGGGGCGGGCTTTCAGATCCCTAGGTACCCATAACGTGAATCAGAGCAGAGGATGGTGTTCTTGAGGATTTAGGTATTTTCGGGTTTTTTGCAAAATTTTCTGAAAATTTCTCCCAAATGAAATTAAGTGGAACAAGTGGGTCAAAATTAAAGAAAATGTACCATTATTTATTGAGGGCAATTTTGTATTTTTGCTAGATTTGGGCTCTGCAAATAGGGAATGTGGCTCTGCAAATAGGGCTTGTGTTATTTGAAATTAAACATAGAGTAAAACATGTTTTATGTAAAAATTTAAGATATTCTATATAAAATTTTAAATTAATAAAAAATACAATTCAAATTAAAAGGTAAACAGTATAAGTTAAAGCGTATAAATAGTTTCATGGAAAATCGGGAAATTTGGAGTTCAGTAGATTTTCTCATAACTTTAATACAATTATAAATTATGTAAACATAAGTGTAATAATACCACGGTGCCACCTATTTGGAAATTACGTAAAATTTATAAAAATTAACAACTCTTTGTTCATAATATTTCCATTTATTGAAAACTAACAATTTAATTAGACGAGCACAGTTACTGCGTGCATGATTTTACTTAATTTAATTATCCAAGTTTAAATGGGCGCGTATTCCGCACGCTAGGGCGAGCAGAAAAATAATTAGTCGGGCTCACAATACACCAACACAAATTAGTGAGTAAATTTAGGATTAACTTTAATAAAATATAATAAATATAGAAAAAATTATATATAAAAAATATAAAATAATTAATTCTATTTATTTGGAAAGTAACAAGCCCCCACCTAAATCCGCATCCATGTTCGGGTTCCATGCATGAGAAGAAGAAAGGAAAAAGATCTTTCAATATTTCAAGGGAAGAAGAATCAGATTTTGGAGAGTACGTAAGATAAACTCATCTTTGATACAAAGGAAGACAAAGGATACGTCATGAAAAAGAAAAATTGGTTGTTGCATCACTCAAACTGTAACAAGCGAACAAAATATTTAGTCGGTAAATTTACATTTATTTATTTTATCTTTGAAAAAATAAATCTCACGCAGTTTATGAACATCAGTTTTATTTTATAACAAGTGTAATAATACCACCTATTCAAAAATTATTTAAAATTTATAAAAGTTAACAATACTTTGTTCATAATATATCCATTTATTGAAAACCTAATTAATCTAATTCGACGAGCACAGTTAATGCGTGCATGAATTTACTTAATTTAAGTATCCCAGTTTAAATGGGCGTGTATTGTGCACGCGCTTCATGCATGCATAACCCATCTACAGAATAGCCTTTAATTTGATTGTAACATGTGTCTAAAAGGGGCTAAATCTATAATTCTAAAAAAACACACATAATTTTAGACTTACTTATTAATTCAATTAGTCTATGCTTATAAACTCCAGAAAAAAAATGTCTAGATCTATCTATCGTTCCAAAAAAAACACACATAATTTTAGACTTACTTATGGATTCAATTAGTCTGTGGGAGAAGAAAGTACATATTTATAGATAGAGATGTGTATATAAACAATAAATAATTAATGCTGGATTAAGTGGATAATCTTTGGATCACTCTAATTTGACCAAATTCATCCATATATACAGTTATGTAGGTCCTGTCTAGTTTAATTTATTTGATGATGAGTGTTATACTGATTGTGCTAATTAAATATTATGATGTACTGTACTGATGAATATTGTGCTGCGTTAAGAAGTGATTGATTAAATGGATAATCTTTGGATTACTTTGACCAAATTCATCAAATGTGTACAGTTAGGCTTTGTTGGATTTCAGAACACTTGTCGTATATGCTTTGGTATTATCAATTTACACCTGCACATCATCTCTTTGAATATATTTAGCCAAATGAGTAAAAGTAAAAGTAATTTAAAAGTAATATTATGCGACGTGTATAATATATATATTAATAAATAAAAGTATTTTAAAAAACCTTATCAAGCAAATACAACTCCAACACATAAAACAAGGATTCATCGTGTGAATTATAGTGATTTGGCAGTGACAGGTGAAATAACAAAAATTTGATAAAGAACGTTGAAATCTAATGAGTATTTCAAGTGATGGACAACCATGGTGCTTCATCGCCTGGGAGAGCGGTTGTATTTGGTTTGAGAGAATTTTGATAGTCCGATTTTTATTTTGCAATTTTGAGAATTTGGACTTTTGTTTGGATCGATTTTGAGAGTTTGATTTTGTAAAAATCTTATTTAATTGGGTCGGAATTTTGTAAAGTTGAAACAAAATTCTTGATTGATTTTTTAGCATTTTGCAAGTCTAAACTTTTGGACCAAGAACAGGGTTTTGAAGAACTAATTGAACCAAACAACTAATCTAAAAACGAATCAAACCAAATGCAGCCTAAGCATAGGGATTTGGTTTCATGGAGCGTTGATTTCGAATTTCGTGATTTTGATTTGATTCAATCATTTCTCATATATAACACACACATGAGAAAAATTTACAAGTAATAATCGTTAGAAATTTTCACCATGAAATAAAAGAAAGAGAAATGGACGTGTTTAATTTGGTATCAACAAGATGAGTTCAGAAGGTTAATTCATCGCACTGGCAATACAATAGTGTTTTAGGGTTAAAAAACTATGTTGCATGAATAGGACGCGCGCGTGCACTACGCACGTCTGTTTACACTTATATATAATTAGTTTAAATAAAGACATGCAGTAAATGTGTATAACTAATTAAATTTTAAGGTTATAATGAATTCATATGAAAAAAAATTAGATGTGCTATTACTAAAAATAAAAAAATGTCCTATTAGAAATTTAACAAGATGCTGGAAAATCAGAAAGCGGACTTTTTCTGTGCATAGGTAAAACCATACAATACCTCTTTGTGTTATTTATTAAATAAAGGAGCCTTGGCCAGTTCAATTTCCATTAATTCATTTAAGCTTGAGTTGACTCTGAAACTGTTTTCTTTAAATTGAACGGAACTAAAGTTAAAATATAGAGATATATTTATTTCGATTAAATTTTAAAATTATAAATCATCATATGTGAAAGAAAGATAACATATTTAATGAAAAAATTACTCTAATTTACTAAACTAAGATGAACTAAAAAAATTTAAATATATTATCATAACTGAACTGTAAAATTTACATTATTGAATTAAATTGAAAATAAGATTAATAAATTTGACTGAACTATACTTAACTAATTCATCGTCGTTTGGGTTGATAAAGCATGCGATTTTCCGGTTAATTTTCTCAACTTTGATGAAATTAATTTCTTAATTTTTCTCTTCGTTTTCATGATTAACAATGAAATTGGTACATAATTAAATGGAATTCAGATGTGCCAGAATACTTATTTATTTTATGGTTGATGTTTTGTTGGTATTTTAATTTATTTATGCAGTATGTTCGTCTCACATTCAACAGATCAGCACAGCTGCCTTTCGCTTAGATATTAATGTAATGAGATGGCTGTACAAAAGCTTCCATTGCTGGAGAATTGGTTCATTGATTCAACTAGGTTTAGTACATTTCAATTAAATCTAGAATGATTCGATTAAACTTAATTTTATTCTATTAAAAAATATAGTTAATTCAATTAAACTTAGTAAATCAGTTTAATTAAATTAGTACGATTTTGGTAAGACAGATCCCAACTAATAACTTTAAAGTAACCTGAACTCGGATCATGCCCATATTAATCAACATGACTGAATGGTCTGAATGTAATACATCTTCTTCACAGCATCCTTAATCTTCTTCTTGTCAGCACGGATGTCAACGATGAAAACCAGGGTGCTATATATATTTTCCTCGATCTTCTTCATCGCAGATTCAGTTGTCAATGGATCCTTGAGAATCCGGTAATGAAAACTTGTGAAAATGGAAACTTGTGATAATCGAAGCACTATTTTTTACAAAAGAAATGGAAGTAATCTGTTGTACCATCGGTCATATTTACCTTCATTGATGTCCACTCCCGGCTTCAAAATTTTACTTTGAATAATAAGGGTTTCACAAAACCTATAAAAACTGAAACTAAATCAGACAGCGCACTAATACTGAGATTCTTATTGAATTAAAACAACATATTATATACTATTGCTTTATGACAAATAATGGACCTATGCTTTGATCCATAATTTGGTTAAGAATTCGGTTTGATGGAATTTGAAGCTGAATGTGAGGCACATGTCGGTGGCCAAGCCTATGGCCATCCTTTTTTGGATTTTCATACTTATTTTCTTAGTATGGGAATTGTTGTCTTCTCCATTTCTGGAATCCAACAACAAGACGCTATCGGTATGTTATTATGAAGAATCACTTTAAGTGATCGTGATTACTTGTTGGGATACGATGGTATTGCTGAGGATATGAAGCTGTTAAAGATACTACGCATTAGAGATGTCGATGCGATGCGATCATGAGAAATCGCAGTGAAGAAGAACTTAACGTTTATAGCTCGAGAACAAATTCTTAGAAGAAGATTAAAGGCTTTAATAATAATCAATCATTTCTATCTCCCTCTTGCAGTGCTTTGTAGAGGGCCACTAATTGTACACACATTCCTGCCTATGCAAATAGGAAGCGTAACATTTCAGTTTTTGTGTCCTTGGCCTCCTGATTTATCAGGTTTTCAGGTGGCTTCCTTTTCTGGGTGTTTATTAAAGAGTCCAGAAGACTCAGTATAATATAATTGGCTATTTTGTAAAAGTTATCATGTTTAAACATGCTTATGTTTAAACACTTGCTGGACTGGAATCTGAAACTAAGCAAGAGTATTGAAGGAGGAGTACAACTCTTATGAGATCAAAAAACAATATTCGAGAAATCAAGATGATAAGTGAAGATTGATTTTGTATCGATTGAATTAGTTTGAGAATATTTGATAGAGTTGTATCTTAGAAAGGATTAGTCTTAAATAAGGAAAGAAGATATTTCTTATCCTTTAGCTATAGAAGTAGAGTATAGCTAGAAGACTAAATGGAGCTGTGCCTAGCTGGATGAGAGATCAGTATTGCCGAGATTGAAGGATCAAGAAGATAAACGAGGCAACACAGCATTGAACTATAAATACTCAAAGAAGCTGCGACAGAATTTTATCCATCTTACAAGAAAGTATTCTGCCGATCAGAATAGCTTTACAGTTGGAGCAGCTTATTGAAGGGAGTTCAATAGGTCTTTGCCGAACGCCAGCAGTCTGAAATCAACAGCCTTAATACTTCAGGGGAAGTGGTCAAGACAGCAACGAGGAGTTGCTGACCGGCAGTGAGGGGATCTCACGAATCCATATAAGAGATAAGTCATAGATAGTTAATTGTTGTGTGAAACTTTGTAACGTATCTTGATTATCTAGTGGATGATTTTCAGACTGGGCAAGGCCCCACAGATGTAGGTGTTCAACACTGAACTGCGTAAACAATTTTGTGTGTTCATTCTTTTTATGTTTAAACTCTGCAGTATGTTTAAACATACTTGTTAGTTTAGAAAGAATAGTTGAGAACTATTTGAAACTGATCGATAGTAACTTTCAATTGGTATCAAAGCTAGTCCACTGAGTTCGCCTTTAACAAGGTCAGTGGAGATCCCTATCGATCATGGCGAACCAAGAGAAGGATGGTTCAATATACACGCGTGCTCCCATGCTGGATAAAAATAACTACGGTTATTGGAAGGCAAGGATGAGGCATTACATTGATGCTCTAGATGAAGAAGCATGGTATTGGGTTGAGAATAAGTGGTCACCAGCCAGACATCCACCTACAGCAGGGGCAGTCGAAGGTGTTCTGAAAAATAGAGAAGAACTGTCAACTCAAGAGAGGAAGGATAAGCGTTTAAACAGCAAAACACTCAACTGCATCAACTCGTGTGTTGATCAAGAAGCGTTTCGGTTGATTTCAACGTGCAGCACTGCTAAAGATGCATGGGAGAAGCTTAAAGCAAACTATGAAGGAGATGCAAAAATGAAACGATAAAAAATGCATACAGTGAAGACAGCATTTGATACCTTGATTATGCAGGATAATGAGACGATTACTGATTACAATGCAAAAATCAGGGATCTTGTCAACACAGCATATCAGTTGGGAAAACCATTTGTTGAAGACGATATCGTTCAGAAGATATTGAGGTCTCTTCCACCAAGGTTCAAAGGAAAAACTATTGCAATGGAGGAATTACATGATACATCTGAGATGACTGTTGATGAAGTCATGGGAGCACTTTCAGCCTTTGAAATGAAGGAGTTAGCAATAGTCAGGCAGAGTGATATGGCATTTACTGCAGCTGCTCATAAAACAGCTGAACAAAATCCAGTGTCTAAACATAATTCCATGTCTAAACACTCTACCAGAAACAGCAATGAAGAAATGGATGAGGATGAGCTTGCACACATATCAAGGAGCTTTGCAAAAGTTTTGAGAAAATCTCAAAATAGAAGAAATGAAGGAAGGGAGCAGAGTTCAAGTATGAGTAGAAGAGCAAATAATGATCAAGCAGAACCCAAGCCGGCATTCAAACATGCTGGAAAAATTAAATGTCGAGAATGTGAAGGGTACGGGCATATTCAATCACAATGCCCAAGTGGATCAGCAAACAAGAAAGGGAAAGCCTACAATGCTACATTTAGTGATGCAGAAGATTCTGATGAAGAACATGTCAGCAACCATGTGGCGTTTGGAGCATTCACTGTTCAAAGCGATGAAGAAAGTGAAGAAGAAAACTATGTTATGTTTGGTGCTGTTGTGAGTCCAGAGAATGAGAGTTTAAACTTAGACTCTGAGGTGGTTCATGAACCTTACGACAACCTTCATAAACTCTGGATCAGTGTGACTGAACAAAATAAAGTGCTACAGAAAGACAACAATAGTTTGAATGAAGAAATTGAGCAACAACAGATAACTATTGAGGCAATGAGAAAGGAACTGAAGATAGCTCTCATTCGAGCAGAGGTAGCAGAAGGAACCATCACCAAACTAAACAAAGGAACAGCTGCTCTTGACGAAATTCTTGGTATGGGAAAAGTTGCTGGAGATCGACATGGATTAGGGTATGATGAAATAGAAGTGGCTAACAAGAATAATCAGTCAAAAGGGAAGATGAACAAGAAGGTGATGCAACCAAGTTCAAGTCAAGTCAGGAGAGAACAACCTATTAAGACTTTGAACAATTCTGTCAATGTTCCAAAATTTGGTATAGGTTATAAACCGATCTATCCTCGTCAGCAAAACAAGTTTCAACCATGGTGGGAGGCAAGGTGCAACTACTGTCGACGTCCAGGACACTATAAAAGGCGTTGCTTTCATCTTTTACAAGATCTAATGCAAGAATCAACACATGGAGCAGGTTACAACACAGGAGCAGGTTATAACACAGCTGCAAGTTACAACACTGGAGCAGGTTACAACACAGTACAATCAGAAAAATCTCCATACACTAAAAAGGTATGGGTTCCAAAAATCATTCACTGCTATGCTGTTCATACTTGCTATAACTCTTATGCCAGAGATTCCTGGTATTTCGATAGTGGCTGTTCTAGACATATGACAGGTTCTTCTGAGCTGTTGAGCAATATTGTTCCATGGACTGGAACTGTCAGATTTGGAGATGGGAAAAAATGCAGAATAACTGGAAAGGGGGAGTTACAAGTCAAAAACTTTCCAGTGTTTCAAGACGTACTCTTGGTGGATGGACTAAAGGCAAATTTGCTCAGCATTAGTCATCTGTGTGACAACAAACTAACAGTTTTATTTGATGATAAAATATGCACAGTCAGGAAGGATGAACGGGGTGTTCTTATTGGCACTAGATCATCAGATAACTGCTACATATTGGATGAATCAGTTAGTTGTCTCAAAGTAAGTGTGGATGATACTCTTTTGTGGCACAAGAAGCTTGGTCATGCAAATCTGAAAACACTGGCTAAGGTAACAAAGCTTGAAGCAATAAGAGGAGTACCATTACTCTCTTATACAAAGGAGTTAAACTGTCCACCATGTCATGAAGGTAAACAGGTTAAGTCTCCACACTCTAAACTTCATGAAATCACTACTTCTCATAGTCTTGAACTACTGCATATGGATTTGATGGGGCCAATCAGTCCAGCTAATATTTCGGGAAAGAAATATATCTTTGTCTGTGTAGATGATTTTTCCAGGTTTACATGGGTAAAATTCTTGAAAGAAAAATCCGATGCTGTGGAAATAATTATTGAGCTCATTACACAAGTTAACACTGAAAGATCACATGACGGTCTCCAAGTGGTTCGAGTAAGGAGTGATCATGGACGGGAGTTTGCAAACTCTACTATGATTGATTTTTGTGCGAAACTTGGAATCAAGCATGAGTTTTCTGCTCCAATCACACCACAACAAAATGGTATTGTTGAACGCAAAAACAGGACTATCATCAACATGTCAAGGGCTATGATGGCAGAAAATGATACTCCAAAGAAATGGTGGGCTGAGGCAGTTCATACTGCATGTCATACAATCAACAGAGTTTATCTTCGTCCTCTCACTCAGAAAACTGCTTATGAACTCTGGAAAGGAAGGAAGCCAAACGTCTCGTACTTTCATGTATTTGGAAGTGCGTGCTACATTCTCAGAGATCGTGAACCTCTTGGTAAGTTTGACAAACGGGCTGATGTTGGGATTTTTCTTGGGTATTCTCAAAATAGCAGGGCATACAGGGTGTTCAATAACCGCACAAATGTCATGATGGAGTCCAACAATGTGGTTATTAAAGATATGAAGGATATCAGTAGCGGAATCCTACTTGAAGATGAACCTGAGCAGTTAATCGTTTCAGAAGTTGATCCACCCTTGTCCGATGTTACAACACTGTCGGATGTTATAACACTACCTGATGTTACAACATCATCTGATGTTCCTGAAAGTAACACAGTATCTGAAGCTACATCTGATCCAATTGCATCTGTCACTCCTCCTCCTAACCCGTATAATCTAAGACAGACAGCACGGAAAGACTACGCAAAAATGAATGCTGGGATGCATGTGCTTCAATGTTTTCTTTCATCCATAGAACCCAAGAATCATAAGGAAGCATTGACTGATGAGTATTGGATTTCTGCCATGCAAGAGGAACTGGAGCAGTTCACCAGAAGTGATGTATGGTATCCTGTTCCACGACCTTCAGGTGTAAATGTCATTGGCACTAAGTGGATTTTCAAGAACAAGTCTGATGGAGATGGTAATATTACTAGAAACAAGGCTAGACTGGTGGCTCAAGGATATACTCAAGTTGAAGGTGTTGATTTTGATGCAACTTTTGCTCCAGTTGCAAGGTTAGAATCTGTTCGTTTTTTGCTTGCAATGTCCTGCATTATGAAGTTTAAGTTGTTTCAGATGGATGTAAAGAGTGCATTTTTAAACGGCATTGTTAAAGAAGAAGTCTATGTGGAGCAACCCAAGGGTTTCGAAGATCCGTATTTGCCAGATCACGTGTACAGATTAAAAAAGGCATTATATGGTCTTAAGCAAGCTCCCAGAGCGTGGTATGAACGTCTCACCCAATTTCTGTTGCAGAAAGGCTATCGACGAGGGGGAGTGGACCGAACGCTCTTTGTGTTTAAACATGAAAAACATATTCTGCTTGCTCAAATCTATGTAGATGATATTGTTTTTGGGTCAACATCTCAAAAGCTGGTTGATAGCTTTATAGAAATGATGCAGAGTGAATTTGAAATGAGCATGGTTGGCGAATTAACATATTTTTTGGGGCTTCAAGTCAAACAGCACAAGGAAGGTATTTTCATCAATCAAACCAAGTACACCTTAAACTTGGTTAAAAGATTTGAGATGGATGATTCTAAGAATATGCGAACTCCAATGGCATCTACGGAAAAATTGACTTTTGACAAGTATGGTGTGAAGGTGGATATCAAGTTGTATAGAAGTATAATTGGGAGCTTATTATATCTCACTGCAAGTAGGCCAGACATTTGTTTGAGTGTTGGACTATGTGCAAGATTTCAGTCTGATCCTAAGGAGTGTCATCTGGCTGCAGTCAAGAGAATCATCAGATATGTGCATGGGACTGCTGAGTATGGTCTCTGGTACTCTAGAGGAAGTCAAGCTGAGATTATTGGCTACAGTGATTCTGATTGGGCTGGAAATTCAGAAGACAGGAAGAGTACTACTGGAGGTTGTTTCTATGTAGGAGGGAATTTAGTATCATGGTATAGCAAGAAGCAGAATTCTATATCACTATCTACCACTGAATCTGAGTACTTAGCAGCTGGAAGTTGTTGTCAGCAATTGTTGTGGATGAAGCAGATGTTGAAAGATTATGGATTCAAGCAGGATGCCTTAATTATTAAATGTGACAACAAGGGGGCCATTGATCTCTCTCATGATCCTGTTGATCACAAGAAGACAAAGCACATAGATATCAAGCATCACTTCATCAGAGACTTGGTGGAGAAGAAGGAACTGATCATTGAGTTTGTTCTTAGTGCTGAACAGTATGCAGCTATTTTCACCAAACCACTGGACTCTGCAACGTTTGAGACACTAAGACAACACTTAGGTGTTTGTCGAATTTGAGGTACCTCTGATCACCTCTTATTTGTTGTATGTTAGTGTTTACTGCTTTGTGTTATTTTATTTTTGAAAAAGAAAAACAAAAAATAAAGGAAGAAGGAAGCTGGTGTGAAGTGTGTTTAAACACTGAGAAATCAGTGTGTTTAAACTCTGAAGAGTTAGCCGAAAATGAAGAAGAAAGTCGATTGGGCCGTACTAGTAATTGGGCTGAAAAAGTTGATGTCAGTGGGCTAAAAATTTTAATACGGGCTGAGGAGTTACTTTTGGCTACATATTTATTTTATGTGAAATAATCAGTACTTCCAGAAAGATGAGGGATCAGTGTTCAATTGTGGATTTATTTTCCAAATTGGGTTCGGATTTGAAATTCTGAAAAATATTAAATATAAGAGGGAAAATCTTTGTCCCTTTTTCTCATAATTGCTGCAGCTCCGTCGTTCCCCCTTCAACACTACCTCCTCCGGCAATTAACAGAATCTCACCGTCAAACCAGTGCATCGATCGGCTCTCATCGCAACCGGAATCTGGTCTGAGTTACACATTGCCCAGTCTGAAGTCCGAGAACAAGGAAAAACCTGAGCTTTAGTCGACTGAAGGTTCGGTCCCAAATCTGTGCATGCAAGAGGTATTTGGTTCTGATTTGCTTAAAGATTCAGTTTTTCTGGTTGATTGAGTAGTTAGAGTGCTTGGCGCACTTAGGAGTTGTTGTGGTTGTGAATTTCTGAGATTTCTGGAAGTCATTGTGTGTGTTTCAACCTACTGTGTATTTAAACCACTATGGGTAATCTTCCATCCAACTTGCCTATTGATTCCATTCCCACTAGAGAAGAGTTGCTTCAGGCTGAGCAACTTGGCCTGAATATCACTAGAGCCACACCAGAATCTGTGGCTCTTGAGAGTAATCCCACAGTTAGGGTTGGGGTTGAGTTTGAAGGGGGCCCAGACTTAAACTTTTTCTATGAGAGTTCAGAGGTTGAGGATAAATCTGAACAGATGCTGGGTTCAGAAAAGAAGGCACCAAGTACAGTGGTTAAGCAGGTCTACCAGAGGGAGAGGAAGAGGGGTCAAGGAGTTTTCAACACAAGTACTGTTGAGCATGAGAAGCATGCTGAAGTTGGGCAGGGAGAAGAAGAAGTTGTGGAACAGGAGAAGCCTAGTGAGGCTGAAAAGGCAGTAGATGTGGATAGGATTTTGGAAAATGTCAGAGTTATGATGGAGCCTCTGACAGAAATAGCACTAGACAGTGAGGATAGCCATCCTTTAACTGTAAAATTTAATCAACTACAGGAGTTGAAGAGGGAGAAGGTGAGGAAGAAGAAGTCTCTTCCACCAGACATTCAAGTTTTTCCTAGTGAGCAGATGAGGGTTGAAGGGCCAGAGGTTAATCTGAACTTTGATGAAGTGCCACTACCAGAAGAAGTACCATTTGCAGAAACAGCAGCACCAGATCATGAGAGCAGGAGCTCTGAATCTGAGGTGAAGGAAGATGATGAGTCTGATGAACCAGTTACAGCAGAGCATGTGGAGATTAGCTCTGAATCTGAGGAAGAGGAGGATGATGAGACAAGTGAGCCAACTGCAGAAGATCATGAGAACAGCAGCTCTACATCTGAGTCTGAGGAGGGTGATGAGGCAGCTGAGGTACCATTAGTATTTCCAGATGACAATCCTCTGCTGGAAAATGCTTGGGATGATATCTTTTATTCCAGGAGGGTTATGACTGTGTATGAAGGGCTGGTCAGCAGGAAGATGCATGTTGAAAAGAGACTGACTGACAAGTTTAAACATCCTAGGTTTGTAGCTTTTATGAAGAGAATTCATATGTTTGGCCCAACAAACTTCTGCATAAAGGCCAATCATTCTCTGGTGCAGGAATTCTATGCAAACCTCAGGGGAACAAACAGTGCTCCAGATTCTGCCTGGTACAGAAAGGTCTATCTCAGAGGCAAGCTATATAGATTTGATGCTCCGTTGATCAACCAAGTGTTGGGAACAGGGAGACATGATTCCATCTGCCCAAACAGTGCTTATCCAGAAGATTTCACTTTGGATTATGATGTGGTAGCACTAGAGCTGACAGGGGGCACACTTGGAGAATGGGGTGCAGACAAGGCTCTTAAGGCAGCTTATCTTTCTCAGAAGTACTACTGTCTGTACAGGGCTGTTGCTAATCTATGGATCATGTCTACCAATGTATCTCTGGTAACTGAGGAGATGGCATGTTTGATGTACTGCATTGGTACCAGAAGACCCTTCAATCTTGGTTGGTTTATCTATGATAGGGTTCTGCTAGTAGCTCAACATCAGAAATCTGATGAGTACATCACCTATCCTGCTCTTATAACTGGTTTACTGTATCATGCTGGAGTAGTTGATGGCCTAGATGATAAGATCACTTTCTGTGATGATTTACAAGTTAACAAGTCCATTTACAGAAAGAGAAATGATCTACCTGCTGCTGCTGAGGAAGAAGAGGCAGATCCAGAGGAGGAACCAGTTGAGATCAACTATGCAGTGGTGAGAAAGAAGGAGCTTCGTGGTCTAATCAAGTATCATAGACAGAAGATGCTGGACTTTGAAGAGGAGCTGGAAGCTCTTGAAGAGACTGAGGATGAGACCAGTGGCTCTGATGCATTCTGAGATCTATTGTTCTTATTTCCTTCTCTCTTTTGCACTCAGTACTTTGTTATATTCTGGATGATTGTGTTTTTTTTCTGGATATTTGGTACTTTGGCAAATTTTATGTTCCCAAGGGGGAGAAGTTTCTGATTTATATTTTGATGCCTTGGTGGCCATTTATTTTGGATGTTGTGTCCATTTATTTTGGAACACTACTGATGGGAAATATTTATGAGCTCTATCTAAGTCTGGCTGATAGGGGGAGCTTTGAGGTTATATATATTGTTTGTTTCTGATTTATTGATGCGAATATAATTGAAGTATGAAGGTCCATATGATAGGGGGAGTGAGTTATTGTCTCTGCATCAAAATAAGTGTTATGGTTCCACAAAATGCCAAAGGGGGAGATTGAAGAGTCCAGAAGACTCAGTCTAATATAATTGGCTATTTTGTAGAAGTTATCATGTTTAAACATGCTTATGTTTAAACACTTGCTGAACTGGAATCAGAAACTAAACTAGAGTATTGAAGGAAGAGTACAACTTGGATGAGATCAAAGATAATATTCGAGAAATCAAGATGATAAGTGAAGATTGATTTTGTATCGATTGAATTAGTTTTAGAATATATGATAGAGTTGTATCTTAGAAAGGATTAGTCTTAAATAAGGAAAGAAGATATTTCTTATCCTTTAGCTATAGAAGTAGAGTATAGCTAGAAGACTAAATGGAGCTGTGCCTAACTGGATGAGAGATCAGTATTGCCGAGATTGAAGGATCAAGAAGATAAACGAGGCAATACAACATTGAACTATAAATACTCAAAGAAGCTGCGACATAATTTTATCCATCTTACAAGAAAGTATTCTGCCGATCAGAATAGCTTTACAGTTGGAGCAGCTTATTGAAGGGAGTTCAATAGGTCTTTGCCGAACGCCAGCAGTCTGAAATCAACAGCCTTAATACTTCAGGGGAAGTGGTCAAGACAGCAACGAGGAGTTGCTGACCGGCAGTGAGGGGATCTCACGAATCCATATAAGAGATAAGTCATAGATAGTTAATTGTTGTGTGAAACTTTGTAACGTATCTTGATTATCTAGTGGATGATTTTCAGACTGGGCAAGGCCCCGCAGATGTAGGTGTTCAACACTGAACTGCGTAAACAACTTTATGTGTTCTTTCTTTTTATGTTTAAACTCTGCAGTATGTTTAAACATACTTGTTAGTTTAGAAAGAATAGTTGAGAACTATTTAAAACTGATCGATAGTAACTTTCATTTATGTTTATGCAGTGGATACTAAGTGGACTCCTTTTGAGGTGTGGGTGATGAAATAATATGGCATCGAGGAATCATGGACTAAGATCTTTTCATTTTCATGACAAGCTTTTGATAAAGGAATCTTGATTTGATGAATAATGGATGTCGACTACTGTTTTTGTTGAGCTATGGTGAGAAGAAGAATAGGTTCTACATTTACGAAAATAGCAGTATTACGTGAATTGCCAGAAAATTTTATGTTGTTCACTCCCACTATCAGGATACCTTGATTATCCTCTCCATTTTCTCTTGCATATAATCTTGATTTATCGAAGCTTTCTTTGCCCTTTTCTGATTTGATGTTTATGTAATTTTTTGTAATTGTATTTTACATGACAATCTCAAAACTCTTTGTTTTAATTTGAGATGTTTTCTTTATACGTCTGCAATTTATATTGATGGACTCTAACTCTACTCCTTATATCAGTTCTAGTGGGTATATTATTTGTGTGTTCTTATATTGCTTTATATGTGAAATTGAGGATACAGAGATGTAGTCATTAAGTGGCGGGAATGTTGTCCAAATTATGAGTTGAAGCTGTATTTGATGTTAAATTTTAAGATCTATGATGCTGATGTTGATGAAATCTTATATAAATCCATGAATTCTATTGAAAGATTGCATGAAAAGAATATATGAGTGGTTTTAGAGCTAAGATTAAATAATTGATATTATTGTAACTGAAAATCGTTGCATATATATATATGAGATGGGTTAATATAAAATACTTATAATATGAAATTACTATATAAAGATCTCATGTATTGAATTATTACTTCGTAGTATGTAACACTAGATTATATGTTTTTTTAAGGAAATATTTATATCATACTCAAGGTGCAGGAAAACATACAACGTTTGACAAGAGAAGCTGTGGAATATGACTCAATTCTATATAATCATATCTATTACTTTTCCCTATACTAGCTACTAAAATAACATCCGTATTTTCATTCCTTTGTATCCAGCATGGCAAGTTGAGGCCTTGTTGTACAAACTCTGATCGAATCTCTTCTGTGATCGAGTGGCATAATTCTGGGCATCAAGGTCTCCATGTATGATCCGCATTAAGCTCAACGAGTCTCCAAGAATTGCTACATCGTTCCGTTGGAGAGATGCCGCCATTCTCAGTGCTTCTCTCAATGATTCTGCTTCCGCAAACATAGGGTCTCGTACATCCATTATGTTTCTGCTCACAGCTCGAACGAAAGATCCGTCTGCAGCCACTGCCACCACACCCAATCCTGTGCAGTCCCTTGCTATTCCAGCATCAAATAGAATCCTTCTCCCCACCTCTGGCGGTCTTAATAAGTTGCCTGCAGATAGGACTTCGGAAACTCTCTCAGGCCAGGCATTCACTTCAACAAAGGATGTCAAAGTTGATCGGATTGATGCAGCCAGTAAACTTGAGCCGTTGTTTTTGTCTAGAAACAACTTCGTATTCCTTTGGAACCACACCCCATCACAAACCATTTCCATTAACTCTCTCGTCTTATCATCGCTGTCAATCAGCAACATTCTGAACCATCTATCACCTCTTGCGCTCTTTCACTCTCCAATATTTTTTTGTTGCGGACCTAGAGCTCGCCATACTTCTTTTGCATATTCACATCCTCAGTATCACAAAGTTGAGAATTTAACGGAACTTGTATCTTTCTGTACCTAAGGTTCTCCGATGTTGGCAAAGAGTCCATACATAGCCTCCACACACAATGTTTTGCTCTCGATGGTATCTGCATTCCCCATAGCCTCGGCTAAAACTCATCAATTCTATCGCCGGGCTATAATTATTGTGGAAATAAGATAATCCATGGTCCTCTTTCAGTGTATGGTACATGGATTTCACAGTGAACTTACCATTGGGGTCATTATTCCAAACCCATACATCTCTCCCTTCTTGTCCTCTTAGCTGTATGATAGTATATCATTCGCGTACTCCGCAACAAAGCTATTTCGGATAAGTGAAATATTCCAACCTCCCGTGACTTGGTCGATCAGGCCCGAGACATGCTGGAGTTGCCCTGACACACGATCCGGATCTCTGATTTTGAAGTTTCTGGTTAACGGTAGCCATGGATCCTGCATGATGCTAGCTAGTATTCCTCCCACTTTTGATGCGCTTCTGCCTCTCCAGCTTTAACGCTTCGACGCCCTTCGAGATGCCTTGCCATGCAGCGGACGACCAAGAACTCAGGACGGTCTCCATGATTTTTCCGTTTGAGAAATACCTATCCTTGAAGACTCTAGATATCAACATCGTTGGATTAGTTAACATTCTCCATACTTGTTTACTGAACAGCGCCATGTTTATTGCCTTCAAGTCCGAAGTCCTCCCTTGTTTTTTGCTCGAGGGAGCTTAGACCATGGAATCCATTGTATCTTTCCTCTCGAATTCTGCTCTCCTCCCTAGCAGAACTTGTAAATCATCACTCCTATCTCTTCAAGTAACATTGCAGGTAACTCAAAGACATTCATTGCATAGCTCGGAATGACTTGCAAGATTGATCTAATCAATATCTCATTTCCTACTTTGGACATATGCTTTTCACTCCAGCCTCAATTACTGCATTGTATGTAAACATCTTCTCTTTCTCATTCTTGTCTAAATCCTCTAAAATTTCTAAATTATCTAATTTAAAGCTTGTTTGTGACAACATAATGCAACTTTTTTCACTCAGATCATGATATTAAGTTAGTTCAGCGATCAACTGTCTGCATAATGAATAAAATGATCAACTGCTTTGTTGCATAATAATACCACAAACTTTGGTGTTTTTATCGAAAATTTTTTGATTTTGGACAAAATGATTTTCCTTCGGAAAAAATTAAAGTTTTCAGATATATGAAAAATCGCAACTGAGATGAGAACAATCAATGATTGACTATATTATATATGTTAGACGTGCATGCACATATTACGTGCATTGTTCGGTATTTTTGGTGACATGGGTTTTGGCCCATACCTTAGCTCCGGCCCAAGTAGTGGTCCGGTGCATGAGTGACGCCAGCTAGAATGGCGTTACCCGGGGACACAAAGGACATGAATATGACCTGTCCCCGGATGAGGACAAACAGGCAGGACCACTACCTTTGGGTTGGGCTCTCAACACCTCACACCTGTAAATACAACTTTGGACTTGTGGAGAAAGGTATGTTCTATCAGATCTAAACTCTCTCAATATATCCTTATTCTCTCTCCTATTCAAAGGCCCCTCTTTCATCATCACGCCAGAGTAGCTATCCTCGAGATACTCCAGGGCGTTGTTTTGCAGGCCTATTAGGTGAGAGTGCGCGGACCGCAGACGTGACCTTCTCCGGACCGGTGACACCATTGTACTCCGGATCGGGACTGGAAGCTGGTAGCATCAATTTTTTCATAGAATTATATTTCACATATATATAGGCAAACATACAGAATTATTATTTCATAGTAAATTAATCCTGATAGTCAAACCCAGAGAATATTTACGTTTTTTCCATATTAAATCACTTGATTTTTCCATATAATGAATTTGAAACAAAGAAGAATTACTAATGGAAGGAATAAGAAGAATTTTGGGATGAAAATAGGATTAATCTTGAATTTCAACTGAAACGAATGAAGAAATGTTACAAAGAGAGGTAGATTCTTCTGGACTGGAAGTCTGGAGAAAAGGTCCGGCAGAAATGAATTGTGTAGAAGAGGACGTCTCTCGGCTAACTGATGTGTGTATCAAGAACATTATAAATATTATAAATAAATACGATGACCACTTCACTATTCATAACTCATTCCCCCCTTATAGTATTAGAGGTATACAAAAGTTGATGTATGGCGGACACCGGCGCTCGACGATGAACTATGCTCACGAACAGATCTGCAAAACAAAGCCTCGGGTGTCCCGAGTATAGACACTCCGATGCTTAAGTTAGTATGATGCGTAAGGCGTATTGTATGTAGTATGAGATAGAAAAGGTGTACCAAACCTTTGGTATTTATATGGCTGCAATCCGTAGATCACCAAGATATATAAATATGGTAGGAATACAACTCTTATGGAAATAGTAGTTGTATTACCATGTGTAGAAGAAGTATATTTTAGTCATGGCTATATTACCATGTTTAGGAGGATGTATATTCCTTGTAGAACATTCATAATATACGCATTCCTTATAAGGATTAGGATTGATGGATCCGTGGATCCTCATCTTCCGCGTACCTCAAGCCCATGACCCTTCTCGGACCCTGGTTCGAGACTGAATAAGGCCCGGAATACAAACCATGGACTCAGAGCCGGATGCACTGCTACGCTGGTATGGCTGGAGCCATACCAAAATTTTGAATAATAGCAGGTAATTAGTAAGCAGTGATAAACTTTTGTGTTTTCCTTAAATAAAAGCCATACCAGTCCGCTGTATTTTGGAAAAGAATGCTTACAGATTTAGTTTGATTTTAATTTTATTCTTTCCCACAATTAAAAAAATGGGTTAGGTAAGTCATAGAAAGAGTTTGGGAATGTTTTTATGAATGAGAGTCACACCACCATATTTTTAGGAATCATCAATTTATCTAAAAACACAGTCTGTATTTTTTTTTGGTGCTTCAATTAAATTGTAAAAACTATATTATACCATACTTAAATTGTTGTATATTTTTTACTAGAGTGCTATATAATTCAATAATGTACTTGATATAGTATGTTTTTTTTTTAGTTTCCAAAACATGGATATACATAATTTTTTGCAAAGTTACATCGTAATTTATCTAAAAGCATTCACTTTGTAAAATGTTATATGAAAAAAATTCTAACATATAAAGAATATATAAGCTTAAAATATAAACAACAACTTAATTTTATTTTATTGTTTTGAAGAAAAATATTAATGCTATTTAGCCGTACCATTTTAGAACTTCTAGATCCGCCACTGCTTGATGGACTTATCAGTAGCCCCAAGGTAGATCTTCAGAATCTGGAGTGCTCCATCTCGAAGGTTGAAGGAGAGACTTGTTTCTCGAGGGAAGACCAAAAACTTGAGGGAGAGTAACTCGGGGTATTTAAGCTCGGGGTGTCCTTCTAGGACCATCCTCTCGGGCTGACCCTTCTGAATTCTAGTTTCAAGTTCTTTTGTATTCCATCAGGGCACGTGAATGGCTGTGATCGACTCTTTTTGAAATCCAGACGAGAAATACATGTGTCTTATATTAATTGGAAGGTAGAGGCGGTCTGTCCCCCGTCTCTCCAATTGCTTGCATCGGAACAAGAATCAAGGTAATTACTCACCTTAATGTCGTCTGAGTTTGGTTTAAATCTCCCAAATCATTCTCATTGTCTTCCTTATTCAAAATTTCTTCTTTCTGAGTTCAGGAGGCGTGTCAACGCTTTATCAAAATTCTGAAGCCCCAAATTTCTGCTTCCATAATCATCAGTAAGTGCTATCTTCTTTCTCCGTTATTTTCTTGTGTCTGTTTCTCCTTTTCCCTTGCGTGTATCCCCCCATACTCTGTGTAAGCATGAGTAGTAGTAGTGAAACAATTTTCGTCCCCCATCATGGTGAGAGACAGTATGTGCATGCTTAGGCCGAGGAGAAGCCATAGAGCCGAAGTAGCTAGTGGGAAGAGGCCTATGATTTTGAAGAAAAAATCCTCTGATGAAGAGAAGAGATTGATAGCCATGGCAAGAAGGGCTCAGATGGAGGGGAATAGCTCAATGATAGCGCATGCATCCAGAGATAGACCATCTGTGCACGGTGAAGGCAGCAGTAAGAGGTCGGTAGAGGATGAGAAAGCCCGTGTTGATGCCGCTATATTTGTAGAGGGCTTTCGGTATTCCATCCCTAGTGATCATGATCTCATGTAGTTCGGGGAAAATAAGTATGTCTTTGAATTGGTTACTCCGACCTGAGGTGTTGTTTATGGGAGATTCCTCCAACATGGGCTGACTTTTCCCTTTCCCCCATTGTTGAGTGACTTCCTTGAGTGTTATCAGGTTCATCCAGGACAATTACATGCCAATGTGATGGTTATCATAATGGCCTTGATGACTTGGTGTGCTAGGAGAGGTTATAAGCAAAGTCTTGCTCTGTTGCGGACCTTGTATAAGGTGGCTATTGTCAAGCAGGTAGTAACTCTGTCTATCCGGGATGGTGAAATAGGCGAGCTTTTGTACTTCCTACAAAATGCGAGGGGTGGGATAGAGTGAAGTTGACCTTTGATCAGACAAAATATCATGTACCCCAGTGGAACAAAGAGCTCAAGAATGAGGGCAACTATGATGTTAAGTCATCGCACGGATTACTAGATATAGCATGAGAGCTGGTGAGGGAGAAGATCAAACTTTTTGGAGATAAGTTTGTACCGGGAAACCATCAAATGGGTTGGTTATTGCCCCTTGAGACATACAAATGGTTGTATAAGACGCCCGGCCGGACTCTTCAAAATGGAAGCTATTTGAAGTTGGCATGTTTCGATCAACCAAAAGGTGTGTGAATTGAATGGTATGAGGTTATCTTGTCCATGGAGCAGGATCCCGTTGGTGCAGATAGGGTGCTTCGGGCCTCTAGGGCAGTAAAAGAGAGGGCGAATAGAAATGAGATGTCCGAGAATCAAGCTCCATTGGATAGAGAAGTTTTCGGATTGATGCCTGATGCTCGACGTCGTTTCAAAATATTGGTTCGGGGACCCAAGAAGACTCGATCAAAGGCTAAGGTGATTAATGACACAGAGTGTCTGTTTGTACCTGTTGCCCGAGATCCATCAGATGAGGAGGAGGATAAAGGTTTAGCTCTAGTCCGATGTCCGGGAAAGGAGGTGATTCGGACTTCTTGTTCTCCACAAACCACCAGTGTCAATGAGTATTGGTGTACTATGTTCGGTAGGACCGAGGATGGTGGGTCAATAACCTCTATAGTAATCCTCGATGTGTTGCATGAGGGTATCTATTCGTGTTATGTATAACATTCTTGTCCATACTGTATCAATTTTCCTGTTTTCAACTCCACTCCTTTCGTATGCAGTGGGTGCTTCCAAGTTCGAGAAGGCAACAGACAAGTTGGCTCAGCCTGTATCCCGAGTTGTCATTCTCTTAGAGAAGCCGGCTGTGGAAACTTCAACTGAATGTCAAGGAACTCAAGATGGGAAGCAAAAAAAATGTAACTCCCTAGGGCCTTCACTCTTTATCTAGGAATTTTCTCCTTCTGCCGAATTTTGGCGCTTATGTACTCCAAATAATATATCTATTTATGAAATTGATAGTCCTTCGTCTTTCTTTATTTCCAGTGTTACGTTGCCGCTTGTGCTGAATTGCAGGTTAAATATGAAGTTGTTCTTCAGAAAAGCAAAGATCTGGAGGTAGAGTTGGCAGACTCCAGGGGCTTTTGTAGCCTGGCCCGGGAAGATTGTGATAGTCTTCGCCGTCAACAGGAAATAAGCCGGGCGCGAAGAGCTGAGTTGAATCACCAAGTGAAGGAACTTCAGCATAAGTATAAAGCTCTCAAAGATGATCATGGTAAGGCTCTGGCTGCCAATAAAGATTATGACCGAGAGTGGAGAGAAGCCCGGAGTGAATTGATGAAACTCAAGAGCGAGGATCATAATAAAGACTCTCATATATACGCTCTTCAGCATGAAAATATCAATGCAAACCACAAAATCGTCGTTGTCACTGAAGACTTGAGGATATGCGAGGCCGAGCTGAATGCTTGTAGGATCCAAATAAAGGAGCTGGATTCCCAAGGTGTGTTTATCACGCATCCAGTATCTTCAAGAAGAGAGGTAGGTGAGTCTTCTTCAGGCCCAAGTTCGGGGCGAGGGATGAGGCCTCCTGCCCGAGGTGGTATGTCTCGAGGGATGGTTAATCCTCCAGTAGGGACTTCACGTGGAAGGGGAAGAAAGGTGTCGCCTACCTCTGGAGTTCAGAGCTCATTTGGCTCTCCTTCTCAACCTGCGCCTATAGGAGGTGGAGGGGAGTCCCCCACATCTTCTCAGTTAATGAGGGTGGCCGAAGAAAGTAATTGGGGTCGAGGCCTCCAAGGAAATCGAGGTCGTGCCTCTACTTTTACTCGCGGTCGAGGACGTACCCCTGTTTATAAGGACCTTGACGAGGTATAGGAAGTGTCATAGTGTAATAACAGTCTTTAGTTTTGCCTTTATAAAGGTCTTTAATCATTGAGAAGACTGGTCATCAGGCTATTAGAGCCTAACTTATATTGGATAAGTATTGATAAGCATTTAGGTAGGCACGTCATAATGAAGGTCGAGTTTCAAACTTCGTGAATTTGTATGACCCGTATTATATTGGTTTTGACCATATACTTTTTATAAGTATATTCTTTTATTTTAGCCCAAGGTGATTGTGACCTGAACACGTAGTTCAAATAGCTCATATTAGATAAGCATCAACCACACGCTTTGTATAAGCGTACAAATCTTAGGCAACAGTCTTTACTTATACTTTGTAAGGCATGGTGTCTCTTTGTATTAGAGGGATATTGACTGATTAAAATAAAATAGAAGGTATATATTGAAAAGAAATTGTATTCTTCGAACCCGTAAGTTCGGCAAAATTATAAAGACAACCCTGAGTTTGGGAACTCGGGTATGAAAAAGAAAATGAATGATAGAAGGGAAAAGAAGCTTGGCCCATAGGCCTTATGAAGTAGTTTCTCCTTATTTGGAGAAGGTCTACTTGGTTTTAGCTCCGAGGTACCTGTGTAGGAAGGGCTCCATTATGACAGGATCCAAGTGTTCTCCTTCGCGAGTTTGTAAGAGGTAGAATCCACCGGATTAGGCTGTGGAGACTTTGTAGGGTCCTTTCGACCTTGACTCCAGCACTTCTTCTAGCTTTGTCGGTGCACCATGGGCCTACTGGCATTACCAGTTCTCCTATTTGGAAGGTTTAATGGCGTCGCTTGTGCCATATTGCAGTCATCTCGTCGCAAGCCTCATCCTCGAAGTGGAATACCAAGGGTTGTTTGAGATCGGGGTCGGGTATCAAATCCCCTAGGATGGCGTTGACGGTTGAGATGTTGCTAACCTTTCTGGCATCACGGATGGCCGTGATCATGCAGGAACGTGCTACTCCTTGGTCTCCTTTGATGGAGGCCACTACTTGTGGTGTTGAAAATTTCAGCATCAAATGGTAAGGGGACCATACAACTTTGGCTTGGCACATCCAAGGTCTGCCAAGGATGATATTGAAGGGTGTGACAGTGTCAACCACTACATATGTGCAGTTAAGGGTTAAGCTTTTCGCTCCATCTGGTACCGTGTGATATCTCCGAGAGGTATGACTGGATTTCCGGTGAACCCCGAGACTGGGCCCGTAGGCTTGAGGTCGTCCTTGGTAAATCCTAACTTTTGGAAGCAGTCTTGGAACATTACTTCTTCTCCACTGCCATCGTCCACAAAGATTCTCTTCACCAGGGGATCCTGTATCGTTGCAGAGAAAATAAGAGGGTCGGAGTGATGCATCTGGTTTGGCACGGCGTCCGCGTCCGAGAAGGTGATAGTTTCCTCGGGGCGGAGCCTCTTGTTGATCGGCTCGGTGTGGGGTATGGCTCGCACACTATCCTTAAGCTTGGTAAGGGAAATTGCTTACCCGTGTAGCCATTAATGCCATTGATAACTCGGTTGGCTCCATTTGGCGATGGCGGAGGAGGATCTTGAGGATTGTTGCCCCCACCCCTTGGTTTTTATTGTTGTTGTTGTTGGTGTTCTGGGGGCCATCCTTCTTCTTCTGCCAGGGTTTTCCTCCATACCTTTTTTAGGTACCCTGGCTGTCGCCGGTTATCGAGGGTGTAATCTGTTGCACAATTCCCTATCGAATCAGCTTCTCAATCTCATTCTTAAGCTGATAACACTCCTCGGTGTCATGCCCCCGATCTCGGTGATATTGGTAGAATTTCGGGGACCTTTGACGCTCGACTGATTCCTTCATGGCAGGAGGATCCTTTAAAAGGTGTCTGTGAATGGATAAAATCTCAGCCCGAGATCTAGCTAGAGGAGTGTAAGATTCGAAGGTTGGTTTGGAAGCGCCTTCTATCTTCTCGACCTTGGGTATCTTCATCTAAGGCTCATTTCCCTTATTTTCTGTATAGGGCTCTCGCGTTCTCTTGCCAGTTACCGCGTCTTCTTTGCTAGCAAACTTCTCTATGATAGCCTGAAGATTTTGAATGGTGGTTGGATTTTTAGTGGCCAGCTTCATTCTCAGGGTGTCATCATCCACACTCATGCGGTACATATTAATCAGGAGGACTTCGTCTCGATCGTAGCATTCTGTAGCCAGATCCATATATCTGTGATAATGTTCTATCACAGTTTCTCCTTCTTGGCGGGGCACGTACCCTAAGTCTCCGAGTGACTTAGTCAATTTCTTCTTTTGGAAGAAAGCAAGGAGGAGAAATTCGGCGAAGTCCCAATAGTCAAACAAACTTTCTGGTTTAGTTTGGGTAAACCAGGTCTGGGCTTTTCCTCGAATATAACTGGGGAGAATTTTGCATACCTCCAGCTCATGAAAGTTTCTGGTCTCAAGTGTTTTGAAAAAGACCGATAGAAATTCTCGAGGGTCGCTGGTACCATCATAGGTAGGAAAGTGTTCAGGGACCCTCTTGGTACTGTCAAAGGGGAGGTTCACGATATGTCGTGAGAATGGAGAACGAGCAGACTGTCCTCTGGGTCCGAGGATACGTTTGATCTCCTTGTCAACCTCGTACTTTCCTCGAGTAGAATAGGCTCCTTCCTGGGTAAAAGGCCGGTCGACACTGGATTGCCACTCGCTCTGGGTCCGTTCCCTCATCTCTCGCCTAAGCTCTTCCCGAAGGGTGTCTATGCGCATTCTTCGCACCACCTCCCTGTTTAGTCCTAAGCCGTCGTTACGATAGTTGGTTGGATCGGGAGGTGGTGGCAGATGTCTTTGAGTGCTGTATGGAGGCAAGCTCCGAGATAGGTCATTCATGAATCTTTGTTGTTGAGTAGGATCAGAAGGCGGTGTTTCTGGAATTGATGGTCGACTGAGGGCGTTATGCGTCTGGGCGCGAAGCTGTTGGCTTGAATTTATCAGAGATGCCACAAAGTTAGGGTACTGAGAATGTAGGTCTATCATCAATGCTCGGACATCCTCAGGGATTTCCCTCGGGAGAGAGTCCGAGATAAGGTTTATGCGAGGTGGATAAGAGCTCGGAGGGGGAGGGACTATAGGTCCCAAAGGTTGCCTCAGCGATTTCCTTAGGCGTCTTTGTCTTGTCTCTTCCTGCTGTCTTTCCGCAAGGATTTGACGGTCTCTTTGTGCTCTTTCTTCTACAGTGAAGATTGAATCAGATCCGCTATATCCCAATCTATTTTCGGGATCCAGGCCTTCTGAATTATTCACTTGCTCGTTGTAGTTCATGTCGGTCTGGATCAAAATTCTTGGACCCGAGTTCGGCACTTCGGACACAACAGGATTCGATCCAGAAGGCGGTACTCTGGATGCAACAGGATTTGATCCAGAAGGTGGTACTCTGGATGCAGCAGGATTTGGACTGGAGGAGTTCGGAACGCTGGAGTTTCCGGCACCTACGGTAGAGCTCGGTAGCGGTTCTGACGTAGAACGTGCTCGGGATCCTCTTGGTCGGCCGCGTCCACGTCCTCGGGTAGGTTGCTCTCCTTCAGGATTTTCTTCTAGGATTTGCCCTTGCATTCGGGCGCTTCGTCTGGGTTGCTCAGCTTCAGACATGGCATTGAAAACTTGTTGAACAGGTGCACAAGGTCAGATCAGAGACAAAGTTCGGCGACGTCGTCAATTGACACGATGTCCCACCGGGCGTGCCACTTGATGTATGGTGGACACCGGCGCTCGACAACGAACTCTCCTCATGAACAGATCTGCAAAATAAAGCCTCGGGTGTCCGAGAATAGACACTCCGACGCTCAAGTTAGTATGATGCGTAAGGCGTATTGTATGTAGTATGAGATAGAAAAGGTGTACCAAACCTTTGGTATTTATATGGCTGCAATCCGTAGATCACCAAGATATGTAAATATGGTAGGAATACAACTCTTATGGAAATAGTAGTTGTATTACCATGTGTAGAAGAAGTATATTTTAGTCATGGCTATATTACCATGTTTAGGAGGATGTATATTCCTTGTAGAACATTCATAATATACGCATTCCTTATAAGGATTAGGATTGATGGACCTGTGGATCCTCATCCTCCGTGTACCTCAAGCCCATGACCCTTCTCGGGCCCTGGTCCAAAACTGAATGAGGCCCGGAATACGAACCATGGACTTATCAAAAGTAACACTTAAAAGGTCAATCTGTTGTTATCATATAAATAAAATCATATGATAAACCATATGCTCAATTTTCCATTCGTACCCTATGAATGTGATAATACTAAAAAATTTATAAACTTTTCTATAAAAAAACTCATCATAAATAAAAGAACAATATCCTCTTAATAAGAATGTGTATATACATTTCCTTGTTAAAATGTCCACCCGAGTTCTTCCTCTTTGCCAGTTTCTTTTTCTTCAACCGATGGCATTGAAGGAAGCTGATACTGACGTCTTCTTAGTTGCCTTATCATCCTTTTCCTTTATCCGGTGACGGTAGATCTGAGAAAATTCAATTTAAAATGAAATTCGTCTGAGAAGAAAGATAAAAAAAGGACATTGCCACGTACTATAGGATTTTTCCTAATCTGCAAATGGCTGCCGACATTTCTCTGTTCAAATCCTGGCACGCCCATATGTTTCACTATTTCATTAGGAGTAACATCTGAAATTTTGAATTAAAAAAATAAACTTGAATGTTAGAACCTATGAAGAAGAAAAAACAATCAAAAATTATAAATAATGATAAACTAAATCAATTATTTTCTTACTCTTTAGTACATGTATGGCCCGTAGAATTTTCTGTTCATGGCATCATTCCAAACAACTCTAAACTTCTTCTCTAAAGAATTTTCAGTTACACATTCAAGTGAAAGTGATGAAGATGATAAGTTCCTCTTACTTGATTTATTCCACAACAGTACTTCAAATGTCTTTGCACTGGCTTTTGCTACCTCATCTCATTTAATTTTGGATGTCTTCCGAAAATGTGTAATGGTACTAATGTTCTTGTTGTTCAAAGAGTGTACAACATATGCTTCAAATACCATATTTTCTCTAAACTCAAATTTTTCATAATTTTAAATTTCTAGTGATTTTAAAAAATCCTCTTATTTTCGAACATAAGGACAAGAAGTATATATACATAAAGGTTAGATTGTGGTTTGTGATTCCCTTGCCACAATAAATCCCACATATATAGAAATATTTTTGAATCCAAATTTTGAACCAAGAAACTTTAACATACAAGGGCTCAAATATTGCTAAACACATACACGGAAGTTCTTGTGAGCGAATATTAATCATTCATATTCAGAAAAAAAACACGTGCTTAATTTTCTAAACAAATTAGCCAGTCTAGGATAAACATATGTGATTCAAAGAGCAGTCGTGAATTCACCGCATACATAGAAATAAGACTACAAATCTTTGAATAATAATAAATTAAACTTACAATATGTATCCAAACAAAAAATTTTCTGTAAATGGTAGAGAATGTCATTAGTCACTTGGCCCCCTGTTCAGTGTAAATTCGTAAGGATGAGTTTAATTTTACTTCCTTCTTCAGATATTGCATCAAGAGTGTCTAGAGCTTGTCCCGTGTATATCTCTGACAAATATTTAAAACATTGTTAGATTTAAAACATCGACAAACGCGAATGTAAAAACACTCTATAAATGTTAAAAATAAACCGAAGCATACAAAAATTAGGAATAACTAAACTGATTAAGCCTGTCTAAACATATGCAAGATGTATATCTAGGCCCAGAGCAATGAAAATTATAAGGGAGTCAAAACAGTTCAGGATGAAAAAATTACTTTCACAAGAACAAATCCTGCACAAACTTATGCTAAAAATAAACTGAAACACACAAAAAGAATTTTCTAACATATGTATGATATTCATCTAGGTCAGATTAATTTTTAAAACCAGAAAACGATCGAGAAGAGAAATGAAAATTGAAAAGGATACTAAAGAATTCAGGATGAAAACAATTGATTTCACACGAACAAATCATGCACAAATCCTGTATAAACGTATAGATGTTAAAAATAAACTGTATCATACAAGAAGAACAACTAAACTAATTAAGGGCTTCTTTGCAGGAGATTATTTCTTACTGAACTGAACTGTGCTTAACTGAATTGAGGATCGTTCACAGGTGCAAATCCGGTTCAAATCCGACACGTTGTTGCGACAATAAACATCCATACAAGCAAGAAGGATACATACTCCTGTGAACGACATATCTGCACTCTGATAATACACAGGGAATGATAATAATTTATGTTTGCTTTGAAGCACAATGGGAATGGAGGTAGATTATATATATAGGGACAAGAGCATCTCTTGCAATGATTTTTTTGGATATATTCTCTTTTTTATTTGAATTTATTCCTTAATTAGATTATGCGCATAATTAATCATTTGAATGTTTGTAAAAAAATTCATCATATTTAAATAATGAGCTTCACCAGATATATTTTTCAACAGCCATTCATGTTCTTTGCTAGTGGAAAATGGTAGTTGTTAAATTTTAGTTAGAGATCAATGTGCGATGTGCATGACACGGTATATTTAATCACTTATTAGTGCAAATTGTTGGATGATCATTATAAATTGAGATGAATTTAAATGGAATAGAGCCTGATCCGATCCGTCGACTTTTCATTGTTGATTTGGTAATTAAGAAAAGTAAATTTTGATATGTTAATATCCATCTTAGTAGACAGCTAAACGTGACATAGTTTATTTTTAACCGACAGAAAATGATTGAGAAGAGCAAATGAAAATTAAAAGGTAATCAAAATGATAATTGAAAGGATGAAAAACTTACTCTCACTTGAGCAGATCCGGCGCAAATCCGACACAATGTCGCGACAAGAAAAATCCATACAACCAAGAAGGATACAAACTCCTATAAATGACATTTCTACACTTCTAATAAAATACAAGGAATGACAAGAATTTATGTTTGCTTTGAAACTCAATGGGAATTGAGGTGGATTATATAGGAACAAGAGAATTTTTGCAATATTTCTACACTACTAATAATATAGAGGGAATGATAAGAATTTATGTTTGCTTTGAGGCTCAATGGGAATGGAGGTGGATTATATATAGGGACAAGAACATCTCTTGCAATGAATTGTTTGATTTTATTCTTTTTTTATTTGGATTTATTCCTTGATTAGATTGTGCGCATAATTAATCCTTAGAATTTTTAACAAAAATCCATCGTATTTAAATAATCAGCATCCCTACAAATACTTCTCAACAATCATTCATGTTCTTTGCTAGTGAAAAATGGTAGTTATTAAATTTTAGCTAGAGATCACCGTGCGACGTGCGTTGAACGGTATATTTAATTACGTATTATTGCATATTGATGGATGATCATTTTAAATTGAGATGAATTTAAATGGAATGGAGAGTCTAAAATAATCTGATCCATCGACTTTTCATTGTTTATTTGCTAATCAAGAAAAGTAAATTTTGATATGTTAATATCACATCTTATTAGACAACTAAACGTGACATAGTTTATTTTGAACCGACAGAAAATGATTGAGAAGAGCAAATGAAAATTGAAAGATAATAAAAATGAAAATCGAAAGGATGAAAAACTTACTCTCACATGAGCAAATCCGGCGCAAATCCGACACAAAGTTGCGACAATAAACATCCATACAACCAAGAAGTATACAAACTCCTGTAAACGATATTTCTACACTACTAATAATATAGAGGGAATGATAAGAATTTATGTTTGCTTTGAGGCTCAATGGGAATGGAGGTGGATTATATATAGGGACAAGAACATCTCTTGCAATGAATTGTTTGATTTTATTCTTTTTTTATTTGAATTTATTCCTTAATTAGATTGTGCGCATAATTAATCATTTGAATGTTTCTACAAAAATTCATCATATTTAAATAATCAGCTTCCCCAAAAATACTTTTCAACAATCATTTATGTTCTTTGCTAGTGAAAAATGGTAGTTATTGAATTTTAGCTAGAGATCACCGTGCGACGTGCGTTGCACGGTATATTTAATCACTTATTAGTGCATATTGTTGGATGATCATTTTAAGTTGAGATGAATTTAAATGGAATAGAGAGTCTAAAATGATCTGATCCGTTGACTTTTCATTGTTTATTTGGTAATCAAGAAAAGTAAATTTTGATATGTTAATATCACATCTTAGTAGACAACTAAACGTGACATAGTTTATTTTGAACCGACAGAAAATGATTGAGAAGAGCAAATGAAAATTGAAAGGTAATAAAAATGAAAATTGAAAGGATGAAAAACTTACTCTCACATGAGCAAATCCGGCGCAAATCCGACACAAAGTTGTGACAATAAACATCCATACAACCAAGAAGGATACAAACTCCTGTAAACGATATTTCTACACTACTAATAATATAGAGGGAATGATAAGAATTTATGTTTGCTTTGAGGCTCAATGGGAATGGAGGTGGATTATATATAGGGACAAGAACATCTCTTGCAATGAATTGTTTGATTTTATTCTTTTTTTATTTGAATTTATTCCTTAATTAGATTGTGCGCATAATTAATCATTTGAATGTTTCTACAAAAATTCATCATATTTAAATAATCAGCTTCCCCAAAAATACTTTTCAACAATCATTTATGTTCTTTGCTAGTGAAAAATGGTAGTTATTGAATTTTAGCTAGAGATCACCGTGCGACGTGCGTTGCACGGTATATTTAATCACTTATTAGTGCATATTGTTGGATGATCATTTTAAGTTGAGATGAATTTAAATGGAATAGAGAGTCTAAAATGATCTGATCCGTTGACTTTTCATTGTTTATTTGGTAATCAAGAAAAGTAAATTTTGATATGTTAATATCACATCTTAGTAGACAACTAAACGTGACATAGTTTATTTTGAACCGACAGAAAATGATTGAGAAGAGCAAATGAAAATTGAAAGGTAATAAAAATGAAAATTGAAAGGATGAAAAACTTACTCTCACATGAGCAAATCCGGCGCAAATCCGACACAAAGTTGTGACAATAAACATCCATACAACCAAGAAGGATACAAACTCCTGTAAACGATATTTCTACACTACTAATAATATAGAGGGAATGATAAGAATTTATGTTTGCTTTGAGGCTCAATGGGAATGGAGGTGGATTATATATAGGGACAAGAACATCTCTTGCAATGAATTGTTTGATTTTATTCTTTTTTTATTTGAATTTATTCCTTAATTAGATTGTGCGCATAATTAATCATTTGAATGTTTCTACAAAAATTCATCATATTTAAATAATCAGATTCCCCAAAAATACTTTTCAACAATCATTCATGTTCTTTGCTAGTGAAAAATGGTAGTTATTGAATTTTAGCTAGAGATCACCGTGCGACGTGCGTTGCACGGTATATTTAATCACTTATTAGTGCATATTGTTGGATGATCATTTTAAGTTGAGATGAATTTAAATGGAATAGAGAGTCTAAAATGATCTGATCCGTTGACTTTTCATTGTTTCTTTGGTAATCAAGAAAAGTTAATTTTGATATGTTAATATCAAATCTTAGTAGACAACTAAACATGACATAGTTTATTTTGAACCGACAGAAAATGATTGAGAAGAGCAAATGAAAATTGAACGGTAATCAAAATGAAAATTGAAAGGATGAAAAATTTACTCTCCCATGAGCAAATCCGGCGCAAACCGACACAAAGTTGCGACAATAAACATCCATACAAGCAAGAAGGATACAAACTCCTGTAAATGACATTTCTACATTACTAATAATATAGAGGGAATGATAAAAATTTATGTTTGCTTTGAAGCTCAATGGGAATGGAGGTGGATTATGTATAGGGACAAGAGCATCTCTTGCAATCAATTGTTTGATTTTATTCTCTTTTTTATTTGAATTTATTCCTTAATTAGATTGTGCGCATAATTGATCATTTGAATGTTTCTACAAAACTTTATCATATTTAAATAATCAGCTTCCCCAAAAATACTTTTCAACAATCATTCATGTTCTTTGCTAGTGAAAAATGGGAGTTATTGAATTTTAGCTAGAGATCACCGTGCGACGTGCATTTGACGGTATATTTAATCACTTATTAGTGCATATTGTTGGATGATCATTTTAAATTGAGATGAATTTAAATGGAATAGAGAGTCTAAAATGATCTGATCTGTCGACTTTTCATTGTTTATTTGGTAATCAAGAAAAGTAAATTTTGATATGTTAATATCCATCTTAGTAGACAGCTAAACGTGACATAGTTTATTTTGAACCGACAGAAAACGATTGAGAAGAGCAAATGAAAATTAAAAGGTAATCAAAATGATAATTGAAAGGATGAAAAACTTACCCTCACATGAGCAGATCCGGCGCAAATCCGACACAATGTTGCGACAAGAAAAATCCATACAACCAAGAAGGATACAAACTCCTATAAATGACATTTCTACACTTCTAATAAAATACAGGGAATGATAAGAATTTATGTTTGCTTTGAAACTCAATGGGAATTGAGGTGGATTATATAGGAACAAGAGCATTTTTGCAATGAATAGTTAGGATTTGTTCTCTTATTTTATTTGTATTTATTCCTTGATTAGATTGTGCGCATAATTAATCCTTTGAATTTTTAACAAAAATCCGTCGTATTTAAATAATCAGCATCCCTACAAATACTTTTCAATAATCATTCATGTTCTTTGCTAGTGAAAAATGGTAGTTATTGAATTTTAGCTAGAGATCACCGTGCGACGTGCGTTGCACGGTATATTTAATCACTTATTAGTGCATATTGTTTGATGATCATTTTAAATTGAGAAGAATTTAAATGGAATAGAGAGTCTAAAATGATCTGATCCGTCGACTATTCATTGTTTGTTTGGTAATCAAGAAAAGTAAATTTTTCTATGTTAATAACACATCTTAGTAGACAACAAAACGTGACATAGTTTATTTTGAACCGACAGAAAATGATTGAGAAGAGCAAATGAAAATTGAAAGGTAATCAAAATGAAAATTGAAAGGATGAAAAACTTACTCTCACATGAGAAAATCCGGCGAAAATCAGACACAATGTTGCGACAAGAAACATCCTTACAACCAAGAAGGATACAAACTCCTATAAACGACATTTATACACTTCCAAAAAAATACAGGGCATGATAATAATTTATGTTTGCTTTGAAACTCAATGGGAATGGAGGTGTATTATATAGGAACAAGGGCATTTTTGCAATGAATAGTTTGGACTTGTTCTCTTGTTTTATTTGGATTTATTCCTTGATTAGATTGTGCACATTATTAATCCTTTGATTTTTTTACAAAAATCCATCGTATTTAAATAATCAACATCCCTAGAAATACTTTTCAACAATCATTCTTGTTCTTTGCTAGTGAAAAATGGTAGTTATTAAATTTTAGCTAGAGATCACCGTGCGACGTGCGTTGCACGGTATATTTAATCACTTATTAGTGCATATTGTTGGATGATCATTTTAAAATGAGATGAATTTAAATGGAATGGAGAGTCTAAAATGATCTGATCCGTCGACTTTTCATTGTTTATTTGGTAATCAAGAAAAGTAATTTTTGATATGTTAATATCACATCTTAGTAGAAAACTAAACGTGACATAGTTTATTTTGAACCGACAGAAAATGTTTGAGAAGGGCAAATGAAAATTAAAAGGTAATCAAAATGAAAATTGAAAGGATGAAAAACTTACTCTCACATGAGCAAATCCGGCGCAAATCCGACACAAAGTTGCGACAATAAACATCCATACAAGCAAGAAGGATACAAACTCCTGTAAACGACATTTCTACACTACTAATAATATAGAGGGAATGATAAGAATTTATGTTTGCTTTGAAGCTCAATGGAAATGGAGGTGGATTATGTATAGGGACAAGAGCATCTCTTGCAATGCATTGTTTGATTTTATTCTCTTTTTTATTTGAATTTATTCCTTAATTAGATTGTGCGCATAATTAATCATTTGAATGTTTCTACAAAAATTCATCATATTTAAATAATCAGCTTCCCCAAAAATACTTTTCAACAATCATTTATGTTCTTTGCTAGTGAAAAATGGTAGTTATTGAATTTTAGCTAGAGATCACCGTGCGACGTGCGTTGCACGGTATATTTAATCACTTATTAGTGCATATTGTTGGATGATCATTTTAAGTTGAGATGAATTTAAATGGAATAGAGAGTCTAAAATGATCTGATCCGTTCACTTTTCATTGTTTATTTGGTAATCAAGAAAAGTTAATTTTGATATGTTAATATCAAATCTTAGTAGACAACTAAACGTGACATAGTTTATTTTGAACCGACAGAAAATGATTGAGAAGAGCAAATGAAAATTGA
Source organism: Sherardia arvensis (assembly GCA_948330725.1). Taxonomy (NCBI): domain Eukaryota; kingdom Viridiplantae; phylum Streptophyta; class Magnoliopsida; order Gentianales; family Rubiaceae; genus Sherardia; species Sherardia arvensis. The sequence goes on from OX415239.1 coordinate 33,115,855, forward strand.
AAGGTAATCAAAATGAAAATTGAAAGGATGAAAAATTTACTCTCCCATGAGCAAATCCGGCGCAAACCGACACAAAGTTGCGACAATAAACATCCATACCAGCAAGAAGGATACAAACTCCTGTAAATGACATTTCTACACTACTAATAATATAGAGGGAATGATAAAAATTTATGTTTGCTTTGAAGCTCAATGGGAATGGAGGTGGATTATGTATAGGGACAAGAGCATCTCTTGCAATGCATTGTTTGATTTTATTCTCTTTTTTATTTGAATTTATTCCTTAATTAGATTGTGCGCATAATTAATCATTTGAATGTTTCTACAAAAATTCATCATATTTAAATAATCAGCTTCCCCAAAAATACTTTTCAACAATCATTTATGTTCTTTGCTAGTGAAAAATGGTAGTTATTGAATTTTAGCTAGAGATCACCGTGCGACGTGCGTTGCACGGTATATTTAATCACTTATTAGTGCATATTGTTGGATGATCATTTTAAATTGAGATGAATTTAAATGGAATAGAGAGTCTAAAATGATCTGATCCGTTGACTTTTCATTGTTTATTTGGTAATCAAGAAAAGTTAATTTTGATATGTTAATATCACATCTTAGTAGACAACTAAACGTGACATAGTTTATTTTGAACCGACAGAAAATGATTGAGAAGAGCAAATGAAAATTGAAAGGTAATCAAAATTAAAATTGAAAGGATGAAATAGTTACTCTCACATGAGCAAATCCGGCGCAAATCCGACACAATGTTGCGACAAGAAACATCCATACAACCAAGAAGGATACAAACTCCTATAAACGACATTTCTACACTTCTAATAAAATACAGGGAATGATAAGAATTTATGTTTGCTTTGAAACTCAATGGGAATGGAGGTGGATTATATAGGAACAAGAGCATTTTTGCAATGAATAGTTTGGACTTTTTCTCTTATATTATTTGGATTTATTCCTTGATTAGATTGTGCGCATAATTAATCCGTTGAATTTTTTACAAAAATCTATCGTATTTAAATAATCAGCATCCATAGAAATAATTTTCAACTGCCATTCATGTTCCTTGCTAGTGGAGAATGGTAATTATTAAATATTAGCTACAGATCACCGTCCGTTGTGCGTTGCACGGTATATTTAATCACTTATTAGTGCAAATTTTTGTACGATCATTATAAATTGAGATTAATTTAAATGGAATAAGCCTTAAATGATCTGATCCGTCGACTTTGGAAATTAAGAAAAGCAACTTTGTATATGTTAATATTACATCTTAGAAGATAGCTAAACGCGACATAGTCTATTTCTAATCAAGTTATATTATTAACTTTCATCGATTATGCTTTTTCGTTGTTTTCAGGAAGGATCCTAAATAAATTTTTCCAACCAGTTCTGGAAATAATTGAAAGGAGACTTAATAACTGAAAGAATATATGGCTCTCCACTGGGGGAAAATTGACTATAATTCAATCTTGCCTATAATCTCTTCCACAACATATATGGGCAGTGATGGCACCAAACAAACAAATAATAAAGAAAATTGAGAGGAAATTTTCTATCTTCTTTTGGGGGGTGTCAGAAACTGGTCCAAAAAAATCATGGAGAAAGTGGGACTCAATTTGTTATCCCACAATCCAAAATGGTTTAGGCTTGAGATCCCTATCCACCATAATTAAAGCCTTTTCTTGTAAATTATGGTGGAAATACCAAAATGGAAGTGCCCCTTGGACACATTTCATTGCCTCTTTGCCTATCTCAAAAAGAAAATCACAGACATGGAAAAGGATTTGCAATATTAATTGTTTTGCAGAATCCAATTCCAGGGTCATACATGGAAATGGCAAGTGCAATTTTTGGCTAGCAAACTGGACTGATCAGGGACTTTTAATTGACAAAATTCAGTCTGTTCCTGATCAATTCCTTAAACTTACAATTGCAGATTTCATCTCTCACAAAGATACAGCCCTCTCCCTCCTCCACTCAGTATTTCCACTCAGTATTGCCACCTGATCTCATACACATCCTAACCAATGCTGCTATTTTCCCCCACAGAGAGAGGATAGACTCATTTAGAAAGCAGATAAGTTAGGGAATTTTACCTTCAGGTCAGCCTACTTGGCACTGAGAGCAACAAAACAATCTTTTCCAGTTCAAGCTAATTTCTGGTCCCCAAACATTCCAAAAAAATTTGTCTATCTTTATGGGGAGACTTCTCAATGTCATTTTACCCTTTGATGATGTGCTTACCTATTTTGGCTTCAACCTACCTTCTAAATGCTGCTTTTGTAACAATGCAAACTCACTCCAGCACTTCTTTTCTGAGTGGTGCATCTCAGTTGGTTTATGGAGACAGATGCACCTGATATGTGCCTATTCATACATTGATAGTGAATCCCTTTGGGATAGATTAGCTTCAAACTGGTCTTTTACTGGACTGTCAACTTTACACACATATTTAAATCACTGTGCTCCCATCTTTGTGTGTTGGCTTCTTTGGAGAGCAAGGAACTCTTTCATCTTTGATAATATTCCCCCCAACATGGATTTACTTTCCAAAAACCTCAAAGCTCACATTTTTGATTCTCTGTTGGCCAGGCCTCTATACATCGATCTCTAGGGAAATAGACTTTGAACTAACTGATACTGGACATGTCTCTCCCATCAGAAAACCTCCCAAGCCAAAAATTTCTAAAATCCAGTGGATCAAGCCTACTCAGGGAGTTAAGTTCAATGTTGATGCTTCTTGGAAGTACAACAATGTTGGGATCTCTATACTCATCAGAAATACATCAGGATCATTTTTACATGCTTCTGGTTTCTTTACTCACTCTATATCCCCTCTCCATGCAGAGATTATTGCTATTCAAGCTGGAATCAGAATTACACTTCATCTGAATGGTTCCTTTAATATTGAGTCTGATTGTAAGCTTGCAGTGGAGCTGATCAATCATCCACAAAAGAGTCACTGGAACCTCTTTACACTGGTGGACTCTATCTCTCAGATGCTGGGGCCTCACTCACTTATACACACTCTCAGAGAGGCAAATAAACCTACAGATATGTTGGCCAAGTTCTGCAGAGTACAACTTATTCAGCAGAATTTTTCATGGTCTGAGCTCCCACCAAACATTCAAGGTTTGATTCTTCTGGATGCTTCAAATACTCCTTCACTCAGAATCTGTTTATGATCTTCCCAGAGGTCTTTGACATGCTCCTGCTCACTCTGCTCAGTTTCCCTCATCCAGCTTAAGGCCAGGGCCCTCTTCCTCTCACCTCAGACTTTACTGAGGTCCAATTTTAATTAGTTTCTGCTACTATTTTTTTGTAAATACCATCTTATCAGATTGGTTCAAGACTCTAAGGCGTCAACTTTGCTCTTTGTCCATGACATTGGCTAACATGATTCCTTGTGAAGCTCTTGTTTCCTTCTATAAGATGAGGGTGTTATCACCTATATTTTTGGCCTTTTCAGAAGGCATGTAACAAACTTAGCCAATTTATTGGTCTTTTATGGGTATAGGGTGCCCAATAAATTCCTCTCACCCTCTCCAGGGTGATATTTATTTTAAAAACATTATGTGGTTAAAATAAGCTAAAGATGAAAATTATTATAGAAGTTTATTAGAATAAAACGTTTGAATATAATATCTATTATCCGTTTACATCGATTATTAGTTTTTGTTTTCATTTTATGTGTAACAATGAACAAAATATATTTCAAAACTCAGAAGATAATTGGTTTCTTTAAGAGATCAACTTTATAAATACAAACGTGATCTTTTAACACTATAATTGATTTATTTGTTATGGCAATTATTTTTCCTAAAGGGAACTAGAAGAGTTATTGCTCCGGTCGATAAATAAATTAATAAAAAGCATTAAAAAGCATTAAACTACGTAGTTTTAATAAAAATCACCACATAACCACCGCGAGTTCACCATATTCCGGCGCCTATTATTTTTATATATATTTTTGTTTCTTTTAATTAAAAGAGTTTTGATGGAAATTAGATATATACATCCATTTTTAAATTTTATAAAATTATTTGATTGGATATTTTAGGACACTCAGCGCACTAATCAATATTCTGTTACAATTCCTAAATTCATTACTAAATTTAAAAATATTAATATGATGTACCAAATTATAAAATGTGAAAGTATCATTATTCTTTTGTGCATCACTAACCAAATATAAATTCTCTTAAAATATCAAAAAATCATTACTAACCTAAAAGTATTAATAAGATGCGCTAAATTATAAATAGAAACTTACTTATATCTCATAATCATTGTTTTTATAAAACTAATCAAATGTACATTGTTAAAAAATCCAATATTCATTACTAACTTAAAAAATATTAATTTGATGTACCAAATTATAAATGGATGATTACCTCTTTAAAAACAATATAACAATTTACTATTGCTCTTATTTATATAAGCACATACTTAAAAGAGGTAACCGCAGTAACACGTGGAAAAACGTCTAACGATAACACATACTTATGAATCATTCACTTTCGAAAAACATATACTCTTTAAATTAGAATCTCTTACAAAATTATTTGTTTTCCATTATGAAACTAAAACTTATAAGTTATGCATTACATGCTATTATTTTACACAATTCATTGTGTGGTACATTTTTGGTATGTTAAACTTATACTTTCAATAGGTTAGCTTCTACGCTATGTAAATATAGAGAATAATAGTTTGATCAATTACATTTGCAAATATTATCTAATTCAAGATTTAATTTAATATTTACAAGTGTTTCAAGTTGCACAAGCATATTTTCAAGTATTAATATCTATGTAGAAAACGTGTATTATTAAAATGTTTGCTTGATTTTGTAATAATAAATTGGTCTGTTTGAACTAAAATATATTGAAATAAATTCAACTAAATTAATTGCATGCATGATAAAAAATTCAATCCAATTAAATCTACTATTCAAGTTCATACCTAAAATTTAATTTACACTTTGTGCCAATTCAAATTCTTTTAAAAGTGTTCATAATATTTGTGCGGTCCAACAAGCTAGTTTATTATAGTAATAATTGCCTTCACGTTATTAAATTATAACTATTTTTCAATACGTTAAATTATATAATCAATCTATACCATAAGTTGCCTTCTCTCTAAATTTTAGCAAAACACCATAAGTTTTTGTGCCTTCTGCCCGTTACAACGGCCATATTAACAGCATCTTCACCGTGAACGGCTCTTACACCGTCATGGCGGAGCCTTCCACTCCCACGGGCCAAAAATCTTTCCTCTCGGCATTACAATCCAAAGCCCCACCTTTATCTTCTTCACTGCCATCGAATCCTGAAATCAAAGCCACGTCAGAGTTCAAGGGTAAACTGGCTTGTATCTATACACCAGAGCAAATTGAAGTGCTCAGAAGACCATACAGAAATGCGTTGATCGGGAAATTCAATAGGGACAGACTTGCAATGCCCGGAGTTGAAGCAGCGTTCAAGGCAACAGACTTCTCCGGCCAATACAAATTGGGGGCAATAGATCACAGGCATGTACTGATCAGATTCTTCAAGAAAGAAGACTTCCAGAGGTGTTGGATGAAGTCCAATTGGTCGATCGATGGATATCCAATGAGAGTTTTAAGGTGGACGCCAGAGTTCTCAATGGAGACCGAATCTTCGATTGTTCCAGTCTGAGTAACACTATTCAACCCTCCAGTCTAATACTATAATGAATCAGTGCTAGAAGATCTAGGCAATCACATTGGCACTTTTACTAAAGTTGATGCTGCAACTCAACTCATTACAAGGCCATATGCAATAAAACTCTGTGTCGAAATAGACCTCTTACAGCCTATTCCCACTCACATTAGGCTAGGTTCTACAATAAGCAGCTCCAAAATTAGGTTGGAGTATGATCATTTGCCTACCTATTGTGGTCACTGTATAAAGGTAGGACATGATGCCAACAACTGCAGGAACCTCCACCTAGACTCTGGCAAAAAACCTTACCAAACTGACCAACACAAGAACAATAATACCCCCCTTAACCCTCCAGCTGATGATAGAAATCCTTCCAAACAAACCCCTCCAAAAAGATTCACTCTCAGTGTCTCTCATTCAGGAAAATCCACAATTTCTAAATGTCTGCATTAAAAAACCTAGTCTAACTTTATATATGGGTTTAGAACCAGGAAGGGCAGAGAGGCTTTGTGGACTGATCTCCAAGCCTTGCCTAGTACTAACACATTTTACATAGGATATTTTAACTCTATGCTATCAATTTGTGATTATAGTAGTCCCTCTACTCCTAAACTGGGAAGTATGAGAGACTTCCAGAAATTTATTGTATAAGATGGAGTTAATCCATGTACACACAGTGGGGAATGATTTCACCTGGACCAATAAAGGATTAAGGCCAACTTTAGAAAGGCTTGATAAAACACTTTGTACCCATTCTTGGCATACACAGTTTCCTCAATCTTCAGTGTTGGTTCTTAATAGGGAAAATTCAGACCACTCACCACTTTTCTTTCAAATAGATACACAGGTGCCTACTGTTCCTAGGTCTTCCAGATTCATAAGTACATTGTACAAAAGAACTGAATTCAATCCTTTTGTTCAATCAAACTGGAATGAACACCTTCCAGAATGTGGTATGCTCAGATTTTTTCTGAAACTACAAATATTGAAAAAAGGTTTAAAAATATGGAATAAGGAAGTTTTTGAAAATATCAATAAAAATGTGGAGGTAGCTGAAGAACAATTGAGATTACAGGAAATTAGATATGATCATAACCAATGTGAATCAGAACTAATTAATCTCAAATTGAAGAAAGCCCTCCTGAAAAAAGCACTAAAGGAACAAAGCACTTCTGGAAGTATAAGACACAGTTAAAATGGATCAAAGAAGGAGATGTTAATTCCAAATTATTTCACAACACTCTGAAAGAAAAAAGATCCAAACTGTGCATTTCCAAAATTAGGAGCACTGCTGGGATCTGGCTAGAAGATGAGATTGAAATGCAAAATGAGGCTATTAATTATTACTCATCTCTTCTATCCAGTGAGCAATCACATGAAGATTTATATTTTGCCTGTCATTTTCTGTCTCAATTTCCAACTAGTATTTCTTCTGAGCAAAACACACTTCTGTTGAGACCAGTAGATTTCCAGGAACTTAAGACAGTTGTATTTTCATTGATTAAAAATAGCACACCAGGGCCTGATGGCTTCTCTGCTATTTTTTATATCAAATCTTGGGACATCATCTCAAATGATTTGATTGAGTCAGTGAATGACTTTCTAAGAGGAGCTGCAAGGGTATTGTAGCCACTTGGATTACATTAATACCAAAAAAAGAAACTCCAATATCTTTTGATGACTATAGGCCCATAAGTCTATCAAATATCATTAACAAGATACGTTCAAAGGTGATTATGATGAGAATGAACCCTCTAATGAATGAGATCATATCTCCAAATCAGGAAGCCTTCCTGAAAGGAAGAGAAATTTCTGATACTCCCTCCGGTTTTAGTAGAATGGCCTAATTACCAATTTAGGAAGGTTTTTTAGTTAATGGCTTAGTTTCCACTTTTAGTAATATTCCTTCATTCACAACCACACATTTTGCTTTCTCAATAATCTATACAATCTCCACCATTCATTTTGCTCTCCTTTGTAATTGCACCAATAAAACTAGGCCATTGTATTAAAGCCGGAGGGAGTAATATACTCTATCTTCAGGAGCTGGTTAGGCACATTAATAAAAGAATCCATAGAGCCTAACTGTATCATTAAGTTAGACTTGAGGAATACTTTTGATAGGATTAGTTGGCCCTTTCTTAAAATGATTCTTCTGAAAGTTTGATTCCACAAAAATATGGTAGCTTGCATTATGAATAACCTTGCTCAGACATGGTTCTCTGTGCTGATTAATGGCAAACCAGTGGGATTTTTCCGATCTTCCAGAGGCATTAAACAAGGAGATCCACTATCTCCATTACTGTTTAATGTATTCACTGAATCATTTCAAGAAGTTTGGCATACATTTTCACAACTGGAAAACTGTCCTACTATAATCTACCAAGAAATGTAGTGCCAGTTTCAAATCTATCTTATACTGATGATACAGTCCTGTTTATCTCAGTTAATAAGTCCACACTGATCAATTTGAAAGCTTTCTTGGTAACTTTTAAAAAAGTCACTGGTCAAAGAATTAATTTTGACAAAAGTGATTTTTACCTAAGTAACAATGCATCTCTAGCCAAGAAAAATTTGATCAGTGACATTTTAGGTATAAAGAAGGTGCTTTCCCTATCAAATACCTAGGATGTCAAATTTATCAAGGGAAAATGCTAAATGTATATTTTAATACTTTGATAGAACAGATTAGCAAAAAGTTGAGCTACTGAAGGTTCAAATGGCTTTCTACTGGTGGTAAAATTACTTTGATACAATCAGTTCTATATGCCATACATCAACATGTGTTCACTGTAATGATACCAACAGTGCACATTGTAGAATCACTGGAAAAAATGTTTGCAACCTTTTTATGGGGCTCTACTCCTATAAAAGCAAACAAAAAATGGAGAAAGTGGTCAAGGCGCTAACCTGTCCAACAAAATGTTTTAGGATTCAGATCCATTCCCCTCACAATACAGGCATGCACTATGATGTAGCGGAAGCTTATAACAAACGTAACCAAAGTAACCCAATGAAATCAACCTATTTAATTCTGCGAATACCTAAGTCGAAAACGCCTTCCAAATCTATATTCTCAAAGAATATCTAGAATTTAGGTTTAAAACTCATCTCTCAAAAGAGAAAACTCTCAACACACTTTTATATCAAATCAGAAAAAACTATCTATTACAATGGTTTGAAGCCCTATTTATAAGAGCTCACAAATTCCATTCTATTACAAAACATGTAAATATTTTCTTAATCCTATTTAGAATACTAATTATAAATATGGAAATTAACCAGAATCCATATGGAAACGAGTTAAACTTTTTCCGATTTGCTAATAAATTGATAATGGGCCTTACTTCTTGCAATTCCAATGCTCCATATTATCAAGCCCAATCTCATCTGCATCATTCTCACGGGGTTTGACAGAATTCGTCCTCGAATTCGACCTCGTATGAATCCTTGATCAAACAACATATATTTTATTAATCCAACCTGCATCATTCTCCCGGGGTTTGACAGAATTCGTCCACGAATTCGACCCCTTAGTCCTCCTTCTTCAAACAATACGAATATTTTCACTACAGATCGGAAACATGTAGAACTAGCAAACGATTTTGTACTATAGACAAATTCATCTTTCTTCAACAATTGATCATTCCACAAATGTTTAGAATATGACTGTTGGTACTCAACAATTTCCTCAAGTGTAATGTAAGAATCAATCAATTGATCTGCCATGACTTCATGTTGCTCGTGATGGATATCAAACACATGAATCTGAAGATGTTCCTCATAATCAATTTCACCAATCTTGACATCAATGACATGATTAACATCAATATCAAATACTGATGGTTCTTCATCATCATAAGTATCAAATATTGGAGGAGTTGAATATATATCATTCTCATCAGCATCATCATCATCAACTTCGTCATCATCATCATCAACATCGTCATTATCATCATCAATATTTTCATCATCATCATCAACATCGTCATTATCATCATCAATATTGTCATCATCATCATCATCAACATGAGATTGTACGGATGTGGTCTCAGTTTCCTTACTGGAAGAACAAATATGTTTTTGAGGTTTCTGGGGTCTTAAAACAATCATGAAATCTTCAAACCTAAAACTATAAATATTGGATCTTCCTTCATGCACCACTTCTCGATCAAATTGTCATGGTCTCCCAAGTATCAATTGACAAGAATCTATGGGGACAACATCACACCAAACCTGGTCCTTGTACTTCGATCCAATCGAGAAGGGAACAAGGCCAGTTGATGTACCTCAATATGTTTTATGTTTTCAGTCCAACCCAACTTATAAGGTCTTGGATGTTTTTCTAATATGAACCCCAATCTCTTTACAGCTTCTTCTGACACAATGTTGTCGCAACTACCCGCATCAATGACAAATTTGCACACGAATCCTTTGATGGTACACGTTGATTGGAATATATTACTTCTTAACCAATCATCATCACCTGGATAGTCATCCATTGCATAATCCCTTTGAATAATCATCCCCATAGGTCGTGTTCTTGGTGGTATGATTCCCCAAAAACAAACCAAGCTCTGATACCAACTGATGTAGCGGAAGCTTATAACAAACGTAACCAAAGTAACCCAATGAAATCAACCTATTTAATTCTGCGAATACCTAGGTCGAAAACGCCTTCCAAATCTATATACTCAAAGAATATCTAGAATTTAGGTTTAAAACTCATCTCTCAAAAGAGAAAACTCTCAACACACTTTTATATCAAATCAGAAAAAACTATCTATTACAATGGTTTGATGCCCTATTTATAAGAGCTCACAAATTCCATTCTATTACAAAACATGTAAATATTTTCTTAATCCTATTTAGAATACTAATTATAAATATGGAAATTAACCAGAATCCATATGGAAACGAGTTAAACTTTTTCCAATTTGCTAATAAATTGATAATGGGCCTTACTTCTTGCAATTCCAATGCTCCATATTATCAAGCCCAATCTCATCTGCATCACACTAAAACTTTGGTGGAAATACCAAAATACCAGTGCTTTGTGGAGACATTTTATTCACTCACTACCTAAATCATCAAGAAAATCACAAACTTGGAAAAGAATTTGCCAGGTAAACTATATGGGTGAGATGAATAGCATGGTCATACTTGGCAATGGCTTGTGTAATTTTTGAAAGTCTAATTGGATTGGATCAGGACCCCTGGAAGACCATTTTTTACCCTCTCTCACTTCTATACCTATCACCTGCTCAGTTTCTGATTTTATCACTCACTGACAGTAATATTTGCCACAGTTACAAGGGGCTATGACAGATAAAAATTTTCAGACACTTACTAATTCAGTGATTCACACACATAGAGATGATAGGTTACTTTGGAAGCCTTCTCTCAATGGTCATTTTTCTTTCAAAACCGCTGACCAACTTTCCCATGCTTAGAGACCAATTTTTCCCACTCTAACTAAATTGTGAAGTATTCAGGTCCCAAAAAAGATATTGTTCTTTGCTTGGAGGCTTTTCAAAGGCCTTTTGCCTTTTGATGAAGTACTCCTACACTATGGTTTTTCTTCGGCCTCTAAATGTCCCTTCTGTAATAGCCAAGATACCATATATCATTTTTTTAACTCCTGCTCTCTGGCTTCTTCTGTATGGTCTATTTTACTCTCCACTATTGGAGTAAAGGATACCCATTTCAGGTCCATTTGGGATAGACTATCCTATTATCTCACATATACAGGCGTATCAAGCTTCCAAGCTAAACTGATAAGAATGTTATGTGCTATAATAGTTTGGTGCCTATGGAAAGCCAGAAACAAGTATATATATGATGAGTGTAAACCTTGCAGATCTCTGATCATAAAAGAGATCAAACACTTGCTTCACTTATCACTTGCTGCTCATCCTATAAAAATCTCATAGGAATTTGATATTCAGATTGCATCTGAGGCTCACATTCTTTATGCAACCAGACCACCTAGACCTAGGTTGAGACTTGTCTCATGGGCTAAGCCTGCTAAATGTCGATGCTGCCTATAGAGATAGCTACTGTGGTCTTGGTTTTGTACTTAGAGACTCTGATGGAAATTTTGTTGCATCAGGGACCTCTTTTGCATCTGCTTCATCCCCATTAGAAGCAGAAATTAAAGCTATGATAGCTGGATATCAGTTTGGATCATACTATGGGCATAGTCTCATATGTACTGAATCTGACTCACTAAATGGAATATCAATGGTGCTCAATCCAATCACTGCTCACTGGAAGCTGTTTGTTCTAGCTGATTCAGCTCATCAACTGATCAAGGTCCCCATTTTACACACTCGCAGGTAAGGTAATGATCTAGCTGATGCACTATCTAAGCTGGCTCTTTCACATAAGACAACTTCAGTTTTCTCTTGGGAGTCACTTCCCCCTGACATTAAGGCTATATGTCTGATTGATAAAGCAAGTATCACATCCATTAGGGTTTGAGAACTTGCTCAGCTACTGTATTCATCCTCCCTAGACTAGTCTCCTAGCTCTATGTATTAGCACTCTAGAATAGCCTTAACTGGATAGTCGTGGTGCTGCCTTAAGTTTTGCATCAGCAATTCTCTAATAAGCTTCATGATAGTTTCAGTTTTTAGGCAACTTTGTATAGTCTTAGCAATTTTTTGAAGCACTGAGGTCCTTGTAATATTGCAGTTTTTCATACTACAGCCTATTCATTTGGCCACTTATGGCAAAGGATTGGGAAGCTTAATAATATTTCCCCCACCTATTGGTGGATTATTTAAAAAATATATATAATCAATCTATATGGCGTCGTTTTGAGATCAAAATATGAATATCATAACTATACTATATTGAGGTAACAACATATTGTAATATGTGAAGAGTAAATTAAAAGAAAATATGGATATACGCTTTGGAGAAAAAAGATCTTTTTAAAAAAATAGCAACAACTAATTATGGTGTCTGGTGGTTATGTGATGGCAATTATTTGATACGACGTAGTTTCATACTTATCGTTATTATGTATTAATAATAGATTAAATTTCATTTTTTGTACCTAACATTAATCAAAATGTTAATTTTTGTACCTAACATTCAAAGTGTTCAGATTATGTACCTAACATTCCAATATAGTTTTATTTTTGTACCTAACATTCAAAGTGTTCAAAACGTGTACCTAACATTTCGATATTGTTCAATTCTTACACTTTACGTTAATTTGAAGATGACGTTATTATTTTTACTAAGTCAGTAATTTCAGAAAAAATAATGACTTTGAATCTTCGATGGCCATGATTCAGATTTTAAAGCTGTGTCGCCGGGAAGTATAGGGGTTTGGGGGTTTTCTGAATAGAAAGTGACAAGGATAATTTTGTCTTTCCAATATTTTCTAACTTTTTTTTTTTTGTTAATTTTGGAACTTTTCAATCGAAAAAAGAAAAATGTATTTTTCAATGTGCGTGGGACAATATACGTACAAATGGTCTTTCAACATTTTTGTGAATTTATAGTTTTCCTTGGAAAAAGTTCTTAAAACATTGTTAACTTTTGATGAAATGTTCACATTGTTAACATTGTTAACTTTTATTTTTTATTATTTTTTCACAGAAAATTCATTGCTCTCAAAGTGTGGGCGATTACACCTCAAGTGTGTGATTCCCTTTCTTTCCTCACTTTACAACTATTCCCGATAGATTCCTCTCCTTTTCCAATATGACCCCACCCTAAAACGGTCATAAAACGGCAACATTCATGGCGGAGCCACCACAGCTCCGCGGTGGCAACCCCAACTTACGCACTTTCGCCCAAGCTCTCTCATCCAAATCACCCCCGCTGGCCAATTCCCTCCCTACAGATCCAGAAATCCTTCCTATTGGCGAGCACAAAGGCAAAATAACATGTATTGTATCCCCAGATCAAGCACCCTCGCTCGCGAACCACTATACGAATGCTCTGATTGGCAAGTTCGAGAGGGGAAAACCATCCATGGAAGCTTTGAATGAAGCTTTCAAGTCAATCGGGTTTGATTCAGCTTTCCAACTGGGTTCACTTGACTACCGGCATGTCCTAATCCGTTTTCAGAGTATCAGAGATGTTGGCTCAAAGGTACCTGGAGCTTCAAAGGAGTCCCTATGAAGGTGCTTAAGTGGACCACTGATTTCAGCCCTAGCTGTGAATCATCAGTTGTTCCAGCATGGGTAACAATCCCTAATCTCCCAATTTTTTTCTATAATGTGGCTATGCTAGAATTTATTGGCAATAGAATTGGTAGTTTTATCAAAATGGACGCAGCTACAACCTCATTGACTAGACCATCTGCTGTTAAACTTTGTATTGAGGTGGATTTACAAAAGAAATTGCATGCGGAGATTACAGTTGGAGTTATAGGCCAAGTCACTGACTTAGAGATCATTTATGATCAGTTGCCCCAATACTGCTCCCATTGTTGCAATCTTGGTCACTGTCTAGAGGAGTGCATCTCAGCAAATCCTCAACTTAGACAACCTTTTGACCCTAGAAAGCCTATGCCATTTGATCCTTCAAACCAGCAACATAAACTACCCAAGAGGTTTGCTCCTCAGCCATCTTCCAAACTTCTAACTAATTCAACCATTGAGGGTGTTTTAGGGGTTTCTGCTAAAGAAAAAGACAGAACTATTAAAGCTCAGCTGATCTATGTCAAAAAAACTCCTGCTCAGACTCAAGTCCCTGCTCAGATTCAGCTTTCTTCAACCCCTTCCACTTGGGACAAGGGCAAAGAAAAGATGTGTACATCAGATGATGAACTCATACTACTGGAATCATCATCTCAGCGCTGCTCTTCTCCTAACGACCATACTGAAAAAAACCCTATTTTGATCCATGATGATGCTCAGAACTCATATAACCTATATCAATCCCAACAGATATCCAATGCCTTGACTTCCCCACCAGTCCACCTCTCCAACTGCAACCAACCTACTGAGTCCTTCCCTTCCCAATCACTATACACACCTAAATCTCCTCCCCAGCTCCCTCCTTCCCCTTTGCTTCAGCCTGAAGAAACTGAATGGCTTGCCAAAAATCACAGACCCAAAGTTTATGCATCAGATGATTCAGAGCAGAGATCAGGTACACCAACATCCCTTGCTGAAAGTACTTTTGCTACTAATGTTGCTCCTTTTTTTTCTCAGGCTAAACACAGGCACAATAGATTCCTCCCCTTGATGGAAGATGAGCGACTTCAGGAATTTAGAGCTGCAACTGAGATTTCTCTAGCCTCATCTGCTGACACTAGCAAGGATATGGCAGTCTCTGATGACTCTAATAATAATGCAGATCAGGTAAACACAAGCCAGGTAAGAAAATCTTCTAGGATCCTGGCTAAACAGAGACCTGGTATCAAATTGTAATCCTACTTTACTCAACTGAACCAAATTGTATCTGGTTCCATTACTAATAGCCCTAAAAATATTTTTAAATGATAAGTACATCCCTCAAATTAAAATTCCTTGTTTGGAATATTAGGGGTATGGAAACATCTTTAAACAGACTTGCTGAATTGATTGATACTTATAACATTGACCTTATTTGTCTAATTGAGCCTATGCATGTTAACTCTAAGTGTCAGTATTGCATGAATGTCCTGAAATACAAAAACTGCCTTTTTGCTCATAATGAAAGAATCTGGATTTTTTGGCAAAATGATATCCAGATCTCTCTGATCAATGATCACCCTCAATTTCTACATGTTTCAGTCCAGAGCCAAAAACTGAATTCCTACATGGAATCAGTATTTGTATATGGACTGAGAACAAGGAAGGGTAGAGAAGATCTTTGGATTGATTTACAAAAAATAAATTGCCCAGATACAGTTTTCATTGGAGACTTTAATGCAATAGCATCTATCTCTGAGTACAAAGGTCAGTCAACTCCCAGCCTTCGTAGTATCAGTGATTTTACTAAATTCATTGATGATATGGCTTTGGAGAATATAAACACAGGTGGCAATCCCTTCACATGGTCTAATGGAAGACATAAGCTTCCCCTTGATCTCAGTGGTAGTGGGAGGGTAAAAACCCCCACAATCCAGAGACTTGATAGGGGTCTATGTACAGCCCACAGGAATTCAACTTTTCCAGACTCTTCCATACTAGTTTTGAATAAACTAAGTAGTGATCACTTTCCACTCTTTCTTAGTATAGGCAGCAAAATAAAATCATCTCCAAGGCCTTTCAGA
This sequence comes from Sherardia arvensis, assembly GCA_948330725.1. NCBI lineage: Eukaryota > Viridiplantae > Streptophyta > Magnoliopsida > Gentianales > Rubiaceae > Sherardia > Sherardia arvensis. The sequence continues at coordinate 33,131,782 of OX415239.1, forward strand.
TTTCTTAATACATGGTTCAAGAGAGACTCATTTCTGAACTTAATTAAAGAAAACTGGACACTTCCTATTGACAACTCTGGAATGTTAGGACTATATCTTAAACTTCTTTGATTGAAAAAACAACTAAAGATTTGGAACAGAGAAGTTTTTGGTAATGTCCATACTAATGTTGTCAATATGGAAGAAAATCTGAGATTATGTGAAATAGCTTATGACTCTAATCAGAGTGAAATAAATCTGGTCAGCCTCAAACAGGCTAAGACATCCCTCACTAAAGCCATTAAAGAGCAACATCATTTCTGGAAAAATAAATCCAGAGTTAAATGGCTTAGAGAAGGAGATGACAACACAAAAATTTTCCATAACTCAGTAAGGGAAAGGAAGAGCAAAATGAGCATTACAAAAATTCAAAACTCTCTTGGTGACTGGATTGAGGAGTCCTCAGATATAGAATCAGAAGCTGTGGCTTTTTATTCAAATTTACTATCTGCTGAGGAAAATCCTAACCAAGGAGTTTTCTATTCTCATTTATTGTCTCAGATCCCTAAACTTATAAATGATGAAGACAATGCTGAGCTTATCAAGCCTGTTTCAAAAGAAGAACTTAAAAGCATTGTCTTCTCATTAAATAAGAACAGTAGTCCAGGCCCTGACGGTTTTACTGCACAGTTTTATATAAAGAGCTGGGACATTATTCACTTAGACCTCCTTTGGGCAGCAAATGATTTTCTTTCTAGTACAATCATGCCCAAAGGCATTTCCAGTACATGGATTGCTATAATACCGAAACTGGACACTCCCTCTTCATTTACTGATTTTAGGCCTATCAGCCTCTCCAATGTGGCTAACAAAATTTTTTCAAAAATTTTAATGGAGAGGCTGAAGCCTTATATGCAGAAAATCATTTCCTCTCACCAGAAAACGTTTTTGAAAAATCGAGACATTTCTGATAACATTCTATACTTAAAAGAAATGGCTAGGTTTATTGATAAAAGGGGCAGAACCCCTAACTGTATTTTGAAACTTGACCTGAGAAAAAATTTTGATAGGGTTTGTTGGAAATTCCTTACTAGCATCCTTATTAAATTCGGATTTCATGGAAAGTTTATTTACTGTATTATAAAAAATTTGTCTCAAGCCTAGTTTTCTGTTTTAATTAATGGTAGTCCAGTTGGATTTTTTCAAGCTACTAGAGGTATCAAACAAGGTGATCCCCTTTCTCCTTTCCTCTTTAATATATTCTCTGAAGCTTTCACTAGAAGTTTATCATTCATATTTCAATCTGGAAAGCTCAAATATTTTAATCTCCGTAGATCTGCTTCTCTGATTTCTCACTTATCTTACGCAGATGACACAGTTATATTCATGCAAGCTAGCACTACTGATTTAACTAGAATGAAAGCTTTTTTAGTGGTTTTTGAATCTGTCTCTGGACAGAAAATTAACTTCGACAAAAGTGATTTTTATGTTAGTAAGCATGCCACTCAAACTAAGATTAGGGAGATAAGTAACATCTTAGGTATGAAAAAAGGATCTTTTCCATTTAAATATCTAGGAGTCCCAATATTCTCAGGTAGAGTGAAAAATGTATACTTTCAGCCATTATTGGAAATGATAGACAGGAGGTTAAATAATTGGAAGAATAAGTGGTTATCCACTGGAGCTAAAATGATTCTGATAAACTCCTGTATCTACTCCCTACCTCAATATTACTGGGTTGTTTTGATGCCAACTGTGCAGGTCATAAAAAAATTAGAAGAAAAATCTCTATTTTCTTTTGGGGAACTATTGATGATAGGCCCAAAAAATCATGGAGAAACTGGAATGACCTCTGCTACCCAATCTCTGAGAATGGTTAAGGATTTAGAAATATGAACACCATTATTAAATCATTCTCCGTAAAGCTGTGGTGGAAATTTCAAAATTCCAAAGCCCCATGGACTGTTATTCTTGCATCCTTACCCAAATCTTCACAGACTTCTCAAACATGGAAACGAATATGTGAGGTGACCCCTTTCTGTGAAGATAATTCTAGAGTTATACATGGGGCTAGTACTTGTAGTTTCTGGAATTCTAATTGGCTAGGAAATGGGATTCTTAGTGATACTCTAAATACTGAACTTATTGATATCCCCCTGGATTGTACAGTTGCCAATTTTATTCAAAATAAAGATGCTTTCCTTCCATTACTATCTGCTCATACTGATCCTGCACTCCTTTCCTCACTACAGGTAGCTAAACTCACTCAGAACAGAATGGATAAGCTAATATAGAAGCCTGAGGACTCTGGAGCTTTTTCTTTCAAATCTGCTTACAATAAGCTTAGAAGCAAGAGAGGTAACTCTGTATCTCTACTCAAAAATTCGGAATGCTAGAGTCCCCAAAAATATTTCAATATTCATGTGGAAGGCTCTAAATTCTCTCTTCTCCCCTTTGACAATGTTCTTACATTCTATGGGTTCAATTTTGTTTCAAAATGTTGTTTCTGCAACCATAAGGATGAGCTTGATCACTTTTTCAATCAGTGCACCTTTGCCACAGCTATATGGGCTGAAGTCAATAGATTTATAGGGATCCATACTCCAGTTTTCTCCAATATATGGTCCAGAGTATCACATTATCTATCCAGGCCTGGTTTATCAACTGTACACTCTCAAATAATAAAAAAATATACTTCTCTTCTCATGTTGGTCTTTATGGAAGGCTAGGAACAATTTCATCTATGATAATATTGTACCTAATCAACCTAGATTACTGCATGAAATTAAAAGTATGATTTTTGACTCTTATGCAGCTAAACCATTTTATATTCATAGGCCAGTTGATATTGAATTTGCTTCCAATGGATATTTCCCTATGTGGCTAAAACCCCCTAAGCCAAATATTCGGAAAATTGCATGGTCTTGCCCATCTGTTGGTAATAAAGTTAACATAGATGCTTCCTGGAAGGCCTTAGATAAGCAAACTGGGATTGGCATGATAATTAGGGATGTTACAGGCAATATTATAACCTCTGAGTGTATTTACACTCATGCTCAGTCCCCTTTACATGCTGAATTACTAGCAATTGCATTTGGGGTCATAAATGCTAGAAAGTTTAACTCTGAATTTGTGCTAGAATCTGATTGCAGTCAAGCTATAAAATGTATACTGAACCCTCATTCTGCTCCATGGAAGCTTTTTGATTTATCTGATGAACTGCATAGTGAGTGCTCTAACATTCAAATTATTCATACTTATAGGGAAGCCAACTCTGTGGCTGACTCTTTGGCTAAATATGCAGTCCTTACTAAATCTGCTCATACTTTCAACTCATCTTCCCAACTCCCCCTATTGACTAAAGGGTTATACATGTTAGATAAGAGTGGCACTCCTACTATCAGATTGCATCCCCCTTAGACAGATATTACTCTTACTTGCTTCATTTTCTGTTTTTTCAGGAGATTTGGCAGTCACAAGACTGTTATTTGGAAGGAAAAACAGGAAATACTTCCTGGAGATACATCACTTTTGGCCGTAACTCAGTCTACTCTCATCAGTTTAAAGGCTCTCTTCTTATGGCTTTATCCCTAACTCTATGCCCTATTTCAAATGTAATAGATATAAACTTATTCTTCTTAACTTGTTCTTACTCTCAAGGCCGCATTGAGTTTTGCTTAGCAATTCTCTAATAGGCCTTGTCAGTAGATCATGTCTAATTTTGGCCCATCATTGTATAGAGCATGTAGTCTAGCTTTAGATCATTTTTGAAAAGCATTACTATGCTTTTGGGACTATGTCCACCACAAACTTGGCTTGGTTACTATGGCCATGATTTGTACTACTTTTATAGGTTTGGGAAGCCGAATAAAAATTCCCCCGCTCTTGAGTGGTTTAACGTGAAAAAAAAATGTTCACAAAATATTGCATGAATGACGTCGAATAAAGTCGCAGCAGAGAAGCAAATCTATTCCGACCAAAGTTTCTTACATTTGTACACTTTTTCTTTGAATTGCCTAGCATTTATATTTTGACAGGGTTATAAAATGACTAAAGTGCAAAAATTAGACCAAACATTGGTCAAAATACTCAATTTCTAGACCCAGCATTCAAAGAGTTCAATTTCTATTACCTTACATTCTAAAAATACCTAAGGATGATCCCTCAAGGATCATGAAGGATTTCATTGAATTTTTATCATGTGCTCTTTGGGAGATGTTGCAGTTGGATACCGGTCCTGTGGTTTCCAAGAAGGATAAGCTGCAAGCACCGTATGAGGGACTAAGATTTCTGAGAACCATTTTCAGGAATCAGCCAAATAAGTTTGATCACAAACTTATGGATAATGCTGGAGCTGCAATATGTGATGCTGGAGTAGTGATCTTTTCGCTTCATCAATTAGATTTTGAAATCGATCGTGGACTTGGAGATTTTCTTGAAAATATAAGGTTATTCGGACAGAGGTAGTTGAAGATCAAGATGTGAAAACATGCAGCTTTCCAAACACAAATGTTTTAGGCTCTTTGGATCTCCTTAATGACTATTTGGCAGATGTGAAGAGTTGCAAGGCTGATATGCCAAAACTTCAGGAAAACCTCAACTTCTTGAGGTCATTTATGGGAAACTGGCAGAGTTGAGGATTCAACAAGAGGACCTTCATCAAGGACTTTTCGCATGCATGATTTCTGTATGATAAAAGCTGGTGAAGAAAACTTCGTGCATCTGTTAAAAGTGTGCAGAGACAAAGAGCAAGAGACTTCATCTTTTGATGACCCTGTGGGGAAACTACGAAGGTTATGCATATACTCTAGCCTAGACCATTTTAAGGAGTGGAAACTGTTTTTCCCTAGTTTAAGATGCCTACAATTCTTGCATCCAGGAATGAATTATGGAGGTTATCATGATATTTCATTTGTTTTTTGGATGTTAGGGTTCTGGATATAGAGAGGGTTGCCCTAATTGAATTCCCAATAGGATTAGAGAATCTTCTTCAGTTGAGGTATTTGGCCATCCAACTTCACTCCTATGTCAGTCCTTTAATAGGAAAGCTTTCTAACTTGGAGATTCTCATTCTGTTCTCACCGATTTATACTGCCTGATACTTTCAGGAATTCGCAAAAATTGAGACATTTCTACATAGTTTGTAGGTCCTATGGAATCGATGAAGTTGAATTGCCTGCTAATAATATTGACAGCTATTCGGACATGCTTCAGCTGGAGAGTTTACCTATTTTACCAACTACGGATTGGAGCATCCTGGAAAAGCAATTAAGAAAGTTTCCCAACATCCGTCAATTAAAGTGCGTAGATAGGACTGTTATTTCTCATGATGACAACAAAATTAGGGATTTCTCGTTTCTAAGTAAGCTAGGATCACTTTCTTTGAGATCATATGGTGATTTTTAAATCTTGTTTTTAGAGAACATCAAGAAGTTGAGTCTTGATAGATGTTAGTTGGACTGTCTTGGAATTTCAAGAATTGGAAAGCTAACTTCTCTCGAGGTACTCAAGTTAGAGTCAGTCAAATTCACGGAGGGCGAATGGCATGTAGAAGAAGGGGAGTTTTTGAACCTTAGGATGGAATCCTTGGACATCGTCAAGTGGACAGCTTCAGATGATCAATTTATCAATCTTGAGAAATTGGTTATGGAGAGATGCAGTGAGTTGGAAGAGATTCCAGAGTGCTTGGAAAATATTCCGACTCTTGCAGTGATTGTAGCCTACCGCTGTTCAGATGCTGCTACAATTCAGATACTGAAAATCGACGAGTTTCAGAAGGACATGGGAAATTCTGTTCTTAAGCTTAATGTGCGCGTGGCACGTAAGCTGAAAAATCGTCAAGAAACTTATGTTGTTCGTGTCAGGTACGATAAGTTGTAGAAAAAACTGTCTGTGTTGCATGAATTTCCTTTATCATTGAAGAAAACATTTCATTATTCACAACATAATAACATTGCAGAAGCAAAGTGCTGTCGTTGCAGAAGATTGTGTTCCTAAACTTTTATTAATAAACTTTTAACATGAATAGAACAGTCATTGACCTCAATTGTCGTAAGACTCTCAACAATCTCCAAGCACTTGGGAATCTCCTCCAACAATACCAACTTCTCGTGATTCAGGAACTCATCATCTTAAGCAGCTGTCCAATCATCAATATCCAAAAATGATAACTCCAGGAATCTGAGTTTTAGAGAATTCCCATTCTTCAACATCCATGCATCTCCGGTGAAGGATCTGCTGTGAAATTTAAGGACTTGTAGATTGGCCAGTTCTGCAATTCTAGCAAAAATTTCCTAGACAGGCAGTAGGGAAAAAAAACTTTAAATCATCACCAGCACAAGTGTAAATAGTATGTCAATGAAAGTGATTTCAGTTGATTTCAGTTGATTTGGTTGGCCATGGGAGAAGTTGGATATTTCTTCAGGTAGTCTGACAAACTCGTGTACCATTTATCCCTTTCTTCCTCACAATATCGAAAGTCATTAATGCTCATAAGGTATATGCTCATTTAAGATATTACAAATGAGATCATTCTGCTGTGCATCTTCTGTTTCTGATAACACATGCTATAACTGAAGTCATCAGTAAGCTTAGTTGAACATAGGAGAAATGTCCCAACAGCCCTTAGAAATGCCCTGACAGTCCTTATCATGTTACTAGAGCAACTACTACATGGTGATATGGGCTCTGGCCCATATCCAAGCTCCGGCTCAGAAGGCGGTCCGGTCCATATGACGTCAGCTAGAATGGCGCTATCCGGGGACAAAAGAGACATGAATATGACCTGTCTCCGGGTAAGACAAATAGGCAGGACCACTGCCTTTGGGCTAGAAGCTGACCACTCACACCTATAAATACAGTTTTGGACTTGTGGAGAAAGGTATGTTATATCAGACTAAACTCTCTCAATATATCCTTATTCTCTCTCCTATTCAAAGGCCCCTCTTTCATCATCACGCCGGAGTAGCTATCCTCGGGATACTCTGGGGCGTTGTTTTGCAGGTCTAATCAGTGAGAGTGCGCGGAGCACGGACAAAGTCTCATCCGGACCGGAGACCATCCTTGTATCCGGACTGGGACTGGAATCTGGTAGCATTAGTTGGCACGCCCAGTGGGACAGTCATAAGTTACGTCCATGCCGCGCGGACGGCCTAGGAAGAACCCTCCTCCGCCGGAGGAAGAAGCGGATGGAGGGCCAAAGACTAGAAGGGCAGCCACAACGGTCAGGGCCCAAAAGTTAGCGGTTGAGAAGGAACGAGCTCTCCGAGCCAAGGAGGCAGCAGCGGAGGTGAAGGCTGCAGCTGAAGAACGTCGACGATAGCGTTTGGCAGCGGAGAAGGCCAAAGGGAAAAAGGAAACTCCGGAATGGACGCTGGCTGAGATATATCGTGAGAACAGGGAACGACTGCGGGCTGCAAGGGAGGCGGAGAAGCAGAGGCAGTTCGGAGACCATGCGGAGTCGGAAGGAGACACTGGTCATTTGGAAGGAACAGAGGACCTGGGTAATCCGGAGGAGTACGACTCGGAGGAAGATGACATGGAGGAGTACGATCCGGAGGAGTACGATAAGGAGGAAGATGACGCTCAGAGTCGATCTGGTAAGGGTCGATCGGGGCGGAAGGTCGGAACGGAGGAGCGTGAGCGCCATAATTCTAGGGTTGGGGGTAGTATCCTGAGAACAAACGTGGCCGAGTATCAACGCGACGGACTCCCAACTTACAATGGGGAGGGAGACCCGGAGGAGTTTGTCCATACATATGCAAGTATCATGTATGCCAGGGACATTCCAGAGGAGTTGCAGTGTAAGATGTTGCATTCATATCTGAGAGGTAACTGTCTAGCATGGTTCAAAAGTCTGCCAAACGGTACACTCCAGCATTTTTGAGATTTTTCCATCGCTTTGGTTCGGCGCTACTCTGCCATGAAGCACACGTTCGTAAACTTGGCCACAGTTTTAGCAATGAGGCAGCTAGAGACGGAGACGACTTGGGAGTTCTACACCCGATACATAGCAGCATCGATGAAGGTGGTAGACCGACACTTGCAGGAGAAGGCTATCATCCATAACTTTGTGAACGGATTAAGGGACAACACCTTCTACATCGAGCTCATGAAGAACATGCCGACATCGTATTATCACCTCCAGTTGGTGGTTGAGATGCATTGCACGGTGCATGATACCAACCATGTCCAGATGACCACTGTGGGCTTCTTCGAGCAGAGGACTCTCACGATGACAGGAACCCAGACCGCAGCTGCCCGGACTCCGGCCCAGAACGATCAGGTCAGGCGCTTACCTGCTCCAGCATCAGCGGTCCCGGCTCCGGCAGCAGTTGCTCGGCCTACCTATACCCTCTCTCCAAAACCCGTACTGAGATTCTCGCTGTTCATCGAGGCTTGTTTACGAATCCGTAACCTATTGTTGGCGTACCAGCACCAGCGAACGCGGACAAGTGGTGCGAGTTTCACAAGTCCCATGGCCATACCATCAAAGGGTGTAGGGCGCTCCGTTCGGACATCGAGAGGTTGATTGGAGCAGGCCAGTTGTGGGATTGTGTAGCGGGCGAAGCACGGCAAGCTGCGGCTCCGGCCGCCGCAGTCGGACAGGGGAGGAAGAGGAATTGGAGGAACAACCGCCCCCGGGGAGGAAACCAAGCCAACCCAGCTAATCCGGCTCCGAGACAGGCCGCGCCAGCACAAGCCCCAACTCAGCCCCGGATGATTAATATGATCAATGGCAAGGTTGGGAACGGGCTCAACTCCATGACAGCGATCAAGGCTAAGAGCAGATATGTGCCCCCGGACGAGATACAAGAGAAGAGGTTCAAGGCAAGTGAAACCATCACCTTTTCGGACGAGGACCCGATGCCTCCCCAGGTTCCTCACTCCGCAATGGTGGTGATAGCAGATGTGGAAGGAGTGCTGATCAAGCGAGTGTTTGTGGATGATGGGAGCAGTGTAGAGATCATGTTTGCAAAATGCTTTGATCAGCTCGGAATTGGGCGACAGAACTTGAAACCGTGATATTCCCCTCTGTCAGGGTTCACCGAATGGACCGTCCATCCACTCAGTGTCATCCCTTTGAAAGTTACACTAACAGATTTCCAAGATCCGACAAAGCGGACAACGGTGGAATGCAATTTCGCCGTCATTGATGCGGTGTCTCCTTACAACATGATCATTGGAAGACCATGGCTGTCACAGGCGCGGGCCATCTGCTCGCCGTTCCATTTGATCATGAAGTTCCCCACGGAGAACGGTATTGCATCGGTCCGGGGACACCAACAGATCACCCGGAGTTGCATGCTCACCGCCATCAATGATACACGATCCGGAGAGGGCTAGTTGAAGCTTTCCGACCCGCATAAGGGAAAAGCCAGTGTGAGCTTGGTAGGAGCCATTCACGGAGAGTCACCATCATACGAAGTGGAGGACATGATGGTCGGTCAGAAAGGAGTTTTAAGTGTGGGAAAGAATCTCATGGATGACGTAAAAGAAGAGTTACGTCACTTGCTTGCGGAGTATGAGGATGTGTTTTCATGGGGAACTGAGGATTTGACGGGTGTTCTGGAGGAAATCACCGTTCACAGGCTCAATGTCTTGCCAGAACTGAAACCCATAAGGCAGAAGAAGAGACCCCTTTCTCCGGAGCGCGTGGAGGAAGTCCGAGTTGAGGTGGGAATATTGTTGAGTGCCGGAATCGTAGAGAAGATATCTTATCCAGAGTGGATAGCGAACCCAGTTCTGGTAAAGAAGCATGATGGCTCTTGGAGAATGTGTATTGACTTCACAGATCTGAACAAGTGCTGCCCGAAAGACAGTTATCCGCTCCCCTCCATTGATCAGCTGGTCGAGGCCATTAATGGTTACCAAGTTTTGGCATACTTCGATGCGCACCGAGGGTATCACCAGATCATGATGGCCAAGGATGACCGTCCCTAAACATCTTTTATTACTGACTTTGGTACTTTCTGTTACAGGAAAATGTCTTTCGGACTGAAAAATGCAGGAGCAACATACCAGAGGATGGCGGACAAGCTTTTCCGGAACCAAATGGGACGGAACCTGGAGGTTTACATGGACGACAAGGTGGTTAAGAGGCGGACTTATGAGTCTTTCCTGTCGGATCTCCAGGAGATGTTCGACGTACTCCGGACGGTGAACCTCAAGCTCAGTCCCGGAAAAAGCACCATTGGAGTCGGACCAGGGAAGTTCCTCGGTTTCATGGTGTCAACTCATGGAATCAACGTAAATCCGAAAAAGATATCTGTGCTCATGGAGATGCCACCTCCGAGGGGGGTGAAGGACGTGCAGAAGTTAAACGGATCGTTGGCCGCTCTTAGTCGTTTCCTTGCTCGGGGGACGGAGAAGCAACTTCCTTTCTTCAACATACTCCGTAGGGCCAAACCATTTGACTGGACGGAGGCGTGTGATCAAGCATTCACGGATCTAAAGGCCCACCTAGCAAGCCTCCCTACCCTGTCCAAACCACTGCCCGGAGAGAAACTCTTTTTATACATAGCCGCAACGGAACACGCTATCAGTTCTGCCCTGGTCCGGGAGGATGGTAAGGTTCAACGTCCGGTATACTTTGTAAGCAGGGCACTCCAAGGCCCGGAAACCAGATACACCGCTTTGGAGAGATTGATACTGGCCCTGGTTCACGCCTCCCGGCGCCTCCGGCCGTATTTCCAAGGACATCTGATCACGGTTCTGACAAACCATCCATTAAGACAGATCACGCTGAAACCAGAAGTTTCGGGTAGGATGATGAAGTGGGCCGTGGAGCTTGGAGAGCATGAGATCAAGTATCAGCCTCGGAAGGCCATCAAAGGACAAGCCCTGGCGGATTTCTTGGTGGAGATGACCGAGCCATCGGGAGATCCTTCCGGATCGGAGCCACCCTCCGACAGATGGAAGTTGCATGTGGATGGATCATCTCATGCAAATGGTGGTGGGGCAGGGGTATTTCTCACCTGTCCAAAGGGAACAGAACACAGATATGCCATTCAGTTCAGCTTCCGAGCGACAAACAACGAGGTGGAGTACGAAGCGCTCTTGGCCGGACTCCGACTGGCGTTGGAGGTAGGAGTCACGGATGTAGAAGTCTACAGCGACTCTCAGATAGTGGTTCAATAAGTGAACGGAGAATACGAGGTGAAGGAGCGGAGCTTGCAGAAGTACCTCGAGGTGGCCAAACCATTGCTGGCTAAGTTCCGTAGTATTACCGTGACATAGATCCCCCGTGAAGATAACGGCAAGGCGGACGCTTTGAGCAAGCTTGCTTCCTCAGAAATCAAGCCAGATCAGGAGAACAACTTGATGATGGAGACCCTGTCCGCTCGAAGCTACGACACCCCTCAGATTGCAGCAATAGAAGTGTCAAAAGAGTCATGGATGATGCTCCTGTTTGAATACTTGCAGCACGCAAGCTCCCGGAGGACAAGGCATTGGCACGGAGGATCCGGCAGAAGACACCACGATACACTGTTTTGGACGGATCCTTGCTCAGACGGGGATACCTCCAACCATGGTTAAGATGTGTGGACTCGGACGAGGCAGATCGGATCGTAAGGGAGATGCATGAGGGACCAAACGGCAGCCACCAGAGGGCACAGACCATCGCGAGAAAGATAATGTGTACGGGCAATTACTGGCCGACCCTATTTGAAGATGCACAAAAGTATGTCCGCTCCTGTGTGCAGTGCCAGAGGTTTGCTCCGCTCATCCACGTGCCTCAGGAAGAAAGAGTCGGGATCACCAGCTCGTGACCCTTTGACCGGTGGGGAATTGATCTGGTGGGACCCTTCCCCTCCGCTCCGGGAGGATCTAAGTACTTGATAGTGGCGATCGACTACCTCAACAAATGGGTAGAAGCGGAACCCCTCACAAACATCCGTGGCAACACTTGCGTCAAGTTTTGTTGGAAAAACATCATTTGCCGTTACGGAATTCCCAAGTATATAGTCACGGACAACGGAGCTCAGTTTGAAAACGACCCATTTCGGTCCGGGTGCAAGGAGTATGGAATTACACAGCGGCTCACCTCCGTCTACCATCCACTGGCAAACGGTCAAGTTGAAGTTACAAACCGGACAGTGGTGAACGGATTGAAAACCCGTCTGCAGGGGGCACGAGGAAACTGGGTGAATGAACTGCCAAGTGTCTTTTGGGCATACAAGACGACTAAAGGATCCGCCACGGGCGAATCACCCTATAGCTTGGTGTATGGAGCGGAGGCAGTCATACAGGCCGAAGTGGGAGTCCGTAGTCTCCGAACTCTCACTTGGGATGAAGACCAAGCCGGACAAAGCTCTCCAATCAGATCAAGCAGGCTGTTAGATTTGGACCTTTTGGAAGAAAAGCGGGAACAGGCAGCGCTGCATGAGGCCAAGGTAAAGGAACGAGTGAAGCGTTATCACGACAGACGCGTCAGGAAGGAATCATTCGTCCCCGGAGATTGGGTGATGCGGAGGAATGACAAGAGCTTGCAGGAGGCCACCGGCAAGTTAGCACCAAACTGGGAAGGACCATATCAAGTCACAGCTTCATTTCCGGGCGGAGGTTATGAGTTGGCAGACCAGTCCGGACGGGCTATCCCCAGGAGGTGGAACATCACCAATTTTCGGAGATTTTACGGAGATTCCTGAATAGGCATGCTTTCCGGTAGAGTTTTTAGCTCCGGGTCCTCTGACTAGGGATGAGCCTAGGGCCCCATTTTGTTTCATTTACCATGTACCTGACTCCGGCCCCTAGAGGCAAAGGGTATGTCCGGCCGGAGTCCACTTGGTTTAATGAATGAAGAGTTCGCAGATTTTATACTTGTTTATTTTCAATAACGCACGAGTAAATTCCTCCGCATCGTTTGAATAAACTGACGGGGGTGAGCAAAGGTAAAAAAATAAATTCTTCCGTATCGTTTAAACAAACGGACGGGGGTGAGCAAAGGTAAAAACAAATAAATTCCTCCGTATCGTTTGAACAAACTAACTGGGGTGAGCAAAGGTAAAATGAATGAACACTTTGATCAAACAACAAGATGAACCGCTTGAACAAGCTAGATCTTAAAAGTAAAGTGAACACATTTGGATAAATGATACATTTGAATAAATGAAATACGCCACGGTCCGGATGGACTAAGTGTACAGATTGGGCCCGAACACACCGGTATACAAACACAACAGATATAATGATACAATCTATCAAGTCCGGATGGACTAAGATACAAACAGAAAAGAACTTATTAATACTTGGGCCAATCTATGTCCCAATTGATAGGAGAAGATGTAGGCTCCGGAGTAGGAGGCTCCAGAGAGGGTATCATGGCACCATTCTCCGGAGAAGGAGGTTTCGAATCTCGAGGACCTGCGCCATGATTTTCGGCGACAGGATTCCGCTCCGGAGTGTCGTGATCAAGATCGTGGATCTCAGCAGCACTGGTCTGACCGGCCTGGCCCAGGTACGGAAATGGAGGGATTGGCGGAAGCTCTGATGGACCTGCTGCGTCCGGGTCGGATCTGAATATGCCATCAGAGTCCGAGTTGGAGGATTGCACCACTTCCTTAGTGACTTTAGCCTTCCCTTTGCCTTTAACAGATGGTCCGGCCCTCGACGGATGGAACGGATTCCTGTTCGGATACCGCGACGAAGAACGAATCCGGACGGGAACCTGGGGACGGCGCGCATGTTGGGTACCTCTTCTCCTTGCCATTCTATTCAGGAGACAGTTGAGGTTCCGACTATTTCCGCGACGGGCAGCCTGGAGATCCCCCCGGAGTCCCCGCCTCCCTCAGCCTTGACCCCGGTCCCGGATACGAGCCTGCCGGCGCCTCGCCAATTTAGCTAGCTCCCTAATGATAAAGGGACGGGTGATAGAAACATCTTGCCGAAGCCGTTCCACACGACGAGCAGACTCTTCCGGATCAACAGATACCTGGACACCAGCATACCTCTCGAAAGTGAAGTCCAATACCACTTGACTCGGAATAAGTACAAGTGAAGGAGTGAGAGGACTGTCGGCATGCATCCGTTTCCACCATTCGACAGCCTCCTCGAACGCTGGAGGTAGCGGGATTCTCGGTCGTTCCACCCCAACTTGAACATCCGGATGATCAACACACTCACATCACGAGGGAAGTCGCGGTATATGGTCGGAGAAACAAGTCTGAGTCATAGTCCGGTGAGATGGTATGACAGCTGAAAAGTCATCAGATTGTCCATAACGACCATCACCCGGCCGGCCAGCTCGCGATTCTCTTCCTCCAACCTCAGATAGTCTCGCTGGAAGTCCGTCCGGCTAGACAACCACTTCAACTTCTCGCTATAGAAGGGCAGCACGGACCACACCAGATCCAATTCAGTTTTCAGCTTGGCCTTAAAATCCTTATGTTCAGCTTGTAACATGGAGATCGTCTCATCCGCGTCAAGGGTCGCGCTAATCCGTTCGCGAGCAAACTCTTGGCACTGGGACAAGGTACCAAACTCTTCAAATATTTCTGTAATGCAAGCGGCCATAGATGGGATATCCGGAAACTCTTCCATTAGAGGTTCCATCCCGGATCGGATGAGAAGTTCGCGGGTCCGTTCCCCTCCCATTGTCCATCCGGACAGCTCCGTCTCCAGCTCCACGCATCTGGGGCACGGAGGGCTCGTCGAGTGAGAACTAGCCGTCGAAGCACACTCACCCACACCTCTGGTTCGGAGCACCGGACCTTGACCTCTGGGCTGCAAATGCAAGACAAGTTACCAATAAAAAGACGACACGAGACGGATGCAGAAAAGATTCGTTTTATAAGAAAAAAAAATATTACATTATCCGGAGGGTTGTCATCCCCATCCGAATCGTCGCTACCGTCCTTCCTACACTAAACAAAAGGAGGTCAGACCTAGTTGGACGGATGCAACTACAAAAGATTGCAAAAATAAAAGCTAAGGAGTTCGCTCTACATTAGTGTCCTCGCTGTTGCGGTCATCATCACGACCACCGCCACCAGCGCTACCTCCAGGTCCGACATCACCCTCGTCGTCGTCATCATTGACATTTGGAGAGCCATATATCTGGAACACTTCCAGATACTTGGCCTTGGCAGGACTCCGGAGCAGTCCTCTTCTTGGGGGGGAGGCACTTCCACTTATAGATTCATCAACCCCTCATTAAAGGCACGGACTGCCTCAACCAACACCAGCATTGGATCTTCTTCGGGATGAGTTTCAAATAGCGTCAGCACAGAAGGCTGCATCTCCTCGACTCCGCCACGGTAAAACTGGTCAAGGTCATAGTTGTACTGCTCCGCGGCGTCCGGGTGATAGTAGCATTCGGTGAACGCTCCTCGCCGACTCTCCGAAACCCAACCTCTTATCTTCCGGTAGACTTGATGGGCTGAGAGTTTGTTGGAGGCAAGACATAGTTGGTTCAGGTTCTGCTCAAAGGCCTTACTACGGAGCACCTTATCAGTGAAAGCAATGCACAAGTCCCGCTGTGCGGACGGAGATGCAAGTTCTTCTAGCTCCTTAATCCGGGCCTCCGCCTCTGTTGCCCGAGCCTCCGCCGCTTCAAGGTCACGAGTCAGATTCCCATTGCTCCGTTCCAGTGTGCTGATCTTCCGGGACAACAACGTGTGTTGGGAGTGATACGCTTTATTGATGGCCTCGGAAACACCCGGAGAGGAGATCAGATAAGCAGCAAAGTCCTGTACACAATTAGAGAATCAGACAAACAGGCAAAGACGACACGTCCTTGTTACAAAGAAACCATGGCTTACCCTGTCGGACTGTTGACTACTGCTCTGAGTAGTCTCCTTGTCCGTGGGGACATTCAGATTGATTCTTTTTCCGTCCCTTTCGATATCCAAGGATTTCTGTGTATCACCGCCACCCTGATTCTCGATGGAGGAGTGCTGACTCGGATTCGTTTTCCGGAACGCCTTGGGAATCTTCACCTTGCGCCTCTTAAGCGCATGAAGGTCCTCCTCGCCTTCTTCTTCGGAGGACTGGGGACCTGCAATCGTAACAGCAGCCGCCCGATTTTCGGCCGCCATGGCATCCTCATCTGTAACCAAGGTTTGTTTGACAGATGTCGCATCCGTCTTTTTCAAAGCCTCCCCCTTGGCTTTCTCCTTTTCAAGACGCGCCAACTTGCACTTCCTCTTTTTCTTCTTCTCTTTCTCCTTATAAGCGTCAGTCGGTGGGGTTTCATGCCTGTCCCCAAACCGGTTGTTGACTTCTCCATCTTCTTTATCTTGACTGATCCGGAGCATGGATTGACACCGGCCTCGATTTGAGGGAACACTACAAGATTACAGAATGTATAAAACACGAGAACAATAACAATAAAAACAAAAGGGAGTTGGAAGGAGTGAAAACATACGGGTAGAGTCCCGGTGGACGTAGAAGCGACACTGAGTGAACACCTCATCCTCATACGCCCTTAAAGGGAAGATGAACTTCCCGCTGCTCCAGAACTTGGACAAGTCGAGCTGGTTATAACTCAACTTGTCTATATCCTCTTCCTCCACCCCATCCGGACGGAGCGCCGACTTGTCCTCCTTCTCAGCTTTAGAGTTCCATGTGGGGCACGGATACTTCGCCGTATCAAAGGTAAAGTAATGCTTCTGCCAGTTCGCATAGTAGTCGCGCGGGCCCCTGCAGCAATCCTTCACCCCTTTCCGTTTCTGAAAAGTGAACACTCCTTCATCCTTGGTATCATCCAGATGATAGAAGGCTCGGTAAAGGTCAAGGGACGGAGTCACCTCGCAGCTATTTCAGTTCAACAGAAACGCTCGGATAACAGCGATACAGTTGGGCTGCAGTTGGGCAGGAGAAATACTGAAGTGTTCAAAGATGTCCATAAATAGTTAGGGAAGAGGAAAAGTGATCCCATATACGAAATGGCTTCGGGGAATAGCCGCTACAATAGTATGATCCCCCTCAAACAGTTTCAGTCTGGAGTCGAAGGAGAGCGGAACCACCATGGTCCGGACCAGTTCTTTCACAGCAGTATCAATCACCACCGTATCCCCCTCCTTCGGATCATTCTTCTCCGGAACGGGGTTCACCCCTATCTTGACATCATCACCATCAGTTGATATTTCTCTCTCTGAGTTATTAGCGGCCATAGTGTTGGGAAAAGAGAGAAAGTTTGAAGAAGAGAGAGAATATGGGGGATGGGGAAGAAGAAAACAGGAGAAGAAAGCAAAAGAATGAAAGGTGAAAGTGATTGAAGGGATTCACTATTTATAGAGATAAAACTGGCGAAAAAGGGAGCGAGTCCCAAGGCGACATGATTGCTCTCTTGAAAAGAAAATAGAATTTATTTCGGAAAAGAAAACAGAATTTCTCGAATTGACAACACATTTATGAAGCAGCAACACGCCTCATAAATGCGCTTGCAGACTCGTGCATAGGAAGACTAAGCGCCCATCGCGTTCCCAAAAGCGTTTGGGTATGTAACCCAGGAACGAGCTTCCGGGTCGGATCCCATGCCTCCGGGCGGATCCGATAAGCAAACATAGACGTGATGAGACACGGGACCCCTCCTCCGGATCAATTACTTCCGGATGGATCTCATGTCTCGGGGGGCTAGTGGTGATATGGGCTCTGGCTCATATCCAAACTCCGGCCCAGAGGGCGGTCCGGTCCATATGACGTCAGGTAGAATGGCGCTATCCGGGGACAAAGGGGACATGAATATGACCTGTCCCCGGGTAAGGACAAACAGGCAGGACCACTGCCTTTGGGCTGGAGGCTGACCACTCACACCTGTAAATACAGTTTTGGACTTGTGGAGAAAGGTATGTTCTATCAGACTAAACTCTCTCAATATATCCTTATTCTCTCTCCTATTCAAAGAACCCTCTTTCATCATCATGCCAGAGTAGTTATCCTCGGGATACTCCGGGGCGTTGTTTTGCAGGTCTAATAGGTGAGAGCGCGCGGAGCACGGACAAAGCCTCATCCGGACCGGAGACCATCCTTGTATCCGGACCGGGACTGGAAGCTGGTAGCATCACTACACTTCATCCTATGAAACTACAGCTTATCCAAGGCAGCAGCTACTGTAGCAATAAGTCGAGAACAATCCATCTTGATAATTGGATACCAGTTACATAAACGTGTCAGAAAACATGTAGCCAAAAACTTTCAGGCATAAAAAGATGCATAATTTGCTAATCACACAAGTGAAAATCACTGCACCCTCAGGCAACAGCTTCATCAGGGTTGATGCTTCCATGAAGCTTCTTGCTGTCAAACAATTTCTCTAACTATTGTTGAACTTTTCCAATCCTGGAGGAACCACCAATAGTACAACCTCATCCATATCACCCTTGTACATCAGATCGTTGTTTAGCACATGAAGTGCTAAATTTGACTTATTTCTAAGTTCTAACCATAAAAGTTCATTATTATAACTAATTATGGACAGTGCTGGATTGATTATGATGGTACAAATAAAATCATCCATAGTAAAAGAGATGGTGCAAATAAAGGATACTGTTTAAATACTCTCGACAAATATGGAGAGAGGCGCCACTTAAAGTCAGTGAGTAAGAGTGTTATTACCAAATGAGACGATCATTTTGAGTAAAAGAAGGCGTGGTTATGATTACATCGTTCCCAGGTCGGTTACTATGGCAGCAACCCTTACCTTTCCTGCCATTGTAATAATGCCAGATAAGCATAACAACTAAAGACTGATCTAAGCTATGTGGATGAATTATGCTGATGGATTACATTAGCTATTTAAAGAAAATCAAAATGTGCTAACAGAGGCATTAAATAAGGTGACCCCTTTTCACCTTTCCTGTACAATTTGGTTTCAGAAACAATGAGCAGAGGCTTTAAACACATGTTATAGAGCCAGTACTTAACAGGCTTCAACATGCCAAGAGGCGTGGAGCAATTATCGCATCTTATGTATGCGGATGACACAGCTATCTTCCTGGCAGCAACCAAGAAAAACCTTGTCAGATTTCTAAAGGTGTTGAGATCATATGAGCTGAGCTCAGGCCAGAGAGTAAACTACTCCAAATCTGAGTTTTATGTGAATGTGAAGGCCACCTCTAGTTTAGTCAGGTTGATTAAAAGGAATACAGGGATGAAATTAGGTCAAATGCCTTTCATTTACTTAGGGGTTCCTATCTTTACAGGTAGAAATAAAATTGTATATTACCAGCCCCTCATTGAAAGGATGGAAAACTCACTCTTAAATTGGAAAAATAGATGGGTAACAGCAGCATGAAGGCTGATTATGTTAAACCATGTTTTCCTTTCAATCCCTAATCATGTGTTTGCTGTCCTCCAACCACCTTTAGCAGTCATTAGAAAAATGGAAACAATGGCAGCAAAATTCTTCTGGGGAGAAACTGATGCAGGCCAGAAGATGGTTTGGAGAAAATGGTCTAAAATGGCCATGCCAGTTTCAGAAAATGGAGTAGGATTTAGGGACATAAGAGCTGTAATTCTGGATTTTTCATGTAAACTTTGGTGGAAGTTACAGTTGAACAACACAATATGGACATCATATTTATGGTCCCTACCAGCTTCATATAAATCCTCTCATATATGGAAGAGGATTCGCTCAATTACTGTATTTGCTAACACAAATTCAAAGGTCATAATAGGAAAAGGCACCTCCCATTTTTGGCATGCCAATTGGTCTGGCATGGGTATTCTAGCATATACTGTTCAGCTGGATATACTAGCATATACTTTTGTGCTAACAAAATCCCTGTATTTGCCAACTTTGGAGCCTATACTGGCTACCACCTTTTTGCTTTTTTTGCAGGGAATATCCATACAAAATAAACATGAGGACAGATTAGTGTGGTGTCCATCCTCTCAAGGTACCTTCTCTGTCAGATCATCTTATCGGGTGCTCAGGAAAACTGGAGCTGATCACACTCTCACACAGGTATGGTCCAATAAAGTCCCTAAAAAAATTTGCATCTTTATCTGGAGAATGTATAATAAAATGCTTCCTTTTGATGATGTCTTGCTTAAGTTTGGATTTCACTTACCTTTCAAATGCCCATTTTGCCCAAATCTGGATTCTTTGAGTCATTGTTTCAATCTCTGCTCCTCAAATGTGTTCATTATTAACTGTGTACGTAGATTATTTGACATCCCAGTCCCTACTTTCACATCTCTTAAGCATAGGGTGTCTTTTTATGCACACTACAAGGGATCCTCCAAAACCATCTCTATAGCTGCAATTAATACACTTATGATTGCCTTCTGGTTCATCTGGTTGAGGAGAAATGAATTTTTGTATAACAATGTAACTCAGGATCCCTTTGTCACTTTTCGGAATATTATCAAACATGCTCATATGGTCTTTAGTGTTTTCCCCCTGGTTGGAAATGCACTAAAGCACCAGAGATGGTCAATATAGGGCTGGTCCCATACCTGAAAAGGAAAAGACACAAATCTGTACACATAGTAAAATGGAAGCATCCTGATCATGGAATAAAAATTAATGTTGATGCTTCTTTCATTTCTACAAATATTTCTGGTCTGGGAGTTATAGTTAGAGATTGTTTTGGTTGTGTACTGATTATGTCAATGAAAGCAATCACTGCTAGCTCCCCCTTACATGCTGAGCTGCAGGCAATAGAATTGGGCTTCAAATAGGACTTCAAATGAATACTACCTTTATAATTGAGACTGATAGCATGTTAGCTTTAAAAGGGATTCAGTCCCCTCTTAGTATTGATTGGCACTGTTATTCTATCTGCCATGCTATTAATGCCTTAGGTTATACCAATTGTGTACATCACATCTTCACAGAGGCAAACCGTGCTGCAGACTTCTTAGCAAAACACAGTGCAAAGTTTCACCTCTCTGGAAATATGAATATACAACATGCTCCTAATATCCTAAAAGGCATTATCTATCTTGATGTTTTAGGAGTACCAAACTTGAGACATAATAGATAGCTCTATTTTGTTGAATCCAGTTACTCCTCTCTCCTGTTTTCTGTTGGCAGGTACATAGCCCAGAGAGCCACCTCTCTGGGCTGGTGGATGAAGAATGAAGCAGCAAGCAAGACTATGCTGATATTCATACATGATCACTGACAACCATGCCTCACTCTCTATAGGAAATTGTAAAAACTTGTTTCACAACACCTTTTTATAGGCATGCGGATCCTAAATAAAATTCCCCCACCCATAGGTGGCTTAAATTTTATTAAAAAAATGTGCCCTTGAATTGAAGCGCCTTTAAATGAGATTCTACTAATTTATAGAGCCAAATACGTTCATATGTCAATTGCTTTTGAAGCAAAAGGGAAGCTTAACTCCTTCATTAATTTATTCAGGCTTAAGTCTTTCACTAATTTGCAATAAAAAAAGACATGAAATGGAACAAAATTTAATTGAAGACTGATAAGAACACATACACGTTTGAATACGATTAAGCACCAGTTGAAAGGGCTCAACACCGTGATTTGGGAGGCGGTGGCGGTGGAATACGGTGGTCGGCGGGGACAGTCGGCGGTGTTAATGTTTAGGGTGAGAAGGGGAGCTTCGTACAATTTATGAAGGTGTGCAAGCCTTTTTGTCAAGTATATTCCTCCACTTTGGACGAATTCATAGATTTTCCCCTCCAAATATGTTTTTCTAACACATATAAAAATGTTACCAATTGGTCCCTCCATTATGAGTAATAATAAAATCTGAAGTGGTATGTTTAGTCCAGTATTAGACTAGCGTAGCCCAAAAATCAATTAAATGACATTATCGCCCCTGAATGTTGGCTAATTTTTTAAAAATCATATAAGTCGAGGACATTTTCTTACTCTTATATTGTATTTTGGACTAAAAGAGTAAAATATTGGACTGTGTATAGCAACATCCAATAAAATCCAAGCATTTCTCGTCTTATCTAAACGCCACTTCTAGTCAATCTAATTTATGTAAGTTTATTTCAGTTCAGTCCAGTAAAAATATAATTTATTAAAAAAAATTAATTGCTTTGTTGGTGTTTAGAGCATCTCCAATGGTAAAAACAGGATGGTTCTAAATGCAGGTCCACTTTACTTCCGCAGGTCCAAATTAAATTTGAAATGACAATAATGTCCCTCTTAAATATATATTATAATTCACGAAAAATTAATTTATAATTTGAACACGCGTTAAATCATTACATAGACGGGTTTATGCATTCAAGGTTAGGGTTTTAGAAATACATGTGTAAAAATTAATAAACGAATGAAGGGTAATTATGGTATTTTCCCACTTTCATTGGACCTGCACAAGCAAATAGGACCTGCATATAGTAAACACCTAAAAATATAAGGAGTGTTTTTTAAATTCCACATCACCACTTTTGATAAAATCTAAATAAGGAGCAAACTCAACAATGGTATCATTCTCAAGTTCTACACAACATGAATCAATAATTGTAAAAATAAAGCTTTAAAATGGCCCACGTTAAATTAGATAGTGCTCCTTAAGTAAGGAATAGCTACATAATAAGAAGTGCTCTTTAAAAATCAACAATGGTAAAAAATAAATAAGGAGCACTCCTTATTAAGAAAATTTACATTAACGAACTCCATTGGAGATGTCCTAGAATCTACATCCAGAATCATGGAAGTTAAGAACTGAAATGTGGTGCAGCTGTATAATAGGATCATGTTCCTTGGTCCTTGATTTATTTAATCTCTGCATTATTTAACCTTCAGAGACATTTTTCTAATAGCCATAATTTTTTAATACCCATATTTTTCTAATATAAGTCTATGTCATAATAATTTTATCTTTTCAAATTCTGTAAAATCAAATTATTCATGCACTTAACGATGAATTTTATGAATCATATATGGATGTGCAAATGTCAAAAATCAACTTTACATTGAGATTTGGGATAGAATGCTTATAAAATTACCTTAAGATTATATTTTCTTGATTTGTTTTGACTTTATTTTTTATTGGATTCTCATATTTGAACTGAATTGACAAATAAAATTAATTTTATTATATTTTATTAAATTATAATTTAATTAAACTAAATTGTCTGAATTGAAAAATAAAATTAATTTTATTTAATTAAATTAAAATTGACTGAATTAAACTTGAATTGAGTAGTCACATTTGTATTTATGAATTAAAACAGTTTTTCTAATGAATGTTCATGGACACTCGTTAACACATATAAATTTAAATTAAAATTTGTGAAGGAATAGGATAATTAATGCGATGATAATAAATAAATTTTTAGCCATTATTGTAGTATCTATTTTCATACTTCCATCCTATAATATCTCCACATATTCTCTCTTCTAGTCATCCCTACCGTATCCTATAGAAATTGTTATATGGTCAATTTTATATGAACGACGGTGAGTGTTATTAATTAAAACTTTAATCTAGTGCATCACGCGGTAAACAACATGCTACTTTACCTTAAATGGGGATGTCAGAATCCCAAGATATCCCTAAATGTGAAAATATGGAGGATTTAATGTGAAAAATTTCCTTAAAACGTAAAAAAAAAAAACCCATAAATAATCATTATTATAGGTATGGTATAGGACAAATACATCACAAATACGTAACAAAAGTATGTTAAACACAATTAAAATCCTTACACTGAGTGTAATGATGTCTCACCACATCTGAGTTGGGGCTGGAAGATGTTAGTGAGAATTAAGGAGAAGATTAAGCCTGAGTTGAGTAATTGCATCAGGAAGAATGGTACTTTTAATACCAGAGCTGCATATGATTGGTTCAAGGGGGTGCAACAACAAGATGCCTTCTCAAAGACTATATGGAGAGCAGGTCTGCAACCAAGGCATTCATTTTTTCTTTGGATGTTGGTGAAGAAGAGGTTATCTACAGTTGATAGGTTTCAGTCGAAGGGGATGTTGAAGGATCAAAGTAGTCTGTGTTGTCTATGTGGACTGGAGAATGAAACTGCTGCCCATCTATTCCTCCAGTGTCCATTTTCTATTGATTTTCAGGAAAACAGAAAGCTGAAATGGGGAAGAAGCATGAGAGGTCTGAAGAAATTGCTCAGATGTCTTGCAAGTAGAGTCAACAAGGGGACTATGCATGACATTGTGAATTCATTGTATCAGTTATGGTTGGAGAGAAACAGGAGAATTTTTCAGAACAGGAGACTGAATGGTGAAGAATTATGCAGAAGAACACTTGCTGAAATTGAAGTTTGATAGCATAGGAAGTTTTCTTTAAGATTTCCTAATGCTTAACTGATTTTGTAATGGCTAGGAGTGAAGGTCTATATTGTACTTGTTTTATTTGGTTATTAATGCAATATTATTTCCATCAAAAAAAAATAATAAAAAAAATCCTTACACTAAAATAAATAAAATAAATATATTTAAACATATCTGTAAAATAGTAATTATAATATGAAACAAAATGCATCACAAACACATATGTTCTTGTAAAACACAAATGAATTAATAAAATTCTTTGAAGTATTTTTTTGAGGCCTGATCATTGGTATCGGAGAAGGGTATATAAGCTTACAAGACCCAACGAGGTTAAGGAATTTTTAATAGTTTGGAATGTGATTAATTCCTTGAATATTTCAATGATAATCATTTAACTTAATAATTACATAGTGTATTCAGCATTTTGGACAATGTTTTTAAACTATATCACTAAATTTCTTTGCTATTTAGAAAAATGGTAGTTAATATTGCTAATTTGGAGAGGCCGGCACAAGACGGGTCTCGCGTGCCTTACGCACCTCCGAATCTGTGCGCATTGATAGGATCTATGTATGTGTCGCACGATGCACGTGATTTTGAGAATCGGAAAAAAATTAAATTCAAAATAAAGATTAAGAATATGCTCGTCAATATTATAGGATTGATCCTAACCTACAAAAATGGATCTCAACATTTTTCTTGTCTAATCATAGCACGCCCATATGTTTCACTATTTCATAAGAAGAGACATCTAAAATTTTGAAAAAACTAAAAAACAAACAAAAAGTTTAGAATTTATGAAGAAGAAAAAATAATCAAATATTATAAATAATGATCAATTGTATCATTGTTTGAAATGAATGCTCGCTTTGCAGTCCATCTTATCAGCATGGTCGGATCTAGGATTGTGCGACTTGTGCAACCGCACTGTACTTAAAAATTAGAGGGTTCCAAAAAACAATTCTAATATTATTATAGCTATATGTATTTTAAAATTTTTATTTGAAAATGTAATATAATTTTTATAGGGACTTGTTTTAATGAATTTGGCCCTTTTAGTTTTCTAAAGAGTCATTTTTCATTTGGATCAGTTTTCAAAATTTATTTTAGAGTGTACATTTAATGATAAAAAAATTATTTTAAAACAATATTTGAACAGGGCCTCAAATTGGATTGGACCGGCTCTGCAGCAGATGGTTTCATGCCAGATTTTGCAATCGCTCGTTTGGTTCCATACATTAAAAAAGCAATCTTAACATCGATGAAATTCCTGGATGTCCTAGAAGTACGCATGTTTTTCTGCTTAGTTGCGATGAATCCAGTAGACCTGGCATATATTTCGTAGAAAATATATACTTTTTGAAATAATTCAAACTCTATAGTTCATGTATCATGGTTTGCAGAAATTTTCTGTCCATGACACCATTCCAAACAACTCTAGGGTCCTTCCCTGGAGAATTATTAGTTAAACATTCAAGTGTTATAGTGATGAATATGATTTCCTCTTACTGGGATTATTCCATTAAATTATTTGTAAGTTAAAAGAAATAAAAGGTAGCACATGCGCTTACCATATATCGCCCTGCTAACCACCATTAGCACGGGTCTCACGCATTTCACGTACAATCAGATATGTGCGCATCAATGGGATATTTGCATGTATTGCACGACCACGTGCTAGGTACATGCCCGGTATTGTAAAATAGTCTCCCCGAAATTCTAATTTTATTTCACTCATTTTATTTAGGGAAAATTGTATTTCGGGTAGTAGTGCTTTTATGATTTTAAAATGGGGTGTTAGTTGAACCTAATTTCTAAAGAGAGTATTAGATTATTAAATTATATTGAGATGATATAATTAATGAATTATAGACAGCTATACCACTATATTTTTGAGTTTAAATTCAATTCATTTTAAGTAATTCAATTCAATTCAATTTAACCATATTAATCACTTTTGATGGCGCATATTGTGCATGTATTAAAAAAGTTAAACTTATTATTAATTGTCGGATAGAATTGATAAATCAATCCAATCCATTTGAGAAAAGTAGATCAATTAGCAGTTTCTTATAATTAGACAAATGAATGGGCTTTTTCTTACCAGTATCTTTACAGACACATTTGTGGTCTTCACACATTCATTCAAGCACACTATCCTCTCACAATCAAAGCTGGTATTTGATCTTTAATTGCGCAAAAATTACAATGAATCAATAGACTTCAATTTATCACAAAATTTTGATCATTCCGGCCGGATCCTAGTAATTTAGGTAAAGTATATTGATTGCAATTTTTAGATTAAATCTCAAAAATGAAATACCCTAATTGTTACCATTCTCTCCACACACATTGAAGCAATATTGCCATAAAGTTATGCAGATTGGGTTTTGCACTAGATAATTATCTTATTATCTCTAATTTTTCAATGTTGTTAAGCATGCGCAATGCCCTTGATTGTGCGGAAATTTTGAATGAATGTCGTTCAGACCATGAGCTATTTTCAGCAACAAATACCTTATAGCGGGATGCGATGAATATGTTTTCTCCGATTCATTAAAATATATTGAGAAAGATTTTTCAACGTTACCATATATATTCTTGCTAGTTTGTAAAGGTATCAATTGAAAAAATATTTTTGACAAAGTAATGTTTTTAAATTTACAAATCAACAATATATCCGGAAAGATTAATGTTGACATTAATAAATGATAAATATGATAGTGAAGTTCAAGAAGTTAATATAGGCTCTAATAACAATAAATATCAGTTTGATTTAGTTTTATTTAGTTTTTGTTTTTATCTAATAATATGTTTCAATGCCATATTTCGGCTCAACATTGCATCAAAGTTTAAAACTACTTCAAAAAAAATTAAATTCATCATTTGGATCTAACATTGCACAAAACTTTATTCATAACCTAACAATCAACATGTATAAAGCATTAGCCTAACATTTTAAAAATGTATTTAATTAGTAAATATTTTCTCGTCAATATTTTAAGAGTATAAATATATTGGTGTTCTTACTTCTGTGAACATGCACGGTGCATAAAATTTCATATTTGAGTATAAATTATTTTATATATGAGTATAAAACAGTGAATAAAATTTGTACCAAAGTATTAAGTAGAAACCAACATTCAGACATGATAAGCAAGGTTAGTTGTTCTTACTATTTACACTATGAATCGCCCATAGAAATTTATAGTGAAGCTCTTCTGTCCATATAACCCTCTCATCAGGAATATCACTGCTAATGGCGATGGAGATGATGTTTTCTCGTTAGGATTCCATGAACTCGTTAAATAGGATGTTATAGCTATGGCTTTCCATTCATCGGCATCCCTAACTGCTGTTTTTTTCCAAAAGTTTGTAGCGCTATTATCATGGAAAGAGTGAATTATATATACTACAAAATCAGTGGTTCCTCCTAACTCAATTTCTTCGTTGGATGACATAGCTGCATTATTCCTCTTCACATACATCAAATGTCACTAACAACATATACATAAATCACAAAAAACAAATAGAGGGATTCAAGCGTATTTTTTATATAAAATAAAATACAATCCTATTCAACAAATAATAGTTAATCAATTTCCTTACAAAATGCGTCCATATGAAGCTTGTTTTTCCAGTGATCAAGAACATCACTGATATGTAATTGATTGGAAACAAGTTCAATTAATTTCTTTGTCTATAAAAGTTAGCACAGGGTGTGCCACCACGCTGCAATCCACAATCTGCACGGGTCTCACGCGCTTCACGCACACCCAGATATGTGCGCATGATGAGATATTTGCATGTGTTGCACGCATGCCCACGTGTCAGCGTGCTGCTGGGCATAATTTCTTTTAAAAACATATCTCATTATTTAGGGAACTTTGCATTAGGAGCATTAATGTTGTCATTAAAAATGGGGTGTTACTTTAACATAATTTCTAAAGAGCAATAGACTAATATTAACTTATGATTAATGAATTCTACACAATAAATTAAAATCAGTCAATTTGATTAGTTTTGTTAAATTTTCCCTAAATAATTTAAACTCAGCTCATTTTCAAAACTATACTAAAAATTAAAACTAAATTGAAATGAAATCAATTTTAGCATACTTACGCCCTGTTTGCCTAAGCTCAGTTCTTGTTGAGTTGAACTAAACTGAGTTGAAACAAAAATTGTTTTGAACCGAAAAAATTATAAATATACTGAACTGAAAAAATATAAATATATTGAACTGAACTGAAAAAATATAAATATACTGCACTGAATTGAATTGAATTGAAAAAATATAAATATATTTAACTTAACTGAACTCAACTAAGAAAATTAAATATATTTATCTGAAAAAAAAATGTTTTTTTTATGATTGAAATTGACTGTACTAAACTAAATGAATATAAATGGAATGAATAAAGTTTAATGCATTAAACTAGTAATACACATTTATTACATTTATTCATAACTAAATTAATTAAATTGAAGTAAAGTTTAATGTACATATGTTCGTGCTCATGCTATTTCTTGGTCACCTCCATTATACATGCTCATGCTATTTCTTGGTCTAGGTTTAAACCACCTATACATTTCAGATCAAATTCTGTTCAATCAGTGGTTAGACATAGGCCAGACAGAATCATAAAATGGAAATTACCTGATCTGAACAGGGTCAAGTTGAATTCTGATGGATCTTTATTGCAGAATGGTAGAGCTGGAGCAGGCTTTGTCATTAGGGATGATAATGGCAGGGTTTTACATGCTAAGTCCTTGGTTATTGAAGCAAAATCTAGTCTTGAGGCTGAAGCTATTGCTTTAGCTATGGGATTAGAAACAGCTTATTACTATAATTTTCAGCATGTGCAGGCAGAAATGGACTCACAAGTTTTATTGAAGATAATTGACAGAAATTACAGAATCCCTTGGACATTGATGAAGTATATATGGAACATATGGGACTTATCAGGTGATATAAATACAACCTTTTCTCATATATACAGAGAGGCAAATGCTATTGCTGATGCATTAGCCAAACTTGCTACTGAAACTAATACCTCTCATGTATATAATAGTGAAACTTTACCAAGGAATATTCAGGGGATGGTGTCTCTGGATATATAGCATAGAATTGCCTTACCTTAGGCAGAGATAAAATTTCAAAAAAGAATGTTTACTGCTATTTTATGATGCATGAAATGACAGGGAGAGGACTGTTAAACAAGAAGCTGGGAACAGGGAGGCTGGAAAGCAAAGGATCAAGAAGGAAAGCAAGGATCAAGGTGTTCAATGGAAGCTAAACATACTAAGTGATCTTGGAGATTTTGGACCTAGAGCATGGAAATGAAACTGATAGTGAAACGTGCGAAAATATAGTGTAATAGAATGATGTCTAGACTGTAATAGACTAGATTATCATTCTTTGTGGCAAATATGCAATATTGCTTATTTCTTATCCTTTCCCCGTACTCGTCGGTAGAGTTGGGTATTGTATAGCAAATCCTAATATGCTTGCGAGTATGAGTTTTTTCATCGGCAAAATTGGAAATCGCTTTGGCGTGCCCTAATCTGCTTGTGAAAATTGACATGGGAAAAGCATAAGAAAGGGGTTTCTTTTTTCAAACCCCATGCTTGTCGGCAGAGTTGGGTATTGCATAGAAAACCCTAATATGCTTGCAAGTATTGAGTCAATTTATCGACAGAATTGGGTATCGCCATGGCGTGACCTAACATGTTTGTAAATTTGACATGGGTACGAAGAAGGATCTCTCATAAAAGCTTAATCTTTCAATCTTGAATTGTAAAGTACTTGGCCAAAATGGCTTTTTTTTTGGTGTTGTGAGCCTAATAAATTTCACTCCACTTTTTTAAGTGGTTTTTAATTAAAAAAATAAATAAATATACATATGTTCGTGATGGAAATGAACTTATTCTCCCTAGTATTAACTAATTTTGACTTCTGAATTTGAATTAAGTCATTCTCCCGGTCTACTTTTGAATTGATTTGATCTGAATAAACAAGTTAAATTGTATGGTTGTCCATTGAAGCAACGCCAACTACTCGAGCTGTGGAGGGACTTCTTCGTTTGGTGCCACGAGATGAGTGACCTCTTGGAGAAGTATGACTATCTAGTCCATCGCTCTAAGCTTTAAAAGCTGTGGGGGACGATCTCTGAATTGTGTGAGGATGAACTGAAAAATCCCTGTTAGCTCGAGACTTCTTTCATCCCATAGCAGCAGAGGAATTGGCCGTTTTTCAGGCTAACTCAACACAACGTAGAGTGCTTATGATGGAGCTCTTGGCTAGGACGGGAACTGCCGAGAAGATGATGACTTCAAAGGATTTACTAGGCATAATTACAGCCATGTATCCTGACTTGGCTTTTCTGGCCAATTCCTTCCAGACGCAAGTTTCGGTTCAAGATAACTCAGCTTCAGTCCAAAATAAGGGATCTGAGGAAAGAGCATCTGAGCACCCAAGCAGGGAAAACACCGAAGAAGGGTAGAAGAGCCCTCGAGGTGGGAACGCCTAAGCATTAGACCTCAGATTGGTATGAGGGGTACCTTTGGCAAGCTATAGGATACATATGCTCGTGTTGCCATTAAACAGGTGCTGCTCTCTATTAGGTGTAAGGAATTCATCAGTTCCGATGCTCAGGAAGCTCCACGTCGTGCAAATTTCAAGTTTTATGTTCAGTGTAAGGACTTTCATCTTCGGGTAGAGTCCATCCCTTCCATGTGATCAATTTTTTGCGGGCTGAGGCCGAGTATCTCTAGGAGCAGGTTTCTCCTATATAGATAGAATATCATATTGATGTTGTAGCACCTTTTGATGTAACATCTAGTCTTTTACACTTTGCTTAGTTTCCATCGAGATGATTGACATTTGAACCTTATTGTTCAAATAACTTATTATGTAAATGTAAGAATGTGTCTTCGAGCTCGTAGCCAGGTTTTCAAAATAAAGTATAAAAGTCCTCGAGCATTTGTCTCGGGTTTCAAATAAAATGTAAGAGTCTTTGAGAGTATTACTCGGACCAAATGAATAGTAGGCATGCTACTTTGTTGACATTGCACAGGATCACGCCTTCTTCGCTTGGGGTGCTTTTATCTATCTTCTATGGTACGTTCGTAGGTTAACTATGTTCCACCTTCTAGGTATAGGATCGCCTTTTAAGGTCTCCAAGAGGAAACTTCCCATGGATGGGATTCTGGCTAGGAACCGATAAGGGCTTTTCCCGTTCAGGGCTAGCTTCCCTCCCACTTCTTTCTTGCTCTTTTCATTTATTCTCATGACCATGTCTCCTTTTGCAAACGTTGCACCACGAGCCCGTCAGTCATGGTAACGTTTAACTCGTACCTTGACTTTAACTTCATGGATTGTTGCTTTGGCTCTTTTCTCCTTGAGAAGGTCTAAGTCGAGACTGAGGTTTTATTGATTAGCATGGTCATCTTGACTTCCTTGCTTGGTTTTTTTGGCTGATAAGACCCCGACCCCATACACCAGACTGTAGGGGGTTTCCCCTGTAGCTGTTTCTAGTGTTGTTCTAGGAGTCCATATGACACTTGGGAGTTCATAGATCCAATTACCTTTTGCCCCTTGCACCCTTCCTTTGATACCGTTTACAATTGTGCGGTTGATAACTTCCACTTGGCCATTGGCTGGAGGATGATACACAGAAGTTAAGTTTTACTGGATGCCATAGTTTTCGCACCATTTCTTGAAAAAGGTTATTGGAAAAATGTTGTCCATTGTCAGTAATTATGTATATAGGAATTCCATACCAACATATGATGACTGTTTAACAGCAAAAGTTGATGACTGTTTTACCAGTCATGTTTGTAAGGGTTTCGGCCTCTACTCACTTTCAAAAGTAGTCAATGGCCACAATGATGTATTTAAAATTTCCTGAGGCGTAGTAAAAGGTGCTACCAGATCCATTCCCCACCTGAGGAAAGGCCATAATTCTTGAATTGTCACCTTGTTCTCCTGCAGGATGTGGATCATGGGAGCATATGTTTGTCACTGATGGTAAGCCTGAATATAGTTTATGAATTCTAGCATGGTAGATCAATAGTATCTGATCTGTAAGAATTTTTGGGAAATCATTCGTGGTCCTTGATGGCTTCCACAAACTCCTTCGTGTGCCTCTCGAATAAGATAATCGGTGTCGAATGGTCCAACGCATCAGAGCAAAGGTTGTAGGTACCCTTTCTTATATAGGTTTCCTTCATGTATGATGTACTTTGGGGTGTTCATACGAATCTTTCGGGCTTGGGCTTTGTCCTCCGGTAAGGTCCCTTTATGCAAGTGTTCCATGAAAGGGATCATCCATGTATACTGTCTTCTTCATAACTTCTTTTCTCCAAAGTTTCGATCAACATTTGTTGGGAAGAACGGATGTTTAACTA
Source organism: Sherardia arvensis (assembly GCA_948330725.1). Lineage (NCBI taxonomy): Eukaryota > Viridiplantae > Streptophyta > Magnoliopsida > Gentianales > Rubiaceae > Sherardia > Sherardia arvensis. The sequence goes on from OX415239.1 coordinate 33,164,348, forward strand.
TCTCGAGGTATTTTTGAAGGTTATATTCCCGAGTTTCATATTCACCTCGGACTTGTTGGACTACAATTCGCGAGTCACTAAAAATATTAAAGCTCTTGCTAACTTTACACTTGTGAACAAGGCTTCATATTCTGCTTCACTGTTCTTTGTCCGGAAGTTAAAATGAAAGGCGTACGGGTGGTCCTTTCCCTTGGGGCTAGTAAAACCTCGTAAATAATGCTAAGACTTATACACTATACTATACATATTACCCTTATTGCCTTAAGAGCGTTACTGACTTAATTCAATGAAATGTCTACCCCTCGGAAATTCCGAGAGTTCGTTTTGCAGGTCTGTTGGTAAGTTTATCGGATTAAGGCTAACGGGTTCCGAACATCCATCAATGTCATCGTGTGAGCCCATGATGTGATCCATCGCTCTTTCTAGTAAGATCCAGGTAGAACTGGGGGAGTATTGGACGCCTGACCCAACAAGGGATCTATGGTCGAATAGGCAGTCTGCATTGGCGGCTGCCCCAAGTGCTTTCGCTTCAGGAAGCTATAACGTTTAAAGACCTGGGTTCTGCGGATTATACTGAGGAATGGAAGGATACGCCGCAGGACCTGCATTTTGGGAGTGTTGTGTCAGGCATGTGACCCTTGTTGGAAAAATACGCTTCGTGGGAGGTAGTATACCTGATTTTGCTGAGGAAAAGTCGTCTGCACAAAGGGACCGTGTGGAGGGATCCCCTGTAGCACATCACAAAACCAATGTTTTTGTATAATTTACCCTTTTCAACCAATGTTCATTTTTAATTAATGAGACGGAACCAACATTTCTCAACTATTTGATTTAGGATAAGCGTCGAGAAAATTTCAGATTCATTATTATTTGACATCAATTAAACATTTATTTTGATTAATTTAAAGATTGTTTCAGGTAAATTATTAGACTTAATTTATTTAATTATTATTTATATTGTGTGATTAAAGGTTGAAGCTAACTTTTAAATGTAATGAAATATATTTCTAGATCTTTTCTTAAAAGAACATAAAAAAAAAAAAAGGATTAAGGTATATTTCCTGTCCCCAAAAATTACATATAGATAAATTAATCAATGATAATTAAGCCATCATCACCATACATTACCCGGGGATCAGGGCCGGATCAGGGCTGGTGCGAAATGTGCAATTGCACAGGGCCCGGAAATTAAAAGAGGTCCCAAAATTTATTTTTTAAATTGTCTATATATGTATTTTAAAATTTTAATTTAGAAATGTAATTCAATTTTTTTGAAGGAACTTAATTTTGTGAATTTGAGCCTTTTAGTTTTCAGAATAATTGTTTTTTTATTTCATCGGCCTTTAGAATTTATTCTATAATATATTATATGATAAAATTTATTTTAAACATATATAAAGGCCCGAAAACAAATTTTACACAGGGTCCAAACTGAATTGGACCGGCCTACCGGGGACTATTACTTCCTCTTAATTTGATTTAACTCGTGTATATTTACGAATTGATGAAATTCGTGGGAGAAGAAAAAGGAAAGAAAATGTGAGAAATGTATAAGAGAAGAAAGTTAATGGTAACATCACAATTGAAGATTATTTTGAGCCATTTTTTTAATTAAACATATATAACTTCAATTACAAGAGTACCATCACTACTGGCAAGGAGGACAACACTTGCACTTTCCCATAAAATGCGTACATATGCCACCGCTACATTTTTGATCGATGCAAGCTTTTCTACACGTTTCATCAAAAACGCAAGCCCCGAAAAACTGTGCTGGTATAGTGCAAGCTTGGTCTGCTTCCACACCAACAATTTTAAAAAAATCAATCAATTTTATAACTATTGATAGAAACAAATATCTACCGTTTAAATTGTTAGAATTAAATATTTTGTAAATTTGGTTTACTAGTACAATAGTTAGAAGCACAAGTTACGAATATTTGATAGGGATTCCGCAAATCATAATATCAAAAGAAAATACATAGGAGATAATATAAAATTCTTTTTTCAAAGAATAAATAAATTAGAAACCGTATTCCAATATTTTCTTAAATATGAACTTTGTAAAATTCATAAACCACGGCAAAATCAAGGTATGGGGGAAAAATAGTCATTCTTCTTTCTTCTATGAAGATTTAAGGAAATAGTTGTTAAGAGATGTATAATGTGTAATTGATGCACTTTGAATTAGATAGTACAAAAGAAAACTCACAAGTTACCAAAATGAGAACCAGCATGAACATGATTGTTGTGAAGTTTTTCATCTTTTTTATTCTTTAACTTAATATCTTTACAATGGGTGTTATGAAAGAAAATTGGTGATGAGAAAATAACAAAAGAATTATACCTATAAATAGTGATGGGGTGTGGAACAAACTAGTAAAGATATAAAGAGGAAATTAATGTTTCATAAATAGGGAGATCAATTGAGATACATAGTTCAAGATTTGGACGGTACCTACCACCGTCCATAATTCAAAAATTAAACGGTCTAAAATTAATTTTGGTGATTCTATTTGCACCACTCTAATAATAATTATAATAACAACAACAACAACAACAATGTTTTAAGCTAATTTCAGTTAATTTCAGCTGAATTCATCTAATTTCAGCAAATTTCAGCTAACTAAACGCCATCTCGAGTGGTTAATCGCCACTCAAGTAGTCACCGCTAATTAATTGCCAAATTCCCCGGCACCGGGCCGTGGACGATTTTTGGTAAGATGATTTTTCTGCCGCCATTGTCACCGTGCACGAGAAACTTCAGCAATAGCAGCACCTCTGCAATCGGTCTAAATGCCTCTATATCAACCAACGACCATCCTCCACCCGGCACCACCCTTAATCTCGGCCGCATCGCATCGCTACTACATCTCTCCATAATAACACGCAATATGCCATCACTCGTTTGGTCGTCAATTTACAAATCCTTTCCTGATGAAACCCCAATTCATCTAAACCCCTCGTCGACCTAAACCCAGCACAACGATGACCTGGCCACATTTTATTTTGATAAGAATTAATTTCAAAATCCTATTGTTAAATATTCCAATTCGTCAAATTCAATTCCAACGACTTGCCACGTCTTATTATTTTGTAAATTAATTAATTATGTGCTTTTATTATTGTTTTTAAATTTATTCATGAAATTGCAAAAATACCCCTAAAACTAATTGAACTAACGGTCAAAATTAACAAGAGTTTATAAATTGTACATTTTTTGAAATGTTAGTTACTAAGAATTATGGCATTTAAAACATGATAATTCTTTCTTAAAGCTTATAGTAGACAATATATCAACCAACTTTAAGATGGACCTATACCAAGCTGCAAAAGAATTCATGACAGGGAAAATGTTACCAAGAGCTATATCAAGCACATGGCTTGCTTTGATACCTAAGAAACCTAACCGTAGCTCTTTTAGAGATTACATATCAATTTAGTTTGTCCAATTTCCTGAACATGATTTTTTCTAAAATCCTCATAAGAGACTAAAGCTCCTTATGCCAATCATTATTTCTGAAGAGCAATCTGGCTTTATGCAAGGAAAAGACACATCTGATAATATATTGCAGATGATCGAAATGGCCAGATTACTTCCTAAAAATCAGAAATATGGTAATATGATAGTCAAACTGGACATGCAAAAAGCTTTTGATAGAGTATCCTGGGCTTTCCTCAATTCTGTTGATGGATGTATGGAAGCTGCACTTGATCACGAACTCGGCTCACGAACTGATCTGCAAGACAAGGCCCCGGGTGTCCAGGAGGTAGACACTCCGACGCTCAAGTTAGAATGTGCATAAGGCGTATTGTATGTAAGATAATAGATAGAGAAGGTCTACCAAACCTTTGGTATTTATATGGCTACAATCCGTAGATCACCAAGATATATAATTATGGTATCAATGATAATAGTTGTATTACCATGTATAGAAGAAGTATATTTCAGTCATGGTGGTGTTACCATGTTTAGGAGAAAGTGTATTCCTTGTAGAACATTCAGAAGATACGCATACCTTATAAGGATTTGGATTGATGGACCCGTAGATCCATCCTCCGCGTAACTCGAGCCCACGACCCTTCTCGGGCCTTGGTCCGAGACGGAATGAGGTCTAGAATACGAACCATGGACTTATGAGTAGGCCCAAGGTAGATCTTCAGAATTTTGAGGGCTCCATCTCGAAGGCTAGATGAGAGGCTTGCTTCTCGAGGGAAGGCCAATAACTCGAGGGAGAGTAACTTGTGGTATTAAGCTCGGACTGATTTCTCGGGCTGACCTTTCTGAATATCTATCTTCAAGTTGTTTAGTATTCCATCAGGACACGTGGACGGTCAGATTTTAGCCCATCTGTTTAACTCTAAGGTGGCTGACACGTGTCGTCTACTCATTGTATCTTCAGGCAGTGAGAAAGACCAACCTTCCAATAGCCTGCATCGTTTCACGAGTCGAGGTAATTACTCACTTAAATGCGTGTTAATTACTGGTTATATAACCATATATTTTCCCTTGTGTTTACCATCAATCTTCATCCAAGTAATTTTGTGTTTTCAATCTCAGAAAAAGCTCTTATTCTTTCCAATCTTTCCAATCTTTGTTCTTCTTCATACACTTTCTTCCCCCCATTCTCTATATTACCATGTCGTTTTCAAACTCCAGCATTCCACAAGTGCTGCACTGGTTGTTGATGAAACAGAGGTGATAAATGTTGAAGAATGAGCCCCAGCAGCCGGTGATCTAAGGACTCTGTTCCTGGAAGCGGATTCTGGGGAGTTGATGGAAGTGCCATCGCCACTCCACTGCAAGTTGTAACATCAGTGGCTGGTGAAGGTGCGTCAGGGTCGGGTTTGGACCCAAATGTGGAGTCCCAAGTTGATGAATGGGCTCCAGTTGCTGGTGATGCAAGTGGCGTCACCAAGGTGGTCGATGAAAAGATGCTACAATATCTGAAGTCATGCAGGCAATGGTGCCCCTTCGAGGCCGACTTGAGGCTCGAGGATGAGTTTACCCCGGTCCAAAATCTGGTGAGCCCCACTCAAGGGGTAATTTACAGGAGGTTCCTGCAGTAGGGGATAAGCTATCCCTTTCCCACTTTGTTTCGGGAGTTTTTGCAGCACCATCATCTGCATCCATGCCAAATCCACTCAAACGTGGTGGTGTCGATCATGGCGTTGATCTCACGCATGGTGTGCTCGGAAAGAGTATGGGCCAAGCTTACATCTATTCAGGAGCGTGTACAAGTTATATGCCTTGGACAAGTACGTCCATATCACGCTCGCGCCACGGGGGGCCAAGCCCTTCAAGTTCCCTGACAACAGTGGAGGTTGGAAGGTTGTCCGGTTGATATTTGAGCAGACTAAGTACGAGGTCCCTGGCTGGAACTCCACGCCAAAGGATACCGTGTTTCGTGACAAGGTGTTCAAGATCCCGGATTACTTGAAGGGCATCGTCAAAGAGCTCTTGGATGAGGAGATCGTCTTCCAGGAGAGGAAGTTGGTGCGGAGAGCTCATGGCTGTGTGTGGCAATGGCCTTCCATCACCTACTCCTACTTGCAGAAGGTTTCTCGGTCGAAATGTACCTCTAGCTTCTTGAAGCCAGGGCTGGTTTGGACCCTCCCTGATAAAATCCATGGGTACAAGAAGGAGACCAGGAAGCGGGGTGCGCGGAAGTCTCCTACGGGTCGAGGTGAATCCTCTTCAAGCCGGCCCACTTCAGGTACAATCTTGCATGTTACATTGTATTCATGATGTAAACTTGCATGAGGGAATTCCGATTTCCATGGGGATGACCGCCTCAGACCCATAAACTAAGCTGTAAGGAGTTTCTCCGGTTGCCGTAGCTGGTGTAATTCTATGGGCCCAGATCACACTCGTGAGTTCTCGGATCCAGTTTCCTTTGGCTCCTTCTAGGCGCTTTTTTATACCGTTAACCAAGTTCGATCCGTGACCTCCACCTGGCCGTTGGCTTCTGGATGGTACACCGAGGTGAGCTTTTGATGTATACCGTAGTCCTCACGCCATTTCTTGAAGGGGTTGTTGGCGAAATGTGATCCTTGTTTGTTACTGTGTATCTCGGGATGCCGTAGCGACACACAATATTTTTCCAACAAAAATTAATGACTGTTTTCCCGTTATGTTCGTCAAGGCTTCAACTTCTACCCACTTCGAGAAATAGTCAATGGCCACAATGAGGTAGTTGAAGTTTTTGGGGGCCGTGGGGAAGGGTCTGACATGATCAATGCCCCATCTGACAAACGGCCAGGATTCCTGAATTTTAATCATGTTCTCTTAGAGTACATGAATCATCTTGGAAAATCTTTGACACTGGTGGCAGGAATCAATATACTTCCTGGAGTCTTCAAGCATAGTAGGCCAGTAGTAACCCATTTGTAGGAGTTTGCGGGCAACAGTACGTGGACCTTGATGGCTACCACAAACGCATTTGTGTGCTTCCTGCACCAAGTGCTCTGCATCGGAGGCCCGACCTATTTGAGTAAGGGTTGAAGGTATCCTTTCTTGTATAAGCTGCCTTCGTGTATGACGTATTTGGGGGTCTTGACTCGGACCTTGCGCGCCAAATATTTCTCCTCCGGGAGGGTTCCCATTTGTAGGTATTCGATGTAGGGGCTCATCCAGGTGTCTGAGGTGCTTATAGACATGATGCTGCTTTCTTCATAACTCCTCTTGGCTAGGATTTCCATCAACAACTCCTGAGAGGAACGAATATTGAGGTCCGAGGAAGCAAGCTTACTTAGTGTGTCAGCTTTATGGTTGCCTTCTCGGGGAATGTGGTTCAATTCATAGTGTCGGAACTGATTTAAGAGAGGTTTGACTATCTCAAGGTACTTCTTGAGACTGTATTCTCGGGTCTCATATTCATCTTTGACCTGTTGTACCATGATCTGTGAGTCATTGAAGATCTCAAGGTCCTTAATTTTGAGATCCTTTGCCAGTTTCAGCCCTATTATGAGGGCTTCATACTCGGTTTCATTGTTGGTGGCTTGGAAGTCGGAGTGGAGAATATAGGGATGGTCATTTCCCTCGGGGATGATGAATAGGACTCCAGCACCACTTCCCCCTGAGTTGGAGAATCCATCCACATATATACGCCATTTTCCAATATCGGGAACTGGCTCTTGCTGGTTGATCTCCACCAGTTCGACTGACTCCATTATGAAATCAGATAAAGCTTGGCCTTTGATGGCCGTCCGAGGTTTGTATTGTATGTCGTGCTCCCCCAACTCGACGGCTCACTTCATCATCCGTCTTGAGGCATCAGGTTTCTGAAGGATCTGTTTGATCGGATAATTGGTTAGAACTACTATTGTATGTGCCTAAAAGTATGGCCGCAGCAGTCGAGAGGCATGCACGAGAGCCAATATCAGGCGTTCGAGAGGGGTATATCTAGTCTCGAGCCCTTATAGGGCTCTACTAACATAGTATATGGGGTGATGTGACCCTTCTTTTTCCTTAACCAATACAGCGTTGATGGCCAGCTGGGAGGCAGAAATGTATAAGTAGAGAGTCTCCCCCCTGTCCTGTTTTGACAGTGTTAGCAGGTGTCGGAGGTGATCTTTGAATTCTTGGAAGGCTTCTCCACACTCCTGGGACCACTCGAAATGGTTGGCCTTTTTAAGGATGTTAAAGAAGGGCAAGTGTTCCTCAGCTCCTTAGGAGAGAAATCGGCTAAAGGCCGCGAGGGATCCCGTTAGTTTCTGTACGTCCTTGACAGTCTTCGGAGGTTGCATATTTGGCAGGGCTTCTATCTTCTCGGGGTTAACCTCGATTCCCCGATTGGATACCTTTTATCCTAAGAATTTGTCTACCCCAACGCCAATGGTACATTTAGCGGGGTTAAGCTTTAGATTTGATGCCCGCAACGTATCAAAGGTTTTTTGTAAGTCTTCGGAGAAGGCGTCGTAACTGCGACTCTTCACCACGGGGTAACAGGATCGCCAGCAAATCCTGAGATTAGGTTTGTAAGTACGAGATTACTTCTGTTTAATCCCAACTTCTCGTAACAGCTGAGAAACATAATTCCACCTCACTTTCCCCGTCCACCAGAACTCTCTTAATCACGTTGTGATTATGGTGACTGTGATTACTAGAGGATCTGAATGGGGAAATTGATTAAGAACTGCATCCTTCGGCGAAAAAGCGACAGTTCCGTCCAGGCGAGATCTTTTATTCTCCCATTCCCAGGGAGAGGTTTCTGCTGGCGATCGGTGTATGCCGTTGATGCTCCTTCCTGCTCCCTGGTTGGTGGTGCTGCTTATCTCGTCGTTGTCATGGAGATGGTTGACGTTGGTGCTTCTTATTCCCGTCAGGGCTGGAAAACGGATTAGTGTGCTCCCATGAAGGTTTTCAGCCGGATCAGCCATGGGTTTAGAGGTCGTTTAGATCAAGATCGACACACGGGTCCCACTGGGCGTGCCAAATTGATGGATGTCTCTAACCCGCACTTGATCACGAACTCGGCTCACGAACTGAACTGCAGACAAGGCCCCGGGTGTCCCGGGGGTAGACACTCTAACGCTCAAGTTAGTATGTGCGTAAGGCGTATTGTATGTAAGATAATAGATAAAGAAGGTCTACCAAACCTTTGGTATTTATATGGTTACAATCCGTAGATTACCAAGATATGTAATTATGGTATCAATACAACTCTTATGGAGATAATAGTTGTATTACCATGTATTGAAGAAGTATATTTCGGTCATGGTGGTGTTATCATGTTTAGGAGGAAGTGTATTCATTGTAGAACATTCAGAATATACGCATTCCTTATAAAGATTTGGATTGATGGACCCGTACATCCATCCTCCGCGTAACTCGACCCCACAACCCTTCTCGGGCCTTGGTCTGAGATAGAATGAGGTCTAGAATACGAACCATGGACTTATCAAAGATATGTCGAGCTAGGTAGTAATCCGGTTTTTGATATATATACCTGCAACCATCACATGTCAGTTATGGATTTTGGCTGGTGAGTTGAATATCTTTTACATGTTGAGATCGTTATTTCGCGAAATGAATGATGTTTGGATATTCACTTGAAAATATATTTTTAACCTAACTCGAGTCATACATTACCTAAGAAATATTGCAAAAGGATTTTTCCGTCAAAAGCTCGAGCGGGAGCAAAAGGCGTGTATGTCATTCTTATAAAAGATACCTCCAAGAAATACATAACTAATTACTTGCCTCAAATAAATGGATAAAGTGGAGGATGGAGAGTTCGGTATTGTTCAATGAACTAGTAGAGGAAAATGAACTAGTTTTCAAACTTAATGCACTTTTAAAGTGTTAATCATGAAATCAGGCGAAATCTCACAAAATATATCGGATTGTAGATGGTATATCTTCTGAGAGCTCATAACTGAAATCTCTCCTCTTTGATGTCCTCGTGCTTTTTACGCATGAACGTGATAGTTTAGGCAATCCAATCCAATTAACGCGTAATAAACAATGCTGGCAGAATTAGATACACAATTTCTTATCTCATGTTTATTATATATAATCATGTAGGTAAGTTTATAATCACCTTGAACTAACGTAGGAAAAACATAGTCCTCAATTCCATCAATCCACCATTCCACTTACTGAAAAATCCTTCTGCCAAAAAAAGCCTAGTTTTCGATCCCGACCCGAATACTTTCTGTACTGTCAACAATATTGCCGTCGCTGAAAAAGAGAAAGTCACCTCCTTCTCTATTGGGTGAGCCTGCGGTGAAGGCAATGCGGTCTAAACGGTCATCGAGGGATAATTGAAAATCGAATCCCGTCTCAACCCCTCTGAATTCTGACCAAATTATATTACAAATAGATATAAGCACCAAAAATACATTATCATTTCACGAGTGGTTATGGGATGTTGAGAAGTGTCTGATTGTCTGAAATAAGGAGGGACACGTGGGGAAGGAATAATGGTCAAAGAGGAAGAGGACTCAGAAGTTGACTGGTCAAAGGCTGTTGACTGGTCCAAGGCTGTTGACCGGTCAAAGTCATTTGAAAAGGACCCCGGCGGCTCTGTTGAACGGGACTCGGCCGAGGACGCAGCATAATCGGTGGTCAGTGAGCCCGAAGGCAAGGATTCAGATGACGATTGACCACCGGCAGACAAGTATTCCGATGGCGACCGATCTCTGGCAGAAGAGGCTACAACCGACGGGTCTCCGGCGAACGGGTCTCTGGCGAACGAAGCTACAGCCGACGGATCTCCGGCGGACGGGTTTCCGGCAGAAGATTCTCCAGCCGATGGATCTGCAGCAGGCGAACGAAGTGGTGACCCGGTGGGCACAGACGCCAAAGGCAGGGGAGATGCGGTCGGGGAGCCGGTGGGTTCAGGCGACGCGAGCGGAGACACGGTCAAGAAGCCGCCGGACTTGGGGGACGACGATGTGGGTGACTTCCGAGAAAGGGTGGGCCCCAGTGGTGGCTGTTGGTGAGGTGGAGACATGGTGGGGCGCACTGGCGGCTGTTGGAGAGGTGGAGACAGAGTGTGGGCCAGGCGTTGGGTGAGGGGACTGGGCCTAGACAGGACTTAGCAAAGACACGTCATAATTTGGAGAAAATGAGTTTGGGGATTGGGCAATGTGCTCAGTATACGGGAACTGGGATTCATCAAACACAACATGGCGAGCTATATAGGTCCTAGAAGATGGAGCATGAAAACAAAGATAACTTTTGTGTTTAGCACTATATCCCAAAAAAATGCAAGCAACGGAACGAAACTCAAGTTTGCTATTATTATATGGCCTCAAGTAGGGAAAACATAAGCATCCAAAAGATTCTAAGAATTGATAATCAGGTTCCCGTTTGTAAAGGCAAGAGTAGGGAGATTTATAATCTAGAATAAGAGTGATAGTTCTGTTATTCAAGTAGATGGCGGTGTGAAAAGCTTGTTCCCAAAATTCTATAGGAAGATGGGAATGAGCTAACAGTGCCAAACCCTTTTCCACAACAATACGGTTCCTCCTTTCAGAAGCACCGTTTTGTTCAGGTGTGTGAGGGGAAGAAATTCGATGTAAAATTCCTTGAGTTTGAAGAAAAGTTGATACATTAGATACTCACCACCCCAGTCAGATTGAAAAGCCTTAATTTTCGCAGAAAACTGAGTTTCGACCATAATTTTGAAAAGTTGAAAGGTAGAGAAAACCTGAGATTTAGTTTGGAGAAAATAAATCCACACAGATTTAGTGCAATCATCAATGAATAAAACAATGTAGCGATTACCATTTAACGAAGGAACATAGGCAGGACCCTAAACATCTGAATATATTAAATCAAAAGGTTCACTTGATGACACATGAGAAGAAGGTAAACGCAATCTATGACTCTTTCCTAATTGACAAGCACTACAAAGAGGTAAAGTTTTATTCGCAGAAACTGGTAGATTAAAAACAGACAGTTGACGACGCAGAACAGACTCGTGAGGATGAGCAAACCGATGGTGCCAACAAGCAACAGAAGCACGTTCACCAACAAAAACTCTAGGGCTGGGAGATGACGGGGAATTCAAACAATACAGACTATTCTCAACGATTCCCTTGAGAAGTTTTTGACCATGAGGATCCTTAACAAAACAATGATCCGCAGTTAATTGAACAGATACATTATTATCTCTACATAATTTTGAAACATTGATGAGATTTTTTGAAACCTTGGGTACAACTAAAACTTCATTGAGAGAAAGTGGTTTATTTGCAACATGCAACGAAGAAAGATTATGAGTACAGATATGAGTAATGGGAAGGGACTTACCATTGCCAACAACTAAGTTGTCAGTGCCAGTGTAGGGAGATTGAAGATTGAGAGCATCGAGGTCCGCTTTAACATGGTGAGAGGCTCCAGAATCCATCACCCAAGGATCAGTGAGAGACGATGGACTGGTGTACGCCACATGAGCCTGCTTGCGAGCTGGATTACGCTGCTTCTGACGTCCCGCTGATCTGCGATTTGTAAGTGGATTGTCCACATCGTTGAAGCGGTTGTGGCAGTTCTTAGCAGAGTGATAGGGCTTGTCGCAGATTTGACAGACAGTGCGAGGTGGATCATTTCCGGCGGCTGCCCCTTCTGACGGCTGAGCAGAGGCAGTAGAGGCACGGCAGTGAGCAACGAGTGCCGAGGGAGCCACGGAAGCACACGAATCTAGAATTCGTTGTTCCTCTTGGAGAAGAAGGCCGAGGTTTTCATTGGAGGTGACTGAATCACGCATGCTGATCGCCGTCTTGAAAGCGGCGTACTCAGCACCCAGGCCGAAGAGGACAAATGATACAAAGTCATCATCAGAGACGGCTGAGAGGCATTCCGCCAGTGAATCGGAGATGCCCCGTTTCTTCTCGACATACTCCATGATGGACATGGAGCCTTTGGGGAGAGACTGCAACTGCTGTTTGAGGTGATTCTGGCGTGCTCGCGTTTGAGACTGAAACATCTGGGAAAGCATGGTCCAGACATCAGCGGCAGAGGTGGCACGAGCAACATGACCAAGTATCGGAATGGTGAGAGTGGTACGCAGCCAAAGGATAACGAAATTGTCGTTTCATTTTCAAGGTTAGTACGCCGGATTAGGGGTCGGCGTGGTTGACTCCGAGTCTCCAGTCGGTGCAATGGTTTTAGCCGGAGTCTGGTCGGAGAGAAGGTGATCATCAAGCTCGAAGGCTTCAAGAGCTGAGCGCACAGTACCTTTCCACAGAGAGTAATTACTGTGGTCTAGGCGAATGGAAAGAGTGGGAAGCTGGAGAGTGGTGGTGGTTCCGTCAGCAGCCATGAGGAGATTCTGCGCTGAAACGGAAGACGCAGATGATTGCGATGAAGCGGAAGACGTAGACGAGGCCATCGGTAAGGACCGCGTGCTAAGCTGATACCATATAAATATTGCAGAGAAGAGATTACTGCAAAGGTTAATTTTTCATTAACTCAAGACTCCTATTCATATACAAGGATGTCCTAATAGTAATACAAAAGGAATTCCCATAATACAGGGAAATCAAATATTCTATGACTAAAACAAAATATACTACAACTCATATACAATTAATAATAACCAATAATAATCAATCTAAATATTCTCTAATACGGAGAAGCCAGATTTCCAGGAAATGGAGGAATCAGAAATTTAGGAAGAAGCGAAAAATGGAGGAGATGAAGAAAGAAGCCGATCAGAAGGAGTAGCCGCTGCCTCGACAGTTACAAATGAGGAAGGTTAAAACCGAGCTTGAAATGGAGGCCCCTAACCAAGACAACTGCAAACTATCTGATCTTATTTCATTTGAGGAAGCTCCCAAAAAATGGCCACACCGATATCCCAATCGATAAAAGGTGATCTTTTTTGCCCCTAATGCATGGTTTGATGAATTTATATTACATAAAAAGTGTTTACAATTCATAATTTGAAAATTGTTGATTGCTTAAGTTACAGTATATGATCTATTTCCATAGTTCTCGTGAACATGAAATTTATGCAATCTATGGCGTATTTGGCAGCATATCTGACTGTTTGTATATAATTGTTATATGCGTCAGACGGAGCAAGTTCAAGCACCACCAATGGAGCAGGTTCAACCACCAGCAATGGTTATGTCTGCGTATATGTGCCTAGGTTTCACAATCCAATACTTAGTTTCATTCATTAAGTTTAATGTTTTTTTATATTCGTTTGTCTAGCCATGGGTATGCTTGCTTCTATTTAATGTTTAATTCATCACGTTAACGTGGTACATATTTTAATACTCTTGTATGTTTGTCTGTGAGTGTTTAGGGTTCATAATACATCAGAAGATAAACACTACAGAGAAGCTGCATGCATGGACAATTTTAATTCAAGGTTAACATATCTTGCGTATTTTCTTAACCAAGACTAAATCAAATCCATTAATTTCACAAATTATACACTAAACATATGCACAAAGTACTCCCATAAATACCTCAAATCCATTAATCTTTTACAAAAGAGTAAACAAGAAAACGCTGAGACTTTAAGAAATCTTTCACTGTTCCGGTATCACATTCTACACCTCCTTATGCTTTCTGTGATGCTTTGCTACTATTTTATGTTATGTGAGGTTGTCTACTGAGTTTTATATGATAAGCATGGGCTTGCCGCCACTAGTTACGAATCATTGTGCTCAAATTGATCTTTTGGTGGCTATTGTTTTGGTGTTCTCTTCACATAGAGTGGTTAGTTTTTCTGTTGTGATGTAGTCATGGCTGAGTTTGTGCACACTCCCTCTCCCTTGTATTGCATTGGTCGAAAACATTGAGGACAATGTTTAGTTTAAGTGAGGGGGAGTGTTTAGTATCCATGTTTTGCTTCGCTCTATTGTAAAAAGTGTACTTCTTTTGAAAAATTTGTTTTGAAAAGAAAAAGAGTGAAAAGCCCGGATAGGTCAAAACATTAAAAAGGCCTAGGCAAAAGTGAGAGGCTTGTGTGGAAAAATGAGAGGCTAGGTATAACCTAGGCAAAAGGAGAGTGTGCGTAAAGAGAGGCTAGGTATAACATAGGCAAAAGGAAAGTGTGTGGAAAAATGAGAGGCTAGGTTATAACCTAGGCAAAAGGAGAGTTAACAAAAAAAAAAGAGTGGGTATGTGAAAACCGAAAGGCGCATAGGCAAAAGGAGAGGTGAACTTGCTCATATTTCTATGGTCTCATTTTGATGTACTTTTGTGTTATATTTTGTGATCTCTTTGGGGTAGGGTTGTGCCATGGAAATTATTGTGCATTGTTCTTGTAATTTTGGCACAATCTTTACTTTATGATGATATTGGGGTTGGGTAGAACTTTCATTAGGATTATAATATGAGACATGATTCTTGCATTTTCATCTTAGGGAAAGTTTGTATTTTGTCAAGGTCTCAAATGTCTTGTTGTGAAATTGATATGAGTATGCACTTAGACTTTAAATCGTTCTTTCCCGAGGATGATAAAGGTTTAAGTGTGGGGGTATTTGATGAGCCCTAAACATACTCTTGTTTTATGACATTTGAGATCTAATTTGGGTAGCATTTGGTGCAAAGTAAGGAGCTTTAAAGGTAAACTTGTCAAAGTTACATTTTTAAAATCAAGTGATGCACTAATGTTTTGAAACTTGATTTTGGAAATATTAGCAAAGGAACTAGAGCACATGGATCATACCGTTGGATTTCTCTCGTCAAGATCTTCGAAATGGACTACTAAAAGATGCAAATCGGATGAACGGTTAAAGTGCATGGCCCTTCACAAAAGTGCGCTAAGTGCTGCATGGCCCCTGCACTGCATTCTATAAATACCCCTTATTCCATCCAAGATGAAAAACGGCCAAGACCATGTAGATCTCCATTTTTCTTCATCTTTCTTTCCCTTTTCTTCCATTCTTTTCCCTTAGATTAGTAGTTTGATTCCATGTATTGTAGTATAGCTTAGTTTGATCCTTGGGAGCATTTGAATTCACTTCCCTTGAAACTTTGAGGGCCTTATATGCTTGAACTTGGGATTTTGATTATCATTTGCTGAACTTGAATTTCTATGCATGAATGTTGTTCAATCTTTTTTAATTTGTTATGGACTTTGTGTTTCATATCAATTGCATGCTCCATAGTCATTAATTAGGTTAGCTTGGTTAGAGTAATTTAGTGTGATGATGGTGACTTAGCATAATGGTAGTGTAATCTTTAGTTGTTAGATTAATGACTATGGAAGGGCTTGAGTGATGACAAGTTCTTCCCCTTGTTGTGTGATTGTAGTTAAGGAATGCCATGATAAATATGAGTTGTTAGAAGTGGAAATTTATGAACTTGCATGATTAATCAATTATGTGTTTAGGTAAGGATTGAATGTTTTAATTGGTCCCCCTAATATGTGATTGTATACTTGAGTTGAAGATTCCTTTTAACGTATGAGTGTTATCAACGAATAGCTAGATTTGTGGGTAGAACGGTATCGTTTACTCCAATATCATTAAGTAGCAAAGTAGGAGTCGAGACATATATGCTATCATCGTCTTGGTCCTTACTTGTTATCAAATGTCTTATTTGTATGCTCTTGCTATCGCGGGTGTGTGAGTAAGTTTGTCTCTCTCTAATCCTAATACCATTGCTGAGTTATCTATGATGCTATCATCTAGGTGGATCAACAATGAGAGCTTTTGAGTGGTGTTATCATCCTCTATAGCTACATTTGAGAGAATATGATGCTTTCATCTTTGACAAATGGTCTAAACTTCCTTGTAATTGCATTTGCTCGGGGATAAGTCGATTGTTGGAAATTGAAGTCATTTGCCTCCCAAGGCCTCATAATCCTAGTATCATCCCCTTAGCTTAGCTAATGATAGTTTAATTTTCTTTTATAGTGTAATCCAAACCAATCTCAAAACCCCCCTTGTTTAAATTGCTTTCTATATAATATATAAGTATGCTTATTTTTTACTTTAAAACACTCTTACAAGTCACTTCTCCTTGTGGTTCGACCCCTACTTCCCAGTTCCCACTATCTACTTTCTAGTAGTTAGAAGTTGTAGGTGATTTATAAATAGTATTTTGATCTCGCGGAGTCCCATTTAACGACGTGGGAAATCGCTTGTCAAAATTGGCGCCGTTGCCGGGGAAAAGGCGTATTTTGTTTTTGTGTTTCATTGTAGATTATATTTCTATTTG
Organism: Sherardia arvensis; assembly: GCA_948330725.1. Classification (NCBI taxonomy): domain Eukaryota; kingdom Viridiplantae; phylum Streptophyta; class Magnoliopsida; order Gentianales; family Rubiaceae; genus Sherardia; species Sherardia arvensis. Next base: position 33,180,981 of record OX415239.1, read on the forward strand.
TAGTTTTTCCAAAAAAGAAAAGAAAAAAACAAAATCTTTCCATTTTCTTGAAGTGTGTATTGCTTGAGTACCTTTGTGGACGACACCACTTGTAGTGTGTACCGTTCTAGAACTCTTGCACTGCAAATTTCAATTTTTTTACTAATATGTTTACTCTAAGTATAAAAGATTTTGAAGAATTTCTCGCCTTTAACAATCAAAGGATGAGAAATATTATGGCAAGCTCGAATGATACTTACAACTCAAATAATTTTTCCGAGCCTTGCAATGTTGATTTATGTGATGAGCACTACAATAATGAAATGTCTTTTGGTTCTTCATACAAAAGTGACTATCATGATAAGTGCTATAATGAGGAGAGAGTTGGTTTTTAAGATCAAGAAAGATATAACCCATGCTACAATTCTTATGAGCCACAAAGGAGTGATCATTTGAATTTTGGATATCTCGATGAAAACCAACCCTATGAGTACCAAGACATGCCCCCACCTTGTTGGGATATGCCTCAAGAGCAAGATCCGATAAATGATGAAAGAAATCGTTGTTTTAAAGATCTTGAGAGGCGAATACATGAAATGGCCTTAGAGGTAAAGCTCTTGGTAGCTCAATTTTTAGAGGAAGATTCATCCCAAATGGAACTTAATACAAATGTTTTGGTGAGTGATCCCACCACTATGTATGAGAAAGAAGTTCAATGGGATGCGGAGTTGTGTGTTAACTCTAGTGAATTAGAGAGGGAGGTGATCGCTATTCTTGAATTTTTTTACCATCACCATTATCATCCTTGCCTCTACATACTACACAATTTCCCCAACTTCCCAAACCCTTAGAGGAGTCAAGTAGATTGTTTGAAGAAGTACCATCCCACATAGAACCTATTCCAAGTACGTTGGTGAGTGAAATCACCTCTTTGTATGAGGAAGAAGTTCAATGGGATGAGCAGTTGGTTTTTGAGTCTATTGAAGTAGAGAGTGAGGTGGTTGTTCTTGAACATTTAGAATCACCATTGTTTTCACCACCTCCACCCATACTACCAATTCCACCACTTCCAATAGTTTTAGAGGATATTAGGAATCCATATTTTACATACTTCCAATTATCCCTACTCCTCCAAAATCTCAATCATACAATCCTCCTCTTAAACCTCCTCGACTTCCCTTTACCTTCCTTGTGAGGGTGCGAGTTTTTAATCTTTTGTTATTTGAATAACATTAGGGTCGTGACGACGACCTTAAAAATATGTAGTTTCTCTTGAGGCACCCAATTGCACCATTGGGATGAACCTCCCATGTCGTGTCGACGACTTTAAATAAACTGATTTTGATCGTAACTCCACGATTTTAATTTTAATTTCTTTAGAATTTCATATTTTCTTCCTCTTTAGTTGCTTTGTAAAAAAAAATAAAAAATTTCTGGCTTTATTTTATTTGATTATTATGATAATTTTATTTATAAGATCTTACACTTTGGTAGTGTTTTGATGCAGGAAATGATGCATATGGGCATGAAATAAAAAAAAGAGAAAAAACCAAAAAGAAAAAAAAAACGGAAAAAAAACAGAAAAAAGAAGAAAAAAGAAAAAAAAAACCCGCATAGATCTTTGTAAATCAGAAAATTTTCGCCCCGACTACCGCATGGCCCTTGCGGTGTTTTCCGGGAGGAAATTTCAAGGTCTACATGCAAGGGCTTTTGAAGGGTGTCCTTGCTAGTGTTTGGCCATTGCACTTAACTTAGTTGACCAGTTACTTTGACAAAAAAAACAAACAAGCAAACAAAAACCCATCTCCTCTCCTCTCCTCTCCCGCATCAGCCCACCTCCACTCTCCGTCACACCATCCCCGTCACACCATCCCCGTCACCACCCCTTCACTCCACCAATCCCACCACACCGCCGACATCACCTTACACCATCTCCGGCCACGCCCACCACCCATCTCCCTCACCCTACCTTCCTCTCCGGCCACCTCCACAACCGCCTTGTCCCCGCCGCCACCCATCACTGACCCATCTCCGCCGGCCGGCCACATTACCACCAAGCGGCGGCATTGCTGCCCTCCAACGATTCATTCCCCTCACCGATGACCTGTTCCACCACAAACCCACCGGAAACCTCCAATCGGCGGCATCCCCTCTGAGCGCCGCCACCACTACTTCGCCTATACTCAGTCTCCGGCGGTGACGACTGCTCCGACCACCCAGCCCCGCCACCCGTCTGTGATCTCATCCCCTCTCCCGATCGACACCAGCCCACCCACTCCTCTCCCGCGGCGCTGCTCTGACCGCCTTGTCCTCATCGCGCCGCGTCTGGACCTCGTCTAGACTCCCTCGCCTGACCCCGTCGCCGGCCACACCATCTCAGTCGCGAGTAGAATACACCCACGTCGCGAGCTACTACCTCCCCCAAAATTCTCCACTCCTCACCTCCTCACCACCGGTTGACCTCTCACCACACAGGCCCGGCGTCTCGGATTTCCGACGCTGTTGTACCATTGACCGAATCCACCGGTCATTCGATCACCACCGTCGCCGACTGTACTCCACCTCCGATAGTGAGCCGCCACCGCATATCCACCACCGCCAAGCACCTCTTCTGCGCCATCCCATCTCCGCCAGTTGGTAAATCACTGTTCCCGTATCACATTCTACACCTCCTTATGCTTTCTGTGATGCTTTGTTGCTATTTTATGTTATGTGAGGTTGTCTTCTGAGTTTTATATGCTAAGCATGGGCTTGCCGCAACTAGTTACGAATCATTGTGCTCAAATTGATCTTTTGGTGGCTATTGTTTTGGTGTTCTCTTCACATAGAGTGGTTAGTTTTTCTGTTGTGATGTAGTCATGGCTGAGTTTGTGCACACTCCCTCTCCCTTGTATTGCAATGGTCTAAAACATTGAGGATAATGTTTAGTTTAAGTGTGGGGGAGCGTTTAGTATCCATGTTTTGCCTCGCTCTATTGTAAAAAGTGTACTTCTTTTGAAGAATTTGTTTTGAAAAGAAAAAGAGTGAAAAGCCCGGATAGGTCAAAACATTAAAAAGTCCTAGGCAAAAGAGAGAGGCTTGTGTGGAAAAATGAGAGGCTAGGTATAACCTAGGAAAAAGGCGAGTGTGCGTAAAGAGAGGCTAGGTATAAAATAGGCAAAAGGAGAGTGTGTGGAAAAATGAGAGGCTAGGTTATAACCTAGGCAAAAGGAGAGTTAAAAAAAAAGAAAAAAAAAAAGAAAAACGATTGGCTATGTGAAAACCGAAAGGCGCATAGGCAAAAGGAGAGGTAAACTTGCTCATGTTTCTATGGTCTCATTTTGATTTACTTTTGTGTTATATTTTGTGATCTCTTTGGGGTAGGGTTGTGCCATGGAAATTATTGTGCATTGTTCTTGTAATTTTGGCACAATCTTTACTTCATGATGATATTGGGGTTGGGTAGAACTTTCATTAGGATTATAATATGAGACATGATTCTTGTATTTTCATCTTAGGGAAAGTTTGTATTTTGTCAAGGTCTCAAATGTCTTGTTGTGAAATTGATATGAGTATGCACTTAGACTTTAATCGTTCTTTTTCGAGGATGATAAAGGTTTAAGTGTGGGGGTATTTGATGAGCCCTAAACATACTCTTGTTTTATGACATTTGAGATCTAATTTGGGTAGCATTTGGTGCAAAGTAAAGAACTTTAAAGCTAAACTTGTCAAAGTTACATTTTGAAGATCAAGTGATGCACTAATGTTTTGAAACTTGATTTTGAAAATGTTCGCAAAGGAATTAGAGCATATGTATCATACCGTTGGATTCTCTCGTCAAGAGCTTCGAAATTGACTACTAGAAGATGCAAATCGGATGAACGGTTAAAGTGCATGGCCCTTCACAAAAGTGCGCTAAGTGCTGCATGCCCCTGCACTGCATTCTATAAATACCCCTTATTCCATCCAAGATGAAAAACGGCCAAGACCATGTAGATCTCCATTTTTCTTCATCTTTCTTTCCCTTTTCTTCAATTCTTTTCCTTTAGATTAGTAGTTTGATTCCATGTATTGTAGTATAGCTTAGTTTGATCCTTGGGAGCATTTGAATTCACTTCCCTTGAAACTTTGAGGGCCTTGTATGCTTGAACTCGAGATTTTGATTATCATTTGCTGAGCTTGAATTTCTATGCATGAATGTTGTTCAATCTTTCTTAATTTGTTACGGGCTTTGTGTTTCATATCAATTGCATGCTCCATAGTCATTAATTAGGTTAGCTTGGTTAGAGTAATTTAGTGTGATGATGATGGTGACTTAGCATAATGGTAGTGTAATCTTTAGTTGTTAGATTAATGACTATGGAAGGGCTTGAGTGATGACAAGTTCTTCCCCTTGTTGTGTGATTGTAGTTAAGGAATGCCATGATAAATATGAGTTGTTAGAAGTGGAAATTTATGAACTTGCATGATTAATCAATTATGTGTTTAGGTAAGGATTGAATGTTTTAATTGGTCCCCCTAATATGTGATTGTATACTTGAGTTGAAGATTCCTTTTAACGTATGAGTGTTATCAACGAATAGCTAGATTTGTGGGTAGAACGGTATCGTTTACTCCAATATCATTAAGTAGCAAAGTAGGAGTCGAGACATATATGCTATCATCGTCTTGGTCCTTACTTGTTATCAAATGTCTTATTTGTATGCTCTTGCTATCGCGGGTGTGTGAGTAAGTTTGTCTCTCTCTAATCCTAATACCATTGCTGAGTTATCTATGATGCTATCATCTAGGTGAATCAACAATGAGAGCTTTTGAGTGGTGTTATCATCCTCTCTAGCTACATTTGAGAGAATATGATGCTTTCATCTTTGACAAATGGTCTAAACTTCCTTGTAATTGCATTTGCTCGGGGATAAGTCGATTGTTGGAAATTGAAGTCATTTGCCTCCCAAAACCTCATAATCCTAGTATCATCCCCTTAGCTTAGCTAATGATAGATCCAAACCAATCTCAAAACCCCCTTGTTTACATTGCTTTCTATATAATATATAAGTATGCTTATTTTCTACTTTAAAACACTCTTACAAGTCCCTTCTCCTTGTAGTTCGACCTCTACTTCCCACTATCTACTTTCTAGTAGTTAGAAGCAGTAGGTGATTTATAAATAGTATTTTGATCTCGCGGAGTCCCATTTAACGACGTGGGAAATCATTTGTCAGAAATTTTCTATTGAGAGCTCCAGTGGGAGCGATAGGCGTTGATGTCATTCTTATTAATGACACTTCTAAGAAATACATAACTAATTACTTGCCACACACGTAAATGGATTTAATACGAGAGTCTTCTATTCTTCTCTCTTTAGCTCGGGGAAATGAACTAGCTTTAGAACTTATAGACCAATGCACATTAAAGGTGTTAATAGTGAAAATAAGGCGGAATCTCACAAAATATATATCGGATCGTAGTTGCTAAATCTTGTGAGGGCTCCTAATTGATATCTTTTCTCTTTGATTTCATCGTGCTTTTTACACATGAATATGATAGTGTTAGGCAATCCAATCCAATGAACGCGTAAGAAAAATTCTGGCAGAATTAGATCAGTGATTTGTTATCTCAGGTTTATTATATACTAGGCTAAGCGGATGGCGTGTTGCACCTTTGTTTTAAAGTCGTTTAAAATACTTTTAATTTGAATGCAATAAACATATAAATGTCATTACGAATTTAATAGTATCATTATAATGATGGGAGCACCGACGAAAGTTTTCGCAGAATATTATCTCAAAAATCTTGTTAAATTTAAAATCAGATAAATAGGAAGCAAAATTTATAATTTTTTCCTTTTGAAAGTGTGAGTAGAATCAACTCATAGTAAATATTGTAATTGTTTTCTTTTTTTAAAGTGTGAATATATTCAAGTATGAACTCACACATGCAATAATTAATACATTCCTTAAACTGATTATGAATAAGGCAACATTTTATGCTCATCCTTCCCTTCATTCAATTAATCCCTTAATGTCACTAGTCGTTTCTTCATTTTCTTTCACACCATTACTCTACTATCATTAACCGCGCTACCTTTATAGTCTAGCTTCTATGCTAATATTTCTGTTTGCCAAACCCACTATTGATAGAATTGTGGACTCTGTTTTACGTTATTTATAGGTGTGAGGGATAGTGTCATTACAAATGTTACGAAATCTAATCTTGCCGAATGTACCACCAAATATAGGTGGTAAATGCTACAATTTTTCATTTTTTATAATTTTAACCAAATGTAATATATTCAAAATATGAATTTGTTTCCTTTTCAAAACAAAAGCGGTTCTAAATAAGTTGAACTGGATAGGACCTTAGTTTCTTCAATTTCTTTCACACCATTACATTTCTATAATTAATCGCACTGCCATAATAGTCTAGTTTCTATACTAATTATTAGTTCACTGAACCCACTATTGATGGTATCCCGGGTGTATGTATCCCACCATAATATGTACTAACAATTGTCCATATACTATTTATAACAATAAAAATTACAATGCATAAGTATACATGTTTTAAATGCACATCTTCACATTTTAAAATGTACGTGGGGGTACGTACCCCGGATGAATGGTATAATTTGCGGAAAATAGTGGACTCTATTTTACGTTATTTATAGGTGTGAGGGATAATGTCATCACGAATGTTTCGAAATATTATCGTGTTGAATATACTATCAAATATAGGTGGTAAATGCTACAATTTCTTCCTTTTCTATAATTTCAAATGTAGTATATTCAAAATCTGAATTTGTTTCCTTTTAAAAACATAAACGGTTATAAATAATTGAGAGCACCTATGAGAGTCTTCTGTTCACTCTTTAACTTAGGGAACCGAACTAGTTTTCGAACTTATAGATCAATTCACATTAAAGGTGTTAATCATGAAATCAGGTGGAATCTCACAAAATATACATCGGACCAGAGTCCTCTGTTGATTCCATGCTGGGACGGGATAGACCCTGGTATTGAACGAGAATTAATGACTCATCCAATCAATGGCCTTGATGGAATTAAGTCGCCTGGAGTAGATCATGTTCGTCCCAGTACGGCGCTAAACATTGAACACCTCAGGTACCTTGGTGCCATCCAGTTCGTAGAAGCTATGGAACAACGCTCCCCGCTACCCTATGTTTGTAGGAGTACATGAAGACCATCATAACGCACACCACATTGGTGTGTACCTGAGCGAGAGAGATGTTGTAGTACGTCAGGAACTCAGTGGATAATGATGGGAGAAGAAATGTGAGTCCATGTAAGAATAGAGTCCGGGGATGCAGGCAGTCGTCACGAAGTCGCCTTCAAAGAGAGTTTCCTCGGCGTCGTAAGCTAGAGGAACATACATCTTCTTGACTAGTTCCCTTACCTCTTCACTCACCGGTGTCTCACCTGAGTTGTTGGGATCGACATGAGAGGGAGACCCGTATTTCACTGACACAGTGGGAGTCATTAATCATTTGCCTCCACCCGAATGGTAAAAAATTTCGGTCATTCTAGCCGGATCCTAATAATTTAGGTTAAATATATTGATAGAAAGTTTTAGATTAAATCTCAAAAATGAAATACCTTAATTGTTACCATTCTCTTTGATGCTGCCTGCCTGGTCAATCCGGATAGGCCCCTGATCCCCGATCCCGTACCTGGTCCTGCAAGACAGAACCCCGGGAGGTACCCGAGGGTAGACCCTCCGGCGTGATGATGAAAGACGGATCTCGGGAGGGAAAAGGGGTAATCACTTGAATAGTGAGAAGATACTTACTTGGAATAGTGCTGAGGAGCACTATTTATACAATAACCCATGCCTCCCGAGTGGTCCATGTTCCGAGTGTCCTCTAGTATGTGTCGCTGTCCGAGTTGTACGAACCCGGATACTGCCAAACTAGCTTTATCCTGTGACGGGCCAAGCCCATACCATCAAGAGGTATTTGGGCCTGGGCCCGGTATCACCACTAGCCCCCCGGAAGCCGATTCTTCCGTCCGAGGGTATGAACTCCTCTGATCCGAGGGCGGGAGGATTGGCTTTTTGTATTCACCCCGGCCCGACAAAAATGTGTTGGGCGCGCCCTTTTCAAGAAAGATTAATGGTCGTCATCATTGCTTTCTCGCGTCCCAAGCCCATTCAATTGTCGCTCTTTCGCTTTCCTCTTCTTGCTTTCTATAAATAGGCCTTTTTCCCCCATCATTTTCGCAAATCGCTTTCAACTTTCCAAGTTCTTGCTGCCATTTTTTCCTCTCCAAATCTGCATATTCTCTCTCCTCTTCAATCACTATGGCCTCCAACAATGCTCAGTCCTCCAATGTCGATCAGTCCAATGCCATCGTGACTTACTCTCTTCAAAGTACTGCTCCTCCCCCTTCGGCTTCCGTTGGCTCATCGGCGTCCTACAAGCCGATTCATCTTTGCAGCAACGTCTCTCCCTCCGCTCCGATCTTCAAACGCTCCAAGAACCGGGAGCAGAGACAGATAGACAACGCCCGGAAGCACGAAATGAAGGCTGATGTCTGGACCACCAAGTGCCTTAGCGGTATGGGGGTTCCGATACCCTTGGTCGCCCAGGTGGCCGCTGTCTCGGCCGAGCAATCCGTGAAGTCGGTCCGCTGCATCCCTCGGATCCACTTCATGTGGGGTCTGAGCCTTCCCTTTCCACCGTTGTACGCCCGGTTCCTGGAGATCTACAACATCTCTCCTGCCCAGATGCACCCTAATGTCATCGCCGTAATGATGGGCTTTCTCGTAAGGAGTCTTCGGTGTGGGATTGATCCATCCTTTAACCTGTGGAAGTCCTTTTACATGCTCATCAAGTGCCCCGGCAAGGAAATGATTTTCACCGTCCAGGCACGTCCCGGGGTCCAAGATTTTATACTCGGCAAGAAAGATTCGGCCAAGAACTGGCAGGAGAAAGGCTATGTGACTGTCAATCCGGCGCTGTACGAGGTCCCTGCCTGGAACTCTGAAGTCGCTGTGGATGTTCGGGAGGCGTTCCTTCCGGAGACTCAACGCGCCAACCATACTGCTTTGTCCTCCGGGACTTTGAATCTGGACCAGTACTGGCTGGCCGGCAATTCCATCTACTTATTTCCCCGGGCGATATACCCGGAGGGCGCCTTCCAGGATAGCCGGTGGGTAGTTACCTGGCCTGTTCTAGGTATGCTTCCTTCCCTCTTTTACTTCGGTGTCCTTGTCCTCCTTTTTCAATGGCTTTACTTAACTGTCTTTCATTCGCAGCCCCTACTGTGGAAGACAACCCCAACGTGCCGATCCCCAAAAAGAAAAGTCGGAAGGCGACCCCAGCAGGAACTGGGGCCGATCCTGAGCCGGCTCAGTTGGAGAGGAAGAAAAAGGGTGGCCCGCATAAGCAAGCGCAGCCGGATCAAGCCAACCCGCAGCTGAAGGGTCGGCAAGCCGAGGATAAGAACAAGACTAAGGAGGGCGATCAGGATCACCATGTTGGTCCTGACTCGCAGCAGGGGCGCCAACAAGATAAGAACAAGACTAAGGGGGGTGATCAGGATCACCATGTTGGTCCTGACTCGCGGCAGGGGCGCCAACAAGATAAGAACAAGACGAACGAGACCGTTCAGGCTCCTCCCCTTGGCTCGGGACCCCTCACCCTTAATCCCATTGAAATCATCGATATCACACCCGATCCTGAGGTTAGCCGAGGGCGTCCGGAGGTGCCCATGGCCGAAGCGACAGCTCAGCAGGAGTCCGTTCGAGATCCTGCCGAAATTAATGCTGCTGTTGTTCCAGCCGGAACCCCAAGTACTCCTGTGCTTATCCCGGGGCCACCTCTTGGCCGAGGGATACCCCTATGGCCCCTGGCTAGAGATGGCAGGTCGCCTATGTCTAGGTACACCACCATCCCTGCCCCTGAGATTCCTCCTCCCCCCCCCTTCGTTCCCGGCAAGCGGAAATGGGAGAGCTCCGATCATGGCGGGAAGAAGTATCGGACGAGTGGATCTCCAACCCCATCATCCTCTGTCAATACTCCACAAATTTCATCTGCCAACCCTAAGGTATCTTTCCTTTACTGACCTTCTGTCTCTCTTCTAATTATTATTATTATTGTTTTTTAAACTCATCTACCCTGTAGGTACAACTTCTCAGTTCTGAGTTTGCTAACTCCCCTGCTTTTCAAGCCGCCCTTGCTTCCTTCCTCGGGCATCATCTCGAAGGAAATGAAGAAGAACTGAGGGCCGAGAAGGAGAACGAGCTCCGGGCCGAGAGAGAGGTCTCGGCTCAACTTCGAGTCAGGGTGAGTGCCCTGGAGAGAGAACTGGAAGCTGCTCGGGCGGCGAACTATAAGGATCAACTGGAGTTTGCCGAAGCCGTCGTTGACAAGGTCCTGGCCAGCCAGACTCTATCACTCCGTCTTACCGAGCTGAGCATGGCCGCCAATGCCCACCAGTGCCATAATACTTATATGCAAGTTCGGGGCTGGTTCCCCCCTTCAATCCGAGCGTCATTCAAACGGCAATGGTACAACCCGAACGCCGAGGACCAACAACTGCACCTGGTGAATACCCTCCAGAAAGGTGGCATGAAGGGCCTCTCTCCCAAGCTATGGGATGCGTTGCGGGAGAAGCAAATGTCGACTGAGGACGTCCGAAACTGGTCGACTGATTTGGTTCGGCTTCCTGGCCCTCTTCCCCCTGCTCCAGTCTCCGGAGCCAATCTGCCCGAAGACGAAAACTTTCCCCAGTACTGCACCATATATGGGCATTACAGGGGATTGTTCGATCCAAAAGATCTCGAGGCGGAGACCTCCTCATCCCCGGATGCCGGCCAGGCGAACCCGGGGACCGCCGAGACCCCTCTTTCCCCTCCTCTACTCTTCTCCGATGATGGTTCGGATAATGACAGTAGCGATGACGGGGACAACCAAGGAGGAGCAGCTCCGAATGTTAGTTAGATTTTTTCCCTTTTTTCTTCATTTTTGTAATTTCCTTCCCGAATCTCCAACCCCGGGCCCTCATTTTGATTAATAAATATACCTGCAATTTCTATCGATACCGTTGCTTCAATTTTTTTTTTCTTGTCCTGACTCGATCCTGTTGCCATCAGGGTTCTTTAAGAGTCCTCAGCACCCCAGTTCTCCCCCCGGTTCCAGTTAGGGCCGGCTGTCCGAGTTTGATCGATCTACTATCTGAGGGAGGACTCGGCCCCCTGATCTCAGAGTTCCCCGATGCCAATTATCTTCTCACCTGCCTGCTCCAGATCCAAGAGGACTTCGGTTCCCTGCCGAAGTGCTACAGACTCGCATTTGAGAGCATCGACAAAGTCCTCGAATTCGACCTCGTTCTATCAGAGCAGGAGGCCCAGCATCGCAATTTCCAACTTCGGATCCAGAAGGAATTGGATGAGGTATGGCATGACCTTCGGCTGTACTACAGTAAGTGTATGAGAATGCAAAGTACAACCGATCTTCGGAAACACGCGACCAAACTTGAAGTGGAAAACGAGAAGCTCGCGACCAGGAACCGGACTCTCCAGCAGCAGCTCGTATTAGTTCACCTATCCTATCATCTGCTCGGACTGCGTCAAGGGGCGGTTAGCATTCCCCTGCTGACCGACGTTCCCCGGGCAGTTGATGATCTGATTGCCTGGATGGAGAGCTCTGATCGGACCTCTGGTGTCTGGGCAGCGGCCTATCAAGCCGCACTTGATTGGAGGAAAAACATTCTGAACCGGATCGTAGTCCCTCCCTCTGTTTCTCAGATACCTCCTCTTGAAGATATTGACTTAGCTTATGAGCGTTACGAGCATACTCCTGAGCTCCTAGATCTTGAGGCATCCGAACGACGTTTAGCCAGGCTCCGAACCATTGCTGCCCGGTTCCGTGCTGATGAGCCCTAAATATACTCTTCTTTTGATAACATTTGAGATCTAATTTGGGTAGCATTTGGTGCAAAGTAAGGAGCTTTAAAGCTAAACTTGTGAAAGTTACGTTTTGAAGAACAAGTGATGCACTAATATTTTGAAGCTTGATTTTGGAAATGTTTGCAAAGGAATTAGAGCACATGGATCATACCATTGGATTCCTCTCATCAAGAGCTTCGAAATGGACTACTAAAAGATGCAAATCGGATCAACGGTTAAAGTGGTGGCCCTTCACACCAGCTCACCGCCACCTGTCTGGACTCTCCCCTGAGCCGTCGTTGTGTCTCAACCGACCGTTCACTACTGATTTGAGCCATATCGAGAGAACCGTACTGGTACATCCTCTGCTGGCTCTTACTTTTGATTATTTTGCTTTTGATCCTGTGTGAGGATTTGCCTTATATTAATGGTGTCCGTACATGTGCATCGGCTTGCCGCCACTAGTTATAGTCGTTGTGCTGAAATTTTTGATGCTCTCATGGTTTGAGCAGTAGTATCTTGTGCTTTTAGTGGTGGTTTAATGTGTACTCCCCATGAATACTCCATCTCCCTAGTTTGCATTGCTCTAAAACATTGAGGACAATGTTTAGTTTAAGTGTGGGGGAGGATTTAGTATTTACATTTTGCTTAGTTTCTTATTGTACAAGTGCACTTCTTTTGAAAGAAAAATGAGTGAAAAGTCCGGATAGGTCAAAACATTAAAAAGGCCTAGGCAAAAGTGAGAGGCTTGTGCGGAAAAATGAGCGGCTGGGTATAACCTAGGCAAAAGGAGAGTGTGCGAAAAAAGAGGCTAGGTATAACCTAGGCAAAAGGAGAGTGAGCGGAAAAATGAGAGGCTAGGTATAACCTACGCAAAAGGAGAGTGAAAAAAAAAGAAAAAAAAAAAAAAGAAAAAAAAAGAGGGGCTATGTGAAAACCGAAAGGCGCATAGGCAACAGGAGAGGTAAACTTGCTCTTGTTTCAGTGGTCTCATTTTGATGAACTTTTTGTGATGTATTTTGAGGTCTCTTTTTGGTAAGGTTGTGTCAAGGAAATTATTTGCTTTGTACTTGTAATTTTGGCACACTCTTTACTATATGATGATATTGGGGGTTGGGTAGAACTTTCATTAGGATTAGAATATGAGACATGATTCTTGTGTTTTCATCTTAAGGAAAGTTTGTATTTTGTAAAGATCTCAAATGTCTTGTTGTGAAATTGATAGGAGTATGCACTTAAACTTTAATCGTTCTTTCTCGAGGACGAGAAAGGTTTAAGTGTGGGGGTATTTGATGAGCCCTAAATATACTCTTCTTTTGATAACATTTGAGATCTAATTTGGGTAGCATTTGGTGCAAAGTAAGGAGCTTTAAAGCTAAACTTGTGAAAGTTACGTTTTGAAGAACAAGTGATGCACTAATATTTTGAAGCTTGATTTTGGAAATGTTTGCAAAGGAATTAGAGCACATGGATCATACCATTGGATTCCTCTCATCAAGAGCTTCGAAATGGACTACTAAAAGATGCAAATCGGATCAACGGTTAAAGTGCGCGGCCCTTCACAAAAGTGCGCGGAGTGCCGCGCGGCCCGTGCACTGCATTCTATAAATACCCCTTATCTCCCCAAGAGAGAAAACGGCCACAACCATGTAGAGCTCCATTTTTCTTCATCTTTCTTTCCCTTTTCTTCCATTCCTTTCCCTTAGATTAGTAGTTTTATTCCATGTATTGTAGTATAGCTTAGTTTGATCCTTGGGAGCATTTGAATTCATTCCCTTGAAACTTTGAGGGCCTTGTATGCTTAAACTTGAGATTTGGATAATCATTTGATGAACTTGAATTCTTGTGCATGAATGTTGTTCAATCTTGCTTAATTTGTTATGGGCTTTGTGTTTTATATCAATTGCATGCTCCATAGTCATTAATTAGGTTAGCTTGGTTAGAGTAATTTAGTGTGATGATGATGGTAACTTAGCATAATGGTAGTGTAATCTCTAGTTGTTAGATTAATGACTATGGAAGGGGTTGAGTGATGACAAGTTCTTCCCCTTGTTGTGTGATTGTAGTTAAGGAATGCCATGATAAATATGAGTTGTTAGAATTGGAAATCTCATGAACTTGAATGATTAATCAATTATGTGTTTAGGTAAGGATGAATGTTATCATTGGTCCCCCTAATATGTGATTGTATACTTGAGTTGAAGATTCCATTTTAACGTATGATTGTTATCAACGAATAGCTAGATTTGTGGGTAGAACGTTATCGTTCACTCCAATATCATTAAGTAGCAAAGTAGAAGTCGAGACATATATGCTATCTTCGTCTTGGTTCTTGCTAGTTATCAAATGTCTTATTTGTATACTCTCGCTATTGCGGGTGTGTGAGTAAGTTTGTCTCTCTCTAATCCTAATACCATTGTTGAGTTATCTATGAGGTTATCATCTAGGTGAATCAACAATGAGAGCTTTTGAGTGGTGTTATCATCCTCTCTAGCTACATTCGAGAGAATATGATGCTTTCATCCTTGACAAATGGTCTAAACTTCCTTGTAATTGCATTTGCTCGGTGATAAGTCGATAGCTGGAAATTGAAGTCATTTGCCTCCCAAGGCCTCATAATCCTAGTATCATCCCCTTAGCGTAGCTAATGATAGTTTAATTTGCTTTCATAGTGTAATCCAAACCAATCTCAAAACCCCCCTTGTTTACATTGCTTTCTATATAATATATAAGTATGTTTATTTTCTACTTTAAAACACTCTTACAAGTCCCTTCTCCTTGTGGTTCGACCCCTACTTCCCACTATCTACTTTCTAGTAGTTAGAAGTTGTAGGTGATTTATAAATAGTATTTTGATCTCGCGGAGTCCCATTTAACGACGTGGGAAATCGCTTGTCACGTGCTCAGTTTCCTCCTTTGGAGAATACTCCAGCTCCTGATCAACCTTCCGGCCCCTCTTCTGCCTCGGGCTCTCATTCGGCTCGAAATGATAAAGGGAAACAAAAAGCTACTCTAACTGGGAGTAACTTATCGAAGCCGCGAGCGGGGCAGCCTCCAGTTCGAATAGGAGGCCGAGGTGGTCATGTCGGCGTTCCCCAGCCTCCAGTCCTAATAGGAGGTCGAGGTGGTCGTGCCGGCGCTCCCCACCCTTCAGTTCGATCAAGAGGTCGAGGTGGTCGTACCGGAGTTTCCCTCCCTACCTCCAGATCAACCGCCGAGCCGGGTGATGGAGGCGAGAATCCGGATCTTCCCCGGGATCAAGACGAAGAACAACGCATGCTGGAGCAAGTTGTCCAACGGAGCCGACGCGAGACCCGGGGAGGTCCTCCCGGCGAAGCCTCTTCATCGGGGGCCCGCAGATAGGGTCGTAGATAGGATCGGGCTTCATGTCCTGTTGTAACTTTTCTTTTTATTTCAGAAATGTATAATAATTTTCAGTTTATGACATCTCTTTCAGTTTTAAAATTCTAATGCGCGCATTCATTCTTTAACATTGGTCAAAAAGGGATATACCCTTGTTACAAAAAATATCCCCCTCCAGGATACTTTCTTCCTACCCTTCAGTCATCCGACCTCTAGGTTCCTATCCCGGGCTCCTACCGCCGGGGATCTACCCTACCTAGGC
Organism: Sherardia arvensis; assembly: GCA_948330725.1. Classification (NCBI taxonomy): domain Eukaryota; kingdom Viridiplantae; phylum Streptophyta; class Magnoliopsida; order Gentianales; family Rubiaceae; genus Sherardia; species Sherardia arvensis. The sequence goes on from OX415239.1 coordinate 33,196,468, forward strand.
ATCTAGTGCCAGAGGCTATTCTACCTAGGCATCGAGTGCCAGAGGCTATTCTATCTAGGCAACAAGTGCCAGAGACTATCCATAGAACCGCCTGAGGTTTGCTATGTTCCACCTTCGGGGGACTCCCTTCCCCGCTAGATCTTCCAGCACATAACTCCCGCCCGGGTGGGCTTCTATCACCCGGTACGGTCCTTCCCAGTTGGGTGCCAGCTTGCCTTCCGGCTCCTGGTGACTCTTGTCGTTTCTTCTCATAACTCTGTCTCCTATCTTGAACTGCTCCTTCCTTACTCTCTGTCGTGATACTTCTTAACTTTCTCCTTCACCTTAGCCTCGTGTAAGGCCGCCCTCTCTCTTCTTTCCTCCAATAGGTCCAGATTTGTTCTGGTTTCCTCTTCATTCTTCTCTTCGGGGACCGGCTCGGCTGTCCGAAGACTTGGGATGCCAATCTCGGCCGGGATTACTGCCTCGGATCCATACGTCAGACTGTAGGGGGATTCTCCGGTTGTCGAACTTTCCGTAGTCCGATGAGCCCACAAAACACTCGGGAGCTCGTGCACCCAGTTACCCTTTTCTCCCTGTAGCCGGGCCTTAATCCCACTTACAGTCGTCCGGTTCGTCACCTCCACCTGGCCATTAGCTTGCGGATGATAAACTGACGTCAGCTTCTGACTTATCCCATATTTCACACCATGACTTGAAAGGATCGTTTTCAAACTGCGCTCCATTATCGGTTACTATAGCCCTCGGAACTCCGAACCTGCATACTATGTTCCTCCAACAAAACTTCACACAGGTAGCCCCTCGGATATTGGTTAAAGGTTCTGCCTCAACCCACTTAGTGAAGTAATCTATGGCCACAATCAGGTACTTCAAGCTGCCGGGGGCAGTGGGAAAAGGTCCGACCAGATCCAGTCCCCATCTGCTGAAAGGCCAGGCACCTGTTATCCCCATCATCTCTTCCCTGGGTATGTGCACTAGTGGTGCGAACTTCTGGCACTGAAGGCACGACCGAACCCTATCCTGCGAGTCCTCAAACATGGTAGGCCAATAGTACCCCATCCGTAAAATCTTCCGGGCCACAGTTCTGGCTCCTTGATGACTACCATTCGGGCCTTCATGAACTTCCCGGACCAGGTACTTGCCCTCCTGCTGTTCCACACATTTCAACAATGGCTGGAGATAGCCTCTTTTGTATAGTGCCCCTTCCTGGAGTGTATACTTCGGCGCCTTGACCCGGATTTTTCTAGCCACCACTCGGTCGGCCGGGACCTCCCCTGTTAGAAGGTACGTTCGGATTGGGGCCATCCAAGAGTCTTCTGGCACCACCTCCACTGCCAGGATCTCATCACCCTGTTCGTAACTTCTCCTCTCCAGCGTCTCCTTTCTGAGAGGCGCCTTCTGCCCTGGCTTCAATTTCGAAGATGCCAACTTGCTCAACGCGTCGGCCTTTTCATTCTGTTCTCTTGGCACCTGCTCCAGGCTGAAACTATCAAACTGCCGAATCATGGGCTGGACCAGCTCCAAGTACCTTTGTAAACTTCTCTCCTTTGCTTCGTATTCCCCATTCACCTGCTGGACTACAATCTGAGAGTCGCTGAATGCCTGGATCTTTCCTATCTTCAATTCCCGAGCCAGTTTTAGTCCTGCTACCAGCGCCTCATATTCTGCCTCATTATTCGTGGTTTTAAAGTCGAAATGTAACGCATAGTGGTACTCCTCTCCTTCCGGGGATGTCAACAATACCCCGGCTCCACTGCCTCCTGCATGCGCTGACCCGTCGACATGCAATGTCCACCCCGGGCTTGCTTCAGGCTCTTCCTTGGCGACCGCGTCTGGCCCGACCATCTCTGTCAGGAAATCCGCCATTGCCTGGCCCTTAATGGCTTTCCTCGGCTGATATGTTATCTCGTGTTCCCCCAACTCTATGGCCCACTTCATCAGACGTCCCGACGCCTCTGGCTTGAGCATCACCTTCTTCAGGGGGTGGTTGGTCAGGACCGCAATCGGGTGAGCCTGGAAATACGGGCGCAACCATTTTGAGGCGTAAACCAGCGCCAATACCAGCTGTTCCAGGCTTGTGTACCGAGTCTCGGGACCCTGTAATGCCCGGCTAACAAAGTATACCGGACACTGCCTCCCGTCTTCCTCTCGGACCAGTACCGCACTGACAGCCGATGCGGATGCGGACAAGTATAAGAGCAAATCCTCCCCCTCCTTTGGCTTCGAGAGGGTCGGGAGTCGGCTCAAATGTTCCTTCAGATCCCCGAATGCCTTCTCACACTCCTCCGTCCACTCGAACTTCTTTGCCTTCCTTAATATGTTGAAGAAGGGAAGTTGTCTCTCGGCCCCTTTTGAACGAAATCGGCTCAAGGCTGCCAGGGAACCCATCAATTTTTGCACTTCCTTTATGTTTTTTGGCGACTGCATCCGGCTTATCGCCTCCACCTTCTCCGGATTGACGTCAATCCCCCGGCTAGACACCATATATCCGAGGAACTTCCCAGCCGCTACTCCTACCACACTCTTCTCGGGGTTTAGCTTCAGGTTGACCTTCCTTAGAATGCCGAACATCTCTTCCAAGTCTTCTAAGAAACCTGGGTAGCTTCGGCTCTTCACCACCATGTCGTCAACGTATAGCTCCATGCTTCGGCCCAGCTGATTTCGAAATATCGAGTCTGCCATCCGCTGGTACGTCGCCCCTGCATTCTTCAAGCCGAACGGCATCCGCCTGTAGCAATAAGTTCCGAAATCTGTGATAAAAGCTGTTTTCGGCTTGTCCTCTCCCGACATTTGAATCTGGTGATAGCCCGGGTATGCATCGAAGAAAGCCAGAGCCTCGTACCCGGTGATGGCTTCCACCAACCGGTCGACCGGGGGAAGAGGGTAACTGTCTTTCGGGCAACACTTGTTAAGATCAGTGAAGTCGATACACATTCTCCAGGACCCATTGTGCTTTTTTACTAACACCGGGTTAGCCAACCATTCCGGGTATATAATCTCCTCTACTACCCCGGCTTCCAGCAACTTCAACACCTCCTGTCTCACCACCTCGGCCCTATCCCCCGCCAGGGCCCTTTTCTTCTGTCGGATCGGCTTTAACTCGGGGTATACATTCAGCTTGTGGAGAGCTAACTCCGGAGGTACGCCTGTGAAGTCCTTCTCTTCCCATGCAAACACATCCTCATATTTTGCAAGCAAAGATCTTAACTCTTCCTTCACATCAGTCGGCATTTTTCTCCCGACCTTGATCGTGCCTCGGCTCCCCACCTGCATATCTTCTACATCCCCCGGACCTACTTCTCCCTGCACTGCTCCAACCGGGGCCTTCCTAGCCTCCTGAAGGGCTGTGAGCATGCAACTTCTGGCCGTGGACTGGCTTCCTCGAACCGTCGCCACCCCCTGACTGGTTGGGAACTTCATGGTCAAATGGTACGTCGAGCAAATAGCCCTGGCTTGAGCCATCCACGGCCGTCCGATGATGATGTTGTATGGGGACTGAGCGTCTATAACCGCGAAGTTGCATCGGACCGATGTCTTCTTGCTCCTGTCCAGGTCGTCGACCACTGTTACAGTTAGGGACACCACCCCCAAGGGGTGCTCTGTACGGCCGGTAAACCCTGACAAGGGAGAAGTGCTCGGGCGAAGGTTGTGGCGGCCTATTCCCAGCTGGTCAAAGCAAGAAGCAAACATGATTTCCACACTGCTTCCGTCATCAATGAACACTCGCTTGACCGTGAATCCTTCTATCTCCGCCGTGATCACCATCGGATCCGTATGGGGCGTTAGACTGGGCACTGGATCCTCATCCAAAAAGGTGATGGCCTCGGTAGGGCGCAGTCTCTTCTCCCTGTCCTCACCAGCCGGCACATACCGGCTCCGGGCCTTGGCTGCTGCATGGGACTGGGGCCCACCCCCTACCTCTCCATGTATGACATTTATCATCCGGGGAGGGACCCGATTAACCGGTTCCGGGGCCATAACCAGAGCTGCCGCACCCGGCTGGGCAGCCGGAGCCGGAGCCCCTCGCTGGTTATCATTCCGCGGCCTATTCCTCCAATTCCTCTTCCTCCCCGCTCCAGCCTGCTGCCCAGCCGCCGGACGCTGGTTCTCCTGGCTCACACAGTCTCTTAACTGCCCTCTCTCGATCAACTTCTCAATCTCCACCCTTAAGCTTCGGCAACCATCTGTTGTGTGTCCATTGGACTTGTGGAAAGCACAATATTTAGCTGCATTCGCTGGAGTCGGATTTCCGGGTATGGGGGCCGGGTCTTGAAACAGGTTTCGATGAATTGTCAGGATCTCCGACCGGGTTTTCGTCAGGGGAGTGAATGTTTCGGCCCGAGGGGGGTCTATCCTCGGCCTCACCGGAGCCGGGCCCGCTTCCCTCCTGACAGGGTCAGCAACCCGAGCCTTGTCACCTTTTCCCATCCCTTTGTCCTCGAAATACCCTTACTCCTTCCTCTTCTTGCTCCCTTCGAGAAGCGAACAATACATCTCCACCTCAAGATCCAGCTGATGAAAGGTGGTCGGGATATTCTCCATGAGCTTTGCCCATAGCACCTCGTCTCTCAACCCTGCAATGAACCCTGCTATCAGGGCCTTCACTTGGGCGTCTCTGTCGATCACCTTCATAGAATCATCCATGTACCTCCTGTGGAAACCCCGAACTTCCTCCTTTGCCGATTGCCGACTATAAGCCACCTCGGCCAAAGGGAGGTACTTCTTCCTTTTGGTCTCATATCTGTGCATCAGAGCCCTCGAAAAATCATAGTAGTTCCTAAAACTTTCCGAGGGTTGCGCTTCAAACCATGACAAACAGCTTCCCCTCAGATACGAGCTCACCAGCTTGCACATAAGCTCCTCCCGAATGTCACGTGTCCCCATGACGTTATGATACGTCATAACAAATTCCTCTGGATCAGTCTCCCCGTTGTATGTCGGCACCCCCTCCGGGACTCTCATTCCCATCGGCCAAGGGAAAGTGCTGATGTAACCTATCCAGGGGAAGGTAGGCCTTCCTCCATTCCTTCCTATCAACCGATCCAACCTCTCTTCTACCGAGTTTAGAGCCGCCGGGGCCCGATCTACAACCACCGGGTATGTGCCATAAGTTCCTGCGACCGGGGCCGGCTGAGCCATGGCGTATCCGGCCATCGGTGCTTGGCTCTGCATCCACAACGGTCCTTGCATCCCGGGGACCCAGCCCCCCGAGGCTCCAGGGGGTTGGGCGTAATACCCTCCTGGTGCCGGGGGGTACCCCTGATATCCGTGTTGAATCATCCCGTGTCCTGGAGCTCCATTTCCGGGATGGCCCCCACCTTGGCCGTATCCTGGCACCATTCCGTCTGGTTGCCCTACACTCCCAGCCTGCCTTTCCAAGTCTATCACAACCGGAGGCCGAAGACTCTCCTGCCCGTGGACGACAGGGGGTCCTCGGCTGACCACCTCCGCAGCCAATGGAGGTAAACCCGCAGGAGGTCCCGTCGGGGTCGGGTTAGATCCTGATCCAGGCTGAACCGGGGGTACCCGGACCTCAGTCACCGGAGGGTTCGACCGTTCTTCAGTCGGTTTCGTCCCCGATCCCGATCCTTGCTTTGCCGCCAGCCAGCGACGGTACTCCTCCTCCTGGGTGGCCGCGAACTCCCTTCTGTCGCGATCGTCCTGCGCCATTTCCGGTTCCCTTTCTCCTTCCGGCTCTGACTCCCCTCCAGAGACATCCGGATCCGAATGCGCTGGAGCCTTCCCCTTGCGCGCTCGATCTCTCATTTGGCGCAGAGTAAGGTCCTCCTCTACCGCTTCCGGTCTTCTTCCTCCTCTACCTCTTCGCGGCGGCCGACCTCGAGGCGGCATCTCAATGCTTTTTGTGAACACAGATCGTGTCCCACCGGGCGTGCCAACTTGATGCTGCCTGCCTGGTCAGTCCGGATAGGCCCTTGATCCCCGATCCCGTACCTGGTCCTGCAAGACAGAACCCTGGGAGGTACCCGAGGGTAGACCCTCCGGCGTGATGATGAAAGACGGATCTCGGGAGAGAAAAGGGGTAATCACTTGAATAGTGAGAAGATACTTACTTGGAATAGTGCTGAGGAGCACTATTTATACAATAACCCATGCCTCCCGAGTGGTCCATGTTCCGAGTGTCCTCTAGTATGTGTCGCTGTCCGAGTTGTACGAACCCGGATACTGCCAAACTAGCTTTATCCTGTGACGGGCCAAGCCCATACCATCAAGAGGTATTTGGGCCTGGGCCCGGTATCACCACTCTTCTCACACGCATTGAATCAATATTGCCATAAGTTATGCAGTTTGAGTTTGGTATTGGACAATCATCTTATTATCTCTAATTTTACAATGGTGATAAGCATGTGCACCGCCCTTTGGTTGTGAGGAAACTTTGAATCATTATCTTTCCGACCATGAGCTATTTTTAGCAACAAATACCTCATAGCGGGAAAAATTCATTCTTTAGATGCAACGAATATTATTTTTTTCGATCCAGTAAAATATCTGGAGAACGATTTTTCAACGTGACCATATAAATTATTGTTAGTTTGTAAATGGTATCAATTGAAAACTATTTTTGACAAAATAGTGTTTTTAAATTTTCAAATCAACAATATCCGAAAAATTTAATAAGTTTCATAATCTAAAGAGATCAATGTTGACATTAATAAATGATAAAGAAAAGGGTGAAGTTCAAGAAGTTACAATAGGATCTAATAACAATAAATATCAGTTTTACTTAGAATTATTTGTGATTTAATAATATATTTCAATGCTATATTTTGGCTCTTGAACAATGCATAAAATTTTTAAAATACTTTTCAAACTTTAAATTTCATCATTAATTTTGATCTAACATTGCATGAAATTTTATTTTCATAACCTAACATTCAACATATACAAAACATTTATGTATTTAAGGAAATATTTTCTCATCAATATTTTAAAAGCATAAAAATATGTGTGTTCATACCTTTGCGAACATGCACGGTGCATAAAACGTGCGTATTTGAATTTAAATTATTTTATATATAAACTACTTCTTTAAGGTATAAATATGGTCATTGATAGAATTACTGAGGTAGTGAGATTGAACCTAAAATATATATTCATTATATATAAAACATGTGATATTCACCAGAAAGTACTGCACAAAGAAAGTTGAGTATTAATGTGCATGTGACGTGCATTGAGAGATCAAGTTGATGCATGTATGACCGTCAAAATTTTCTATCCATGGCATCATTCCAAATAACTCTAGACTTCTTCATTGGAGAATTTTCATTTACACATTTATGTAAGTGATGGTGATGCTGATTTTCTGTTACTAAGATTGTTCTATGAAATTATTTTGAATTTCTTTGCATCACTTTTAACTTTTGATGTCCTCCAAAAATATGTAAGACTACTGATGATTGTTGTTCTAGGATTCCAGGATGTCATTGCTTTGCCGATAGGAATTTCTTGTGCAACTCTTCTGTCCATATAACCCTCTAATCAGGCGTAATCACTGCTAATGGCGATGGAGATGACATTTTCTCAGTAGGATTCCATGAACTCGTCAAATATGATGTCATTGCTATAGCCTTCAATTCATAATCTTCATTCTCTTCACATACATCAAATGTCACTTACAGCATATATAGAAATCACAAAAAATAGAAGGATTCAAGCATATTTGTTTTATACAAAATGAAATATAATCCTATTAAACAAATAATAGTGAATCATCATCCTAACAAAATGCGTCCATATGTAGCTTGTTCTTCAAATGATCAAGAACATCACGGATAAGTAATTTATTGGAAACAAATTCAATTAATTCCTTTGTATATAAAAGCTACCACAAGGTGTGCCACCACACTGCTTTCAATAATTTGCACAGATCTCACGTGCTTCACGCGTGCGTACGATGGAATCTTTGCATGTATTGCACGCCCACGTGTCACCGTGCTGCTAGCCACAATTTCTATTAAAAACATATCTAACCCATTTTATTTAGGGATATTTGGATTAGGGGATGTAATGCTTTCATATTTTAAAAATGGAGTTTTAATTAACCTAATTTCTAAAAAGAGCAATACATTAATATTAACTTATAATTAATGAATTATACACAAGTTAAATTAAATTTGGTTCAATTCAATTAGTTTTGTTAAGTTTTTTCAAATTTAATTTAAATTCAACTCATTTTCAAATTATACTAAAAATTTAAACTAAATTGAAATTAAATCAATCTAGCTTACTTAAGCCATGTTTGCGTAAGCTCAGTCTTGTTGAGTTAAACTAAATTGAACTGAGAAAAGAGAACAATATGGAATTGAACTGAAAAAAATATAAATATACTGAATTAAACTGTAAAAATATAAATATGTTGAACTGAACTGAACTGAAAATTATAAGTATATTGAACTGAACTGAATTGAACTGAAATATAAATGATAAGTCCATGATTCTCACTCCTATGCTTCGTTCGGACACTGACCGAGATCCGATAGGACCTGGGGCTCGAGATACGTGGAAGATGGGCTTTTCCATCGACCTAATACAAATAAGGATTTCGTATATTCTGAATTTCCTACAAGGAACATACTTCCTCTAATTATGAGAATACAATTATTATTACCATGAGACTTGTATTCTTACTTGAATTACAAACCGCCAATCTACGGATTGGAACTCTATAAATACAAAGGTTCGGCAGACCTTACATACACTACACTTTATAGTAATAAACTTCTCAAGACTGTCACTGACTTAAGTATCGGAGTGTCTATTCCCGGCCACCACCGGGCTTTGTCTTGCAGATCAATTCGTGAGTTCGGTTCAAGATCATCCGCGTGTTCCAGACATCCATCAAAATAAACATATTTAACTCAACTGAAAAATTTTAAATATATTTATCCGGACTAAAAAAATTTAATATTTTTCATGATTGATATTGACAATACTAAATTGAAATGAATAGTAATGGAATGAAAACAAGTTTAATGCATGTATTGAAATAATTATAGTATGACTGAATGCAACTAGATTCTATCAAATCACATTTATTAATAACTAAATTAAATAAACTGAAATGAGATTTAATTTAATGTTTGATTGTTTATGTATATTCTCCCCATTATTAACTAATTGACTTCTAAATTTGAATTAAATCATTCTCTCGTTCTACTTTTGAATTGATTTGTTCTGAAATAAGCTAAGTTAATTTGAACTAAAATTAATAGTATGAGAAAGAGTAATAGTACTTCTAGATTAAGATGAATATAATCTGACCATATTTTATCAAATTTAATTGATATGATTGGAAGTAAACTGAATTAATTTGATCGAACAAGGTATATTGATATTTAAATAAATGTACTATAATAGTAATAGATGCCTATATTAGGTTGAATAGCACCAATAAACTTTATAAACTTTTGAAATGAACAGAATTGATCTGATCTAAAGTGAACTAAAATGATATAAAAGTAAATGCATTGTAAATAGTATGACTAAACTAATTTGCATAGCATCAAATCACAGTTTTAAAAAAATTAACTTGACTGATTTGAACTTAATTGTAAAAAATTGTAGAGAACTTTATATAAAGAATATTGAGAACAAATACTGAATTGAAAAATATATAAATATATTTATCTAAATTAAATTGACGACTCTTTTAAGTTATCTACAATCATGAGGTTGTTCATCGTTGAAAAGTTGTTCAGTCTTTCCAACACCAGTTGGACCCAAGAAGAGGAAAGAGCCAGTTGGTTGCTGAGGTCTTCCCAAACCAGCTCTCGACCTCAGCATAGCATCTACAACAACTTTGATAGCATGATACTGCCCCACGACCCGCTAGTGTTGCTGATCACCAAGGAGCCAACCTATCACTCTTATTTTGGCCTAGCTAAGTGACAGCAATGCAGTCCATCGGCTGACAACTTCTGCTATCTGATCAGGGCCGACTTCCGTCAGAATTCTTCCATCAAGTGTATTAGCTTTGAGCCGTGTCAAAGTAGCCTCAACTTCCTGAATCGCACCATATCTCAATCTGCTATCCGAGGAAGGTCAGACCGCCTTTCAGCTTCTATTAAAGCAACTAAGAGGTCTTCCTTCTTTCTTCTGAGTGTCCTTAACTCATCAATCCTTCCCTCTTCTTTTTGGTACTTCATTTCCAGTGGCTGGAGCTTATCCCTCAGATCATTTAGTTCCTTCCTCACCTGCAAATGAATTCACAATTTCAAAGATTCAGAATCATACAATAATAAAAATATAATAGGCCGAGATACAGAATTCAAAACCAAATATATACCTCAAGAATTCTAGCTTTGTTGGCTTTGACTTTTTCCTTCTCTAGAGCATGAAGTTCAACCTTCAGTTGTATCCTTTTCCTTTGGAGAGTATCAATTTCTTCAGGCTGGCTATCTAACTGGACTCTCATATTGGCACAAGCCTCATCAACCAAGTCAATTGCCTTGTTGGGCAAATGTCAATCTGAAAACAATATTAAAAAGTCAGATGCCAAGATTTACAAAGTACTCAATGAAGAAACCTTCTGTGTTTTTGTAAAATAATTGTCAAAGTCTCATACATGTGATGTATCTTCCAGAGAGCTGATCTGCACCAACAAGTGCTCGATCCTAGATACGAACACCATGATGAGCTTCATACTTCTCCTTCAATCCTCGAAGGATGTTTATTGTATCAACAAGACTCGAATCAGCAACATAGAGTTCCTGGAATTGCCTATCAAAGGCAGCATCTTTCTCGTCATACTTCCAATATTCATCCGAAGTTGTGGCACTAATGCACCTCAGCTGGCCCCTAACAAGCATAGACTTGAAGAGATTTGCAGCATCCATAAACTGGGTATAACGGACAGTGAACATCTTATTTGAGGAAAAGGCAAATATTAGAGGGAGGAATTCTTGCACAAACCGAAGCACGAATATGTTTCAGAATCTTCATCTTGAATCACCATGAATCCAGAATCCGGGCCATCGGGGGACTATATATCCTTTCATAGCTTCATCCTTCATCACACACCCGGGAAAAACAAATCTACCAAACATAATTTTTTAACCATTTTTATTTTATCTTACCAAAGATTATGAAACAACAGATTTAAGTAACACAAACAATCTCAATTCGACTGTAATGGGCAAAGAACAACTCTTAGCATGTCAACAGAAAAATTCAGCAGCAAAGCAAACAGCATAACAAGGAAACTTCTGAAATATTATTATGATTCCATATAACTAATGTCTAGCTAACACAAAACAACGAAGAACACACACAAAAAGCTCTAAACAAAAAGGCGGTGATTAATCCTAACTACAACAAGGCACAATTTTGAAAACAAAAGAGGGTTCAGATTCCAGACTCTGTATATACCTAGGAGAAAGAAAAATTGTCACCAATTAATCAACTCATTCATTACATCTTTTTCTATACATCTTTTTCTTGTAAATCTCTCCAAGAACATTGGTGTCAGTGCAAGAGTAATTATTCCTATGACAAACTTCCACATTAATACTTTGTAAAGGTTTTTGAGAAACTTAGGCAGAAAAAGAGCACAAGCAGCATGTAAATACAGAAAAGGCGAAAAATATATGAAATTTAAAGCTCCACCTGATAAGGCTGTTGATTAGGGAAGGGAGATTCTTGATAATCTATGCTTGGAGGTCGATGTAGAACTGGGAACAGAACTGTTGGCAGTTGAGGAAAGAATCGAACTAAAGTCCTCCTCCATTCTCTGCAGCATTTCTTTTGACAGTCCCTCCATTTTCCTTCTCAATTTTTCCACCTGAACATCACACAATTCATCATTATAATACAGCAAAATTACATCAAAATAGAGAGTACAAATATCCAATTCTACCCATTTTTTGGACTAACATTAAGATTGTAAACATAAATTAACCAAGATTGTCTCTAAGTGTGTGATTTAAAGACAGACAATTCGTGATATTACCTCAGCCGATTCATGTTCAGTCCTCGGCCCTCAAACCACAGATTCTTCTGTCAATTTCGATATTCAAGTTCATAGACAAGCTCGAATCGGCTAAATCTTGCAACTCCTTGACATAATCCTTGTCTGACATTCTTCCAACCTTGTTCAGCCGACGTGCAAAAGGCAAGTCTTGTTATCAATATAAAGGTAGCATATAAAGTAACTAAAACCAACATAGCCAATTTATCTGAAAGTAAGAATGGAGATGAAGTTTTTATACCTCGGCGATCTTGTAAAACCGGTAGAGTTCGTCGACATACTCGGTGACGGCCAACTCGTTTGTGGCATCTGCAGCATCGATGTCGACCACCCCGGGAGGCGGATGTCTTTTGCTTAGCCCAAATCCATCTAGCGGAGAAGACTTCCTCGCCTTGATTTGACCAAACGGAAATTGGAGCATGCGGGTGGGAGCGATCAGGACCGAATCGAAATAAAAAGGGGAAGACTTGGTAGAGAAAAATGGATTCGATGATTGAAGAGGAAGAGAGCAGATTTGATTTGGTTTGAAGAGGAAGAAATAGCGAAGCGTAAGAATATATTAAATTACTGGAGACGACGAAATATACTGTAGCAAAGAGTTAGGAAATAATAAACGTGCTTTATATATAAAGATATTTATATATAATTTGAAATACAACAATTTATATATATATATATATAATAATATATATTTATATTTTTTTTTGAATATAATATTCGAATATATATATATAAAATACAATAATTATCATTTTCTACACTTCTAGCTGATCATTGGATCCTTTCTTACAGGGAAAGCGGGGAATTTGGGGAATACAGTAACAAAGAATTACTATTATGCCTATCCCTAAAACTACGGCCATGAATTCGAAGACTTATTTCGAAATGTACAGCCATGTCTCTGAAATAAAAAGGAAAATACAAAAAATTAAATAAATAAACAATTTCAAGAAACAAATGTCTAAAATGAGTGTACAAAATAAATAAACTTTACCACAAAATGAAACCATACAAGTTTGATTGGAATGGGTAAATAAAAGTGAGCAGATTTTAGTGTGACGTACGAAGGATGTTGTAGTATAGATATAACAAGACTCAAAGCGCAAAATAAATGTGTTATTGTGATTAGAAAACGTGAATACAGTAGTCATGAATCCACCAACACTTGTTATAGAATAAAATTGAACAAGGAATCGAGAAACAGTGTGTCAGTGCGGGCTGAAAGGGATTCATACAAGTAAAACTCATTTGGAAACAAAATAAATAAAGAGAGAGACAGAGGGAGACCATAGCATTAGCAAGAAAAAAATCATCAAAAGAGCTTACCTAAATCTCCGTCTGAAGGGCTGAATCTCCGTCAAAAAAACTTATCAAAACAGAAGCTGAATCTCCGTCTGAATAAAGCGAAACTCACAAGTAATCACAAACGAAGCTTCTGTGGATCAATTTATATGTCGAACAAGGCTGCAAAAAAAAATAAAAGCCAAAAAACATACTGTGAGTGGGATCTCTTCCACCGTGCAAAGTAAAAACATAAACTGGAGATGCTTCATTCCTTCACAACTCTTTTTTAAAACTTTGGACTTTTGAGGAATGAGGAATCCCATCCATGTGATGAAAAGGTAAAAAAGAACCGTGTTTTGAATAAATTAGTGGACATGCCTTTTAAAAGTGATGACAGAAAGATTAATTGCAGCATTTCAAAAGATAATTTAATAAACAAGGGTTGCCGTTTGTTATATGCAGTTCAGGGGGAAAAAAGAGTCCTTCTCCATGAAATAAAAAGAGAGTATGTCCATTCATGTTTCCAATAAATACCCTAGATCCTTATCAAATTAGAAAAATGAAACTTAGATAAACGAAATAGATTATTTTGTTTCACTAAACTAAATAAAATTTAATATATTAACTATTATATTACTATAGGTAAATTGAATCATATATCATCAAAACAAACGTTAAATAAACAAATATATTTCAAGAAAATAATAGAATTTATTCTTCAACTATCGAGTATACAAAAATAGTTTTTTTGTATGGTCGAAGGGGCAGTCTGCATTGACGGCTGCCCCAAGTGCTTTCGCTCCAGTGTACTATAACGTGTAAAGACCTGGGTTCTGCAGATTATATTGAGGAATGAATGGATACGCCGTAGGCCTTGCATTTTGGGAGTGTTGTGTCATGCCCGTGGCTCTTGGAAAAATACGCTTTGTGTGTGGTATTGTACCTGATTTTGCTGAGGAAAAGTCGTCTGCACAAACGGACCGTGTCGAGGAATCCCCTGCAGCACATTACAAAACCAATGTTCTTGTATAATTTACCCTACTCAACCAATGTTCATTTCTAATTAATGTGACGGAACTAACATTTCTCAGTTGTTCAATTTCGGAAAGCGTCGAGAAAATTTCAGATTCATTATTATTTGACATCAATTAAACATCTACTTTGATTAATTAAAAAATTGTGTCAGGTAAATTATTAGAATTAATTTATTTAAATATTCTTTTCAGTGTGTGATTAAAGGTTGAAGCTAATTTAAAATGTAATGAAATATTTTTCAAGATTTTTTTAAAGAACTTAAAATAAGATAGGATTAAGGTATATTTCATGTTCCCAAAAATTACATATAGATAAATTAATCAATGATAATTAAGCCAACATCACCATACATCACCCGGGGACCAAGGTCCGACCAGACGTGGTGCAAAGGGTGCCGTTGCACAAGGCTCGAGAATTAGAAAGGTCTCAAAATTTGGTTTTTATATTGTACTCATATATGTATTTTAAAATTTAATTTAGAAATGTAATTTTTTTAAGAATCTTTATTTTGTGAATTTGGACCTTTTAGTTTTCAGAATGACCCTTTTTTATATTTTCACCAGTCTTCTGAATTTATTTTTATTATATATTAAATGATAAAATTTATATTAAACATATATAAAGATTTGAACTCAAATTTTGCACAGAGTCCAAATTGAATTGGATCGACCTTGAAGGAGACCACTACTTTTCCTTAATTAAATCTAGCTCGTGTATATTTACGAATTGATAAAATTCGTGGGAGAAGAATAAGGAAAGAAAATGTGAGAAAAGTATAAGAGAAGAAATTTGATGGTAACATCACAATTGAAGGTAATTTTGAGCCAGTAATTTTTTATTAAACATATGTAACTTCAATTACAAGAGTACCATTACTACTGGCAAGGAGGACAACACTTGCACTTGCCCAAAAAACCTGTACATATGCCACCGCTACATTTTTTATCGACGCAAGCTTTTCTACACGTTTCATTATAAACGCAAGCTCCGAAAAAATTTGCTGGTATAGTGCATGCTTGGGCTTCCACACCAACAATAACATCTTCATCTGCAATTTTATAAAAATCAATCAATTTTATAATTATTGATAGAAACAAATATCTACCGTTTTTGTTAGAATTAGATATTTTGTAAATTTGGTTTACTAGTACAATAGTTAGAAGCACAAGCTATGAATATTTGATAGGGATTCCACATTTCATAATAACAAACGAAAATACATAGGAAATAATATAAAATTCATTTTTCAAAGAATAAATAATTTAGGAAGTGTATTCCAATATTTTCTTAAATATCAAATTTGTGAAATTCATTCTTCATATTTAGGGGAAAAAGAAATAGTCATTCTTCTTTCTTTAATGAAGATTTAAGGAAATAGTTGTTAAGAGAGAGGCATAATATGTAATTGATGCAATTTGAAGTAGAGAGTACAAAAGGAAACTCACAAGTTACCAAGATGAGAACCAGCATGAACATGATTGCTGTAGAATTTTTCATCTTTTTTATTCTTCAATTTAATATCTTTCAGTGGGTGTTATAATTATGAAAGAAGATTGGTGATGAGAAAATCACAAAAGAATTACACTTATAAATAGTGATGGATGGGAACAAAATAGTAACAAAGGTATAAAGAGGAAGTTAATGTTTTATAAGTAGGGGATCAATTGAGATACATAGTATTTAAAAACTTTATACCAGACAATCGTTCAAGATTTGGATATTTTATCTTTGCATATTTTATCTTTACCCATTGTTTACCTTTTAAAAAATCTAAAACATATTTCTGTTTTTCCATTCATGGCACTTGCCTAAATTTGAACACGTTTTCTTTTTATTTATATATTTTATTATTTATTTATGGTATTGAAATATATTTATTGAGTTGGTCTCTTGAGTGACGGTCACTATATAGTGACGAATGACTATATTGGAATATGAAAGAAAGAAGGTCCTTATTTGCAATTTTGACAAAAATGCACTATTCACTCAGTCTAAAAAACAAGCATTTTAGTCTAAAAATAGACGATAGTAAACATATCTACACAGTTTAAAAAACAAGTATTTTATTCTAAAAAACAACCCGTTAAGCGTGAAATAAAAGCATGTTCTAAAAAGTAACATGTTTGGTCTAAAAAACAAGCATTCAAGGGTGAAATTCAAGCATGTTCTATAAAACCTTTTTTTTTTTCTTCAAAATACTTGAACTCTAAAAAACAACCTGTTAAATGTGAAATGCAAGCATTCTCTGAAAAACAACCTATTAAGTGTGAAATGCAAGCATGTTCTAAAAAACAACCTGTTTGGTCTAAAAAACAAGCATTCAAGTGTGAAATTCAAGCATGTTGAGTGCAATTTGCATAAATTGCAGAAAAAACCCCGCACATGAATGCAACTTGCATAAATTACAGAAAAACCCTTGTTCCAAACTTCTTTGCATATAAACCCCGTCACTATATAATGACCGTCACTTGCAAGACTAATTAATATTTATTTACCAAAATTATGTCGTTTAAACTGATAAATACTTCATTATATTTAATTTATCAACCTCATTTTAATTTGCACCAACCTCAAATTCCGTCCGAGGTAATTACTATGTACATATATCATCACGGTTTTTATTTTGGTTTGATTGTGCAGATTCAATGCGTAATTTTGGTGTGGACCAAAGTTACGGTAAAGAAGAACAATATATCAGTGCGTGCCTCCACCTGAAAATTGTTAGTGCATTTCCTTTCATCTTTCAGTAAAATTGTTAGTGCATTTCTTTTGATCTCTCCGTAGCAAATTAAACTGTCGTTTATGAACTTTTTCTTTACATTGAAGTTATTTATATGTATATATATATATGGTATTTGTATATTTCGATGCTTTGTAAATATGGTATTCGTATATTTTGATTTCTATATACATGTATGAGAATGATTTAAATCACGTTATTTTTTGTATTACTGTATATCTGTAATACTATATATGTAAACATCTCTGCCATCGTTAGAGTTCTGTTGTCCTATGAATTGCATATAACAACGCCCTAAAAATTTATGATGAACTAACTCGTTTAAATTTAAATTTATGATGAACTAGTTCGTTCAAATATGTGTGCTTCTTTGTGTAGTTGAATGTGATTAATTGTTCTTGCATGAGATAATTTATTACTTGAATGTGATAATCAACTGCTTTAGGATCGTATCTCCTGCGCAACATTGCAACATTTTCTACGCAAACTGTGCACAAAATTATAAACGACGTAGTTTGGTCTCAACGTTACGCGATAATAGTATAGTATGTAGTTAAATATTTTATCTTAAAAGTTAAAAAAATCACATGTATTTTAAAACCGTGCATTTTTGATCAATTACATTATAAATTTTAATTTAGTTTAAATTATTTTCTAAAAACTTTTCATTGTAATTAATAATAATCAAACTCATTTATTTTAAATATATTATTTGTATTTTTTAAATAAATAGATTAAAATATATATATCGATTAAAAAAGAATTTTATTTAATAAAATATTTTAATGTAATAAATAAATTAAGTTTGACTATAAAATTAATCTACATGTTTATGTTCTAAATAATAAAAAAAAAATTTATATTAAAATAAGTAAATTCTACTCGAGCTCTGTTTCATGAATTTATTAATAAAATATTTTGTTCGAACTGAAAATTCTGTAAAAATTTCAAAACAAAATATCGAATTCAATGTTATAAAAAAATTGAATTGTAATCGCATGTTGCACTACTTACTTTTTTTTTTTTTACGGTAGAAAAATAGAATTTAAGATTTTTTTTTGTCATAAATAAAAATAAAATTGTTGAAAGTGACTTGGTGAACCTCATTTAATAGTGAGATGTAATTTACGTCGTTTATAATTTGCGCAAGATTTGTGTAGAAGAGTTTGCGTAGAGGATCCCATCCCGCCTTTTGAGTTAGGTATCTTAACCCTTAATCATGATAGTGTGTTCACATCATACCTAGCTAGTGCAACACTTTTCAAACATTTCAAAGGTTTAATACTACTTTTTAAGCATCTTTATTAGTAAGTGTTTGGTTTGATTCAGTTTGTAAGTTCAATAAAAAATTATAAGAGTTTCACAGCATGTTTTGCTTCGGTATTCACATAGTTGAGGTTATGAGAAAAGCTCGATATTAGAGTTCAATGGTAAAACATACAACAATCTGAAATTTAACAGCAACCAGATATTAATATACACGTGCACAAAGAAGAACAAAACTTAAGTGAAAAGATTCCAGCAGATTTGTCCAATATTTTAACCTCACATATACGGAATTTGCAAAGGAAAAGTGAATTTTTTGTGTATGGCTATTTTGGTTTATCATGCATGCATACTTTAAGGTGTGGGAATCTAAGATTGGCTTTCACAGAAACCAAATTGGTGATCTAAGTTGCTATAGGTAAAAGGGGGGATCGATTTTTATGACGGATAAAAACGTTTTCAAGTGCTTTTGCTTTTGTTTCTTGCAATTAGGTTTAATTAACATTATGAGATATATTTATTGAATTGAGACATCCGATACAATGTTGGCTGCATTTGTGATGTTTTTATTTTGTTATTACTACTCGGTATTTAAACTCGATTTCGTAGGATTTCTCCCAATTTAAATTAATTGGCTTCAAATTGAACTATCTCGAAACTTGTATATCTTGAACCCACACTGTGACCATAGATAACTTAAATGGTGATTAATTTAGTCTCTTGTACTTTGCACAAATGTTCCTAGGATTTAATTTCTTAGTTTTAGATCCCTACTCGTATGTTTAAATAGTCATGGTATATCTGAATATAAATCAGTTTGGAAATTTCCCTTTACATGATATCAGTAGCTTAAAAGACCCTCCATCCAAAACCTGATTGGGTTCCAATTTCTTTTTCCGCCGCCCCTCCTTCCCAAATATTTTTCTCCTTTTTTTTTATTATTATTTTGATTTGCCATGGCTGATAAGCATAGTGATGACATACTCTCTCTCTCTCTCTCAATACAATGATCCACTTGCTCAACACGAAATTTTATGCATCCAAAAACCTGCAATGGAAGCAACAAGTGACCTATGTATCCAAACCACAGGGTTTGTTTGGCCATCTCGATAACTCTTCTCCTTGTCCCCTTGTTCCGCTGCTACCAGCGCTCGCTCCTTCGTCCTCCCCACCACCAGATGATGCGGCTGTTAAGACAGAACATGAAAACTATGAAGCTGCCCAGACTGCTCATGATGCATGGATTATTGAAGATCAGCGTATTTGTAGTGTACATCCTCCTTGCTTCTCTCTCCGGGAAGGCGAACAACAAGATCTCCCAGTATGTGACTGATAAGGAGATATGGGACACCTTCGCTAATGCGGACCAATACAACACCTCGATTGCTACCTTCAGCCTCAGTCAGCAGGCTGCTCTTCTCCATAAGAATGGTACGGTTTATGAACTCCATCTTAGTCTCATGAAAGTCATAGATAAACTGTCATCCATGGGCGATCCAACCAGTGAACATGAGAAATTGATGTGGTTTATTAATGCTCTTGATTATGATTTTAAAGATTTTAGTGCACCCATAGCTGTAAGAAATCCTATGCCTGCGTATTTGACTGTTGTTGATGAGAAAAATGGTTATGAATTTTTTTGGTGACTTTGGAGAGCACAAGGCCTCAAAACATGCAGGGAAAGACCGGATCTGGTCCTGTAGCCTTCGTGGCAGACGCCCAGCCAGTAGGGGACAACCTGTCGGCGCCCCAACAGGGCGCGTGCGGCCATGCGCCTGGAGAGGCCGTGACTAATGGCGGCACATGGCGCCCACGCGCAGCCAAAAACTGTCGTGGCGGCAGGGCGTCCTGGAAGTCTTCCGGTGGTCCTCCTATGTCCAGATCTGGTCCCAAAGTTCAGTGTTACCCTTGTCAGAATTTTGGGCATATTTCGGGACAGCGTCCTTCGGCTAATCAGCGCTCCATGACTCCTTCGACTCCACATTTTGGTCAGTCTCTGTTCTCATCACTTGGAGGGAAATCATAGCGCTAAAAAAATTGGAAAATTTGAGCGCCATTAGGGTTTTGGAAAATTGAGTGAAATAAAAATTTGGAGTCTGCGTATTTAGAGTCCGCGCAATAAAAAACTTGATGTTCACACTGCTACAAAATTATTGCATTTAAGGAGGTTCAACCTTCATGTTATAAGGCGGAAGATAAATGTCTTAAGGTTGGATGTGTCTTAAAACCGGAAAAAGTTTTAAGGCGGTTCCTCTTCCGCCTTAAAATTTTTCGGTTTAAAGGTGTTTATTTCCGCCTTGCAGCGCATGGTTTTCACCTTAAACAGCTGTTACGATTGATGCTACCAGTAAGCTCCGGGATACCAGCTCCGGTGCAAGGTGATCCGGGAAATAGCTGGAATCCTAGCCCGCGGCCAATCTCTCACCTGAACCCTGCAAAACAAAGCCCCCGGGGTCTCCCGAGGGTAGACGCTCCGGCGTGATGATGAAGATGGGGCTTTTTACAGAGGAGAGAGAATATGAATAAATACAGAGAGTATTTAAGTCTGATAAAACATACCTATTACTGTTGGTCGCTCCTCTATTTATAATGGAGAGGATCAAAGAGGGTTTTAAGCTAAGTGGTCCTTACCCCGGGGTTGTCCAAGATAGCTGATGTCATGAGAGGACCACTGCTGGGCTTAACCCTTTCTTCTCCTTTGCCAGTATACTCGCCGGACCAGGATATGGGCCTTAGCCCATATCACCACTAGCCCCCCGAGACCCTGGCTCCCGGGGCTTGGCCCGGTAGGCTGGGTCTCTGATAGGAAATCAACGGGTCACGGTTTCTGCGGGCCCGTATCACCATGCGCCGCGCGTGTGCTACGACGCGCGTGCTTCCTCGCTGCCTGCTCCCTAATTAATGCTCATTATTACCTTTTCTTGGACGCTGAGTTTACTTTACCCAACTTCAAGAATTCTATGTATCCTTCCCTATAAATACCTCTTCAAAATTTTCACTTTCATTTTTCATCCTCTTCGTGCTGTCGCTTTCTTTCTTTTCGTCCTCTTTTGCTCTCGTTTTCCATTCTCTTTTTCTCCCTCTTTAGCTTTTTGATATGAGTAACAAAGTTCATACCCCGGTGGAGGAGCACTCTCTGGATATCGACGACCTCTCCCTTCCTACTCCATCAGGCGGCAAAGGTCTGATGACGACTAAAGCTAAGGTGACTTACGGAGCCCCGGAGCCTGCCGATCCGAAAGACCCCGGGATGACCCCGGTTCACGAGGCGGTGGAGGAGGTCGTAAAGAAGATGTACGTGCCTCTGTCATACGACGCCGGGTTGGAGCCATACTCCGGCGACATGAAGGACCGGGCGTGCGTCCCCCGGCATCACCTTCTACACGGGCTCACTTTTCCCCTCCCTCCTCTATACTCCGCCTACCTAAAATACTATAACATCTCTCCAGCGCAGTTGCATCCCAACGCTGTCAGCGTCATGATAGCCTTCCTTCTGTCCTGCAGCCGGGCTGGCGTAACCGGGACTGTAGACATATTTAGAGGCTTCTACTATCTCGCCGCGACCTCCGTCCCGGGAGTGTTTAATGCTCTGCGCCGAAACAAGACGGCGATGATCTGCTCCGGGAGGCTCGAGTCGGTGAAGACGAGCGACTGGATGAACAGCTACTTCACCTTCGACGTGGAGAAGTATCCAGTCCCATCATGGAACCAGCAGAGGAAAGCTGAAACCAAGGCGGCACTCCCCCCGGCCCAATTCCGACAGGTATCTGACAGTTATGATTTAATTGTCAAGCAGTTTGTCAATCTGAAGGATTTCCAGAGGGCGGGGGGCTACGAATTTCCCCGGGAGGCGTATCCAGCGGAAGTGTTCACTTGCCGTCGTTTGTACGCCACACGAAGCCTTGGTAATTTTCTCAATTCCCTTTATTAGTTTTATTGATCTGTACTGTTTCTTCTAGCTGCATTTAGCTAATTTCCTTTGTTGCCTGGTGTTAGCCATATCTCCCCGGCCAGCGATAGTCCCTATGGGGTCGAAGTCCGGCGAGGGAGAGGGTAAGGGGGCTTCCGGGAAGTCCAAAAAGGGAACCTCTGAGACCGAGAGGCCGGTCCAGGACACCAAGAAGAGAAAATCCGGAGAGGAGAGATCTGGGGAAAAGGGGACCGGGAAGTCCATTGGGTCCGCTGTGGTCCCTCCGGCAGAAGGTCGGCGATTAGCATTTGCTATTCCTATCCCCGGGGGGCCTCCCCATAAGAAGAAGAAGAAATCCGAGCCTCTTTCTGAGGGTTCATCCCGCTATCCCCCGAAGGAGAAAGAATCAATGGCTGACAGCAGCCTTTATCGTATCCCGGAGACTCGCGACAACACCTCTTCCCAGCACACTTTGCTAGATGGCTCCCAGGTATGTATTTCTATCCTTTTTTCTATCTTTAACATTTTAATCGTTCATATTGCGTTTTTATTCTATGTGTTTGTTTTCGTGTAGGACCATGCCTCCAGACTGCTCGAGTTTCCTGGGCTTCGAGAACTGGTCAACCACGCGTGTGACTCCCTATCAGAAGATCTTTCCCGGGAGGTTGACCAGCTGAGGTCACAGAACGCTTCGCTGTACAAGGAGTTATCCGAAGCGCACAGGGAGCTGTCCCGGGTGAAGAAGGACAGCAAGCGTGGCATGGCCCCGGCGCAAGAGGCTCTTTGCCGGACTTTCACCGACCGGGTTTTGAAGAGCCGTACATTCGAGAAAAAGATGATGTCCCTCTGCGACATTTCTAATGAGGCCGCCTTGCACGCCGCGTACTCTGCCGTTCGGGAATTCATCCCCCGGGAAAGCCGAGACGCATTCCGGGATGCCTGGTATCGCCCCAAAGCAAACGATCGCTTTAACTATGCGGCGGACCGGCTGATGAAGGATGGTCTCGACGGGATTGTTCCCGGGGTACTCGAAGTGTTTGAGGGGGCCCGGAGTGTTGATCCCCAAGACATCATCGCCTATACCGGCGACGCCGCCAAGCTTGCTGAGGACAGGGCGGATCCGGGGCCAGACGATGTGGCCAATCTTGCAGCCATCGAAACCCCAGTGACCTCGGATGGAGAGGGTGGGGATTCCGATGAAGAAAATGTTAAGTCCCCGATCCCGGAGAAAGAGTTCGAGCCGGTGCATGCAAACGAAGAGGGGGAGGAGGAACTGTCCCCGGGGAATGGCGAGGCTCAAGAGGAAGAGCAGTCTCCCGGGAACGAGGATGACGAGGATGAAGTAAACATAGACACTTAGTCTTTTCATCCTACTTTTGCGTTTTAATTCTGTACCCCCCTTTTCTTTTTGTCTTTTGATTTCCCCCGGACTCCTTCCCTGAACTGTTCTCTTTATAATTCAGGGGAGAAAAAGTAGCTCCGGGGACGAGAGCGATGACTCAAATGATGTAAGAGTCTCTCTCCTTTATAATTCATGCTATGACTTGCCCAATCTGTATGATTTGTTTGAGTTTGTGACTTCCACTTTTTTATCTAAGTTATAAACTCAGCCTTGTTTTAATTCTAAGTCTAAAACCGTTGTGTTTTGTTTATATAGCCCCGGGATAACCCTCCGGGTGCAGTTCCTTCCAGGGCGACCTCGGATAACGACAAACCATGCCCCCGGTGTGGGGAGCTGGAAGAACAGTTGAGTCGCTGGCAACTGGACGGCATTCAGACCCGGTATCTTCTCGTCCATTCCGGGATAGGATCAGTGATCGATGAGTTCCCGGATGTCACTTCTCTAGTAACCAAACTTAGAGAGATATCCAATCAGTTTGGATCCCTTTCCCGGTGTCAATCCCTGGCTCGAGACCGAGTAAACGCTGTTCTGGATGCAGACAAGACTATTTCCATGCTACAAGCCGAACATGACGCTTTCAAATCTCGTCTCAAGGAGGAATTTGACCTTGTGTGGTCTGAACTTCCATTTTACTGCGACAAGCTCAAGTGGTTAGAGAGGCGGGGCGATCCCCTTAGGAGGAATCTGATGTTAGAAAGAGAGAACCGAGAACTGGCGGCCCGGAACCTCACCCTCCGGGAAAATTTAGTGACCCTGCAGCTGACTTATCACTTGACAGGGTTGCGTCTAGGTCGGGTTTCTCCACCTCTCTACACTAATTTTCCCCGGGAGGTCTCTTCATTGTTAGTGCGCATGTTCCGGATGGGCTGGAACGACCCCGAGTCTCGGTACCGGCCCGCTTTCGAGGAAGCTGCAGCTTGGTGGCAGCGTCAAAGGGAGGGACAATATCTCCCCCCGTCCCTGGTACTTCTGCCGAGCCGGATTTCCCTTGATTTCACCGTTGAAAGGTATCTCGGGTTTCGTGTTTCAGTTGACCCGGAAGAGTCCGCCCGGAGGGTGTCTAGACTCCGTGAGGACGCCGCCAGAATCCGGGCCTACATTGCCCGTGAAGACGCCGCTAAAGAAGAAAGGCGTCTGGCCCGGGAAAGGGGGAAAGGTAAAAGCAAAGTCGTTGCTACAAAAAAGAAAAAATCCCCCCGTGCCCAAGGACCCGTTATCATTGGAGCTCGCCAACGGACGCCATCTCCCGAGGTTTCATCCTCGGACGACGACTTCGACCCGTATGCCGAAGTTACCTCAGGGGCTGGTCCCTCGGGGGCTGGTCCTTCGGGAGCTGGTCCTTCGGGAGCTGGTCCCTCGGGAGCCGGTCCGTCCGGTACTCATCCAACTGCAACCCCCAATGTCCAGGGGAGCAGTGTTCCTAACAACCCAGCGAACCCTCCTGCTGCTAATAATCGGCCAAATCACCCCGGAACCCAAGATGATCCGGACTCTCCTATTAGCTGGGACGGTCCTCCTTTCCTTTGTTAGCTTTGTTTAGGTTTTTCAAATTTCAAAGTTGTAAATGTTGTAATCTTTAATCATAAGTTAATGATTTGATTGTCATATTGCCCTTCCTTTATATTTGTTCAAATATTCGTTTCAGTCGCTTATTCAAGCGTGCCTAGGTCGTCCTCCGGGTGCTTGTTCAAGCATCCCGTATATTCTTGCCCTAGCCCGCCGGGTGCTTGTTCAAGCGTTCCCGGATCGACTTGCTCTAGCCCCCCGAGCGCTTGTTCAAGCGGCCGGAGTTAACTGTACTTAAGAGAAAATACTAACTCGAAAGATAATCTTCATAAATAAAATGAGAAAATGCAACTGCGGGCCACGGGACAACCCAGGCTCAATCCTGGCCAGGGGCCCCCGTGCCGCTTCTCTGCCACCGTCCTAGGCATAATCCATGCCAGAGGGGTGAACACATAGGAAAATCTAAGCATAGTACCTACGTAAATTCGCAATATTCCAGTGCCTCGGGACCTTCTTCCCGGCCTTGTCCTGCAATTCATAACTTCCCCCGGAGTGGGCTGCTACCACCTTGTAAGGCCCCTCCCAGTTGGGGGCTAACTTCCCGCTTGCAACCTGCTGGCTTTTGTCATTCCGGCGCATTACCCACTCCCCCGGGCTAAACTGCTCCTTGCGAACCCTTCTGTCGTGATATTTCTTGACTCGTTCCTTCACCCGGGCCTCATGCAGGGCTGCTTTTTCTCGCTTCTCCTCCAGTAGATCTAAATCCAGGAGCCGGTCGTTCTGGTTTGTCTGCTCATCCGGGAGCTTTGTTCGGAGGCTAGGGACTCCAATTTCAGCCGGGATGACCGCCTCCGCGCCATAAACCAAACTATAGGGGGATTCGCCCGTGGCGGAGCTCTCTGTCGTTCTACTTGCCCATAAGACACTCGGGATTTCATCGACCCAATTTCCTCTTGCCCCTTGGAGCCGAGTCTTGATCCCGTTAACAAGGGTCCTGTTGGTCACTTCAACTTGCCCGTTAGCCTGTGGGTGATAGACCGAGGTCAACTTCTGTTCAATCCCGTACTCCTTGCACCAGGATTTGAAAGGATCATTCTCGAACTGCGCCCCGTTATCTGTTACTATGAACCGGGGAATTCCGTAGCGACAGATGATGTTCTTCCAGCAGAATTTTACACATGTACTTCCCCTGATGTTTGTCAGAGGAGCAGCTTCTACCCATTTGCTGAAATAGTCAACTGCCACTATCAAATACTTGAAACCTCCCGGAGCAGTTGGAAAGGGGCCTACCAGGTCCAGACCCCATCGGATGAAGGGCCAAGTTCCTGATATCCCGATCAACTCCCCCTGTGGCACATGGATCAGGGGCGCGAATTTCTGGGCGTGCCAACTGATGCTACCAGTAAGCTCCGGGATACCAGCTCCGGTGCAAGGTGATCCGGGAAATAGCTGGAATCCTAGCCCGCGGCCAATCTCTCACCTGAACCCTGCAAAACAAAGCCCCCGGGGTCTCCCGAGGGTAGACGCTCCGGCGTGATGATGAAGATGGGGCTTTTTACAGAGGAGAGAGAATATGAATAAATACAGAGAGTATTTAAGTCTGATAAAACATACCTATTACTGTTGGTCGCTCCTCTATTTATAATGGAGAGGATCAAAGAGGGTTTTAAGCTAAGTGGTCCTTACCCCGGGGTTGTCCAAGATAGCTGATGTCATGAGAGGACCACTGCTGGGCTTAACCCTTTCTTCTCCTTTGCCAGTATACTCGCCGGACCAGGATATGGGCCTTAGCCCATATCACCAACGATATCGCAACCAAAATTGTTGGTGACTTATGAGTTTCTCACTTCAATGGAAAAGCTGCGTTCATGTTCAAAATTAGCTTTCAGATTTATAGCTTACAGCAGCACCTTGTGATTCTCTAAGATTATGCATGCGACATCTCAAGTAATCCCGACCTAGGATTTGTGATATGGACGTATGAGACTGATTACGATGGCACTTTGCGTATCGCTATGAAGATGCTTGCGAGCTTGCTATTCAGCCTCGCTTTGGATTTCATTTTGGAAATTACGATATGACGACAACTTGCGTATCTCTAGGAATATACTTGCAAACTCACTAAACAGCCTCGCTAGGTTTGTGCTTGCGACTTTGCTAGTTAGTCGGACCTATGATTTTTTTTGAACGTACGAGAATGGTTACGAAAGTGTCAAGTTATCGCCTAAGGTTATTGTTGCGACGTCGCTAGTATTATTGAGGGTATGTACATAACGAGCTCATAAGAGTAAATCACTATGTTAAACGCCGTCAATTTTAATATTTGAAGAGGCGATGACAGCGCTTCAAATGCGAATTCGTGTGTTATTTCGGCAAGTGTGACGAAAATGGTTACGGTAGCGCTCCGAATTAGAATAGGGATACAGTGGGTATGAAGGATTTAGGTTGCGAAGCCGCAAATTGCAAATGCGTTAGATAGGTGTTTGCGATTTGTTTTGCCATGGCGCTGGCGATTCAGAAGTTCTTAATGGTCATTGGCGATTCGTCTAACGACATGTCCAGAGTTTACATCGATTTTACCAATTTTATTTTTTGGTCAATTTCCACCAGAAAATACAATCGGGATGGTAAATCTTTATAACTAACCTTTCAATTACAAGATACATGTAGTTTATGCACGCAGTAAATGGAAATCACTCAGGCCCTGTCCAATTCTATGTAGTAGTAAATTAGAAAGGTTTTGATGGAGTTTTATTCAATTCTATGTATAACTTGTAAAGTCAAGCATTATTTAGTTGGCAATTTTTATGAATGGAGAAGACTTTGACATGAATTAATGTCAGGCGCCAAGTTCTTCAGGAACTTCGACATGAAGTAATGTCAAGAAGACGCAGATTCAGAAAAACAACAAACAAGGAAGTCTAAGATTAATTATGGCTAATTGAGCAAATATGGAAAGATGATATTCAGCCGAATCAAATCTAGATTCTATGTATTGTTTTAATTTGGTAGATTAATACATAAAAGGAATAGAACCAATTAAATATGGTCATTTCCTAGTTAGAATTAGATTAGAACATTCTTTTACCTTTTGTAATAGAATATAATATATAGAAATCAGAATCATAGAAGGAAAAGAAGAGTTATGGATCCGAGAGATCATGGATCCAATAGCTCTATAAATACTGAGCCTCATGGCTATATTCAGCATCGATTCAGGAGCTTTGAGCATAAGCATAAACCGGGAGTTTGAGGTTTTTGCACAGAAGAATCGACGTAGAAGTTAGAGCCAAGATTTGAGGTTCACTCACATTAATCTACAACGACAACGACAACAACGATTGGGTGATCAAGAATAAAGGATCTCGTGTTTGGAACAATTTGAAAAGGTGCTGCCTTGTCTCACACTAGGATTAGGTTTTAGTAGGAAAAAGATTTTGTACTATTACCGGGCATTCTAGTGAATTTTTTTAAGTTGGGCAGAGCTGCCTCGCAGATGTAGGTGTCGGTGCACCAAATTGCGTTATCAATTCCTGTGTTCTTTCAATTCCGCATATTTAACATTATAAGACTTTCTACCAGCAAGACATTATAATGTCCCGTACACAATAACTGATAAATTGATCTAAAGTTGATAAATCGATCAATTCTAGGTAGACTCACGACTTCAATTAGTATCAGAGCTTGTGTTTAATAGCCCTTGACTGCAATGAGAGAGAGTTCCGGACAGAGTTCTACCTATGGCAACCAGAGAAGGAGGATCCACCACTAAGCCACCCTTGCTTGAAGGAGAGGCTAACTATACTTTCTGGAAGACTAGGATGAAGGTCCTCATTGATGTTGTGGATGAATATACATGGGATGTTGTTATGACAAGTTGGTATCAACTTGGTGTACCAGAAAGTGGACAAGAAGGAGCTAAGCAAGTATCTAAACCAAAATTGTATTATGCACCTACAGAATTGAAAGCATGTCAAGCAAATTCAGAGACTTTGAATGATATCTGCACTGCAGTCGATTCAGAACAATTCAAGTTCATCTCACACTGCACTACAGCTAAGGAAGCATGGGATATATTGGAATCTGTGCATGAAGGAGATGCAAAGGCTAGGGAGAGCAAACTGAGTGTGCTGACTGGACTGTATGAACTCTTGGTGATGAATGCAGATGAAACTATAGCTCAGTTCAACAGCAGGTTCATAGATCTCATAAAGAAAATGGCTACTCTTGGGAAGAAGCACAAGCAACCAAAGCTGATCATGAAGTTTCTCAGATGCCTACCAAAGAGCGAGTTTGGCAATAAGGTTGAAGCTATAAAGGAGGCAAGAAATTTAACCAAAAAGGAGGCAAGAGATTTAACCAAAATGACTCTAAATGAATTGGTTGGGACATAACAAATTTTTGAGATAGAATAACATCGAGCTTCTGACAAAAAGCTCAAGAAAAACCTAGCTTTCTAAACCACTGCAAACAAGGAAGTTGAATATTAACGTGATGAGGATTACAATGAAGAGGTAGCTTTATTATCCAAGAATTTCTCCAAGATTTTGAATAGAGTCACTAACAGGAACTCCCAAGATAGACCTAATACATGGAAACTTAGGGCTCAAGAAAATAGAAACTTCAGATTCCCAAGGAATGAGCAAACAGATTTGCAACCTCATCCCAGAAATGGAAACAAAAATGAAAAATTAAGGTGCGGAAATTGTGGAGGTATAGGCCATTTTCAAAATGTGTGTCCCAGTGCTAAAGGAGTGACAACTATGATTTCTAGCTGGGGTGATGATGAGGATACTGAAGATCTTACTAACAACCATGTGGCATTTGGAGCTAGAATTTCTAACATTTCAGAAGGACATTCAAATGTCTAACCTAAGAATGAAGATTCCAGTGATACACATGCTTCTGTACAATCTGATACTGAAGACTCCAACAACTCTGAATATTCATTTGATGGTGAGAAAATAACTGTCGAAGATATTTATATTGGAAATATTTAGAAATTTAGAGAGCTCTGCATGGTTAAAAAAGATGAAAATGAGCGTCTAATGAAAGAAAATCAACAATATACTGAAGAAATCTTGGAACTAAAAAGAGAGAAAGAAGAATTGCTGGAAAAACTGAAGGATAACACTAAAAGAGCTGAGAAAGCAGAGAACTCCATATACAGACTAAACATTGAGAAAACAACACTGGAAGAAGTGATCATCATGGGACAAACTACTAGACATGGAGTTGGGTACAACCAGTATCTCTCAGACCACTCAAGTCTAATCAATAATGAAGATCAATCTATAGAGGAGGATGTTAAGCGTACTTTAATTCAAAAAAGAAGAAGAATTATAAGATGCAGCTAGTGTAAAAGGTTAGGACACTCCAAGAACAGATGCTTTCAGATAATTCGGGATAACAAAATAGAAGCACATGGAGTTTGTTTCTCAAGCTTTACAGATAACAACATTGAATATCAAGACTTATGGTATTTTGACAGTGCTTGCTCAAGACACATGACTAGATCTCCAGATCTACTACAACGTGTAAAGCCTTGCTCTTCTGGTTCTGTGAAGTTCGGAGATGGAAAGATTAGCAAAATCATTGGAAGAGACGATCTTCTAATTGAAGGGTTTCCAGTGTTTACAAATGTGTTTCTAGTAGAGGACTTGAAAGCAAGTCTACTCAGTTTCAGTCAATTATGTGACAACAAAATGCTTGTAGATTTTGATGAGCATCAATGCATAGTGAGGCATGGTGATGGAGTTTTCACTGGATCAAGAACCTCTAATAATTGTTATGTAATGGAGGTTGATATAATATGTATGAATGCAAGTCTAGACTCCTAGAGCCCTGATCAGAAGGAATACAGTGAAGCTAATGATGATGGGAAAAAGAAACTAAATATTCCAGACATTTTAATGTCCTCTGATCAAGAGAATGAATCTGAGAATATGAACAGTTCAGGTGATTCCATGGTCATAAAACCACTAGAAGGCCAATCACAGACTATGCATAATCCATTGGTAGATGAAGTTGAGACACAAAGGAAACATCGAATGCAATTTCGACAACTGAATCCAATAAACTACAAAGAGTTAGCTGGATTGTCAGGATTTGTCTCTATGTTGGATGACTACTCTATGCTTCAACAGAAGGATGACGATTTCACCAATCCTCTATATGGTAAAAAGGTTGAAGAACTCATGCAACACTCAGCTGTTTGCTGGATGTGAGGTATTTGTTTGTATTTAGAGAGTAGTGTAGATTTACAGCTTTTATGTAATTATTTTCTATAAAAAATAGGATAAGAAAAATACAAAAATATTAGTTTTATAGTTAGGAGTAGTTATTATATTACCTTACTACCAAGTAGAGCTGAGCTGAAGAGTTAAAGGAAGTATAGACATTCGACTGTCTATATGATCAAGCTGAAGAATTGAAGAACAGATAAACATTCTAATGTCTATGTGGTAAGTGCTGGAAGATGAAGGTTTTGGGCTTGGGCCGAGCCGGGCCAAAAGTGACGGTTATCTGACCATTAGACGAGACATAAATGGCATCTTGGGAGTGGTTACCTTTTTCGGAAATAAAAGGGGAATTCGAATGTGAAGAAACAAATTTTCCCAATCCATTCCAAGAACAACTTTCAATCTCCATCAAATCCTCTCAATAAATCCCAAATAGTCGAGCAATCAAATCACATGTTCACTTGTGATTTGGGATTTCTGATTGTGAGAAGTTTCAATCTCGCACTGCAATCATGAGGATGAAGAAGACCTTAAGGGAAGCTACTCCATCAGAGGCGTATAGAATGATGC
Source organism: Sherardia arvensis (assembly GCA_948330725.1). Classification (NCBI taxonomy): domain Eukaryota; kingdom Viridiplantae; phylum Streptophyta; class Magnoliopsida; order Gentianales; family Rubiaceae; genus Sherardia; species Sherardia arvensis. Next base: position 33,228,409 of record OX415239.1, read on the forward strand.
TTCAAGCCGCAACAAGGGAGCACACTCCAGACCCCTGTGAGATTGAAGATCCAGCTATGCATGTGGAAAATCAGGTTCCAGAAGCCCCAATTTCTCAAGTTGCTGATGAGGGTTTGCAAAACCCCAGTGTAGAGATTCCAGCCGAACAAATTGGTGCCACTGATCAAGATGAAGAATTTGTGGATGCTGCTGATGAATTTGAGAAGCAGGAGGACATTGCTGAGGAGAAAAAGGACGCTGAACCTGGAGAACAAGAAGTTAGGAATGAAGTAATCAAGAATGTTGCTACTGTTCATGCTCAAGAACAACCTGTTGATGGAGAGAAGGGGTTGAATAAGGATGGATCATCAAACCTGAATCTGAGTGATTTGATGAAGAGATTGAGGCCAGGTGAGCCTGTGATTGAAGAAGTTGCCAGAGTGAATGAGCCATTGGATGTGCTTGCTGAAATAGATGCTATGGCCGAAAAATAATCTGAGTCCTGTTGCATCTGATGAGCCACGACCATTTGAAGAGGGTGTTGATGATCATACCCATTCATAAATTCTACTGTCCTAGACTGAAATCCAACCTGAAGATGAACAGGTGAATCAAGACAATCTAATGTCTTCTGGCTCAAAGCAGGTTGATGGGAAGAGGAAGTAGTTACTTCCAAGAAGATGAAGAAGAAGATGATTGCCAAGAATAGGTCACATTTTAGTGTTGCTATGAAGACTGGAGGCAACATCTTCACCTCTGCAGCAAGGCTCGCTGCTCAACAAGAAGTGGAGCACCCAACAGCTCCAACTGATCCCACTGGTGACCTAGATGATAGTCTCAGTGATCATGTGCCACTCTCCTAACTCTTAATATCCAAGAAGAGAAAGATGAGAGCTTCTAAGAAAACTGAAGCTGATACACCAAAGGAAACTATTGCTACTGACAGCAACATTCAAATGTCCAGTGGTCCAGAAATTCAAGAAGATGGACCTGCAACTTCAGAGGATAAGGAAGGTGGAGAGACTTCTCCAGCTGCTACAAAGAAGAGGAAAGCTACTGCAGCAAGAAGGACGAAGCCAGCCAAGCCAATCAGAGGGAGAAGGATTTGGCCTGAAGTTGAATTTGAGGAGAAGAGCTACATAAGTACAGGTTTTTCTGATTTCCTCACTCACTTAGGCTGTGCTAGTACTGTTCAAGGATATGAATAATACAATGAGAACCTAGTATATAAGTTATATAAAGCTATGCATGATGGGATAGGTAAGTCTGAATCCCAATACTATCATAGAATCCAGCTTAGAGGACAAACTCTAGAATTCTCCACCAGAAGAATTAGAGAAGTACTAGGTTTACCTGTTAAGAACAGTGATGCTGCCTTCCCTCTGGATTTTTCATTCTCCATCAATGATGTTGCTGCTGAGATCACAAACCAAGGAGTGATGGAGTGGAATGCTAAGTATGTGACAGCATCAAAGCAGACTCTGAGATATTTATATCTATTCAAGATGAGAATTCACATTTGGATGCCTACATCAGACATCTCAGAGGTCACCAAGGATCTTGGGCACTTTCTGTATGCACTGGGGACCAGAGCTGACATCAACCTAGGAGTTGTGATGTTCCAGCACATTGCTAAGTTTGCTAACTGTGTCAGAAATGAGAGGTTGATAAACCCAGGTCTCAATACCAGACTATTCTCTAGGCTTGTACTGGACACTGACAAGATTGTAATTATCAAGCAGTACAAGCCTACCCAGAAGGTGACAAACAGGAGGAGAATAATTGATTTGCCTACATTCCACCATCTGATGAGATTGAACATACTGAGATACAAAGGATTGAAGCAAGACTAGAGTTTCTGAACTCTTGATATAATGTGTTAGCAGCCCAGCTGGAAGAGATTAACTTTGAGATGCAGATAATTGAACAAGAAAGGGGTCCTCTAGCAAAAACCCTTGCTAAAGTTGCTGGTGCTAATGAACAGAATGCTTTAGCTGCTAAGAAGAATTCACAGTCCAGCGAAGCAGATGATGACTCTTCTGCTGAGAAGGAGTCAAGCTCTACAGGATCCAGTTTTGAATCAAGTAAAGAGGAAACTGATGGATCAAGTGAAGAAATTGATACTGATGAAGAAGAGTCTACTCTCAAGAAGTGAACTTTGAGGAATAACAAGCACCTGCTCTGTTTTTTGCACCAGTTACATGATCATAAGCAATGTGGCTTTGGCATTTTAATGTCCCAGGGGGAGAGTAGTATGGTTTTCTTGGACTTCTTAAACTTTCTAGTTTTATTTCCATGTACTAATGTTTTTCTGATGTTCTAGACAATCGACTGTTCTCTGCGTGACCTGTAACTTTTGTTGACTACAAGCTGTTCAAGGATTCAGGGTGAGTTACATCAACAATTATGTGCAATGACGATGTGTTTAAAAGTCAAGAAGTGTTGGGTTCACAAAAATGCCAAAGGGGGAGATTGTAAAGTCAAGCATTATTTAGTTGGCAATTTTTATGAACGGAGAAGACTTTGACATGAATTCATGTCAGGCGCCAAGTTCTTCAAGAACTTCGACATGAAGTAATGTCAATAAGACGTAGATTAAGAAAAACAACAACAAGGAAGTCCAAGATTAATTATGGTTGATCGAGCAAATATAGAAAGATGATATTCAGCCGAATCCAATTACAAAAACGAAAAAAAAAATACGCGAATCCCAATCTAGATTCTATGTATTGTTTTAATTTGGTAGATTAAAACATAAAAGGAATAGAACCAATTAAATATGGTCTTTTCCTATTTAGAATTAGATTAGAACATTCTTTTTCCTTTTGTGATAGAACATAATATATAGAAATCAGAATCATAGAAGGAAAAGAAGAGTTATGGATCAGAGAGATCATGGATCCAATAGCTCTATAAATACAGAGTCTCATGGCTACATTCAGCATCGATTCAGGAGTTTTGACGCATAAGCATAAACGGAGAGTTTGACATTTTTGCACAGAAGAATCGACACAGAAGCTAGAGCCAAGATTTGAGGTTCACTCACATTGATCTACAACGACAACGACAACAACGATCGGGAGATCAAGAATAAAGGATTTTGTGTTTGGGACAACTTGAAAAGGTGCTGCCTTGTCTCACACTAGGATTAGGGTTTAGTAGCAAAAGGATTTTGTACTGTTACCGGGCATTGTAGTGAATCTTTTCAAGTTGGGCAGAGCTGCCTCGCAGATGTAGGTGTCGGTGCACCGAACTAAATTATCAATTGATGCGTTCTTTCAATTCCGCATATTTGACATTATAAGTCTTTCTACATGCAAGACATTATAATGTCCCGTACACAGTAACTGATAAATTGATCTAAAGTTGATAAATCGATCAATTCTAGGTAGACTCACGACTTCATAACAAATGTAGAAAAATGAATGAGATTTGGTATGCATTCTTTTGATGTACGTGTGGCCTAGATATGCATCGAGCTCTTATAATGACCAAGTTCTTTGGAAATCTATCTCTCCCAACCTCTAGCTCTTTCGTAGTGTATGCCGAATGATTTTCCTCGAACATGGGAAAAGTTTATTAAGACAATTAAGGTTAATCTTAATGGAATTATAAGAATAAAGTAGTTGGTAAGAATATTTATGTGATGTAATTCCAAATTATCAATTGTAACGCCATCAACGCACTCGTTGGCAAACAAAGGTGGTTGAGCCACCTAACCCCACTGAGTCTTCTTTGGAAGTCAGCTGTTTTGAGACCGAAATTTCTAAGCTAAAAGAGGATCTCAAGGCAATGGCGCGGGCTAAGGATGCAACTGAGTCTAATCTCCAGTCTGCGAGAGTCGCCACCCAAAGCTAGGCCCAAAGGATTGAAGAATTGATGCGCCAACACGGCTTGTATGGTTGTCCACTGAAGCAGCGCTAACTACTCGAGCTGTGGAGGGACTTCTTCGTTTGTTGCCTCGAGATGAGTAACCTCTTGGAGAAGTATGGCTATTTAATCCATCGCTTTGAGCTTCATAAGCCGTGGGGGACGATCTTTGAATTGTGTGAGGATAAAGCCGAAAAATCCCTGTTAACTCGAGACTTCTTTCATCCCATAGCAACGGAGGAATTGGCCATTTTTTGGGCTAATTCTAGATAGCGTAGAGTGCTAAAGATTGAGCTCTTGGCTAGGATGGGATATGCCGAGAAGATGATAACTTCAGAGGATTTACTAGGCATGATTACAACCATGTATCCTGACTTGGATTTTCTGGCCAATTCCTTCGAGACGCAAGTTTCGGTTCAAGATAACTCAGCTTCAGTCCAAAATAAGGAATCTGAGGAAAGAGCAACTGAGTCCCCGAGCGGGGAAAACACCGAAAAAGGGGAGCAAAACTCTCAAGGTGGTTCGCCTAAGAAACAGAAATTTGACTGGTATGAGGGGTACCTTTGGCAAGCCATAGGATACCTGTGCTCGTGTTGCCATTGGACAGGTGCTGCTTTCTGTTCGGTGCAAGAAATCCACTAGTTCCATTGCCTAGGAAGCTCTGCGTCATGCAAAGTTCAAGTTTTCTATTCAGTGTAAGGACTTTCATCTTTGGATAGGGTCCATCCCTTCTATGTGATCAATTTTGGGGGTTGACTCCAAGTATCTCTCAGAGCAGGTTTCTCCTATATAGATTGAATATCATATTGGTGTAGTAACACCTTTTGATGTAACATCTAGTCTTGTAGACTTTGCTTAATTTCCCTCGAGATGATTGGCATTTGAACTTTATTATTCAAATAACTTATTATGTAAATGTAAGAATGTGTTTTCGAGCTCGTAACCAGGTTTTCAAAATAAAGTATAAAAGTCCTCGAGCATTTGTCCCGGGTTTCAAATAAAATGTAACAGTCTTTGAGAGATTACTCAGTCTCAATAACTAGTAGGCATGCTGGTTTGTTGAGTTTGCACAAGATCACGCCTTCTTCATGTGGGGGTACTTTTATCTATCTTCCATGGTACCTTCGTAGATTAACTATGTTCCACATTAGGTATAGGATCGCCTTTTAAGGTCTCCAAGAGGTAACTTTCCCATGGATGAGATTCTAGCTAGGACCCGATAAGGGCCTTTCCAGTTCAGGGCTAGCTTCCCTTCGATTTTTTTCTTGCTCTTTTCATTTAGTCTCATGACTAGGTCTCCTTTTGCAAATTTGTGCGACGAACCCGTCGGTTGTGGTAACGTTTAACTCTCTACTTGACTTTAGCTTCATAGATTTTTGTTTTGGCTCTTCTCTCTTTGAGAAGGTCCAAGTCTAGAAGAATGTTTTATTGATTAGCATTATCATCTTGAATTCCTTGCTCGTCTGTTTTGGCTGATGGGACCCCGATTTCGATCGGGATAACAATGTCCCTATACACCAGACTGTAGGGGGTTTCCCCTGTACCTGTTACTAGTGTTGTTCTTTGAGTCCATATGACACTTGGGACTTCATTGATCCAATTACCTTTTGCCCCTTGCACCTTTCCTTTGATACCGTTTACAATTGTGCGGTTGGTAACTTCTACTTGGCCATTGGCTTGAGGATGATGCACAGAAGTTAAGTTTTGCTGGATGCCACAGTTTTCGCACCACTTCTTCAAAGGTTTGTTGGCAAAATGTGGTCAATTTTCAGTAATTATGTGCTTAAGAATGATGGATGTCTAGAACCCTCGCTTAATCATGTACCCAGCTCACGAACTGATCTGCAAAACAAAGCCTCGGGTTTCCCGAGGGTAAACACTCCGATGCTCAAGTTAGTATGATGCGTAAGGCGTATTGTATGTAAGATAATAGATAGAGTGGTTTACCAAACCTTCGGTATTTATATGCCTACAATCCGTAGATCACCAAGATAAGTAATTATGGTATGAATACAATTCTTATGGAGATAAAATTGGTATTACAATGTATAAAAGAAGTGTATTTCGGTCATGGTTATGTTCACCATGTTTAGGAGGATGTATATTCCTTGTAGAACATTCATAATATAAGCATTCCTTATAAGGATTAGGATTGATGGACATGTGGATCCATCCTCTGTGTAACTCGAGCCCATGACCTTTCTCGGGCCTTGGTCCGAGACTGAATGAGGTCCGAAATAAGAACTGTGGACTTATCAAAGAATTCCATAAGACGTATGATATTTCACCACCAAAAGTTGATGACTGTTTTACCAGTCATGTTTGTTAGGGCTTCGGCCTCTACCCACTTTGAAAAGTAATCAATGGCCACAATGATGTATGAAATTCTATCGATCACAATTCTATAGTTCTAATACTACTTACTGCATTGATTATGTTTAAACATGCATGTAGTTTAAACATGAAAGTAAAGAACACCAGAATTGTTAACGCAGTTCGGTGTAATACACCTACATCTACGAGGCTTTTCCCAGTCTGAAAACCATTCACTAGATAATCAATATAAAATAAAAATCTTCTCACTTTTACCTATCTATGGCTTATCCCTATTGTGAATTTGTGAACTCCCCTTATATGCCAGTTAGAACCTCCTCACTGCTATCAAGACCACCTCTCCCGAGGTTTCAAGGCGTGCGGTTTCCAAACTCTAGTGATGAACAAAGGCTGTTGAATGATCGACTCAAGGTTCTCCGATGTAAAGCTATTCTGAATGTATAATACTTTCTATGAAGTTTGATGATACTTCTCTTAGCGTGCATCTCTTTTTATAACTCTATCCAGCGTCTGTCTTCTAGCTATACACGGAAGGATTTAGTCTTTATGCTATATTAAAATTGTATAGCTAGTCTGTAGGAAATATTCACTTTCCTTAATTCTAAAGAATAATACTAATCCTAACTAAATACAACTCATCATGGTTACCCTCTTGGGGTATGTGATTCAGCTCATAGTGTTGGAATTTCATCAGTAGAGGTTTAACTGTCTTGAGGTATCTTTGAAGACTATATTCCCGAGTTTCATATTCACCTCGGACCTGTTGCACTACAATTTGCGAGTCACTAAAAATATCTAAGTCCTTAACTTCAAGGTCTCTTGCTAGCTTTAAACCCTCAGGGCTAGTAAAACTTCGCAAATGATTCTAAGACTCATATACTATACTATACATATTACGCTTATTGCCATTACTGACTTAATTAAGTGAAGTGTCTACCCCTCGGAAATCCCGAGAGTTTGTTTTGCAGGTCTGTAGGTGAGTTTATCGGATTAAGGCTAGCAGGTTCCGAACATCCATCAATGTCATCGTGTAATCCCATGATGTGATCCATCGGTTTTGCTAGTAAGATCCAGGCACGCCTATCCCAACAAGGGATCTATGCTCGAAGGGGCTGTTTGCATTGGTGACTGCCCCAAGTGCTTTCACTTCAGGGAGTTATAATGTGTAAAGACCCGGGTTCTGCGGATTATACTGAGGAATGAAAGAATATGCCGCATGCCCTGCATTTTGGGAGTGTTGTGACATGCATGTGGCTCTTGGAAAAAAACGCTTTGTGGAAGGTAGTATACCTGAATTTGCTGAGGAAAAGTCGTCTGCACAAAGGGACTTTGTGGAGGGATCCTTGGAGCACATCACAAAACAATGTTAACTTACCCTTCTCAACCAATGTTTATTTTTAATTAATGTGACGGAACCAACATTTCTCAGTTGTTTAATTTAGGATAAACGTCGAGAAAATTTCAGATTCATTATTATTTGACATCAATTAAACATCTATTTTGATTTATTTAAAGATTATTTCAGGTAAATTATTAGAATTAATTAATTTAATTATTCTTTTCAATAAGTGATTAAAGGTTGAAGCTAACTTTAAAGTGTAATGATATATTTTTCTATATTTTTTTGAAATAACCTAAAATAAAATAGGATTAAGGTATATTTCTTGTTCCCAAAAATTACATATAGATAAATAAAACAATGATAATTAATAGGGCTGGCAATTTGGAACACGTCACGAAAACCCGACCTGAACCGAACACGAATTTAGTGTGTTTGGGTTGACACGAAACACGGCATGGGTCTATATTGGGTTAGACACGAGTGACCCGAAAATAAATGGGTTAGGTTCAGGTCAAACCCATGGGTTAAATGGGTAACCTGTTTGACCCATATATTTAAGGTGTAATTGTGCAAATGATTGAAATTGCCTTCATAAATGCAAACAAATCCTCCAATTCCAAAACCATTGAGATTATCCTACTAATTTATGATGAAATTGAGAGTTAATTTTGTAATTTTTGATTTAATTTCCATATGACATTATCATTTGAGCTGCATAAATTTTAAAATTTAGTCTCATATTCAGTCCGGTTATTCATAAATGTGTTTCGTGGGTTGGGTTTGGGTAACCCGAATTTTTACTGGGTCGGGTTTGGGTCAAAATTCTGTGACCCGAAATATTATTGGGTTGGGTTTGGGTTTAGCATTTCCAACCTGCCAACCCGCTGACACGAACCCGCCAACCCGCCAACCCGCCAACCCGACCCGATTGCCAGCCCTAATAATTAAGCCATACTCACCATACATTACTCGGGGCCGGGCCAGGGTTGGACCAGATGTGGTGCGAAGGGTGCCATTGCATAGGGCCCGAAAATTAGAGGGGTCTCAAAACTTGTTTTTAAAATTGTACTATATATGTATTTTAAAATTTTAATTTAGAAATGTAATTCAATTTTTCTGAAGACCCTCTATTTTGTGAATTTGGACCTTCTAATTTTTAGAATGACCCTTTTTTTTTCATCAGTCTTCTGCATTTATTTTTATAATATATTAAATGATAAAATTTATATTAAATGATATAAAGGATCCAAAGGGGACTATTACTTCTCCTTAATTTAATCTAGCTCGTGTATATTTACAAATTGATAAAATTTGTGGGAGAAGAAAAAGAAAGGAAATTTGAGACATGTATAAGTGAATAAAGTTGATGGTAACATACAATTGAAGGTAATTTTGAGCCAGTTTTTTTTATTAAACATATGTAACTTCAATTACAAGAGTACCATTACTACTGGTAAGGAGGACAACACTTGCACTTGCCCAAAAAACCTGTACATATGCCACCGCTACATTTTTGATCGACGCAAGCTTTTCTACACGTTTCATTATAAACGCAAGCTCCGAAAAAATTTGCTGGTATAGTGCATGCTTGGGCTTCCACACCAACAATAACATCTTCATCTGCAATTTTTATAAAAATCAATCAATTTTATAATTATTGATAGAAACAAATATCTACCTTTTAAATTGTTAGAATTAAATATTTTGTAAATTTGGTTTACTAGTACAATAGTTAGAAGCACAAGCTATGAATATTTGACAGGGATTCCACATTTAATAATAACAAACGAAAATACATAGGAAATAATATAAAATTCATTTTTCAAAGAATAAATAATTTAGGAAGTGTATTCCAATATTTTCTTAAATATCAACTTTGTGAAATTCATTCTTCATATTTAGGGGGAAAAGAAATAGTCCTTCTTCTTTCTTCAATGAAGATTTAAGGAAAAAGTTGTTAAGAGAAAGGCATAATGTGTAATTGATGCAATTTGAAGTAGAGAGTACAAAAGAAAACTCACAAGTTACCAAGATGAGAACCAGCATGAACATGATTGTTGTAGAATTTTTCATCTTTTTTATTCTTCAACTTAATATCCTTACAGTGGGTGTTATAATTATGAAAGAAGATTGGTGATGAGAAAATCACAAAATAATTACACTTATAAATAGTGATGGATGGGAACAAAATAGTAACAAAGGTATAAAGAGGAAGTTAATGTTTTATAAGTAGGGGATCAATTGAGATACATAGTATTTAAAAACTTTATACCAGACAATCGTTCAAGATTTGGATATTTTATCTTTGCATATTTTATCTTTACCCATTGTTTACCTTTTAAAAAATCTAAAACATATTTCTGTTTTTCCATTCATGGCACTTGCCTAAATTTGAACACGTTTTCTTTTTATTTATATATTTTATTATTTATTTATGGTATTGATATATATTTATTTACCAAAATTACGTCGTTTAAACTGATAAATACTTCATTATATTTAATTTATCAACCTCATTTTAATTTGCACCAGCCTCAAATTCTGTCCGAGGTAATTACTATGTACATATATCATCACGGTTTTTATTTTGGTTTAATTGTTTCTTATATTTCTTGGTTGATGTTTATGGGATATTTTTTGAATTCTTCTTGTCCAGCCTGAAGTAATTAAGCACCGTCGTCTAGAGTCTCGAATTTTACTTCGCCGATCCTTAATGTTCATATATATCCTCACGAAATTTATTTTTATTTTGGTTGAATTGTGCAGAATTTAAATAATTTCAAGTTATTACATGATTTTTGGTTTTGTGGTCGGAATTCTAAACTAAAGTTTTCATGAATCTAGAAGAAACTTTCCTGAATTGTTAACCAGTTTAATATATATCAGGATCATCCTGGTATAGGCAATATCAGACACCAATTCAATAGCGACAAGTCATGTTTAACTAATTTATGATTGAGTCCATATTAAATCTTTACCCAGACGGGTTTAGACTTCTAACTTATGGTTTTAGAAATTTATTAAAAATATTTTAATCAATTAAAATATTACAATTGTACATTTATCATTCTCTTATTAGTGCCTGGTAAGAATGTATCAGGATCATCCGGATGAATATTATTCTTATAACATATTTAACATTAAATTTGGAAGAAGCTTTCTTTTCAGGACCGATTGACACCGATGATAAGGATCACGGTAAGAAGAAATATCATCTTCTAATAGGGGTGTTCAAGTGTTATTACCACTACTACAATGGGGTTAATGCAAGACACAAATTTAAGGCATTTGAGGGCATCGCTTTTTTTTCCGCCTTACTACACAGTTGCGAACTCGCAAGCAGCTCAAGCAAACAAAAAAAACAAAATTAAGACGTAAGGAACCAGTTAAAGGCGAAAGTACGTATTGACGTGAATATATTTTAATATAAGGCGGTAAAATATTTTCTAGCCTTAAATTAAATCAGTAGTAACGAAATCGCTACCACTGAAGTAAGGCATACGATATTCTTGCGAACTCGGAACAATAAATCGTAAGTATTAGGTTTAGTAACTTTATGTGTTGCGATATCGTAAGTTACATAGATTGTAATTTGTTGCATGCGTTTATGTGTTAAGACGTTGCAACTGGATCGCATCTTAATTTATTAGCTACTTGCGATATCGTTTCTGCACACTCAAACATGAACTACATTTCAAGTGTGTGTGAGTGAATGATGGCGATATCGCTAGACACACAGATATCCATGCGTAATATTTGCGAAATCGGTAGAGACTCGCCTACAGTCACATTTTTATTAAGAAGTGGTCGTTTAAACACAAAAAAACAGAATTTGTAAAGGGTTTATGAGGTGGGTATTGGCGGATTCAGAAATGGATGATTAGTTTCAATTTGCTCGAAGGTCGGACTTTAGCCTTGTTGGATTAGGTACGTCAATACATGCGTTATGTGTTGTATTTCTCTTGATTTTGGTAGGTTATATGTATAATTTTTTATGTTGGTTGGTTTATTGTGTGTTTTGTGTTAACTCAGTGTGTAGTTTATCATCGGAAGTCAGTGGGTTAGTTGTATTGTTGAAGGTTCTAGGCCCTTGTGCAGCTGTTTGTCTGATTTGTGAATTATGGACCGCGAAAGAATAATGAGGGGGAATGCTCGATTATCGAAGGAGTATTTAGATTTGGTTGAACATTTCTTAGATGTTGAGTTGCGACATTCTAGACAGAATAGCATAGGAGGGGTTAGATGTCCATGCAACAAGTGTATGACCGCCGTGCATCGGTGGCGCCAATTGCACGGCGCCACCATGGACGGCGGTCAAAACCGCCGTCCAACGCACACGGAACCGCCGTGTTCCGGTGCCAATTCCACTAGTTTATATTTCCTACCAGATCTAATCTCCACCCGAGGAAAGACCATAATTCTTGAATTGTCACCATGTTCTCCTACGGAACGTGGATCATGGAAGCATATTTTTGGCACTGATGGCAAGTCTAAATATAGTTTATGAATTCTAGCATGGTAGACCAATAGTACCCAATCTGCAAGAGCTTTTGGGAAATTGTTCGTGGTCGTTGATGGCTTCCACAAACTTCTTCTCATGCCTCTCGAATAAGATAATCGGCGTTGAATGGTCCAACGCATCTGAGCAAAGGTTGTATATACCCTTTCTTATATAGGTTTCCTTCATGTATGACGTACTGTGAGGCTTTCATACGAATCTTTCGGGCTTGGGCTTTGTCCTCCGGTAAGGTCCCTTTTTGCAAGTGTTCCATGAAAGGGCTCATCCATGTATGATGTCTTCTTCGTAACTTCTTTTCTCCAAAGTTTCGATCAACATTTGTTGGGAAGAACAGATGTTGAGGCCTGATGCGGCTTTATGGTTACCCTCTCGGAGTATGTGATTCAGCTCATAGTGTTAGAATTTCTTTAGAATAGGTTTAAGTATCTCGAGGTATCTTTGAAGGCTATATTCCCGAGTTTCATATTCATCTCGGACCTGTTGGACTACAATTTGCGAGCCACTAAAAATATCCAAGTCTTTAACTTCAAGGTCTCTTGCTAGCTTTAAACCTGTTATCAAGGCTTCATATTCTGCTTCATTTTTCTTTGTCTGGAAGTTGAAGTGAAGGACGTATGGGTGGTCCTTTCCCTCAGGGCTAGTAAAACCTCGTAAATGATGCTAAGACTCATACACTATACTATACATATTACCCTTATTTCCTTAAGAGCATTACTGACTTAATTCAGTGAAGTGTCTACCCCTCGGAAATTCCAAGGGTTTGTTTTGCAGGTTTGTTGGTGAGTTTATCAGATTATGGTTAGCGGGTTCCGAACATCCATCAATGTCATCGTGTGAGCCCATGATGTGATCCATCGCTCTTGCTAGTAAGATCCAGGTAGGACTGGGGGAGTATTGGACGCCTGGCCCAACAAGGGATCTATGGTCGAAGGGGTAGTCTGCATTGGCGGCTGCTCGAAGTGCTTTCGCTTCAGGGAGCTTTAACGTGTAAAGACCTGAATTCTGCGGATTATACTAAGGAATGAAAGGATAACACCGCAGGCCCTGCATTTTGGGAGTACTGTGTCATGTCTGTGACCCTTGGAAAAATACGCTTTGTGGGTGGTAGCATACCTGATTTTGCAGAGGAAAAGTCGTTTGCACAAAGGGACCGTGTGGAGGGATCCCTGCAGCACATCACAAAACCAATATTCTTGTATAATTTACCCTTCTCAACCAATGTTCATTTTAAATTAATGTGACGGACCCAACATATCTCATTTATTTGATTTAGGATAAGTGTCAAGAAAATTTTAGATTCATTACTATTTGACATTAATCAAAAATTTATTTTGGTTAATTTAAAGATTGTTTCAGATAAATTATTAGAATTAATTTATTCTTTTCAGTGCGTGATTAAAGGTTGAAGCTAACTTTAAAATGTAATGAAATATTTTTCTAGATTCTTTTTTAAAAGAACATAAATCAAGATAGGATTAAGGGATATTTCTTGTTCCCAGAAATTACATATAGATAAATTAATCAATGATAATTAACTATCATCACCATACATTATCCAGGGACCAGGGCCAGCCAGGTATGCCCGTCAATTTTTACACGTTACCTGTGGGTAAAACGGGTTTACTCATGTGGGTACGGGTAAAATACAGATATAGGTAAAATGGGTAATTCAAAATATGGGTCAAAACAGGTCGGGTAAAATACAGGTCTAACCCGCGGGTTTACCCGTTTTGATATAACTTTTACCCGCGGGTTATACCCGACCCTTATTTATCTGTTTTTAAACAGGTAACAGATCATATCCATATTTACATATTAGTAAAATACCTATTTTACCCGACCCATATTTTACCCGTTTACCTGTTCGCCAGCCCTAGAACCAGGCGTGGTGCGAAGTGTGACATTGTACAGGTCCCGAAAATTAGAGGTGGTCCCAAATTTTTTTAAAATTGTACTATATATGTATTTTTAAATTTTTTATTTAGAAATGTAATTCAATTTTTTTGAAAGACCTTTATTTTGTGAATTTGGACCTTTTAGTTTTCAGAATTACCCTTTTTTTCATCATCCTTCTGAACTTATTCTTATAATATATTAAATGTTAAAGTTTACATTAAACATATATAAAGGTCCGAAATCAAATTTTGCACGGGGCTCAAATTGAATTGGACCGGCCCTGCCGGGGACTACTACTTCTCTTTAATTTAATCTAGCTCGTGTATATTTACGAATTGATAAAATTCGGGGGAGAAGAAAAAGGAAGGAAAATGTGAGACATGTATAAGAGAAGAAAGTTGATGGTGACATCACAATTGAAGATTATTTTTAGCCAATTTTTTTTATTAAGCAAAAACATATATAACTTCAATTACAAGAGCACCGTCACTACTGGCAAGGAGGACAACACTTGCACTTTCCCATAAAATGTGTACAAATGCCACCGCTACATTTTTGGTCGACGCAAACTTTTCTACACGTTTCATCATAAACACAAGCCCCGAAAAACTGTGCCGGTATAGTGCAAGCTTGGTCGGCTTCCACACCTACGATAACATTTTCATCTGCAATTTTATAAAATTCAATCAATTAATTTTATTACTATTGATAGAAACACATATTTACCGTTTAAATTGTTAGAATTAAAATATTTTGTAAATTTTGTTTGCTAGTACAATAGTTAGAAGCACAGGTTATGAATAATTGATAGGGATTCCGCAATTAATAATATCCAAAGAAAATACATGGGAGATAATATAAAAAAAATTCAATGAATAAATAATTTAGGAAGCGTGGTCAAAATTTCTTAAATATCAACTTAGTGAAATTCATAAACCACAGCAAAATCAAGTTACGGGGGAAAAGAAATAGTCATTTTTCTTTCTTCTATGAAGATTTAAGGAAAAAGTTGTTAAGAGAGGCATAATGTGTAATTGATGCATTTTGAAGTAGGGAGTATCAAAGAAAACTCACAAGTTACCAAGATGAGAACCAGCATGAACATGATTGCTGTAGAATTTTTCATCTTTTTTATCCTTCAACTTAATATCCTTATAGTGGGTGTTATGAAAGAAGATTGGTGATGAGAAAATAACAAAGAAGTACACCTATAAATAGTGATTGGAAATAAAGAGGAATTAAATTAATGTTTCATAAATAAGGAGATCAATTGAGGTACATAATATTTATTAAACATTATACTTGAAAATTGTTCAAGATTTGGACGGTACCTACCACCGTCCACCATTCTAAGATATTTATAAATGGTTTAAAATTAATTTACATTCAAACCTGTATTTTTTCGGGGTCTGGTTTAGATTTGAACGGTTTGAATGTAATGTAATTTTTGGAGCTTATAAATATGGCAGTTTAACATCAAATCCATTGTTTGCGAAATATTGATTATCAATATCTCAACATGTAATTTGATCTTATTTGTTGGAACTTATAAACATAGCAGATTATTTCAATTTAGTATGGTTTAGTTTAACAAAAAGATATTTGATTAAATTTAGTTATACTGATTTTATTTTTTAATACATTAATTTTTACTTCACTTCAATTCAGTTCAGTTCAACTCAATTCTCAATTCAGATCAGTAAGAAATAAGTTCACAAACATACTCTAAATAAGACCAAATTAATTCTCAAACTAATTATTATTTTCCTAAATGGATCAATTTGAATGAATCTTACCAAGTCTGAGTTCAAAATAAATTGAACTAGGTAAATAAATTATCATAGTAATTTAATACATGGATGGAACTTTCTTACGTCGTCTGTCCTTTAACAACACTGTCTTTTTCGTCGTAGTCCAATAACAATACTGTCTTTTTCGTCATAGTCCTAGAGTGTAGTTCCAATTAAGGATAAAGAGAATCATATTTATGTGTGAATTACATTTCAACTCTTTTTTGAAACTTTGGACACAAGGAAATCTACGGTTTTTGAATACATGCAGTCCAGATAATTAAAAAAGATGGTTGCCTTTTGCTATATGCAGTTCAGGGGGAAAAAGAATCCTTCATCTTCCTTCCAGGTTCATTTTTCTGATGTGGAGGATATTAACTAATGCTATTCCTCTGCTAAGGCTTTACAAGTGCGGAATTGTGTCAATGTTCCGCTTTGTACTGTGTGTTCCACGGAAATTGAGACCACAAATCATATATTTACTGGCTGTGACACGGCGAGTAGGGTTTGGAGATTAAGCCGACTGGGATTCGATTTTACTACAATTGGAAGCTTCGGGTTTTGGTTGGCGGAATGGATTTTAAAGGCTCCACACATGGATGATTTGGTTCTATCATGCTACATATTATGGTCTATATGGTTGTTCAGGAATGAAACAGTTTGGAATGAGAAGATTCCTCGGCCGGGGGTGGATGCTTTTGACATACAACAACAAGTTGTTGGGTTGGCAACTTATCATAAGGAGTTCAAGCATATTGACGGAATTAATGAGATTTCTAACAGTTGGAAAAAATCAATCCTTATTGCCAGGACCAACAGGAGTTCTCAAATGCTATAGTTGGATTTACCTCGTTCAGCGCCCTTTGTTACAATATTGACAGATGCCGCATTTCAGTCGACAAGTCAGGTAGCTGTGGCGGCTTGGGTTCTCGTTTTACCGGATTCTGCTCCTAGGGAGCTGTATTATACCGTGGCGGCAGCTATCTCTCCACTTCAAGCAAAGCTTTTAGCTATAATTTTCAGCCTTGAGTTCTGCTACAGCGAGGATTTACTCATGCATTCATCTTCTCAGACTCTGCAGTTGCTGTTAGTTTACTTTCAGAGCACCATGCTCCGGATATTGCCGTATCTACTGAGGTCTCGGATGGTAGGGATCTCATATGTAAACTTTCTTCTGTGTTTTTCTTTAAGTGCTCTAGAACTACTGTTGGGGAGGCGCATAGTCTTTTCCAGCCTGTAATCAAACGAATTTAGTTTAATAAATGGCAATCTTTCTGATCAAAAAAAAAAAAAAGAGAATGTCCACTCATCTTTCCAATAAATACACTAGATCCTTATCATATTAGAAAAATGAAACTTAGATAAACGAAACAGATTATTTTATTTAACTAAACTAGATAAAAATTGATATAATCAAAATTATATTAATATCGGTAAATTGAATCATATATCATCAAAACAAACAAATAAATAAACAAACATATTTCAAGGAAATAATAGAATTGTTCAACTACGGAGTATACAAAAATAGTTTGTTTGTATGGTCGAATGGGCGGTCTGCATTGGTGACTTCCCCAAGTGATTTCGCTTCAGGGGTTATAACGTGTAAAGATGCGGGTTCTGCGGATTATATTGAGTAATGAAAGGATATGCTGCAGGCCCTGCATTTTGGGAGTGTTGTGTCATGCCTATGGCTCTTGGAAAAATACGCTTTGTGGGAGGTAGCATACCTGATTTTATTGAGGAAAATTCGTCTGCACAAAGGGACCGTGTGGAGGGATCCCCTGCAGCACATAACAAAACCAATGTTCTTGTATAATTTACCCTTCTCAACCAATGTTCATTTTTAATTAATGTGACGGAATCAACATTTCTCAGTTGTTTAATTTCGGAAAGTGTCAGGAAAATTTCATATTCATTATTATTTGACATCGGTTAAACATCTATTTTGGTTAATTTAAAAATTGTGTCAGATAAATTATTAGAATTAATTTATTTAATTATTATTTTCAGTGTGTGATTAAAGGTTGAAGCTAACTTTAAAATGTAACGAATTATTTTTCTAGATTTTTTTAAAAGAACTTAAAATAAGATAGGATTAAGGTATATTTCCTAATCCCAAAAATTACATATAGATAAATTAATCAATGATAATTAAGTCATAATCAACATACATTACCGAGGTCCGACCGGACCCGGTGTGAAGGGTGCCATTACACAAGACCCAAGAATTAGAGGGGTACCAAAAAAAAAAAATCTACTGTATATGTATTTTAAAATTTTAATTTAGAAATATAATTCTACTTTTTTGAAGGACCTTTATTTTTTGAATTTGAACCTTTTAATTTTCAGAATGTAGTAGCTAGCTGCTAGAAATATTTATAGATTCAAGTATAGATGCAATCTCGTGACACTATCTGTGGAATTTGTCAATGAAGATGTTTGTTTTGATAACCTGTTTTTATAGTTATTATGATTGTGTAAAATCAGGTTTTCCATCTTATATTCATGTGTTTCAAGTCGGCATAATCTTGTATTTCCATCTTAAAACCATGATATATATATATATATATATGTAAATGTGTCTATAAATTGTGCATATAGTTTAGAAACTTGTATATACATTCAAGAACATCGTTTCTGTTCTGATTACGAAAAAAGTTAATGAAAATAAGAAATGAAAAATGGATACACTTATGTTTAGGGCTGACAAACGGGTAAAATGAGTAATATAAAAATATGGGTATGATCCATTTCTTACCCGTTTAAAAATGGATAAAAACGGATCAGATAAAATACGGGTCGGATATAACGCGCGGGTAAGCGGGTAAAAGTTATATCAAAATGAGTAAACCTGCGGGTTAGACCCGTAGTTTACCCGACCTGTTGCGGCCCGTATTTTAAAATTTTAAATTACCCATTTATATCCATACTCGTTTTACCCGTACTCGTATCTTACCCGCTCATATGAATAAAAAATAAATTACCTTGGACAAGTAACGGGTAAAAATTTACAGATCTAAATATGTTAAACAAAAGGATGTTAATGCTCATATGCAGATATTTGTAAAAGTGTCAGAAAATGAGATTTGTCATCCTAAAGGGAACTAAAAGAGTTATTGCTCCGGTCAAAAAATAAATTAATAAAAAGAATTAAAAAGGATGAAACTACGTAGTTTTTGACTAAAACCACCACATGACCACCGCAGGTTCACCATATTCCGGCGTCTACCATTTTTATATATTCCTCTCTTTTTTTAGGAATATATATTTTTTTTATGTTTTTTTTGATCTACGAACTTTTAACCATATATATAATATGCAGTTGGCTACAATATTTTTATTACATACTAGATAGTTTACATCAAAATTTCACACGGTTTTGGATGAAAGATAGTATTTTTTTTTTCCCTTTTGCTATATCCATCTCATGCGATACAATATATTAATTGTTTCAGTATAGTTAATTATGGTGTCAATATATCTTATTTTGATACATCTCATCCTTTAGAATTATTATATAAAGTTATCACGCGCATCCCCTCCACCATAAAGAGTTTACAACCTATAAATTGTTAGCATGATCTCTGATCAAAGGAGTTTCCTTAGACAGACCTATATGATTGGTGGGATCTATGATTACAATTCGTTCGATGAATGGTTCAGGTGTGGCCATACAACATGAGGGTTTTTAGAAACTTTCTTATATGTGTTGATTGGATTGATATATTCTTTTGTCCTACGATCATATGGTTAATGTATTTGAATAAATCATTCATTCATGCACAAGAGTTTTACAACAAAGAAATACAGTGTCTTTTTTATACTTTTTGATTTTCCTGATCGATACAGGGAAATCTTTTCTAGGGTAGGGCTCCGAGGCTGATTTCCCGAACAGATCCATCGGTCTGGTATAGACGTGTTGTAGGAGTACTTACGCTGACAACCGAAACTGATACATCGGATCTTTTTCGGAGAAAACGATTTGCAATATGAGCTGAGGAATGAAGAATCTCTTGCATACTAAAGCTACGGGAATGTGTTTATGTTCCTCGGGATACGGACCTTTTGTATTGTTTCTAATTCCATCGTTTTTCATATAATAAATAATTTTGCATGCATGCACGCGGTAGGAAAAGACCAACTTTCTTCATTTCCTACAGGTGCAACTTCGTTTCTACATGTAATACTTCTAATGTATATGTTTATTAGAATGGTAATTTTGGTTTATTTTCGTGGACATTGTTTCTTCTGTAGGATGCTTATAATACAGTGAACCAATGGTATTTGATGCTGATTTAATGAATAAGTGGTCTCAATTCGTGGAAGCTAGACAACAGAACAATAAAGGAGATCTTGAGGGTTTGATTAATTGAAGCCGTTTAAATTTTGTTTAGGGTATATCAGACACGTAGCAGTTAATGAATGGATTGTGGCTTTGACCCTCCCGTGTTATTCATGTTTCAAATATGTCATATTAATTACTACTAATATGTTTGCTGTTAATTTTGCCTTTTAAGTATTGATGATTACAAACTATTTGTTCAATTCATTGTAATAGTTTAGTATGTTTTATGTAAAGGGTGGTTATAGCAATCACTCAAATTTAAAGCACCGACTCAAAAAATTATATATTGGACAACAGTCACCACTTTCAGTTCAAAGTTTTATCGACATTCAAACGATATTTTTTTTATTAATAATTTTACATATTGTGATCTTTAACTAAAACCCGATAAAATAGATTTACATGTTGTAAATTAACTGATGTAATTATTATATTTTCTTTCATCATTGAAAATATCTCATTTATCAAATACATAGAAACACATATCTTTCAAATATATGGAAACATGCCTCTTTCCTATTATATATATAATTAAGTTAGTCCATAAATCACATATGTTTTTTCTTATTACCTTCAATCATTCTTAAATTATCAAATATATATTTTTATAACTTCTCCCTTTCCAATTTTCCTTACCTTATATTTATTAAAAGATTAAAATCCTTACCTTATAAACTTATAAATCAGAAAGAATTATGTTTTTTACATCTTACACGTGCTACTTTATCATTCATTATTTAAAAAGTATTTTAAACTATTAAATTTTACCAGGCACATATATATCGGATGTTTGTTTTCTAATATACCTCACATGTGCATATTTACACAGGCATCCTCATCTTCATAGATTCGTTCATAACATTTACATTAAACAAAGATCAAATATATCGTGCAACGCACGATGATATTTAGCTAGTTATTATTATAGTAGATTTGACTAAACCATTAACAGTTAAAAAATTATAAATATTATAGTAATATCGACGATCTAAGTTAATTTGAAAATTATTTATGATATATATAAATCTATAATATCCAACTCAGCCCATATGATCCCATAATTTAGTTATAGCAATTGCATCTTCATTCAGTTCATTGTATCTTCAATCAGCCTCTCCATTTTTGTACATGCATTTCCAGAAACTCCAAGCTGAGGATTTATGGGTTTGGCTGTTTGGTCTTTATTCAATTTAAACATGCTTCTATCATAAACCGTGGATTGATGGATTGTGTGGTCCATTTTACATAACTGGATGCTTTTCTAAACATAACTAATTTGATGTGATATAAGCTCAAGGAAACAATTTTATTCATGTTTCTCAATTCCCAATTTTCAGAGAAACAAATTCTCAATTCCTATTGCCATCTCACTTTTTTTCTCCTCACCTCTATCGAAAGTTCGAATTTTTTTTCCAACAAAATTTAAAGACACAGGTATGTAAACCACGTGCAGAAAAATATTTTAAACAAAAATATATGTGCATTTCATTCTATTCACAAGTCTCTATTCGCTTCATCTATAAGAGATGTGTTTAGTTGAGTTGATGCTACCAGCTTCCAGTCCCGGTCCGGATACCAGATGAGTCTCCGGTCCGGATGAGGCTTTGTCCGTGCTCCGCGCGCTCCCACCTAAAGACCTGCAAAATAACGCCCCGGAGTATCCCGAGGATAGCTACTCCGGCGTGATGATGAAAGAGGGGCCTTTGAATAGGAGAGAGAATAAGGATATATTGAGAGAGTTTTTATCTGATAGAACATATCTTTCTCCACAAATCCAAGGCTGTATTTATAGGTGTGAGTGGTCAGCCTCTAGCCCAAAGGCAGTGGTCCTGTCCTTTTGTCCTTACCCGGAGACAGGTCATATTCATGTCCCCTTTGTCCCCGGATAACGCCATTCTAGCTGACGTCATATGGGCCGGACTACTCTCTGGGCCGGAGCCTAGATATGGGCCAGAGCCCATATCACCACTAGCCCCCCGAGACATGGGATTCGTCCGGAAGTGCGATCCGGAGGAAGGATCCCGTGTCTCATCACGAACATTTTTCTTTTCTCTATTGGATCCGGCCGGAGGCATGCGATCCGTTCCGGGAACTCAGTTCCTATCCAGATGCGTCTGGGCACGCGCTCGCCGTTTGTACTTCTTGCGCGCGTGTCTTGGAGCGTAATAATGAGGCGTGCTGCTGTACATTAAATGCGTTGTCAATTCAAACAATTCTGTTTTCTTTTCAAGATAAATTCTTTTCCTTTTTTCCAGAGAGCAATCATGTCGCCTTGGGACTCGTTCCCCTTTTTGTCAGCTTTGTGTCTATAAATAGTGAACACTATCAATCACTTTCGCATTTCACTTTTTTCATCTCCTGTTTTCCTTTGCTATTTCTGTTCATCTTCATCCTTCAGTTTTTCTTTCCTCAAACACTCCTTTTCTGTTATTCTTTCTTTTCCTTTGATCATAATGGCTGCTGATGGCGTCGACGTTACGATAGGGATTAACCCTGAGCCAGAAGTCGATGATCCGAAAGCCAGAGAGTCTGTCAACATCGATGCAACTGTCAAAGAGCTGGTTCGAGCTATGGTGGTCCCTCTTTCCGTCGACTCCCGTTTGACGCCGTTCACCTAGGACCGAACAGCGGTTGCGGCCATTCCCCGAAGTCACCTTTTCTACGGGATCACTTTTCCCCTTCCCCAGCTGTTTTTAGACATCTTTGAACATTATCAGATTTCCCCTGCTCAGCTTCAGCCCAACTGCATCGCCGTTGTCCGGGCCTTCCTGCTAAACTGCTACCGGTGCGACATAACCCCGTCCCTTGACTTGTTCAGATCCTTTTGTCATTTGGATGCTACCAAGGACGAGAAGGTCTTCACTTTCCAGAAACGGAAACGAGTGAGGGATTGCAGCAAGGGTCGCCACGACTACTATGCGAACTGGCAGAAAAACTACTTCATCTTTAACTTGGATAAGTATCCGTGCCCCGTGTGGAATGGCAAGAGGGAGAAGGAAGATAAAGAGGTATTCCGTCCGGACGGTGTTGATGTGGCGGACATAAATAAACTGAGCCATAACCAAATCGATCTGAACAAGTTTTGGATCAATGGGAAGTATATTTTCCCATTGACGGTGTATGAGGAGGTCGTTTTCACCCGGTGCCGCTACTACTTCCCCCGGGACAATTCTCGTAAGTCCCCCTTTTTTTTTATTCTTTGCTTTATGCTTCTTGTCGCTTATCTTATCCCCTTCCGTTTGTTTGCAGTGTATCTTGAGATCGAGGCGGGTGTGGATCCTTAGTCCGGATCTATCAAGAATAAGAACATGGGCGGAAATCCTCCGCCCGGGACTACAAAAACTGCAGACAAGGAGAAGCTAACAACCGGTTCGGGGACCGGCATGAAAACCCCAGCTACTGAGGAGGCAGAACGAGACAAGGAGAAGAAGCGAAAGCGCCAGTTAGCGTTGCTCGCGGAAGAGAAGGCCAAGGCGGAGGCCTTGAAGAAGATCGCGGCTGCATCCGTGAAGCAGTCCTCCGTTTCGGGCAGCGGGGCTGGCAACCGGGCCGCTGCCATCACCCTTGAGGACCCTCCGTCCTCCGACTCTGATGACGACGTTCCGTTATCAAAGAAACCGAGGAAGAAGATTCCATCTACCCTCCGTCGGACTGAAACGGGCCAGCATTCGTCCGCGAACCAGGTTGCCCAGCAGACGGAAATTCTGAATCCTTCCGTAAACAAGGAGACTACTCCGGACAGTAGTTATACTACTGGCCGGGTCAGCCAGGTAAGACCTCGTTTGTTGTTTATCTCTTGTATTTTATAAGATAGTTGTCTGATTTAATTCCCACAGGACTTTGCGGCTTATCTTATTGCTGCTCCGGGCGTCTCCGCGGCCATCAACAAGGCCTACCACGCCCAGCATACTCAGCTATCCCAGAAGATAAGTGGGCTGCAGCGGATAAGGGGGAACTTGACCCGTGAGCTAGCTGATGCAGAGGCCCGGACAGCCGAGGCTGAGGCCTGGGCTGCCAGAGCCGAGGCCCGGGTCCAGGAGCTAGAGGACCTTTCTTCTCCGGGTGCGCAGCAGGATCTGTGTGTCGCCTTCACGGATAAGGTGCTCCGGAGCGAGGCTTTCGAGAAGAATCTGCAGAGTCTGTGCCTCGAATCCAACAAGCTCGCAGCCCATCAAGTCTATCGGAAGATGCGAGGCTGGGTTCCGGAGGTCCGGAGGGAGGCGTTCACCAAGTGCTACTATCATCCGGACGCCCAGGCCAAATACAACTATGATCTGGACCAATTTTACCGCGGAGGGGTCGAGAAGATGCAACCCTCCGTGTTGACGATGTTCGAGGCTCATCCGGAGGAAGGCTCGGCCTCAGTGTCAGCTGAGTTAGTCCGCGCCTTCAACGAGGGCCTGGTCAATCTGCAGGTTGAGGTACCTCCCGTCCCGGAGAGGACCGATCCGGAGTCTCCTGTCAAGGCCAAATACTTGGAGGTGTTCCAGCTGTATGGCTCTCCGGACACCAATGAGGACGATGGTGGCGATGGCCGGCTAGGGGACGATGAGGAAGGAGATGGCTGTCAGGATGACAACAACCGCTGCGAGGACTCTGATGTAGAACGCACTCCTTAGCTTTTAACTTCTTTGCAATAGCTTTTCATCCGGATAGGTCTGATCTTCTATTGTTTAGTGTAGGAAGGACAATAGCGAGGACTCGGATGGGGATGACAACCCTCCGGATGATGTAACCTTTCTTCCTTTTTATAAAACAAGTTTTTTCCTTCTTCCAATACTTGTGTTTATTTTCTTATATTCAATCTTGTATCTTTACTTGTCTACAGCCCAGAGGTCCGAATCCGGTTCTCCGGACCGGTAACTCGCGTGACCATCGTTCACCAGCTAGCTCCCACTCTACGAGCCCTTCGTGCCCTAGGTGTGCGGAGTTGGAGGCGGAACTTTCCGGATGGACGATGGGTGGGGAACGGACTCGCGAGCTTCTCATCCGCTCTGGAATGGAGTCCCTAATGGAAGAGTTCCAGGACATTCCATCTTTTGCCGCTTGCCTCCGGGAAATATCAGAGGAGTTTGGCACCCTGTTTCAGTGTCAGGATTTTGCTCGAGAACGGATCAATGCAACCAATGACGCGGACGAGACAATCTCCATGCTGCAAGCAGAGCATGAAGATTACAAAGCTAAACTGAAAACCGAGTTGGATTTAGTTTGGTCCCTGCTCCCTTTCTATTCCGAGAAGTTGAAGTGGCTGGCCAGCCGGACTGATTTTCAACGAGATTACTTGAAGCTGGAGGAAGAAAACCAAATGCTTGCAGGCCGGGTGATGGTCCTCCGGGAGAATCTGATGACCTTGCAACTTTCGTACCATCTGACCGGATTACGCCTCGGACTCGTCACTCCGACCATATACCGCAACTTTCCTCACGATGTAAGTGCTTTGATCGTCCGGATGTTCAATTTGGGGTGGAACGACCGGGAGTCCCAATATCGTCCTGCATTCGAGGAGGCTGTTGAATGGTGGAAACGGATGCATGCCGGCAGTTCTCTCCCTCCTTCGCTGACCCTCATTCCGAGTCAGGTGGCGATAGACTTCACCTTCGAGAGGTATACTGGCATCCAGGTATCCGTCGATCCGGAAGAGTCTGCCCATCGCGTGGAGCGGCTCCTTCAAGATGCCTCAATCATCTGTCCCTTTATCATTAGGGAGTTGGCCGAATTGGCGAGGCGTCGTCAGGCTCGTCTCCGGGGACGCGGTCATGGCAGGGGGAGGAAGGGGATCGGAAGAGAGCTCAAGAATGCCCGTAGCGGGAACAGCCGGAGCCTCAACTGCGCCCTTAACAGGATGGCAAGGGGGAGGGGTGTTCAGCAGACATCCTTGATAAGGGGAAGGGGAAGGGGAAGGGGGAGAGGTACTCAGCCAGCACGCCGTCCCCAAGTCCCCGTTCGGATTCGCTCTCCTTCGCGGTATCCGAGCCAGAATCCATTCCGTCCGTCTAGGGCCGGGCCTCCAGTCAAGGGCAAAGGGAAGGCCAAAGTCACAAAGGAGACCATGCAGTCCTCCGATTCTGACTCCGACGGAATCTTTGGCTCCGATCCGGATGGCGCTGGTCCATCGGAGCTCCCGCCCATTCCTCCTTTTCCGTATTGAGGACCAGTGGGTCAGAGCAGTGGTACCGAGGTCCATAATCTTGACGACGCCACTCCGGAGCGGACTCCATCTACCCTGAATCAGGATGGGGCCCGAGACCTAAGATCTCCATCTCCGGAGAATGGTGCTATGTTACCTCCTACTCCGGAGCCCACCTCTCCTCTTATCGACTGGGACATAAATTGGCCCAAATAGATAGGTTTTATTATTCTTGTATCTGCGTCCGTCCGGACGTATCAGATTGTACAATTGTATCTATTGTATTTTGTATATTAATTCGTACGGATTTAATTTCTTTCGTTGCATCATTTACTCAAATGTGATTTCTTCTTATGTCGAGATAGCTTATTCAAGCGTTTTTTTCTTGTTGTTTGATCAAACTGTTTTGCCCTTTTGTCTTGCTTACCTCCGTTAGTTTATTCAAACAATTCGGAGGATTTTATTTGTTCGTTTCTGCTCACTCCGTCCGTTTGTTCAAACGATCCGGAGGATCTTAATCATGCCGAATTGAAAAATAGTACATCGAAAATATAAAATTTGACAATTCTCCATTCAAATAAGCGGACTCCGGCTAGACATACCCTTTGTCTAAATGCGGCCGGAGCCAAGTACATAGTAAATAGGTCGGAACGGAATCCTTGGCTCAACCCTAGCCAGAGGACCCGAAACTACATACTTTAAGCTAGAAAAGGAACTCTATCCGAAAGCATACCTACTCAGGATGCTCCGTAAAACCTTCGCAGGTTGGTGATGTTCCACCTTCTGGGGATTGCACGTCCGGACTGATCCGCCAGCTCATAGCTCCCACCCGGATATGAAGCTGTGACTCGGTACGGGCCTTCCCAGTTTGGTGCCAGCTTGCCAGTGGCTTCTTTTAGACTTTTATCATTCCTCCTCATCACCCAATCTCCGGGGACGAATGATTCTTTCCTGACACGTTTGTCGTGATAGCGCTTCATCCGCTCCATCACCTTGGCCTCGTGCAGCGCTGCTTGCTCTCGTTTTTCTTCCAAAAGGTCCAAGTCTAGCAGCCTGCTTGATCCGAGCGGAGAGCTCCGTCCGGCTTGGTCCTCGTCCCAAGTGAGATTCCGGAACTGGGGACTCCCACTTTAGCTGGTATGACTGTCTCCGCCCCGTATACCAAACTGTATGGTGACTGGCCCGTGGCGGATCCTTCAGTTGTCCTGTATGCCCAGAGAACACTTGGCAGTTCGTCGACCCAGTTTCCTCGTGCCCCCTGCAAACGAGTCTTCAGTCCGTTCACCACTGTCCGGTTAGTAACTTCCACTTGACCGTTGGCCTGCGGGTGGTGGACAGATGTGAGTCGCTGCGTAATTCCGTATTCCTTACACCAAGATCGAAACGGGTCATTTTCAAACTGAGCTCCGTTATCCGTAACGATGTACTTGGGGATTCCGTAACGGCAGATGATGTTCTTCCAACAAAACTTGACGCAAGTGCTGCCACGGATGTTTGTGAGGGGTTCAGCCTCCACCCATTTGCTGAAGTAGTCGATTGCTACTATCAGGTACTTGAATCCTCCCGGAGCGGAGGGAAAGGGTCCGACCAGATCGATGCCCCATCTATCAAAAAGCCATGAACCGGTGATCCCGACCATTTCTTCTTGCGGAACGTGAATGAGCGGAGCAAACCTTTGGCACTGCACACAGGAGCGGACGTACTTCTGCGCCTCTTCAAACAGGGTAGGCCAGTAGTAGCCAGTGCACATTATCTTTCTCGCTATGGTCCGGGCTCCCTGGTGACTGCCGTTTGGTCCTTCATGCATCTCCTTCACAATCCGAGCTGCCTCGTCCGAGTCCACGCACCTTAGCCACGGTTGGAGATATCCTTGCCTGAGCAGGGTTCCGTCCACTATGGTGTAGTGCAGTGCTTTCTGTCGGATTTTTCGCGCCAATGCTTTATCTTCCGAAAGCTTTTCGTGCTACAAATACTCAAAGAAGGGCGTCATCCATGACTCCTTTGGGACCTCCACTGCTGCCACCTGTGGAACGTCGTAGCTCCGGGCGGATAGGGTCTCCATCATCAAGTTGCTCTCTTCGTCCGGCTTGATCTCAGAGGAGGCGAGTTTTCTCAAGGCGTCCGCCTTACCATTATCCTCGCGAGGGATCTATGTTACGGTAATGCCACGGAACTTAGCTAATAGCGGCTTAACCGCCTCAAGGTACTTCTGCAAGCTCCGTTCCTTCGACTCATGCTCTTCGCTCACTTGCTGAACCACTATCTGAGAATCACTGTATACTTCAACGTCCGTGACCCCTATCTCCAATGCCAGCCGGAGTCCTGCTAGAAGCGCTTCGTACTCTGCCTCGTTGTTTGTTGCTCGGAATCCAAACCGAATAGCATACCTGTACTCCGTTCCTTGTGGGCTGGTCAGCAGGACTCCTGCTCCGCCCCCATTTACATGAGACGATCCGTCCACATGCAACTTTCATCTTTCGGAGGGTGGTTCCGACCCGGACGGATCTCCTGAAGGTTCGGTCATTTCTACCAAGAAATCCGCCAAGGCTTGCCCCTTGATAGCCTTCCGGGGATGATACTTGATATCGTGCTCTCCAAGCTCAACTGCCCACTTCATCATCCGACCCGAGGCTTCCGGCTTCAACATGATCTGTCTCAACGGATGATTCGTTAGAACCGTGATCGGATGACCTTGAAAATATGGTCGGAGGCGCCGGGAAGCATGAACCAACGCCAGTATCAGCCTTTCCAAAGCAGTGTACCTCGTTTCCGGACCTGGTCACACGCCTCCGTCCACTCGAACGGTTTAGCCCTGCGGAGTATGTTGAAAAACGGGAGCTGCTTCTCAGCCCCCCGAGCGAGAAATCGGCTTAGAGCGGCCAGCGATCCGGTCAACTTTTGCACGTCCTTCACCCCCTTCGGAGGAGGCATCTCCATAAGGGCCGATATCTTTTCCGGATTGACGTCGATTCCTCGAGCTGACACCATATAGCCAAGGAACTTCCCTGCTCCAACTCCGATGGTGCTCTTTTCGGGGCTGAGCTTGAGGTTCGCCGTCCGGAGCACGTCGAACATCTCCCGGAGGTCGGACAAAAAAGACTCGTACGTCCGGCTCTTGACAACCATATCGTCAACATAGACCTCCAGGTTCCGCCCCATCTGGTTCCGAAAAAGCTTGTCCGCCATCCTTTGGTACGTCGCACCTGCGTTTTTCAGTCCGAAAGGCATTTTCCTGTAACAAAAAGTACCAAAGTCAGTGATAAAAGATGTTTTGGGACGGTCATCCTTGGCCATCGTAATCTGGTGATACCCTCGGTGCGCATCAAAGAATGCCAACACTTGGTAACCAGTAATAGCCTCGACCAACTGATCGATGGAGGGGAGCGGATAGCTATCTTTCGGACAGCATTTGTTTAGGTCTGTGAAGTCAATACACATTCTCCAAGAGCCATCGTGCTTCTTCACCAGAACTGGGTTTGCTATCCACTCCGGGTAGGATATCTCCTCCACGATTCCGGCACTCAACAATCTACCCACCTCCGCCCGGATTTCCTCCACGCGTTCCGGGGCGAGGGGTCTCTTCTTCTGCCGTATAGGTTTCAGCTCCGGAAAGACATTGAACTTGTGGACTGCGATCTCTTCCGGAACGCCAGTCAAGTCCTTCGTCCCCCAAGAATACACATCCTCATATTCTGCCAACAGGCATCGTAACTCCTTCTTAACGTCATCCGGCATGTTCTTCCCCACACTGACTACCCCCTTCTGTCCGACCATCATATCCTCCACTTCGTAAGACGGTGCTTCTCCATGGATGGCTCCTACCAAGTCTGCTTTGGCTTTTCCCTTGTCCGGGGAGGACAGCTTGGGTTGGCCCTCCCCGGACCGGGCATCCTTGATGGCGGTTAACATGCAACTCCGGGCGGTTTGCTGGTGCCCCCGGACGGATGCGATACCGTTCTCGGTGGGGAACTTCATAATCAAGTGGAAAGGCGAACAGATAGCCCGTGCCTGTGACAATCACGGTCTTCCAATGATCATGTTGTAAGGAGAAACTGCATCAATGACGGCAAAATTACACTCCACCGTGGCCCGCTTCGTTGGGTCCTGGAAATCCGTCAAGGTGACTTTCAGAGGGATGACTCCGAGCGGATGGACGGTCCGTCCGGTGAACCCTGAAAGGGGGGTTTGACACGGTTTTAAATTTTGTCGCCCAATTCCGAGCTGATCAAAGCATTCCGCGAACATGATCTCCACACTGCTACCATCATCTACGAACACTCGTTTGATCAGCATTCCTTCGACATCTGCTATTACCACCATCGGATCCGAATGGGGAATCTGGGGGGGTACCGGATCCTCATCCGAAAAGGTGATAGTCTCACTTGGCTTGAACCTCTTTTCTTGTATCTCACCCGGAGGCACGTATCTGCTTTTGGCCTTGATCGCTGTCATAGAACAGAGTCCATCTCCGACAATTCCGTTTATCATATTGATCATCCGGGGCTGAGCCGGGGGTTGCGCTGGTACGGCTTGTCTTGCTCCCGGGTTTGTCGGGTTAGCTTGGTTTCCCCCTCGGGGGCGATTGTTCCTCCAATTCCTTTTCCGACCCTGTCCGGCTGCGGCTGCCGGGGCTTGAGCCGGGCGTCCTTCTCCTGCCACGCAATCTCTTAACTGTCCTGCTCCGATCAACCTTTCAATATCCGAACGGAGCGCCCTACATCCCTCCGTGGTATGTCCGTGTGACTTGTGAAACTCGCACCACTTGTCCGCATTTGCTGGCGCCGGTACGCCAACGATGGGTTGCGGATCCGTAAACAGACCTCGGTGAACCGCGAGGATTTCCGTACGGGTCTTTGAGAGAGGGGTGTAGGTCGGACGAGCAACGGCCGCAGGTGCTGGTGCTGCTGCTGCCGGGGCGGGTACTCGTCTGGCTTGATCCGTCCGGACCGGGGTTCGTGCAGCGGTGGTTTGGGTCCCCGTCACTGTAAGAGATCTTTGTTCGAAGAAGCCCACAGTTGTCATCCGAACTTGGTTGGCATCGTGCACCGTACAATGCATCTCTACCACCAACTGGAGGTGGTAGTATGATGTAGGCATATTCTTCATGAGCTCGATGTAGAAGGTGTTGTCCCTCAGTCCGTTGACAAAGTTGTGGATAATAGCCTTCTCCTGCGAGTGCCGGTCCACCACCTTCATCGTCGCAGCTATGTACCGGGTGTAGAATTCCCAAGTAGTCTCCGTCTCCAGCTGCCTCATTGCCAGGACCGTGGCAAGGTTCACAAATGTGTGTTTCATGGCGGAATAGCGCCGGACCAAAGCGATAGCGAAATCCCAAAAATGTCGGAGCGTACCGTTCGGCAGACCCTTGAACCATGTCAAGCAGTTGCCTCTTAGGTATGAAGGCACCATTTTACACTGCAACTCTTCTGGAACGTCCCTAGCAATCATGATACTTGCTTAAGTATGAACAAACTCTTCCGGATCTCCTTCTCCATTGTAGGTTGGAAGTCCATCCGGAGCCTTGGTTCCGGCTGGCCACTTGAAACTCAATACCTTCGGAACCCAAGGTGACTGTGGCCCGATCCCATTCCGTCCGATGAGGCGGTTCAGACGGTCTTCAATGGAATCCGGACAGAAAGGTGTTTGAAAACCGAAACCTCCGGGAAATCCTCCTCCGGCAGGTGGCATTCCAAACGTCATCTGCTGCTGACCTCCGGGCCCTCCGGCAGGTTGTATCCCAAACATCATTTTCTGTTGGCCTCCGGGTGCACCCATCTCGTAACCTTGCTGGGTACCGTATCCCTGCTGAGTCTGTGCTCCCCAGTAAGGTGGTGCGTTTGGATTCAAACCAGCGGTCTGCTGTTGATGTCCGCCCGGAAATGGGTTTGGGTTCGGCACTCTTGGTTGATCCGGAGGCGGCTTGTCCGCTTCAACTCGTTGAGCCGCCTTCCACTCTTGGAACTGCTGGTACTCCGTCATGTTTGTCCTCAGGATGTTGCCTCCAAGCCCGGAATCATGACGCTTACGCTCCTCCCTTCCGGCCTATCGCCCAACTCGGGGTCTGGCTGACCGGCACTGAGCATCATCCTCCGTGCTATAACCCTCCGGATCCGGATTGGCGGACGACTCCGGTTCGTAATCCTCGGCGTCATCCGAGTTGGATTCCTCGGGATGACCCGGATCCGGTGTCCCTTCAATGTTGTCGGTGTCTCCTTCCGACGACGCCTGGTCCCCAAACTGATTCTGGTTCCGTGCCTCACGTGCGGCTCGCAGTCGCTCCCTGGTCTCGCGCTGTATGTCCGCCAAAGTCCGTTCGGGAACTTGCTTTTTTCCTTTTGCTTTCTCCGTTGCCAAGCGCTGTCGCCTACACTCCTCAGCTGCGGCCCTTGCCTCTGCTTCCGCCTGTTTGGCCTGGAGAATCCGTTCTTTTTCGGCCGCTATCTTCTGAGCTCTAACTGTAGCGGCTTTTCTGGTTTTTGGCCCTCCTCCCGCTTCCTCCTCTGC
Organism: Sherardia arvensis; assembly: GCA_948330725.1. Lineage (NCBI taxonomy): Eukaryota > Viridiplantae > Streptophyta > Magnoliopsida > Gentianales > Rubiaceae > Sherardia > Sherardia arvensis. Next base: position 33,261,118 of record OX415239.1, read on the forward strand.
CGGGAGAGGGTTCTTTCTCGGTCGTCCGCGCGGCATGAACGTAACTTGTAACTGGAAATATTTAGGTCCCACTGGGCGTGCCAACTGATGTTACCAGCTTCCAGTCCCGGTCCGGATACCAGATGAGTCTCCGGTCCGGATGAGGCTTTGTCCGTGCTCCACGCGCTCCCACCTAAAGACCTGCAAAAAAACGCCCCGGAGTATCCCGAGGATAGCTACTCCGGCGTGATGATGAAAGAGGGGCCTTTGAATAGGAGAGAGAATGAGGATACATTGAGAGAGTTTTTATCTGATAGAACATAGCATTCTCCACAAATCCAAGGCTGTATTTATAGGTGTGAGTGGTAAGCCTCTAGCCCAGAGGCAGTGGTCCTGTCCTTTTGTCCTTACCCGGAGACAGGTCATATTCATGTCCCCTTTGTCCCCGGATAACGCCATTCTAGCTGACGTCATATGGGCCGGACTACTCTCTGGGCCGGAGCCTAGATATGGGCCAGAGCCCATATCACCATGAGTGACGAGAGGCATATCAACTACCGTACAAATTGCAAAGTGTCAAAAAAAGTGCATTGATTGGTGTATGTAGTTTATGTCTCTAATATATTAGATATTAAAAAATTAGTCTAAATATTCCCTAATTCCCCAGCCATAATGTTAGAGGTCATTTTGTTGCACTTGGGAATTTGATTGCCTAGCAACATTAAATTCCCAAATCATTCTAATTTGCTTGTATAATGAAAATGTTGTTTGAATGGTTTGGTATGGGAAAAAGAAACCCATATTTAGTTTCTAGTTAGTTAAGTGAGTAAATTCCCCCATTTTGTAGAAAAATCAAGTTCAAAGAAATAACAAATTACAATAGTTTTTATCAACGAAACAACTTGTGATAGTTTAATTCATGAAATTGTAAAACTACATATTCTACATCAAACCAAACAAGCTCTTATTCTCATACTTGTTTCCAAATAACTGGTTGTGTGATATTATACATAAAATTCATTTGATTTTAAGATTAGTAGTAAAAAGTACAAGAAAAGGAGTAAAACAATCAAGTGATGAAAAGAAGAAAGATAATACATAGATAACCATGAGTTTTTGGTTCCGAATTGTGAAATTGGTATGATCTCAACTCAGTCAGACACATTTAAGAGAATTTTAGGATCAACACTCTATCTCCAACACTACGCTTTGAATGGGGCCGTGAGACTTCCACTTTAACATATTAGCCAATGCACCTCTGTATGTCACTTGATGTATCACTCGTCACCCACTTGAGCACGGCTCTAGCGATGGAGGAACAAAAACTTGAAGAATAGGAAGACTCCAAGGGAAACTGGTCACTTCCTAGCCAAGGCATGGCCTTTGGCCAATTGCACTAGGCAAGTTGGTTCTTACTTGAGTTGCATAAAACAGGTTGCACGGGGAGGGGCACCTTGTCTGGAGGTTTTTACCTATCAAGGGCTCACGCTCATCCTTACCTTTCTAGGGTTTGTTGGACTCAGAACTACATAGGGTGGTGGATGCATTAGTATGGAGATGACTCAAATGAGGCATATTCCATATGTCTGTTTTGATTTCAAATGTACTGTAATGTTTTTACCAATACCATGCAGTACAATATGTGACAACAAAATGCTTGTAGATTTTGATGAGCATCAATGCATAGTGAGGCATGGTGATGGAGTTTTCACTGGATCAAGAACCTCTAATAATTGTTATGTAATGGAGGTTGATATAATATGTATGAATGCAAGTCTAGACTCCTAGAGCCCTGATCAGAAGGAATACAGTGAAGCTAATGATGATGGGAAAAAGAAACTAAATATTCCAGACATTTTAATGTCCTCTGATCAAGAGAATAAATCTGAGAATATGAACAGTTCAGGTGATTCCATGGTCATAAAACCACTAGAAGGCCAATCACAGACTATGCATAATCCATTGGTAGATGAAGTTGAGACACAAAGGAAACATCGAATGCAATTTCGACAACTGAATCCAATAAACTACAAAGAGTTAGCTGGATTGTCAGGTTTTGTCTCTATGTTGGATGACTACTCTATGCTTCAACAGAAGGATGACGATTTCACCAATCCTCTATATGGTAAAAAGGTTGAAGAAATCATGCAACACTCAGCTGTTTGCTGGATGTGAGGTATTTGTTTGTATTTAGAGAGTAGTGTAGATTTACAGCTTTTATGTAATTATTTTCTATAAAAAATAGGATAAGAAAAAATACAAAAATATTAGTTTTATAGTTAGGAGTAATTATTATATTACCTTACTACCAAGTAGAGCTGAGCTGAAGAGTTGAAGGAAGTATAGACATTCGACTGTCTATATGATCAAGCTGAAGAATTGAAGAAAAGATAAACATTCTAATGTCTATGTGGTAAGTGCTGGAAGATGAAGGTTTTGGGCTTGGGCCGAGCCGGGCCAAAAGTGACGGTTATCTGACCATTAGACGAGACATAAATGGCATCTTGGGAGTGGTTACCTTTTTCGGAAATAAAAGGGGAATTCGAATGTGAAGAAACAAATTTTCCCAATCCATTCCAAGAACAACTTTCAATCTCCATCAAATCCTCTCAATAAATCTCAAATAGTCGAGCAATCAAATCACATGTTCACTTGTGATTTGGGATTTCTGATTGTGAGAAGCTTCAATCTCGCACTGCAATCATGAGGATGAAGAAGACCTTAAGGGAAGCTACTCCATCAGAGTCGTATAGAATGATGCTTCAAGCCGCAACAAGGGAGCACACTCCAGACCCCTGTGAGATTGAAGATCCAGCTATGCATGTGGAAAATCAGGTTCCAGAAGCCCCAATTTCTCAAGTTGCTGATGAGGGTTTGCAAAACCCCAGTGTAGAGATTCCAGCCGAACAAATTGGTGCCACTGATCAAGATGAAGAATTTGTGGATGCTGCTGATGAATTTGAGAAGCAGGAGGACATTGCTGAGGAGAAAAAGGACGCTGAACCTGGAGAGCAAGAAGTTAGGAATGAAGTAATCAAGAATGTTGCTACTGTTCATCCTCAAGAACAACCTGTTGATGGAGAGAAGGGGTTGAATAAGGATGGATCATCAAACCTGAATCTGAGTGATTTGATGGAGAGATTGAGGCCAGGTGAGCCTGTGATTGAAGAAGTTGCCAGAGTGAATGAGCCATTGGATGTGCTTGCTGAAATAGATGCTATGGCCGAAAGAAAATCTGAGTCCTGTTGCATCTGATGAGCCACGACCATATGCAGAGGGTGTTGATGATCATACCCATTCATACATTCTAATGTCCTAGACTGAAATCCAACCTGAAGATGAACAGGTGAATCAAGACAATCTAATGTCTTCTGGCTCAAAGCAGGTTGATGGGAAGAGGAAGTAGTTATTTCCAAGAAGATGAAGAAGAAGATGATTGCCAAGAATAGGTCACATTTTAGTGTTGCTATGAAGACTGGAGGCAACATCTTCACCTCTACAGCAAGGCACGCTGCTCAACAAGAAGTGGAGCACCCAACAGCTCCAACTGATCCCACTGGTGACCTAGATGATAGTCTCAGTGATCATGTGCCACTTTCCCAACTCTTAATATCCAAGAAGAGAAAGATGAGAGCTTCCAAGAAAACTGAAGCTGATACACCAAAGGAAACTATTGCTACTGACAGCAACATTCAAATGTCCAGTGGTCCAGAAATTAAAGAAGATGGACCTGCAACTTCAGAGGATAAGGAAGATGGAGAGACTTCTCCAGCTGCTACAAAGAAGAGGAAAGCTACTGCAGCAAGAAGGACGAAGCCAGCCAAGCCAATCAGAGGGAGAAGGATTTGGCCTGAAGTTGAATTTGAGGAGAAGAGCTACATAAGTACAGGTTTTTCTGATTTCCTCACTCACTTAGGCTGTGCTAGTACTGTTCAAGGATATGAATAATACAATGAGAACCTAGTATATAAGTTATATAAAGCTATGCATGATGGGATAGATAAGTCTGAATCCCAATACTATCATAGAATCCAGCTTAGAGGACAAACTCTAGAATTCTCCACCAGAAGAATTAGAGAAGTACTAGGTTTACCTGTTAAGAACAGTGATGCTGCCTTCCCTCTGGATTTTTCATTCTCCATCAATGATGTTGCTGCTGAGATCACAAACCAAGGAGTGATGGAGTGGAATGCTAAGTATGTGACAGCATCAAAGCAGACTCTGAGATATTTCTATCTATTCAAGATGAGAATTCACATTTGGATGCCTACATCAGACATCTCAGAGGTCACCAAGGATCTTGGGCACTTTCTGTATGCACTGGGGACTAGAGCTGACATCAACCTAGGAGTTGTGATGTTCCAGCACATTGCTAAGTTTGCTAACTGTGTCAGAAATGAGAGGTTGATAAACCCAGGTCTCAATACCAGACTATTCTCTAGGCTTGCACTGGACACTGACAAGATTGTAATTATCAAGCAGTACAAGCCTACCCAGAAGGTGACAAACAGGAGGAGAATAATTGATTTTCCTACATTCCACCATCTGATGAGATTGAACATACTGAGATACAAAGGATTGAAGCAAGACTAGAGTTTCTGAACTCTTGATATAATGTGTTAGCAGCCCAGCTGGAAGAGATTAACTTTGAGATGCAGATAATTGAACAAGAAAGGGGTCCTCTAGCAAAAACCCTTACTAAAGTTGCTGGTGCTGATGAACAGAATGCTTTAGCTGCTAAGAAGAATTCACAGTCAAGCGAAGCAGATGATGACTCTTCTGCTGAGAAGGAGCCAAGCTCTACAGGATCCAGTTTTGAATCAAGTAAAGAGGAAACTGATGGATCAAGTGAAGAAATTGAGACTGATGAAGAAGAGTCTACTCTCAAGAAGTGAACTTTGAGGAATAACTAGCACCTGCTCTGTTTTTTGCACCAGTTACATGATCATAAGCAATGTGGCTTTGGCATTTTAATGTCCCAGGGGGAGAGTAGTATGGTTTTCTTGGACTTCTTAAACTTTCTAGTTTTATTTCCATGTACTAATGTTTTTCTGATGTTCTAGACAATCGACTGTTCTCTGCGTGACCTGTAAGTTTTGATGACTACAAGCTGTTCAAGGATTCAGGGGGAGTTACATCAACAATTATGTGCAATGACAATGTGTTTAAAAGTCAAGAAGTGTTGGGTTCACAAAAATGCCAAAGGAGGAGATTGTAAAGTCAAGCATTATTTAGTTGGCAATTTTTATGAACGGAGAAGACTTTGACATGAATTCATGTCAGGCGCCAAGTTCTTCAAGAACTTCGACATGAAGTAATGTCAATAAGACGTAGATTAAGAAAAACAACAACAAGGAAGTCCAAGATTAATTATGGTTGATCGAGCGAATATGGAAAGGTGATATTCAGCCGAATCCAATTACAAAAACGAAAAAAAAAATACGCGAATCCCAATCTAGATTCTATGTATTGTTTTAATTTGGTAGATTAAAACATAAAAGGAATAGAACCAATTAAATATGGTCTTTTCCTATTTAGAATTAGATTAGAACATTCTTTTTCCTTTTGTGATAGAATATAATATACAGAAATCAGAATCATAGAAGGAAAAGAAGAGTTATGGATCAGAGAGATCATGGATCCAATAGCTCTATAAATACAGAGCCTCATGGCTACATTCAGCATCGATTCAGGAGTTTTGACGCATAAGCATAAACGGGGAGTTTGACATTTTTGCACAGAAGAATCGACATAGAAGCTAGAGCCAAGATTTGAGGTTCACTCACATTGATCTACAACGACAACGACAACAACGATCGGGAGATCAAGAATAAAGGATTTTGTGTTTGGGACAACTTGAAAAGGTGCTGCCTTGTCTCACACTAGGATTAGGGTTTAGTAGCAAAAGGATTTTGTACTGTTAGCGGGCATTGTAGTGAATCTTTTCAAGTTGGGCAGAGCTGCCTCGCAGATGTAGGTGTCGGTGCACCGAACTGCATTATCAATTGATGCGTTCTTTCAATTCCGCATATTTGACATTATAAGTCTTTCTACCTGCAAGACATTATAATGTCCCGTACACAGTAACTGATAAATTGATCTAAAGTTGATAAATCGATCAATTCTAGGTAGACTCACGACTTCATAACAAATGTAGAAAAATGAATGAGATTTGGCATGCATTCTTTTGATGTACGTGTGGCCTGGATATGCATCGAGCTCTTATAATGACCAAGTTCTTTGGAAATCTATCTCTCCCAACCTCTAGCTCTTTCGTAGTGTATGCCGAATGATTTTCCTCGAACATGGGAAAAGTTTATTAAGACAATTAAGGTTAATGTTAATGGAATTATAAGAATAAAGTAGTTGGTAAGAATATTTATGTGATGTAATTCCAAATTATCAATTGTAACGCCATCAACGCACTCGTTGGCAAACAAAGGTGGTTGAGCCACCTAACCCCACTGAGTCTTCTTTGGAAGTCAGCTGTTTGGAGACTGAAATTTCTAAGCTAAAAGAGGATCTCAAGGCAATGGCGCGGGCTAAGGATGCAACTGAGTCTAATCTCCAGTCTGCGAGAGTCGCCACCCAAAGCTAGGCCCAAAGGATTGAAGAATTGGTGCGCCAACACGGCTTGTATGGTTGTCCACTGAAGCAGCGCTAACTACTCGAGCTGTGGAGGGACTTCTTCGTTTGTTGCCTCGAGATGAGTAACCTCTTGGAGAAGTATGGCCATTTAATCCATCGCTCTGAGCTTCATAAGCCGTGGGGGACGATCTTTGAATTGTGTGAGGATAAAGCCGAAAAATCCCTGTTAACTCGAGACTTCTTTCATCCCATAGCAGCGGAGGAATTGGCCATTTTTTGGGCTAATTCTAAATAGCGTAGAGTGCTAAAGATTGAGCTCTTGGCTAGGATGGGATATGCCGAGAAGATGATAACTTCAGAGGATTTACTAGGCATGATTACAACCATGTATCCTGACTTGGATTTTCTGGCCAATTCCTTCGAGACGCAAGTTTCGGTTCAAGATAACTCAGCTTCAGTCCAAAATAAGGAATCTGAGGAAAGAGCAACTGAGTCCCCGAGCGGGGAAAACACCGAAAAAGGGGAGCAAAACCCTCGAGGTGGTTCGCCTAAGAAATAGAAATTTGACTGGTATTAGGGGTACCTTTGGCAAGCCATAGGATACCTGTGCTCGTGTTGCCATTGGACAGGTGCTGCTCTCTGTTCTGTGCAAGAAATCCAATAGTTCCACTGCCCAGAAATCTCCGCGTCATGCAAAGTTCAAGTTTTCTGTTCAGTGTAAGGACTTTCATCTTTGGGTAGGGTCCATCCCTTCTATGTGATCAATTTTGGGGGTTGACTCCAAGTATCTCTCAGAGCAGGTTTCTCCTATATAGATTGAATATCATATTGGTGTAGTAACACCTTTTGATGTAACATCTAGTCTTGTAGACTTTGCTTAATTTCCCTCGAGATGATTGGCATTTGAACCTTATTATTCAAATAACTTATTATGTAAATGTAAGAACGTGTTTTCGAGCTCGTAACCAGGTTTTCAAAATAAAGTATAAAAGTCCTCGAGCATTTGTCCCGGGTTTCAAATAAAATGTAAGAGTCTTTGAGAGATTACTCAGTCTCAATAACTAGTAGGCATGCTGGTTTGTTGAGTTTGCACAAGATCACGCCTTCTTCATGTGGGGGTACTTTTATCTATCTTCCATGGTACCTTCGTAGATTAACTATGTTCTACATTAGGTATAGGATCGCCTTTTAAGGTCTCCAAGAGGTAACTTTCCCATGGATGAGATTCTAGCTAGGACCCGATAAGGGCCTTTCCAGTTCAGGGCTAGCTTCCCTTCGATTTTTTTCTTGCTCTTTTCATTTAGTCTCATGACCAGGTCTCCTTTTGCAAATGTTGTGCGACGAACCCGTCGGTTGTGGTAACGTTTAACTCTCTACTTGACTTTAGCTTCATAGATTGTTGTTTTGGCTCTTCTCTCTTTGAGAAGGTCCAAGTCTAGAAGAATGTTTTATTGATTAGCATTATCATCTTGAATTCCTTGCTCGTCTGTTTTGGCTGATGGGACCCCGATTTCGATCGGGATAACAATGTCCCTATACAGCAGACTGTAGGGGGTTTCCCATATACCTGTTGCTAGTGTTGTTCTTTGAGTCCATATGACACTTGGGACTTCATTGATCCAATTACCTTTTGCCCCTTGCACCTTTCCTTTGATACCGTTTACAATTGTGCGGTTGGTAACTTCTACTTGGCCATTGGCTTGAGGATGATGCACAGAAGTTAAGTCTTGCTGGATGCCATATTTTTCGCACCACTTCTTCAAGGTTTGTTGGCAAAATGTGGTCAATTTTCAGTAATTATGTGCTTAAGAATGATGGATGTCTAGAACCCTCGCTTAATCATGTACCCAGCTCACGAACTGATCTGCAAAACAAAGCCTCGGGTGTCCCGAGGGTAAACACTCCGATGCTCAAGTTAGTATGATGCGTAAGGCGTATTGTATGTAAGATAATAGATAGAGAGGTTTACCAAACCTTCGGTATTTATATGCCTACAATCCGTAGATCACCAAGATAAGTAATTATGGTATGAATACAACTCTTATGGAGATAAAATTTGTATTACAATGTATAAAAGAAGTGTATTTCGGTCATGGTTATGTTCACCATGTTTAGGAGGATGTATATTCCTTGTAGAACATTCATAATATAAGCATTCCTTATAAGGATTAGGATTGATGGACATGTGGATCCATCCTCCGTGTAACTCGAGCCCATGACCTTTCTCGGGCCTTGGTCCGAGACTGAATGAGGTCCGAAATACGAACTATGGACTTATCAAAGAATTCCATAAGACGTATGATATTTCACCACCAAAAGTTGATGACTGTTTTACCAGTCATGTTTGTTAGGGCTTCGGCCTCTACCCACTTTGAAAAGTAATCAATGGCCACAATGATGTATGAAATTCTATCGATCACAATTCTATAGTTCTAATACTACTTACTGCATTGATTATGTTTAAACATGCATGTAGTTTAAACATGAAAGTAAAGAACACCGGAATTGTTAACGCAGTTCGGTGTAATACACCTACATCTACGAGGCTTTTCCCAGTCTGAAAACCATTCACTAGATAATCAATATAAAATAAAAATCTTCTCACTTTTACCTATCTATGACTTATCCCTATTGTGAATTTGTGAACTCCTCTCATATGCCAGTTAGCAACTCCTCACTGCTATCAAGACCACCTCTCCCGAGGTTTCAAGGCGTGCGGTTTCCAAACTCTAGTGATGAACAAAGGCTGTTGAATGATCGACTCAAGGTTCTCCGATGTAAAGCTATTCTGAATGTATAATACTTTCTATGAAGTTTGATGATACTTCTCTTAGCGTGTATCTCTTTTTATAACTCTATCCAGCGTCTGTCTTCTAGCTGTACACGGAAGGATTTAGTCTTCATGCTATATTAAAATTTTATAGCTAGTCTGTAGGAAATATTCACTTTCCTTAATTCTAAAGAATAATACTAATCCTAACTAAATACAACTCATCATGGTTACCCTCTTGGGGTATGTGATTCAGCTCATAGTGTTGGAATTTCATCAGTAGAGGATTAACTGTCTTGAGGTATCTTTGAAGACTATATTCCCGAGTATCATATTCACCTCGGACCTATTGCACTACAATTTGCGAGTCACTAAAAATATCTAAGTCCTTAACTTCAAGGTCTCTTGCTAGCTTTAAACCCTCAGGGCTAGTAAAACTTCGCAAATGATTCTAAGACTCATACACTATACTATACATATTACGCTTATTGCCTTAAGAGCATTACTGACTTAATTCAGTGAAGTGTCTACCCCTCGGAAATCCCGAGAGTTTGTTTGGCAGGTCTGTAGGTGAGTTTATCGGATTAAGGCTAGCAGGTTCCGAACATCCATCAATGTCATCGTGTAATCCCATGATGTGATCCATCGCTCTTGCTAGTAAGATCCAGGCACGCCTATCCCAACAAGGGATCTATGCTCGAAGGGGCTGTTTGCATTGGTGACTGCCCCAAGTGCTTTCACTTCAGGGAGTTATAATGTGTAAAGACCCGGGTTCTGCGGATTATACTGAGGAATGAAAGAATATGCCGCATGCCCTGCATTTTGGGAGTGTTGTGACATGCATGTGGCTCTTGGAAAAAAATGCTTTTTGGAAGGTAGTATACCTGAATTTGCTGAGGAAAAGTCGTCTGCACAAAGGGACTTTGTGGAGGGATCCTTGCAACACATCACAAAACAATGTTAACTTACCCTTCTCAACCAATGTTTATTTTTAATTAATGTGACGGAACCAACATTTCTCAGTTGTTTAATTTAGGATAAACGTCGAGAAAATTTCAGATTCATTATTATTTGACATCAATTAAACATCTATTTTGATTTATTTAAAGATTGTTTCAGGTAAATTATTAGAATTAATTTATTTAATTATTCTTTTCAGTATGTGATTAAAGGTTGAAGCTAACTTTAAAGTGTAATGATATATTTTTCTATATTTTTTTGAAATAACATAAAATAAAATAGGATTAAGGCATATTTCATGTTCCCAAAAATTACATATAGATAAATAAAACAATGATAATTAATAGGGCTGGCAATTTGGAACACGACACGAAAACCCGACCTGAACCGAACACGAATTTAGTGTGTTTGGGTTGACACGAAACACGGCATGGGTCTATATTGGGTTAGACACGAGTGACCCGAAAATAAATGGGTTAGGTTCAGGTCAAACCCGTGGGTTGAATGGGTAACCTGTTTGACCCATATATTTAAGGTGTAATTGTGCAAATGATTGAAATTGCCTTCATAAATGCAAACAAATCCTCCAATTCCAAAATCTTTGAGATTATCCTACTAATTTATGATGAAATTGAGAGTTAATTTTGTAATTCTTGATTTAATTTCCATATGACATTATCATTTGAGCTGCATAAATTTTAAAATTTAGTCTCATAATCAGTCCGGTTATTAATAAATGGGTTTCGTGGGTTGGGTTTGGGTAACCCGAATTTTTACTGGGTCGGGTTTGGGTCAAGATTCTGTGACCCGAAATATTATTGGGTTGGGTTTGGGTTTATCATTTCCAACCTGCCAACCCGCCGACACGAACCAGCCAACCCGCCAACCCGACCCGATTGCCAACCCTAATATTTAAGCCATACTCACCATACATTACTCGGGGCCGGGCCAGGGTTGGACCAGATGTGGTGCGAAGGGTGCCATTGCACAGGGCCCGAAAATTAGAGGGGTCTCAAAACTTGTTTTTAAAATTGTACTATATATGTATTTTAAAATTTTAATTTAGAAATGTAATTCAATTTTTTTGAAGGCCCTCTATTTTGTGAATTTGGACCTTCTAATTTTTAGAATAACCTTTTTTTTTTCATCAGTCTTCAGCATTTATTCTTATAATATATTAAATGATAAAATTTATATTAAATGATATAAAGGATCCAAAGGGGACTATTACTTCTCCTTAATTTAATCTAGCTAGTGTATATTTACAAATTGATAAAATTTGTGGGAGAAGAAGAAGAAAGGAAATTTGAGACATGTATAAGTGAATAAAGTTGATGGTAACATACAATTGAAGGTAATTTTGAGCCAGTTTTTTTTATTAAACATATGTAACTTCAATTACAAGAGTACCATTACTACTGGCAAGGAGGACAACACTTGCACTTGCCCAAAAAACCTGTACATATGCCACCGCTACATTTTTGATCGACGCAAGCTTTTCTACACGTTTCATTATAAACGCAAGCTCCGAAAAAATTTGCTGGTATAGTGCATGCTTGGGATTCCACACCAACAATAACATCTTCATCTGCAATTTTTATAAAAATCAATCAATTTTATAATTATTGATAGAAATAAATATCTACCGTTTAAATTGTTAGAATTAGATATTTTGTAAATTTGGTTTACTAGTACATTAGTTAGAAGCACAAGCTATGTATATTTGATAGGGATTCCACATTTCATAATAACAAACGAAAATACATAGGAAATAATATAAAATTCATTTTTCAAAGAATAAATAATTTAGGAAGTGTATTCCAATATTTTCTTAAATATCAACTTTGTGAAATTCATTCTTCATATTTAGGGGGAAAAGAAATAGTCATTCTTCTTTCTTCAATGAAGATTTAAGGAAAAAGTTGTTAAGAGAAAGGCATAATGTGTAATTGATGCAATTTGAAGTAGAGAGTACAAAAGAAAACTCACAAGTTACCAAGATGAGAACCAGCATGAACATGATTGCTGTAGAATTTTTCATCTTTTTTATTCTTCAACTTAATATTCTTACAGTGGGTGTTATAATTATGAAAGAAGATTGGTGATGAGAAAATCACAAAAGAATTACACTTATAAATAGTGATGGATGGGAACAAAATAGTAACAAAGGTATAAAGAGGAAGTTAATGTTTTATAAGTAGGGGATCAATTGAGATATATAGTATTTAAAAACTTTGTACCAGACAATCATTCAAGATTTGGATGTTTTATCTTTGCATATTTTATCTTTATGTTACCCATTATTTACCTTTTAAAAAATCTAAAACATATTTCTGTTTTTCCATTCATGGCACTTGCCTGAATTTGAACACGTTTTCTTTTTATTTATATATTTTATTATTTATTTATGGTATTGATATATATTTATTTACCAAATTTACATCGTTTAAACTGATAAATACTTCATTATATTTAATTTATCAACCTCATTTTAATTTGCACCAGCCTCAAATTCTGTCCGAGGTAATTACTATGTACATATATCATCACGGTTTTTATTTTGGTTTAATTGTTTCTTATATTTCTTGGTTGATGTTTATGGGATATTTTTTGAATTCTTCTTCTCCAGCCTGAGGTAATTAAGCACCGACGTCTAGAGTCTCGAATTTTACTTCGCCGATCCTTAATGTTCATATATATCCTCACGAAATTTATTTTTATTTTGGTTGAATTGTGCAGAATTTAAATAATTTCAAGTTAAAAAAAACTCTCCTCTCTTTCTTAAATGCTCTCTAGAATTTTGTACTAATACTATTCATTATCCCTAAATTCTATGTACTTTTTCTCTTTTTCTGACCAAACCTCGCCGATAACGTATCTTCAACGGTAATAAACGGCAACTTCCATGGCGGCGCCGCCGCAGCCCCGCGGCGGCAACCCCCCAAACCGCTCATTTCTGCAAGCTTTAACCACTAGGCCTTCCCCACTCTCTGATGTACTCCCTTCCAACCCCGAAATTGTTCCAATCGGAGAACAAAAAGGAAAAATTGCATGCATCGTTTCGCCGGAACAGGCAAATCAACTTGCAGTCCACTACCAGAATGCCTTGATAGGCAAATTTGAGCGAGGAAAACCGGCAATGGAGACCCTGAATGAAGCTTTCAAGTCGATTGGTTTCTCGTCGAGTTTTCAGCTTGGATCTATAGATTATCGGCATATCCTCATCCGGTTTCAGGACCAGGAGGATTACCAACGATGCTGGCTCAAGGGGCAGTGGAATCTAAAGGGCTTCCCTATGAAGGTTCTCAAATGGACAACAGATTTTACTCCTGGTACAGAATCTTCTATAGTTCCTATTTGGATCACTATACAGCATGTTCCTGTGTTTTTCTATAACTCTGCTATGATAGAATTCATTGGGAATCGTGTTGGTAACTTTATCAAGATGGATTCTGCCACTGCTGCACTCACAAGGCCCTCAGCTGTGAAGATGTGTGTTGAGATTGATTTGTGAAAGAAGCTGCACACTGAGATTACAGTAGGAGTTGCTGGTTCAACCATTGATCTGGAAATTGAATATGAGCCAATTCCTGCTTATTGCTATCACTGTAGAAAGATAGGCCACTTATTTGAAGATTGCAGAATAGCTCATCCAAGAGACAATGATGATTGGAAGAAGCAGCACCCTCATTCAACCTCCTCCCAAGCCCCCAAATTTCCAGCCCCTGCCCCCAAACTAACCCTTCAGTATAGACCTATATCAGTCCCTAAACTCTCCCAGCCAAGTCCTATACCTACTACTACACATAGTCCCCTCAATGGAGAAACTTCTGGTACCTCAGCAAAGGAAAAAGCAAGACTCATTGCTGCTCAGGAACTCCATAAGAAGCAGTCTTCCTTGCAGCCAGAAGAACCTCCAAACATGAATAACTCCCATCCAGTTATTGCCATTTCAGAAGATGGATCCACTGAGGCTGAACCTAACCCCCCAGTCAATGACACATCAGACACCATTTTGTAGTGGAGGCCTAAAACCAGAAGGACCAGCTATGCCAAAGATGACCTTAGCATCAACAGCAGCAAACACCCTAGCCCCTCTCATTTTTCTACTGATAAATTGATCTTTCATTCTCAGGAGAAGAACAGGTCAAACAGATTCCTTCCCCTCCAAGACCAAAATGCTGTGAATGTAGAGGAAGAAGAGATGGAAAATGTTGGAAATGCAGAACATGGAGACGTGGAAAATGCAGAAACAATTCTGGATAAAAAGAACCAGGAATCTGAACCCTCACAGATTGATGCAGCTTCCACTGACAATATTTTGCTAAAAGCTCAGTCTACAAAGCCTCAGGTGAGCACAACACAGGTGAGACAATCTTCAAGGCTCCTTGCTAAGCAATCATCTGCAATTAAACTCAGAACCTACTTTACACAGCTAAACCAGATCATGTCTGGTTCAGCTACTAAAGGCTCTCCAAATGCTTTTAATGATTGTTAAAACCCTTAAAATTAAATTCCTAGTTTGGAATATTAGGGGCATGAATACATCAATTGAAAGACTAGAAGAACTACAAAAAATTCATCAATTTGATCTGATCTGTCTAATAGAGCCTATGCATGAATCTCATAAATGTGTAGACTTTGCTGCCTCTCTTAAATTCACTACTTGCTTAGCTGCTACTAATGAAAGAATATGGTTGATGTGGAATGATAGTCTTAAGATCAATCTTGTTCAGGACAATGTTCAATTTCTACATGTATCTATTTTCAGCACCACACTAAATGATAAGATGGAGTCTGTGTTTGTGTATGGCCTTAGAACTAGAAAAGAAAGGGAAACCCTGTGGTCTGATCTAGCAAAAATAAATTACCCTGAGACAATATTTATTGGGGATTTTAATGCTATAGCCTCAATTTCAGAATATAAAGGGAGATCCACTCCCAACCTGAGGAGTATTAGAGAGTTTTAATTTTTTATTGATAGCATGCCACTTGAACATATAAACACTGTTGAAAATCTCTTTACTTGGACTAATGGGAGGTATAAAAATCAATTTGACCTTATCCAGAATGGTAGGACTAAAACACCAACTATTCAAAGGTTAGATAGAGGTTTATGCTCTCCACTATGGAAATTAAAATTCCCCGACTCTTCTATATTAATCATGAACAAGGAAAGCAGTGATCACTGTCCCATGCTTTTATGTATAGGTAGCAAATTAAATTCATCACCAAGACCTTTTAGATTTATCAACACCTGGTTTAAAAGGGACACTTTCCTTCAGGTTATTCAAAATTGTTGGTCTGCAAACATTCAAGAGTCTGGCATGCTTAAATTTTACCTAAAATTGCTCAGACTTAAAAAGGTTTTAAAAAAATGGAACATAGATGTATTTGGAAATGTTCATCAAAATGTTATTCATGCAGAAGAAAATCTTAGACTGCAAGAAATTGCCTATGATTCTGATCAGAGTGAAACAGAACTGATTAGACTCAGACAGGCTAAATCTGATCTTTCTAGGGTTATTAAGGAACAAAAACATTTTTTTCAAATACAAGGCAAAAATTAAATGGCTTAAAGATGGTGATGATAACTCTAAATATTTTCATAACTCTGTGAGGGAAAAAAAGAGCAGAATGTCTATTACAAAAATTTTGAACTCTGCTGGTGAGTGGATTGATGAGGAGTCTGAACTGGAGTCAGAGGCTGTGTCCTTTTTCTCCAACCTTCTCTCATCTGACAAGGAACCAGACCCTGATTTCTACTCTCATTTTCTGTCTCAAATCCCTAAATTAATTTCATATGAAGATAATTTAGAGTTAATAAAACCAGTGTCATTAATTGAGCTTAAACAGATTGTCTTTTCTCTGAACAAACAAAGCAGCCCTGGTCCAGATGGCTTTACTACTAATTTTTATATGAAAGCATGGGACATAATTCACCTAGACTTGCTTTATGCTGCAAATGATTTTCTTTCCAGCTCTATAATTCCTAAAGGTATTAGTAGTACATGGATTGCTTTAATTCCTAAAATTGATACTTCCTCATCTTTTAGTGATTTTAGGCCAATTAGTCTCTCCAATGTAGTTAACAAAAAAATTTCAAAAATATTGATGGAGAGATTTAAGCCTTTTATGCAAAAAATAATTTCCCCTCACCAAACTGCTTTCCTTAAAAATAGAGACATAGCTGACAATGTGCTATATGTTAAGGAAATGCTTAGATTTATAGATAGGAAAAGTAGGCATCCTAATTGCATCTTGAAACTTGATTTAAGAAAAGCTTTTGACAGGGTTTGCTGGAAATTCTTATCCAGTGTGCTTATAAAATTTGGATTTCATGGTAAATTCATTTACTGTGTTATAAAAAACTTGTCTCAAGCATGGTTTTTTGTTTTGTTAAATGGTGCACCTGTAGGATTTTTTAATGCATCCAGAGATATCAAACAAGGTGATCCCCTCTCTCCCTTTCTCTTTAATATTTTCTCTGAGGCCTTTACTAGAAGCTTGGCCTATATTTATGAGATTGGTAATCTCCAGTACTATAATTTGCCAAATGCAGCTGAGAAAATATCCCATCTTACATATGCTGATGACACTATCATTTTTATGCTTGCTAGTAAACCTAATTTAATAAAGATGAAAGCATTTTTATCTGTATTTGAATCTGTCTCTGGACAGAAGATAAATTATGATAAAAGTGAGTTTTATATTAGTAAGCATGCAACTCAGTCAAAAATCACAGAAATAAAGCATATTTTAGGCATGAGAAAAGGACTGTTTCCATTCAGATATCTGGGTGTGCCTATTTTTAAAGGCAGAATCAAAAATGTTTACTTCCAGCCTGTACTAGAAATGATTGATAAAAGATTGAATAATTGGAAAAATAGGTGGTTGTCACAGGGTGGTAAGATGATATTGATTCAGTCTTGTTTATATTCTTTGCCTCAGCATATATGGACTGTGATGGAGCCTACAGTGCATATCATTAAATTAATCAGAAGAAGGATTTCTGTCTTTTTTTGGGGTTCAATTGATAATAGGCCAAAAAAAACTTGGAAAAAATGGAATGATTTATGCTTTCCTATATCAGAAAATGGCCTTAATTTCAGAAATATTTCCACTATAGTAAAGACTTTTTCAGTCAAATTATGGTGGAAATTTCAGAATGCAGCTGCTCCCTGGACCTCTTTTTTTGCTTCTCTTCCTGTGACTTTCAAAAACTCTCACTGTTGGAAGCGTATTTGTAAAATAAATTCTTTTGCTGAGAGTCACACTAGAGTAATACATGGTAATGGAGCATGTAACTTTTGGAATGCTAACTGGACAGGTTCAGGTCCTCTATGTGATATCATTGATCCCCTGAACACAGAAATCCCATCAGACTGTAGCCTCTTTTATTCATAATAAGCAGGAATATCTGAATCAGATCTCACATTTTATTGATACCCCTCTTTTATCTTATCTACAGGAGTCCTCTCTAAAACCTCACAGGGAAGACAAAATCATATGGATGCCTGACAATAAAGGAAGCTTTTCTTATAAAGCTACCTATAACCTGCTCAGACCTAAAAGAGGCACTTCTATGTCCTTGGAAAAAAATTGGAACAAGAGAATTCCAAAAAAAATCTCAGTCTTCATGTGGAAGGTAATGAACTCCATCTTACCTTTTGATAATGTTCTCTGTTACTATGGTTTCAATATAGTGTCCAAGTGTTGTTTCTGTGATCAGTGTGACACATTGGATCACAGTTTTAATGAGTGTCATATTGCCTTAGAGGTCTGGTCTGGTGTAAATGCATTTGTCAATATAGTCACTCCATCTTTTAACACTATTTGGAGTAGAATTAGTTATTACCTTAGCAGACCTGGTTTTACAAAGATACACTCTATACTTATCCATAATGTTGTACTTTTCACATGTTGGTGCATCTAGAAGGCCAGAAATAGATTTATTCATGAAGAAATTGCACCACACACTAGTCACATTATAACTGAGATTAAGTCTCTTGTTTTCCTCTCCTTTGCTGCCAGGCCTTTCTTTATTTCATCCCCATTTGACATTGAACTGGCTTCAAATGGATACTTCCCTAAGCATCTTAGGCCTCCTAAACCTATAATCTCTGTGCTTAAATGGTCAAAGCCTGTGGGGGGATTTAAATATAATGTTGATGCTTCATGGAAATCCCCTCTGGGCAATACTGGTCTGAGTGTAGTGGTTAGAAATGAAGTTGGTAATTTAGTATTTGCTCAATGCATTTACACAATATCACAGTCACCATTGCATGTAGAAATTTTGGCTATTGGCCTAGGCATCTCAGTTGCTTCTCAGTACAGTAGTCAAAAAGCTATTATTGTTTCAGATTGTGCAGAGGCAGTTAAAATGATTTTGGATCCTCACCTGGCTCACTGGAAATTTTTTAATCTCATTGATGAGGCACATCAATCTTTGCATGATTCTGTTTTATCATTCTCCCCTAGGGAAACAAATCAAGTCTCTGATTCACTTGCCAAACATGCTTGTAACTCAAAAACTAGTTCTATTTTCAGACATCTATCTCAGTTACCTGTTGAAGCAAGAGGCTTATTAAACTTAGACAAGATGGAATTAGCTTCTGTTAGGATTCATCCCCCTTAGATACAGCTGCTACGCTCACTCTTTGTTACCTTGTTTCTTTGCAGATCTCCACCAGATTCAGATCAGATAACCAGCTACAAGCTTCACCACTATTATACCAGTTACTACACCTCTTGACCTCACTGACCTGCCTTTACTACTATATTTCATGACTCAAAGAACTTCTTCTTGGTGCCGCCTTGTGTTTTGAATTTTCAATTCACTAATAGGCTCTGAGAATTTTTGGTTCTAGTAGTCAATTTTCCTAGTTAGTACTTGTATAGGTTCCACATTTTTGGAAGCTTCCTAGCTTCATGGCTATGTGTTGAGCCGTTAGGTCTTTATTCTTTTGCCTCTCCACTTCATGTAGTGGGAGTGAGAAAACTACAACCAAAATCCAATTTTGGTTTTATTTATTCGGTTTGGGGAGCCAAATATATTCCCCCCATCCTTTGGATGGTTATTCTAAAAAAAATAAAATAAATAATTTCAAGTTATTACATGATTTTAGGTTTTGTGGTCGGAATTCTAAACTTAAGTTTTCATGAATCTAGAAGAAACTTTCCTGAATTGTTAACCAGTTTAGTATATATCAGGATCATCCTGGTATAGGCAATATCAGACACCAATTCAATAGCGACAAGTCATGTTTAACTAATTTATGATTGAGTCCATATTAAATCTTTACCCAGACGGGTTTAGACTTCTAACTTATGGTTTTAGAAATTTACTAAAAAAATTTAATCAATTAAAATATTACAATTGTACATTTATCATTCTCTTATTAGTGCATGGTAAGACTTTATCAGGATCATCCGGATGAATATTATTCTTATAACATATTTAACATTAAATTTAGAAGAAACTTTCTTTTCAGGACCGATTGACACCGATGATAAGGATCACGGTAAAGAAGAAATATCATCTTCTAATAGGGGTGTTCAAGTGTTATTACCACTACTACAATGGGGTTAATGCAAGACACAAATTTAAGGCATTTGAGGGCAGCGCTTTTTTTTCCGCCTTACTACACAGTTGCGAACTCGCAAACAGCTCAAGCAAACAAAAAAAACAAAATTAAGACGTAAGGAACCAGTTAAAGGCGGAAGTACGTATTGACGTGAATATATTTTAATATAAGGCGGTAAAATATTTTCTAGACTTAAATTAAATCAGTAGTAACGAAATCGCTACCACTGAAGTAAGGCATACGATATTCTTGCGAACTCGGAACAATAAATCGTAAGTATTAGGTTTAGTAACTTTATGCGTTGCGATATCGTAAGTTACATAGATTGTAATTTGTTGCATGCGTTTATGTGTTAAGACGTTGCAACTGGATTGCATCTTAATTTAGTAGCTACTTGCGATATCGTTTCTGCACACTCAAACATGAACTACATTTCAAGTGTGTGTGAGTGAATGATGGCGATATCGCTAGACACACAGATATCCATGCGTAATATTTGCGAAATCGGTAGAGACTCGCTTACAGTCACATTTTTATTAAGAAGTGGTCGTTTAAACACAAAAAAATAGAATTTGTAAAGGGTTTATGAGGTGGGTATTGGCGGATTCAGAAATGGATGATTAGTTTCAATTTGCTCGAAGGTCGGACTGTAGCCTTGTTGGATTAGGTACGTCAATACATGCGTTATGTGTTGTATTTCTCTTGATTTTGGTAGGTTATATGTATAATTTTTTTATGTTGGTTGGTTTATTGTGTGTTTTGTGTTAACTCAGTGTGTAGTTTATCATCGGAAGTCAGTGGGTTAGTTGTATTGTTGAAGGTTCTAGGCCCTTGTGTAGCTGTTTGTCTGATTTGTGAATTATGGACCGCGAAAGAATAATGAGGGGGAATGCTCGATTATCGAAGGAGTATTTAGATTTGGTTGAACATTTCTTAGATGTTGAGTTGCGACATTCTAGACAGAATAGCATAGGAGGGGTTAGATGTCCATGCAACAAGTGTAGAAACAACGCCATATTTGAAGATATTGCTGTAGTGCGTGAGCATTTAATTTGTATGCGGTGAGTCTAGATGGAAAAAGAAGGCGGGAAAGGTCGAGGTATGTGGAGAAACAGTGACAACATTGACAAAGCAAGGTGCTGCTAAGGTGATGTGGTACATGCCCTTGAAGCCGAGAATGACGCATTTGTATGCTAATCCAGTTGATGCAAAATTGCTAACATGGCATGCCGATAGGGTTCGAGAGGAAGAAGATATTATATCTCACGCTTCTGATGGTGATCAGTGGAAGAAGATGGATGCTATGTACCCTGAATTTTCTAATGAACCTAGACACGTGCGCTTAGGACTATCTACTGATGAATTGAAAACTAGAAAGGATTTAGTCAATCTTGGCATAAGGACGTCACTTGCTCCCGTGCAAGAAGAAGTAGGTACGACATATTAAATGAGGATCTTGTTACACTGCGGTATCGTAACAGATTTCTAGCGATCCGCATGTTTGTTGTCGCAACAAGTCTCGGCTACATTAATTTTCCAATGTAGCGAATTCGCAACTATATGAACTAGCGATCCGCAAGAGGCTGTCGTAACTACATAGTATACCAGGTTTTTGGTATTTGCGTTTACTGGTTACGAGTTCGCAAGAAGCAAATGAAAATCATAGTTACGTTACTACTTGCGGGTTCGCAAGTTCAGAGCAAGGCGTATGCCCCATCATCCAAGGCGGAAATATACGCCTTCAACCCAAAAACATCTAAGGCGGAAGAGGAACCGCCTTAGATTATTTTTCTCATTTAAGTCACAACCATCCAAGGCATTTGTTTTCTGCCTTAACACATGAAGGATGTATTGCCTTAAATGACTTGATATTCTAGTAGCGCCCTCATTTCAAAATTATCCGCGGGACGGGGCCGGGCAAATTATCCGTGGATTCGGGCGGGGTAGATTACCTATGGAGCGCGGATAATTTATGGATCAATCCAATTAAGTAATATATTTTATTAAATCTATAAAATTGTATATTTTATATATTATTTAATATTAGGTTGGTTGTGTCACGCGATACACGTGGCGTTCTTAATTATCAATAATAAACAGTAACATTTATCACATATTTTTAAGAGAAATTCTCTGGAGAGACCGTCTATATATAGACCAAAGACTATATAGTAATGGTATGGTAAAATAAAACAAGGAGGTCCTTAATTGTAATTTACCCAAACTAGTTATTATTCAAGTGCTAAAACTATTCACGCGCACTATTCACTGGTTCGTTACTACTCATTAAACTGCACTATTCACTGATCCCTCACTATTCACTGGGCTGCACTGTTCATTGGGATGCACCATTCATTGGACTGCACCAAACCTCACATCTGCCATACATTCCTCAAACAGACCAGAACATGAGAATTTTAACACATGAGGTCCACATTATAGGCAGAAATATGAACATGAACATCTAAACATGCTACCCTAATCAATTTTCACACACCAAACATCACATCTGCCCATTTATGCCTCAAACAGACCAGAACATGGATATTTTAACACATAAGGTCCACATCATAGGCAGAAACATGAACACGAACATTTAAACATGCTACCCTAGCCAATTTTTACACACCAAACCTCGCATCTGGCCATTCATGCCTCAAACAGACCCAGGTTAGCGTCCGGTTTAGTAAATAATACCTCCGGCTAGGGTTTCCGATATCGTAATGTTACCCGGAACTACCTATTTTCCGCTACCATTTCACGGCGGCCGGATTACTGCCCGCACCGGAATATTTCCCGGCTACC
The DNA here is from genome assembly GCA_948330725.1 of Sherardia arvensis. Lineage (NCBI taxonomy): Eukaryota > Viridiplantae > Streptophyta > Magnoliopsida > Gentianales > Rubiaceae > Sherardia > Sherardia arvensis. The sequence continues at coordinate 33,283,807 of OX415239.1, forward strand.
CGTCCGGGTCAGTAAACATGTACCTCCGGGTCACCGTCCGGCTTCGTAACGGCCGGTGAAGCCTCCGGCTAGTAGCGGGTGTTTACGAGTCCGGAAATGTACTCGTCTGGGGAAGTTTCCGAACTCGTAAACGTTACTCGGCGGTTTCAACCGCCGAGTAACGGTGGCGCCAATTGCACGGCGCCACCAAGGACGGCGGTTTTGGAACACGGAACCGCCGTGTTCCTGTGCTGATTCCACTAGTGGCTGCTAATCCGGTCTTCCATGAGCGAACGAAGCATATTGAAGTTGATTGTCATTTTGTTCGTGATTTGATTCATTCTCGTGAGATAGTTGCTCATCATATTCGTACTACTGAGCAACCTGCTGATCTTTTTACCAAGGCACTTGGACGCCGTACATTTCAGGATTTGATTGGGAAGATGGGCATTCGGGATCCTCATACTCCATCTTGAGGAGGAGTGTTAAGGAAAGAAGATGTTTGTTTTCTATATAAATTAGTATTGTATATGGAATATATGTTAGACTATCCTTTTCCTTTTGTAATTATGTTATTGTATATTAAACCCACATCGGTAGATTCGATAGCTAGGTAGACATAGCTTCCCTATATAATGTAAACTTTCTCTTGAATACACACACACACGAATTTACCCGAATATCTTTGATACAATTCTTCAATTCTACAGTCTGCCATTAGAAGATGGTTAGATGACATGCATCTCGTGTTTTAATTAATTCCACTTGATTACATTTTATAAGATTTTAAAATTATATAATTAATCAAATCAATTGAAAATTAGAAAATAATTACGAGAACGGGTCTAGTTGAATAAGAATGATACGTATTTAATCAACCAAAATTGTAAAATAACATACAATTTGATAAAGAAATAAAATTATGGTATGATTGGGAGAAAATTCCAAATAAATACAATTAAAAATAAAATTACAAAATTAACCACTAATTAAATCCTAATTCAATCGTAATTAAATACACTATGAAATATTGTATTCTTATTAGGGTGTGATTTTTGATAATATTTTTGAAATACGAAGTTCTTATATATGTATTAAATAAATTATATATTTATAAACTAGATTCTGTCTGAAGTTTAAACTGGTTTATGATACTATGAAGTATGAAGTAGGAGAGAAAGTCTGCTAAACAAGAATACTACCTGTAGTATCATAAAAAAATTTATGGACCAATGGGTAGTTATTATTTTATGGGTCATGGATTTTTTACTCAATATTATCCATACTTTTGTCCGGCCCCGTCCCGCGGATAATATTATTTGCCCCGCCCTATGTATATATTTTAAAGAGGGACGGGACGTGATGGGTACTTAGATCGATCCACGGGTATCCTCATATATGCACACCCCAGTCTCCTAGAGTCTCTTGTATCACTGCTTGCCTCCACCTCCATCAATACTTAGTATCTTTTTCGATTTTAAAAATTGTTAGCGTATTTCTTTTGATATTTGCATAGCAAATTAACCTTTGCGATCTTTTTCTTTTCATTGAAGTTATATATATATATATATATATATATTTGTATATTTCGATGCTTTATACATATGGTATTCGTATATTTCGATTTCTATATACATGTACGGAAATGCATAAACCACGTCATTTTTTGTATTACTATATATATCTAAATCTCTCTGTAGAGCTCCGCCACCCTATGAACTAATTCATATAATAATGCACTAAAAATTCATCATGAACTAGCTCATTCAAATGTAAACATAATTGTTAAGGAAAGAAAATGTTTGTTTTCTATATAATTAGTATTGTATATGGAATATAGGTTAGACTATCCTTTTCCTTATGTAATTCTGTTATTGTATATTAAACCCACATCGGTATATGTGATAGCTAGGTAGACATAGCCTCCCTATATAATGTAAATATTCTCATGAATATTAACACACAGTTTTATCGAATATCTTTGATACAATTCTACATGGTATCAGAGCCTTCGATTCTCTCAAGTTAAAAAAAAATTACGAGTCCTTTTCTTCCGCCGCCGCCGCCGTGAAACTCCGTTGTTGACGGGAGATCCCTGCCGCTGTCGTCGTAACCCTAAAATTCTTGCTCTCTTTCCGTCATCATCATGGACCCAAATCTCGTCAACATAGAAGATCCCGCCGCTGCCGACCTCGCCGCCGCCACCGACCACGCCGCTGCCGCCGCTGCCGCCGCCCCCGCCCCCGCCGATCCTGCTACTGTACCTCCTGATGTCGTAAATCCTGATGCAGTCAACCATGGTCCGGTCAACTCTGGCCCGATCAACCATGGTCCAGTCAACCTTGGACACTTCCTTATCGGATTGGACAGCTCTTACAATACTCTGCGTTCTCACATCTGGGCACAAGAACCTTTGCCACCGCTGAATCGTGTTTATGCCCTTGCCATTCAGGAGGAGCGCCAAGTCATAATCATGAGTAACCGTGCCTCTTCATCGACCTCCGACTCTATGGCGTTTGCTACTCGCCGACCTCCGAATGCTCCCGCTCGTTAGCCTGCTCGATCTTCCCCTGCTAACTCTGGACGTTTGTCTGCCGCTGCTCCAGCTCAAGTCTCTGCCGCCGCCACTGATCGTCGTTCACTGACATGTTCCCACTGCCAGAAAAAGGGACATGATGCCAACTCCTGCTTTCAACTGATCGGATATCCGGATTGGTTCCTGGAGCAGCGAGCCTCTCGTTCTGCCAATCCGCGCGCTCGCGTTTCGCAAGGTGTGCCGTTTGCTGGTTCAGTTCCTGCACCGGGTGCCTCTCCTACTGATGCCGTCATCACCGACATGGATCGCCAAGCTCTAGGACTGGCTCTATCGAATGAACAGTGGAGTGTTGTTCAGAATATGTTTTCAAAGATGAATTTCAACAATACCGGTAAGACTACTCTACCTTGGGTCCTTGACACGGGCGCCTCTTATCATATGACTGGTAATCGAGATATTCTCCAACATATTTGCCTACAACTGTGGAAGTCGTATTACCTGATGGCTCTATATCTACTGCTTATTATCATGGAACCTTATACTTTGGCGATATTATGCTCCCTAATGTCTTATTTATTCCGGAACTTCGTTGTAATCTGTTGTCTTTTGCTAAGTTAACTGCCGCTTTAAAATGTCTAGTCTTACTCACCGAAAATATATGTATTTTCCAGGATATCAGCACGAGGACGGTGATTGGCGCGGGTAGTCAACAAGGAGGGGTTTATTGGTTGCGACGTTTGGGTTCTCCTCTACCATCTTCGCGATCTCTGTGTTTGTCTGCTGCTGTTCCGTCGTTCGAGTTGTGGCATCGTCGTTTTGGCCATCCGTCTGATTCCGTGCTTTCCTCCATTCTAGTTTTAGCTTCAAGTCGTCATAATAAAGCTGCTCCCTGCTCCACATGTCATCGAGCAAAGCAGACTAGAAGTAGTTTTCCTTTGAACTCTAAGAAAGCTAGTCGTTCTTTTGATATTATTCATTGTGATGTTTGGGTCCTTATAGTACCCCTTCAATTAGTGGAGCAATTTCTTTTTTAACTATTATTGATGATTTTTCTAGAGCGGTTTGGGTTTACTTATTAGTTAGTAAGTCAGAGGTCTCTTCCAAGCTTCAAGAGTTCTTCGCCCTGGTTTCTACCCAGTTCAACCGGAAGATTAAATGTGTAAGAGAAGATAATGGCACTGAGTTTCTACCGCTTCAATCATACTTCGCCGAAAAGGGTGTTCGGTTTGAAACTTCAGCGGTTTACTCACCTCAACATAAAGGTCGTGTGGAGCATAAGCATCATCACATTCTCAACGTCGCTCGTGCTCTCATGTTTCAAGCCAGCCTTCCCGTCGAATTTTGGAGCGATTGCGTCCTAGCAACGGTTTATTTGATCAACCGAACGCCGTCTCCATTGCTGAACAATCGCACTCCGTACCAACTCTTGTATGGTCGTGTTCCAGATTTTGGCAACTTGAAGGTTTTTGGATGCTTATGTTTTGCTACTCGTCTCCCTCGACCCCGTGATAAGTTTGATTCAAGGAGCCGAAAGTGCGTGTTTCTTGGATATTCGATGGATAAAAAGGTTTGGCGTGTTTATGATCTAGATGAACGGACGGTTTTTGCAAGTCGGGATGTTGTGTTTTACGAGTATTGTTTTCCTTTTGCTTCACCGGAACCGCCGAAATCGCCGAACCCAAGTCCCGGGTACTTTCCTACGATTTTTGACGATGATTTGCACGATTTGCATGAATTGCATGGACCGGCCATGCATGAACCGGACATGCATGGCCCAGACCCGGTTGGACCAGCAGTGCATGGACCGGCCATGCATGAACCGGACATACATGGCCCAGACGCGGTTCACCCGGCTGGAACGAGTGGCCCAGGTCCAACCATCGTGCGTGAAGATCCACTCGCGCATGAAGCGCGTGGACCAACGCAAACAGACACGCGCCCTCGCCTGGCAGAGTCCGCGTCTTCTTCGCCGGCGCCTGCCTCGCCGGAGAAGTCTCTGCCTTCTTCACCGTCCACACTGATTCCCTCGACGACGATGTCCTCACCGCCGACTGCTTCTCCGTCCGCTGATCTCCGCCGTTCGGTTTCCAGTCCGTCGACTGCTTCGTTGTCTGCTCCGACGGAAGTACCTTCTGCTCGGCCGATTGTTCCGCTCAGCTCTACCTCCCAGTTGCTGCCTGACTCTTCGACCACTGATGACGATGATCGTCTTCCCTCCGACTCCGACTTGGTCCTGTATTCGTCGCCTCCACCGGCTCGTCCGCCAAGTACACGTGTTCGTCATGCTCCATCTCGATTCAAGGATTATGTTCTTGCTGCTTCTGCAAAACCAATAAACCCTACTCCGTCTGTTGCTCCTTCATCCTCACCGCCCTCAGGTATTCGCTACCCACTTGCTGATTATTATTCCTGTCATAATTTTTCGGTTGCGCATTCTAGTTTTTTAGCTGCAGTTACACCTGGCTCAGACCCTACTACGTTTTCCGAGGCCTCACGTTTGCCTCAATTGCAATTGGCTATGGCTGCTGAGATTAATGCTCTTGAGCTGAATAAGACTTGGACTTTATCGTCTCTTCCTTCTGGCAAGCGAGCTAGTGGTAGCAAATGGGTGTTTCGTAAGAAGTATAATTCGGATGGTTCTGTCGAACGCTACAAGGCTCGGTTGGTTGTGCTTGGCAATTGCCAGATTGAGGGAACTGATTTTACCGAAACGTTTGCGCCAGTTGCTAAGATGTCATCGGTTCGTTTGTTTTTAAGTGTTGTTGTTATCAAAGGTTGGGAGCTTCATCAGATGAATGTGCATAATGCTTTTCTGCATGGTGATCTTGAGGAGGAGGTCTATATGAAGCCCCCTCCTGGCTATGTTTTACCTGGTCCTGGTTTAGTTTGTAAGCTTCAGAAGTCGCTTTATGGGCTTCGTCAAGCTTCTCGCAATTGGTTCGCGAAGTTAGCTGAGGCTTTGCGATGCTATGGATTCGTTCAAAGTCGTTCTGATTACTCCTTGTTCTCTTTTTTGCGAAATGGTGTCACCCTCCATGTTTTGGTTTACGTGGATGATCTTGTGATTGCTGGTTCGTCTGGAGATGTCTTGTCTGCGTTTAAGAAATACTTGAGTTCTTGTTTTCATATGAAGGATCTTGGAGCATTGAAATATTTTTTGGGTATTGAGATTGCTCGTCGTTCTGATGGTATGTTTCTTTCTCAACGAAAATATACTTTGGATATTTTAGCTGAGACTGGTTTGCTGGGAGCCAAACCTGCTGAATTTCCAATGGAAACACAGCATAATTTGGCACGTGATGAAGGTCCTTTGTATGTTGATCCTTTGCAATATCGACGCCTTATTGGAAAATTCATCTACTTGACTATTACTCGTCCGGAGTTGAGTTATTCCGTTCATACCTTGGCACAGTTCATGGAAGCACCTCGAGTTACACATTGGCAAGCAGCTCTACGAGTTTTGCACTATCTCAAGGGTCACCCTGGTCAAGAACTGTTTCTTTCTGCTGCTAGTCCTTTACAACTTATAGGTTTTTGCGATTCGGACTGGGATGCTTGTCCGATTACTCGCCGTTCTTTGACTGGCTATTTTGTGACTCTTGGTGATTCTCCTGTTTCTTGAAAGACTAAGAAGCAACCAACGGTATCTCATTCGTCTGCTGAAGCGGAGTACCGTGCTATGGCATATGTTTGTTGTGAACTTATTTGGATGAAGTCTCTTCTCAAGTCGTTGGGTGTGTCCCATTCTCAGCCGATGAAGTTGTTTTGTGATAGCCAAGCTGCTCTACACATTGCTGCTAATCCGGTCTTCCATGAGCGTACGAAGCATATTGAAGTTGATTGTCATTTTGTTCGGGGTTTGATACAATCTCATGAGATAGTTGCTCATCATATTCGTACTGCTGAGCAATCTGCGATCTTTTTACTAAGACACTTGGACGCCTTACATTTCAGGATTTGATTGGCAAGATGGGTATTCGTGATCCTCATGCTCCATCTTGAGGAGGAGTGTTAAGGAAAGAAGATGTTTGTTTTCTATATAATTAGTATTGTATATGGAATATAGGTTAGACTATCCTTTTCCTTATGTAATTCTGTTACTGTATATTAAACCCACATCGGTATATGTGATAGCTAGGTAGACATAGTCTCCCTATATAATGTAAACATTCTCATGAATATTAACACATAGTTTTATCGAATATCTTTGATACAATTCTACAATAATTTTGTTTAATACTGTATGTGTACGTGTAATCCTTTGTATAGTTGGATGTGATTATTTTTATTGTTGTATGAGGTAATTTATTGCTTGAATGTGATAATCAACTGCTTTTGCCTTTTGAATTAGGTTCTTCGAAGTCTTCAAAATCCAACCTCTCAAATAAAATTTTCGGCAGTTGGGGACTCTAAAATATTAATCATTTCCACCGTTGAAGACGTGAAGATAGTTCTCAGTACGTTGTTCCTTACCGTTTTCTAGCCACACCGCCATCACGGAGGTTTGTAAATCTCTATTCTTGAAAGAGAAAAGAAGAAGAGATTGCTTAAAATCATTTTAATCAACACAATATGAAATGCCAAATAAAATGTTAATGCAAATTTCAAATTCGCTTGTTCTGGGATCTTCTCACAGCTCGAGGTGTGACCTGGACAACTGTTGGTACGTATATGCGAGGTAATATTGTATATTCAAGTAATTATATGATAATTTTTGTTACCTTATATGATATATAATTAACTTAGTTAACTAGGTATTCCAAATTATTAATTAATATTTATGATAATTAGTTTGTTATTAAACTCAGAATTTTTAATTGACAAAATATTTTTATTACATTTTTTTACTTTTCCTCTATTTACTCAATTGCAAGCCCTTAATATTTAGATATGCATAATTGAAAAGCAACATTTAAATAAATTTAAGATGATAAAAATGCTTTAAATAATCGCGATAAAGTTTAGCTAATAATAATAATAATAATAACAACAACGGGAAACTTGGAAGTCATGGACAATTTATGGTGAGATGATTTTTCCGCTGCCATGATTACCGTGCACGGAAAACTTCAGTAATAATAGCACCTCTGCTATCGGTTTAAATTGCCTCTATATCAACCGGCGACCATCCTCCGCCCGTCACCACCCTTGGTCTCGGCCGCATCCCATCGCTTCCATAATAACACCCAAAATGCCATGATCGTCAATTATCAAATCCTTCCCCGATGAAATCCCAATTTGTCTAAACTCCTCATCTACCAAAACCCAGCACAACGATGACATGCCCTCGTTTTATTTTTATAAAAATTAATTTCAAAATCCTGTTGTTAAATACTCTAATTTGTCAAGTTCAATTCCGACGACTTGCCCACGTACGTACGTCTTACTTTTTTATAAATTAATTAACATGAGTTTTATTATTTATTTTTTAAATTATTCTTGAAATTACAAAAATATCTCTAAAACTAACTGAACTACTAACAGTCAAAATTAATAAGAGTCTATAAATTGTACATTTTTGAAATGTTAGTTACTAAGAATTTGCCATTTTAAATGTTGGATCTAGAAGTATTTTGATCAATGTAACAATGTTGTATCTATTTTTTACACTTTACTTTAAATGATATCTATAACTTACTTAACTTAATATTATAATACTTTTAGGTTAGCTAAATGTCTACGATAAATCAAACTTAATTAGTTTGCTAAACTTATTGATTTTTAATATTTATAACTAACTAATTTTATTAACGCTTATATACCCTTGATTTAAGTATAAATAGTTAAAAGTTAAATTTTGTATTAACAACTTCATACATGTCGCGCAAGGTACGCTTGATGGAGTACTCTAAATTTTGGTTACGTGTGGTGATATTACCGGAGTAGTTTTTAGTATTCAGAGCATAATTAATTTCTTTTACTTAAATTGTCCTTCTTCCATCAAAGTCTATTTATTACTTTTTTTTTTTTTTACGGATTGTCCAGATTATATTTTTCTTATTTCTTTTTTTAACTGACATAACATTCTATTTTTAGGTATCGAATTGATTAAAAACAAAAGTCTAGACGTAAATTGAATGTCGAATGCCTTACAAAACCTCAATTTTAATATAAGAAAGAACCAAAGACCGCAAGATAAAATCAAACATCAAAATTTAATATAAAAATATAATTTTTGAGCAATTAGATGACTAGTATCGTTCAAACCATAAGCTCGGCATAAAAAAAAAAGTACAACAACACTAAAATAGCCGAAAAAAAGTGCAGCAACATTTAATTCTTTTGTAATCGTCAATGCTAGTCCAATTATATTTTTAAAAAATATAAATTTTCAATCTAAATATTTTTCACTGTTAAATTTTTTTTCCCATCTTTAGTCTTCATACTTAATTAGAAATTAAACCTTTTTTTTTAAATGAATTAGAATATAGATACGTATACTCCATTCATTTGATTTTCATTAAATTATATTTTAATCAAAAATCGAATTAAAATGAAACTTTTTGGCGGAAGATCATGAGGAACTGAAAGTTTGGGAACGGGAAGATCGATTCAGTAACTTGTAGAAAAATAATTCAGTAAAAAAGAAACAACAAAAATGTAATAAGTAGAATTTGAGTGAAGAAGGGCAGTTTGGATAAAAATAATTAATTTTTTCAGGGATGCTAAAAAATGTCTAACAATATCACCATCCTTTAACTATTGAAAGTGAACGCTTTAATTATTCCATTTAATGGGAAAACGATAGAGTTACTAATTCCTTAGGAAAGTCCCCCTTCCTAGAATTTCAAGAATAGTGTTAATAAGTTTTAGCATAAAAAGTGTATTCTCTCTAAAATCATTCATAAAAGAAACTCTTTTTAAAAAAAAAAAAATTTAACCACTCTTGGTGGAGTGAAATATATGGGCTCACCACACCCTAAATGTGAATATGTAGTACAATGTTCTCCAAAATGGAGGCAGTTTGTGGGATTAGGGGGGATTCTAAACATATGTCTATCTATGAAATTCCCCCGTACCCTATTTGAATGATTACAGAGAATTTCCTGAGAATGTGAAATTACTAGATATTCTCTGTATCAATGGCGGTAACACCATATTAAAAGGCCGGTAATAGCCTACCAAACCTAATACTAGGAGGGGTCTAAAGGGTCATGGTTGTAATCAGAACCACTTTCGAAAAGTCCCAGTCTGACTTGTCAAATGCATACTAATCACAGTACTGGATCGACATCCAAAACAATATGGTCACTCCCTAGAAAGTCTTAATCCTCGCTATATACTATCGTCCTTGCTCTGCCGGTACAAGACTATCTCATTCCTCGCTATGATCAAGCCGGTAATAGCCTAAAGTAGGACAATCTCATTTCTCGCGGTGTGGCTCTCTATGACAGTGAGAGACTTTCTAGTTTGTTCACACACTATCAGGACATCAGTATGCTGCCCATCTGCATCAAGCACATATGCCAAACGACATATCTACCTGTACAGACTACAAATCTGACTAAGACAGAGTCGCCATAAGGAGAGTTTAAACTTCCCCTGACTCAGATTTCTCCTGTCTATCTATTGAATCAGATCAGAAACCAGCATATTTCCCAATCAAAGGACCGGTTAGAAAATACACTAGCAGACAACACACCAATCCAATACTCTATCAAAAAACTCATATCAAGCACATACCCCATTATTCATCTAAAAAACTAATAAAATAGATAGCAAGTAAAAGGAAAAAATAAAAAGAAAGGATAACCCATTATGCTGAGATTTCCGGTGAAACCGGTCTTCCCGGGGACTGCTGGAGGCGCGTGGGGTGCACGCTCGAGTCAGTGGTCGGCGCGTGCCATGCATGCGCGGCCTTGATGGCGCGTGGGGAGACTCCCGCGTGTGTCCAGCGCGTCTGACGGAGATCTCCCCAATCCCTTGCATCGTGTGGTGGCGCGTTGTCGATCTCAGCCCATCTAACTTGACCGATATTGTTCCGATTGATCTCCCCCGTATGCAGAAGTTACCTCCCCCGGCGAGAGGAGGTCGAGCTACGGCTATTGAATGGTACGACGTCTATACCTCTGATCTGAAAGGGCTCCGCCGCTGTGATTCGATCGCCGGTGAATCATCGCTGACGGGTAGCAAACCTGCAGAACATACAGAAAGGGGATCTAATTTGGGGACAAAATCGTAACTTTTCGATGGTTCTCCTGGGTTTCCGGGTTTGGGGATCGGAGGGGTGCTTGGATCTACTATGGGTTTGGGTGGGGGAGGTGATCAGCTCAGCGGCGAAATCGCCGCCGGCGATCCCTCCCCATGAAGGTCCCGTAGGCTAGCGCGAGAGCCATAAAAGAAACTCTATAGGATAAGTTCTCTCCAAGATATTTTACGATTCATTTTGTTCAGTTTAATATAGGATTTAGGAAGTTTAGTATGTTTTAGACTTTCGGTTCAATTCCGTTTAATTTTGATGAATTAAAATTTGATATAATTTAGCTTCATTTATTCATTTACCAGTACTTTTTTTCAATACATTACTTTATATACTTCTATTATGATCAGTTTAATTCAATTTAGTTCAACAAGTTATGAACATTTAATATGTATTTATGTATCAAACAGTTCAATTTGTACGGAAGAAGCATTATTACCGTAGTTCTGCCATGATTTATGTTCAGTAGTGTATTATCTTGTATACATGGTTCAGGATGCATAAAGACATTGATGTATCAATGTCCATTATTTAGTGTAAGCATTAATTAATCAGTTTATATGCGTAACATATAAACTTGAAAATTTTGAGAATTGTTTTGTAACAGGAAAACTTGAAAATTTTGAGTGCTCTTGTGTTATCTACGGAACATTTTTTAAAAAAGTTGACGGTGATGGGATATTGAGATTATTATGTTTTATAAGGTCATGTTAATTAAAGAGAAAAAGGAGAATCATATCTACGTGTGAATTAAATTTCAACTCTTTTTTTAAAAAAACTTTGGACACAAGGAAATCTAAGAAAGTGGAATCATTTCCATATTTTGAGAAGATTAAAGCAATGAGGAATTTCATCCATGTGATAAATTAAGGTAAAAAAGAACCGTGTTTTGAATAAATTAGTGGACATGCCTTTTAAAAGTGATGACAGAAAGATTAATTGCAGCATTTCAAAAGATAATTAAAAAAACAAGGGTTGCCGTTTTATGGATTCGCCACTAACACTCGGTAAAAGATAACATCCAGATGTTGCCTATGGGATTTAATCTTCAAGTTGTGTTAATGATTCACTTTATTCACAAAACAAATGTAAAATTATTAATCCACAATAGCAATAAAATTATAAACAATGGGATTTTTCATGGATATTGTAAACAGATATATATTATTTTTTCATGTCATAATTTTTGAAATAGTTTCATCTGTAAATAGGGCTCAATTATCATCACATCACATCACTCACACACAAGATAAACTACGATTCATTTTTTGTACGTCTTTGTTCCGACAAGTGCCATCCGTACTACACTGGAGTGGGTGTGGTGGCTTCAGAATAGCACTGATAAAAAGAGATGGCGGGAGAAAGTTGTTTCACATGTGAATAAGAAGATGTAAGGGCAGATGGAATTATGTTTCTTCTAAAGTTGGTAATTTGTCTGATATTGATATCCGGGACCTGGCAAACTGACTACTAAGGCCAAAGGGAAAGTATCAGACATTTTTGGAAAGCATACTGCACTAGCTAAAGAAGGAAAGGCACATTTACGCAGAATGCTTTTCGACAAGGTAATGGAACAATCTCTAATGAAAGCGGAACTTGAACGAGGAAGAAGATTGTGACTATTCCTCGATGATTCAAGCTACTCCTCCACGTTTTGACAAATTACTAGGTGACGAGGGAAATCCTGATGAACATTTTATACTAATGTTACAGTCGCGATGTTGCGTCCTGATGATCCGTCTTGATGACGAGATGAGTTGAACCTGCTAAGAATCAAGAACTCTCAGTTAGGGGGGGGGGGGGGGGGGGCTAATTGTCGTTCCCGGTCCGATACTAAATTCAGTAGACTGTTCGGAGAGTGAGAATATGTTTGGTTGTCTTTAGTCAACTTACCTCTCTCTAGTGTGATAGAGAGATACATATATTGCTAAAAAGCTAACCCTGGTCACATCAGACCACGACGTTAGGTGGTCTGGGAAGATTCTCCTACCAGGGTTGGTAAAGTTGCTGTCTGCTGTCGGGTCTGGCCCGATCGTCATGCAGGATGAGGGGTCGGGATGAACCATACGGGATGGTGAGATGTCCGACCCTGACAAGTCCCCCAAGTCCGAGCTCGAAATGACAATTCGAGCGTGTGGCTTTAAATGGGCTTTTGGAATCTGTGCGATAGTGGGCCTTCTGACTTAACTGCATGTCTGCCACGTGTCGTCACTTTTTCTCGGGGATGCAGATGGTTTATTCTTAGTAACTGTGCAACTTTTTGGCAACCGCCATTATTGCTTTAACTGCTCGCATAACTCCCCTTTTTTCATTCAAATTTTGAAAACGCTCTTCATCCTATCTCCTTCCTTCTGTCACAAACTCGCTTTCTTCGCCCTCAGGTATTCTGCACTTGTCATTTAGTTTTCCTTTTTCTATGTTTTCTCGTTCGTGCCTTTGTCGTGTTTCTCTGATTTCGGACACCGTGGATGTCCCCGTTTCCGGCGCGTTCTGCCAGATTACCGATGATGAGGTGGCTGAGTTCATCCAGATCTGTCGAGATACTGAAGGCCTCCAGATTGCTGATATGGCGAAGTCCATTGTCCGGCCTAAGCCTAGCGACACCATCAATGCTGTTCCGGAGGGCAAGGTTCCAGTTTACTACGAGCACTTGACCCGTTGTAGCGTCAGGTTCCCCCTTACTCCTTTCTGTCAATCTATCATGTGCTATTTCGACATGACTTTGGGCTCGATGACGCCGAATGCCGTGCGGAATATGATTGGCTTTGAGACGCTGTGTGGTGCTCGTGCAGTTGTCCCCTCTGTTACCCTGTTCATGGTGTTCTTCTACACCAGTGGTGGCGACAACGAGGATGGTTGGGGTCATATCAAGATTATCCCCAAAGCGGACCTGCACATCCTGACTGGTATGCCCAAGACGCGGGACTGGAAAGTGAAGTTTATGTTTGTTGATGAAGATGTAGTGTATGGTCCCGCCGCCTCTCACCCCCGTCAGGCCGTGGGTGATACCGAAACTCGCGACCGTGCTCCAAACAGCGTGTCTCAGAACTGCTTGGCTGCCGCCGTCAGAGCTCTGAAAGAGAAGCCGGAGAAATGGGATGTCTTGAAGCTGGATGAGAGGCTGCGGGATTCTGGTCTACCTCATCGCCGTGTACTCCCTACCATCCAGGATGATGCTTCTGCCGGTCAAGGTGGTGATAATACCGTCCGGGATGTTGAACTCGGTAGACAAGATGCTGAGAACTTTGACCCGCCTGCTGAACTGTCCGTCCTGAAACCTGGTCAGACCGACAAAGGCATGTAGTTAGGCTTAACTCCTTTTTTTTGAGACATATCAACTGTTCTTTCCTCTTGACGCATGACTCTTACAGCCATGACTCATCGTCGTCCAACCATTGATGTGTCCATGCTCGATCACCCCTCCCAGCGCAGGAGGTTGGATGACAGCAGCGGCGCCCATCGGTCCACTCAGTCGCATGGTCAATCTTTCCAGACTAATCGGGATGGCAATATTGATGGCTCCTCCGTCCTGTATCAAGATACTGGATCGTCAAGAGGGTTGCTGAAACCTGACCAGCTATTCCAGATGGGGATCGGTGGTCGCGATGCGTTCACCGATGTCGAGAATGCCTTATCCCTGCACCAAGCGTCCGGTCACTCGAAAGGTGGCCCGAGGGTTATTCAGCCGATCGCGTCCGGCCAACAGCATGGTGGTCGAGCTCCGCCCCACACTGGTGGTTTTCAGACTGATAAGGGTAAAAACAACGCTTCCAACATTTTCCTGAACTCGCCTGTCGGTCGGTTGGAGTACCTCAAGGAAGTGTTGCCTATTGATTATTTCAGGGTCTTGGTGAAGAACCCGGCACTGAACCTTCATGGGGTCAAAAATGCCGCGGATAATCTGGTCTCGTCAGTTTTTTATGTAAGCCCTCCCCACTTGTGGTCCTTTAGCATTTTGTTTTCTCCTTTGTTTTTCTCATCTTAACCTCGTAATCGGCTTGTCAGGGCGCTTGCTCAACCCTCGCTGTTCTCTCTGACCTCAGCGCCTTGTGCTTGGCACGTGAAGAGGAAAAGAAAGTGCATCATGCCACCATTGTTGAGCTTGGGGATGTGAAGAGGCAGCTGGCCCTTACTGATGCCGAGATAGCTAAGCTCCAGTCTGATGCCAAAGCACACACTGATGACGAGTGGTCGCCCGACGACTGGATGGAGTCTGAACAGGCGCTGAAGAAACAGCTGAATGTCGTCAACATCCAACTGGCATCTGCCATTTCGGACGGTGAAGCACTGAAAACAACGAAAGAGACCAGCGACGCTGCCCTGCAGGATGCCCAGAAGTCTGCCGCTGAACTGCAGAAGCGTCTGGATGAGGCCGTCGATAAGGTTGGGCAACTGAGTAAAGTATCTGATGAACTGACCACTCTACAAGCCCACAACGCTGCATCTGAGGCCCAGCTGAAGAAGACACTGGAGGATAAGGCAAATCTCACCATCAACTACCAGACTGTGATGACCTCCGGCATGCGTGAAGTGTTTGCCAAGGTGGCTCGCTCCGAACGGGCTGTTGCACGCACTTCTGCATTTCTACGACGGGCGTACGCACTGGACATCGTGTATGATGATTTTGCAGCCTACGCCACCGCCCTTTCTGAGCTCACCAGTGCCTTTGTTGGATATGGCTTTCCTAAGTACTTCTCTACCCTGTCTGTTGAGATGACTCCCGCTGAGCTTACTGCCTGGGAACAAAATGTAGCAGTCCCGCCTGTCATCGTGGACGGTGAAGTTGTGGCGGATGAAGGACTCGTCAAGGACTTGGAGGATGCGGGCAATAATGTTCTGGTTACTGCCCAGAACCATTGATTCAGACTTTCTTTCCTTCTTTATAGTTTGTTTTCTTTCGGATAATTCCTTTGGTTTATAATAACCCAGATGGGGACAAATTTGAACTCTTTACTTCTGTACTTCTGTGAAACTTTTGCATTTGCATTATAAACTATTGTCTTAGTATTTTACCTGTTTGGCTCATACCTTTGTTATACCTTGTCATTTTGCTTACCATTGTTCAGGGTGGGAACCCATCATCCTTCTTGGTGAAGGGGGATGAGTTGTCCTGATGAACTATTCAGGCGCAAAGTCGGGTTACCCGTGTATGACTTGATGCCATATGTTTGGCTGTCTGCAGACTTGGAGGTCGTTGAACCTTATCCAAGCCACCACGATATGGGAACGTTGTCCCTCCCTTGGTTTTCCTCCAAAGCCAAAGCTACTAAGCCATGTACTTTGCTTATCGGTCCGTACCCGAAATGGGTTTTCATTGAAGAAAAACCCTCATTTCTTCCAAAAACGGTTGCTACCCGAATTTGGAGAGGATATGGTCTTCTCTGTTTGCTTGTTCGCATCTGAAC
The DNA here is from genome assembly GCA_948330725.1 of Sherardia arvensis. Lineage (NCBI taxonomy): Eukaryota > Viridiplantae > Streptophyta > Magnoliopsida > Gentianales > Rubiaceae > Sherardia > Sherardia arvensis. The sequence goes on from OX415239.1 coordinate 33,299,927, forward strand.
AAAATCACGCCTATGTTCAGCACTCGGAAAGGGCGGCTAAGCCTCAATCCCGGTCTGGCGGTCACGATCATGATCATGTCATCCGACTTGTCCATGGGTGTGGAAATGCACTTGACTGCATCCTTGTCTCTCCAGATGATATTTCTGGCACGTTTGACAAGGACGCATCTCTGATGCACAACTCAGGTGTGGAATGTGTCGAGTGTTCTACTGCCTTCTCCGGTTAACCGGAGTGGTGGCCTGAACTGCCGCCCTTAATGTCCACTATCACAAATTCCGATCACGTCATTTGACTTTTGAAATGAGATATGTGTGAACCAAAAAGGAGATAATGTGTTCTTGAACTTAACACTTGAAATACATTGATAGAGGAGAGTACAAAAGATACAATTTTGCGCGGAAAGACTGGATTTCCTCAAGATCGCATCCCTCATGAGGGCGAAAGTCGCGATCTGATCAGACATCCGTTTTCCAAAAGCATTTCCCCATTATTTATAAATTAATTGGTACCTTTCTCGTGGACCTGATGCTGCTCAACCGTAGTAACGGCGGAGATTCTCCATGTTCCACGTCCTTGGGACTGCTTCACTCGACATGGTCTGCAGTCTGTATGCGCCATTCCCCAGCACTTCTGCGGCCACATACGGTCCTTCCCACGTGACATCAAGCTTTTTAGGCCTTCAACTCGGCTTGCTTCATTTTTCCGGAGGGCCAATTCGCCCTGCTTGAGGTTCCTTATGCGAACCCTCGCGTTGTAGCGCTGCTCCACATATGACTTGTAGGCCGCCTCCTTTATCGTGGCCTGCTCTCTGGCTCTCTCCAGATCCTCCAAACTTTCCCTCAGGCGCTGCTCATTGTCTGCTTCAGCATCCGGGATGGCCGATCGTGGCGACGAGATGATGAGCTCAGGTGGGATGATAGCCTCACTGCCGAAATAGAGGAAGTAAGGGGATTCACCTGTTGCAGTTCGCGGTGTTGTCCTGTATGCCCAGAGCACTGATGGAAGCTCGTCCACCCAATTCCCTTTTGCGCCGTCTAGCCTCCTCTTTAGCCCTTGCACGATCATTCCGTTGGTCGGCTCAGTGAGGCCGTTGGCTTGCGGATAGGCCTCTGACGTGAAGTTTTGCTCGATGCCCATCTGATTGCACCAGTCCCTGAACACCCCTCCTTCAAACTGGCGTCCGTTGTCACTGATGATCGTCCTGAGCAGGCCGAACCGGCAAACAATATTTCTCCACATGAAATTAGTCTTCCTCTTACCCGTGATGGTTGCCAATGGCTCCACCTCGACCCACTTGGTGAAGTAGTCGACGGCCACCACCAAGAACTTTCTTTTGCCACTGGCTTTGGGGAAAAGACCGACTATATCAATACCCCCCTTCACGAACGGCCATTGGCCTGTAATGCTCTTCATGGACTGGCCGGGTTTGGGATGACACACGATCATGTACCTGGCACTGATGGCACGTCTTGACCACATGATCGGCATCGACCCTCCTATTGGGCCAGTAATAACCTGCTCGCGTTGCCCTCGGTGCGAGTGTTCGGGCTCCTTGATGTCTGCCGCCGCTTCCTTCGTGGAGTTCTCTCAGGATCCTCTCCGCTTGTTTGGATGTTAAGCAACGCAACCACGGCTGCAGGTATCCCCTCTTGTATACCACCCCATTTTTGAGCGCAAAATTCAGTGCCTTCCTCTCTAAAGCTTTCGCCTCTTTCTGGTCGGGTGGTAATGCTCCGTTGAGCAGATAGTCCCGCATCGTTGTCATCCAACATGACGGTTCAGCCTCAATGACAGCGACCGCCATGCCTTCAGTTGATCTGGTTGGGCAGTGTTTCCACCAAAACTCTTTTGGACAGATGGCTACTTGCTATGGAGGCCAGCTTGCTTAGGGCATCCTCCCTAGTGTTCTCGGATCTGGGGATTCGGGTCACCTCAAATCCTTTGAACTGTATCGCCAAAATCTTCACCTTTGCCAGGTACTTCTGCATGGATGGCTCCTTGGCTGCGTACGACCCGTTGAACTAGTTTGCCACCAAGGCCGAGTCCCCATACGCATCTAGCTTTGTCGCTCCCAGCACTTTTGCTATCTCCATACCTGCAATCAAAGCCTCATATTCGGCCTCGTTGTTTGTAGCTGGGAACTGGAATTTCAACGCGTACGTCGTCTCCATGCCATCGGGATCCGTCACTATCTACCCGGCTCCTGATCCTTCCACACCGGATGCGCCATCCACATGCAACTTCCATTATCCCGCCTTGTTAACGTGTCGTGGCTTTTTGTCAGCCGGCTCGCTTGGCACATTGATGGTGATTTCATCCTCTGCTTCGATCCTGGATGGCAATTCTACCAGGAAGTCAGCCATTATCTGCCCTTTGATAGCTTTTCTCGGAGCGAACTCGATGGTGTGCTCGCCTAACTCTACTGCTCACTTGGCTAGCCTTCCCGACATTTCTGGCCTTGTCAAGATCGCCTTGAGTGGTTCGTTCGTTAGAACCACGATGGGGTGTGTTTGGAAATATGATCTGAGACGTCTCGCCGCATGGACTAGTGCCATGGCTAACTTCTCCTGGGCACTATATCTCAACTCGGCCCCCTGCAGCGTTCGACTGACATAATAGACCGGGCATTGAATCTTGTTTACCTCCCTTACCAGTGCTCCACTGATGACTTCCATCCCGGCGGCAAGGTATAGGTATAACGTCTCACCCTGTTCGGGCGGGGACATGGCTGGGAGATCCTTCAAGTGGTTTTTTAGCTTGATGAACGCTTCATCCTCAGTTTGGCCCCATTGGATTGCTCCTTTCGGCCCGATGCTGCCTTTGAGGATCTTCAGGAATGGGAGCGACTTCTCCGCGGCTCGGGATAGGAATCTGTTCATAGCCGCCAATTTCCCATTCAAACTCTGCACCTCCTTGACGTTCCGAGGTGGCTTCATCTCCAAGACAGCCTGGACCTTCTTTGGGTTTACCTCCAAACCATTGTTGGATACCATGAGGCCTAAGAACTTCCCGGCTCCCACTCCGAATTGACATTTGGCCGGGTTGAGCATCATGCCCGCTGCGTTCAGAGTCCTCAAGGTTTCATCCAGATCTTCCACCAACCCTTTGTATGATACGCTCTTGATGACCATGTTGTCGACGTAAATTTCCATGTTGCGGCCAATCTGTGCTTTGAAAATCCTGTCCACCACCCGTTGGTAAGTGGCTCCGGCATTTCGTAAGCCGAAAGGCATCATCCTGTATGCGAACGCTCCTCGCTCCGTGATGAAAGCGGTTTTGTCGACGTCGTCATCCTTCATCGGGATTTGGTGATACCCCTTGTATGCATCCAGGAAACATTTGATCGGGAAAGGCGCCAGCGCGTCCACCTTCTGGTCGATGATGGGTGTCGGGTAGCAATCTTTGGGGCAAGCCCTGTTCAAGGCCTTGTAATCGATGCACATTCGCCAACTCTCATCTGACTTCTTGACCAGGACCGGGTTGGCTAGCCATGTCGGAAATGACACTTCCCGTAGGATTCCTGCGTTCACCAACTCGATCACCTGTTTGTTGACTGCTTCATTCCTTTCTGGGCACAGCGGTCGCCTCTTCTGCATGATTGGCGGGTGTGATGGATCTACCCTGAGAGTGTGTTGGCCGAGTTCGGGCGACACTCCCGTCATGTCTGTTGCCTTCCATGCAAACACCTTTTGATGCTTGACCAAGACTTCCAGAACTTCCTGTCGACTTGTCTCGGGCAAGTCTGATCCCACTTGGACGCCTTTGCATCCGTCTTGGTCAAGGAACATGGTCATGCATGATGCCGATAAAGACTTGGGATCTTGGAATCCCGATCGTATCATATGGACCGGGCGCCGAGGTGGTGATTTCCTGACCTTTTGGTGATCACCCCGGACGGTTGCTATCCCTCCTTTGGTTGGGAACTTCAAAAGAAGATGAAGGGTTGAGACAATGCCTTTGAGCTGAGCTAGCGCTGGCCTTCCCAGTATGAGGTTGTACGGGATATGAGCCTTGATCACGATGAACTCCATGTCCACCTCTTTCTTGGTCGGCCTCTCCCCGACCCCAACTGAAAGTGTGATTGTGCCTTCCGGTCACACCTTCCTATCGGCAAAATCCACCAATGGCATACTCGTCGGGACCAACTTGGCCTTGGTATTGTCATCTAGCTTCTCGAAGCAATGTCAATACATTATTTTTGCTGAGCTGCCACCATCCACGTACGCCCGATGAACTATTTTGTCCATGATCTAGACCGTGATGATGACCGCATCGCATCCGGCAGGGCGATCCGGGATGGGATCGTCCACACCGAACGTGATTAGCTCATCCTTACCCAGTCTCCTATTCGTCGGAGTGTGTTCTGGGGCTATTCTGCACCTAGCCTTCCTTTGTGAATCCGAGCTTCCTCCGGCATTCCCGCCTATGACAGTGAGTATATAATTGCTCACACGCCCTGCTGGCTCTCGTTCTGGTGATGAATCATCTTCGTATTTGGCTCTTTTCTCATCTGGTCGTTCTGCGCGGGCCACCTCCTTGCCTTTGCCACGTCCCCTGTTGGCTCCTTGATCCTGGCCACCATTCCTGTTGGCGTATGTCGCCTTGTTGTGGGCCTTGGTCGTGGCAGCGAATTTTTTCAGTTGCCCTCTCCGCAGGCATGACTCGATGGCCTTCTTCAAGTGGATGCAATCCTCTGTGTCGTGGCCATGGTCGTCATGGTATTCACAAAACTTGTTCAGGTTTCGCTTGTTGGGGGGCATCTTCATGGCGCGTGGGGGAGGGATGATGTCGCGGCTTGCCAAGAAAACCTCTCTGGGCGTCTTTATCAACGGGGTAAAAACCCTCTCTTTTACAAGTCTGGGGCCCAACCTATCCTTCACCGACAATGTCTTCTCCGCTTTGGCTGGTTGACCATCCTGGATGAGCTTCTGCTTTGGCCAATCGGGTCGGGCCTCCTTCTGCATTGCCAGTTTCTTCTTTTTGGCGTTTTCGTCGGCTCGGTGAAACATCTCCACAACCATATGCAGCTCGTCCAACGTGTATACTGCACGGAGGGTGAGCTCTGAATCCAGGGCCTCGTGATCCAGACCTTGCATGAAAATTTCAATCAACCACCGCGGCTCGCCACGGTGCACCACCCTGTTTCTCTCCTCGATGAAGTGCTCATAATACTCCATCAGGCTCTCGCCGGATGACGCCTTGTGCCGTATCTTTATCAGGTCCTGGGTCGTGTTGGTGAACTTCCTTTTCTGCATGAACCTGGTGAGGAAAAGTTCCTCGAGTTGCGCGAAGCTGGATATGCTCCCGTTGTCCAGGTTGGCGAACCACACCCTTGCTGCCTCCTTGAGCGTGGTGGCAAATACCTTGCACCGCACGGGCTCGGGCGTTGCATAGGTTGACATGTTAGTTGTGAACATGTGCAGATGGTCAGCCGGGTCTGATAGACCGTCATACGTGCCCAGGTTTGGCGGGATCCGGAGGCGAGGGTTGGCGACTAACTCCGTGACCGCTTCTGATAAAGGGCTTCCTCTCTTTTCCCAGTCTGGGGCCTCATAAAACACCGACAACCTCTGCTTGGCCGACACTCTGGGCTTGACAATAGGCTTGTGAACATACGTCACGGCCCATTCCCCGGGTCGGGATCTGGGGTTGCCTTCTTTCGCATTTTGATCTTCCCACTCCTCTTCTTAATCATCCGGGATCTCGTTCCCGTCGTCATCCAGCTCCGTGAGGATGGGAGCTTTGCGTTTCCCCCGGGTAGGCTCGTCAAAAAGTTTGGTCTGAGTGACCGTTTTCGCCAAACCTTCGAGGCGCCGCGTTTTCGGCGGTATACCTCGCAGCTCCTGCGGCTGCTTGTTGATAGTAGCCTGTGACTCCAGAATCAGGCAGAGCACATCGCCATCTTCGGATGTGAATGATGGCGAGGCGCCCGGGTGCCGAGCCTGCTCAGGCGTCGCCGAGATCGGCGTTGTTGCGGGGTTTGAGGGAGTGAATGGGTTTCCAACCCCCTCATCGCCCAGATCTATGACCACCACCACTGGCTTGGAAGTGCCATGGTCTCGTCCTTCTCTGCTCATTTGCAGTGCGTGGGCTGTGAAGATAATCGGTTATATCCCCACAGACGGCGCCAATGTTGCAGTCGCGATGTTACGTCCTGATGACGAGATGAGGTGAACCTGCTAAGAATCAAGAACTCTCAGTCAGGGCGGGGCGGCTAATTGTCGTTCCAGCTCCGATGCTAAAGTCAGTAGACTGTTCGGAGAGTGGGAATGTGTTTGGTTGTCTTTAGTCAACTTACCTCTCTCTAGTGTGATAGAGAGATACATATATTACTGAAAAGCTGACCATGGTCACATCAGACCACGTCGTTAGGTGGTTTGGGAAGATTCTCCTGCCAGGGTTGGTAAAATTGATGTCTGCTGTCAGGTCTGCCCCGATCGTCATGCAGGATGAGGTGTCGGGATGAACCATACGGGATGGTGAGATGCCCAACCCTGACAACTAACAGATCCAGATTGTTTCAATTTAAAAATGTCTGGTGATATTGTTAAGCTACCCAATAGTAATTACATTGAGTAACAGGTTTCTTTTTCCGTTCAATTATCAATAAATTTAATCACAGTTATCAATTAAATTTTAAATTTCGATTTTGATTTTGATTTCAAAACTATACTACGCAAGTATACCATTACTCATACAATAGTAATATTTGATGAAGAATGATTAAGAAAATAGTCTCTTGTGACTGTTATTATAGAACGGAGGGAATATTTATATATCTTTATAACTTTACTTATCATAATAATATTAAATTTTATAGAGTCGAGCCATGCCGATTCAAATCAAAATAGATGTATCATGTTTGACAGAACTATATTTAAATGAGAAGACTAATCAATCTCGTGATACCGCCACATCCACTGGTATGTGACATGGACTATGGAATCCTGAACTAAGATAAAATACCATGATAGTGAATTAAATCGGACCAAACTGAAACTAATTCAATTCGAATAAGTTTGAAATGGACTATGATATCTTTTTCATGGACTAAAATGTTATCACAATATCTTAACTCTAAGTGTCATCATGATTATTTGCGCATCCACTTTACTATTATTTAAATAATTGCGCTTTATTTAATTTCTCCCATCTTTACTTTCAAACATGTTTTAAAAAAATTTAATTTCTTTTCTTAACTCTACTTTGTACGAATACATTATGAAACATTCTGATTTTATACAAATCAAATAAATTTACAGGACTGTTAAAATATTTTAATATAATATAACAGATGTACGAAGAACCATGTTATTTTGTATCATCTGATGATCTTAGTACATAAAGTTTTAAAAATATCAGTTTCTAATCCTGGTCCAGGGCCCGAAGGTGTGCAACCGGTCTGGAGCAAGTGTATCCTGGTCCGCGCGCTCTCAACTATTAAAACTTGCAAAACAACGCCTCAGAATTTTCCCGATTGTAACTACTCCGGTGTGATGACGAAAATGAGGCTTTTGAATAGGAGAGAGAATATAAATATGTTGAGAGTGTTTAGATCTGATAGAACATACCTTTCTCCATAGTTCTAAGACGGTATTTATAGTGATTGGATTATGGGAGCCTAACCCAAACATTGTGCACCTGCCTGTTTGTCCGAATCCGGGAACAGGTCATATTCACGTCTTTTGTGTCTCCGGGTAACGTCATTCTAGCTGACGTCATTTTTGGACCGAACCACTGCTTGGGCCGGAGCCCCCAGGCATGGGCTAAAACCCATATCACCACTAGCCCCCCGAGATACGGGATCCGCCCAGAGGTTCTAGTTCTGATCCTGAGGAGGGGTCCCGTGTCTCTGTTTCATAGCAACATTCTCCTGCAGGTGCACGTGTGTGGTCACGGTTTCGGCTCTTTATCTTCTTGTGGGCACGTGTGTTTCGTGGCGCGTCTAAGCGCATGTATTTAAGGGACGCGGGATGGCCCCATAAATGCGGCGTTGTAAATGATATATTCCCTCTCTCCTCTTTCGAGGGAGTAATCATGTCTCCTCGATCTTCGTTCCTCGCTTTCCTATAAATAAGACTTCCACCTACCGCTTTCATTTTTCATTCTCTCATTTTCATCTCCCACCTCCTTCATATTCTCTCTCAGCTTCGAAAATCTCATGGCTGGATCAACCTCTAAATCTCATAATGAAAACTCCAATCCTCTGCCAAAGCAGATGGAGGACCAAAAAATCGGCAGATCCGGTGATAGAAGGTGAGGAGATAGAAAGAGACGTTTTGGTAGGATTGAACTCCGAACCAGAAGATGGACATCCCGGTCCGGAGGCGAAAGTCGTTATTGATCCTGACGTGGAGTCCCTCGTACGGAGGATTGTAGTTCCCCTTGCGTTTAACGCTAAGTTAAGACCGTATGATGGGGACCATACGTTAGTCGCTTGTATTCCCCAGATCCATTTTCTATACGGGTTGACCTTCCATCTACCACAGCTTTTTATGGACATACTCGACCACTTCCAAATCTCCCCGGCCCAACTTCAACCAAACTGCATAGCCGTCATCTTGGCCTTTCTGTTGAACTGCTATCGTTGTGGAGTGACGTCCACTCTGGGCCTCTTTCGATCCTTCTACTACTTGGACCTGACTAAAGATGATGGAGTCTTCACGGTCCAGAGGCGACTCTGAAATTTACTATCGATCAGATTCACAGTGTTCTTAACTAATAATTCTGCTCTAGCAAGTATGTTTAAACATGCAGTTCAGTTTAAACACTAAAAGTAAGAACACAATAATTGGTTACGCAGTTCGGTGCTGAAACACCTACATCTGCGGGGCCTTGCCCAGTCTGAAAATCATCCACTAAAATAATCAAGATCAGTTACAAAGTTCCTCAAACAATTAACTATCTAGACTTATCTTTCCGTGTGGATTTGTGAGATCCCCTCACTGCCGGTCAGCAACTCCTCGTTGCTGTCATGACCACTTCTCCCGAAGTATTAAAACTTCTTGATTTCAGACTCTGGCGATGGCGAAGGCCTATTGAATCTCCGTTCAATTTGCTGCTCCAAACTGTAAAGCTATTCTGTACCCCAGAATACTTTCACTCAAGATGGATGCTTCATGTCGTAGCTTCTTTCTCTATTTATAGCTCGATGCTGTGATGCTGTCTTGATCTTCTCGATCCTTCTATTTCGGCAATGCTGATCTGCTCGTCCAGCTAATCACAACTACAAGTAGTCTCCTAGCTATACTCTACTTCTATAGCTAATATGAGGAAAATATAATCTTTCCTTATCTGAGACTAATCCTTACTAAAATACAACTCTAGAATATATTGTATGTCTAATCAAATCAGCATCAAATCAATCTTCAAATATCATCTTGATTTGCTCGAATATCTTCTCTGATCGAACATGAGTTGTACTTTATCTCAATCACTATTGCTCGGTTTCTGATTTTGCTTGAGCAAGTGTTTAAACATCAGCATGTTTAAACATAGTGACTTCTACAAAATAGCCAACTAAACCGTACTGAGTCTTCTGGACTCTTCAATCCCCTCCCGTTTGCATTTTGTGGAACCATAACAATTATTTTGATGCCGAGATAATACATAGCTCCCCCTTGCATTTTGAACTCCATACTTCATTCATTTCGCATCAAATAAATCAGAAACAATCATGCATGCTCAATAAGCTCCCCCTACTCACCAGACGTAGATTGAGACAGTCATACATGCTCATGGTCATAACAATGTTTCAAACTAAATGGACACAATAATAAGATCAAAAAAATTCCAAAATAAATGCCAACAATTATCATCAAAATATTCTCCCCCTTGGGAATAGAAAATGTGCCAAAATTGCACTAAAAATATCCCAAAATTATCAAGAGTTAAACCAGAATTCAACAGAGATAACAAGAACATGAGAGAGAGAGAATATGATGAGGAATGAGAAGTGACTATTTTTAGATTATTCATATAATCTAAAAATGGTAACCATGGTTCTAGAAGGTTTATTTTAAGTATGTTTTATTTATTTCCTTTTAGATTTAGGACATTATTATTATAGGTAAATAGAGGAAATGTTAATCCTCTTTAGATTTACTTTTCTTAGGTAATATATATTGTAATCTCCTATGGAGAATTATTGAGACAATTGATATATAAAATTCTTTTGCGACAAAAATCGTAAATCTTCAAGTGCGAGCGACTCAAACTTACCCGACAAATGCGACGTTTGACGGACCCTGAAGCGTGACGTGGAAGGACAATATCGTTACTTTATAAGTTTCCAGGCGATTATACATCTTTTCTACATCCATCAACTACCACTTAACCAGTTATTCGCCATGTTCGAACCCTAGGATCCGTTACGTAAAACCCGCGCTATCCGCCCCGCATCATTTTGGTATCAAGAGCTCGGTCGAAGATGGTGAACCAACATATGTGGCTACGCATTCATGAACCTCCAGATGGTAGATTTAGCCCTCGAAAATTTGAAGACATTGCGAATTTTGAACAAGGAAGCATGACAGTCAAAGAATATATGAACAAATTTAAAGAATTGAAGGTACATTGCAGAGTTCATGAGGGAGAAGAGATGGCTTTGGCTAGATTCAAGTCAGGCCTTAAGCCAGAGATCCGAAGTTGTATGGTACCTCACCCAGTTGGTACTATCACTGAAGCCTTTCAACTAGCTCTTCAATTTGAGAAGAATCTGCAATTTAGTTCTTTCACTAAGGTGAATTCTACACGAGAAAGGATTGCAAAGAGGTTTACGCTTCCAGAGAGGCATACTAAAACTGCAATTATTGAGTCCCAAGTCGAATCATCAAGTGTTGAAGAACGAGAGAATGGAGATAAGTCTTTGTTGAATCTGAGAGAACGGATCTTTAACGACCCGAAAACAGTTTATCAGAATACTGTGAATTGTGGAAAGGAGTACCGGAAACTCACCATTGACGGGAGAAGTAATATAAATGTGATTTCGGAAACTACAATTGAGAGGCTTGAACTGCAGACTGAATCACATCCTGAACCATACAAAGTTGCTTGGATGAACAAAACAATTATTTCGGTAAACAGAAGATGTTTAGTATACCTGAAAAAGGGTAGATATTCAGATTTTGTATGGTGTGATGTTGTGCCAACAAGTATTACCCATATTCTCTTAGGTCATCCTTGGATAAATGATCGGAATGTTTCACATAATGGTCATGCCAATACTTACTCTTTTAACTTCAACAATGAGCACATTATCTTAAATTCTTTGAGTCCAGAAGGTTTGCAAAAATTCGTAAAGCCAACAAGCACTAAGGTAATGACTGAGAAGGTTGAAGAAACCGAGGAAGATACAAAGTGCGGTCAAACTTTAGAGATTGTACATATTACAGAAAATGCTGAAGAGAAAACAAAGTGCGACCAAGTCTTTGAGCATTTTAAGGTGGTTGAAGATGTTGAAGAGGATAAGCAATGCAAACCAATGTTTGAGAGGAAACCCAAATGAAGAGACTTTCAAGAGGGAAGAAACGGTTGCAGAAGAGAGAAATGTTGAAAGATCAGCAACTAATTCAGTCCCGGAAGTTCAACTTTTTCTTGGTCAAGATATATCATGTGCAAGGTTTATCGGAAAGGTTCCTATGCCAAATTGCTCGAGGCAAAGGAAATACAAGCCCACTAAATCCGTATTTAGATATTTTGGGGGAGTTAAGAAAATTACTAAAACTCACGTGAAGTATTTTCCCAGGTTGCCTAAGGTAGTTTCTGCAGTATCACATGGTGGAATTAAAGATGTGCTACGTCTCAGAAAAACACCGAAATTACTATATGGCAAAAAATATCTTGTTCGTTGGAAGTATCTCGTTCGATGGAAGGGACATCCACGTGAAGAATGTTCAAGGTATAAATATTTGGAGCCTTCTAAGATGACCTTTAATTTTAACTCGCCGGAGTCGAGTTTTTTCAAGCTGGCGAGAATGATGAGGAATGAGAAGTGACTATTTTTAGATTATTCATATAATCTAAAAATGGTAACCATGGTTCTAGAAGGTTTATTTTAAGTATGTTTTATTTATTTCCTTTTAGATTTAGGACATTATTATTATAGGTAAATAGAGGAAATGTTAATCCTCTTTAGATTTACTTTTCTTAGGTAATATATATTGTAATCTCCTATGGAGAATTATTGAGACAATTGATATATAAAATTCTTTTGCGACAAAACTCGTAAATCTTCAAGTGTGAGCGACTCAAACTTACCCGATAAATGCGACGTTTGACGGACCCTGAAGCGTGACGTGGAAGGACAATATCGTTACTTTATAATTTTCCAGGCGATTATACATCTTTTCTACATCCATCAACTACCACTTAACCAGTTATTCGCCACGTTCGAACCCTAGGATCCGATACGTAAAACCCGCGCTATCCGTCCTGCATCAGAATAACATCATCAGAATTTCTCAGAATGCTTCAGAACCACTGGTTTCATCATCAGTCTCAGCTATGGCATCCATCTCTTCTTGAAGATCCAACATCTTCTATCTGTGGTATCTGATCTGACCTCTGAGCTCTCTCTTCCTTCTTTTGGCAAAGTCCTCCTGCACTGGTTCATCATCTGATTCATCCTCCTCTGCTTCAGCTGCCATGTAGATCATCCCTCTTCTTAAGAATGGTTCTGTTTACTTGCACATCATCACAGAAGGTGATCTCATCATTAAGATCATCAGCTAAGCCAACATGATACAGCAGACCTGTAATGAGGGCAGGATAAGTGATGTACTCATATGATTTCTGGTGCCGAGCCACTAATAAAACCATATCATAGATGAACTATCCCAGATTGTAGGGTCTCCCTGTACCAATGCAGTACATCAGACAAGCCATCTCTTCAGTCACAAGTGAGACATTTCTGGACATGGCCCATAAATTTTCAACCATCCTATACAAACAGAAATACTTCTGAGTGAGATAAGATGGCTTGATGGTCTTTGCTGCACCCCATTCTCCAAGTGTGCCTCCTGATAATTCCAATGCTATCACATCATAATCCAGAGTAAAATCCTATGGATAAGCACCATTTGGACAAGTGGTATCATGTCCTTCTGTCCCTAACACCAGATTGATTAAGGAGGCATCAAACCTGTAGAGCTTGCCTCTGATGTAGACCTTTCTGTACCAAGTAGAGGCTGGAACACTATTGGTTCTTCTCAGGTTTGCATAAAACTCCAGCACCAGTGAGTGATTGACCTTCACACAGAATTTGGCTGGGCCAAACATGTGAATCCTCTTCATGTAGGTCACAAAGGCAGGATGTTTAAACTTCTCAGTTAGCCGGTGAAAATCAGAGGCGGGTGAAATGTCACTCTCTAAGGCTGAAAATATAGATGGGAGATCGAGGCGGACGGCCGCGCTCAAGGTCAGCGGCCATAGTCCTCTGACGAATATGAGCCTCCGACGCTTAAGAAGCAGAAATTGATACCCTCAATTCGGAAGCCCCGGGGCAACCAACACTCTATGGCTGGGGCACATCATGATGCCCGGAGAGACTTCGCCTCAGACAGAATCCCAAGTGAAGATTCTCCCCCCCATCTGGAGTTGCCCCTATATATGTATATATTTCCGTAGTTCCGAGCCCTGATCATTATTGCGGCCCTCCTAGTGTTTGGACCGCCCTCGGCCTCGTCATTACTCGGAGAGGGATTATCCCCTACAACTTCTCGGGTCGCCCATGCAGCATGGGCACAACCTTATCACTGGGAACGTCGATCCCACTGGGCGTGCCAACTGATACTACCAGTTTTCAGTCCCGGTCCGGAACCCGAAGGTGTGCCACCGGTCTGGATCAAGTGTATCCTGGTCCGTGCGCTCTCACCTATTAAGACCTGCAAAACAACGCCCCTGAGTTTTCCCGAAAGTAACTACTCTGGTGTGATGATGAAAAATGGGCATTTGAATAAGAGAGAGAATATAAATATGTTGAGAGTGTTGAGATCTGATAGAACATACCTTTTTCCATAGGTCCAAGACGGTATTTTTAGTGATGGGGTTATGAGAGCCCAACCCAAACATTGTGGTCCTGCCTTTTTGTCCTCATCCGGGGAAAAGTCATATTCACTTCCTTTGTGTCCCCGGATAACGCCATTCTAGCTGACGTCATTCCTGGACCGAACCACTGCTTGGGCCGGAGCCCCCATGCATGGGCTAAAGCCCATATCACCACTTGTAACATACACAAACGAATGAGAATTGGACATTGGGCAGAAAATTCAATTTTAAAATAAAAAATGTGTATCAAAGGTGTAACAACCAAATATTTAATGCATGTTGCACCTTTTTTATACACCTTTTTATATTATGAAGATTGTTTCCACCTACTTTTTTACATGAGTAGTGTAAATAGTAATATTCTTCTTTTTCATGTCATAATTTTAGAACTAGTTTCACCTATAAATAGATCTCAAATCTCAATTACCCTCGCATCACTCACCTGCACTCAAGATAAACTACAACTCATTCTTTTTCATCTAAACCCAACAATGGTCCAAAACCGTCTTTGTTCCAAGTTTGTTACCTTGAATGATGTTTCTCCAAAGGTGAGGAAATGATCATCTTCAACCCCCGAAATCCTAACAAGCCCACTCCACTCCAAGATGCTCACCATTTCAAGCCACAAAAAAGATCTCCAAAAAAGAAGAAGCCTACAAGCGTTGTTGGAAGAACATCAATGAATGTTCAAGCCAATCATCAAAATTCTAGACCCACAACACTTTGAGTATTGAAAATGAGAGAGCACCCATCATCGTTGATGATTATTCCGATGATGACTTCATCGACCTCACCAATAATTTAAAAAAATCGTGTTATTTTTGTGATTTTCTATCTAGTACTATGATGAACATTTTGTTTTAGTTTTCATTGCTTTTGGCCTAAGTCTCATGATTTTGGGGTTCTCTTACGGAGGTCTTATCACTGCAATGCTTCATCGGAAGGGCATCATTTGCGAGGGTCCTGTTTTTTCCGGTGAAGCTATACAGCAGCATGTGGATTACCTATAACCGTTTGGAGCTTAAGCATGATGGGAAGTACGGGCCAAAATCTAATTCTACCTTTGGCCCGAGAGGCAACAGATATGGAATCCCTACTGGTATGAAATTCTCAAACATTTTACCTTGATTTGTTCTCTTTCACCTGTTTTATCTAACGTTGTTTTGTTTTGTGTTCAGAGCATTATTTAGAGTGGCGAGGCAGGATCGTCGTGCACATTTCCATGCTAAACGAGTAAATTGATGTGGTGAAGTCCTACTTAGCTGAGGAAGCAACAATCCTGCAGAGACTTGCGTCCCGGTTTAACCTGCAGATAGGCCTCGGTGCCAGCTCGAGCATGCCCGACTTCGGCGTCAAACTACTGGAGCCGATGTCAGCCCCAATAGGGAAGTCCTCGGTTATGAAGGAGGCACCGTTGAAGAATTTGGAGAGTGATGCTGAACATGGTATTGGTGATTGCGTCCAAATTTTCGTAAACACCACTTCCGCTGAATTTGGTTCGGATGTGCTCCCGAAGGACATGGATGCTAGCAGTTGAGAAGGAGATTGTCAGTGAAGAAATGGCATTCGAGCCAATGCCTGAACCACACGAAGCTCAGCTGGCCAGCAAAGAATACCCCAATAACACAAGAAATGAGTTACCGGAGTAGAAGTTAGACATGAAACTAGCTGATTATCTAAAATCAGCTAAATAGGCCTAGTGATATGTACAAAAATTACTTAGAATTATGTTTTTTAAGTATTGTCTAAGTATATTTGTTTTTGAATATGTTTTGATAACTAAGATCAATAAAATTCTACATTTCAACATATATGTGCAAAAAGACCATAGCATCGAAGCAATATTAGCAAACATTTGCAACACACCAATAATTTGAAACTGTCTTGTTTTTTTTGGTCATTTATAATGCTTCTGATATCGTTTTAGGTTACTTGTTCAGCATTCTGACATCAATCACGTTTTGTTTTTGTGACATGCGGCCGCTTTGTGGAATCATACAGATTCCAGAACGAACGACCTTATGAGGTTATGATTTCGCAAGTATGACATACGATATCAGAAGCTTTATATATGATGGTCACGATATCTCCATCATTTTGTTTATTGTACATGAAGAATAATCATGATTAGGCTGCGATGTCGTAAATATATCAACGCTGTAGTTTATGGTCACGTTATCGGAATCGTCGTTTTGGTAGTAACTCGTTTGTGACGATATCGGAAATCGTCTCGTACATGATATCCACAGGTTGCGATATCGAAAGTATACTAGTTATTGTCTATGAATGTTGACCATTTGTAGTCAGCGCATAATACATCCCTACGCATAGTAGGCATATACAACGTAACCAATGGCGCAATTCAAAAATTTTAGTTACTTGTCTTTAGTGGATGAAACGCTGATTGAATCCCACTAATTGGTCGTTTATGCGTTCGTGTGTGTCCTTACGTCCAATCATGTAGTGGTATAATTGAATGAGAAAGCTCTTGAGCCTTACACCATAGTAACGTTGGTCCCCAATCATATTCATTTTATGGTCCTATTTTATTCATTTCATATTCACTAATACTAGTGAAGAACGATTAGATTATATAGATGCAAACTTGCTGATTAAAGTGATACCTATGAATAATTCGAAATTTTCATTTTTAATTGAAAGTGCAATGCTAGTTACGATTTCGAAAGTACCAACGTTCATGGCTAATTCCCTAAACCCTAAATCCTAAACCCTTGCGATTTCGCAGCATAAAACATCAGGTAGAAAGTTTGACTCTTCAGATATCGGAAGTTTCATCATATGTTACAATGAAAAAGGTTTGGGTTGGATGATGGGCAATGGCCCTTATTGTGTATACAGTGTGATCATATAGGTTTTAAGTCTAGATTTTGGGCTTAGTTCAAGTGTCACATATATATGTGGGTAATCTTCAGTTTGCTCGGGTCGGAGACTTATCGAACCATTTAGAAAGGATACGACTTATAAACCGGAAATTATATTAGCCAAATTTCGATGTGGGAAAAAAACATTGGTTGCTTAGGTAGGTTACTTTTATCGCTACTATAACCTACAACAATAACGATATTGCAAATATAAAAACCAACAAGGACAAACAACTTCCGATATCGTAAACTGGCTCGTTTGTTCAATAGAGAGCACAATGCGGGTACAAAAATGGTATCGCTAGTAACCAGTGGTTAAGGTTACCAAATCTTAACCAAAGTAATATGTTTAGTTAAGGTTACGATATTGTCATGAATCCCAGAGTTAGTTATCCAACACGTTACGATGTCGGCAACCATCACATTCAATAAAAATCATTTATGATAATTTCCGATATCGTAACCTTCAACGCTTATTGAAGTCCAACATTTACTACTTTTGTTTCGAAATTGAATGTAACCTCGTTCACACTTGTGAAATTGAATGTATTATCTTTCCAGGTTTCGATATCGTAACAATATTCATTTTAACAGCGCTCCTAGTGTTCACGGCATACTTGCCGGTGCAATCAATCCCCAATCGTCGAGAGCTTTGACATCCCCTGTGCCGCCATAGACCAGAACAAGGTGATCGCGGTAGAATAAGTTGTGAAGTTTCAATTTCCCGTGATTGAAGGTATTGAATTTGTTTCTGTTCGTCGACTACTGCTTTTAAATTCACATGCTACTGCATTTTTGCGTTTTTTTTTATTACATTTGATTTTTTGTACAGTAGTGAGGAAGAAATCGAAATATGGTGGAAGAAAAGTCGGATCATAGAATGATGCAACGATTGAGACTGATGGTTAAGGTTTTGTTTCTGTTGTTCAACTCTATTTCCTTATGAATATTTACCGCATGTTTAAGCGAGTTTTACAATTATTTGTTGTTTTTGTGATCTAAGAGTTTAATTTTATGCTGATTTGTTAGTGTTCTATGCGTAAACATATCGACTATAAGTCTTGTTGGTTTTATTTTGTGGTTTGCTAAACTATGATTGTAGTTCATGCTCTCTTTTCATGTTTTTGAATCGTTTTTTATTCTGTTTGTGCTATAACGTTGCATATTTAATATATAAGGTCGTTTGTATAGAATGGCAAATTGTAGTTCTCGTTTGCTACACTACGATTGTACTTCATGCTTTCTTTTAATGTTTTTGAATCATTTTTTATTTTGTTTGTGCTATAATGTTGCATATTTAATATATATATATATATGTGTGTGTGTGTGTGTGTGTGTGTGTGTGTGTGTGTATGTGTGTGTGTGTGTGTGTGTAAGGTCATTTGTATAGCATGGAAAATTGTAGTTCTGATGTAATAAGAGTTATGACTCAATGCATTTTAAGTTTTAGCGTACCCTATTTAAGATGAAAGACTTGTGTTTTAGACGAGACTTTTATACTACCTTGCACCATAACATGTCATTTGTAAGAAGAAAAGTGCAATTAATGGTTTTTAGTTTTCTGAATTGTTTTTGTTGCTCTCCGCTTTGTGGAGCTGCTTATGGTCATTGTTTTATTTGTTGCAGGGATGTTTTTACAGACGTTTATCGGTTTTATTAATGTTTGTGCCAGCGGGAAGGATGTTCAACTGAAAAAGTGGAAAAAGAGTAACCAATTCCCGGTGTTGACTGGGATACATAGAGTATTTTACAAGCCATGTAGCTATAAGCTACCAAAATTGAGGGACTAATGTACCTATATACACTTGACAAAAATACTAATCTATCTAAGTTGGAAGCTTATTAGTGAATTGCCAAGGCAAAACACAAAGCAGCACCCAGCTAGGAAGATCAGAGAGTGTAGGACAAAATAAATTGGCTTGACAGTTCTTCAGATAGTGCATAAGGACGGTAGGCTTGGTGGAGAAAAAGGGAGCAGTGACCTGATCTCAGTGTGGGAATGTGAGCAGCATCCATGAGTATAAGCCCTTTGATATGTGGAGGAGTGGAGCTTCAGTTGAGGAATGTGTCTTATTTGAGCTGTACAGTCCATTTTGCTAGAGCATCTGCTGGATGGTTCCCTTCTCTATAGGTGTGATAGATCTTAGAGCCAATCAAAAGTTGATGGACTTCTTCAATTTCCCGCAGTATTGACCAGTGTCTGAGATGGGGATGGTGGATCATATTGACAGCCATCAAGCAGTCAGACTCCACTGTGATAGGTTCAGAGGATATGGCCATCCAAAGTTCCCAGCCGAATTGCCTTCAGCTCAGCTTCTAGGGGAGTAGATGCCAATGTGTAGTAACCTTTAGCTAACTTGAGGATTCCTGCACTGTTCCTGATGATGATCCCAATACCAACAATGTTCTTGCTCCATGCTGCATCAACATTGATCTTTATACCAGTGAAAATGTTGCACCATGTAACTGTTTCTATGTGAGGCTTTGGTGGAATGGCTGGGGGAGGGATGCATCCAGAAATGGTCAGCTCCACATCTACTTGTTTTGTTAAGTGCACAGGCCTTCTGGTGAGCTGTAGTACATCAAATCTCTGAGTTCTTTTGTGAGCACTACTATGGAAGGGATAGTTTCCTCATATAACTTTTTGTTCCTTTCCTTCCATAGTATCCAGCAGACTAAGGAGGGGCCAATTTTGTTCATTTGACTGTGAAGCTGAGACAAACCTGCAAATGCCATACATGTTGCTAATCTATCCCATAAGCTGCTACTCAAAATCTGAGATCAGATTTCAAAATCACATTCGATTGATATTTCTTGACGATAAATAATAAGTGCAGACAACGTCCATATTTAGATTTTAGTAATTTTTCGTGCAAAATTTGACGTTCAATTATAATTAAGCAGAGCACAATCTCAAATAGTTCCAACTACAAAAATAACTAAGATATTTACAACGCATAATAAATTATCAACTTAATTTGAATAATAGAAATTTCAATGAAGACCCTCAGCATCAACCTGGCGGCATTGTTGATGCCGCCAGGTTTTATGAGGCATATTGTTGTTTGAATGACTTGCCGGCACATGCTAGGTGGATTAGGAGTTTTTGAATTTTCTGATTAAGATCAATCTAACAGCATTTTTATGTAATTGCAAACAATTTTTGGACATGATGGTTATCACTAGTAGAATCAGGCCGGAACACGGCGCTGTTAGACGGTGGTTCCGCGTGACTTTTTAAGAAACCGCCGTTTTACAACCATCCCGCTAAGTTTCCGAGTTCGGAAACTTAGCCGGATGGTTGTTATCAAACAGATCTCTCCTTGCAAGTTTATGCAAGTTATAAACTCCTTCTCCCTCTCCATCTTCTTCCTCTCTCCTTCTTCTTCTTCTCCCACTCATTCTCCCCCTCTCCCTCTTCTTCTTCTCCTTCTCCCTCTCCCTCTCCTTCTTCTCCTTCTCCTTCTCCTTCTCCTTCTTCTCTTTCTCCCCCTCTCCCTCTTCTCCTTATTCTCTTTCTCCCTCTCCCTCTCCTTCTTCTCCTTCTCCTTCTCCATCTCCCTCTCCCTCTCCCTCTCCCTATCCCTCTCCCTCTCCCTCTCTTCTCCCTCTCCCTCTCCTTCTTCTCCTTCTCCTTCTCCTTCTCCCTCTCCTTCTTTTCCCTCTCCCTCTTCTCCCTCTCCCTCTCCCTCTCTCCCTTCTTCTCCTTCTTCTAACAAAAGGTTGACTTTAAATTATGTGTTTTTCATATGATTTAGTCTGAAAATCAATAGATTAGTATGATAGTTTGTGTTTTTGGGATTTCCGGGTACGATCTATTCGATCCACAAGTACCCATGGTTTGGGGATGAAACTGTTTTTATGTTGGTTTTGATTTCGCCGGCCAATTCGTCCGGTGTTTTTTTTGTTCTATCCGGCTAACTTTCCGAATTCGTAAACTTAGCCGGATTTATAAACATCCGGATAGATTTCCGAACTCGGAAACTTAGCCGGAACAATACATGGCAGTTATGACCGCCGTGCATCGGTGGCTCCAATTGCACGGCGCCACCATGGACGGCGGTCAAAACCGCCGTCCAACGCACACGGAACCGCCGTGTTCCGGTGCCAATTCCACTAGTGTATATTTCCTACCAGATCTAATCTCCACCCGAGGAAAGACCATAATTCTTGAATTGTCGACATGTTCTCCTACGGAACGTGGATCATGGAAGCATATTTTTGGCACTGATGGCAAGTCTAAATATAGTTTATGAATTCTAGCATGGTAGACCAATAGTACCCAATCTGCAAGAGCTTTTGGGAAATTGTTCGTGGTCGTTGATGGCTTCCACAAACTTCTTCTCATGCCTCTCGAATAAGATAATCGGCGTTGAATGGTCCAACGCATCTGAGCAAAGGTTGTATATACCCTTTCTTATATAGGTTTCCTTCATGTATGACGTACATGGGCGGTCTGCATTGGTGACTTCCCCAAGTGATTTCGCTTCAGGGGTTATAACGTGTAAAGATGCGGGTTCTGCGGATTATATTGAGTAATGAAAGGATATGCTGCAGGCCCTGCATTTTGGGAGTGTTGTGTCATGCCTATGGCTCTTGGAAAAATACGCTTTGTGGGAGGTAGCATACCTGATTTTATTGAGGAAAATTCGTCTGCACAAAGGAACCGTGTGGAGGGATCCCCTGCAGCACATAACAAAACCAATGTTCTTGTATAATTTACCCTTCTCAATCAATGTTCATTTTAAATTAATGTGACGGACCCAACATATCTCATTTATTTGATTTAGGATAAGTGTCAAGAAAATTTTAGATTCATTACTATTTGACATTAATCAAAAATTTATTTTGGTTAATTTAAAGATTGTTTCAGATAAATTATTAGAATTAATTTATTCTTTTCAGTGTGTGATTAAAGGTTGAAGCTAACTTTAAAATGTAATGAAATATTTTTCTAGATTCTTTTTTAAAAGAACATAAATCAAGATAGGATTAAGGGATATTTCTTGTTCCCAGAAATTACATATAGATAAATTAATCAATGATAATTAACTATCATCACCATACATTATCCAGGGACCAGGGCCAGCCAGGTATGCCCGTCAATTTTTACACGTTACCTGTGGGTAAAACGGGTTTACTCATGTGGGTACGGGTAAAATACAGATATAGGTAAAATGGGTAATTCAAAATATGGGTCAAAACAGGTCGGGTAAAATACAGGTCTAACCCGCGGGTTTACCCGTTTTGATATAACTTTTACCCGCGGGTTATACCCGACCCTTATTTATCTGTTTTTAAACAGGTAACATATCCATATTTACATATTAGTAAAATACCTATTTTACCCGACCCATATTTTACCCGTTTACCTGTTCGCCAGCCCTAGAACCAGGCGTGGTGCGAAGTGTGCCATTGTACAGGTCCCGAAAATTAGAGGTGGTCCCAAATTTTTTTAAAATTGTACTATATATGTAATTTTAAATTTTTAATTTAGAAATGTAATTCAATTTTTTTGAAGGACCTTTATTTTGTGAATTTGGACCTTTTAGTTTTCAGAATTACCCTTTTTTTTCATCATCCTTCTGAACTTATTCTTATAATATATTAAATGTTAAAGTTTACATTAAACATATATAAAGGTCCGAAATCAAATTTTGCACGGGGCTCAAATTGAATTGGACCGGCCCTGCCGGGGACTACTACTTCTCTTTAATTTAATCTAGCTCGTGTATATTTACGAATTGATAAAATTCGGGGGAGAAGAAAAAGGAAGGAAAATGTGAGACATGTATAAGAGAAGAAAGTTGATGGTGACATCACAATTGAATATTATTTTTAGCCAATTTTTTTTATTAAGCAAAAACATATATAACTTCAATTACAAGAGCACCATCACTACTGGCAAGGAGGACAACACTTGCACTTGCCCATAAAATGTGTACAAATGCCACCGCTACATTTTTGATCGACGCAAACTTTTCTACACGTTTCATCATAAACACAAGCCCCGAAAAACTGTGCCGGTATAGTGCAAGCTTGGTCGGCTTCCACACCTACGATAACATTTTCATCTGCAATTTTATAAAAATCAATCAATTAATTTTATTACTATTGATAGAAACACATATTTACCGTTTAAATTGTTAGAATTAAAATATTTTGTAAATTTTGTTTGCTAGTACAATAGTTAGAAGCACAGGTTATGAATAATTGATAGGGATTCCGCAATTAATAATATCCAAAGAAAATACATGGGAGATAATATAAAAAAAATTCAATGAATAAATAATTTAGGAAGCGTGGTCAAAATTTCTTAAATATCAACTTAGTGAAATTCATAAACCACAGCAAAATCAAGTTATGGGGGAAAAGAAATAGTCATTTTTCTTTCTTCTATGAAGATTTAAGGAAAAAGTTGTTAAGAGAGGCATAATGTGTAATTGATGCATTTTGAAGTAGGGAGTATCAAAGAAAACTCACAAGTTACCAAGATGAGAACCAGCTTGAACATGATTGCTGTAGAATTTTTCATCTTTTTTATCCTTCAACTTAATATCCTTATAGTGGGTGTTATGAAAGAAGATTGGTGATGAGAAAATAACAAAGAAGTACACCTATAAATAGTGATTGGAAATAAAGAGGAATTAAATTAATGTTTCATAAATAAGGAGATCAATTGAGATACATAATATTTATTAAACATTATACTTGAAAATCGTTCAAGATTTGGACGGTACCTACCACCGTCCACCATTCTAAGATATTTATAAATGGTTTAAAATTAATTTACATTCAAACCTGTATTTTTTCGGGGTCTGATTTAGATTTGAACGGTTTGAATGTAATGTAATTTCTGGAACTTATAAATATGGCAGTTTAACATCAAATCCATTGTTTGCGAAATATTGATTATCAATATCTCAACATGTAATTTGATCTTGTTTGTTGGAACTTATAAACATAGCAGATTATTTCAATTTAGTATGGTTTAGTTTAACAAAAAGATATTTGATTAAATTTAGTTATACTGATTTTATTTTTTAATACATTAATTTTTACTTCACTTCAATTCAGTTCAGTTCAACTCAATTCTCAATTAAGATCAGTAAAAAATAAGTTCACAAACATACTCTAAATAAGACCAAATTGATTCTCAAACTAATTATTATTTTCCTAAATGGATCAATTTGAATGAATCTTACCAAGTCTGAGTTCAAAATAAATTGAACTAGGTAAATAAATTATCATAGTAATTTAATACATGGATGGAACTTTCTTACGTCGTCTATCCTTTAACAATACTGTCTTTTTCGTCGTAGTCCTATAACAATACTTCCTTTTTCGTCGTAGTCCTAGAGTGTAGTTCCAATTAAGGATAAAGAGAATCATATTTATGTGTGAATTACATTTCAACTCTTTTTTGAAACTTTGGACACAAGAAAATCTACGGTTTTTGAATACATGCAGTCCAGATAATTAAAAAAGATGGTTGCCTTTTGCTATATGCAGTTCAGGGGGAAAAAGAATCCTTCATCTTCCTTCCAGGTTCATTTTTCTGATGTGGAGGATATTAACTAATGCTATTCCTTCTGCTAAGGCTTTACAAGTGCGGAATTGTGTCAATGTTCCGCTTTGTACTGTGTGTTCCACGGAAATTGAGACCACAAATCATATATTTACTGGCTGTGACACGGCGAGTAGGGTTTGGAGATTAAGCCGACTGGGATTCGATTTTACTACAATTGGAAGCTTCGGGTTTTGGTTGGCGGAATGGATTTTAAAGGCTCCACACATGGATGATTTGGTTCTATCATGCTGCATATTATGGTCTATATGGTTGTTCAGGAATGAAACGGTTTGGAATGAGAAGATTTCTCGGCCGGGGGTGGATGCTTTTGACATACAACAACAAGTTGTTGGGTTGGCAACTTATTATAAGGAGTTCAAGCATATTGACGGAATTAATGAGATTTCTAACAGTTGGAAAAAATCAATCCTTATTGCCAGGACCAACAGGAGTTCTCAAATGCTATAGTTGGATTTACCTCGTTCAGCGCCCTTTGTTACAATATTGACAAATGCCGCATTTCAGTCGACAAGTCAGGTAGCTGTGGCGGCTTGGGTTCTCGTTTTACCGGATTCTGCTCCTAGGGAGCTGTATTATACCGTGGCGGCAGCTATCTCTCCACTTCAAGCAAAGCTTTTAGCTATAATTTTCAGCCTTGAGTTCTGCTACAGCGAGGATTTACTCATGCATTCATCTTCTCAGACTCTGCAGTTGCTGTTAGTTTACTTTCAGAGCACCATGCTCCGGATATTACCGTATCTACTGAGATCTCGGATGGTTGGGATCTCATATGTAAACTTTCTTCTGTGTTTTTCTTTAAGTGCTCTAGAACTACTGTTGGGGAGGCGCATAGTCTTTTCCAGCCTGTAATCAAACGAATTTAGTTTAATAAATGGCAATCTTTCTGATCAAAAAAAAAAAAAAAAAAAAGAGAATGTCCACTCATCTTTCCAATAAATACACTAGATCCTATTCATATTAGAAAAATGAAACTTAGATAAACGAAACAGATTATTTTATTTAACTAAACTAGATAAAAATTGATATAATCAAAATTATATTAATATCGGTAAATTGAATCATATATCATCAAAACAAACAAATAAATAAACAAACATATTTCAAGGAAATAATAGAATTGTTCAACTACGGAGTATACAAAAATAGTTTGTTTGTATGGTCGAATGGGCGGTCTGCATTGGTGACTGCCCCAAGTGAT
The DNA here is from genome assembly GCA_948330725.1 of Sherardia arvensis. Taxonomy (NCBI): domain Eukaryota; kingdom Viridiplantae; phylum Streptophyta; class Magnoliopsida; order Gentianales; family Rubiaceae; genus Sherardia; species Sherardia arvensis. Next base: position 33,325,645 of record OX415239.1, read on the forward strand.
TTCGCTTCAGGGGTTATAACGTGTAAAGATGCGGGTTCTGCGGATTATATTGAGTAATGAAAGAATATGCTGCAGGCCCTGCATTTTGGGAGTGTTGTGTCATGCCTGTGGCTCTTGGAAAAATACGCTTTGTGGGAGGTAGCATACCTGATTTTATTGAGGAAAATTCTTCTGCACAAAGGGACCGTGTGGAGGGATCCCCTGCAGCACATAACAAAACCAATGTTCTTGTATAATTTACCCTTCTCAACCAATGTTCATTTTTAATTAATGTGACGGAATCAACATTTCTCAGTTGTTTAATTTCGGAGAGTGTCAGGAAAATTTCATATTCATTATTATTTGACATCAGTTAAACATCTATTTTGGTTAATTTAAAAATTGTGTCAGGTAAATTATTAGAATTAATTTATTTAATTATTATTTTCAGTGTGAGATTAAAGGTTGAAGCTAACTTTAAAATGTAACGAATTATTTTTCTAGATTTTTTTAAAAGAACTTAAAATAAGATAGGATTAAGGTATATTTCCTAATCCCAAAAATTACATATAGATAAATTAATCAATGATAATTAAGTCATAATCAACATACATTACCGAGGTCCGACCGGACCCGGTGTGAAGGGTGCCATTACACAGGACCCAAGAATTATAGGGGTACCAAAAAAAAAAAAATCTACTGTATATGTATTTTAAAATTTTAATTTAGAAATATAATTCTATTTTTTTTAAGGACCTTTATTTTTTGAATTTGAACCTTTTAATTTTCAGAATGTAGTAGCTAGCTGCTAGAAATATTTATAGATTCAAGTATAGATGCAATCTCGTGACACTATCTGTGGAATTTGTCAATGAAGATGTTTGTTTTGATAACCTGTTTTTATAGTTATTATGATTGTGTAAAATCAGGTTTTCCATCTTATATTCATGTGTTTCAAGTCGGCATAATCTTGTATTTCCATCTTAAAACCATGATATATATATATATATATGTAAATGTGTCTATAAATTGTGCATATAGTTTAGAAACTTGTATATACATTCAAGAACATCGTTTCTGTTCTGATTACGAAAAAAGTTAATGAAAATAAGAAATGAAAAATGGATACACTTATGTTTAGGGCTGACAAACGGGTAAAATGAGTAATATAAAAATATGGGTATGACCCATTTCTTACCCGTTTAAAAATGGATAAAAACGGATCAGATAAAATACGGGTCGAATATAACCCGCGGGTAAGCGGGTAAAAGTTATATCAAAATGAGTAAACCTGCGGGTTAGACCCGTATTTTACCCGACCTGTTTCGGCCCGTATTTTAAAATTTTAAATTACCCATTTATATCCATACTCGTTTTACCCGTACTCGTATCTTACCCGCTCATATGAATAAAAAATAAATTACCTTGGACAAGTAACGGGTAAAAATTTACAGATCTAAATATGTTAAACAAAAGGATGTTAATGCTCATATGCAGATATTTGTAAAAGTGTCAGAAAATGAGATTTGTCATCCTAAAGGAAACTAGAAGAGTTATTACTCCGGTCAACAAATAAATTAATAAAAAGAATTAAAAAGGATGAAACTACGTAGTTTTTGACTAAAATCACCACATAACCACCGCAGGTTCACCATATTCCGGCGTCTACCATTTTTATATATTCCTCTCTTTTTTTTAGGAATATATTTTTTATTTTTATTTTTTTTGATCTACGAACTTTTAACCATATATATAATATGCAGTTGGTTACAATATTTTTATTACATACTAGATAGTTTACATCAAAATTTCACACGGTTTTGGATGAAAGATAGTATTTTTTTCCCTTTTGCTATATCCATCTCATGCGATACAATATATTAATTGTTTCAGTATAGTTAATTATGGTATCAATATATCTTATTTTAATACATCTCATCCTTTAGAATTATTATATAAAGTTATCACGCGCATCCCCTCCACCATAAAGAGTTTACAACCTATAAATTGTTAGCATGATCTCTGATCAAAGGAGTTTCCTTAGACAGAGCTATATGATTGGTGGGATCTATGATTACAATTCGTTCGATGAATGGTTCAGGTGTGGCCATACAACATGAGGGTTTTTAGAAACTTTCTTATATGTGTTGATTGGATTGATATATTCTTTTGTCCTACGATCATATGGTTAATGTATTTGAATAAATCATTCATTCATGCACAAGAGTTTTACAACAAAGAAATACAGTGTCTTTTTTATACTTTTTAATTTTCCTGATCGATACAGGGAAATCTTTTCTAGGGTAAGGCCCCGAGGCTGATTTCCCGAACAGATCCATCGGTCTGGTATAGACGTGTTGTAGGAGTACTTACGCTGACAACCAAAACTGATACATCGGATCTTTTTTGGAGAAAACGATTTGCAATATGAGCTGAGGAATGAAGAATCTCTTGCATACTAAAGCTACGGGAATGTGTTTATGTTCCTCGGGATACGGACCTTTTGTATTGTTTCTAATTCCATCGTTTTTCATATAATAAATAATTTTGCATGCATGCACGCGGTAGGAAAAGACCAACTTTCTTCATTCCCTACAGGTGCAACTTCGTTTCTACATGTAATACTTCTAATGTATATGTTTATTAGAATGGTAATTTTGGTTTATTTTCGTGGACATTGTTTCTTCTGTAGGATGCTTATAATACAGTGAACCAATGGTATTTGATGCTGATTTAATGAATAAGTGGTCTCAATTCGTGGAAGCTAGACAACAGAACAATAAAGGAGATCTTGAGGGTTTGATTAATTGAAGCCGTTTAAATTTTGTTTAGGGTATATCAGACACGTAGCAGTTAATGAATGGATTGTGGCTTTGACCCTCCCGTGTTATTCATGTTTCAAATATGTCATATTAATTACTACTAATATGTTTGCTGTTAATTTTACCTTTTAAGTATTGATGATTACAAACTATTTGTTCAATTCATTGTAATAGTTTAGTATGTTTTATGTAAAGGGTGGTTATAGCAATCACTCAAATTTAAAGCACCGACTCAAAAAATTATATATTGGACAACAGTCACCACTTTCAGTTCAAAGTTTTATCGACATTCAAACAATATTTTTTTTATTAATAATTTTACATATTGTGATCTTTAACTAAAACCCGATAAAATAGAATTATATGTTGTAAATTAACTGATGTAATTATTATATTTTCTTTCATCATTGAAAATATCTCATTTATCAAATACATAGAAACACATATCTTTCAAATATATGGAAACATGCCTCTTTCCTATTATATATATAATTAAGTTAGTCCATAAATCACATATGTTTTTTCTTATTACCTTCAATCATTCTTAAATTATCAAATATATATTTTTATAACTTCTCCCTTTCGAATTTTCCTTACCTTATAAACTTATAAATCAGAAAGAATTATGTTTTTTACATCTTACACGTGCTACTTTATCATTCATTATTTAAAAAGTATTTTAAACTATTAAATTTTACCAGGCACATATATATCGGATGTTTGTTTTTTAATATACCTCACATGTGCATATTTACACAGGCATCCTCATCTTCATAAATTCGTTCATAACATTTACATTAAATAAAGATCAAATATATCGTGCAACGCACGATGATATTTAGCTAGTTATTATAGTAGATTTGACTAAACCATTAACAGTTAAAAAATTATAAATATTATAGTAATATCGACGATCTAAGTTAATTTGAAAATTATTTATGATATATATAAATCTATAATATCCAACTCAGCCCATATGATCCCATAATTTAGTTATAGCAATTGCATCTTCATTCAGTTCATTGTATCTTCAATCAGCCTCTCCATTTTTGTACATGCATTTCCAGAAACTCCAAGCTGAGGATTTATGGGTTTGGCTGTTTGAGATTTATTCAATTTAAACATGCTTCTATCATAAACCGTGGATTGATGGATTGTGTGGTCCATTTTATATAATTGGATGCTTTTCTAAACATAACTAATTTGATGTGATATAAGCTCAAGGAAACAATTTTATTCATGTTTCTCAATTCCCAATTTTCAGAGAAACAAATTCTCAATTCCTATTGCCATCTCACTTTTTTTCTCCTCACCTCTATCGAAAGTTCGAATTTTTTTTCCAACAAAATTTAAAGACACAGGTATGTAAACCACGTGCAGAAAAAATTTTAAACAAAAATATATGTGCATTTCATTCTATTCACAAGTCTCTATTCACTTCATCTATAAGAGATGTGTTTAGTTGAGTGACGAGAGGCATATCAACCACCGTACAAATTGCAAAGTGTCAAAAAAAGTGCATTGATTGGTGTATGTAGTGTATGTCTCTAATATATTAGATATTAAAAAAACAGTCTAAATATTCCCTAATTTCCCAGCCATAATGTTAGAGGTCATTTGGTTGCACTTGGGAATTTGATTGCCTAGCAACATTAAATTCCCAAATCATTCTAATTTGCTTGTATAATGAAAATGTTGTTTGAATGGTTTGGTATGGGAAAAAGAAATCCATATGTAATTTCTAGTTAGTTAAGTGAGCAAATTCCCCCATTTTGTAGAAAATCAAGTTCAAAGAAAGAACAAATTACAATATTTTTTATCAACGAAACAACTTGTGATGGTTTAATTCATGAAATTGTAAAACTACATATTCTACATCAAACCAAACAAGCTCTTATTCTCATACTTGTTTCCAAATAACTTGTTGTGTGATATTATATATAAAATTCATTTGATTTTAAGATTAGTAGTAAAAAGTACAAGAAAAGGAGTAAAACAATCAAGTGATGAAAAGAAGAAAGATAATACATAGATAACCATGAGTTTTTGGTTCCGAATTGTGAAATTGGTATGATCTCAACTCAGTCAGACACATTTAAGAGAATTTTAGGATCAACACTCTATCGCCAACACTACGCTTTGAATGGGGCCGTGAGACTTCCACTTTAACATATTAGCCAATGCAGCTCTGTATGTCACTTGATGTATCTCTCGTCACCCACTTGAGCACGGCTCTAGCGATGGAGGAACAAAAACTTGAAGAATAGGAAGACTCCAAGGGAAACTGGTGACTTCCTAGCCAAGGCATGGCCTTTGGCCAATTGCACTAGGCAAGTTGGTTCTTACTTGAGTTGCATAAAACAGGTTGCACGGGGAGGGGCACCTTGTCTGGAGGTTTTTACCTATCAAGGGCTCACGCTCATCCTTACCTTTCTAGGGTTTGTTGGACTCAGAACTACATAGGGTGGTGGATGCATTAGTACGGAGATGACTCAAATGAGGCATATTCCATATATGTGTTTTGATTTCAAATGTACTGTAATGTTTTTACCAATACCATGCAGTACAATAAATCCTAAAAAAATTCAATCCTTCCAACAGTAAACATGTGTTCTAAACAGGCTCTAACGAGTTTTGAATCAACAATGAAGTTATTGGGGAGAATGCTTAACCTAGCCTATCATTTCACATACATGGCTACTTGAACTAATTTCCACCTTTGTCATTATATCTACCATATCAGCTTGTAGAGATAGATAACACTTCCACAGCATTTCTTTCCAAGACCTTTAACCTCTATGTCTCTCAGCATCTTTCCACTCGCTCATCTCTAGACCTCTATGTAAGTATTCAACAAGAAAAAATTGAATTTGATTCTTCCTGTTAGCTTACTTCTGGCATTCCGGGATTTTGATTTTCGTACTGGGTTTTGGTTGATTATGATTAATATGCATATATTTCCATCGAGTTTTGTCACTAGATATGGTTTTTGAGTAGTTATGCTGTTTCTGGTTACTTTTTAGCATTGTTTTGTGGATGTCTTGTATGTGATTGTACTCAGTTCTTAGTTTGATAAGAAATTAATTGACTAGTTGATGTTGCAGTTGTTTCTGTTTGTGGTTTAATGACTTGTTGCACCTCTGCTTTGGTTAGCTTGCACTCAGTGACCGGTCGCTTTCCTGATGATTTAAAGTGATTGGGTGCATCTGAGTGCGTTTCTTTTCCTAGCTGATGGTGTTGTCTGTTGCAGGGATTTTCTCCTAATTCTGAGACCCTGAAGAATATTCTTAACATATTTAAAAAGGTGAAGGTCGTTACTATCGACTGCCTGCGCTTGGAAAATTCCGCGGTTGTAGAAAGCATTCTTGAAATTGGACCTAGTCTTCAGGAATTAACTTTGATGAAGGGTGCTCACCTTGGTTATCTCATCATGTATTCAGTTGGCAGAACTTGTCCTAATTTAAGGTACTTTTTTAGTTTCTTTTTAAACAATGTTATAATTTGTGAAGATCCTGAAAATTGCTTGACATATACAAAGTATGGTTGCTTTCCCTTACCAGAATTATTTCCATCTCTCGCTATTAATTTTTGAGTCAATACTTTGAAATTAAGATGGAAGTATCTTATACTAATGCCTACTCTTGTTTCTCCGTGTTAGGATGCATTAGTATGGAGATGACTCAAATGAGGCATATTCCATGTCTGTTTTGATTTCAAATGTACTGTAATGTTTTACCAATACCATGCAAAACAATGAATGCTAAAAAAAATCAATCCTTCCAACAGTGAACATGTGTTCTAAACAGGCTCTAACGAGTTTTGAATCAACAATGAAGTTATGGTTAAGGATGCTTAACCTAGCCTATCATTTCACATACATGGCTACTTGAATTCATTTTACCCTTTGTCATTATATCTACCATATCAGCTTATAGAGATAGATAACGCTTGTTAATTGTCTTCTGATCTTCTCACTCAAATGCATTTTGAACTTCCTATAGCAAGTCTTCAAGAGTTGTACTAGGATGCTAGTATCATATACTTTGTTTAGGTCGGGAAATTTAGGTGGTTGGCATTTCATTTATATATCAAATCCATCTGATGTGGCATCATGTATAAACTCAGGTTCATTACCCAGAATGTGCGATGGAGTATTATATTTTTAAATTGTTATGTGCTTGCTTGCCCATTTGTTTTGATTGTTGGAATCACTTCCTTAATAAGATTCTCTTTGATTAATACTCCATCAATGGAGTTAATAACTGTTAAAACCGGTGTGCCTATTAACCTACAAGAGCGATTTATTATAACTTTTTTTTATATTCATTGTATGAAAACACACCGATTTTTCTATCAAAAATCACATATTTGTCAATAACAAAAACTGGTCTACACACCACACATAAGAACATCAACATAGGAATTTAAAGTTTGCTAGGAGTGACTCTATAAGGTTTAGGCTCATTAGGGGCTATGATGTACCTTGTTACAAATAACTATACTTGATACACGACAGTAAGTACATTTGTACTTCTAGTTTGTCGTAGTTGGACAAATATTGCATTTTCTAAATTTATAATACTACTCTAGATAGTTTCTGCCTCTGAGAAGAGAATTCGAATAACGTTAATGAGATATAGGGCTCAGAATAATTTGTATAACACAAACTCCTTTTAGACAACAATAGTAACTAATGTTATCGGGGCATACATTAATACAGTGAAGAAGACGAGGTAGATTAAGGTTTGTTGAAAAGGCACATCAATTTTATTTTTTTATCTCAAAAGGCACATCATTTTTTAAATAAAAAATTGGCATAGCTCTCTCGATTAGGTGGGAAACCATAGCTCTCTCGATTATGTGGATAACATATGACCACTACTACAAAGGGGTAGATGCAAGACACATATTTAAGGCGTTTAAGCCTGGCGCGTTTTTTTACGCCTTGATTGAAAGTAGCGAGCTCGCTACCATCTCAAGCTAGCAAAATAAAATTACATTCAAGACGGAAAGAAGCATTTAAAGGCGGAAATGGGTTTAGACGTTAAAAAATATGTGACCAAGGCGGAAAAAATGTATCCGCCTTAAATTGAATTGGTTGTTGCGATCTCGTAACCTTTGTAGTAATATAAACGTGTACGTAGCGATTTCGTAGGTTAGCTCGTTAGTTGTAGGTTTGTGCGTTGCGATCTCGTAAGCTTTGCTAAACCCTAATTTTAGCAGGTGAGGATGTGGGAGATGTCGTAACTGGGACGGTAGTATATTGCGTTTGATGTTACGGTATCGCTTCTGTGCACATCAAATTTGTCATTGTTCAATGTACAGTGCATGTGAGGGTGATTGAAATGTTACGAGTTCGCTGGCTATCCAAAGGTGTTAGCGACGTGTTAGCGATATCGCAAGCGCGTCTGTATGGGTCACAGATTTAAGCTGAACTGGCCGTTCTAAATCCAAAAACAAAAACTTTAAAAGGGTCTAAACAGGTGGGTATTGAAGGGTGATCAGTTGAAGTGTTCTCGGAGGTCTCATTGTTCCCGTGTTGGTGTAGGTAAGGTTTAACTTGCGTAATGTACTGGCTTGTCTCTTGATTTTGGTTGATTTTATGCATAATTTTTGGTTGCATTTTGGTTTATCTTGGTTGTTTTGTTAATGCAGTGTGTAGTTTATGTGTTGATCATCTAAAGTCAGTGGGTTAGTAGTATTGTGTAGCTGTTTGTCTGATTTGTGAATTATGGACCGCGAATGAATAATGAAGGAGAATGCTCGATTATCAAAGGAGTACTTAGATTTGGTTGAACAGTTCTTAGATGTTGGGTTGCGACATTGTAGACAGAACAGCAGAGGAGGGGTTAGATGTCCATGCAACAAGTGTAGAAACAACGCCATATTTGAAGATATTGCTGTCGTGCGTGAACATTTAATTGGTAAAGGTTTTGACAAATCCTACACAGAATGGGTTTGGCATGGGGAAGGCCATTATGGAAGTGACCAGGTGGAGATGGAGGAGGGAAGCGCCGAGGAAATCCTGCAGTATAATGAACAGCTTTCAGACATGTGCGACGATGTTGTTATGGAGTTTGTTGGGAAGAAAAGTATGCTGGAGGCAATGTATGACGATAAAAAGACAAGCTTATATGTTGGGGCTAAGCATTCTAGACTGGGAGCAACATTGTTGTTAATGAACCTAAAGGCAAGGCATGGTATTTCTGATAAAGGAATGACGGAATTGCTAGAGTTGGTTAAAGAGTTACTTCCTCAGGACAACTTATGTCCTGACAGTGTTTATGTTGCGCGGAAGATATTGTGTCCTATGGGCATGGAGTTTACTAAGATTCACGCATGCCCGAATGATTGTATGTTGTATAGGGGGATTGTTGATTCCTTGAGGGATGATTGCAAGGTATGCGGTGAGTCTAGATGGAAAAAGAAGGAGGGAAAGGTCGAGGTATGTGGAGAATCAGTGACAACATCGACAAAGCAAGGTCCTGCTAAGGTGATGTGGTACATGCCCTTGAAACCGAGATTGACACGTTTGTATGCCAATCCAGTTGATGCAAAATTGTTAACATGGCATGCCGATAGGGTTCGAGAGGAAGATGATGATATTATATCTCACGCTTCTGATGGTGATCAGTGGAAGAAGATGGATGCTATGTACCCAGAATTTGCTGACGAACCTAGACACGTGCGCTTAGGACTGACTATCTACTGACGGAATGAACCCTTTCGGGAACATGTCCAGCACCCACAGTTCATGGCCAGTGATGCTTGTTATTTATAATCTACCTTCATGGTTGATGATGAAACGAAAGTATGTGCTTTTGAACACTATGATCTCGGAGCCTAAGCAACCTGGCAATGACATTGATGTATATCTAGCACCTCTTGTTGAGGAGTTGGAATCCTTGTTTAAGCATGGGATTCATATTCCTGACGGAAGTCGAGGGGACGCGAAATTCCAACTTAAAGCCATGTTGATGTGGAGCATCAATGATTTTCCTGCTTTGGGTAACCTTGGAGGGTGTTCTGTGAAAGGGCATTTTGCATGTCCCGTTTGTGAGAGCCATACTAGTCATTGTCAATTAAAGCACGGTGGTAAGCCTATTTATCTAGGTCATAAACGATTTCTACCTAGAAGTCATCCGTGGAGGAGTGCAAAGAAGTGGTTTAACGGTCAGGAAGAGCATGGTTTTGCCCCAGTCCCACTATCAGGTAATGAAATATTGGAAAAGATAGCGGGCATGAAGTTTGTGTTGGGAAAGGGAAAAAAGAAAAGCGCTCAAACTACGATTTGGAAGAAATGTTCGATTTTTTTCAAGCTCGATTATTGGGAGCACTTGGATGTGCGCCACTGTCTAGATGTCATGCACATAGAGAAGAATGTATGCGAAGTTTTGGTTGGGACGCTATTGAATACACCGGGCAAGAGTAAGGATGGATTGAAAGTAGAAAGGATTTAGTCAATCTTGGCATAAGGACGTCACTTGTTCCCGTTCAAGAAGAAGCAGGTACGACATACTTACCACCTGCTTGTTATTCCTTGTCATCTGAGGAGAAGGAGAGTTTTTGTAGAACTCTAAAATCAGTAAAGGTGCCTTCTAAATATGGTTCGAACATTAGTAGTTGTGTATCTACTGCCGAGTTGAAATTAGTGGGAATGAAGTCGCACGATCGCCACAACCTGATGCAGGATTTGAATGTCATTGCTCTGAGAGGTTGCTTGCCTTCTCACGTTGGAGATGTAGTTGCAAGGCTTTGTTATTTTTTTAAACAAATATGCCGCAAGAGAGTAAGCCGTCGTAAGTTGGATGAATTGCAGGATATGGTAGTTGAAGTACTGTGCAGACTAGAGATGTATTTTCCCCCTTCATTTTTTGACATAATGATTCATTTGATAGTTCATTTGGTGCGGGAGGTGAAGCTGTGTGGACCGGTGTACTTGAGATGGATGTACCCATTTGAGAGGTACATGAGCATTTTCAAGCATTTTGTTAAGAATCGTTATCGACCAGATGCCAGTATAGTGCAGCGATATGTCGCGGAAGAGGTAATAGAATTCCGTACCAACTATTTACAGGATGTACCTACTATAGGACTGCCAGTCTCCAGACACGATGGTAGATTGGATGGTGTCGGACTACGCCATAAGTCTAAATTTAGCCCTTCTTCCGATGAAATATCTACAGCACATCTGTACATTCTGCGCAACCATCATTCAGTGAGTTCTTATGTTGATGTTCACCTTAATGATATTAGGTCAGCACACCCGAGCTGGTCGGAACCTAGAGTTCTAGAAGCTCATTGCAGAGACTTTACTAGTTGGCTCAAAATACATGTGCAGAATGGCGGTGAACACCCCGACGTTGTAAAATGGGTTGCCAAGAGACCCCTAGGCACAGTTACGTCGTTTAGCGGGTATGACATCAATGGATACACGTATGGTACTAAGTGGAGTGATGATAGGTCTGCAACCCAAAATAGTGGGGTATCAGTACCTGGAGAGGGTGATAATGGTTTTTTTGGTACCATTACTGATATATGGGAAATGGACTTTGTTCATGTCCGAATCGCATTGTTTAAATGTGAATGGGTAGATCAAGGTGAAGGGGTACGCACAGAGGATTTAGGCATGACTCTAGTTAATAGAGGAATTCTCGGGTCTAGGGATGATCCATTCATCATGGCGGCTCAAGCTCATCAGGTATTCTATGTGGAAGATCCAACTGATGCTCGATGGGAGATCGTTGTTGATGGTAAGAAAACATTCATCTATGGTGACGGCTTGTTCGACGATGACTCCACTGTTTCTACCGACACCATTCCGCCCTCGGTGTACGAAACTCTGGAGGAGGATGATGACATTGTTTGTGCATCGGTGTGCAGAATGGATCATGAGGAAGGAATGTGGATTAATCCTGCGGGGAAAACTACAAAGAGGAAGGGGAGGCAACCAAAGAAGAAGAAGACTAAAAAGAGTAAAAAACAAAAGTAGCTATTCGACTTCAAAGGATGCCGGGTCACCGTGCACGGCTCCCAGTGTGTTATCCTTCCCGGAACTCTACCCGGGCTCCGAAACGTTCAATCTTTCTGATCCTCCAGCATTGGCCTCCTTTATCGCGGTTAGCATGCAGCTGCGGGCGGTTGTTTGATTGCCAATAACCGAAGCAATTCCTTGATCCATCGGAAATTTCATGGTTAAGTGGTAGGGAGAACATAACGCCCGGGCTTGCGTCAACCAGGGACGATCTATAATCATGTTGTACGGGGAAGAAGCATTTATGACCGTAAAGTTACACAAAACAGTGCATCTCTTGTTAATATCCAAGTGATCAACAAGGGTCACCCGTAGGGCTGTAACACCTAGTGGGTGGACTGTCCGGCCCGTAAAGCCTGATAGCGGGGACAAACATGGCTTCAAGTTCTGTCGTCCGATGTGCAATTGGTTGAAACAGTCAGCGAACATAATCTCCACGCTGCTCCCATCATCCACAAAAAATCGCTTTATCACCACACCTTCTACCTCGGCGGAAATCACCATGGGGTCAGAGTGGGGCACCTGGGCCGGGACTACGTCCTCTTCTGAAAAGGTAATCGTCTCATCATGTTTAAACCTCTTTCCCTAGATCTCCCCCGGAGGAACATACCTACTCTTGGCCTTCACCGCCGACAGTGTCTGTGCCCCGTCACCCACTATACCGTTGATCACATTTATCGTCCTGGATGCTCCAGGTCCCGGAACTCCCGGTCTATGAGCTTTTGGGGCGGGGTTAGGAGCAATATTAGCCTCTACCGGGCGATTGCCGCCTTGGCCTCGGTTGTTTCTCCAATTCCGCTTCCTTCCTTGTCCTGCCGGAGCAGCCACCGGGTGTGCATCTTCCGCCACACAATCCCGGAGCTGACCCCGCTCCACCAACTTCTGAATATCCGTGCGCAAGACACGACAGCTTTCGGTAGTGTGACCATAAGACTTGTGAAACTCACACCATTTATGAGCATTTGCCGGGGCCGGGACCCCTTGTATAACCGGGGGGTCCGTGAAGAGACCCCGATGGATAGCCAGAATCCCCGTTTTTGTCTTGGAGAGTGGGGTATACGTTGGTCTCACCACCAACGTCTGCCCCCCCGGCGCAGGTGCCGCTCCCTGGACCGGGGGGCGTCTTACTGGCTCCTGGCGAACCCCCTGGTGGGGAGTCGCCCGGAGCGTGGTTGTTTGGGTTGCCGTGGCTGTGATCACCCGCTGCTCAAAGAAACCAACAGTGTTCATCCGAGTGTGGTTAGCTTCATGCACAGTACAATGCATTTCCACTGTCAGCTGGAGGTGGTAGAAGGTTCCCGGCATATTCTTCATTAGCTCGATTTAGAACATCTCGTCTCTCAATCCGTTCAAAAATTTTCCGATTAAGGCCTTCTCATGCAAGTGCCTATACTGGACCTTCATAGACTCAGCAATATACCGGACATAATACTGCCAAGTAGATCCCGTCTCCAACTGTCGCATGGCCAGGACCGTTGCCAGGTTCACAAAGTTTGTCTTCATAGCCGCATACCGATGGACCAGTACGGTAGCGAAATCCCAGAAAGTCTTCAGTGAACCTTGGGGAAGACTCTTGAACCAACTCAAGCAGTTACCCCGGAGGTAAGAGGGCAATAGCTTGCACTGCAGCGGCTCGTCAATGTCCCGGGCACCCATGACACTGAGGTATGTGTGGACAAACTCCTCCGGATCCCCGTCACCATTGTACGTCGGAACTCCATCGGGCGCTTTGGTGCCTGCCGGCCACTTGTAGTTTAGCACCTCTGGAACCCACGGGGAATGAGGAACCATCCCCCGCCTTCCAATCAGCCTAGTCAACCGATCTTCAATGGAACCGTTGTTGAACGGGGTGTTATATCCGCCGTAAAATGGTTGAGCCTGCGGGTTTAAACCGCCTGGAAACTGCGGATCCGGATATTGCTGCTGACCTGGAGGCATCTGCTGACCCGGCGGCATCTGCTGATATCCGGGTCCTCCTCTTCCATCCTTCTCCAAGTCCACTACATCGGGTACCTTATTATGGGCCGCGGCCTTGGCCGCTTTCCATGCTCGAAATTCTCCAAATTCCGCAGCGTTGGTATGGATAGTTTCTGGATCTCCGAGCTCCTCTTCCTCTGGGTATTCTTCTCCAGAATCAAAATACTCTAGTTCGGATTCACCACCATCTCCGAACGCTTCCTGGTCCTGCCTCTCCTTTTCTTGCCGGACTTTCTCCCTCTGCTCCTTCTGCATCTCCCTGAGGGTACGCTCTGGCACCTTCTTCTTCCCTTTGCGCTTCTCAGCGGCCACACGGGCAGTCTCCTTGCGCACCCGTTCCTTCTCCTCGGCCACTTTCCGCGCCTCCTGGGCAGCCGCGGCCCTCTTTGTCTTAGGGCCACCCTCTGCCTGACTAGCTTTGGTGGGGGGTTCTCCCCCTGTCATTTTAGGCCTGCCGCGGGGCATGACGAAGCAGAATGTATCCCACTGGGCGTGCCAACTGATGCTACCAGTAAGCTCCGGGATACCAGCCCCGGTATGAGTAGTCCGGGTAGAGCTGGAATCCTAACCCGCGGCTGATCTCTCACCTAGATCCTGCAAAACAAAGCCCCCGGGGTCACCCGAGGGTAGACGCTCCGGCGTGATGATGAAGATTGGACTTTATGCAGAGGAGAGAGAATATGAAGAAATACAGAGAGTATTTAAGTCTGATAGAACATACCTATTATTGTTGGTCACTCCTCTATTTATAATGGCAAGGATCAGAGAGGGTTTAGGCTAAGTGGTCCTCCTCTTGTCGCACATCCGGGGCTGCAGGGTCATTATCATGTCCTTCTTGTACCCGGGTGTGTCCAAGATAGCTGATGTCATGGGAGGACCACTGGTGGGCTGGACTCTCTCTTCTCCTTTGCCAATAGGCTTATCGGGCCAGTATATAGGCTGAGGCCCATATCACCAGGCATTTGATATATAATAAATATATATTTTTTTAAATGATTGAAAAAATAATAAAGTCAGCTGAAGTTAGCTGAAACACGCTGCATTTAGCTGAAACCAGCTGCAGTTATCTGAAGCACGCTGCAGTTAGATGAAGTTTGCTGCAGCGTGCTTCAGCTAACTGAAGTTTGCTACAGTCCGCTGAAGCCAACTGCAATTAACTGAAATTAGATGAAATTAGCTTAAATTAACTGGAAGGTGCAAAAGATAAGATGAACTTGACAGGACCTATATGTACTTATATAATTATTATATAATTAAATTTTATGGTGACAATGAATTCATATGGGAAAAAACAATCAGATAAGCTATTACTGAAAAATGTGCTATTACTAATTTAACAAGATGCTGCAAAATTAGAAAGCGGACTCTTTTTTATGCATGGATGAAACCATACAACACCTCTTTGTCCAGTTCAATTTCCACCTATATGCATTTCAGCTTGAGTTGACTTAGAGACCTGTGTTTTCTTTAATATTTATTTATTTATTTTTATTTTTTCTTTGAAGACTTCTTTAATATTTATTAATTGAGCTGAACTGAAATGAAAAGTAATATTTATCATAATTGAACTTTAAAGTTATTAAATTGAATTTGAATTTAATTGAATTTGAAAAGTATATTTAATTAAATTGAAAATAATATAAATAAATTTGACTGAACTAAACTTAACTAGTTTATTGAAAATTCAACAAAAAAAGGGCCTCAAATTAAAACTAGGCTGACCTCCATGATTAACAGTGATGATTAAGCATGCGATTTTCCTCGTTGCTTTCATGATTAACAGTGAAGTTGTGACATAGAATGGAATTCAAATGTGCCAGAATACTTAATTTTATATATTTTTATTCATGGATGTTTAATTTGTTGGTATTTTACTCACTCTATGGGTCGTTTCACATTTTAATAGATCAGCATAGCTGACTTTCACTTATATATACTTTGAGATGAGATGACCGTCAAAAAGCTTCCATTGCCGAAGAATTTGTGCATTACTGCCCCGTTTTCTTCTCTGCGACACGCTTGAAAAAGTAAACTATTTGATCATAAGTTTGATCGTCGGTGTTACTATAGAAGGATAATCTGATTAGGGTATTATTTGTATTTATTGTATTTATTATATATTGCAATTATGTCCTTAGAGTTTAGTTAGTTTTGTTATTTATTATTAGACCCTTGTATGTATTATAAATACTTATGTAAATTTTAATGGAAATCAGTTTGGGAAATAGTCTTTACATGGTATCAGCCTTTTACCGATCCTCTCTCTTTTTTCTCTAGGGTTTGCGCAACCTTCTTCTCTCTCTAGCCGCCGCCGTCGGCCTTCTTCCTTCCCCTCATCAAAATTCTTGTTTTTTGTATTTTTCCTGCTCTACGATGACTTCTAATGGACGTCATGTGAAGTTGTCCATCAATACGATGATCCATATGTTTAACACTAAGCTTGATGCTACTACGTATCTCCAGTGGAAAACATGTTCAGTATGTTTTTCGCCCTCAAGGTTTGTTTGGCCATCTTGATGGCTCCTCTCCCTGCCCTGAGCTTCCGGTGCATGTGCCACCGTCCTCCTCCACCGTTCCTCCGGATGATGCTGCTAAGTTGAAGGCCAAGGAGGCCTATGATGCTGCCAAGGTGGCGTATGATGCCTGGATGGATGATGATCAGGCTATTTGTGGTGTTCTGTACTCCTCGCTTACCCCAGAAGCGAAGAATGAATCCTCCCAGTGTCACACCGCCAAGGCGATGTGAGATGCTTTTGCGAAGGCCTTCCAACATGGATCCGCGGTTGCCAAATTCAGCCTCCGCTAACAGGTTGTCTCACTCAAGAAATCGGGTACCGTTCATGAGCTACATCTTTCTTTTATGTCAATTTTTGAAAAGTTGAATGCTATGGTGATCCGGTTGATAATTGCGAGAAGTTGATTTGGTTTTTGAATGCTCTGGGACTTGATTTTAGTTCCTTTAGCGCCCCTATTGCCTCAAGAGATCCTGCTCCCTTATATCAGCAGGTTGTTGATGAGGCACAAGCCCATGAAGCATTTTTGGCCAATTTGCGGGATTCTACTGTCCAGACCACTGCCCCTGTGGTGTTTTTGACAGAATCTCAGCAGAAAGAACAGACGGCCGACGCCGCGGATCCAGCTGGATGTGGCGTGTGGCCCCACGCACCGGCGGATGGCGCGCGTGGGGGTGGCGTGTAGGCCCCATGCGCCGCTTGTTCTGGCCGGTCCGGCCAGCAGCGATTGACAGGTTACTCTGGAGGGTCTGGGCATGGTCGTGGTGGTCCGATTCAATGTTGTACCTGTGAGGGTTATGGACATGTGTCCAAATAGTGTCCGTCGTCCGCTCCTCGTCCGGCGCCTCAGAAGTCTCAACCCTATGTTCAGCCCTATGCTCAGCCGCAGTTTCTGCCCTTTGTAGCTCAGCCAGGTCAGATTCTGCGGACTCCTCAGGCTAATCTTGTTCAGATGCAGCCTTATGCAGTACCTCAGCAGCCAGTGCCACAGTATGTCATGTATGCTCCTTAGCAGCCCCAACAATACTTGACAATTCAGGGATCTACTCAGTATCAGCTCTCTCTTGCTGCCTCATCCTCCACCACTCCAGATTGGTACATGGACTCTGGAAGCACGAATCACATGAGCTCCTCCACGTCGAATTTGTCCAGCATCACACCTTATAACGGTAATACTCTTGTCTTTGTTGGTAATAGTGTGGGTATTTCTATTACTGGTATTGGTGATGCTCATGTTAGTCCTTCTTTGCATTTATCTGATGTGTTGGTTGTACTTGCTATTACCAAGAACTTGTTGAGTATCAGTAAACTCACTCGTGCGTTTGGTGTTGTTATTGCCTTTGATGATCAGTCTTTTCTTATTCAGCACAAGGCCACCAAGGCAATTCTGGGGCGGGGCAGATGTGAGGATGGCCTCTATATTTTGGACCGTGGTGAGGAGGCACCACTGTCATTTGTGGTGAAGAATAAAAATGGAGCACCATTTGAGATTTGGCATGCTCGCCTGGGTCATGTGTCCCCTAGTGTTAATTCCCATTTGAATAATACTGGTTGAATATCTCTTACTTCTGTGCTTCCTAGACCTGGTGTTTGTGAGCCTTGTGCTATGGCTAAGGGACAGAAATTATCTTTTGTTAAGAATTCTAAACGTGTTGATCACGTTCTTGATTTAATTGATTGTGATTTATGGGGACCTTCTCCGGATTTATCTGGTAATGGCTTTGCTTATTATGTTTTGTTTATGGATGATCACTCGCGATTTTGTTGGTTTTATCCCTTACGTCGGAAGTCAGATTTTGTCGATATATATCTACAGTTTGAGGCACTGGTTGAGAATCAATTTTCATCCCGCATCAAAGTCTTTCAGAGTGATGGTGGAATTGATTTTACCAACACCCGATTACAGACTCACTTTGGTACTCGAGTCATCCATCATCAGATGTCTTGTCCTTACACGCCAGAGCAGAATGGTAGGGCTGAACGGAAGCACAGACATATCATAGAGATGGGGCTCTCCATGCTGTTTCACTCACATTTACCTCTTTCCCACTGGGATGATGCGTTCAGCACTGCAATGTTCAACATTAATCGTCTGCCTACTCGTGTTCTAGGTGATATATCTCCTTTTGAGGTTTTATTTGGTCGTTCTCCAGAATACTTCAACTTTCATCCTTTTGGTTGTAGAGTATTTCCATATGTTCGCCCTACAACAGCTCATAAGCTGGCTCCTCGTAGTCTTCCATGTGTTTTTATAGGCTACAGTGCATAGTACAAGGGGTTTAAGTGCTTGGACACAGCCACCGGTCGCGTTTATATGACTCGCCATGCCAGATTTGATGAGACTCATTTTCCTTTCTCGAGTGCTACTTCGGAGGCTCAGTTTACTTCACTGAATGTCTCGTCGTTCTTGGATCCCACCACTTCAGACTTGGATATACCTTCTGTTGGTTCTTCTCCAGCGGTGTCATCTGCTCCTTGCCTTGTGTGCCATGAGCCTCCTTGTGCCTCTGAGCCAGTGCCACCCACGCCTGCTTTGGATGTACCTGTCACTATTGATGACCCTGTTACTCCTCCTCATTCGCCTACACCATCGGTGTCATCGCCTGAGTCCTCCGATCCCGTCTCAGCACCGACTCCTCCCGCTCCTTGGGCTCATGAGATGGTCACTCGTCATCAGGATGGGACACGTTTGGCTCGTGATCTTGGCCCTGACTTTGTGGTCACTGGACTAGTTGTTGAGCTGTTTGCTCAGAAGGAACTCCGCACTTACCGGACTGCTGCTAAGGACTCACGATGGGTGGCATCTATGGTGAGGAAATCGCTACACTTCGTCATCAACACACGTGGGATCTGGTTCCGTGTCCTCCACAGGTCAACATTGTTGGCTCCAAATGGGTCTATCGCCTCAAGTATCGACATGATGGATCCATTGATCGCTACAAGGCTCGCCTGGTGGATCAGGGATTTTCTCAGATACTGGGATTTGATTTTGATCACACCTTTAGCCCGGTAATCAAGGCTGGCACAGTTCGCACTGTTCTTGCCATTGATACCATGAGGAAATAGCCACTTCATCAATTGGATGTCAAGAATGCTTTTCTCAATGGCATTCTTGATACTCCAGTTTATATGGCACAGCCAGCAGGTTACCAGGATCCAGCTCATCCTCATTATGTGTGTCTCTTTCGGAAGGCTATCTATGGCCTGAAACAGGCTCCCAGGGCATGGTTTGATCGATTCAGTGCATTTGTTCGGGATCTTGGCTTTGTTTGTAGTCTCTCGGATCCGTCTTTGTTCGTGTTCACTCGTGACGATGTTATTCTCTACCTGCTTGTCTACGTTGATGATATCATCCTCACAGGGAACAGTAGTACATCCATTCGCCAATTCATTACCCGAGCTGATCGTGAATTCTCGGTCAAGGATCTTGGCTATCTTAGCTATTTTCTTGGTCTGGAAGTGACTCCCACCTCCACTGACTTGTTTCTGGGGCAGGCCAAGTATGCCAGGGACATACTTCAGCGCGCTGGGATATTGGATGCCACACCTGTTTCTACCCTGTTTCTACCTTTGTCTTAACTTCATAGCAGCACGAGTGGGCCTTTTCATAATCCCAAGTTGTATCGTTTACTTGTTGGAGCTCTTTAGTATCTGACCATCACTCGTCCAGATTTGTCGTTTGCGGTTAACTCAGTGAGTCAGTTCCTACAGGATCCTCGTGATGATCACTTCTCGGCAGTGACTCGGATCCTTCGGTATGTTCATGGCACGCTGCATTCTGGTTTAACCTTTTCTGCTGATGGTGTTTCAGAGGTACTTGCCTACTCGGATGCGGACTGGGTTCGGTGCTTGGAGACTCGGCGTTCTACATATGGGTATGTTATTTTTCTGGGAGGAAATCTAGTTGCTTGGAGTGCGAAAAAGCAACCCACTGTCTCTTGATCGAGTACGGAGTCGGAGTATCGTGCTCTGGCCAATACAGCTTCAGAGGTTGTCTGGCTTATGCATCTTCTTCGTGATCTGCGCTTCCCTCTGCAGTGCTCCCTTACTTCTCTGTGACAATAGCAGTGCTATCTTTTTGGCGGAGAATCATGTTGCACATAAGAGGGCTAAGCATATTGATATTGATTATCATTTTGTACGGGAGCTGGTAGCTAGAGGCAAGGTTCGTGTTGGTCATGTTCCTACATCTCTGCAGGTGGCAGATATTTTTACCAAAGGTCTCAATCGTGCCTTGTTTGTTTTTTCCGGTCCAAGCTTCGCGTCTCCATCAATCCGACGCTTTGCTTGAGGGGGTGTGTGACAATAGAAGAAGAATCTGATTAGGGTTTTATTTGTATTTATTGTATTTATTGTATATTGCACTTATGTCCTTAAGGTTTAGTTAGTTTTGTTAATTATTATTAGACCCTTGTATGTACTATAAATACTTATGTAAATCCTAATGGAAATCAGTTTGGGAAATAATCTTTACAGTCGGTAACTTTAATTACGCATATTAATTAAATATAAAATTTTGATATTTGATAAATATATGTTTATAATCTTCCAAAAATATATCACGTGATGATACTGCGTACTATTCATATAATACTTCTAATTGTTTGGTCAAACTTGTAATAAAAATGATGAATGGTACTTAGTGTGCCGCACAAAAGAAAATGGACGGACTAATTCAACTTGATTTTTTTTTTTTTTTGAAATGGAAATATTTCTTTTCAGAGTTCTGGAAAACGTCCAGAATCGTTTGACATAAAGGTAGGAGGAGATGTCCAGGAATTAAATACCAAGGCACTCGACTTAGCAAAGTTAGCAAAAGCATGAGCAACAAAATTATGATTTCTAGGAACCCAAAATAAACCCGAAAGATGAGAATGATTGATCAACTGCTGAATGCGATGAACTGGCTCATGGCAGTCCAGAAAAGGCGCAGCATGGTTGTGAACCATATTAAGAACCATAAGTGCATCACCAAAAAATCCCACATTGCTTAAATTGAGCTCATTTGCCAATAATATTGCTTCTTCAAGTGCCAAAGTTTGAGCAAGGACCGGGTCTTGAACATTTATGTAGCGCCTTGAAACAGCTTTTAGAAACTCTCCGTTCGCGCTCCAAGCTACCACGCCTGCTGTAGCTGCATCCTACGTGATCCCAGCATCAAAGTGTATTCGTGGGATGCGATCTGGAGGTCTCTGTAAATGACTCGGAAGTAAAGCTGGTGAGGGCTTATCTGTCCTGAAATTGGCTGACTGAAAAGAGTGCAAGTTATTTACCGTCGCCGCCGCCACCTCCTCTGGACGCCTATGAGTTCCTTGGAATATAGCTTGGTTGCGTTGAAACCAAATGGAGTCGCAAATCATGAGAAAGAGTTCAACCACAGCGGCATCATTTTGTTTGATAATTATTCTGAAGCGCAATTCACCTCGAGAAACATTCTCATGTTGTTGAATAATATGTAGTAGCCATGTATCAGACCAACCCTTCCTGGAAAACTCACAGTCGTGAAAGAGATGAGATGTGCTATCATCAGATGAGGTACATAGGGGACAGCCTGATTGAATAGCCAAGGTACGCCTCCTCAAATTTTCTGCTGTGGGGAGAGAATCCGTCGGCATCCTCCATGCAAAATGAAGACCAGGTTAGGAGCCTTGAAACACCAAAGACTCTTCCAATATTCTTGGCTCTCTATAATCCTTGTCTCAGCAACATTATGGTGCAATGGAGAAACAGAGTAGTCAATAGCTAAATGATAAGCTGACTTCACGGAGTAGACACCAGACTTTGCATAATGCCAGCACCAACGGTCCACCCCCGAACCATGCAATCTAGTTAAAGGAATTTTCTTTATAATTTGAGCATCGGCTTCAGTAAAATATGCCTGAAGGACAGAGAGGTTCCACCAAGAGGTATCATGATCTATGAGGTCCGACACTTTGGATAAATTCGAGGGCAAAGAGGAAGGATTTTGCACATAAAAATCTTCAGAACGTGGCAACCAAGGATCATAGCAAATGCTCATATTTTCCCTTGTATTGATAACCTTTCTACAGCCCATACCCAACAACTCTATACCTTCATAGATACTCCGCCAAGCATGTGATGGATTGAGGCCAAGACAAGAGCTGAACAGATCACTATTCTGAAAGTATTTTGCCTTGTAAACTAGTGATAAAAGAGAGTGAGGTTGCGTCAATATTCTCCAAGCTTGCTTCCCCAACAACGTCACATTAAAAGCTTTTAAATCACGGAAGCCAATCCTACCAACAGATTTAGATCTACACATCTTTTGCCAAGAAGCCCAATGAATCTTACGATTCGATACTCCATCGCCCCACCAGAAGTTGCTAATTAGGCTCTCTATTTCTGAAATCAGATTATCCGGAAGTTTAAAACAACCCATGGCATAGCTTTGAATCGCTTGTAACACAGATTTTATCAGCACCTCTTTTCCAGCCTTAGAAAGGTTTCGTTCAGTCCAACCATCAATCTTCCTCCTGATCTTGTCTTTGATGAAACCAAAAATTTCAGCTTTCCTCCTACCAACAATAGACGGTAAACCCATATATTTCTCATGATACTGAACTTCCAGAATACCCAAAGTAGCACAGATTGACGGCCTCAGGAAGAGTGGAGTATTAGGACTAAAAACAATCCCCGATTACTCCAAATTCACCCGCTGTCCCGAAATCTCCTCAAATAAAGAGAGAGCCCATTTAATTGTATTAATCTCCTCCAAAGAAGTTTCTCCAAACAGCAAAGTATCATCCGCAAAGAACAGATGAGTCAATCTTGGACCCCTTGGTGATGCTCCAATACCATGTAACTCCCAGCAATTGACAGATCAGACAGTAACATCGAGAATACCTCCGAGCATATAATAAAGAGATAGGGGGATAAAGGATCACCTTGTCGAATGCCCCGTGTCGGCTGCAAATTGCCCATTTCTTCCCCATTAATAATGAAAGAGAAATGTACAGTAGAGAGACAGAGCTTTATAAGATCAACAAAAGGAGCAGGAAACCCCATCGCAGTTAAGGTCTTCAGTACAAAAATCCATTCCACCCTGTCAAAAGCCTTACTCATATCAAGCTTGATACTCATATGACCTGTAGATTGGGTCCTCCTCCCTCTTGCGCATGGTATGATGGATCTCATGAGCTACTAGAACATTATCAGTAATCAGCCTTCCCGGAACAAAAGCAGAATGAGATTCCGATATAATATTCGGAATAATAGAACACATTCTATTAGCAACCACCTTCGAGGCAATCCGATATATCACATTGCAGAGACTGATCGGCCTGAATTCAACTTGATCTAGTTCATTCAATTAAATCTATAATGATTTGATTAAACTTAATTTTATTCTATTAAAAGTATGGTAGTTCAATTAAACTTAGTAGATCAATTTAATTGAATTAGTTCAATTTTAGAAAGTAATAAGTTTACATTAACCCGAACTTGAAACATACCCAATGCAACCTTGAAAACCATAAATAAACAGATATATTTTATTTTAGATCCGAACCCGGCCCCTTTAACTTTAATGAAATATAAAAGTGATTACTTGAATTGCCACAACTTCGAGTGAAATTTTATTTTTAAAATTTCTTTTTTCTTTAACAGTAATTTATTGCCAAGAAATTTATCTTCAGAAAAAATTGATCACCAGACTATTAGGTTCATTCATCCAATCGTTCATCTATCGATGCTGTTCTCTTACAGTGTGAAAAATGTTCCTCGTTTATCAATTTTTGAATAGTGCCAAGGCACAAAATTTCAACAAATGAACCATTCAGAAAACCTGATATAAAGGTAAATGATTAATTACGCTCTGTGCATGTTTTGTATAACATGATTTTCTATCAAATTAAAGAATAATATAAAAATTGCACAATTTTTCCAAGTCTTCTACCAATGCTAATCTCGTGCAAGACTATTATGATTGAGGGACTAAAAGGCAAATTGAAGATTTGGGTCAAAGTCAGCATCTGGTTTGACCAGTCTTAGCTAATAGAATTAGCTAGGAAGACCATTTTGGCGGGAAAAGCTGTGGTCAGCTGGTTTGGCTGGATTGGGAGGATTGTACTTATAAATAACTATGGCAAGGACATGTGGAAGGCATCCTTTGGGTGGATCATGTTGAGTAATTGTGTAGTTAGTTTGTTAGTTTGTTAGCTAATTGTAACTACCAAATGAGCTAGATTCTCTCCCAAAGTGTACTGATTTTCCCCAATTCATAATATAGTGTTTCTGCAATTTTGAACAATTAAGCTGGATCATCACAAGTGGTATCAGAGCAGTCAATCCACTGACCGTCGATGACTGATAACTGCCGGCCGGTGAAGGAATCGGAGCTCCGGTGGGAGCAGAAAATGGCAACCGTGGATGCTCAGTGGGAAGCCAAACTTGCAGCGAAGGTCACTGAGTTGCACGCCAATTTGCAGCTGGAGTTGAGGTCGCAGACTGATGATGTACGTCAACAGCTATCGGATTTCAATCATCGCTTGGAGCGACGAGGTGTAGAATTGGCCGCTGAACGAGATCGGGATCGGATTCAATTTCAGGCGACGCAGCACTTACTTCAGCAACTGCTCATGAAGGACAGTAACCGTTTGCGTTCTCCGTCGGCCAACAGCCGTCCTCTGACTCCTCGCAGGCCGATCTCACCATTGATGAGAGGTAATTCCGGTCCTTCTGAACTTTGCAAAGATAATCATGAATCTGCTTTTAGAAGGAATGCCATGCCTCGGAATAATGTTGTGTTACATAATCTTAGACCTCAGAATGTGCATAATGTTGGAATTAATATGCATGATAGGCTTGAGAGACAGGAGGTAAGGGATTGGGATCAGTTACCTCCTAGGTTCAATCAGGACTTTAGGAACTTTAGACCTTATGATTCTGAGGGAGATGTACAGCATGATAGAGGAGATAAATAGAGTATATAGGGATGGGGAAGGACTAGTTGATTGGAGAGTCAGACTTGGCAGGGGAGTGGAAGCTCAGCAAGCCAAAATTTCCCTTGCTAGTTTTAGTGGAGATGATGCTAGAGAATGGCTTAGAAGTTGTAAGACCTTTTTTCAATTTTTACCAAGTCCCTGAACACCAGAAGATTAGTGTGGTGGAGATTTACATGACTGGTAGAGCTAGAATTTGGTACCAGTTTACCATTTTGGGAAAAGAAGTAGCTAGCTTGGATCAATTTTGTGAACTGCTTCTCCAAAGGTTCACTCCTTTGACATTAAGGGATGAGATTGCTGAGTTTAATAAGCTTAAGCAAAGAACAACTGTGAGTGCTTATGTTGAAGAGTTTGAAGAGCTCAGAACATTGATTACTGATAAGGACTTGCATCCAACTGAACAGTACTTCATTTCCAGTTTTCTTAGTGGGCTGAAAGAGGAGTTACAGCCAGCTGTGAGAATGTTGTGTCCTGAGTCTCTCCCAAAGGCTATGGAGCTTGCTATGTGGTAGGAGAGGAATATTGAAGTAGCTGGGAAGAAGAAAAGAGTGGGTTATACTTACCATCAACCTCCCCAGTTCAAACTTCCTCAGAGTAAGCAAGGCTTTGATAAATTGTTGTGGAAAAATGACAATAAGGAAGCTGGTAGCAGAAGTGGAAACTACACTAAAATATCACCACAATTGATGCAATACAGAAGAGAAAATGTACTTTGCTTCAAGTGTGGTGACAAATTCAGTGCTGGCCATGTTTGTAGGATGAAACAAGTGAATATGATCAATTCTGAGAGTGAAGAGAACCCTGCTTCTATTTTAGTTCTTGAGGCTGATGATGAGTTAGCTGAAATTCTAAAGGATATGGGAGAAGAAGATCAGATACAACTGAATTCTTTGGGAAAAGATGATACTGAAAGAGATGTCAAAAGTACTATGGTTTTCCATGGTTACTTATATGGTCATTTGGTGAGCATACTCTTGGATACTGGAGCTTCTGCTAGTTTCATAGACCCTGCTGTAATTGAGAGAGTGGGTTTGGGAACTATGAATACTAAACCTTATGTAGTAAAGATAGCAAATGGGGAGCTGGTGAATGGTTCTACACTTTGTCCAAGGGTGGTTTGGAGGTTACAACATCACACTTTTGTTTTTTATCTTAAAGTAATGCCTTTAGGAGGTACTGACATCATCTGTGGAGTAGAATGGTTGTCCTTGTTTGATACAGTAACCTTTAACTGGAAAAAGAAAATGGTGCACATCTTTCATGATGATCTATTTTGGGCTCTGAGAGGGAGTACTTCAGGGTTTAGATATAAGATTAAGGAGCCTATGATAACTACTCAGAAAATTGGAAAAAGAAAGGCTCACTTGATGGAAGTGATGGAGGACTTACAGGTCAGTGAAGACAAAATGAAGGACAAGAAGGAAGAACTACTGGGAGCAAAGACAGAAATGATGCAAATTCAGAAAGAAGTGCCTCAGAAGAAGAAAATGACACTGGCAACAGAGATAGCAGCTATCCAAACCTCAACTGCTATGAAATAGGTTATTAATACCTTTTCTGATATCTTTTCCATTCCCACTCAATTACCTCTTGAGAGAGGAATAGATCATAAAATCATTTTGAAAACAGATTCTCATCCATTTAAGCTTAAACCTTACAGGTATCCCCATAGCCACAAGGATGAAATAGAGGATCAAGTGGAAGAAATGATGAAGAATAAAGTTATCAGACCAAGCAATAGTCCTTTTGCTTCTCCTGTTATTTTAGTCAAAAAGAAAGACTCAACTTGGAGATTGTGTATTGATTACAGAAGATTGAATGATGTAACTGTTAAAGACAAATTTCCAATCCCAGATATAGATGAATTTCTTGATGAATTACATGGTGCGGCTTATTTTACTAAATTGGATTTGAGAAGTGGCTATTATCAGGTTAGGGTTAGAGAAGAAGATATCCCTAAAACTGCATTTCAGACACATAAAGGACATTATGAGTTTTTAGTAATGCCTTTTGGCCTCACTAATGCCCCAACTACTTTTCAAGCTCTTATGAATGTGGTTTTTAGCAAACACTTAAGGAAATTTATCTTGGTGTTCTTTGATGACATGTTAGTGTACAGTAAAACTGAGTCTGAGCATCTGCATCATGTGAGGTTAGTACTGGAAATATTAAGGGCAAATCAACTATTTTCCAAGCTTTCCAAGTGTTCTTTTGCTACTAATACTGTGGATTACTTAGGCCATGTCATATCAAAGGAGGGAGTTGCAGTGGATACAACAAAAATTTACTGTATTAAGAAATGACAAATTCCTAGAAATGTGAAGGAACTTAGAGGATTTCTAGGTTTGGCTGGCTATTATAGAAGATTCATCAAAGATTATGGGGTAATTTGCAAGCCTTTACACAATCTACTGAGGAAGAATGGATTCAAATGGGATCAGGAGGCTACCAAGGCTTTTGAGCAACTGAAAAGAATCATGACTACTGCACCTGTACTTAAAATGCCAGAATTTGACAAGGTGTTTATTATTGAGACTGATGCATCTGACATGGGAATGGGAGATGTACTGATGCAAGATCAAAGGCCTATTGCTTATTTAAGCAAAGCTTTTTGCCCTAAGAACATGAGTTTATCAACTTATGAAAAGGAACTTCTGGCATTAGTACTTGCTGTTGACAGATGGAAACATTATTTGATTGGCAACCATTTCATTATCAGGACTGACCATCAGAGTCTAAAGTACCTCATTGAGCAGAAACTAACAAATTCCTTGCAGCATAAATGGATTACAAAGCTGTTAGGGCTGAGTTTTGAGATACAATACAAGTCTGGAAAAAGCAATGCTGCTGCTGATGCTCTTTCCAGACAAGTGATAGTGGAGGGAGTCTCTGAAACTAAAGACACTACTTTAACTACTACTAATGAGAAGGTGAGGACAGAAGGAGATCAATAGAAGGAGGGCATGACAACAAAGGAGGATGTTGGCATGACAACAGAAATGGAGTACTGTGCCAAGGTATCTACCAGTGCTTCTTTAGTTCCAATCTGGATGACTCAAGTAGAGAAGAGTTATGAGGGTGATCCTTTTTGCCAGGAGAAAATCAATAGTTTGATAATAGCTCCAGATGTCAGTAACAACAGTGTGAGTGATGCAGAATTTAGCTATCAGCAAGGCCTGCTCAGAAAAGGAACAAAGTTGGTGGTAGGAAAGGGAGATGCTGCCAGAACTATGATTTTGAATGCAATGCATGCCTCTGTCATGGGAGGACATTCAGGTCAGGCTGCTACTTGTAGAAGAATGACTTCTCTATTTTCTGGCCTCAGATGAAGGAGCATATCATAGAAATGATCAGGAATTGTGAAGTTTGTCAAAGGAACAAAGTAGAGCATTGTGCTAATCCAGGACTTTTACAACCTCTTCCTATTCCATTTGCAGCTTGGAAGCAAGTGTCAATGGATTTCATTGAAAGGTTACCTAACTCACAGGGGTTTGACACTATGTTAGTGGTTGTTGACAGATTGACCAAATATGGACATTTCATGGCACTCACACACCCTTTCACTGCTGTGCAGGTAGCCAAGAAATTTATGAATGAAATTTGTAAGTTGCATGGTCTGCCTGATACTATTACTTCTGACAGAGACAAAATCTTCACCAGTAACTTTTGGAGGGAGTTAATGTCTTTGTTAAATGTTCAACTCCAATTCAGTACAGCCTATCACCCCCAAACTGATGGCCAAACTGAGAGACTGAACCAAGTGTTGGAACAATATCTCAGATGTTTTTGTGGAGATAAGCCTGACAAATGGTATGACTGGTTGGGATCAGCTGAACTTTGGTATAACACCACATATCACTCTAGCATCAGAATGACTCCATTTGAAGCATTATATGGAGTTAAACCTTCTCCAGTGCCTTTAGGTCTTATGACTGACACTGTATTTCCAGCTACTCAAGAGTTGTTGCTACAAAAAAAACATAGTGAATCAATTACTTCAAAAGCATTTGAAAATGGCTCAAGACAGAATGAAGTTTTATGCTGATCAAAAGAGGTCAGACAGAACATTGGAGGAAGGAGATTGGGCTTACCTCAAGTTTCAGAAGTACAGACAAACTTCTGTTAATACTTAAAAGAATCTGAAATTAGCTCCCAAATTTTATGGTCCATTTTTGGTGCAAAATAGAATTGGTACAGTGGCCTACAAACTCCAACTTCCTGAGCATAGTAGAGTGCATCTTGTTTTTCATGTTTCACTGTTAAAGAAACATATTGGAGCTCCTCCTTCTCAGATAACTGACATTCCTGTGGAGGATATTCCTGATCTACCTATCCTTACTCCTCTTATTAGAGTGTTACAGAGAAGGCTTATATACAAAGTTGGAGTCCCCACATTGCAATGGCTTATTGAATGGAAAGATTCTTCCCTAGTTGATGCTTCCTGGGAGGACTATGAAGTGATCAAGCAACAGTTTCCCACATTCCAAGCTTGAGGGCAAGCTTGAGGTTAAGGAGAGGGTAGTGTTATGATTGAGGGACTAAAAGGCAAATTGAAATTTTGGGTCAAAGTCAGCATGTTTGACCAGTCTTAGCTAACAGAATTAGCTAGGAAGACCATTTTGGCGGGAAAAGCTGTGGCCAGCTGGTTTGGCTGGATTGGGAGGATTGCACTTATAAATAGCTGTGGCAAGGACATGTGGAAGGCATCCTTTGGGTGGATCATGTTAAGTAATTGTGTAGTTAGTTTGTTAACTAATTGTAACTACCAAATGAGCTAGATTCTCTCCCAAAGAGTACTGGTTTTCCCCAATTCATAATATACTGTTTCTGCAATTTTGAACAATTAAGTTGGATCATCACAATCAAAAATCTGAGATTCAGATTTCGAAATCGCATTCTTAATTTGTCAGTTTTGACGTACCAATGTTCAATTATAATTAAGCAAATCACGATCTCAAATAGTTCCAACTACAAAATCAACTAATATATTTACCATGCATCATAAATTAATCTATATAGGAAAATCTATATAGAAAAAAACCGATCTGCCATTTCCTATACAGATTCCTATATAGAATGAGACATCAAAAGAACTGATCGGCCATTCTTTCTTTTATCACCAAAACGATAGCACCATGGTTGATTATGTTATATATAATCGGGTCCAAAACAGAGAGAATAAGAGGAGGAAGATGGAGATGAAGATATACAAAAGACACCATATATGTGTGTGTGTTTATATATATTATGGAAGGGCGGTTTGAGTTTAAGTGATATCACCGGCGGGCAGAGAGGGTAAACAACCCTTGGGTGAAATCCCGGCTCTCCGTCACCTCATTCAGATCCTTTATGAGACTTTTTTCGATTAGGACTTTTTCAGACCTAAAAAGGGTCGTTTGGTTGAATCGGAAGCAGATTTTGAGATCATCGTCGAAGTTATTGGAGGAAGAAGCACTTTCTAGTATAATTATGGCCATTCTGATTTTCAATTTGTCTTTTAATAATTTATTACATTTTTATATTTAGCAATTACAATGAAAGAAATTGGCTGGGTTCAGTTTATGAAAAAATTAAGGTGACGCGCGGTTAGCGTACGTGCACGCACGATCAATTCATTCTAGCCCGAGTTAGTGAGTTACTGCCTCATACACAATTTTAAATGTAACTGAAATGATTAATTAAATGAAAGTGTACTGTTTGTTTAGCTTGGTTACTTGAATATACGTACTACGTACATGTCACACTACTAAAAAATGCTTTTTTTACTTCAGGATCTTAGACGCATGTCCAAACGGATTATATTTAAAATATGATAAAATGTCTGAAATATCTCACAAAACTAGGGTTAAAATTATCTGAATATAAATTCCAGAAAATAATTTGGACATTTAGCCACAATTTTTCACCAGCATTTAGCCACATTTTTTTACCACCATAATTCATTTGGACATGAACCTTAACACTTTCATCCCTCTACTCCATGAAAACCAAAACTAGTTCTAATCAGCTTTCCGAGCTTATGTATTATTTATCATCATGCTTACAAACCTCTTTTCTCCAAAGGATTTTGTTACAACTGAGAAAATCATCTCTATCAACTTATCTACTAAGGTTTGTGTTTCATCGTCCCTAAATTCATTACAACAGTAAGTTCCAAGCTCATTTCTCTTGAAATGCAAATCTAAATGCCTCTCTTTTTTTGGGTTTCAAAAAAGAACAAGTGTCCA
This sequence comes from Sherardia arvensis, assembly GCA_948330725.1. Lineage (NCBI taxonomy): Eukaryota > Viridiplantae > Streptophyta > Magnoliopsida > Gentianales > Rubiaceae > Sherardia > Sherardia arvensis. The sequence goes on from OX415239.1 coordinate 33,357,160, forward strand.
TACTGATTAGAAGTGGATATCGGAGATTGAATACCACGCCTACGCAATCCATGTAAACATTAGGTTCATATAAATCTCACAAGAAATTTCTAGATCTTCATACTTAAAGATCATAACAAACCACCTAAAATGTTACTGGATTTTAACTACATAATCGCCTCAGTGACCTTGTAGAACCCAACATCATATCAAATTTTGGCAAACACTGCTATTTCAGCATCACCACCTAGGTTCATGTAAACGCCGCAATTTCGACATCACCACCTAGTGGCAAAGTGAGCTAAGACATACATGCCATACATTTTAGTGAAGAATAAGACTAGGAATCCACATTGCCATGCATAGATAAGAAGAAGGAATCTGATATTGGTTATACATAAAGCAAATGTCATTGATTATTAAATCTTCTACATCGAATATTTGATTATGTCTAATAAGCAGCACCAGATGAAAGGAAAGCCAAAAGATAATGCTTAAAACAACAGGAAATCTAATATCAAAGCAAGGAGGGATACAGCACTAGGACCTGAAGCAATGCCAGCTCAATTGTTCCTGAAAATGGTGACATTGAACTGCAGAGCGGCCTTGTCCACCAATTCAAACACGCACGAATCCGCCACACGAAGCTTGTTATCCGCCGCGAACTCCTTCCACCCCCTATGAACAGTTGCTGTCCGGCCACCACTGTACACATTCCAGTAAGTAGTCCACACTTTGCCACTCCCGAGAACGCAAAGCTTCACAGTACACTGCTGGGCAGCCCTCTTAGGCAGGAAATCCCTAACACCAGTCGAATTCATCCGAATGGCTGGATGTTTAGTTGAAACATAAGAGGGCTGCATGAAGGCCAGAATAAAGGGATTCTCAGATTTGAAACCCTCCGCTTTCTGATACGAATCAAACCCTTCTTTCTCTCCTTTTCTGATGGTGCCTTCAATCCGATCTGGATTCGCATCGAATTCCACCATTTCCTCCTCATCTTCTTCTTGAGCTTCATCGTCCTTGATGGGATACATGATTTCTGAGCCAGTGAGATCCATGACGATGACAGTGAATTGGGCGTTTCCGTGGTACTTGAAGAGCAGGAAATGGCGAGCTTTGATTCCGTAAAACTCAGCGAACTCTGCCCAGCCTCGGTCCAGCCAAAGTCCGGTGCGGGTTCGCCGGAGCCGCAGGGACCATGAATCGCCGGAGGGAAGCTTGAGAGTGATCTGAGTGTCTGCATGCAGAGATTTTCCATGATTTTCCATGAACAGAGTTGGGAGCCTGATGCCTTGGCTAACTGGATTGAACACCACTCTGACGAAATCGGAAGAAACTCCGCCGTGTTTTTCCATGGCAGAGGGGTATGATCTTTTCTTAGCTGGGGGCATATCTTTTTCTGGAGCTAATGGGTGATACTCTCTGGACGAGCCAAATGCCTGAACTTTTATAAAACTGTGGACGGAATCACGGAAACTGGAAAGGCACAGATTAGTGAATTATTTTTTATTTTTTTGAAGTGCTGCCTTCTACACTCACCACACCACTTTTGATGATTACAAAGCTATTGGAAATGTAAAAAGATAACTCTCAAAAGTTACAACAAAATATTGGTGGAAGAAAAATGTTATTGGAAATGATAGTACAATTAATCAATTAATTAATTGGAAGAAATAATCAAATAAATTTATGTTTAATTCTTTTGTTTGTCAATTAGAGCGTATTTTCCTATAAAATTTGAGTTGTCAATATATTTTAATTACACCAATGAAAACCTTATCAATTGAAAAGAACATCCTATAAAACCCCCGGCATACTAAAATAACCTTGCTCCTCCTATCTGAGGGCATTATAGGCAGGTGAAGTGAAGGATGAGCTTCAGTGAAGAGGGAGTGATGCCAAGCTTGCATATTCATCCTCGGAGCAAGTCCAACAGATTATCTACTCACATTCTCCATAATAGGGAAGCAAATCTTATATTTCCCATATTTTTTTACCTCAACTCCAACAATTTCTCCATTTTCCATTCCCTATAATTTATTGACATTTATTACTATACATTCATCCTATTGTTTTCTATTTTTTATCATATATTCAATAAGTCCAAATAATGATGAACAAATAAATAATTAACTTAAAATACATATTATAATAATATTTCATATTTGAAATTACTTACTCTAACTTATAAAATGATAAAATTACATTTTATAAAAATAACACATCCTGAGTTACAATATAACTATTTTTGTAATGTATTATGAATAATTAGACTCATCTCTTTTCAATTTTTTGGTTACAAGTTATTATTTTCAACCATAAGAAATAAAATGTTTAGTAAAAAATTTTAATTTAAACGTTATGACTTATATAAAACTTCAAAATAAATATATTTACACCTTAAAATTTAGTAAATTTATATTGGAAAATAGATTATATTTGATTATTAAATATCAATAGAGATCTTGTTACATGTAAAAATAGTCATATGAGATCTTGTTACGATCTTCTTTATGCATATTTTTAGAATATGTATTTTTGATAAAATTTTATTGTAATTATTTTAAAATATTATCTTTTAAAATTATTGAAGAGAAACAATTAATGAGTGAAATAACAAAAAACAATGCAGATAGCATTTAATTTTGGTTCTCCAAATCTTCTCCCTCATTCTCTAAATTTGGAGAAGCAAACATTCTCTCTCTTCAATTTTTCTATTATGGAGAATGGGATGAAGAATCTATTGAAGTTTAAAAAAGGCTAAAATTCTCCATATTTGAGCAAATTTGGTATTATAGCAAATCTGTTGGACTTGCTCTTATACCTGTGAGCATTTTGGTGCCCTCCTAAAGCCTGTGAACTGATATGCACATACCATATCCAAGCACATGTGTTTACCATATCCAAAATTAAATTCGATATTTCATGTTGAACTATATAGTAAGATGTGGTTATTGGATGTTTACGCTGGTGAAATCGAATATAGCTTGCATGAAAAGATTGTTGTCATTATATACTTGAATGGATTGTCAAAAAAAAAATACTTGAATGGTTTGTCGACAATTTATATATGACATGTTTGAAGATTAGGTTTCAAACAAAGCTTATTGCATGATATTAGGTCACCAATAAATTGATATAAATTTGAGCTTATTTAAGATTAATGTAATTGGGACGTGGGTGTAACAAAAAAAATAAAACATTAATTTGAATTTAAATTCAGGCAAGTGTAACCATGAAACAAGTTTTAAATTGTAGATTGTAATTTATGTTAATTTCTTTTCGAACAAAATCTATGAAATCATGAAATTATTACCATGCATTTAAACCAGAATGTTTAATCTGTTTGACTTGCACGTATAACATATCATGCACGTTAATTGCATGATATTTTCTTTATTTAAATATTTTTCTTTTCTTCATTAATATATGAATTTATACTGGGAAACAAATTAAGAAGTTGGGCAGTTGATCACCCAGTCAGACCAAAAGGTTCGTACAAATATCGTGCGAATTGCACAATTAATTACTTGGCAATACTGCATATAAAATATGTATGGGAATCTTGTGAAAGTTATAAATTATCAGATTCAAAAATTGTTTTATGCAACATTGTGAAAGTTAATAATCATACTATCGAACTAAACTAATTAACTCTCAAGATGTTGCAAATCATGTAGTGCATATATAGAGTCCCCGGAGGAGAAGGGGGTGGGTGGCGTTGTGCCGGAGATGCTGATGAAGAGGATGACGATGCTAAATCAACCAAACTGCTCCATTGAGGACTTCGGATGACCAATTTCACCAATATAATCTCTCAAACCTAACTTTGGATAGCGATGTGGGTTTGCTCTCTAACAGTACTGGGCATGATTATGATGATTATGATGAATGAGGATTTGTGATCTCTTGCTGATACCACAAACTTTGGTGTTTTATCGAAAATAATTAAAACGATCAGTTGCCTCTGCCCGACTCTTTTAGGACTACGAATACAGATTTTCATTTGGAAAAATAAATTTGTAGAGAGATATAAAAAACTGCAAGTGAGATGAGAACAACCAAAATTTGACATTTTCATGTCAGACGTACGTGCAAGCATCGTGCATGTATAAATGCATGCACAGCAGATTACTTGCACTTTTTCGATCTTTGAATTTGACTTTTTTTCCCAGGTATTTATTTTCCATAAATCGTTGAATCATTTGATCAAAAGATATGATATCCAAAACGTTGAATTAAAAGTTGAGAATCTCTATTCGAACCGGGCTGCACGGACAGCGCTCCAAAATTTACATTAATTTAGCTTAGTTTTGGGAGTTTTTTTTGAGTTTTATACCTAAATAAATTTCTTTACAAAACTAATAACGAAAATAATCTTATTCTGATTTTAACTACCTAACTAACACTTTCTATGTCAAGTTGGATACACATATTATCCTACGTGTATTATTCTATCCTACATGGATTCTTTTTATTCTATTTCAGTATAACACTTTCCTTTCTCCGGCAATGAATCTTATAAACATGAAAAATTTATAAAAAAGGTTCCAGCTAGCAGCCGAATCTCCGATCTTCAATCACGTTGTGATTATCAATTTTGTGATCTCGACCTTTAGTGATACTGTGTGATAGTGTTCTGGCGATAAGAAGAGGGCAGGGCTTACTTGATTCAAACTACAACGCTATAATTTCTATTCAAATCTTTTCTATGACGCGGAGTTTAGCACTCCTACTCCTTGGATTCAGCTTCTCCTCTTTCTCAGAAGGAGTTATCGGTCTTTTAGTCAGGACAACTGCATTCTGACCACGTACCGTCTGTCTGATCCATGCTTCTTTTTCTTTCCAGTCTAATGAACTGGGTAACCTTGTATCTTCACCATAGCCGCTGTCTTCATTGGGTTTGACAATATTGAGAAAAGCTTGCTTTACTATCCTGTCCTCCAAGCTATGAAATGAGATAACAGCTAGCCTTCCTCCCGAAGAAAGGGAATCAAAACACGAGTAGATGGAATCTTGTAGTGTGTTGAGTTCATCGTTTACAGCTATTCTCAACGCTTGAAACACTCTAATAGCAGTCTTGATCCAGCCTTGTCTTCCTCCTGATATATCAAAATATTACTCAATTTCTCCATCTCTTAGCCATTGTTATTTACTTTTTTAAGCAAGTGAACAAAGTTACATAAACAGGTTAAGGCATTCACTGACGTGGATTGTTAACTATGACAATAACAAAAGTAGAACAAAAACAAAAACTTCAAAGTAGCTGTGAATAAGACAAGGGATGAGTGAGCGGAAAAACCTCTTGTCCGGGAAGTTGAGCCTCGAATGAGATCCACAAGTTCCCCAGTCGAATGCAAACCACCATGAAGACGCGCATTCACGATTTTCTTCTGGAGGTGATACCAATTACTTTCTTCACCGTACTCTTGCAGCACCCTTCCCACTTCAGTATCTGGCCATGAGTTTAGTATGTCTTCGGCTGTTAGACTGGCCTATCAAGGTCCTCTATGAATTTAGTGATAGCATTATAACAAGAATCATCAAGATACACATATTAGTGGAGAATTAAACTACCAGTTGTTCATGAATATCCAAATTAAACTCATAATTGATATGCCTTACATCTAAATTTGATGGGATAGCCTTACTAAATATCTCACGTCCATTCATGCCCTCTTAACAGATTCTTTTTTTTGAACACCACAGAGTTGATTCTTGATCCACTGATTTTTGTATTAGTTGTTCATATAGCTGTTTCTGCGAACACTTCGGCAGAAGATTAGCTGAAATAAGGCACAATTTAGGAGTTCTTACTGTATGTACCAAGTTAAAGTTTCATCTTCTTTTTAACCCAAACAGGCTAGAATAAATCTAAAAGCCACTTAGAAGAGCCTGTTTGACAATGAGCACATGTACCTTTATTTCATTCTGTTTCTGTGGGCCACCCTCTATCCAATCTCATAATTTATTTATTTTTATTTTTTTTGAAGGCATCCAATCTCATAATTTATAGTCAGTAGAGTTAGCTGCTACTTCTTTACATATCATTCATCACTAATTAATCTCATTTCTTGAGCAATAGGTCCCCTGAAATATCCCCCTCGACTATGTGAGTATCTTTGATCATACATCAACCAGCAAATTCATTCATGCTCAATGCTTTATACCAGCACAAATATGGACACATTACGGAGCTTAATTTAGCCAAGCAGTGCCAGACCAGAAAATATTAAGTTAAAACAAATTATCTTAAATCTTGATGTGAAAGAGTTTAATAATTAAATTTGAGTATTACGAATGGATGCAGCAAAATTGGATCTACCAAACGGTTAGGGTAACTTGAAATAGCACATTTGAAAAAAGAGTCTACGAACCTAGGCATTTTTAAATTACACTGGTATAAGCACTTTCCAGTTATAAAGGTCATGTCAATAGAAGTGGATGATATGAGGAGAGAGAGATTCTAGATACAGTGTCGATAAGTGTCTTCTCAAGCAATTAGACAACTTGAACAGTCTGAACTGACACTAGGAAAATGGGGCAAGTGACATACAAAACACAAATGTGGCTTATATTAATGCGCTTCTGCTGTTCTACATGGACTTAAGAATGCAAATTAAACTGTGTACCTCCACAATCAATTACTGGAGTTCACTTAACATACTAACAACCACTTGTCTAATCGAAGCAGATTCCATGAATACAGATAAACATTGCACAAGTTATCATGATACTTGGCGCTTTGCTCCTCTAACTAATATTTAACCGTTTCACCATTCAAGGTCATGGTACAGGTTCCCAAATAATTCATAAATTTTGGACTCAATCAATTTAGTATGAGTAATCGATTCTCTCATATACCTCAATCAGGATTTTTAGATTACAAAAGTTTAATAGCTGATAAGTATTAAATCACACATGGTAATGTCATGAAATCTAACCGCATTAAATTTTCCCTACAATCAAATATTACACCCAGCAGAAACAATGAAGGAACATAAACAAGTGAAAGGATAAAAGTTTGTGAAATATTTTGAGGGGTACCTGGGGATTCATCCGCATATCAAGTGGACCATCATCACCCAGTACGCTAAATCCTCTAGCGGCATTGTTGACCTGCAGAAAAAAACATGTAAAAAAGAGCTAAAAGACTGATTACTGAAGCATAGTATTAGTACCAATGAGCAACCCAACTGTGCGTGTAAGCATTCCAAGAAAGGGTGAGTCGTTTAAATTAATACATTTTCTACTTTCAAGAAAATGTCTCAAAACAAACCTGCATAGATGACATCCCCAAGTCCATTAAAATCCCACTGACCCCAGGACCAAGTAATTTCTCGTCGATTCCATTAAGAACAGATTTGATACACTTGTAATTCTGAACAAATGTGTGTACTTTCAAATCTAAACCCGAGCTACATGTATCACGTCCCAAGTCACCTCTTATCCGAGCATCAGCAATCTTGTGAGCATCAGGATCGACGTCAATTCCAACAAACAATTCCATCTCATGGTGGGCCTGGATTATCTGTAAATTTCAGGAGCTGTAAACATTATAAAGAGTAGATACCTCTACATTATTTATGAAATTTTAAAGCACTACTAAGACTACGATAGTCTAGCCTACAAATTCAAACCAAACACCACCGAATACTTGTAATTGATGTTTGTATCCAGCTAACAACCAGCATAAAAACTTAATTACACAGCGTGATAATATCATAAACCATATAAGTACCCATAATGCATTAAGTTGCAATGTACATCACACAATAAGGCCACGTTCTCAAGTCAATCCAATTAATTGAACTAATCTGAACTAGTGTACTAGTTAACGACTAACTCTATATATACAAACATACTCCATTAGTGTAAAATATGTCAGCTTTTACAAGTTTTTACATACGATCACAGATATCAACCGCAAAAACAACAGAAAAAAAAGCACTTAAACAATAGACTTTTAGAGTGGAAAAAGAAAATGGATTACTGCAGAGGAGTGGCCGGCAGCTCCAAGAGTACAATCCACAAAGGAACGGAGGGGAACTGAAGCAAAAACATCCAGCACTTCGCCAAGCATCACCGGAGTATGACCCGAGCAATCATCTCCAACGTATTTGAATAATATATCCTCCTCGAGCTCCCTGTTCGAGCGAGTTCGCCTCTTCACTAGCGACAGCTCACAGTCGGGCTTTCTGCTCGTCTTCGCGGTTTGCTTTTTTTGCTTAACCTGTGAAGCAATGTTCCTCTTGGCTACGGAGAAAACCGTCAGTGTGTGTCGGAGAAGAGAGAAGGCGGGAGGTGGTGGTTTGTGGGAAGAATGGAACACAGAGAGCTTCCTCACTACTGCCATTTCACTTTCATGGATTCCTTATTGAAGGATCGGAAGAGGAATCGTTGAACTGAATTTCAATTACCTTAGAGATTTGACTGAACGGACTGGCAGGCACTGAAGTAGAAACTCCGGCGAAAGCTATGCTTGGCTCGTTGGTTAGGATTCTGAATTTCTGAGTTCACGCACGATAAGGATTCGCAGGAGCAGACTCTCGCAGGATTTTCTGAAATTCCGATTTTTCTTACAGGCTATCGATATTATATTTTCAAATATATATTTAAAAAAATATAGGCCTCACCTGCCTTTGGTTTGGGCCGGGTGTATTGGTGTTATGTGTTATGATCGGCCCAATAACCCAGAACCAAATCGGTAAACTCAATTAACTAAGAACAGTATTCAATACAAAGTATGAAAAAGAGAGAGAAGAAGGAGAAGAGAGAGAGAGAAATGGAAGAACAAAATATCTGTGATCGATCTAACAATTCGATAACTAACTATCTAACAGATTCTGCTATCTATAGTTGATCTCCTCTGGCCGTTGTGGCAGTTGGCCGGAATCTGGAGTTGACCACTTGTTCTTAGCTGCATCATCAGCTTATTCCCCTTGTGAATTTACTGGACTACCCCTGGCTTCAACTTGACTTCATGACAATACCTCCCTCTTAAAATCAAGCTTGTCCTCAAGCTTGGGAGAGGAGGAATGATTCTGCAGCAAAAGCAATAAAGAACTGGTTCTAGACACAACTTCACAAGGACTTCCTCAATGGATAAAGTATTCCATGCAATGAGCCACTGTTTAAATGTTCTCTGTAGCACAATCTTATCCAGTTCAACTTGAGTTTTCTCTAGGCAGTGTGTTCTTTGCTTAGAAGTAAAACACTTAGTAGTTTCTGTAGCATTCCTTGGTATAGATTCAATTGTATTATTCCTTTCTAGGCATGTCTTTGGTATGCTCTCTTGCATAACACCAAGTTTAACATTTTTAGAGTTGTTGGGACTCCAACAAATTGTGGATCCTGCAATATAAGATGAACTCTGCAAGAACTCTTCATCTTGTAAGATGAAAGGCTTTCAGACCCCTTTCTAACAAACTTCAATCCTTCTGAACTGTCTTCAGCGTTCTGCTGCATTTGTAGATCTCCAATTCTGTCCAGCTGCAAGTCCCTCTCCCTTAGAATGCCTGCATTTTTCGAGCGAGTGGCAAGTAACTCCATCCTTTGCAGAAATGAGAAAAGTTGCAGCTATTATTGCATGTTTCCATAAACTAGAAGTTGTCTCTTCCATAAAATCAGTCAATCCCTCCTCGAAATTCTTATGGCCAAAGAACTCAGGTTTCTGATCTCCTGGTTTCTCAGAGTTCTCAAACTCAGATTCAACATACTCATCTATTGGCCAATCATTGCTCCATGGCTCAACCTGTAATTGGCAAGTACCCAAGTAGCTGAAAATACAGTGTGTCAATGTTACTGCATTTTCTATGGATTGAAAGCTCCCTTCTTTCCTCAACTTAACAGCGTACTTCTTGGCCTGACCATTTCCCTTCCCAAATTTTAGACTTGTCCTCAAAGCTATCACACAAAGGCTGGCTTTTGGAACGTCTTTGGTTTCTCCAAAGATGGAAGTGGGGACTGCATTTTTCTTCAGCTCAGAAACATCATAAACTGCTGCAAATTTCGAAGAAAAATTCTGCCCTGATGCATACTGGAAGTCATTGTTTGCTGCATTTTCAAAATTCTGAAATGCTGCTGTCATACCTCCAATAACTCCATTTTCTGCCACAATTCTGAACTCAAAGTCTGCTACAAATTGCTACATTTTTCTGAACTTAGGAGACTCAAAATCTGCCACAAAGTGCAGCATTTTTCTGCACTCAAATAATTTTTGAAACCTGCAAAATCTGAACCCAAACACATTTCTTGCTGCTGCAATTTTGACCTTCTTGAGCGATTCTGAATCACCGAGTTGAAGCATTTTTTGGTGCTCCAAGCTTCCAGCTGTCATATCATTATGAATGTGCAGGATTGCTACTCTCATGATTTGTAGAATGAATCCGTCAGTAAGAACTGCTGCTGAAATTTTCAAGTCCGCTCTTCTGTAAAGGAAGTGCCTCCTTTGAATATAGTAGAGAGCTTATCCCAAGCTCTACCACATTTCTTGATTTGCACAACGCTGATAAAATATCTTAACGACAGTGAATTTTCCTCATCATAAACTGGGTTCATAAACTCCTCCAGGCTATCATATATAACATTTTTCTCATCCATGCCTTGAACAAAAATATCATCATCATCATCTTCATATTCAATACTAGCTAATTCTATCACAAAATCAACACAAGCATCAGGCTTAGCGAGATGATCAAGATTTACTTTACCCGGAAAATGCTCAACATGAACTGCCGACTGGGAGTTTGAGCCAAAAATTCGTTCCAGATCGCTAGAGTTGTCCCCCAATATTTGACCTTGCAGTTGACTCATCATCGTCGCGATTTGCCGTGCTAATTCACTGGTAGTTGCCACTGACTCCGCTCGCTGTTTACTGGCTTCTTCATGTCGTCTTGCGAACTCCGCTTCCCAGCGCCGGTCGTTCTGCCCTGCTGCGGACTGATCTTGATACCATGACCTCGAACATGTAAGGTTTCTGACCTGTAGTGCCTCTGTAAATAAAAGTCTGTCAAGTTTACAAGAACTCCCTTCAACCTGAATCAAACAAAGGACTAGATTTTCCCTGATCCCTTGTTCTTTACTACTGTCATCCTTCACCGCCTTCAACAGAAAGTCCAAACATTCTTTACACTCCGAGATTCCCATCCTCCTTGAGAACCAACTCGTCCCCAATCTTGAACGATTCCAAACAGTCAATGCCTTACCTGCCATACATTCTGAGTTCGAATATAGCATATGACCATCTGTGTACCGCCTTTCTTGTCTAAAAACTCTAGTTGATCCTCCCCTGAATATTTCACATAAGCCAGGATCATAAAACCATATAGGCTCAACAACCATTCTACGACCACCTATACAATTCCCATTATCCCACTTCAAAGCTCTTTTATTCAAGTCTTGAAACTTAAATTCCTTAAAATACCAGCTCAAACTTAGACACCAGTTTTGAACCATTTCTGAACTCTTGTGAAACTCTTCCTTAATGCCAGGATCATAGCATCTCACAACAATATTTCTCTTTTGATCAGTTTCCATTACTCTAGCTTGAGGTAACTCACAGTCAGATTCCATTACATCCCTAAGCTTTTCATCATTCAGCTCAAAAATTCTAGGAGCATACACAGAAGACTCAGAACTTCCATAACTATCATCATACACCTCAGTTTCATGAACTCCAACTTCAAGAAAATCATCACTAGAGACGCATGTATCATAACACAAAACAGACTCATATGAAATATTACCATCACTATTCATTTCCACCCACTGTTCTTGATCCTTATTTCCAGTGACAATGTTCTTGAAATCCATTTTTACAACTTCTTCAACAGTTATCACAGAATCAGCCTTTACATTTTCCAAAAATTCAACTGAACCACTAAGAATCATATTATGAATACCAGGGTCAAAAGCCACAAAACATTCTTCTATTTCGATATCATCATCATTCATGTCCAGCACCTCACGATTAACACAATCTTTAGTTTCATAGCCATTACCAATCATGCTTTCAAATTCAGCTCAATCACCTATTTCCAGCACCTTTATATCACTCTCAAGATGATAAGAGTGAATCAGATATATTACCTCAGAAGATGCATCCAGGGACTGAGCTTCTTTAATGGATAAAGTGGACAAAGGCGGCAAAGAACTCTCACCAGCTTCCTTTGGTTCCTCTTCCTTTTCCATTTGCATCCTAATCTCGTCGATCTCGTCGACTTGATTGTTGTATTCCCTGGTGACCTCATCTTGATTGAATTCTCCCATGGATTCCACGAGGACCTGTCTGCTATTCTCATTACCCCCTTCGGTGAAATCCGAGACTTCAGAGTACACATACTCTTGGGATACTCCATAATCATGTGCTTCGCTTTCACCAGAACCATAGACCCCAATCAAAAGATCTGAAAATTGATCCCAAGACAACCACTCTTTTCTTTCCATTGCATAAAAGAGCCATTGTTTAGATTGCTCGTGCAAAAATTCATTTACAATAGAGAGCTTATAAGATTCTGCTATGGAATTTGCATTGAATAGGAGGTTGAATCTCTGCACCCAATTTCTAGGGTTCTTACCGCTGAAATAGGGAAATTGATCCAACATCTCCCGGTTCCTTGCTGCCATAGATCCATCGGGAGGTTCGAACTGCTCTGGATTCATCGTCGTCATCAGATTGGTCGGAGGACTGAACGCTCTGATGTCAAGTGTTATGATCGGCCCAATAACCCAGAACCAAATCGGTAAACTCAATTAACTAAGAACAGTATTCAATACAAAGTATGAAGAAGAGAGAGAAGAAGGAGAAGAGAGAGAGAAAGGGAAGAACAAAATATCTGTGATCGATCTAACAATTCAATAACTAACTATCTAACAGATTCTGCTATCTATAGTTGATCTCCTCTGGCCGTTGTGGCAGTTGGCCGGAATCTGGAGTTGACCACTTGTTCTTAGCTGCATCATCAGCTTATTCCCCTTGTGAATTTACTGGACTACCCCTGGCTTCAACTTGACTTCATGACATTATGATCCGGCTAACTACCCGAAATTGGATTAACAGAAAAGATGAACTTTGTATCATAAGATTGGCTAATACGCATTGAATGAAACTTGTACAATGCAGTGTACCAATACTGGGGGTTCAAAATTACCCGACCCGATATATCCGGTCCGATACTCGAAATATCTGAATGCTAATATTTGGGTAATTATAAGTACTAGTCTAACCGGATCGGACGTTGCCCGATATATTTTAAGTACTTTTGAAATGTTTTTATTTTTTGATAATAAGAAGATAAAAATCAAGTTTGAGTATCCAAAATAGCAATGAGATTGGGCATCCGCAACAGTAATGGATTTATGGAGCACTCTTTATGTGCCATAAGTTAAAATTTGATAAAATTAAGTAATAACAAACTACTAACAATGAAATAAAATAAAATTTGAAGGATCATTTCTTATATTTACTATATGATTTATTTTAAAAATATAAAATTATTGATTGGTTGCCCATGCACAAATGAAAATATAACAATTCCTTATTAATTATATATATTGATGCAGGGGAATATATTGTAATGTCATAATAATATAAAATTTCATGTATTTTTACAGATTGTGTCTGTTGTTCAAAAATAATTGTCTTCTTAATAGGAGATTTGACCTTTCATAATGTACCTTTTAAATATTTTTTGGTTAAATGAATCATGGATAATTCTCTCTTTTAATTATATATAAAAAACATATCCACTTCTTAAGTACGGAGTAGTCTTTATTAAATAGTAGCTGTCATTCTTAATTAAGGAGTGGCCATTGTTAGGAAAAGTGTTTTTTAAACTGCAACCATTGTGAATGTTATTTTGTACATAACCATAAGATAAATTCCACATTGCTTCAAAGTTTAGTAGCTAAATTTCCAAACAATAATTATACATGCACCAATTTACTATTGCAGGGCTGAAAAATACAATATGTGGTCCCTGAATTGTGTTAGTGCACCCAAAATAGTAAACATGGACATGTAATGTATCACTCATCTTTCCAAAAAATACACCACATAAAAATATGCAAGGTTTATTCTAATTCTTACTACTTTTATCTAACCAGACTTGGGCCATGCTACACAGAGATTTTCTTTATTTCAGTTCAGTTTAAGTTTTTTCGTTTTTTAATTCAGTTCAGTTTAAATGAATATATTTAAATTTATTTCGATTTAGTTCAGTAGTTATATTTGTTACTGTTTTATATTTCAACCACATACAATGATATATTTAAAAATTAAAATTATTAGTTCGTTAAATTTATTTATTTATTTTCAGTTCAGTTCCCTATTTGTGAATCTAATAATTTAGCAGTTCAATTAATTTTTCAATTCAATTCAGTCCAGTTTAGTTCAGTTCAGTTTCATTCACTTGGAAAAAGGAAGTATCTTTGTTTTCCAATTCTTGCATTAGTTGATATAAAAAAAAATTCTTGCATTAGTGTTTGTATAGTAATGATTTATTGTATTTAATTATGTCATATTAAATTTTCTCATTTACTTTTCTAATTATATAACATGAAATTAAGATTAAATCAAAATGTAAAGGAGCAATATATTGTTTTAATTATTAACATACATAATTGTTATGTTTGATGCCTGACTTATAGCTTAATATCGGTTGGAGGAGAATCTTATTTAATATTGTTATGTTTTTGGATTTCGTAAGTCATTATAGTTTTTATTTTATTATATCGGTTGGAGCAATTATAATGAGTTATAATTGGGGTGATTTATTCCATAATTTTCACCGTGTCCGTTTGTATTATAGGTTTAGGAAATATGGAATTACTTCATTCCATTCTAAGAATCACCTTAATTATAAGGAATACAGAGTGAATTTTAGTTTATTCAATAAATCAAATAAAGGTGCATTTATATGGAATTTTGGTGCAAACTTCCATAATAATATAAATTTAATTATACATATTTGGCATTAAGAAAGCAGAAAACTAACGCTTTGTAGTTTACCAGCTTGAAACCAATGCGTTGCCATAATTATGCTATAGTATTTTCTATGTTTAAATAATAAGTATATTCCCATATTAAAAATGCCACAACTACCATAAACAAAAATATAGGAAACGGCCGGCAACGGGTTTACATAATATATACATGACCGACCGGAGATATCAAAACTCAAATTTTGATGTAGTTTCATATATTAATTATAATTTTTGGTGGCGGCCGGCGGCGGTGTTTTTTTTTTCTATTTACGCCGTCACTTTCTGCTTTTATATATATACCTAGTAAAAGATAAGCGGCCGGGTACCCGACCCGATAATTATATTTATAATAGGGTTCGGGTACAGATCACAAAAATTGAGTTTCTGGGTACCCGAAATACCCGGTTAAATATTATTATTACTAATAATAAGATGATAACAAATATATTTGTTGTATTGAGTACTCGTAAAAAATTATTAATATACATTCTCTTATTTAGCATTTTACATATTTTCGATAACACATTTTTTTCATGTACATATTACATAGAAAAGAGATGTAATGAATAATTTTGGCTTATATTTGCATCATTTAAGCATTTTTAACTAAAAATACATTATTTCTTGTAGTTATAAAAAAAATTAAGACTTAATTTAATGTAGTGGTTGAATTTTTAGATTTTGTTTATGCTTATGTAGTATGTGCAAAATATAAACATAATAATTTAGTAAAAGGGTTATAGGGTACCCGTTATCCGGCCCGAATTTTTCGGGTATCCGAAAGTGCGGGTACCCGCATTTCCGGGTCAGGGTACGGGTCACATATTTTACTACTCGAAGGTGCGGGTACCCGGTTATGAACACTCATGAGCAATACAGTGATCTCACATCCAAGATAACTAAAATGAGCTCATCATGCAACTATATCAAGCAGGAATTCAACAAAACAAAAGTAACTGAAAGTAGTTACTATCTTCTGCATGATAACTGCATGGTAAAATGGTTGACTTAATCATTGTCTGTTATAATTTGCAGTTTAGTTCATGCATGACAACACCTTCTCTCTCTTAAAATGCAGCTTGTCCTCAAGATTTTAATTTAGGAAATTGACTTCTGCTGAACTCCTGATCCTCCCACGAAGCTTCCTCAATTGATGCATCCTTCGACATAATAAGCCATTGAATGATGTTTTCTTGCTCCCTCCTCACAAGTCTCCTGCAGCACTCTGAATGGAGCCGATACTGGAAAGTTTTGTAACTCTTCAGGTGGAAATGGTCATCTCTTGAGTAGGAAGTGGTCCAACTTGTTTTAGAGCAGGGATACATGGGATACTGGGTGTACCCTACTATGAGCTCGTAATATCAATTTATATACCACAGCTCCTATCTTTTACTGAATAAAAATTGTCCATAGAACCTAGGTGCTAACTTGTAGCTCTCCCTCTGAGCTAAAGTCTGTTGTCTGTATTTCTGAATTTTTAAGCAGACCCAATCACCTTCAGCTATAGCACACTTTCACTTCTTTTAAGATCAGCAAACTATTTCATACTCTCTTAAGTAGTCTTCAAATGTTTCTGCAATAGCTGATTGACATGATCTCTTTGTTGTAGTAAGTTTTGAGTGGCTGGAATGACTGCATCATTCATTACTCCTAGTGGCAAAGTTACAGGCTTCACTCCATATAGTGCCTCATAAGGAGTCATTTTGATGTTGTTGTGGTAAGTGGTGATGTACCACCACTCTGCTGATCCTAACCATTCATTCCAATATTAAGGCTTGTCCCTATAGAAGCACCTGAGATATTGCTCCAACACCAGGTTCACCCTTCCTGTTTGCCCTTCAGTTTGAGGGTGGTAAGCAGTGCTGAACCGCAGTTGCACCCTCATAAGAGCCACCTGTTCTCTCAAAAAATTGCTAGTGAAAAGCTTGTCTCTATCAGGCATCCCGTGTAACTTGCACACTTCATTCATAAATTGTTTAACTACATGAGTTGCGGTGAAAGGATGACTAAGAGCCAAGAAATGACTATACTTAGTCAATTTGTCTATAATGACTAACACAGTATCATAACCCTCAGAATTAGGCAATTTTTCAATAAAATCCATTCTTATATGTTTCCATGCATGTGATGGAATAGGTCGTGGTTGCAGCAACCCTGGACTGGAACAATGCTCATATTTATTTTTCTCTAACAAACCTCACAACTTCTTATATACTCTATCACATGTTCCTTCATTTGAGACCAAAACACAGTGATGATACTCTTTTGATGGTGGTAGTCTGCCGTGAGTGGTTTCATACTGCTGAAGCATGCATGGCCTGAGTATAGCCCCTCTAGTCCCAGTTCCAGAACCAAACACTATCTTATTGCCATTTTTATGCAGCCCATGAGCATAGGTAAATTCAGAGTTAGCTGTGAGCTAAGAATAAGGATGTTGATCAATGGCTGGCAGTAATCATCCCCCACATAACTCCCTTCAATTTGCTACATCCATTCAGGTATCACAGAAGTGCTGGTTTGAATCTATGCACACTCTCCTTCCTTGAGAAAATCGAGCTTGTAGCTCTAATAATATAAAGCAGAGTGTAGAAGAAAGGGGAAATCTTCTTCTTTATTATCAAGTGTTCAAATTACAAAAAGATGGGAAATACTACATAATTTGGCTAAACTAGAGAGCAAGAAACTAGTTATGCCTAACTGTTTAACGGCTAAGAAAACCGTCGGGAAGTCACGCAATTTGAGCTAGCTAACTAAAAATAGTTGAGAAAGTCAACACGGTAACCGTTGAATGTTGACTAGGGTAAACTAGGATAAAATAATGGAAGTCAAAACTGTCAAAACTAGCTGTAATTCCATCACTCTCCCTTTAAGTTGGGATGGGCAAAGCTCGGTCTTAACTTGCCAAGTAAAAAGGAGAAAACTGGAAAGAGCCTTGGCAGCAAGTTAGAGCTTTGATGCAAGGAACAAAGGGTTGAGGAAGCCTTTGAGTTACTGATTTCTGACCACATGACAGTTAATTTCTATATGCTTAGTCCTTTCATGGAAGACTGGATTAGAAGTAATGTAGATAGTTGCCTTGTTATCACATTTCAAAGGAATGGGTTAAGAAACAGGAATGGTCAAATCATGAAGAAAATAAGAAAGCCATCGCAATTATTTGGTCACTGCATCCATGCTTCTATACTCAGCCTCAACAGAGCTATAAGACAATGTTGATTGCTTGTATGTTTTCTAGGAAATAAGAGAAGTGCCAAGAAACACACAATAACTAGTTAAGGACTTTCTGGAGGTGTTACAAGAAGCCCAATCTGCATCAGAGAAACCTTGAAAACCATCAGAGTATCCTTTTATTTTTGAAGGAGAATCTGTAGCATAAAAAAAATCCCAAATGAGGGCAACCAAACAGGTATCTAATAATGTACAAAGCAACCTGGAATCGAGATTCAGTAGGGGCTTGCACAAACTGGCTCAAGTGTTGAATAGCATGACAAATGTCATGCCTTGTGAATTCAGGTACAAAAGCTTCCCAACCAAGACTCGAATCTGCCAAGAGATGGGTTTTATCTTCAGAAAACTAAGTTCCTGAAGGCACATGATTAGTAGTACTCTTACCATTGTCCAAACCAGCTAGCTTGACAATATCAACTATGTATTTGCTTTGATGAAGAAGAAAACCAGAAGACTGTCTAGTTATTTCTACACCAAGGAAAAACTTAGCTTGTCCTAAATCTTTGATGGAGAATTCTTGATTCAGAAAATCTTCACATCAGTAATAGAGTTCTCATCATTTCCAGTCAACAAGACATCATCAAATTAGATAAGGAGAACTAGAAACATATGACTATCTTGAAGAATGAACAAGCAAAGGCCATGAGGTAACTAAGTAAAACCAAACTTACACATAGTTTTGGAGAAAACTTGGTTCCATTGCCTGCTAGCTTATTTTAGACCATAAAGTGGTCTCCTCAAAAGACACTTATTTGTGTAGAGGAGATGTGACATTGTAGCCAGGTGGTGAATGCATGTAGGTTTCCTCATCCAAACAGCCTCTAGAAATGCATTGTTTACATTCAATTGAAAAAGATTCCAGCCTCTAGGGGAAGAATTATGTTTTCAGGTTTGCGCAAAATTGCTTTATATAGGACGTGCCATTATGGGGTCAAAATTGGCTTAACTGGCTTATAGTCCCCTAATTTCTGTATTTGTCATGTAATCTCTGTCTATATTATGGATGGTCTCCTCAGAAACTTTCACTATTTGAAAATAATACTCCCTCCATCTCAGCCTAATGTGGATACTGACTTTTTGACACTAATTGTTTTTAAACTTTGACCGCTTATTTAAATAGATATATAATCATGAATATTATCATATTTAGTATCGTCAGATTAATCGCAACATAGAGTATTCAAATATCAAATTTTTATTTTTTGATAATATAAATAAATAAAGATACGGTTGGTCAAAGATGTGTATTGGATAGTATGAAAAATCAATTGTGTTGATTTGGCTGAGATACATGTAGTACATATAATCAGCTAACATTATTATTATATTATGTATGTTGATACTAGTGTACAATATTAAATATAATGTAGTGTAGCTAAGTGTAAGTAATAATATAAAACTCATAGTAATTGTTAAGAAAATTAATGTGTATTTCATAAAACGAGAGAAATTCATGTGCATGAATTTTAGAAGAGGGTGCAAATAGGATAGAGCGAGTGTGAATAGAATGATTTATTTTATTTTTTTTGAAAACGTGAATTTATAATTAAAGAAGACTAATCTTTGGACACCCCATTCTACTTGTAGACTTTAGACATTGAGTCAACTCTGTCGCTCCACTTCCTTTTCACTTTACAGAGCGTCCGTGATTGGGCAAGAAACTTTTGATCTCAAATTTCTCCATGGAAACGAACTCCTCATCCAATTCTCATCTAAGTTCCGACCACAACCCATCATCATCCTCTTCTACACCATTGCCAGATAACAGAAATGATCCCTCTGGGCTGGGAGGAGGCCTCCATCCGGCCTTCATGGGAAAACATAGAATGGCTGCAGCCATAGCCTTTCTGGATCAGCAGAGCAACATCATCCAGGTTCCTTTTCTCTCTTTCTGGATTTCATCTCGATTTCCTTATTTTT
Source organism: Sherardia arvensis (assembly GCA_948330725.1). Classification (NCBI taxonomy): domain Eukaryota; kingdom Viridiplantae; phylum Streptophyta; class Magnoliopsida; order Gentianales; family Rubiaceae; genus Sherardia; species Sherardia arvensis. The sequence continues at coordinate 33,377,275 of OX415239.1, forward strand.
TCTTTTTTTTTTTTTGTAAATCGTGACCTCTTTTCTTGTTTTTTGTTTCAACCAGGAAGAGATTGATCAGCTGGATAATCTCGGTGAAGCCTCAACTGTCTGCAAAGAGTGAGTAAACTGAAGCCTTTGCTCTATGATCGCGATTTTATGTAGTTTTCTCAGTGTATGTGGTTATCTGCTTAAAGCAATCTAACCATTCAAATTTTGATTTTTCTGATTTTGTTAGTATCATCGAATTCATGATGATGAGGGACAAAATACTGGCATATTAGTGAAAAGACTGCATTTTTAGAAAACCTTTATTTGGAGTGGCATTTTTTCTACACTAGCATACATTCAATAGCTGATTATCCGGATTAGTGCAAGTATTCTGAAACTTCACCTTGCTTCTTGTCTTAGGAAATGACATGATTTAATTACATTTATACAGAAGAGCCCTTTTTCAGTTAGCAGGATCGCTATTTGTTTGCGCTGTCTTAATTTTTTTCAACCAGTAAGGAAATGTGTGGTTATTGTTAGCTCCTTTGAAATATTCTGTGTCGTTTTGCGCAGGCTTGTAGCAAGTGTTGAGTCAATTCCAGATGCTTTACTTCCTGAGTAAGAATTTTCATTTCAATTTATCTGATTAATTTTCAAACATACTTGTGGTTGAAGTTGTCAAACATACTTACGGAACCAATCACTTATGTGTAGTCACCTTCACTTATACTCGCAGGACTAAGGCACCAGTACAGACAGATTGGGATAGGTGGTTTCAAGGGGGGCACGGTTCCAAAAATCGCAAAAGGTGGATTTAGTAGGTAGCTGTTTCATTGCAAAGGTAGATCAGGAGATAATATAAGCAGAGTTCTGATGGGCATTTTTGGGGCGGAGACCTTTTTTGCCTTAAAGATTGGAAGCCTTTTAAAGCTCATGCTGTCTTTTGCTGGCTTATGTTGATTTCTCTTATTCGTAATGAAAAGCACCATTTAAACTAAGCAATTACTTCCGCTAATGTGCTGATGCTGTAATGTACCTTCTGTGAGACTTGTATGTTGTCGGCATATATTAATTACTCTCACTCATAATTGAAACGTGTGTTCTTATGGTATTATAGATTCTCGAGAACTATGCAATGCTCCCTCTGTTCAAGTTCATTTCTGAAATCAAAATTTGTTTTAAAACAGTTGACTTGTGACTTATCTTTAAAGTTTTCTAATGCTCTGTCCCAACATTGCACTTTGTGGAATGTTGCATCTTTTGGCTAATGTGGCCAAGTTCGTATGTTTCAAGTGTTTTCTATAGTAGCTGCAATAACTTCTTTAGCGACTTATGAATTGAATCGGAAGGATTATGAGATCTTGGGGGGTTTCTTTTGGATGAGAGCTTGTTCAACTTGCTTAAAACATCATATTAAGGATAAGTGACCAATAAAACTGATGTGAGCTGGTAATGCTTTAACTTATATAATTGTAAGATGTAATGAAATTTGTCTTAGATTGAGGAATATGTATATACAAAGCTCAACTCAGAATGTAAAGAATTGTTTTAAGATACAAGGTATCAACCTACCAGTATAATTGTATACTATAATTCAACTGTAAAAGATGATAGTGCTAATACAACATTACTTTTCACCTGATAAGTTACTATGGTATCTAAGCTGACATAGCGATTAGAATAAACTCCCTGGGTTACATAACAGCTGCTATGCCTGGAACTCCTTTTTTAGAGAAATGGAGGAGCTAACTGTGGCCCTCAGTCATGTAGGAGCAACATTCATCGAATATAGTACAAGTTCAACTAATCGAAAACCTTTTCTTTTTCTGTTTCGTTTAAGTTGGGAGTTGAAGGAGGCTTAGTTGATAACAAGGAATGATGCTTATCCCCATATGCTTTTCTAACAGGAGTCATTAACATCTTTATTCATACACCCTCTTCCTTTTCAAAAGAGTTGGAATTATGGCCACCGTTCCGATGAGGAAGAGCACCGAGAGAGTCTTGAAATCATATAAATCTTTGACCGACTTCAAATCCCCAAGTGCAAGACCAGCCTGTGGATCATAAAAACAGGAATTGCAGATGACACTTTTGAGATAAATATATTTTTTCAATTTTTATTTTATAAAATTGTACATTTTAGAGGACAAGTCAATCAGATTTGAGTCAAAATTAAGCTTCCTATAAAACACCGATTTTGACAGTACTTCTATGTTCTGGAAAGGTCCCCAACAGCTCATAGGAATGCAAAAGAAACATTTGTGACAGCCAAGGCATATATTAATTATTAATACATTTTCATTGGCAAGGCTAATACTATTAAGACACCGGAACCTATTAAAACATTTTCATTGGCACTCTATCTACTTAAAAGAGACATGCTGCCTTTCATTGGTTTATAGCAACAGAAATATATTAAAAAATTCCCTTTTCTGTAACTAATGTAAGAGGTGTGAAATTTAACCAGTGGAGGGACTTACTTTGACAGTAATGTAAGAGGCTGGAATCAGACCAATCACTGTGGCCAAAAAGAATATATGGAAGGGAATATCGACGATAGGTGAAGCCAAATTTATGAAAAGATTTGGTAATGTAGGAGTAACCCTCAAAAAGAGCATGTAGTTAAGTAACTTGTCTTTCCGCTTAGCTATCTGCAAAGAGTGGCAGAATAAAAAAATTATGGACAGGACAGAATACATACTGATTCAGAAAACACAAATAGAACAACATAAAATTTACCTCTGACTGAAAAAATTTCAATTTGTCAGGCCAGAGCCAAATAACAATAGGCCTTCCAATCATCTTAGACAGAAAGTAACAAGACGATGCCCCAGCGCTGGCATTAAAAACAACCAAGAATAGGCCCCTAATAACACCAAAGAGTGCTCCAGCTAGCAAGGACATGAAGATAGTTCCAGGGATCATAAATGTCTGCATGAATATATATGTTGAGCAATACCCAAGTATAAACTGTGCCGGGTAAGCATTTGCATATGTTGCAAGATGGTCCCTGAAATAATATAGAAGCAATAATGAATACAGAGAAAATTAAGTTTGAGTTGCATAATCAAAGAGGTGGAACTGAAGAGATTACAACAAAATCAAAGCTCTGGAGTTGGGATACTAAAAGAGAAATGTACATTAACTACTTCTGTAACAATTAAAGCTGATAAATTAATAAAAGCTCGGGAATCACATCCATCCCAAACCACAACAGGAGAAAGAGCATAAGAAATCAAGAATTAGTTCACTTCAATTGAAATCCAAATTTTCTCTCAACTATTCCAAATTTTCTCTCAACACAACACTAACATAAAATTCCTTTTCTAACATCATTTTGGCAATCAGACAACCAGGAAAGCTCTTGACTATCATTAAGCCTACTAAGTTTTGTGGCTTATGCTTTTTTTTTTTACGTTTGTCAAGTGCCAACTAAAATAGAAAACATTTATATCTGCCAATTCCCAAGAAAATCTCCGTAGAAGAACATCTCCAGAGCAAACATACATCAAATCTGCATTTTGAATATGGAAAAAAAAAAAGCCTAGCCTCTGTTAAAAAGTCAAATGTCATTTAATTTTTACTATAAAAGTATGGATATCCAGTACTTGACCATGACTTGGCCTGTTGGCCAGCCACCCCCTTTCAAACTATCACTATTTCCATCACAAGCTTCATTTTAAGAGTAGTGTTCCCAATGAGCACTGTTTCACGTTACTCGGACTATTCAATTCATGACATTATAAAATTTTCAGATTTGAGTAATGAAATTTAAGCTTGATGGTGCAATTAACCTAGTCAGTCCTCATCAACTGAGTCAGCCCTTTTCCATTAACGGAACAAATCCGGGCAAACTGCCACTTAACACATCTTTATTCGCTTTCCAAGCCCAGCAGTCAGAGAATAATGCAAAACATTGCAAACAGAGCAACTTGGCAATCACTCATTCAGTCGGTGAAGACAATTATAGAAATAATATAAGAATGCCTATAGAGAGGTGCCTGGAGACAATTTATAGAAGGAATACAAGACAATTTTTTTATGTTTTTTAAATAATCATTTGCAAAAAGTAAAGGGAGGTGCCTGTGGAGAAAGATGAGAGGAGTAAATTTGAAATACAAGTGCTAGGGTTATTCTGACAGTTTGTTACCATGTGACCATACATTCTCTTATCCATGGAAAAACAATTCCCACTGTCCAAAATCCAAATTTGATATTATGACTCCCAAATTTATTGTAACTACAATACCCTACAGCTATATATTAACTACAATACCCTACAGCTATATATTAACTACTAATCATATCCTCAACAATGTAAAGTCGGAAAATTTGACAACATATACCATACCACACCCAAACATGTACCATAGAGTAGAGACAAAGTACAGAAAAAAGAACAGGCACATGATCACAGCCCATGCAGGATCAAACATAAGTTCCTAGAAACAGAATACACAATCTTTAATCTCATATATAAATGCTCAAGAACCCCAAGGAATAATATTACAAGCACTTAACTTTCAGGTTGAAAATTGCTCAGTTATGGTCTTATGGGCATAATTCTTTAAAAAAGAGAGCAAATTCATAAATCAACATTTTAGAAATCTGAGCTTTCAAGAATTTTTCTCCTTGAGTTAAAGCACGTTTCATCAGCCATCATAATCTGTTCACTAACTAACCTCTGTTACCCAGATTGTACACTTACATTTACTGAGCAGTCACAAGTTAACCAAAACAAAAACATATATCAAAACAAATCTACAAGGATGTAAACTCAATAATGAAAGTGATTTCAGAGAACAATAACGTACTTGAGCATGCGAAGATCAGATAGTGTACGGGGAAGCTTGAGCTTACTATAATCTGCAGCTGGCATGGTCAAGTAAACGCAGCATAAACCAATTGAGAATACCAAAAATACCCCTAAACCCGCAAACAGCTCCCATCGTGACAACTGAAAGGTTACCCCTTCACCAACTTTACCCTTCTTGCCTGTCGGCGAATCCTCAGATTGACTATAATTGCCAACACTCTCCTCCTCATCCCTTGTTCTCCCTCCTCCACTGCCGACACCAACAATGCCGGTCTCCAGTACAACACTTCTTGGTGCTGCCATTGATGATGTTGACAAAGAACGAAACAACAACGCACCACTATCAGATATTGATGAGGTGCGTATCACTGACGATTTGGGTTTCATTTAGCTAGCGAAAACAACTGAGATGTAAAAACTGTATCATCAACTATCAAAGCCATTGATGGATCAACAAGAATAATGATCCAAAATCCAGTTGAACTTGATTGTGATAATTCCCTGGTGCTATAGATTCCAGCAGTCTGTTCAAGATTCAAAAACCAGGATTGATTTCAGCTTTCAATATATTATAAGATAAACGCATTAATAAAACCAACCAAGCAAAATCCAGTGCCCTCGTCATCTAAGTAGTAATTGGTTGTGGGACAACTATGAAACAATTCGATAGGATTTGCTGAGTAGTGTTTGAAATTTTGACACAATCTTCAGGCGACAAATGGGAAGAAGTGTCCATAGACTATAGAGTATAGGCTACTGTGTTTGTTTCTATACGTTGATAGATTTATAACATATTGTCTAACGAATATATTAAGATGGAACCTAACCGTAGTACTTGTGCAGTAATTCTAAACCCATCATAATAACTTGTCACACTAGCAATCAACACAATCCCTCAGCTATAGCCTGAGTGCTTAGATATCTAGAACAGCTTACCAAGCAACCAAACTCAATTGATGCACATTATCAAACAATTCAGCTACAATTAATAATTTTTTAACTAATCAAACAATTTTTCATCCAATTCTGCTATAGCATGATATCAACAGCAGCCCCAAATCAAGCAAAAAGCGCATATTTTTATCACAAACGAAAGAATTGCTCCGCGACAACAGATCTAACCTTGGAAAATCAAACCAAATATGAGAAATTTACCTTGGCTTTGGGATGTCTGTCGGAGCAGTAGAAAGATCGCCGATTCAAATGCCGGTGCGGTGTGAAGAGAGAAATATGAGAGAGACTTGAAAGACCAAAAAGGAGACCGTCCAATAAAGCCGGATCAAGAACATGCTCAATAATATCTTATTCATACTATTTTTTTTTTTTAAAGTAATCTTAATTCATACTATTATATTATTATATATACTACTTATTGACGGTTGACACATCTATTTGTCACGCTCGTTTGGAGAAGTATTTTATTTTTGTTTTCCCATTCGTGCCTTTGAAAATTACTTTAAAATATACAATGATTAAATTATTTGTATGCGGTGTTTAAAGCAGGGATATTATTGGTATGCGGTATTTAAAGCAGGGACGGATCCAACATTATAACAATGAGTAGCAAACACATTAACAAAATGTTAGAATTTATACTAATTACTAAATTAATAAACAGCTGACGTCAGTTTTATCCCAATCTAGAGTACGTGTCACTTTCTTATGCATTTTTTTCCCGCCTTACTGTACTGTTGAAGACATTTACCTTTTCATTTTGTAAAACGCTGATATATGTGAAACTTTTATCAATATTATCGCGAATTTGAAATCAAATTTTATTCTGTTTACTTTTATTAGATTGTTACGTAACTTCTCTAACAATATATATCTGTATTCAAACGCGAATTCGAAATCAAATTTTATTCTATTTACTTTTTCCTGCATGGTAAACCGCTGATATAGGTGAAACTTTTATCAATATTCTTGCGAATTCGAAATCAAATTTTTTATATTTTACTTTTATTGGATGGTATATATATGAATACATTATTTAGATGGGTTATAAAAATACTTTGTCATATGTGCTGTGTATAGGTACGAATAAAAGTTTCACGGAATACTCGGTATATAAAGCAATAAACAGATAGTAAATGATAATTCTTCGATTAATTTTGTTTCTATACAAGAATAAACATGGTACTATTTACTAATAACTAAATTAGTAAACATCGGTGCCACGTGTTTCTTTCTCCTTAACTTATTTCCCGCCAAAACTTTCTTTTACTAATTTTAGAACTTCTGTCAATTTTCTCAAAATTTATATAAAAATAAATAAATATATTTCTCACTACTTGCTAGCCTAATATATTTACTAAGTATAGTAAAATTTAATTTTGCTAGATTACTATACAAATTTAATAGCTTTTAATAACATTTCACTGATTGTTGTAATATGTTTTCGAATTGTGATACAAATATTTAATGACAAACTTTGTATTTATAGCTAAAACTATTATAGATATTTAATAAATATGATCATATCAGAACATGTAATTTGTGTTTTTATTATATTTAAAAATAAGTAAGATTAAAAAGATCCTAATCAAAATCACTTTTAACATTAGTTGACTATATTTATCTCCTTTGATTGTGCTATTCCACACGTAATGTTTTTATCACTATTATCATCTATACTAAATTATGATAATTATAGTAAAAAACTGTAATCTCACGTGTCGCTTTCTTCTTATCTTATCATAAAACTTAATTCATTTCCCAAAAATATGTGTATACATAATTAAAAATACTTTTCCACAATTGTTTGCCTATTTCTTTTACTAATTTAGTAAAATTCACTTCGAGTTACTAAATTTTCATTTGATTGTTGTATAATTAGTATTACCTTCTTTTCTTTCAAATTGTGAGATAAACATTATGAATAATCAGTATTGTATATAGCTAAATTATTAGATTTTTAATTATGATCATATTAAAACATAACTATTGATAAAATTTAAACTATTTGTTTGTCTTTTTTATACTAATATAGTAAATTTATTCATTGTTGCCTTACTAATTTTTCACTGATTGTTATACTATTTACCTCACACTTTCCAAATTATGAGATAAATATTATCAAGACCAGATTTGTATACAGCCAAAATTAATATATAGTAATTATGATCATACCAAAACATTCAACTATAATTTTTATTAAAATAACTGAAAAATTAGATTAATTAGATCCTTATCAAATTGTCTTTTGATTGATGATGTTTATCTACTTTAAATGTGCTATTAAACACATAAATTTTTCCATCACAAACTATCGCTATTTTTTATTTTCAAGAAATCTATCCAATGTAACTAAAATATTAATGACGAGGTGTGCAATAAAATAAAGATAACTAGAACGACACTTAGAATGATTTGAAACAGTCACATTCAACTATGTCGATAATTTTAGAGTTAGAATTATAGTAGTATCACAAAATTCCTTATGGTAAAAAATTATTTCAACATGTGAATGAGTAAGATTAAAGATAATTTATTATTTAAATTTTATGTTATAATTAAAAGATGATAATATATATCCATTACTAAAATATTCGTAATAAATAGTTTACATCATATCTCCCCAAATTGTATATATATGTCGTTATTTTCTCGCCTCGTGGTATTATATTTTCATGCAATTAGGTTACCATTTTACTGAATCCAAAATTACATTCTAATTTTATTTTTACACTAATGATATTTCTAATGGGAACTAGAAGAGTTATTTCTCCGGTCAATAAATAAATTAATAAAAACATTAAAAAGGATGAAACTACGTAGTTTTGACTAAAGCCGCCACATAACCACCGCAAGTTCACCATATTCCGGTGCCTACCATTTTTATATATTCATGTTTTTGTTTCTTTTAATTTTATTATTTCATTCTTCATCGATGATGATACGCTTCCGCCTTCTATTTTTACAAATACAACTCATTCCACATATAAAATCCTAATTTACACGCTAATTTACACAGTAATTTCAGTCCATCATGCTAATTAACATGCCTGCGAAAGGAAAACATGAATGTGTGATATGTGAAATATGCATGGAAATATTCTGTATTACTACAAGATCACCATATTCCGACACCTATAATTTTCATATATTAATTTTTGGTTTCTTTTTAGCATGAGTACGTATGATCAATTTAGAAATTACACACATCGACATTTTTCCTTAAAATGTGTACTTATAAAAATATTTATCTATTAACTTAATATTAAATAAATTTCTTACATTTTGATCTTTATATATATTATTTTATAATAATTACCTTTGATGAATAACCTGGCAATTACGATATATATTGACAATTTCATAATCTTTTGAAATTTGCCACTGTAATTTTGTTAATTATCTTAAAGAGTTTTTCTTTAAACACATTTCATCCTCATCTTCATAAGTGTGTTCATAATATTTACATAAAAAAGATTAAACATATCGTGCAACGCACGATGATGTTTAGTTAGCAGCAATAATATTTCTACTTAATTAAAAAATATTTGAGTTAACCGAAATCAATTTTACTTTAATTTGAATTCAAATTCATTGCATTAAATTATTAATTAAATATAATCACAATAAACATTGTATAATTCGCTAATCAAGAGAAATAAAAATTTGTGATATTTGATCACTAACACTTTGTATATTTTTAAATGGACAATAATTCAAGTGGATTTCCAAAAATATTTTTCACCCCCTTTACCCCAAATAGTAATGGAACCCAAAATATCTTGATTATAGGAATGTTATAATTTTTAAATAATTTTATAATTACATTATGATTATTTTTTTCTACTTCTGTTTTTTTTTAATTTTAAACCACTTAAATAAGTGGAGTGAAATTTATTCGGCTCACTACACCGTAAAACGCCTATATAGGCAAGTATGTTACAATTCTACAATTGAAATTGTAAACAACTAGAAAGGATCCCTAACCTTACCCATGTCAAATTTCACAAGCATGTTAGGTCACGCAAAAGCGATACCCAAATATGCCGATGAAATGACTCAATACCTGCAAGCATATTAGGGTTTGCTACGCAATACCCAACTCTGCCGACAAGTACGGGGCTTGAGAAAAGGATCCCCTCCCTTATACTATTCCCATGTCAATTTTCACAAGCAATTTAGGTCACGCCAAGGCGATATCCAATTCTGCCGATGAAAAGACTCATAATTTGCAAGCATATTAGGGCTCGCTAAGCGATGCCCAACTCTGCCGACAAATACGGAGAAAAGTTAAGGGATGAGTTCTCTAGTGCATTTTAACAAAGAGAATGATAATCTATGCTATTACAATATAGATATCATTTATTTGACACTTAGCAAATCAGAATGAATGACTTCTCATCTTCACTTGTAAGATATCCAGCCTCTAGATTCATGATTTTCAATCTTCCAGCTCTCAAGTCCATAATCCAATCTGAAATCCAGTCCTTGCTTCAGTACTCCAGACAACAGCTCTCAGTTTGATGATGTAATCCAGCCAATAAATCTGCAAAATACAAAAAGAGAAACCAGCAGTATCCAAGTCCTAGAAATAAAATCATCTAGCAATAATATAAGGATATTCATTTCTGTCCATAGCAACAAGTCCTTTAATATGTAATGGTAATTTTTGATCATTAAAAATCAAGACTTGAGCAGGTTCAGTAACTAACTTAGACAGTGAATCTGCAACAGCATTTGACTCTCTTAAAATATGATTATAAGAGACTGAGAAATCACCTGCTAATGTCCATATGTTTCTGATTATATTCAGTAGCTTCCATGGAATTTTATACTCCCTACGGACTATCTTTAGCAGTATCAATGAATCAGTTTCCATATTAATCCTCCGATATCCTTGAAAAAAAGCCGCTTCCATTCCCAAGGCCATTGCAACAGCTTCTGCCTCTAAGTAATCCGTAACTTGCAGTGAACATGCCTTAGCATATAAAACCTTCCCTGTATGATCCCTGCACACAACACCAACTCCACCTTTGCCATTCTTTAAGAATGAACCATCAGTGTTAATTTTTGTAAAATTTTCCTCAGGAAGCTTCCAGTTTACTATCCTGTGCCCATCAGCCATTCTTATTCTGGATTTAATCCAGGTTTTACCCTGAACTCTCTTAATATCAACCAACATATCCATCACCTGTTTGACTATCAAATGTTTCTGTGGTGCAATATTGTCAAATATATAAGATACTCTTGCACACCAAAGAAACCACAGAACTGTAACTGGCAAGAGCCTGGCAATTCTCATTTGAATAGGTGCCAAACCCTGTATATTCCAAAAATAATAGATCAAATCCCATAGTGACTGTGAACTATAGAAAGTGATATCACAATGATCACTAACTGACTTCCATATCCACTGAACTTGTGAACAGCTATTAAAGCTGTGATGAATTTCATCCCAATATGATAAACAGAAGCAACATATGGATGGTTGATGTATACTCAAATCGTCTAACACATCAGCAGTAGGAATAAGCCTGTTAGTTTCTACTTCTGTAATTACATTATTTTTTTATTTTTTTTCTACTACTGTAATTACATTAATTAAAATATAATAATTATTTATTTATTATAAATAGTTTAAAATTCCATGTGTAACACAGGCATTACACTAGTATTAGTACTAATTATAGAAAAGTGAATTGCAAAATTATAAATTATAAAAATTTGTAAAGAAAAAACAAGAATTTATTTTTGGATTGCATTTGCAATCTTTGCTAAGAATTGCCGTCCACCAATGGTTTAAAGTAAAATAAAACATGGTCATTGCAATAAGTTGATAAAAACTTAAAAACATGGTCAGTTTATAGTAACATACTTTTGAAATATAAATTTTTGATTTTTTAAGTTTTAATATATTTGAGACTCTCTTCCTAATTTTCCAAGCGCCAGGCCCATTCAAAATGCCTGCTTGAAGGAGTCATCAAAATTGACTTCTACAACTTCTTTCAAGCCTCTCCTCATTTTTACGAATTCTGCATTTGATCCTTCTTATGGCTGATCATGCTGTAAAATATGATGTCGAACCTTCATCGTATGTCTTATTTCATCAACTAATGTGCAATTTCAGAAGACTTCACAATCGGCCTTAGCCTGATCCCATGACTCTCTGAATTCCCCATAACATTGTCAAAACCATTCGGTTCCTATGTATCCATATATGTCAAGATGAACATTGATCACACTATGAAAAACTAAAGCTACAAACAGATAACATTACATGCGTGAGGCGTATGTTGCACAATCTTATATGATTACTCAAGCAATACAACCTTTTCAGATCATATATAGACACATTAACATGCACTGAAAATTCAAAGTGAGATCAGAAAAACGCAGCTAGGCAGGAGGATCAACATTGTAAATGAAAAGCTTACTAATAATGTATCACAGAATCATCCATAACACAAAACGTTACTGCATCCATAACCCCATACAATCTACAACTTCATAACCATACTAACCTAACACCAAACTTGACAGCAAACACAGTCACAACAGCTGAGGTTCTATTTAATTAGATATTAGCCATCCAACCGTCCTTGGTAGGGAGAGGGAAGTCAAGGATCAAGGTGCAAGGCAGAGACTTAGAGCACGAGGGATAACTTTTTCTACAATCACAGTAGCACTGCAGACAAAGAGCGGGAGCAAAGTTAATACTATTGTAGGTTAAGAGAGGAGGTAAGTGAGTCGATGATGATGCAGGTTAAGAAAGAAACACTCACTAGAGGTTATAGTCCTTTTCCAACTTCTTTCGGTAGTATGCCTCGTCATCTTCCTCGGCAGGGGTGTCGAAGAAGTTGAAGAAGCTAGGGTACCCATATGTTGTCCTCTTCCTCTTCTCTCCTGGACGTTGGTGATTCCAGTGGATGGTTGTCCTACAGATAAAATAAAATAAAATAAAAACCCCCGCAAAAGTTGAGTCAGACATGTGCATCTAAGCCATTAGCACGAGGTTGTGAGGTTAATAAACGCACCCTTGTGCATCGTGTGCGATGATTTGACCAGCATGGAGCGAGAGGCTAAAAACCTTGGTCAGCACAGCATTGGTGAAATACGGATTGCAGGGGTCGAAGATAAACTCGAGCTTTATAGTCATAGGATGAATTGTTTTGTCAGACCTGATATCCCTAAGATATTCCAGCACCTTGGCATCGTGTTCAGATACCTGAGGAGCATATACCATAAAAAGGAGGGGGGGAATGGTAACTGGTAAGTTCATAGGGTGAGATTCATTCAAATCAAAGAAACAGAGGTTGAGAAAAAGCATACAAGTGGCTCCAAGTTACTGTCAGCTGTGAGCGCGGATAACCAGAAGTTTGGCACTGCTAGGACAGAAATGGTCACGGAAAAAACAGAAAAAAAAGAAAGAATGATTAATCAAAGAGATTGGTGGAATGAAACTCACCAGCACCCCCAGCAACAATTTCATATCTCAGCACATCAACGAATGTATCATCATCATCTTCTTCTTCATATAATTAATTCATTCAGTCAGATTAAAATACAAAAAAGAAGCAGCACCTGCCCTGTGATAGAGGGGTTTTACTTTTTCTTGGTATCCCATGACCAATTCGTGAGCGCGGAGGAGATATTCTTCCTCCGCCTCAGCCTGCTTGGCCTGCATAGTTCCAATTGTGTGATATTCAGTCCCACACATACAATCAATTAAGCAAGCTGTTTTATTAAGGGTGTGTTTGATAACCACGTCCAGCACTTAACTTAATGGATTAAGTGATTATTTACTTTCCGTGTGTTTGATAACGAAATTATGCATGTCTGAACCAAATAAGTGTCAATAAGTGGCACTAAACCGCAATATAATTTGGACGACTTGATTAAGTGATTTGCGTATCACTTATGACTGAATCTGAAAATGTTACACGTTTTTTTAAATTTTAGATTTTTCTAAATCTACATATAAGATAATATTTGTGTCAAAAATCATAATCATATTTATTTAATATTTCTTGTGTATTAATTATTTAATTAGTAAATAATTAAATTAAATTAGATATAGATATAATATATATTTAAATTATTTTAATTATCATGCACACTCAAATTTGAAACCCGAGTACTTTAACGTTGAAATGTATATTATAATATTATAATATTAAATAAATAGAATATTAATAAACATTATTTATTAAATTTTGATCATATTCACATTATAATAGTTGATCTTTTTCTTATTGATATTAAATAATACTGACTCATAAACTATTTTATAATATTCAAACAATCAATTAGGATTTATTTTTTAAATTAACATATTTAGTTTTCAGCACTTATCTAAATTTTATCAAACAACTACACATATTAGTATCAGCACTTATCATATTCAAACTTCAGCTTTCAGACTTCAGATTTCAGTTTTCAGATTTCAGTTTTATCAAACAGAGCCTAAGTCAGTAAGTTAAGTACCTGTATCTGCTTCAGCTCCTCAGGCAACACTTTTCCGTCCCACCCTGTGATACTTTTTCTACAGAAGAGAGAGAGAGTTCAAATTTTTTAAACGAGAAGCCCGCAATGATGATGGGTGATCCAGAGCAGTAATTTACCTCAATGAAGCGTAGTATGGCTAGACATTCGTTCTTCGTCCCCAACTTGGCTGCCATGAATTCAATATATGATCAGAAAACCCCATGAATTGCAGCTTAACTTGTTCGTGTGTAAAAAAAAGTTTACCTATAAGATCGTCGGCGCCGGGAGGGAGAAGGGATTCAGCCATCTTCGCTGCCCACAAAACATAACTAGTATTAATTTAATCCCTCAATCATCAATCTATCACAGTACTGCGTGGTGACTACTTACGTATATTGTCGCCGGTTGCGAATTCAATTCAGACAAACCCTAGCTAGTAGCTATGCCTTTGCCGTTTCCTCCTCTCTCTGTATTCCTCTCTTCTTTTGTGAATGGCTATACCTCCCCTATATTTTAGGGGTTAGGCCCTAATACGTACGATACATGTATATATTATTGTGATATATACGTACAATGATAGAATATCACAATAAATATTTATATTATTGTGATTGATTAGTATATATTGTATACCTTATTTAGACCAGTCTAGATTCATTGTACTTGTACTATTGTAACTCTATATATTTTACATAATACAGAGACATCAGACATGGTGAATTCACATTCTTTCATGGCATCAGTCGGGTGAATCCAAAACCTGTTCTTTCCACCAAGAATTCATCATGTTGGTTTAGGTGATATATTGTAAACCCTAACCCTAAATTAGCCTTGATTAGGTGCCTCTTGAAAACCTGATCGGCTAGCCAATCCCAGACCTTACTTCCCACACAAGTAAGCTTCCTTAGATTGGGTGCACACCTCAAACCCTAATCGGCTACATCTTGTTCCCACATTCTTGGAGTTTTCTCCCACATTCTTGGAATCCCCCAAAATTGTTGGAACCTTTTCCATCATGGCCGAAGCAACAAAACCTTTGAGCTATCAAACCCTAATCCATATGTTGCCCATCAAACTCCACTCCGGCAACTTTATGGTATGGAAAACTCAAGTTCAGGTGCTTTTGGAATCGGAAGATCTCTTCGGCTTCCTCGATGGCTCAATGTCTCCTCCAACCGCTGCAAAATCTTCAATTGGAAAATCTGTTGAAGGTACGTACACTCCTACCTCATGGACAGCTCAGGATAAACGTCTCCAGGCACTACTCTGCTCGTGTCTCACGGAGGAAGCTATGATTGAAACTATTGGGTGCAAAACCGTCCATGAGATGTGGGAGGCTCTCTCCGCCGCATTCGATAACTCTTCAGCTGCTCGGGATCTCCAAATCCTGGACGAGCTGCTCCAAATCCGTCGCGGTGATTCGACGATGCAAGAGTATCATTGGCGCTTCAAAACCATCACCGACGATCTCGCCTCCATCGGTCGACATGTCGATCCCAGGGATAAAGTAATGTTTTTTCTCCGAGGACTGGGTGCAGACTTCAGTGAGTTCCAGTCGGTGAAAATCTACCAAATCCCGCTCCCGTCTTACGCCGACATTGTAGCTCGCGCAAGGAGTCACGAAACGTTCCATGCCACGCGTGATTCGGTCTCTGGATCAGTCATCGACGGTCCCATGGCGTTCTCTGCGTTTTCTGGTGGTTTTGCAGGTCGTGGTGGTACAACAGCCCAGGCGCGTGAGGCAGAGGCAGCCCCCCACGCGCGAGGCAGGCTGGGCGCGTGGCAGCCACGCGCCGACAACTCTGACCTGTCTGGCGGCATGTCTGGCGGCTTGTCTGGTGGCGGGGGAACTTCAGGCTCTAAGAATTCTGGATGTTCAGGTGGTGGCTGTTCGCGCAAGAAGAAATGGACTCCGAAGTGTCAACTTTATGATGGTTTTGGTCACATCGCGAAAACATGTCGCAACCCTCAATCCAATCTCGCTGATGCGTTTCAGTCCGCTGCTACACTTGAGGACTCTGATTGGAACCTAGATTATGGAGCAACAAATCATATGACGTCTTCCTCCTCTGGCATTGACAATATCGCTCCTTACAATGGTAACCGTTCTGTAACTCTTGCTAATGGTTGAGATATCTCTATTTCACATACTGGGAATCATCGGTTTTCTCGTGATTCATTATTATCTGGTGTGCTTATTGTTCCTCATATTACGAAAAACCTGTTATCTATTAGCAAGGTCACGAAAGATTTAAATGTTGTGGTTGCATGTGATGAAAATTCATTTGTTATTCAGAAAAGAGCAACAAGAGAAATCGTAGGTAGAGGGCGCTGTCATGGAGGTCTCTATATGTTGGACAAGAGTGCCGCTGCTTTTACTGCTTATGTTGCCTCAGATAATCGTACTGCTTCGTTTGAGATTTGGCATGCTAGATTAGGACATGCCTCAGTTTCCATTATTTCCCTGTTGAATAAGTTGAACCTCGTTAAGGTCACCTCTTTGTTGCCTAGACCCACTCTTTGTTCGTCGGCGAAGGAAAAAAGGCTTTCTTTTATGGATAATCCTAAGCGTGCTGGCTATTTACTTGCTTTAATTCATTGTGATTTATGGGGACCTGCCCCTGTCTTATCTGCAAGTGGTTATTCATATTATGCAATTTTTGTTGACGACTACTCCCGTTTTACTTGGTATTATCCTTTAAAGCGGAAATCGGATTTTTTCGAGACATTCATTCAGTTTCAAAAGTTGGTGGAGAATCGGTTTTCTTGTACTATTAAGGTTTTCCAAAGCGATGGTGGCACCGAGTTTACAAACTCTCGCTTGCGCTCCCACTTTGCTGACAAAGGAATTTTTCATCAGATCTCATGTCCGTCTACTCCAGAGCAGAATGGTAGAGCCGAACGTAAGCATCATCATATAACTGAGATGGGTCTCTCAATGCTTCATCACTCCCAGCTGCCACCTTCCTCGTGAGATGCCGCTTTTGCTACTGCCACATACACCATCAATAGGCTTCCAACGCATGTTGCCCTGTTCTAACCAATGTCTCTCCATATTATCTGGTTTATGGTCGTCATCCGGACTACTCCAACTTTCAACCCTTTGGTTGTTTGGTGTATCCCTACATTCGACCGTTCTCTCAACACAAGCTGGCTCATCGCAGCACGCCCTGCATCTTTCTCGGGTACAACTCTCAGTACAAAGGTTTCCGGTGCTTGGATCCAGTTACCAAGAAAGTGTACCTTACACGGCATGCTCGCTTTGATGAGAACTCGTTTCCTACATTGGATCGTCAATCCTCCACAGTTTCTGAATCACTGGATGTCTCTACATTCATTGACTCGGATTATGAAGACACTCCGGCTATGACAGTACCTGATCCGCCCTCACCAGTCCATACCATAGAGGCGTCTCCATCATCTACTGTCTCCGGTTCATCTGCTTCTGGAGCCTCGTCATCTCTCAGTCCTCCTCCAGAACCAACTCCTGGTCATTCGCCATCGCCACCTCCACCGCCACCGCCGCCTCCTCATCGTATGACAACTCGTTCTCAGACAGGGAGTCTCACTGCCAAGGATTACTCTGATTATGTTGTCACTGGTTTTCTTGCGGCCCTGTTGGCTGAAACTGAGCCTCGAGGTTTTCGTTCTGCTCTCAAGGATCCTCGTTGGGTGGCTGCTATGGATGAAGAGATGCATGCACTACGTCAACAGAGTACTTGGGATCTTTTCCCCTGTCCTTCCGGAGTTAATGTTGTTGGTTCCAAATGGGTTTATCAGCTCAAACATCGGCCGGATGGGACTGTTGATCGTTATAAGGCTCGCTTGGTTGCTCAAGGATACTCACAACTTCCTGGCTTCGACTTCACACACACGTTTAGTCCAGTCGTCAAAGCTTCCACTGTTCGTGTTATCATGTCTCTTGCCACCATTTTTCATTGGCCCCTTCATCAACTCGACGTTAAGAATGCTTTTCTTAATGGTCACCTCGACTCCCCGGTTTACATGGAACAACCATCAGGATACACTGATCCACGTCATCTTGATTACGTTTGTTTTCTCCGCAAGGCTATTTATGGTCTCAAACAGGCTCCTCGTGCCTGGTTTCAGCGGTTCAGTTCCTATTTGCCTCACTTGGGCTTTCGGTGCTGTTCGCCCGACACTTCGCTGTTCATTTTCATCCGTGGATCAAAGGTGGTGTATCTTTTGGTTTATGTGGATGACATCATTCTCACCGGAAATGATGCTCTTCTTATTCAGAAGTTTGTCGGTCGCACTGATCATGAGTTTGCTGATAAAGACCTTGGCTCTCTTCACTACTTTCTGGGATTGGAGGTTTCTCGCTCCTCTTCAGGGTTGTTTATCGGGCAGGAGAAGTATGCTATGGACATTCTTCAGCGTGCAGGTATGACTAACACGGCACCTGTTTCCGATTCACAACTCCTCAGCTCCTCTAGCCCAGAGTTTTCAAATCCCAAGTTGTATTGTTCGCTTGTTGGTGCTTTGTAGTATTTGACCATAACCAGGCCTGATCTTTCCTATGCGGTGAATTCTGTTAGCCAGTTCCTGCAGTCGCTTCGGGAGGATCACTATCAAGCGGTTACACGTATTATCCGCTATGTTCGTGGTACTCTTCATCATGGTCTTTTCTTCCGTCCCTCTTTGGGCTCTCTTTCTATTATAGGGTACTTAGATGCTGATTGGGCTCGCTGTGTTGAAACTCGACGTTCCACCTATGGTTATGCCATTTATCTTGGTGGTAATCTTGTCTCCTGGAGTGCTAAGAAACAACCTACTGTTTCCCGATCTAGCTGTGAATCTGAGTATCGTGCTATGGCCAACACTGCGGCTGAACTTGTTTGGTTGTGCAATCTGCTTAAGGAGCTCCGTGTTCCTTTGTCCTCCTCGCCCTTATTGTTTTTGTGACAACAGCAGTGCCATTTTCTTGGCTCAAAATCCTATTGCTCACAAACGGGCCAAGCATATCGATATTGACTATCACTTTGTTCGCGAGTTGGTGGCTTCCGGTAGATTTCGTATTAGTCATGTCCCTTCTACATTGCAAATTGCTGATATTTTCACCAAGGGATTGCCTTGCCCTCTCTTCACTATGTTTCGTTCCAAGCTTTGCGTGGCTTCTCATCCGACGCTTCGCTTGAGGGGGGTGATAGAATATCACAATAATATTTATATTATTGTGATTGATTTGTATATATTGTATACCTTAATTAGACTAGTCTAGATTCATTGTACTTGTACTATTGCAACTCTATATATTTTACATAATATAGATACACCAGACATGGTGAATTCACATTCAAAAAAAAAACAATTTAATATCACAATAATATTTATAAAATATTATTACAATGATATTTACTAGTTTTATAAAATAATTCAAAATAAAATAATTTTTTAAATTATCCTAAACTAATTCAGATTTACTTTCTAAATTAATTCAGATTTAGATGAAAATTTACTTTATCCTGATATAGTTATGATTTACTTAATCCTGCGATAATAAAACCTTCGCCGATGATTCTTCGCCGATGATAAAATCTTCGAAGTCTGGATTCTTAGCTGTTCAAAATATGGGTTCTTCGCCATTCAAAGTCTGGGCTCTTCGGTCACATCCATCGATAGAGCTTTTCCCGGCGTGAAATCTCAACACCGTCCGCGACATCTCTGGATCCTCAACGCAGGCATCGATTTGTTCACTCCATATCGCGCCTCCTCCTCCACGTCAAGTGGATCCTCTCTTGTGCTCCGCCGTTCTCCTGCTCGTGGATTTTTGGTTCCTGATTTCATAGAGGTAAATAGATTTTCTTAACATTTGGGTGATTATCTTCTTGAAAACTATTATACTTTTCTGTGATAAATTTGTACAAAACATGATTTTGGATATATTTTTCTTGGTGTTAGAAAGGGGCTTGGGTTTGTGAAGATTTTTGGGAATTTTATGAATTGTTTGGATTTCTGGGTTTCATGGAAGGGGCAGGGTAGTCATGATATTGCTATGAAGAAGGTGATGGACATGGTTGCTAGCAAGGAAGGGTTTGTTGGTTTGCTAGCAAATAGATGGTAGATGGATAGCTAGCAAGATAAAGTGGTTGACTTACTAGCAAAGAGACGATGGTTACTTGCTAGCAAATTCTGGGTGGATGGCTTGCTAGAAAGGGAAGAGCGTTTGGCTTGCTAGCAAGGGGAAGGGTGTGTATTTGCTAGCACAAGGGTGGTGGATAGCTTGTAGCAATAGAAGACTGGTTGATGTGCTAGCACAAGAATGGTGGATAGCTTGCTAGCAGTGTAAGGGTCAATGACTTGCTAGCGATAAAAGGGTGGCTGGCTTGCTAGCGAGGGAAGAGGGGGTTGGCTGGCTAGCACAAGAATGGTGGAAAGTTTGCTAGCACTATAATGGTGGTTGGCTTGCTAGCAGTGTTAGCGTGGATGGTGTGCTAGCAAATTTTATTTTTGAAAATTATGTTTTTATTTTAGACTAATATGATTTTTGGAAAGTAATACAATAAAGATATTCATATCAAAGTAATCTTCCTCGGTTTCAATGAGTTTAGTTTATTTACATGTTACAAAATAAAATTTATTTATTTACATGCTTTTGTTGTGGCAGGTGAGCGATCGTCGCAAGCAGAAAGATCGTTGAGCGCGCGAAAGGAGAATTACGTTGGAGAGGAATAAGGATAAAAAACAGTAACCCGGTTCAGACATCGTTCCCCCCTTAAATGTACCATCTCCACCCCTATTTGATGCCGCTGCTAGCCAAGTTCAACCACTTCATGTTGAACCTGACTTCATTTGAGTTGTCATTCTACTTTGATTTTAGTGAATTGAAATAAACTAATATAAATAATTTAATCAATCTAATTTATCATGTGTAGTACATAAATTTACTTTTTATCTATGTAAAATAATCAATAGAACTGATGGAAAGAAGAAGGTAAAAAAGAGCAACAAGCCAACGATCAATGCAGCTACATGAAGAAATCAAATCTCGGTAAACGTAGCACGAAAATATTAGAATACAGGTAGTTGCAGGGTTTTATATTGGCAAAACCGACTTTATAACCAAAACAGAAGAAATGATAATGTTACAGTTGCAACAATAACTGTGACTTCGGCCAAGTAGTACACCACTATGTTTTATCGTCTGTATCTGAAAAAATCATAGAAATTTTTTTCAAGTTCGATCATATACCTGGTTCCATGCAGACATTCTTCTAGCATAAGGGGCTTCCCAACTAACGACATCCGACTTTCTATTTAAAGTCCCATTGTAGATAACTGGCGGCATCGGGCAGTTTGGTTTGAGCAGTAGTATAACAAAATGATTAGCACCTTCAATCATCGGTTTCGCCTCTTCATGTAGTTTGCTGGACTGTCTACGACCTAATGGATAGACAGTGAGTGGGTGATTGTGCCTTCTCCTTCTAGGACCCAGAGCCCTCACAATCCACCCACCATCTTTGGAAGTCTCAACCATAACTATCTTGAACGGACAACCGCAACTGCTCGTGGATGTTTTACTATTGTGAACCACACTAGAGGTAGTACTATCAACCTCTTTATTCTTATCATTCCTCCCCCATCAGCAAATACAATATATCTGCATCGGACCACCCATGTTGCTCTTATGTGAGTCTTGTACCGGTTCAAAACCAACTCTAAGAACTGTGGCTTGAATATATGCATATGCAACATCTTTGTTGGGAAAAACTTTTGTTGTCTCGAACACAAGGTAGCAGTCATCACCGTCAACATCATTACTCGAGTATTCACTACCCTGCAATCACAATAGCTTGTTTTACTTTTTAATCCACAATTGGCACGGTATACAAATACACCAATTATAACTATCTCCAGATTGTAAACAAGTAATGGTATCAAATTTGTGACAACACTTTTCACCGGCTTATATTTTAACTGAACTGAAAAATACTCAATTTAATAAAAACTAGCATATTTAAAATACTAATAGTATACCTAAATTAAGATGCATATCATATTTCATCGAAACTAAACTAAAATTACCGAGCACAATTAGAAAAGAATCAAGTAAGCTGGTTTCGAACAAGCCCTATAATAATAGGAGCAAATAAAAACTACATACCCTTCAAACTATCAAGTATCTCATCAATATAAGATTCATAACAATTTTAATTATTAATTTTCCGTTTTTGATATCAACTAATCATTTTTTTAGTTCCTCGTACTTTTAATTCTTTGCATGCTATGTATTCTTACCCTATTTTAAATTTATTGCTTTCAATATACTCAAATTAGAGAAGTTAAATATTTACAGTATAAACAAAGTAAAAATGATATGATTAAACAAAGTATTTACTAAAACTACATAACATAAAAATAAGTATGATTAAATTGCGGATTGTATTATAATAAATTAGGCATGGATCTAAAGAGGTTCACAATTTCAAATTAAATTCGACTAATTTATTTTATAACAGGTTGTTCTTAAGTTAAAGGATATATAAACAAACATGTATTTCTAATCTTCAAATAATATAAAAAATTGCATATCAAACATATCAAAACTTATCATAAACAAAAAGATCTAACATAATACATAACTCAAATGCCATTAGTTTAATGTTAAAGAATTCTAATTTACAAGACAATTTATTTTATTGCCAAAGTGGATGAATTCTATTTTTGGGAAAAAACTCCCATTGGTTCTACAAAAGTGGCTAGATTCGTTGGTCTAAAGAATTACCATATTTTAAAACTTTTATAGAGTAAAATTGATAAAGTTACTGTTTACTTGGTCAGAAAATTTTGTCTATTAAGAGAAAAGTATATTAAGGTGTGGGTCAAATGAAAAGTTGACATGTGGCCACTCCAATTTGGGAAAGAAGTCAAAGTTAACTGTACCATCCGTTCCGTTTCATTTTTTCCTCTCCCCATACCTTTTCTCTTTTTCCTTTTCTGACCCCTCTTTCTTTTCATCCTTCCGACAGAAACCTGCGTCTGGTTCTCTGCGACGGAAAAGAAGAACACATCGTAACCACCGATCAGCCTGGGGAGAAATTCACGTCTTTTATGATTTCTTCACTGGATTTAGAGACCAGCCGGTTTCTTTAACCTTGAATCCCTCCTCACATGTGTACCAGAATGTCGCCGTCAAGTGTAAAATTCTCCATCCTAGGTAGTAAGAAAATTGAAAAAGAATGAATTTTGAGTGCAAAAACTCTTAGTTTTGAGAAAATTTGGATGGCAAATTGAACTGTTTTTGTGGGGTTTGCAGGTTTTCGTCGACGATGTGGCTGTGCAGTCCACACATTCAGACTACATTCTTGCACTTCTTTGGAAGCGCCCCTGTGACTAAGTATAGAAGGTGATACTTAATCACTGTATGATCAGCTTCTTCTAATAACTGAAGTATAGAGTACTCTGTTGAAGATCATGTATATTGTCAAGACTAGGATGTACTTTTGAATGTGTTACTTCATGCAGAGAGCTATTGAAGCTGAACGACGGTGGAACTTTAGCTTTGGATTGGCGGATTCTCAAAGAGGGTAACTATGTGTCTAGGATATTGTTTGTTTTTAGTTAGTATGCCTCTTTTTATCTCATAAGTGATGTAGAATTTAACACATTGGAACCGAGAACAAGCGACATCTTCTGAAGAGTCTTTAAATCTTGATCAGAACCTTTTTTTGAGCTTTAGCAGTAGATTTTTCTTGATATATCAAGCCCATATTCATAGGCATTCTTAAAACACATATTTGCTTCTCAAGTATATAGAGAATAGATCATAATTTGCATCTTTTCGGTCACAAAATCAATTAGAACATGCTTGTTTTTCTGTCAAATAAACTTCTCACTAACAGATTAGACTGCTTGTTTTAAGAAAAAGCGGCGAGAGCATGATAAAATCACTGTAAATGCATCTTCATTGATCGTGAAAAATGGAGATTGCTCAGAAACACGCTTGTCTGATTTGATGTGCTTCACTCCTATGAAGAAAAAGTAGCTGGGCAAAAGGCCTCCTGGAAAAAGGAGAAGTCCTCGGATCCCATCAGAGGCGACATGTCTTTGATCTTGCTAACTCCTCCAAACATGTCGCTAGCAACCGTCATGAAGTGGTTGTGCAAGTCTCCATTGTTAGCAGTAAGTGGAAGAATGGCCTATCTTCGGTGTTGAAACTACAGTAGCATTACATCTCTTGATAGCAACCTGGTCGACTATAACCTGAAACACGCACGAACAGCTTATTCAACCATTTTTATCTATGTACTATACTAATGCATCATGTCTTGGACTGGATGCCAAGGGCAGAAACAGGATGAAGTGGCTCAGACAAAGATCAGTGATTACAACTACTGCACTGATACTCAGAGGTTTCCACAAGGATTTTTTCCTGAATGCAAGCAGCAGTAGATATATTGTTTCTTTAGAGTGTCCGGACTACCACAGAACTATTCTTTAATCTTTGTGTACGTACCACAATGTTGATACTATTTCAATGAAATTATAAATTCTGTATGTTAATACTTGCCTGATCTTTCATAATCTCATCCAATGAAAATAACACCAAACATCGACCTGTTTTATTTTACTGTTAACAAGTAAACAAATCATAGTACTAAACCAAATTCAGTAAAAATTCTTCACTTATTACATCTGCATAAAGGGTACTACTGAGACCAAAAAAACATTGCTTCACAGCAAAAATGGACCTATAATCAGTAGGGAATGGGTTGGCTATTTAAAAATAACTCAACTGATGGCATCAATCTCCTAAGTCCTAAGAACCATAGATTTTTTAGCCACAACATCAATAAGCCCTCCATCACTCATATCTCCTCCCTCAAACTTCTGAAAGAAAGCAGCACTAGGCTCAAAGAAAACTCTTTTTATAGGCGCTACTGTGTGCTGGAAAAGGAACATGAGAATTTCATCCTCTGCTTCAGCTCCGCTATAACCGCACACCTCAACAGTTGTAAGATGTTGTAGGAGAAACCTAGGACCTTGCATCTCATAATTCGCCGTCTTTCCAAACCAATCAGCGATCTAAACCCCAATGACAATAACACATTGTTCTCACAGTGTTTAGGTTTGGATAACCTGACAATGCCGGCGGGAGAAATAGAGAAACTTTCCGGCGATTGGTAGCCCGACGAGAAGGAGAAGAAGAGATCCAGAGTCAAATTTTGTTCGGCGTAGTGAAGCTTTCCTGCGCAGGTTCAGTTTTGGGCGCAGAGAAGAGGAGCTTTTCGATGAAAATAAAGAGGGGTCACAAAAGGAAAAAGAAAGAAAATAGGGGGAGAAAAAAGAAGAAACGGAAAGGCATGCTCCAGTTAACTTGTTCTGTTTGCCCAAATTAGAATAGCCACATGTCAGCCTTTTACTTGACCCCCACTTTAACATACTTTTTTGTTGATAGAAATTTTTTTTGTGCTAGCATGGTAACCATCACTATTTTGATAGCATGTAAGCCACCACTGCTATGCTAGTATGGAAGCAACCATTGGCTTGCTAGTAAACCACTTTTCCATGGTATACTAGCATAATGACTACCATTTGTTTGCAAGCAAGATGACCACCGTTGCTCTGTTAGCAAGCCAACCACAGCTGCTATGCTAGCAAGACAACCACTTCTCGTATGCTGGTAAACTAACCGCCTCCATCTTGCTAGTAAGTTACTCACACCTAGTCTGCTAGCAAGCCAGTCCACCCATCTTCCCCAAACTTTTTCCGGCGGCTCTATGGACGGATTCCGATCAAAATTTCACCTTCTTCTCTCAACAAAGGTTCTTTGTATAAAGAAATCTCATCTCCATCTTTAGAGCCCAATCATCATCTTCTTCAACAAATCTCATATTCCAACAAATCTTCTTCCGAATGTGAAACTTCATGCAACCGGCCAGACAAATTCCGGCGACTACTTCGGACAGCCGACGTTACGGGCGGCCCCTTCCGGTCGGCCAGACATTCCGGGCGGGTAGTCGTTCCGGGCGGCGAGACATTCCGGGTGGCGAGACACTCGGTCAGCGAGACATTCCGGCGGTTCTCTGAGGATTATGGATGAATGATGTAATTAGGATTGAGATATTACCATCATTATGAATATTAATTAGGATGAGATAATGACCCATATTAGGAGAATCTATATTAATTCTGACCTTTAATTTTCTAAATTATGTTTTCAATATTTATTTTACAAAATAAATCAAAATACAAATTTAATACAGATACGTATAAAATACAGGGCGTAACTAGTATAATACAGGGCGAGATATAGTAATGCCCCTTCTTTTTGCATCTGTCCGGTATATGTGACCCAGAGGGATTATGGGCCTGTCCAACTCAATGTCTATAATTAGTCCATGACAAATTAGCCCATACACCCCATTCCATCGACTCCAATGGAAGGAGATAAATTTAGGCAATAATACTTCCTTTTGTATGTTACTACTCTCGTCCCATCCAACTCTTCCATTTTTTATACTATTTATCATCAAATTTTAACCATATATTTGAGTTCATCAATAACCATCTATATCATCATACTAGTGTTATACACGTGTACCACACGGATTTTTCAAATTATATATAATAAATAAATAGTAATTATATTTCAATGTAATTATCATACTAGTGTAATACCCGGGTACGATGATTTTTTAATGGTTTTCCATCCACTCAAGACATGTTGCAGCAAAGGATAACAGTCAATCAATTACTTCAAAAGCATCTGCAAGCAGCTCAGTCACAAATGAAATGCTCTGCTGATGTTCATAGGTCTGAAAGAGTGCCAGAAGTTGGGGATTGGGTTTAACTTAAATTGCGGAATTATAAACAACAATATGTGGCTCCCGGGAAAAATTTCAAAATTGCACCTAACTTTTATGGACCATTTCAAGTGCTGCAAAGGATTGGGGAGGTGGCTTATAAGTTGCAGTTGCCTGATGGATCTAGAGTGCACCCAATTTTTCATGTGTCTCTTCTGAAAAAGCATTTTGGCACTACTCCAGCTTCTTCTGTTCCCATTCCAGAAACTGAAATTTCGGATCTGCTAGTATTAGTTGCTTCAAAAATTGTTCAAAGAAGGATGATGTTAAAGAATCAGAGGCCATTAGTACAATGGTTGATCATTTGGAATGGACTACCAATGGATGAAACATCATGGGAAGAAGTTGAAAAATTCATTCAAAAACAGTTCCCAGATTTTAAAAGTTGGGTCAACTTCAAGATAAGCAGGCAGCTGGATTGTTATGATAGAGGGGCTTTATTGGAATTTGGCAATAGTTTTGTTGAGTGTAAGGATGAGGGCATTTTAGTCATTCCGCGAGCTTATAAAGGAAAAAGTCTGTTTTTGGCAGGAACGACGGTTATAATGGTTGAAGCTACTTCACCGTTTATCGCAAATTATAAGGTGTCATGGGGGTATGTACCCCCAGACCCTTCTATGTAATATACAGAATATATATATTTATACTAAATGCCCTTTCGCATGTTTAATATTAAGAACGCACGTCCACGTCTCCGTATCCTATAACCGTATGTTTTCACCCACGTACAACAACTGCACTGTTTTTTTCATATTCTGTCCACATAATCTTCCGTATCCATCGAATGAGATGATAGAATTATCTTATTTTATATAATACGGAACAAGAATAAACAAAGGAAGCAATCGATGACTACACCACCACAGGCACCAGAAGTTAGAAATCACCACGACGGGATATCGATCGAAGATCAAGAAGGTATATTTCTATCTCCTGTCTGACACAATCCACGTACATATTATATATATACGAATAACAGTTAATCTCAGTAAAACAATTGTAGAGAAAGAGTTGGGGAGAAAAATTTATTACTTGATTTTACGTTGAAATGGAACTAAAATTCACCGTATTATTCCTCAAAATTTATCCCTTCATGAATACATGACAAGATGCACATTCAACTTATTTCAAATGCACGTTAAAGTCATCTAAAATGCACAGTCAATTTTTTTAACATGTACACATGTTTAGTTTGGAGATGTACACATAATCTATTTGAAATGTGCATTGAAGTCACCCTTAATGCACATTAATTGCATTTTTCATGCACAAACATTATCTTCAATATGAACATTTATAGAAATTGAAATGCACATATATTACTTTCAACATGCACATGATGTGTGTTCGAAGTGCACATAATTTATTTGAGATTTCTTCCCTTCACCTACTTGAGTTCTTCCCTTGTTTACATGTACAGGTTTCCAGAATAATTTGGAGCCTTCATTTGTAACCATTGATGAGGCAGAAGAATCATCACTTATTGGAGTATCAGTGGAAACTGAAAATGAGGCATACCAGTTGTACAATTCTTATGCAGGTACCATTGGATTTGGAACTAGGTATCATAACATAAGGTACGTTTATGGAACGGACAAAGTAAAGTCAAGGGAGTTTGTTTGCTCAAAGCATGGCTACAAGAAAGAAACAAATGCCAATGATAAGAAGTACACGAAGTTGGATGGTAGAACTGGTTGTTTGGCAAAAGTTTTTTTTGAAATAGATGCAGATGGGAATTGGGTAGTGCGGAGGCATGACATGACACACAACCATACCTTTTGTCCTCAAGATAGAGTTCATCTTCTTAAGTCGCACAGGAATGTTAGCCCAAGTCAACTAGATTTACTGAAAAAATTGGTCGACTCTAGAGTGCATGTTGTTGATGCAATCAGGTTCATGAGAAATGATGCGGGAGGTAATGATTTACTTGGTTTTACTTCTAGAGATGCCTACAACGCCCTTGCGGTTGAAAAGAAAAAAAAAATTAGATGGAAGTGATGCTCAAAGTCTTCTTAACATGTTCAAAAGAAGACAAGAAAACGAGCCCGACTTCTACTATGATTTTCAACTTGATCCGGAAGATTGTAGTTTGATCAGCTTCTTTTGGAGGGATGGCAAAATGAAACAAGATTATATGCTTTTTGGAGGTTTGGTAATTCATGACACAACCCATCGTACAAACAGGTATGATTTGGTTTGTGGTCCATTTACTGGGGTTAATCACAATACCGACAATTGCATGTTTGGATGTGGCTTTTTGTTGAATGAGAAAATTGAGTCATTTGTTTGGTTGTTCACCACATTCCTCAAGTCAATGGATAACGTGCAACCACAAACCATCATGACCGATCAAGATCCATCTATGGCTCCTGCAATTAAGAAGGTTTTTCCAGAAAGTCATCATAGACTTTGTTGTTGGCACATTAGTGAAAATTCAAAGAAAAAAATTCAACACCTACGAAACAAACCAAGATTCGTTGATGTGTTCAACTATGTGCTCATGTATTGTGATACAGTTGAAGAATTTGAATACTTCTGGAAGAGGTATGTCACTTATGAATTATTTTATGTTTACGTGTTAATTTCGGAGATTGCCCTTTTTCTTAATCAAATGCATATTATGGTCCTTTACAATGCACAATTTGTTCTTTTAAAATGCACTTATATGGAATTCATAGTTAATTTTTGTATTTCATATCATGGTGGTTAGTTCTATTGCATGCACTCACACATTTTTGTCTAATTAAACTCTGTTTTTTTATATTCCAGGATGACGGAGGATTACGAATGCACTGGAAATAAATGGTTGAAGCGGATTTATAAGAAGAAAGCGCAATGGTGTCCAGCCTTCTCCAAACATCGATTCTCTGCAGGTATCCTATCATCCCAAAGGAGTGAATCCACAAACCATTCTATTAACAGAAAACTTCATAAAGCAACATCATTAGTGGGCTTCTACGATTGGTTTTGTGTAGTGGTGTCTGAGTGGCGTAACAATGAATATGCAGAAAATACTCGTTGTTGGGAGGGGTTTCCGCAAACGGCTCTTAATACTGACATTCTCACACATGTTGTCCGTATTTACACTATTGGCGCTTACAAGTTGTTTGAAGAACATTATATGAGTGGTCTTTCTTGCAAGCAAAAAATGTATTCCAGCATGGGAAACGAGCTTGTTTTCATAGTATGGAGGCCCGGATATGAACTGTTCTCCCACCAGGTGAAGTACGACACCCAAACTCATAGTATTTCTTGTACTTGTAGGAAATTTGAAGAGATTGGAATCCTTTGTTGTCGCTGTTTGAGGATTTACAATTTGATGTGTGTTGAAAAAGTTCCGGAGATTTATATCTTGAAGCGTTGGACCAGATCAGCGAAGTTGGTAGATGGGGAGGAGGATATGGGTGTCAGCTGTTCATCTCAAAACCAAGAGGAGGGACCTGCAGTTTGGAGGACAAAAATGAAACAACAATTCAATGATCTGTTATCTGCTAGTGACTCCAATGAGGGAGCAAGGCGTTGTTGTGAAAATTTGTTTGAACAGATGAAAGAAGAAGTGCAAACGTATATTGGAAAAATCCAAGATTCAGAATCGGAATCAGATACATCAGATAGTGAGAATCCGACGGTCAAGAATCCCAAGAAAACAAGGAACAAGGGTGACAGGAATGTAAGGAAGAAAAGCACAAGATCAAAGATGTCTAACAGGATGAAGACGAGAAAAAGAATCTCAAAGACGTATGGTAATCAGATACCTAACGTAATTGGAAGTCACACCCAGCCATTATTTGTAAATCAGTTTGTTGTTTAGTTGTGTTTTTAAAATTTCGTCCAAGTTGTAAAACCTTAAAACCTTTTGGCACGTTTATATATATGTTGAAACTTCAAATATATCCTTGTAACCATGCTAATACTGTATCAGCATTTCATTGTAGCTGCCCAGACCTATTTTCTGTTTCTTTATAACATGTCAACAGTCCACATACAACACGTTTTAAAATCCACCCTTACGTCATCCAAAATGTACATCAACATGAATATGGAATACAACACGTACATTTTGAAATCCACTCTTACGTCGATCGAAATGCACATCAGATGAATATGAAATGCATACCACTAAAATATTAAATTAATTCATAGTGCCTAAGGTTTATAAATTAATTTATACTGCCTCGGGTTTCTGCATTCGATTAGCATAGAATGGTATACCATATCATTTTATATTAGACTTCGAGTGATGTATCATCGAACTTTTATGTTAATAAACCAATCTTAACTTGAAATAACACATTACTTGTTTAGAAAATACATTTAATATGATTTTTAGTTTTATATAGTTATCTAAGGAAATAAAAAAACGAGCTTTGGTCAATATTATTTTTTACTCTCCCTCTCCCCATTTTCTCATACTACCATCAACTTTGCATAATTCGTTGACAATCTTCATATCATACTTTATGTCATACTGTTTTCATCATGTTATCTAGAATAAAATGATAGAATTGTCTTATTTTATAGGGTAATTATAATCATGTACTGTCCAAGTAATATTCTTATTAGTTAGATAGTCAATCCTATAAAAATGATACGTGATAAGAATGATGTAATGTATACCATCCTAACCAAATGGTATGGATAGCTTAATTACTCGTCAAAATTAACAAGATATACATGAATAAGTGTATCTACTCTATCTATCCAGATATATATACTAATTATTACCAAATTAACCTACCTTAATCAATTGACATTTAACCACCTTAACAAAATCAACCAGCACAGCATGAACAAATCGACCAAAATATTTAATCTACCTTAACAAACAAAATCGACTAACATGAAGGTGAGTTCGAATTAAATTCGATTGAGTCTAAATAAATAAACATCAAAAAATGTAAATTACTAATTTCCAGTTCAGATAATAAAAAAATTATACATACCACTAATGTAAAATACCAAGGGCGCCATCAATTGAATAAAGTTCTAAACTAGAGACTTGCATGAATATTGTTCGAATAGATAATATCGATTGTATAACATTAATCCAACATTTAAATCAATTTTGTCAACGGTTTCAAAATAGCAAAACATCAAATCAAGCACAACTAGCTATCTAGTGATAAACAAAGTTCATCCTTGCAACAACCAACCATTTCTTTTTTGCAGATTTTCAACATTTATTTTCTCTTTTTTTGATACTCCTTCGCTTTTGCCATGACCTCCGCCCTGACTTCGTTCCCTGAGAACATAATTAATGCATGGCAATATTTCTTTCTCAAGCTTCCGAGCAACTTCACCTAAAAAAAGAAATCAATAAAATTCCGTTTTATTGTACCTCATCAACATAAAGTATAACAGTGCTCACATCAGTATTTTTCAATCCACCATGCCAATTCAATATCTCTTCACTACCCTTGAACGTTTCCATATGCCGCATCAAACAGATTCCAACGTCACATTCTTTAATTTCGGTTCTCCATGGAAGTTGCACAGGAAGAAGTTTCAATTTCTGCATTTGTTTCCATTTTGAATGCTTCCGCTGCTTCAGCAAATTCTTGAATCCTTTAAGCTACAGATACACATCAACACAATATTAAAGCATTCAACATATAAGTATTAACACACTCTAATTTAAACAACCGTAGAATACATACCAATTTCTCGGGATATCCATCATACACGGTTTTAGCTGAGCTCTGCAGATTGACGGGGTCGATGATGAAATACTTGAGATGTTTGACATCAATAACCAACAAGTAACATTCCTTTTCCTTGATTACTGGGAAAAAAAACTACACACATACAACATCACTTTACTATTGCCAAAGAAATAAACATTCATTCAACAAGTTCATTAGTTTCAAAACAGCTAATGCCATCCTAACTGTAAAAATCAGAATAAAGATTGTATACTTTCCCAGAACAATAACAAAATGGTGACAAAAAAACTTAGGCAACATAATAAATGAATATCGGGAAAACTAACCAAGTCTATGCGTTCTATGCTTTCACCGGGGGATCGCTTAACTGCATCTAACAGCATTCCCGCATGGAAAGAAAAAGATTCAATTTCCTCCCTCAGTTCATAATCTGTGCACTTTTTATTAAAGTACAACTGCATAAAATTCATCATAAAAATCTATATTACCTTGGTATTATATTGTTATTTAGATAACATAACATAACATGTCAGATTAGATTTTCATACCTTCAAATTTGTGTCGAAGTAGAAGCGTCTAACACCCTCGGGATCTCTTTCTGTTTCCCTATGATTCAAATATTGTGCCCAATAATCAATCATGAAAGTATTAACCTTGCCTTTGGGCTTCAGGCATTTGAAAGTCTCTCTGTTACATGTCGAACTCCCAGACTGAAACATAGTCTCACTGCATAGTCACAACCAAATCAATTTGATGTAAAAACTGAATTAATGCACTTTGAAAATAAAATCAGTGCATCATGTATCAAGCAAATGAGCATGCATTGTATCACAAATTACCATTGAACTTAAAATGCACATGTTGGACACTGTAAATGCACATTGTATAATATTGAGATGCACACAAATTCATTTTTATATTCAAACTAAAATCAGTTGTAGTGCACATTTCTCACAATTTAAATGCACATTCATCACAATGAAAATGCACATTCACAACAATTAAAATGCACATTCATAACATTGAAATTCCACAATACATGTTTAGCACATACAACTCGGACATCAAATCCATTTCCGGGAATAAAGTAGATGTAGGTATGAACACCAACCTCTCTAGATCAGAATCCACCTTGTAAGTTAGGAAGACATAATCTGTTACCGTCAACTCATCCGTTGAGCACTTGGACGTCACATTGATGTCTCGAACCACATATGGAGATCGAAGATCCTTAGAAATGTGTATGAATCTTTTCTTCGGTTTCTCATGTTCAATGTCATCTACAACCTTATTTTTACCCTTCCTTTCTCTCATCTTATCTCTCCCATCTGACCTTTCGATGCAACTTGTGTCATTTAAGGTTGCAACATTATCTTCATCTTCGACAACAGACCTGCAATTAATCGCAACTGAATTTGATGGTGTTTTCAGCGTTGCTGCTTTCGGCGTTGATAACACCAATTCTACATCATTTATGGTACCGTCTGCATCGTCTGTTGGCTGGTCTAAGGGATGGTCTGGGATGTCTGGGATATCATCCACAAAATATTCCAATTGAGATATTCCCAAGTCAAACGATGGAACATCAGACAACTCTTTATTTGACACAATTTTCCTCATTTCTGAGGCTCTCTCGGCTGCTTCACACGCCAATATGACTTCACGGTCAAATTCCCTTTCTTGTTGAGATGGTGTGATAGAGGGCGATGGAGTAATATCCTCCACTCTTTGGCCAATTGCCGTGAACATGTTGAATGCCGCATTATTCAACTTTTGTATGCTATCGTCTCCCGGAAACAATCTTGCACCAAGTCTAAGCTTTTCCACAAATTGAGTCAAACTATCAGCTATACTCGTAGTGGTTTCTGCAAGATCAGTCACGTAATCCTAAATCACAAAAGATAAATGCTTAGTATTAGAAATATAAATATTCAATACAATGATTTGAAACATATACCATTATTTTACCTTCAATGGTTTGAAACTACTTTGATCAACCTCACCATCAATTTGATTACATGCACCATGTGAAATATCAGGCTTATTAACAGCCACTTGTGGTGATTGCTCTTCCCTTTGTGCATTAACCGGTTCATCTCTAGCCACTTGTGGTGCTTGCTCTTCCATGCAATCCTCGATGATTCCCTCACCAAACCTACCATATGACATTTCTTGCTTTTCTCTTTTAAACAACTCTGTTGTAGTCCACCCGGTTAAAGTGTAAAACACCCTTGGTACCGTCCTCATCCCATGAACAACGCGATCAACATAGATCAACTGTACAACAAATAAATCAACAAATTCACTTTCAAACATTATACATATTCAATTGGCATGTCAGTATCAACCTATACAATTCACATACTGAATAATTACACGTATTAAAATTATATAAATCTCGTTATAACTTGATAATAAATAAAAACTAAAACGAAAACATAGTAACTTATCCACAAAAATAAATAAATAAGCAAACACGTATAGTTTGTGCATTCAAAGATATACGAATATGTTGGAATAAATAAAATAGATGCATGAGTACACTTACAATAATTCATATCCACTTCAGGCAACCATGAATACTCAAACACAAGATAAAACTTACCACCAGAATTAGAAGAGGACCGGTGACCCAACTGGTTTTCTTCAATTCCCACGATTTCTTACAATCTATCAAACTTGTCTTCACAAACTTGCACCAATTGTAATTCCGAATATCTTGAACATCCCAAAGATAACGTAATATATGATGATTGACATCATCCCGTTGAGTGTTTTGGATGAGAAGAGAAACAACAAACACTATGAAATTGACTTTAAACATTTCACCACCTTGTCTTTGATGCTCTCCTAGAAGATAAGATTGAAGGTCTTTAATCTGAACTCGTGTTCCAAGAAATTGAGCCTTCCACCTCTTCAAGAAGTCTTCAAAGCGTGGATCAGTCTCAGATTTCTTAAAGTCAATATCTTTTCCACCCATCGGAAGCCCTACAGCAGCATGTATGTCCTTCTCATTTATTCTCAACATCTGTCCATCTTCAAACATCACTGATGACTTGGTCCAGTTGAAATGATCTATCAACCAATATGAAAGTTGGAGTGGCAACATCTTCACTCTTAGTCCTAAAAGTCCTCCAAATCCAATCTCCTCAACATCCCTCTTTTGTTCAACAGTTAAGCGTTCAATAACTTGATTGAACCTTTTCGGTGACATCCTAGTTTTCAAACTGGGAAAATTGGTACCTTCGAATTTCGTTCGTTTGTTATCATCATCTTGTTGTTCCTCTGTATCACTGCCTCTTCTTTTTCTTGATCCTTCTCCAACAACTATGGTGGAGCCAACCATGTCAAGTCTCTCCTCATCCATGTTGATTACCTGCTTTTTCTTCAATTTCAATTTTGGATCCCTTGAAAAAAAAAACAATACTTAGTGCACATATAACACAACAAAAATGCACACTCATGTATTTGGAAATGCGCAAACAACATAATTTATAATACACACACAACCAAACCACAATGCACTCTAACCTTTCTCATGAAACATACTATTAAATTACCAACTCGATAATTCACGATGCACAAATTACTAATTATTCATAGCGCAAATCATGCAAATTTCACATGAACATTTAAGTATTCTGACATTCTCAACCATTATTAAACACCTCATTTTTTTAGTTTATTCCAAATTATCATGTTTTATGATGCTTGTTTAACAGATTTAACATCTACTTACACATAGTTAAATAGACCATTATCAAACAAATATGACATCATGAAATTAACGTTGCGACGCTAATTGGTATCACACATATAACATTAATAGAATGCACATATAACATTAATAGAATGCAAAACATTCCTTTTATCAAACTGAACATTATTTATACAACTATGGTAAAGCACTTGTAGCCCTATTACAATGCACATGTAGTCCTATTACAATGCACATGCAGTTCTATTACAATGTACATGTAATCCTATTACAATGCACAATTAAACATATGATCCTGCACAATTAAGTATATTAAAATGCACCACCTTTAACTAAATTTAAAAATCTGTAAGCAATCACTTACACCGGAACTGTGGTGACTGCATCTACAAAGTCTTCATCATCATTCAGAACATTGGCGTGTTTTTCCATCCTAACGTCGATTAACATAGGTCCACCAACCTAAACTATCAACATAACTGATGTTAAACAAATATAAAACTTTAACGTAAATAAAAAAACTCATATGAAGTTATACCCATTCACAATGCAATCAATCTTACCGAAACAAAATTCCCAATGAAGTCAATTCTAATAAGAAACTAAAATTCACCTGCACAGTAATACATTATGTTCTGGTTAGTTAGATAATCAATCCTAATAATAACCATGTAACATAGCATTAGTATATATACGAAGATCAACTGAAGACTTACTGATCGCATACACCCAGTGAAGAAGTTATGATCCACTGCAGCATCCTTATACCGTGATTATTAGTAAGGTAGTCAATCCTAATAATAACAGTAATCGAATTGCAATACCGTGATTATTAGTTAGATAACCAATCCTAATAATAACAGTAATCGAATCGAAACAGTGATCGAAAACGGGCAAGTTTGAGATGATCTCCTGTGGAATTTTTGCAACTGCAGAATAGTTACAGGTACAATGTGATCACGATCGTGCGCCCAAATCGTGTGGTGTGTTTCAAATTTTATAGGGTTTATATAACTGCGCATGCCGTAATATACCACTTTTCTAATTTGCAGTTAGAGGTCATTCTTAATTGTATTTGCAATTAAGGGTATGGGTGTATGTATCCCCGTTATAGGGTATAGGAATTGACCGTTTATTTCTTTTGCAATAAATAGTTAGATTCTTTTTCTGTTTCTTCACCGTTCATTTCTTTGACAATATATAGTTAGATTATCTTTCTGTTTTGATCATTACGTTATGGGGAATCAAATCTGTTGCAATTCCTTTTTGTTCAGATGAAATGATCACGTTCCCTTTGTGTCTCTATTTTCTTAAAACTGTTTCATAAAATCGTTACCTAATTCCGGCCATATCTCCGGCTGAACCCTGCTGGAGTATAACAAGTGGTATCAAAGCACTCATCCCCTGACCGGTGATGCCCAACAAAGCTCGGATTACAGCTGTGGATGCTGAATGGAAGCAGTTTGAGGCACAGATCAACGTGCAGATGACTGCAACTTCCGATCAGATTGATCAAGCCACCGACATAAGCCACGGTCTGAAAGTTAAACTTAATCAAGCGATCAGAAACCAGGAGAAGGAGTTTCGTGCCATCAGTGATCAGCTGCTCGACTACAATCAGGAATGTAGAGATCTGAAAGAGCTAATCCGTCAGGATTTTCAGGCTGCTCAACAAAAGGTCACCAGAAATCTCAAGCCAGTCAAGAAGCAGGCCCCAGCCGATCGTCGCCCCCTCCGGTGTACGGTTTTGCCTTCTCTAAGCATGCTTTTGAGTTCCTCACTACGTAGTTCAACTTCTATTCTTGTTCATCCCAAGATTAGTATGCATGATCATAGAAATTGTAATTCTGAGCCGAGGTACACATTCATTTGCCTGCGGATCACACTAGGATGGACCCTAGGGTGGACAATCTTGATGCTAGAACTCACTTTAATGATGCGTATGAACTGGAAAATATCAATGCTCAAATAAATCAAGTAGCTATGGGAGATAATAGAGACTGAAGAGAGATTTGGTAGGGGTGCAGAAATGCAAAGAGTTAGAGTGGATCTAATCCCTTTTGGAGGGAACCCTAAGGACTGTTTGAGTACTTTTTTCTCTTATATCAAATTCCCGGTCATCAGAGGGTAGGAGCTATTGAATTACATCTGGTGGAAAAGGCTAGGATTTGGTATCAAGGACATATTTCTGGAAGGGCTAACATTGATTGGGATCAGTTGTTTTGCTTGTTGAAACAAATATTTGCACCTTGAGATCATGGGTTCAGATCCCATTCATGCATAGTATTTTATATTTGTGCATATTATTGACATTTAGTTTAATTGATAGAGAAAATGAATGCTTATTGATTTAATTAATGAGACTGCTATTTGTTATTTGTAGAAACCAATGCAGAGAATATCGAGCTACTTGACATAACAAAATTGATGTCACGACATGTTTTATTGGCATCCAAGCAAGAACATTCTCTAAGTTGGCGTTCCTCTATAGACTTCAATCCAACACACTTGGATTCTACAATTTTCTGCTCCAAGGAGAAGGTAATGAGCAAGCCATAAAGGTTCTGGAGGAAACAATGATGAGAGTTACAACATACGTTCAAAAATTGTCAGC
The DNA here is from genome assembly GCA_948330725.1 of Sherardia arvensis. Classification (NCBI taxonomy): domain Eukaryota; kingdom Viridiplantae; phylum Streptophyta; class Magnoliopsida; order Gentianales; family Rubiaceae; genus Sherardia; species Sherardia arvensis. Next base: position 33,416,330 of record OX415239.1, read on the forward strand.
CATAGAAACAGATCCCTCAACAGAAATCGATCAACTAGAGCCACCGGGATCGGGTACAAATGATGAAATGCATTTTGGCAATCCAGAGAAAGTAATGGGGAAAGGATGGCATGATGGCAAAATAATCAAAGCTGGAATCGGAAATAAGAAAAACAAACAACCAAAGAAACGGTCTCAAAATGAGTTTGGTTCATACACGCCAAAACCAAACATTATTTTAAGTTGATAGGAATTTTCATTCAAATTGTATTGTCTCTCCAAACATAGGTGTTATTAGAAACAAAGTTGAGGTTTTATATTGAAAACTTGTGTATGATGGTGGTTTTATTAAGATTGTATTATTAGTAAAAACATTAAACTTTTATATTGGAAGCTTGTGTATAATGTTAGTTTTATAAACATTATTGTTATCAGAAAATAACATTGGGATTTTATATTGAATGATAGTGTATATTGTTGGTTTTATACAAGTATTTTGCACTTTTGACTTAAACGATACAAGTTTTATAACATCAGTTATAAACTTCAGCTAACACATTGATTTTGATGCAATTAAAAATTTGAACTTATAAATTGACCTTTTACATTTTAACCCTATTTGTTAAGCTCATATGTACTTATGTGTTTATACTTTGCATCACAATTTTCACCTTCTACTTTGCATGCCAGTATATATCATCCAGTATAAGGTGGAAATTGGGATTACACCAGAATTGTTGGGCTATGGGCTGATTTCATATGGTGATTACCTAATTGTTTGAAAAGTTCTAAGACTTGGCGCATTATCAAGGACATTGACGAATTTGCACCTCTAAACATAGCAATCCAGGTTGGAAAAGGTGATGTATCCTTATGGAATGCCCAATGGATAGGAGATAAGGCCCTTTTTGATGTGTGGAATGAAGAATTAAACACATGTGATCCTTTTTTCTACCAAAAAAGATGTCTTTCTTTTGTTGGAGATTAGTCAACAGATTAGTACCTACTGCCGATATTTAGGAGGATTTTAATATTCATCAGCCATCTATTTGTTTCTTTTGCTTTGCTGAATCAGAAGATTAGTACCTACTGCAGATATTTAGGAGGATTTTAATATTCATCAGCCCATCTATTTGTTTCTTTTGCTTTGCTGAATCAGAAGATTTACACCATTGCTTCAACATGTGCCTAAATGTGAAATGAATTTGGCATTCTCCGAGCCAATTTTATGATCTATCATATCAGGCCTTTAACACTCTCTGGGATATGTTATTATTTTATTGGAATATGAATGAATCACCATGTTTTAAAAGAAAAATATAGCAAAGCTAATCCTGGTTGTTACAGTTTGGTTTATCTGGTTTGCTATCTATGACAATGTTAAACTATTCAAGGAAATGATTGTGAAGCAAATACAAGATATGATAACATTCATGATTCAGTGCATAGTAAGTCATGGTCAAAATTTAAAAATCCTAGTCAAGCTGGATTAGTATTAGCTCAGGGATCTTTAAATAGATAGACTAGTTATTTGGAAATTATCTGTAAACGGGATAAAAAAGTTGAATACAGATGGTTCTTTCAGGATAAATGGATGAAGTGAAGCAGGTTTTGTATTAAGGGACTGTACAGGGAAGGTATTGCATGCTAAAGCTCATATTTTGGGAGCTCAAAACAGTCTGGAAGCAGATGCTATTACCCTTGTTAATGGACTGGAAGAAAGTTTCTTCTATGACTATCGTTCTATACAAGTTGAAATAGACTTAATGGTACTTTTAAAACAAATACAAAGGAGTTTGCACATCCACGGAAACTGACAAATGTACTTTGGAACATTTGGTCCATATCAGGTGAACTCACAGCTTCTTTTCATCATACATATAAGGAAACTAATGCAGTAGAAGATGCTCTGTCTAAATTAGCCTCGTTAACTAATATGTCATATACTTGTACTCACACAAATCTACATGCTAAAATTAGAGGTTTGGTTGCCTTGGATCGTATGTGTGCAGAAATGATTGTTTCTCATTTCTTTATGGTTTGTTTACTTGACATGGAAGCTACAAGCAGTTGAGGAAAACATGTTTGCTGGAAATGGTGATACGGTGGAGGAAAAGTTGTTGCTACAAGCTGTGATCTATAAGTTATGTTTGTTTCTAGTGGAACCATGTGTTCGCTGGCAGAGTTGGTCTTCACCTTGGTGATCCCTAAATTGCTTGCGAGTAATGAGTTCTCTCATCGATAGAGTTGGGTGTCGCTTTGTGAATCCTAATTTGCTTGTGAGAGTGTGGTCATGGGTGTACACTAGAATCAACTCTACTAAATAGAATAATTGTACAACATTTAGCAATTATTGTACTCAACATTGTACACTTTTGCCGTTTTGTAAGGTTTTATATGGTGTGGAGAGCCAAATAAATATCACCCCATTTTCATAGTGTTTTTTAATTAATTAAAAGAAAATTTTATTAATTGACGTGTATTAATTAACGGTAAGTGTCGTTCAAATATTTTTTTTTATAAAGGTTTAAGAAATTGGAGAAAATCTCCTGAACTCCAACTTTCATGACTTTCCATGAAAGTGTTTATACGTTTTAACTTATACTGTTTACCTTTTAATTTGAACAGTATTTTTAACTAATTAAAATTTTTAAATTTTGAATTAAAATATATTTGACTATATGTTTATTTTAAAATGAGTAATGTTTTAACACAAAAATATATCATTTGACTGTAAATAAATAGTGATAATTCCATAACTTTAGCAATGTTAGAAAAGAGACTTTGCAAAGAAATTGTATATATTTAACCTTTATATATATTTCCACAGAATCCCCAAAAAGATTTTATGTCTATTGTCGAGTTTATCCAAACCAAAAACAGTTTAATATATATCAGGATCATCCTGATATTGGCAATATTAGACACCAATTAAATAACGACACATCATTTTTAACTAATTTATGATTGGGCCACATGTTCAATCATTACCCAGACGAGTTTAGACATTCTAAATTAGGGTTTTAGAACTTTACTAAAAATATCTTAACCAATTAAAACATTACAATTGTACACGTGTCATTATCTTATTGTTGCCTGATAAGGCCTACATCAGGATCATCCGGATGAATCTTATTCTCAAACATAAAAAACCTTTATATATATATATATATATTAAGGGTTTAGGAAATTCTATAATGATATAATAATAGAAAATTGAATACCATATTTAAGGAAAACATACTAAAATTGAATGGACTAAAATTACAAAATTAGCCCAATCAATTGAAATCAAAAGAAAATCAGAAACGAGTAGGTCCAAAATAATAAGAATGATACATGTAAACCAAACAAAATCGTAAAATATTATAAATAAAAAATTGAACAAGAACAAATTATGATACGATTGAGGGAACATATCCCAAATAAATACAACTAGGCTAACCGGACCGCGCGTTGCGCGGTTTTTGAAGTATTTTAAAAATAATTTTGTAAGTAGTTTAAAATGAGTGATTCTATTTACACCACCCCAATTACTAAATACACCCACCTGACCCACTTTTGTCTAAATTAATGTGTATTACTTACTCAACTTGTAAAGTTGATATTTATTACTCGTTAACTTCTAGACATAAATGGTAAGGGATTTTGGGTAAACCCTCTTCATTTAATATGATATCTTCTTATTTATATTCATTTTAAAAAAACCATAATACACATTTTCAGAAATATTTTAATTAGAATAGAATAAATAATATCTAAATTACTACTCAATTATTTAGAATATTAATCTATCTTATCTGGAATGGATTATCTGACTATGTTGTGTAATATGCATTTAGAAGTGAACTTCTTCCTTTTTATATAGAAGAACTTTCACCTGTAATTTCAATGGATTAATTACTACTGATATTACCAACAATTTTGAACACAATTCTCATTTTTTACCATTCAAAACAACCAATGTTATTAGTGTACTAATATTGACCTAACCGACTTATTTTATAATTTAACTTTCATATCGCTGATGTTTTCAATAAATTTGAACACAAATTTCTATTTTACGTCAAAACAAACCAATCTAACCATTCTTCAAAATATTGACCAAATTATTCTATAATATTTGATATTGAATGTGAGTTGGAGTTGGTTGGGTAATACTAACCATTTTTTGTAAAATTTTTATCAATATATTAACATATATTTTTATTAATTTTCTATATTAACGTGATTTAAAATGTGGTATCAAATAAATTTTTTTAAAAATTATCCAAGAATACATAATTTACTTGATATAATAATAATTTATCTGATACCATCATACCCTAATCAAATGCAATAAGTAGCACACATTTTACTATACATGTAATAAATATGGTGAGTGTAAATAGCATTTTATTCTATCTACACCACGTGGTCCACCAACTTTTTATTCTACCGAGATTATTTTCACCACCAGGGTGGTGTAAATAGCAACACCCAAAACTTTAAAATACATTTAGTTTGAATGCAGTGATCATTTAAATGTCATGTTTTATATTAATTTCATTAATATGAGATTAAATATTTACTAATGTTTAAGAAAAATAATTATTCATAGAAATAATTATTTGTAACAAAGATTGGTTTATGATATTGTAAAGTTTTTATTGTTTTAACTTGCAGCACCATAAATCAAAGGGGCAAAAAATATGAGGAAACACTAATTTATTAATATCAGATATCAATATTCAAATTTTTTTATCTTTTTTTTTTAAAGTTAAACCACCAAGAAATCAGTGGATGGAACTTTTATTAGGCATCCCTAGACCGTGAAATGACAGAAATAAAATACAGATAACTCCCAAAAAGGAGGCAATCAGTGCGACTCTCCACAAGTGGAGGTGATTTGTGAGATCAGAGAAATTTCTAAACATACAACTATTCTAAATCTTCTTTGTCTTAAACTACCAGTACTAAAGCCAGGGCAACTTATTAAAAAACAAACAGATTTTCCTTCCTCCCCTGAATCTAGACTCTTCACCAATGTACAGCATTTTAGGGCTCCAAAAACTTCACCCCCTCAGTTAACAGTGCAAAAACAGCCGGTTCTATTAAAATAAATACTCTCTACCTGTACCCCTCAATCACGTTGCGGTTGTCCCACGGTAAAAGGGAGTTCCTGATTGTATTTTAGAGCAAGTAGAGTAATCCAATTTTTTTTCACATTATCAATATGTTAATTTTATGTATGGAGATCGTTAAATTTAAAAAATATGTGGTTCATTGATAATTACAAAATATAAATGATGACTATGGATAATACAAAATAGCAAAATAAAAATCAATTGTTTCACAAGATACTAATTAATTAACTAATTAATTATGAATATGAATATTGCAAGCCAATATATCGTGTCTGATCACTTTAACTTTCACAATCACAACTTCAGTGTTCTGTTACACCCTTTTCCAGTTTTATAACCTATGAAGAACATTATTGGTTATGGTGTTATTTTTGTAGGGATCTACCAAGATTAATAGTGTTATTTTTGTAATTAACTTATTGTTCATATTCATAAAATTTCTTTGATAATATGTTCGCAAGCAAAAGAGGACCATATTCATAGCAAATATAATCAATTCACAGCTAAAAAAATAAAGCAAAACAAAATTAATCCTTTCACATAAACAGATCTCCACATTCTACAAACCCCGAAAAATTGCCAACCAGATTCTAAATTTGTTCAAGATTCATATTTTTCCAGCTCAGCAAGCAAAACTCACAAAATTAATCACCTCAAAACCCCTAAAACCTTTTAAAAATGCATCTTTTTAAGCATCAAAAGCGACCCCATCTCAGATTTTCAACTATTGATCCCTCTCTTTGTTCTTCGGTTACTTATCCCAATTTAGTGTGTTGGAGGAACTTTGTCAAAGGTTCCTAGTATTCACCACATTATAGCTTCTTCCTTTATTTCAGCAAAACTCTGTTGGCAGTTCCCAGTTAGTCAAAATATACATGGGATCAATCTCTCCTTTTATCACATTCTCTCCTTCTCCTTTTGTGGGAAAGCTGTCTTGAGAAGAACAACAGAGCGGTGGAGAATGAAGTGATTTTAGTGGAAGATACAGTGAGTTGCATGCATGGCAAAGAATAATAGTTTGTCTGGAGCTATCATGGATAATTTGATTAATCCAAATAATGCCACAATGCATGGTATGCATGGCAAGAATTCAACCACATTGCTGGAGCTAATATGGAATAATTGTTTAATCCCAACCATAAAACTATATAACCATGAATCAGGGATTTTTGGTGTTTCTCTTCATATTCTCTCTATATACATATACTCACTTCTATTCATGCCACGGCATGAGATTCATGCAAATTTAGTTCTAGACAATGATTCAACACAAACCCTGGTCTATTTATATGTATATACTCACTTCTATTCATGCCACGACCTGGGATTCATGCAAATTTAATTCTGGGCGAGTTGATTCAACACAAATCCTGACCTATTTAGATGTATATAGGTAATAGTAAATTAATATATTTGATTTAATTTGATTAATATAAAATTATGGTAATAGTATATTGGTAATTATAAATTTATGGTAATAGTATCTTGAAAATAAACGAAAGACGTTAATTAACATATAAAAATTTTTATATATGGAAATCGACCGTCATTATATCTCGATAATAAAACAGGCGTTAATTAACATATATTAATTTTTGTATATGGAAAATTGCTATCAAATCAAATATATAAAATATGAAGATATATTAAAATCAAATATATAGAAAAAGAAGCATACAAATCCTGGAAAGATAGGTAAATTATGGAATAGGTAATCTATGGAATTAGAGAAGGAGATTGAAATAGAAGGAATGAATATGCATGCTTGGGATCTGCCTAACTTCCATAATAAATGACCGGAGGCGGCCGCTTTACTCACAAAACGCATACCTTAACATCGTTTTTAGTTTTGTAATAATAATTCCGGGCGGCGGTGTTTTTTATTATTTTTATTTATGCCGCCACTTTTTATTTTTTAATATATAAATAGTAAAAAGATTACAATTAAAATTATAAAAATAGCCAGTAATTAATTAACTCATATTAAATACCATGCCACAGACGGGATGAGATCCTCTACACAAGTTATAATGCACAACCCGTACGCACATTGCCAAACAATGCCGTTATTTACACATGAAATTAATTATTTTATTACTCACTCGAGATTTATCATTAACAATACTTGTTTTTCTCAAAAAAAAATAATCATCTATTATTTAGTTTTCAAGATTTAGTACATTTGGAATACATTTTTCACTACCAAGATTCATATCATTTATTTTTCAAAATTAGCATCTATATTATAAGTTAATATCTAAATTAAACATTTTTAAAAAATAACTATTATTTTAATTTCATCAATTATATTAAAGATAAAAAGTTGAATTCATAAGTAATAGTAAACAGAATAAAAACTTTCATTTTCAAAAACTCTATTTAAATAATTTAATTTACTTTATCATTATTAAAGTAATAAATTTCAATTGGAAACGGTATTTACTCGTATTTAATATATCTTTTTTTTAAAAAAATCTAGATACTCTTGAATCATATTAAAATATGTAAATAGTAAAATTAAAATTCACAATGCTGTATCTCATATTTTTTAAAAAAAACTAATATGATATGTTTAAATATAAATTGTTAAATAAAAAACCTGTATGAATGTCGAGTTAAGAAATAAAATACTTAATTTCACGTATACATAACTAACGTCGTTTGACAAGTTGCGCACTAATTGCGCATTATAATTTGCGTAGAGGATCCCATCCCGCCACAGAGGGGTGTTGCTATTTACACCACCCTAGTGGTGAAAATAACCTCGGTATCATAAAAACTTGGTGGACCACATAGTGTAGATAGAATAAAATGCTATTTGCACCTGCCATATTTATTACGTGTATAGTAAAATGTGTCCTACTTATTGTATTTGATTAGGGTATTATGGTATTAGGTAAATTATTATTATATCAGGTAGATTATGTATTCTTAAATATTTTTAAAATTTTTTATTTGATACCACATTTTAAATCACGTTAATATAGAAAATTAATAAAAATATATGTTAAACATTATACTGATAAAACTTTTACAATAAAAATGATTAGTATCACCCAACCAACTCCAACTCACATTCAATATCAAAAATTATAGAATAATTAGGTCAATATTTTGAAATATGGTTAGATTAGTTTGTTTTGACGTAAAATGGAAATTTGTGTTCAAATTTATTGGAAATATCAGCGATATGAAAGTTAAATTATAAAACAAGATGGTCAGGTCAATATTAGAGTGAAAATAAATATTTTTCTTATATTTTATTCCGATATAAATCAATATTTTAAATAATTGAATAGTAATTTAGATATTATTTATTTCTATTCTAATTAAAATATTTCTGAAAATGTGTATTATGACTTTTTTAAAATGGATATAAATAAGAAGATACCATATTAAATGAAGAGAGGGTTCACCCAAAAATCCTTGCCAATTATGTCTAGAAGTTAACAAGTAATAAATATCAACTTTATAAATTAAGTAAGTGATACACGTTAATTTAGACAAAAGTGGGTCAGGTAGGTGTATTTAGCAATTGGGGTGGTGTAAATAGAATCACCAATTCTTATTAAAGGGTAGGAATGTGAGGAAGTGATAATAATATATATAATATAATATTAGTCGGACGGAGTAGAGAAAGAGTAGTGGACAAAAAGGAAAGGGGGAAAACCCCAACTGCCTGGACGAACTCAGAGAGTAGAGAGGGAAAAGGTGCCATCTCTTGCTTGGTTCTGTAGGGTTTTATGGTTTGGAATTAGGAATTGTTGATAACCTTTGCTTAATCGTCGACGTTTGATTTTGAATTGTAAGATCAGGAAGTGGTAATGGCGGAGATGGAGATCGATATTTTGGACGACATCGGACACACTCCGGCGGTCATGGCTCTTATATTTAAGTACAGTACACCCCTTGCAACTGTGTTTAATGATGCGGTCATGGCTCTATTAGGGATTTATTTTTTAATTTTTCTTGATTAATGGCCGCAGCTATGGCTGGGAAGGATTCTGATGCTGCCATGGCTATTGCCAGAGCTGTTGCGGTGCGTTTTTGTTTTCTCTGTTGTTGTGGTGGTTAAATTACATGGCCATTTGGTTTTTTTATTCAATTTTGGGCACTGTAGATAAAGGAGAACAGCTTGGACTGGAAGCCTTTCCCAAGGTATAGGCTTGGTTTGGAAGCAAACTCCGCACTCTTGGCTGAGCTCCAGGAGCTCCAGGTATGTAGAATGCTTCAATTAGATGATGATTCTTGTGCTTGTTTCTATTGTTTATACATCTCGACTCAACTCTGATTGGCAGATGAAGCAAGCTGCATTAGTGGATGAATATGCCAACTCTCTTGACACCTTAACAAAGGATTACATGGAAAAGCTGAATCCACTAAACCAAAGGGTAATAGCTCTCTCATCATATGACCGTGTTATCTATCTTTGCCCATTTTCAAGTTCCACTCGTGTATTGATATTTGCGTGTGTTTGTTTTATGGTTGCAGAGATATGAATTGGTGGCTGGACTGAATGGAACTGGTAACCTTGTCCTCACTCTTTGTTTGTTTCTTGTTTGACTTTGGTTTCTGTCTTCTCAAGTTAAGTTGTTCTCAGGAAAGGGGGTACCGGGCTTCTGGCTGTATGCACTGCTTGAAGACAAGTTTCTAAGTGAGAAGGCAAGCTCGATTCCTCCCCCCTCCCCTTCCCTTGTTACTTATATTATTATCATCACTTCAGTATTGGACCTTTTAGTAGTTGGATTCACTATTTTGCTCTTCAGATTACTCAACGGGATGAGGAGGCCTTGGTGTATCTGATGGATATCAAGTGTTGCACAACAAGTGTTGCTCCCGAGAGGTGTTTGAAGCTTGAATTTATCTTTGACAGCCGCAATAATCCCTTTTTCACCAATCCTGTCTTGACCAAGGCACTTCATTACGAGTCATGTATGGGCGAATCGTTTGTTGACAAGGCAGTAGGGTGAGTTTCTTACTACTCCCATAGGCTCAGCTGAACTGTGCTCAACCCCGTATCCTTACATCATTGTTTTGGTGTGTGATGCAGGACCCCGGTAGATTGGAAAGAGGGCAAATGCTTGACTGGATATGAATCATATGATCCTAAGAGGACAGCCCCGTGTGCTAGTTTCTTCAACTTCTTCGGGACTGTGACCAACGATATGGAGCATCCCCTGAAAGAGTACGGGCGCTCGATGACTACACACCATGGTCGGATCGGGTGAGTGCTGCCCTATTTCCATCCGTTAGCAGCTCTTGTTTTTGTTTTGTATTTTTTTCTTGGAGTTGTAAAGTGAATTTTTCCTTTCTGTTTGTTTGCAGGGGCATGATTGTTGAAAGAATCATCCCTCATGCTGTCACCTTGTACATGGCTGGAAGAGCTGAAGAAACCGAAAAGGGTGGACTCTGAGGCGCCATCGTTCGCCAAGTGGGATTCGTAGTTGATGATTATGTAGCCTAGTGTGCTTGGGATTGTTAGAGGCTGGAATACGAATTTGGAAGTTAAATTATGAGATTTGGTTGTTAGTATTGACTTATGTATTATGTATTCTGTTCCTATGGTTTCAACTTGAATTGGAATTAGTATGCTCATGTAGCTGATGATGAAATCCTTCACAAATTAGTAGCATGAGTGAGTTTCAAAAGCCCATTTAGATTTTAATTGGTTTGGTTGGGTATGATTTTAATTTGTGTTTTTGGTGGCAAAATATGAAGTTTAAAAATCCAGCTTATCAAACAGCAACTTCTTTACAAAATCATGACTTGCCGAACACAAGCTAATACATTCTTCCTCCGCCTTATTCTGCTTAGCCTGTACAATATTACACCATACATTCATACACATGGACAGAAACAATGACACTTATACTTGCATTAGGTTAGATTAGTATACATCTACCTGAATCAGCTTCAGCTCCTCGGTCATTTCATATACTCAACTGCATCATCTAGTAATCACTAGTGAACCGTTTGAACACTTTGTAGATTAGCAAAAGATGAGAAAACACTTTGTAGATTATCCAGTGGGAATATTTCAGTTTGTGTGATGATCTTCACAGAATTGGAGTGGATACATGCATTTTTCATATTTTTAGGCAAGCTAACTATGTAGCAGACTTCATTGCTAAAAGAAGCTACCAATTACATTTGTCTAGAAATTTGAAACTTATAACTGCTTCTTTTTCATTGTTGCGGTTGATTGCATTAGAGGAGATAGGGATCCCTAATTTGAGGATTCCAACTTGAGCATCTTACTGTGTGTTTGGTGTTAGTGCGGGGAGAAGGCCCTTAGAGGAGGTGCCTCTACGGGTAGATCTAGCCATGCCACCAGTAGCGCTTTTGAAGATTAATAGCGGCGCACATGGAAGGAACCTGTCAAATTCAAAGCCTCTTGAGGGGAAATAGCAAATCTAGTCCAATGCAGGACTACTACTGTGGATAGTTTTGGAGGCCTTTGTAAATGAATCATGCACCAATTCTTCCATTTGGCTAAGTTGTGCTTCGTTTTGACAATCACTAAGTCGCTCGGTGGGATTGATACGGTGCATCTTTTTATTCTGGTTCAAATGTCAAAATCAATAGCATAGGCAATAATTTTTGTAGCCATTTTGTGCCAGCTTCACATTTTAACATTCTGTAGTCAAAACTGCCTTTTAAGGCTTAATGGCTTTTGCCAATTTGTAGTGTGGTGAGTCAAATAAAAATCACTCCCCCAATGTGTCGCTTAATCTTTAAAAAAAAAGAAAAAAAGAGTAGTAGTATGCTATAAAAACATCATTCACAGAGATTAAACATCGTGACTCATGGAGCTTCTTCAATACCATGCTGGTGTAATTTGGTTTTCAAGGAGAGTTTTTCAAAATTGTTTCACAAAATATCTCAGCTGCTCATTTCTTAGTACTATTCAATTGAAGTGCTACTGGTTTTTTTAGCACAAGCAGAGGCATCAAGTAAGGAGACCCTCTCTCTCCTTTTCTATACAATATAGTTTCAGAAGCATTCACAAGAGGGATCAAGAAACTGTTCAACATAAGGTATATGGAATCATTTGTAATGCCTTCATGTCTCTCCATTGTCCCACTTGATGTATGCTGATGATACATCAGTTTTCCTAACCTACACCAAAAACAACTTGAGGAGATTCAAACATTTCTTGAAGGCTTATGAGGCAATGTCATGGCAGAAAATCAACTACTTCAAATCAGTATTCTATGTACATCCGAGAGCAGCAGAAGACAAGAAGAGAGTGATCCGAATAATTCTGGGAGTGCAAAAAGGACAAATGCCTTTTACCTACCTAGGTGCACCAATCTATAGTGGCAGAATCTTAAATATGTATAGCCCCTAGTAGAGAGGATGGAGAAGTCAATTAACAACTAAAAAAATAGGTGGTTCACAAGTGCAGGTAGACTTATCCTAATCAATCATGTGCTTATGGCAATACTAACACGCATTTTCTCAGTTCTTAATCCTCGTTCTCAGAAAGATGAAGAGGATAGCTTCAAAAATATTTTAGGGAGAACCTGAGTATGGCCAGATAAATAGCTGGAGAAGATGATTCAAATGACACTGCATATAGATGAAAATGGCCTTGGATTCAGAGATTTGAATACAGTGGTTGGAGCATTTTCATGCAAACTCTGGTGGAAACATCAGCTGAATCAAATTTATGGACCATATACCTATCTTGCAGGAAGCACAATATAAATACACTCATCTAGACAGAATGATATGGAAGCCAGAAATTGATGGGAATTTTTCTATTAAAGCAGCTTACCAGAGTTTAAGAAGAAGAGACTCAAAAGATCAAATCCTGCATCATGTATGGGAACTGTCTTTACCTGCTATGATCCCTATTTTCTTATGGAGAATGAAGAATCACTTGCTGCCATTTGATGGTATCCTTGTTAAGTTTGGTTTACATTTTCCATCTAAATGCGTGAACTGCAACAGTTTAGACTCCATTGAACATTACTTCAATTCACGCACCTTTAATCTAGAGGTCCGCATAGAGTATTGGTCATTCAATCTCATGCGTTCCTCACCATTAGAGCAAGAATGAACTTCTATTTGTCCTATAATGGCTTCTCCAAAATTCATACTAAAGTGATCTGAATTACTACAATGGTAGCTTTCTGGAACTTATGGATCAGGAGAAATAAGCTGATTTATGACAATAAGAATTTTTCTTGCACAGATTTATGCTCAAAAATTATAAGAGAAGTTTCACACATTTTTACTGCTCACCCGTTAACTGGAAATTTTGATAGAAATCACATTCTGATTTTAGCTGGCGTAGTTCCTTTCCTTAAATAGTAAAGACCTAATAATCAGATTAAAATCATAAAGTGGCATCCTGCAGATCAGGGCCATAGGCTAAATGTAGATGCATCATATAAAAAGAGTTGTGATACATGCAGGTCCATGTTTACTAATGCATGACCAAAATATAATATTTTGGGTGACTAGCACAATTCAAGGTCACATATTGTGTTTTTCAGACCTGCATTAAGTAAACATGGACCTTCATGTATAATTACTGTATAAAAATGGCTCATGTGGGATATAATTGTTATTAGGAATTAAGAGGGACACACATTATTGCTAAAGCTAATACATATGAATTGTGATGATCTAATAGCTATACAACAAGGTTACTCTGCTGATCAGGAATTAGGATTATTGCAATTCACTATTGAATCATACAGGCAGTGCATGACATTGCTAAACCTAAAAAATCCAACCGGAAATATTGTTCCCTCTACACTGAATTGCATGCATTACGTGATATACATCCAGTTGGTCATATTTTGAGAGAGACTAATAGACCTGCAGATCTCATTTCCAAAAGAGGCCTGACCCTAACCATTACTGAAATGATCACATAAACCAATGCACCAGAAATTCTATCTGGAATGAGCAGGTTGGATAGGATGGCCACTCCATCTGTGAGAACTTATTGACAACAGATGCTACTGACTTGTTTCTTAGTGTGCAGGTTGTACGACTAGGGAGACACTCACTACAGCCGGTGAACCATGAATGAATTGTGAACCAGGAAGGAATTGTGACATAGAAGCTAATGTAGCAAGCTTGCAGGAAGGAACTCAAATGATTCAATGGTGCAGCAGTGACTGCATGCAACCGTACAATTTTCAGAAAGATGAACACCACCACAGTTAGAATGAAATGTGAGTACTGAACAGACACATCTACTACTGTGATGAAATTTTGAGCCAAATTTTAATTTTTTGTACATGTATGCTAGCCTTATGAAAAATACTCTTGTACTTAAATTTACGGGTGACTGCATTGTGCTTTGATATTTATTTATTCGATCACTAAATTACTCCCAACCTGTGATTTGAATATAACTAAGAGTACAACTACTCCATAAGCTAGTTAATCATGAATAGGTATAAGCCTATTCATTCATTTTTCATACCAAGAAGAAAATAACAAGAAAAGTTGCTATAAACGATAGTTATAAAGCACTTCCTTTATTTTTACCAAAAGAACTCATCACCGTGATAAGTTGCATTTCCCGAATATCTTAATTGTGTGGATATAATATCCTTGAGAAAATAAAGGCGGTGGCATCCATCTTTCTCTACTAATTAGCAATTAAAGTATAAGTTATAAGGGGTTGATCTAAATTTCTATTTATTTTAACTATTAAGAAGTAAGATAAATGAGTTTGGAAAAGAGCATGAATGCCGTTTTGCCATTGATCTTTCATTTTTGGTATGGTGTTCAACCACTTCATGATGTATGCTAGTTTCTACAGCGAAGATGCATCAGACATCCTGGAGATCCAACTGCGCGACCAATCGGGGTCAGATAGATGGGAATGGCATCACGGTCCGAACGGAAAATTTACGGTGAAATCAATGTATTATACGTTGAAAGTGGATGACAGATCACCGTTTTACCAAGAACAACAGGCGCTAATCCCATGTTTAGATGAGAGCTTTTGGCCGAAGCTTTGGGGACTCAAAATTCCGGCGAGCCAAAGCATACTACATGGAGATTGTGTTTGGACTGCCTTCCCACAATGGAAAACCTGAGAAATAGAACCATGAGGGTAGGGCTAACTTGCCAACTATGTGATTTGGATGGGGGAACTAAATTTATTCTTTGACTGTAATTACGCTGTGAGGACGTGGAGACTATTGGGACTGGAGAGCACGATAGCAGCAAGTTCACGAAATAGAGGAGATGTGTGGTTTCGCCAATTGCTCTTGGATGATGTTGATGACAAGAAGGAGCTCATAATCATGGCAGTGGATGCAATCTGGGTTTCGAAGGAATTGCAAAATCTTTCAGGGAAATAATATTAGCCCTGAGCAGAATGCGGTTTCGATCTGAGCCACACTAGAAAGTTTCTCAAAGGCGAATCATAACCCAGAAAAGGTTTCACCGACTCTGGAGCTTGGTACTGTGCCGTGACCGTCGTCACAAGGAAGAATGATCATGTTCGATGCAGGCATGGAGCAGGGACGCGCTGGCACTGGAGTGATAGTTATGTCCGAAGAGGGAGCATTCCTGCTAGCCGAAGCAAAGGCGGTTGATGGTGTACATGAAGTACTGCTCGTACAAGCGCTAGCTCTCCTGGAGGCGGTCAAATTAGCGCGAAAACTAGCTTGGAAAGAGGTTGCAATTGTAGGTGATGCTCAGAATTTAATCATAATGGTTCACGGAGACATGGACAGCCCCACTAGCTACAATGCATTGGTGGAGGAAATAAGGTTGGAATCTTTGCAATCAGAGATACAGTGGCCGTATTGGATACCTAGACTAGAAAATACGGATGCACATTTAGTTGCTAGATTTACAAAAAATTGTGATTTCAACCATGTAAAATGGGATTCAGCACCATAATTCCTTTTATCAAACGTTGCTGGACTTTTCCAGCACCTTCTTTTTAAAAACAATTTAAAACCATCCAAGTGGACGGGAGGATTATTCACGACTCCTCAACCCTAATAAAAGCAATAGAATTACATGATCAGGTTTGAACCCAATATTACACATGAAACCCTGTTGGGGTAACTGTGGCAATTTGTTGCCCGAAGGCTATACTCCGATCTAATATCGGAAGTAAAGTGAAATATCAGAGATGTGTCTAAAAATATTACAAAAAAACTAAGTCATCTCTGTATCGATGCCGGTCACAGCATAGCTAAAATCAGACTTCCCTCCTTCTGCTGTGTATAAACATCACCAAGTACAACATTCTAGAGCTCGTTAGAATTCACCATCCTACTTTCTCACAGTCAAAACAGAAAACTCGGTTCTATTATAACAAATACTCTCTACATGAACCTCAACCGACTACCCATTGATCCCGTTGGCCTCTTGACCACCGGAAGATAGCAAGTATTCACAAGGTTGGACAGCAGAGTAGTATGTAAAGCATACCGAGTTATTCTATCTAGCCATAATACTAATAGGAAAGTTTCATCAAGAACCTAACTAGAGATTGCTATAGGGGTGGCAATTGGGAGGGATTGGGAAGTTTTGGGATGGGAAGTTTTGGTATGGGAAGTTTTGGGATTGGGAAATTAATTTCCCATTAACATTTGGGATTGGGTGGGATTGGGATTAAATTATATTTGGGAAATTTTAATTCCCAATGGGTCCCAAATGAATTGTCCCATTGGGAATCCATTAAATTACCAAAATTTAAATCCTAATATAAACTAATCATTACTTATTAGCATAGCAAATAATGTAAAATGATAAAAAAACTAGAGTTCACTTCGAGCTCAAACTCGGTCAAATTCGAGTTTGTAAGCTCGATCGAATTCGATTCGAACTCGAGCTCGGTTCATAAGTTCGATCGAATTCGATTCGAACTCGAGTTCGAGCTCGGTTCGTAAGCTCGAACGAATTCGATTCGAACTCGAGTTCGAGCTCGGTTCGTAAGCTCGAACGAATTCGATTCGAACTCGAGTTCGAGCTCGGTTCGTAAGCTCGAACGAATTCGATTCGAACTCGAGTTCGAGCTCGGTTCGTAAACTCGATCGAATTCGTTTCGACGTAAGCTCGATCAAATTCGATTCAAACTCGAGTTCAACCTCGTTTCGTAAGCTCGATCGAATTCGTTTCAACGTAAGCTTGATCGAATTTGATTCGAACTCGACTCCGACTTCGTTTCGTAAGCTCGATCGAATTCGATTCGAACTCGAGTCCGAGCTCGTTTCGTAAGCTCGATCAAATTCGATTCGAACTCGAGTTCGAGCTCGTTTCGTAAACTCGATCAAATTCGATTCGAACTCAATTTCGAACTAGGCTCGTAAGCTCGATCAAATTCGATTCGAACTCCATTTCGAACTCGGCTCGTAAGCTCGATCAATTCGAGTCAAACTCGAGTCTGAACGGATAAGCTCGGTCGAATTCGATTCACACTGGAGTTCGAACTCGTTTCGTAAACTCGATTAAATTCGACTTCGAGCTCGGTTCGTAAGCTCGATCAATTCAAGTCAAACTCGAGTTCGAACTCGATTCGTAAGCTCGATAAAATTTCTCGATATTTTATGCTGAATAACATAAACATAAGTATCAACTATGAAAAATCACTTATAAAATAAGACAAGTTCATAGTGGAAAAATAATGGGAATTATGGGATCCCAAATCCCATTCCCATTATTTATACATTAAATGGGAAATATGGGAATATGAGATTTCAATCCCAATCCCATTATTTCCCATTCCCAAATAATCCCATTTAACTTAATCCCAAATTACCATTTTATCAATAAATTCCCATCCCATTTAATGTTTGTATTGGGACCCAATGGGTAATGGGATTTTTTGCCACCCCTAGATTGCTATAAAGATTTCTCTTATAAGGTGATATGCTACAACGCAACATTAAGAAGAAAATCACAAAAGGCTAAAAATAGATATATGTAAATTAATATCGGTACTAGAGCAATCCCAATCAATCCTGGTCTGATTGGCTGGAGGCCAAATACTGGATAGAGCAAAAGCAGTCTAAAACGGTATAAGCATAAAGCCTAACCGGTCTACAAATCTAGCAGCAATATCGCCAACAGTAGTATGCAACTAATACTGTGACTCGGATTTCTCCTAACTGTACTAACTAGATCGGAAGCTAATCAAAGTTTAACTGAGCAAAAGGACCCGTCAGAAAACTAAGATTAGCAGATCACTTTCAATCCAACATTTAAGTACAAACATCAATAAACATATACCCGAAAAAAGACTGAAAATAAAAAAATTTTGAAAAGAAAAAAAAAGGTAAAACCACCTCCTCGGTCTAAATGTGCCAATTCCAGTAGAAACTTGCAAATCTGCCCGACCCGGCCCGAGCCGACGGGCCGATCGAGTAGCCCATGGATCCAGGCGTCCAGCGCTGCTCCATTCCGCGCCTTGTCCTCGTTGATGCCGGATCCCTGGTCGTGGTCCACCTGTTCGATGGCTTTTGGGGTGGGCTATCCCGGCCGGCCGGATCTGGCCGTTGACGAGCTTGACCTCTCGTCCCGTGGCCGTCGGCGGTCCTCCTTGGGCGGCGTCGTTGTGGTGTCGCGCCTTGATCCGATCTGTATTCCATCGTCGGAAGGGCAGCGTCGTTGGCGGCGTCAGGGTAGCTTCGTTGGTGGCGGCTTGGGAGCGGTTGCGACCCGCTCCCACCGACGGTCTTGCTACTGGCCTGGAATTGTGCGTACCGTCCGGAAGCCTGACTGGGACTCCGATCGGCTAAATTTTAGCCGTTGACCGAGCAAACTCCAGATCTGGAACTTAGTTTTGCGAGAGAGAAGATGGTTTCGGGTATAGAGGGGTTAGAGAGGGGTGGTTCCGATATTTATTGGACATGGGAGAGAGGGGGATGGGAGGTCACTTTCGGCCCGGCGAGAGGCGCCGGTCGGAGCCTCCCCGACGGTGAATCTGGGCAGGGGGAGGGGGGACGGGTTGGGGCTTTTTCTGGGGAGAGAAAAAAAGGGATTCCTGCAGGAATTTTTCACCTTGACTTTTCCAGCAACTTGAGATGACATAACACACTTTTTACTTCAAAAAACGAGAGAAGAAGATCATTAAAAATAAAATTTAAAATTGAGCTGTATTTATACTTGGATCATTGATCTTCAACCATAATATTTACTTGGATCTCTAGCAAAGATAATTGCTTGACAAATTGTTCTGTATAAATTAAGCTTTGCTACTTCATAGCACTCTATGTCTACGGTACATATAGATATTTAAAAGTTTTAATTTTAACTAGTTAGGTATCATACCTCGTTGCGCGATATGTTTGAAAGATTTGATATAAGTATTTCTTTTAAATTATTTATATTTTAATAGATAATTTATTTAATTGAGTAAATAAAGGAATAAAAAATAAATATATTAAAAAACATTCCCTATCCTTACATCACGTGAAAGAAAAGATGGTATGAAATTATGATTGTATCATAAAAACATTAAATGATTAAAAGGTATCATATCATGTTCACTAAGTTAAAAGATATAGTTTTAAGTTACATTTAAACTTAAAGATTTATATAGGTTTTATATTTTTTTTATTGAAACGTATTTTATTATATGTTTGCATAAAAATGAATAATGCTTAATCCCAAAATATATTTTTTGAGATTAATGTGTAGTGATAGTTTCACAATCACGAGGAAAATAGAGAATTTGGACTTTTAAAATGCACTAAATTCTCATTTAGAAAATAGTTTTACTATATGTGTAAATTGGCCGTTATATTTTTTTGTAAATCATGAAAAGAAAATTTATTCTTAGATATCAAATTGAAGACATGCTAGTTTGTGAAGATTTCCAATTAAGTTTGTGTTAATGAATTCGTGCCTATCTCTTTGATTGCTTAGCTCATCGGTGGATTCGAACAGTCAGTATGTATCAAACAAATAATAGAAACTTGGATGTATGGGAACTTATTGTCTCGATTATTTACCTATTACTGCACATATAACTTTATGCAACATTAACCTCTTGTAAAATTTAAAAGTAAGGAAATATTTTATTCATCTATTTTTAAAACAAATTTTTGTGATCGAAATCAATTGAATATAACTTCTACTATTCAAACAATATTTGCATAATAATATAATTGATCCTTTTTTTTTTACAAGTAATATTTAGCTGATACCAGAAACATATACAATTAATATACCAGGCTAATGTTTCTATAAATAATTGTTCAAAAAATATTTGTTTACATGATTTAGTAATTAAATATTAATTGTAAAAATAAAATAATAAAGTTTAAATCTTTAGGTTAAGCTAGTTTAGTTGTGATATATATAATTTCACATATGTCAATGAATATATTCGGTCTCTCTTACTAAAGGTATAAAACATAAACCTATTTTAATTATATATCATGTTCTTTGAAAAAAATGAAGATATTATCAAACTTACTAAACTAGGTGCAACAATCATTAAAGAAACCGGCGTACACGTTAGTTTAAGATCGAATATATCAGCTGATAGAGATGAGAAGCCTTTTAAACATAGACCCCGTTTGAAAACTAACTGTTAACTGTTAGTTGTTAGCGGATTATATGAACTGTTAACTGTTAGCGGATTGTATTAGTTGTTTTTGACTAGCTGTTTTGACTAGCGGTTTTTAGATTGTTGTTTGGTAAATGATAAATAGATGTTAGCTGTTTGTTATGTTAAATGAAAGAAATGGATATCAACATAATTTAAATTGTAAGTTTCATTTTTGTGTGACATTTATTTTGAAGCATAGAAAAATATTTCTAATACTTGTATCTATATTTACTTGTATTTCTTTGGAATGATATTTGCTAACATATATATATATATCTATATATATATATATATAAGAGTTTATATTTATTTGTTAAATTGTACTCTAAAACATTAAAATATTTATTTAAAAATAAAAGTGATAGAAATAAAAATTAGAACAAATCAAAATAATTA
Organism: Sherardia arvensis; assembly: GCA_948330725.1. Lineage (NCBI taxonomy): Eukaryota > Viridiplantae > Streptophyta > Magnoliopsida > Gentianales > Rubiaceae > Sherardia > Sherardia arvensis. The sequence goes on from OX415239.1 coordinate 33,437,381, forward strand.
ATTATGTACAAACAAAAATGTTAGCTATTAATTGATACTTTCAAACAAAAGTTTTAAAAATAAAGTTACGTACAAAGGGAATGATAAAAGAATATTACTTAGGATAAAAGAAAGTATAAAAAGGAAAATTTGTAATATTTATCCAATTAATGACAAGAGTTATCATCCAAAAAGCTCCCTTTTCGAGCGTTTTGAAAACAAGAGTTTTCATCCAAAAAGTTCAATGGAAAACGCTTCTCACCAAACAAGCAAAGTAGCTGTTTGACTAGTCAAAATCTATTTTTAGCAAAAAAATAAAACTCTCCTCCAAAACACTGTTGCCAAACGGGACCATAGTTAGTTTAAGATTGATAACTAAATTTAGTAGTCTTGCTAAGTTAGTGTTTTACTACCATATCAAATCAATCTCTCGAGCAAATTAATATTAATGCTTCCATAAAACTCCATGTAAAATATATTTGGTTGTATTTGAATCTAATGCTTCCATAAAATTCCATGTAAAATATATTTGGCCGTATTTTCATCAAAAATATATTTTTTACTCAATTTAGCTAATTTAAGTGACTCGTTTGTTTATCGTCGTTAATTAAGAGTATAAAAATATTATATATATTTGGTTCTTTTTAAACCTTATAAAAAAGGGATAGTATATACAAAATTGCAGAGATGGAAAAAACAACAATAATGTAGAAAAATTTCTAAATAATGTGTTATTGGTTCTAGTGTACATCCATGTCTACACTTCAGATTTACAAAAAAGGAAAATTATACATGCATGTATGATTTGCTAATCAAGCTTTGTTAGAGCAAGTCCAACAGTTTCTCCACTCACATTCTCCATAATAGGGAAGCAAATCTCATATTCCCCATATTTTTTCATCTCAAACCCAACAGTTTCTCCATTTTTCATTCCCTAAAATTTATTACTAACATTTAATACTACATATTTATTCAATTTTCTTCTATTTTTAAAGTTATATATTTAATAAGTCCAAATAATAATGAACTTATAATACACGTTAAAATAACATTTCATATTTGACATTACTTATTCCATAATATAAAATTATAAAAATACATTTTATAAAAATAACACATTATGAACTACAATATTATTATTTTTGTAACGTATTATGAATAATTAGACTCATCTATTTTAAATTATTATTAAAACTTATTTTTTTCAACTATTAGAAATAAAATGCTTGCCAAAAAAAAAGATTTAGTTTAGACATGACTTATAAACAAACGTCAAAATAAATATATTCATGAACCTAAGATTTAGTAAATTTATATTGAAAAACAGATTATATTTGATTATTAAATATCAATAGATATGTATATATAAAAATAGTCATATGAGATCTTATTACAATCGTTCTTATGCATATTTTTAGAATATGTATTTTTTATAAAATTTTGTTGTAATTATTTTAAGATATTATCATTTAAAAACATTGAAGAGAAACAATTAATGAACTAAATAATCAAAAACTTTTCAGGAAATATTAAATGTTGGTTCTCCAAAAACTTTTCCTCGTTCTCCAAATTTGGAGAAGCAAACCTCCTCTCTCTTCAACTTTCCTATTATAGAGACTGGGATGGAGAATTTATTGGACTTCAAAAAAGGCCCAAATTCTCCATATTTGAGCAAATTTACTATTATAGCAAAACTGTTGGACTTGCTCTTAGAGCATGCCCAACAGTTACTCTATAATAGAGTTTTTAGTCAAATTTACCATTTTACCTATATTATGGCTTCCAACAGCTACTCTATCTCATACTCTAAAATAGAGATATGGTAAAATTGAAAGATTGAAAAGGCATATGGGCATACTTCTTTCAAACTCTAAAATTTAATTTTATCATTGATTCTTATCTTTTTTTTTTTTTGTTTTGTTTTGTTTTGAAAAGCAACATTTATTAACTGAATATTAAAGTGAGTTTCTAAAGCTATTACATAGGGTTCTGCTAAGACTTGTGGCCAATCTACGCTCTTCCAAAAGGAAGGAGCGGTGAACCTTAATTACCTCAAATTCCATGACAGAATTGAGTAATTTCCTAATACTATGGATGATCCCATTGACCTCCATAGGGGCCATTTCAGGATTTTTGATTGATTTTTGTAGCTCCGTTGAGTCTGCCACCAGGTTAACTCGTTGGATGCCATGTCTTCTTCCTGCTTTTAAAGCTCTCCAACACGCTTCAGCTTCCGACTGTAGAGGTGTGACTGCCGTAAAGAAATCAGAGCATGAGATGTCTGTATGAATAGCCCAACCTGGCTTCCAGATTTTCCAGCCTCCAGCTCCTAAGCTCATTTCCCGCCAGAATGATCCATCAAAACTGATCACACATGCTTGGGGTATACCTGTAGTTGATGAACCCTCCCTAATGTCCTGCACAGAAACCTGATTATTTTCATTGTGCAGTGTCCCAGATTTTGTTGTAGAATAACCTCCTGCATCCTCCTCTTGGTGGTTGTCATGTCTAAGTATGACTTCCAATTCTGCTTGGATGTTCTGAGCACATTGGACTGGGGAAATATCTTGTTGCTCAAAGATTTTCATGTTTCTCTGTTTCCATATTTCCCATAGAGTAACAATGAACTTGATCAGCTGTTCAGGCTGCTGCCCGTTCACTACCTCATGAAAGAACCAGCTGCTGAAAGGGGAGTCCTGAAATTGTGGCAACAGAGCATTTGTTGCAGTCCAGATTTGTCTAGAGTTCCTGCATTCCAAGAACATGTGTTTTTCATCATCTCTAGCACTCTGGCATCTGCAACAAATAGCATTATTATCTAGCTTCCTTTTCTCCCTGTTAACACCTGTGGCCAGACTTGTTGTGAGCATTATCCATACAAAAATAAGGAGCTTCTGTGGGATGTCAAGCTTCCATATTGTGCTCCAAAATTTTCTAGCTACTGGACTCAACCTGGCTTGGTGAAGAGGATGATCCAGGTCCCCCATTGCCTTATAATAGCCAGATTTTGGAGTGTATTTGCCATCTCTTTTGCATCCCCAGTAGGCTTCATCCTTTCCTTGAAGATCCATATGGATTGATTGTATATGAGGTATTACTTGATGAGGGAAGATTAACCTGATTAAAGGGAGTCTCCATGTTGCATTCTGTTGGTCAATAAGGTGGCATACTCTAAGATTTGTGTGGGTAGACACTATTGCTGTATTCTGAACTGGATTCTGAGCTGTAGGAATCCATTGCTCATGAATGTGAATGTCTTTCCCATCAGCAACTTTCCATTTCAAATTTTTCTTCAACAACTCTGCAACCCATAAAACTGACCTCCAACCCCATGAATCCCCAGGTTTTGGCACAACTTTCAGAATGCCCTCATGTCTGAGGTATTTGGCTTTATAAACCATACCAAGTAGTGACTCTTTGTTTGAAATGATATTCCAGGCATGTTTTGCCAGCAAGGCCTTATTCATTCCAACAGCCGATCTGAGTCCTAGTCCCCCTTCTGATTTAGCCCTGCACATATACTTCCAAACCTTCCAGTGCAAAGATCTTCCATCCATTTTGCCTCCCCATATAAAAGTTGCAGTCATGGAATCCAGTTTCTTTAAATTATTTGACGGAATTCTGAAGATACCCAGGGGGTAAATTGCCAAGGATTGAAGCACATGTTTTGCCATTGTGACTCTTCCAGGGAGGTTTAAGAGCTTGGACTTCCATGAATCATATTTGTGCCTGAATTTTGAGATCAGATGCTTGAACAGTTCTGTCTTGTTTTGATAAAAAAGAATGATGTTTCCCAGATAGGTGCCTCCAATGCCTTGAGAGTGGATGCTAAGGTGGTCCCTCATACATTGTTGATCCTCAGGGCATGTGTTTGGACTGAACAATATAACACTCTTATCTGTATTAAGCTTATGGCCAGCTACAGATGTGTATATGTGTAGGATGTTTCCCAGATCTCTGGCTGCCTGTTGTGAGCATTTAGCAAAGAAAAGGCAATCATCAGCATACATAACATGTGTAATTTGAGGTCCATTCCATGAGACCTTTATCCCTAGTGATTTGTTGTCTGACACCAGTGACTTCAGGCCTGCTGAAAGAAATTGTTGACATAATATGAAGAGATAAAGAGACAGGGGGCATCCTTGTCTGAGTCCTCTAGTTGGAGTAAAAGTGTGACTTGTTGATCCATTTTAAAACCACCTGATATGAGACTGTTTGTACACACATCATGATGATGTTAACCAGATCCATGGGGAGGTTGATGAATCTGAGAACTCTTTCCAGGAACTGCCAGGAGACTCTATCATATGCCTTACTCATATCCAACTTGATTGCTGCCAGTCCTTGTTTTGCAGTTTTGTACTTTCTGATGTGATCTATCACCTCATGAGCTAGCAGGACACTCTCAGATATTTGCCTTCCTGGGACAAATCCATTCTGTGATTGATCAATCAGTGCTTCCATGTGAGACTTTAGTCTTCTGGCAATTATTTTTGCAATGATTTTGTATTTTACATTGCAAAGGGAGATTGGTTTGAAATCTGTCACCAGTCTTGGGAGTTTCTTCTTTGGGATCAGGATTATCTGTGTTTTGTTCCAGTGTATAGGGAAGTCCTGCCCCTTTAGTACATCTAGGATGGTTGTGGCTAAGTCTGGCCCCACCTTGTTCCAATATTTCTTGAAGAATCCAGCTGGGATCCCATCCTCTCCTGGGGCTCCCCATGACTTCATGTCTCTCAGAGCTTCCCACACTTCTTGCCTTGTGAATTCCTTACTCAGTTGGCTCACCTGTGCCACTATGAGCTTCCTGTCATTTGCTTGAAGCAAGGTATTCCAATCTGCCTCCAAACCATTTGAATTACTGTCAGTATGGATGATCACGGGTCTCAGACCCGCCCCAGATCCTGCGGATTTAGACCCTGCGGGTCGGGTTTGGATCCAATTTTATTAGACCCATCGGATATGGATCGGGTCTGGATCTAAATTTTAATAAATGGGTATGGATACGGATATATGGTATTAAGATCCAGACCCTGATCCATATCCATATCCAGACCCATTAACCTATTATAATATATTATTACTATGTGATAAATATAATATTTAATATCTCTAATAATAATAATTATTATTCCAAATTCCCAAAACCGATACAATATAGAAAAAAGGCAAAAACCTTTTATTTATTCTCAAACCCTATTCTGAAACACCTTATCGCACAATTTCTAGTTCCATATTTCTGTGCGCTCTACTCTTCTGCTTTCTGACCAGTTAACCTCTTACACCATAGAAGATATCGTTTTTTGTTGCACCTACTACATTCTTGTACTAAATTACAATTTCGATCTTAATAAATTGATGCATTTTGATGTGTATTGTGGATTGATAATTCAGATATATGCTAACATTTGTACTTATGGTAATAAAAATAAACATATTTGGGCGTATTTGTATTCAATTTGAAAATCTCAAACATATATTTAAAAAATTTGTCGATTTCTTATTAGACCCATTTATGACCCGTTTAAGACCCTTAGATCCTTAGACCCTGCGGACATGGATACGAATTTTGGAATTTTTGACCCTGCGGATATGGGTCGGATTTGGATCCGACATTTGTTTTACGGATCGGGACCGGATATAGCCAAATTAGACCCAGACCCGCCCCATGATCATCCCTAACTGTCAGAGATATGAACTTGTTCTGTTAGAATTCCTTTTAGGTGATTTGTCATATGTAACCGCATCTATTTTGATCTGTAATCCATTCTCCCTCAGGTAGCAGCAGACCTTGAATTGTATTAGGTTCTTTCCTCCTAGTAGCCCATTTGTGGAAAAACTTGGTATTTTTCTCTCCTTGTCTCATCCAGTTCACCTTGGCCCTTTGCTTCCAGTAGTCAGAGATCTGCTGTTCCAACTCTCTCTTCTGTACATTTAATGCTCTAATCTTCTCTGCATTAAAAAACATTCCATTTCCTTAAGGCAGTCTCTCCAAATCTCCATCCAGCTTTGCTAACTTCTTTTCCATGTTACCAAAAGTTCTCCTGTGCCAGTTGTCTAGATGAACTAATAGGAGTCTCAGCTTGGCAGTTAAAACATCTCCATTTAACTCTTGTGTGTGTTCCAGAGATATATTGTCCCAAATTCTATCCAAGATAAGCTTAGGTGGTTCCATATTTGCCCACATAGCTTCAAATCTTAGTTGTTTCTGCCTCCTTGGAGCTTGTTTAACTAATCTCAGTAATAAAGGGCTGTGATCAGAATGAGAGAAGGCCAGATTAGTTACCTTTGCTGATCTCCACATCCTTAGCCTTGCCAGATTTCCAAATGCCCTGTCTAGTCTTTCCACAATTGTGTGTGGTTGCTGCTGTGAGTTAGACCATGTGTACCACAGTCCATCTGATTCTAACTCCTTGAGCCTATGCAACTCTAGAAATTTTACTAATGCATGATGAGGAGTGGACTGTACAGGAGCTCCTCCTTTCTTGTATGCCTGGGATATCACTTGATTGAAGTCCCCTAATATGATGCATGGAAAAACTGAGAAATAATGCAAACTACCCATCTGATTCCAAAATGCTAGCCTGTCATGAGCTAAAAGAGGACCATACACTACTATTTGGCACCACCTTTGCCCAGAGGCATTTGAAACTAGACTTACAATGCTATTACTAGATGCAGACTCTATGTCCACTACAATACTATTGGACCAAAATAAAGCTAAGTCACCTGATCTTCCAACTGCATCTACTATTTTGGACTTCCTGAAATATGTCTTCTCCTGCCACCTTGCAAAATGGGATTCAGTGGCCTTGGTTTCTAGGAGACACAATATTTCTGGCTGATGCTGCTTGATGAGTTGGTCGATCTTCTTCATTGTAGAGGCGTTATTGCAGCCCCTACAATTCCACACTAAGGTCGTCATGGCTGCTGAGGTGATTGATTTGGCTCAATCACCTGAAAACCTGCAGTTGAGGCTCCCTCTACTGCCTCCTTCAGCACTGACAGTCTTGCTGAGGACACCTCCTCTCCTCCAGTACTGGTGGAAGGATCTTCACTATCTTTCTTGGCAAGCTCCAATATCTCTTCAATCTGATCCTCCCCGATCTCATTTGAGCTGTCTACATTGCCTTCCTCCTTGTTGCTTTCTTCAGACTGGATGACCAGAATCTCTCTTCCCATACCAACAGTGCGACTGATTTGCTCCTCCTGATCTGAATCTGGTACAATCTGCTTCTCCTCACTGTCCTTAATGATGTGGTACAGAATCACCTTTCTACGTTTGGGAGAGCTTTTGAAATCTGGTAGTGGCTCCTCCGAGCGAGCTCTTTTCCTCTCTTGATGGGCTCCCGTTTGATGAATTGGCTCTGATGATGCTCTATTCACTCCTCTAACGTTCCAGTTGTAAGAGACTTCCACCATTGCATTTTCCTCTCTATTATTCTCCACATTAGTTTGGAGTTGTGGTTGCTCCCCAAGATCTCTCTCTGAATCCTCATCATTCAGCCTACGCACCTGCTGAACTGAGTGGCTTGCCGTAAGATCTTGCGCTGGCCTTGATTACTGCCCCACCTCAAAATTAGGTATCTTCCGTCTCAGCACAAATCTGGCGAATCCTCTTCTTTTCCTGATTCCCTTTTCCGGCTGCACTATCTTCTGTTTCTTTTTGCCCTTGTCCTCCTCCACTTCCGCCTGAGTTTCTATCTCTCTTACGACCCCGCTGTTGACCAATGACTATGGCAGGTCCTCTAGTCTGTCTGGAGGATTCAGAAATCGAGTCCAGTGACGATGCATCTGAGCCACTTTCGTCTGAGGAGATTACAATCACCTCATTTTCCAAATGATCTTCTCCTCCTACTCCCTCTGGCATCTGCTCCAACCATTGCACCTGTTGCAAAGGGGGAGGGGTTTCTGAAATAGCTCCTGCCCAACCTGGGATGGCCGAAGCTCCTCTCACTGTGACTCGTAGATGCATTCCTTCCGAGTTTCCTTGCAAAGCAGTTTCCATGATTGCATTAAGAGCGTCTTCAACTGCTTCTAGGTTTCGCAGATCCACTGTCACCCTCTCCAACTCCGCTCTCATATTGCTTTCCAGCTCCTCCTGATTCCTGACCCAGGCCCCTAGGTCTTGGACTTCCACATTTTGCAGCTGCGGGTTATAATTGCCATCATCAATTATCATGTCAGAAAGCAGTGACTCCTGTCTGGGAATTGGCCCCTGGGCTTCCCTCTCTTGTTCCCCAAAATAAGGATCAAAGGCCTGATTTCTATTTTGGAATGGAAATCCCTCCATCCTATCACCAATCGTGAATCTCCTATTATTCTTAGGTTCCATCCTCATTGAGATAAGGAAGCCCTCCTGCACGTCTCTATCTCTCAATTGCCTGTATCTCAGACGTTGATTCTTCATGTAATCCACTGGGATGTTGGTGTTCCGGTGCTCTCGTCTGTGGTTGTATGCCCTGATGTCATAGACTATATTGACTCCCCTTAGCTCAAAATGGGATCGAACCTTATGTTCTATGAATTCATCTAGCACTTCATCACTCACTATTGGACATCTACTCATCAAGTGTCCAATGACTCCACATCTACGGCAAACCCTAAATACTCTTTCATATTGCACATTCACCCAGATCCACTTGTTTTCTGGATTCTCCACATATTCCAGATTGACATAGAAACCTGTGACCAGTGGTTCGCCGTGCACCACCCACACAGTGGCCCTGAGATACGAAACATTTCTGGCTGGTGGCGGTTCAATCTCCACGTCTATTACATCTCCGGCCATGTTTGTCGCCTTTATGGCTGCCATTGGTACAAACGCCTCCGCTGGAAGTCCATGCAGCTGCACCCTAACCTTAACCTTCTCCACACGCACATCTCTAAGGACGATCCCAGCTCCCCACCTCCTAAAGGCAAGCAGACTTCCCGCAATGGCTTAGGGGCTACGGTGGAGTACCACTAGCGCCTCTTCACGAGAATCAAATCTAACGACATAGAAGTTACCGTACCTATGAATTATCTCGGCTGTGACTGCCCAGAAATTCCTGAAGTAAGCCTCCACGGCCTCCTCTGAGAAGCTTCTAGTATCCAGGCAGTATGCCAGCAAGCAATTCTGCTCCACCGGGATTGACGCTTCGATGTCTTCTCTTGTCAGCGTCAGAACCCCTCCTCTCCGAGTCGGCCGAGCATACATGTCAAAATTCACTCCTCCTGCATTCAGCTCCCGTCGCTCCTCAGAATATTCCGAGCCCGTTGGTGATAGGGCCCTCTCTTCCGTGTTCAGTGATTGACTGTCTCCCATTGAGGTGTTGCAGGGAGAGTGATTTTCAAGAGGAATCTTATTTCTATATTCTTGTTGCCGAGTTACAGAAGGTATGAGGCAAGGTTGATTTCTGGGCTTTGGACCTTCCTTATGTAGCGTATTTATAGAACCTTTCCTCCACAACATCTTTTCATCTTCTCGTCAACTGAATTTGTCTGAATTGAACTTATTACTCGAGCCCCCACCCCTCATGATTATCTTCCCCAGAGATCGATAGCCTTGTCTATAAATTAACTATTACGTCCAATTAACAAGATTTCAATGCACTAACTTTGAGATTTCTGACGCCTTGGGACTCGCCGAATTTACTGCCACACGCTAAGCCCTCCTTTTTAGACGCCTGAATTGATTTTTCCGTTCGCCCCCCAATCATCGTGCAACCAGGTGGCCAATCGGACGGGGAATCTTACTTTTCCAGATACTTCCAAGCCTCCGACTAGTCTACTTCGCGTGCCGAAGACCCTAAAACAAACCTTTATGCATGTGGAGATTAATGCCTCCACTGTGTTACCACGGACTTGATAAGACAGATCCCTAATCTTGATCTGAGAAAACTGATGGGAATGATTGCTGATTTGATCTGAGAAGTGACCGGAAAGTTGCTACTCTCTTTTTAGAGAGAGAAAGTTTCTCTCGTGTCCGTTTCCCTTTTTTTTCCTTTCTGTTTTTTTATCATATACTTTTCTTAATCATTCATATCTTTACACACATAAATATTTTAAAATCATAAACTTGCAAATAAGATTAAGACTTTGTTTGCTGGAGTTTATAAATAGATAAGTTCAGTCTAATTCAATTCAGTTTAGTAAAATATAATTTGATCAAATTCAAGTAAATTTGATCAGAAATAATTTGATTATTTCTGATTCTAATTTTCAGAACATAAATTTCACTTCAGTTCAGTCCAGATCAGTAAGAAATAAGCCCAAACAAACATGCCCTAATTGTGTGCTCTTGGAAGTCTCAAATAAAATTAAATATAGCTATTATTATTTATGGCAATAAATTCATGAAATAGTAAAATAGAGTAACTGTTGGATGAGAACAAAATAATTATGGAATTTTTGGAATTTGGTACTCTATTATAGAGATTGTTTTAGACTAGTTGTTGGGCTTCCTCTTAGACTTCACCGTAAGGGATTTATTCACTCCTTCGATGTTAGAGAACACCCTTCTTCAAATACGCCTGGCATGGGGATATCCACTGATAATACCGCACCATTTGACAATTCTGATCCAGATTTAGCCCATGTTGTTCTATTTTGCTGCAATCATAAGGGTGCAAATTTAGCTAAAACACATCTCTGCGGATACGGGAGAGACGTATTTTGCTTTATTATTAAATAATTAATGTAACTCACAACCCTTAAACACATAACTCAAACAATTAACCAGAAATTCATAAGTTTAATTTTGCGAAAGAAAGGGATACAATCATACAAACTACAAAGCACAAAAAGTTACACTTTAATGACAACATTCTTTATAAATGATTTTTTATACTTATAATCCAATAAGAAAAAAATATGATTATACCTGCAGGTTGAAAACATGGCTCTGTGATCATTGACTCCACGATAACGACGAATCTGTGGTTGTGCTTTTGATTTAAATGGACACCTGACACCAGATTTACACGAAAACTTAACTCCACTGAGGCAGACCGTTAGTCACCAAATCATACATCGACTTTAAACTACTTTTAAAACTCCTCAAACCCCCCAAATTAAGAGTCTGAAAACCCCCATGATAATTATTAGGGACAGAAAATCGGCAACAACAACAGATTTAGATGTATAAAATTAGATGGATAACTCAACAAAAACGTCCAAGGTTTTGGTGGACAAAATTGCATAATTCCACCTGAGGATATTAATCATCATCATCGATCGAAGGCGAAAAATTACGCACCTGAGCATGCGGTGGCTAAAGAGATCGGCCCCAATTTCACCATAACCCTAATCTCATAAACTTCACATGGCACTTTTATACTGTCACCATTTAAAGAAAAAGTGCAACCATCCAACGGCCTAATCAAATTCACAAAGCTCGAAACAACAAATCTGGATTTCGTCTTGTTGATGTGTGGCCTCAAAAGATGTGGAGGATGAGAGATAAAGAGTTTATATAATTAACATTGAGGTGCATTGATAAAATATATTTATGCCATAAATATAAATAAATAAATAAATAAATTTCATATATCGTATGTTCATGTTTTTCTTTCGCAGACGTGTTAAATTAGCATGATAGACCGAAATTACCATGTAAATTAGCTATCTTTTATAGGTGGAATATTGAGTTGTAATGAAATAATAAAATTAAAAGAAACAATATATATATATATATATATATATATATAAATGGTAGGCGCCGGAATATGGTGAACTTGCTGTGGTTATGTGGTGCTTTTAGTCAAAACTACGTAGTTTAATCATTTTTTAATTTTTTTAATTAATTTATTTATTGACCGGAGTAGTAACTTTTATAGTTCCCTTTAAGTTGATAAAGTTAAGGTTACCATTAACTCCCCCAAACTTTTCAACAAAAAAAAAAACTTTTCAAAATAATAATAAAAAAACTCCCCCAAATAATAAATTAGCCTATTGGAGGTTAGAAAAAATTTTCCTTCATAAACATCATCAAAGATATTCAGAATGATACTAAGGGTCTGTTTGTCAGAGTTTTTCTATAAATTAGTTCAGTTCAGTTTAGTATTTTTTTTCAGTTCAGTTCAGTATTTTTAAATATTTTTCAGTTCAGTTCAGTTTTTTTTTGTTTTTTTCAGTTCAGTTAAATAATTTTAAATATTTTTCAGTTCAATTAAGTATTTTTAAATATTTTTCAGTTCAGTTCAGTATTTTTAAATATTTTTAAGTTCAGTTCAGTATTTTTAAATATTTTTCAGTTCAGTTCAGTATTTTTTTTATTTTTTTCAGTTCAGTTCAGTATTTTATATTTTTTTCAGCTCATTTCAATTTTATTTTATTTTTTCAGTTTAGTTCAGTTCAAAAAACTATTTTTTTTAATTTTTCAAGTCAGTTCTATTCAAATAAATATTTTATATAACTTTTATATTTTTCAAGTCAGTTCTATTCAATAAATTTCTTGTATATTTTTAATTATAGATCTCTACAGTTTTTTCAGTTCAGTTCAGTTTATATTCATTTTAATTTGATCCAGTTCAATTCAGTTCATTTAATTAGGTTATGAACAAATGTGGTTTGATGAAGTTCTGTTCCATTCAGTCGTATAATTACTATGTTCAATACCTTCAATTATAATTCGGTTCAATTAATGTTTACTAAATGAATACAAGTTCATTATTTGTGAATACGACAAAACGGATCAATCTTTGTACGCTATTGGTTCTATCATATTCAGAATATTTTTTGAACCAGTTCAGTTCAATTTAATTTTTTTAAAATTAAGTCTATTTCTATCATGTACAAGTGTATATTGATCAATTTCAGTTTAACTTAGTCATGTTGTTATTGTCTTGAATACATTAAACTTTACTTCAGTTTAATTTAATTTAGTTATAAGTAATGTGATTTGATAAAATTAGTTGCATTAAGTCATTATTTCAACACATTACACTTTATTTTGTTTTATTTCTATTCATTAATGTACAATTCAGCTCCTTTATTTGTCAATAATGAATTATTTTCCTATTTTTATTTTTTTCAATTCAGTTCAAATATTATTTTTTTCAGTTCAGTTAAATTCAATATATTCATATTTTTTCAGTTCAATTCAACATATTTCAGTTCAGTTCAGTATGTTGATATTTCTTCAGTTCAGTATTTTATATTTTTTTCAGTTCAGTTCGATATATTTATATTTTTTTCAGTTCAGTTCAGTATTTTTAAATATTTTTCAGTTCAGTTCAGTTTTTTAATTTTTTTTTCAGAGTAGTTCAGTATTTTTAAATATTTTTCAGTTCAGTTCAATATTTTTTTATTTTTTATAAAAAATAAACTCAAGTTCAGTAAACAGGACCTAAGATTATTGGTGGAGTTTCGTAGAAACATTTTGTTCTTAAAAATCCTAGGCAGTTATGGCTCAAACTGCCATTCTATCTTCATCATCATCTTCATCTTACTATGTATTTCCAACCCAGACAAGATCAAAACATCCCTACAACAAACAAGATCACAAGATCAGCAGAGAGTCAAAAGCAAATATATGTGCTAATTATTACTCTTGCCGTTTAATGCAAAGTTCATGTGAGTTGTGGTTTAAATTTGTTCTCAAAACATATATATATACAACTAATTACTTACTTTTTGAAATTTCGCAAGAAAATGCATCTCTTCCAACAAATGCATGAACGGTAAGAATAGCTTTAATCATAACAGTGATAAATAAATTAAACGCAATGGATATCAAACCAGACAAATTAATTGGAATAGAAATTGTTGGTGTTTGGTATATGCAGGTCCTGTTTGCTTTTACAGGTCCAAAGAAAGTGGGAAAATACCATAATTACCCTTCATTCGTTTATTATTTTTTACAAATATATTTCTAAAACCCTAACCTTGAATGCATAAACCCGTCTATGTAATGATTGAACACGTGTCCAAATTATAAATTATTTTTTATGAATTATAGTAGGACATTATTGTCATTTTTGAATTAATTTGGACCTGCAGAACTAAAGTGGATTTGCATTTAGAACTACCCAAATTGTTTCGAGTTTGTACATTGTTGTGATTTGTATACATGTTTTACGGTCTAGAAGGATAAAAATAATTGGTCTAGTTGAAATCTCTATACAAACATGACCTTGTATCTCGGACAATGGATATCCGATAAAACAAATCAATGCGAATTATTTTAGAATTTCACATGATAACAATCTGTACAAAAGATCTTACGAACAATTTACTGAGAGTTACATTAATGGCGATTTATATAAAGATTTCACGGACAAAATTGCCCGTGAAATCTTCACTAGTGCAAAGCATTTTATTGTCGGCGGCAAATGGCGGCGTTTCCCTCCGAATTCAGGCAAAACGCATTCGGCAATAGTTTGATAACAGTCATAACAGTGCAAAACGCCATTACTATTTAAGAAGTCTAAAATGCAATAGATTGGCGTTTTAATAACAATGTGCGGCGGAACGTTGAAAGTGCCATTATTTTATTAAATGAGCTTTCTTAAATGGCTGAATAGATTGTGATGTAAATTTTCAAAAATCTGGGATGAGTAAACGATTGAATTTCCGATCTCTGAAAGCAATCTATTAGATATAAGATAGATGTTTTATCTGACCAATATCGATGTAGTCTACATGAAACGAAATAGTTTGAGACTCGTTTAGTAAGAGCAATAGTGAATTGTCTGAACAGTGTCTGCGTTCAGTACGCGGTTAGATATAAGAATTCTGAATGATAATAGTTTATTAACCGAATATGTTTCATACTTCTGAAATGCGTCGGTATCTATATCCTGATTTAAAAAAAAACAGAAAAATCATTGTTATTCTGTAACCGATTGATATTAAGAACTCTGAAACCAATCTATTACGAATACGAGGGTGTTTTATGATATATGGAAAAGAAACTATTGCATTAACGATTTCTTCAACTGAAAAGGTTGGAGATCTAAAATTCAGTGAATTTATAATTAATTGTATATTGCGAGACGGATATAACCGATTGATATTAAGAAAGTGGTTTGTTGATAGTTTGCTTACCTATTAGGTTAACGAAGTATCAAACCCGTCGGCAATTATACATCGGCATGCGTTTAAAAAATTGGACAAAACATATTTCGTTAATTAAATAAACAACATTTAACTCGAGAGCACCGTTTACCATTGCGAAGTAGATTTTAGGATAGTTTGTGTTTTTGATGCATCTGTTTGTATTAAGATATTTCATTGTCGGTAGTAAGTTTTGTACCGGTTATAGATTCGAGTTCTTAAACACAAAAATGAGTTTTCGAAGAATAAAATTCAATAGTTTAGTTTTCTATCCTACTTTTCGATATCTACATTTTGAAAGGTTTGGAAATTCATTGAAAAGTTAGAAGTCGCATTCACCAAATAGAAAGCAAACCCCCAAAATAGATTAGGTTTGCTGGGTTTGATTTCCAATAGTTTAGTTATCTTTCAAGTTAGGAGTTTCTTAAACCTAATAGAAACATATTATAAGTTTGAAAAACGTCATAAAACATCAAATTCTGACTCTTAAACATGAAATTTTTGATGATTATGTTAATTTTATTATGTATTATACACTTTTCATGTAAATTTACTTTGATATTAGCAAAATGAAAGATATGTGGAGTGAGAATTTAGTATCATGAACCTTAGAAGCACTAATAAGACTAAAACTTGTTACTTAAGTATATATACTTTAGAGATATATTTCCACCATAATTGTGATCAGTTTATTTCCATTTCTAAATGAAGTTAAGTTTATTTGAGTGTTAGTGATGCCTTTTAACATATAGTTCATGAGTTAGCATTAATATAAACGTTTAGTTCAGTAAAAACTTGAAAATGTCATATAAACATCAAATCATAACTGTTTTTTGGTATATGCCTTGAATGTCGTATTAGCCGCTACTGCGAGTTAGCACGGGGGTCTCGCTGACTGGTCAGCGAGTGAGGGGTCCAGGGGGCGGAGTGCACCCTGGCCTTGGGGGTCCGGGGGAGCGGAGACGCCTCCGGCCCATACGGTATTGGTTACCTCTTTATTGTGGTGTTGGTGATTTGGGCCGGAAGTGTATTTTTTTGAGCCCGATACCTAGGGTTTAGTGAAGGAACATCTATACGACTCTTTCTCTTACTGTAACTTATTCATTATATTAGAGTGTAAGTAAGACATCTTAATATAAAGACAATGAAATGACATTGATATGAATGTTTAGTTCAGTAAAAACTTGAAAACAATTCATATAACATCAAATTCTAACTATTAAACCTGATTATTTTAATATTATTATGTATAATACACTTTCCATGTAAAATTACTTTAGTATTATCTCAATGAAAGGTACGTATGTATTGAGAACTTTAGTATTAAGAACCTGAAACTAAGATTAACTTTAGGTCAAATCTTGATTACTTTACCCTCCATAAACACTAACTAAACCAAGTATAAGGGTAAGTACTAACTAAACTAGTGTACACTAGTTAAAGAATATAACATTGTTGGACATTGCTAAAATAATATTGTTGGACTTTCTATAAACACTAACAAATTGAATTCTAACTAACGAAATAAATTACATTACTTTTCTATAAATACTGACTAAACTGAATATATAATTATTGGTATATGTCTTGAATACCATAATAGTCGCTATTGCGAGTTAGCACATGTCTAACAATAAAAAATTACATTACTTGATTTTTATAATGTATAACTAATTGAAGAAAAGAACATTGCTTCGTATTAATTAGTTAACTTTCTTTTTCCTCAAAAAAACTATTATTTAATTAACTTTCTTTAAACAAAAATAATAATTCAATTTAAAATCAAAATTAACTTTATTTATATATAACTAAATTGCATATTGCTGATCTTTAATATTTAGTTGTATACTGATAATATTCTATTAAAAATGACAAAAGCAATAATATGTAGTTTTCAGAAGCAACAATATTTATTTATTAGAAGAAGAAGAAAAAAAAAAACTACTGAATTACAGCTATTTAATATATTTTGGAAATAATAACAAAACCGATTCCAATTTGGTTTAATCTGAACCGTTAACTATTTGAAATACAATCCCATCGGTCCAAACTAAAATCCCAACCTTATCTCTCCACCTTTCCTCTCTACTCCTTACCTTCAATTTCTCATCTCGGTCTTCAGCGGCCGTTGCTCGACGTTGGTCTCTCAAATCCATCCACAACCTCGGAGGTGGTGTTTAGAGGTTGCCGAGTTCGCCGCCTCGCTGGAGCTGCACTTCGAGTTCAACCCAGTGGAGGGGAAAGTCGGGAACGTCAATTCCTGAGACAACTCCGGTGAAGCGGTGGAGGAGGAGCTATGGTGGGCGGGGTTCCGACCGGTGACTCTGGCTGGGAATACGGCGGCGCAGATTCAGGGAATGCCTACCATAATTTCTGGTGAGTCATCAATTCCTAAGTCCATATGGTGATTCCTGGTATTTTCCTTTGAATTACTGTGTGACTGTGTGAATTGGATACCCGTATAGACATTTACAATGGGCGACATCTCTGGTAGCCTTGTAGGGGAGAGTTTTTCATTTATAGCCGACTTCTCGAGCCCTGCAGGCATACACAGCTTCATCAAGAAGAGACAGGAGAGGTAATAAACCATACATTCATTTTTATTTCAGTTCAGTTAAGCAAAAGTAGGTCGGGGCAGTAACTATAATGGTATTTTAACAGGTATGGAAAAGTGTTTAAGAGCTCGGTTCTCGGGAGAATTACGTCTTCTTGACTAGAGGAGAAGCGAGCAAGATCTTACTGACTGGTAAAGATGGTACGGTGAGCCTAAACCTTTCATATGCAGGAAGACAGGTTCATGGTCCCACCAGTTTGCTTCATCAGAATGGAGAAGCACACAAACGGCTACGAAGGCTGATTACTGAACCACTCTCCATCAATGGCTTGGAGAAGTACTTCAACTTCATCAACAATCTGGCTATTGAAAAACTGGATCAATGGCACGGACGAGAGCTGTTGGTTCTCGAAGAGGCTTCAACAGTAAGTAACTTCTTTCGAGTCATTGAATCAGAGTTATTTGGAAACTGATTCCTTAATATTCATCTGCAGTTCTCGCTTAAGGTGATCAGCAACATGATAATGAGCTTAGAGCCAACCGGGAAAGAGCAGGGAAAATTCCGGTCCAATTTCAAAATCATGTCTTCCTCATTTTCAGCTCTCCCAATCATGATAAGTTTTGCTTTGCTGGAAAATTTATTTAAGTTGATAATTGCTGGCTGTGGTGAATAATCATTCCAAGTATGTATGTTTCTTGTCGATTGTGATCTGAATTAGTAGAATTTGTAACTGATTCTTGCAAAAATCCTATAAAATCTTGCTTAAGAGCTGCGCAGCTGTATTTATGTTTTTGCTTTTGAATACTGTCTTTTTAGTCGTGAAAAGGCTTGTATATTGACTGTGATGCGGTTTCTTTTAGCTAATGACGCTCGTTAGTTTTCTGTTGTGTGTTTGCCTATCTAGGCGTAAAAAGGCTTGTTTGTATATTTCTTTCGTAGACAACTTCCCTCTCCCTGAAGCTAATTATGTGGCTCTTTTGCAGAAATATAGAGAGATAATGAGTAATGTACTCGACCTGAGCACGTTAATTGCGAGTGAGAGGTTTAACTCACGTTAGAGATTTGCAGGAGGAAAGGAGATGCAAGTTTTCATTCTGTAAACAACTTGAAATTCGGTGAGTCCTTTTTTTTATTATCTTCTGTGTGCTCATTTTCTATCACTTTGGTTAAAGATATCCCTGCTTTAATACAACCTTAAAATGCATGAGGATTACATGTATGTGCAACTAAGCTTATTAATCACTACAGGTAAAGTATCTTAAGGGTGTCATGACTGCACCAACACTTAATGGAGGGAATGCTGGGAGGCTTGGAAGGTAGAGGCTGTTGGTGGTGGTGAATGTAGATATGAATTTTTAGAGAGCATGTAGATATATGAGTGTTTGTAGAATTAGCATGTAGAATGATTCTGTCCCAATTGGGTAGATTAAGATTAAATAGTTTCTTAATCTGTATCTGTATACTATTCCATTCCATCTTTCGCACACATACAATATACTATTCGCATTACGCTCTATGAACATATACAAACTATCTTAATTGCTCTGCGGATCTTCAAAAGATTGACCAATCAATTGAAATAATCTATTAATGAAACGAATTCGTATTTCAGCACCAATCTATTGAATTTTCGACATCTTCAACATGATTTCCGACCACTATCTTCCGGCGACGGTGAATCTATTCTATTCTACTTTCAGGCTCTCATTGGCAATAGTTTCGTATAACCTATTGATATTACGATTTCTGAATCTATTATTTCAGATGTCGTAAACCTAATATCCTGAAACTGGGCAACTCACATTTACGCTTTCTGAAACACTAATTTATTGGGTTTCAGAATTCTAAAATCATTCGCGGCGGAAGAAAAACGCCGCGTATAGGATATACGGCGTGGCTGGGTAAGGCGGTTCGTTCCGCCTTATAAACTCGGAATCCCCGCCGAGAATGTCCTGCACTAGTGCTTTATACAAACCGACATCAATGTAAATCTCGGTATGAGAAACATGTCGTCGAATCTAGGCATTGGAACGGGGGAAAAAAAGGGTTCGAAGTCGATGGGGGTTTTTGGAGAAAGAAACCTTTAGCGCTAATGATCTGAATGTGACAAAGTTGTGCCTGTATTTATAGCATCAGTTAGGGTTTTAGAACTCACTTATTCTATGATTAGCTTTACTTTAATTACCTTGACCAAACAGACTCCTAAATGATCACTACAATATCGGAAATTATATCTTGACAGATTTTGGGAGCAGGAATTTACTTTCTTAAAATAATTTTGGGAGCAGGAATTAATCATCAGAAAAAGACTTGTTGTGTTACATGAGTGAGTGCAGCAAAACTATTAAAAATATTTTGTGAATATTTTAATGGTAAAACTGTTAAAACTATTCTTTTGATAAAATCGACTACCTATATATGTGTAGAAATAGAGTAGAAATAACATTGTTTTCAAAAAAAAAAAAAAGTAGAAATAACATTTTATAATCGCTAGGATAAACTAGATTATATGGTGTTTATAGGATAATTAGAGATAAAATATTTGAACGAATCAATTTCGTATTACACATGTCGTCCGCCCAGTATGATCACCGTAATAGTATTTGAATTAATGATGATCACCGTTTTTGTTCTCTGCCATGCATAGCTTATACGGTAAACATTATCAATTACAGCTCTAATTAATATATATTACTCTTGTAATAGACCGTCTATATTATAGCAATAATATAGACGGCCTATTTCTGCAATTACAATTTGAAAAACGGCTCATTTTTTGCAATTTAGAAATACGCAGGTTCTTTTTAGCAATTAGAGAAATTGCTAAAAAGCCCTCTTCCGTAAATATATAAAGCAATTTTCTATTTTTTAATTTTCCATATTTCACTCTGCAACCACCGTTCCCAATTCCAAACCCTCTTTTCCGAAACCCCCAATCGCGCCGAACCGTCGCAATCCCAACCGTCGCAGCGCAATCCAACCGGCGCAGTCCAACCGGCGGAATCCAACCGGCGCAATCCAGGTATCGATTGTTATTTAATGGTTTTTTGATCTGCATTTTTTGTATTGAGTTTTGATTGTGTTTAGATCTGCGTTTTCGTTTATTGCAGCGTTCGTCGCTCAGTTGTTAATCGATTGGGTAATATTCCAATCTCTGAGTCAGGTATGTTAATTCGACTGTTCATTATTCTGTTCATGATTGATTGGTGTGATGTTCATGATTCTGTTGTGTTTTGTGTTTTGTGATTCGTGATTCGTGTTTTGTGTTCTGCAGATCTGAATAAAATGAAGTCGTCTAAATCAGTCGAAGAAAACAAACCAGAGGGGGTGCAGAGAGGTGATACTTTCTGTCGCTGTATTTTCCCGCTTTTTTGTTGTTTTTTTGATCTTCGTGACTGCTCTGGTTCGATTAAACTATTTTGGTTGAATTTTTATGTGTTTAGATTGTAAACTGGACTGTTTAATGTGTTTTCTGTGTGCATGTGGATTTTTTACTTTTTAACCTGAAAACTGTGGTGTTTTGTAAAATTTGCTTGTTTAATGTGAAAACTGTTATTTTTGAAAACTTGATTATTAAGGCTGAATACTACTGTGTTTGAAGAAACTATATAGTTTAGTCTGGAAACTGTGGTTTGTCAAATTTTATTGTTTGGAAACTTTGATGTTTAGAAACTTGATTTTTTAGTATGAAAACTATAAAAATTGTGAAAACTTGCTTTTTTAGAATGAAAACTAAAGTGATTGTAACTTTGATTTTTATATGTGATAAATGTTGTTTTGTAAAAACTAGATTATTAAGGTTGAAAACTGTATTGTTTAGCCTGAAAACTGTTGACTGTAAAACTTGACTGTTTAATTTGAAAACTGTTTTTTTTGGAAACTTGACTGTTTAATGTGTTTTCTGTGTGCATGTGGATTTTTTAATTTTTTAGTTTTTTACCTGAAAACTGTGGTGTTTTGTAAAATTTGTTTGTTTAATGTGAAAACTGTTATTTTTGAAAACTTGATTATTAAGGCTGAATACTACTGTGTTTGAAGAAACTATGTAGTTTAGTCTGGAAACTTTGGTTTGTCAAATTTTATTGTTTGGAAACTTTGATGATTAGAAAATTGATTTTTTTAGTATGAAAACTATAAAAATTGTGAAAACTTGCTTTTATAGAATGAAAACTAAAGTGATTGTAGAACTTGATTTTTACATGTGATAAATGTTGTTTTGTAAAAACTAGATTATTAAGGTTGAAAACTGTATTGTTTAGCCTAAAAACTGTTGATTGTAAAACTTGACTGTTTAGTTTGAAAACTGTTTTTTTTGGAAACTTGACTGTTTAGTTTGGAAACTTGACTACACTTAATACAACATTATTTAACATAAACGCCCTAGTTTTTATGTGTCTAAAATCTTAAGTTTATAATATGAAAACTTGTCTTTCTAGCCTGATTTGTTTTGCTTTTACAAGTGTTTAAAATTCAAAAATTATTATTACTGATTTGAAAAATATTTCTTTGCAGTACGTGTGGTGTATAACACGCGCTCTACGATTGGGGCTGAGCCAATCAATGAGGATCAGAGCGACAGCCAGAATTTTGCTGATACTGTTTTGGCATCCATTGTTCCACAAATCAATGAAGACAATGCTGAAGATGATGTTGAAGAGCAGCTCATTAGAAAAGGAAAAAAGGGAAAAGAAGTGGCTACTGCATCCACATGCACTCATGGTATGATCTTGTTTTCCCTGCAATTTTAATGTAGTTTTTTTCTTATGTAGTAGATTTTTAACATGTACCAATGATTATTTTGTTTTTTAATACAGGCAAGAGGAATTTGCGTAAAAACAAAAAATGCAGGGACTGTCCATCTAAGGAGAAGAAACCTCCCCGTGCAGCGGAGAAGAAAGTTGCTGCTGAACCTGAGAAGAAAGCTGCACCTAAGAAGAAAGCTGCTGCCGAACCTGTGGTGTCCAAGAAACGTCAACAGAAGAAACGTGTAAAGAAGATTTTACTTGCTGCCTCGTCCCAGTCCAGCACTGTCGAGCCCGAGGTCACCACTGATGAGCTCCAGTCCAGCACTGTCGAGCCCCATGTCAACGTGCCTGAATCCCAGCCCCAGGTCAGCGAGCCCCAGCCTCAGGTTGACCAGCCCCAGGTCAGCGAGCCCCAGCCTCGGGTTGAACAGCTGGGAGGGCTGTTCAACTTCGCCTCGTTCAACGAGGTCCTGGTCGAGGAGTCCCAGCTTCAGTCCTCCCAGCCCTCCCAGCCTCAGTCCTAGCCTCAGCCTCAGTCCCCTCAGCCCCTGTTAGAGGAGTCCCAACCTCTGTCCCCCCTGTTCAACCTATCCCCCTTCCAAAACGTCTCGCCCCTACCCCAGCCCCAGGTCAGCGAGCCCCAGCCTCGGGTCGATCAGCCCCAGCCACAACAGCCCTTGTTCAACTTCCCCTTGTTCAAAGAGGTCCCGCTCAAGGAGCCTCAGTCTCAGCCTCAGCCCCCCAGCCCCAGGTCCATTCCCAGTCCACTGTCCACGACGTTCCTCCCATAAGCACAGTTAAATGTGCTGCAGGAGGTGTTCCAACTGACAAACGGAGGAAGAGGAAAAATGATGTGGAGACAACTGATGTAGGTGAAGTAGTGGAAAAGAGGGTCAGGAAAAAGTCGCAGCATGTTTGCATTGTGGAAAATGATGAAATTAAGTAAGTTTTAAATTTAATTTTAGTTTTTCATATACTAACATTCGATAGTTGCATTTTAACTGATATTTAAACGTTTATTTTGCAGACTGGATAAGGGCGTGAAAATAGCATGCCATTTAAGCATTGTTGCCAAGTTTTTAGCAAAACTGACCGAGGCTCAGAAGGCTGCTGTTGAGACAATTGGTTTTGGGGGCCTGTTGAAGGTGCAAATGAGCAAGTTTCCGCTGGAAATCATCCCATTCTTGATTTCCAGTCTAGATGGCCATGGCAATCAAACCATAGGGTCAGTGACCTATAAGATAGGGGTCGATGAGGTTTTTGATGTGTTGGGCTTGCCGATAGGTGGAGTCGATGTACCTGTTGGTTCATTGTCTAGGAACATCGGCGCTGATAAATCTGAGAAGATTAAGCGGGAGAGGCTTGCATGGAAGAGGAGGTTCAAGGTGAATGACGATGCTGACATCCCTCTGGATGCTTTGGTGAGAGAGATGGAAGCCCTTCCAGATGGTGGTGAAGAGTTTCTGCAGTTTTTTGTGCTGTTTAAGCTCGGAAACTTTGTCAATCCTCTGCAAACCAGGTAGATGATTCTGAAAACTTGTGTTTTTAATGTGGTTTCTAATGCTTTAACACTGAAAACTTGTGTATTTAATGTATTTTTCTGGATGGCATGGTATCTTTCTGTGTATATAAAATTTAGGAATGTCGATATGAAGATGATCCAGGCTGTCACTGACGTGTCTGAGATAGCAACCATGGATTGGTGCAAGTATCTCTTGGAGCAGCTACTGAAAGGGGTGACGAACTTCCACAAACGAAGCAAGACACACACTGCTCTGGGGGTTGTGTGTATGTAGTTCTGATCCAATATCTTCAACGGTCGCCATATTTAGGTATGATTCTGAAAACTTGTGTGTTTAATGTGATTTCTAATGCTTTAACTTTGAAAACTTGTGTGTTTAGTGTGATTTTTCTGTCTGACCTGGTATCTTTCCGTGTGTTTAAAATTTAGGTATGCCGGAACCTATTACAGTCCCTCTTGCTCAGCACTGGCCTCAAGATAAGGTGGCTTGGCTCAAAATGAATGGCTTTGACAAGGTCCTCGTTGAGACCAGGTTGTACCCACTGACTCGTGCCGGGAGGGTTATCAATGCTGCTCATGGGGATAGACCAGCCAATAAGTTTAATGGCAGGTTCGACCTTCCAGGAACTGGGGAGTTTAAAACTGATCAAGAGATAGCGGACCTTGGTTTGAGTGTAAGTTTTACAAAACGTTTTGGCTTATTTTATTATGAATTCCTTCTAACTATTTATTATTCTTCTACAGAATTCTGAACAAGCTTATGAGATTCTTAAAAGGGATATGGGACTTGTCACTGCGAAGTTTTTTGCAAGACTTAAGTCAGATAAAGCCGCTGCCAAGGCTCAAAGTCAGAATGCAGAAGAGCGTCAAACTCAACCACAAGAAGCTGAACCTGTGTTGTCGCAGCAGCCATTAGCGAGCCAACCTGAAGATGTATGGGAAAGTGAGGAGTTTTGGCAGGCGCCCGAGCTGCACAAGTGGTTTGATGAGGTAGTGAAATCTGCTATGCCGAAGGTCAAGGAAGCAATGCCAAGTTTTGATCTTCACATTGACGATTATGAATTTTGGGAAAATTCATAAACACCTTGGTTAGGATATCAAAATTTAGACCAGTATGGGATATTAATTTTTAGTTTTTCATGTTAAACAGTGCACTTTTTCTTGTTAATGACTCTTGTTTTAGTTTTATGAAAGTTTGTTCAGCTTTACATTTTCTATCTTAAGCATTCAATTTTTAACTTAAACGCAACAATATTTAACCAGAACACCATAGTTTTCATAACAGCATAAGCTGGAAACAACTTTCCATGTAAAGTTTCTAAGTACCCATGTCCATCTTAAACACAATAGTTTCTATCTTAAACACAACAGTTTCCATGAATGTTGTTTTGAGATCTTAAACACAACAGTTTTCATCTTAAAAACAACAGTTTCTAAGTCAATCACCTTAGTTTAAATTATAAAAAAACACATTATATTGTAGTCTAAACACACAAGTTTCCATTTTCCATCTAAAACACAACAGCTTTCAACTATAAACATAAAAAGCACAGTTTTCACTATAAACACCACTCTTTTTAACACAAACACCCTTATTTCTAACACAACAATCCAGCAGTTTCAAATCCCAATAACATAACTCAATTCAAATCTCGACGGTACAATGTTTGTCTTTACCAAAAATCAAGAAAAAAAACAAAGATGGAACTTAAAATAATCGCGGCTTTGGAGTATATGATCCAAACTCATTTGTTGGCTTTGCTTTAGGGCGCTCAATTGATGACTTGATTCTTTTACCTCTCCCTTTGGTGTTTGCTTTGTCTGGATCTTCAATTGCAAACTCATCATCTTCTTCAATTGGAGCAGCAGTACCGGATGAGCTCTTTGGATCTGTGACTTCTTCTTCTTCTTCTTCTTCTTCTTCTTCTTCTTCTTCTTCTTTTCCTAGGACTTTTTGAATTGAAATCGTTTGCCTCTTTACCGCATCTTCTAATAGTTTTCTAGCTTCCAGATTGTCTTCACTTTGGGCAACCAGATGGTAGAACTACCCTGTGATCTGATGCCGCCATGGAATTGAGTCCTTCAATTTCTTACCTGCCTCAGCATTCTTGTCTTCTTCAAGAAACTTATCCCAGATTTGCTTTTTCACATTCTTCGTCCATCTGCACACAATGTACTGTGGTGGAATCCTCATTATTGACATCATGTGCAATATCTTGATCATGTGGTAGCATAGCAAGCCTGTTTCTTCAAACATTCTGCAGGAACAGTGAAACTCCCAGGACTTATTTGCAGGAATTGTCACCATAACTTCACCTGCAAGACCTTCTGTAAATACACCAGTTTTCAAAACAAATACACCAGTTTCTAACCTAAATACACCAGTTTTTAACCTAAGGATATCAGTTTTTAACCAAAAGACTCTTCCTTCTCAGTTTACGTTCAAGAACCTAGCATGTTTAAGAATGTGAATACTAGAGTGTTTAGTTTTTAAACTAAACATTTAAAACTAAACACTCTAGTATTCACATTCTTAAACATGCTAGTATCTATTCTAAACAACACATTTTTTCACTTGTTGCTAATACAACAGTTTTATAGTCAAACACACCAGTTTCTAACCTAAAGACATTAGATTTCATCCAAAAGACTATTATATTAAAAACAAATTAGTTGTAAATAAAAACAAACCTGCTGTATCAGGATCTGTTTCTAAAGTCACTACAAAGCATCTGATGTATCCACCATTATTCAGCTTTGATTCAGAAATCGATGTTGCCATTGCCCATCCAAATTCTCGCTTGAATTCCTCATAAATCTTGAGTGTGTAGACTTCGGACACATGCTTCAAAAGGCCCCCTTTTGCTGACCGAGGTAGAAAACGTAGGCACCTACTTTCCTCTTTCTGTTCGTTCTTCCTCCATTTTCTAATCATTTTTTCAAAAGCCTTCTCAAACTGAGTCAACGATGTTGTTTTTGAGACCTTCACCTTGATAGCATGGTTTGCACTCTCACATCTTTGTGTAGCTAGTGTCCTAGCAGAGAAGAAATCTTTGTTGAACGCTGTACACCACTTCTCGCGCAAATTATATAGCCGTTCGAACCAGTCATCACCTTCCAAGTTGAACTCTATGAGCAAATTTCTCCAACAGTCTTCAAATTCTTGCTCGAACGAACAGCCGTATAAGCATCGCTGGAATGCTGACTTGAAAGGCCCGTCCTTTTTCAGCTCGCCAAAATGGGAAATTGCATTCTGCATAAGGTGCCACAAACATAATCGATGTCTCGTCTCAGGGAAAACCTATTTTTGTTACAGAAGATTGTCATTAATTAGCCCAGGACAATATTAAAAACATGTTAAACATGCAGTATTAAGACACTACCTTTTCGATCGCATTTGTCATCGCAATATCTTGATCTGTAAACAATGTTATCGGTGCTTTGCCCTTATACTTTTCTTGAATGTTTTAAGTACCCACTCAAACGTTTCACTTGTTTCATCAGACATAAAAGCACAAGCAAACATCACATTACCTCGGATGTTATTCATTCCAAGTATCATAGCAAATATCAGATTGTACCTGTTTCAGAAAAAAAAATTCTGTAAATACAACAGTTTTTAAAGTAAACACACCAGTTTTAAATATAAACACATCAGTTTCTAAAGAGTCAATACTGTAGTCAGCTACAAATGTCATTTATAAGATTTAAACCTATTTCATAAAACATTCTGTAAAGACTATAGTTTTCAATGATAATACACTATTTTATAATATAAACACACCAGTTTCTAAACAGTTAATACTAAACAGTTTTCCACTAGTTGCAAACACAACAATTTTCTAAATAAACACTCTAGTTTCTAACCTAAACACATCAGTTTTCAATTTTACCTGTTTATTTTGAAGGTAGTGTCGAGTATTACACAGTCGCCATAAATGTTGTAATCTTCATGCATCATAGAATCCCTCCAAAACACAGCTTTCAACCTGTTTTCATCTTCCGTTTTCAAAGCTCTGTAGAAAAAACCTTCTTGGTTCTTATTCTTTTCCTCTAGAGTTGCTATTAATGTTTTTGCATCGCCCTTTTCAATCTCTTTCATTCTGAGTCTTCCAACAAAATTGATTTGGTCCCTGAGTTCATGACCCACTGCCTCATCTCCTCCCGCTAAATATGTGAGATAGTTGTATCCATCAGCTGGTTTCATTCCAGCATCTTCCATCCCCATTATGACCTGAAACAAACACAGCCTCACACAGTTTTAAAAAATAGCAATCTGTGCTAAACATTTTTACGTTGAAATTATCCTATTTTTACCTTGGCTATTGCTGGAGTGATTTTGCGCTCGCTTCTTGCAAACTGCATCCATTTGGGCCTAAGCAAAGCATGATTATGCGTCAGGATATGATGTTTGACATGGAAAATTCCATCAACCAGCTTTACATGAAGTGAAGCCTTGCACTCCTTGTGCTTTCTTTTTCTTTTCTTTGATGTTGAAATTTCAGGTTCATCTAACAGTAGGACTGGGGTAGGCGGTGTTTGGGTGGTTTCTTTTTTAGGCTTTCCTGCACAAGAGCAACTAAAATATTGTTCGCAGTGAACGCCTTGATGATTTCTCCTACTTGTTGATTTTCTATAGCAAAAACCAATTGCTTTAGCATGCAGCTTGTAAAGTGCTTCTAGCTCTTCAAGGGTTCTAGCACTGAGTCCATCAAAACTCTGCCTAAGATCAACGTCCTCCAAATCAGGCAGATCAGTATTGTTACCTAGTTTTCATGCTAAACAGTTCAGATTCCATCCTAAATAGGGCACTTTTCACAAGCATGCATTTTAAAAAGTATTATTTCATGGTGCTTACAATTTCAAATTCCCAGTTTTCATGCTAAACACATCAGATCACAACCTGGACATTCCACTTTCCACAGACATGCATTTCAACAGATATCCATGATGCTTACACATTCAAATCCAGTTTTCATGCTAAACAGTTCAGATTCCATCCTAAACAGCCCACTTTTCACAAGCATGCATTCCAAAAAGTTTTATTCATGGTGCTTACAATTTCAAACCCAGTTTTCATGCTAAATACATCAGATTTCATACTAAACAGTCCACTTTCCACAGACAAGCATTTCAACAGATATACATAGTGCTCACACATTCAAATCCAGTTTTTCATGCTAAACACATCAGATCCCAACCTAAACACGACACTTTTCACAGATAAAACAAACTGAAAACTAAAGCAAACATCCAGTATCAAACAGAAGTCCAGTATTTACCTATTGCTAATGAAGATCGATCTTCCTTGTCATCTACACATGATCCTAGATCGGTAACAACAGAATCTACACCTTCTTCGCCACTTATTGAAAGCAGTGGTTTATAAATAAAAAAACATCAATTAGCAAGGATTCGATGCATCGAACTGTTGATTTATACATCAAAATTGATCGGAAATTCAAATTGGAACTCACCTTGCTTTGGATCTCCATGCCCGTAGCTTAAACCAGTGAAATCCAGTGTTTTTGCTCCAAATATATTCCTCGCGTTTGCTGTTCTGATCTGTGTTTCTGATCTGCGTGTGCGGGGTTTTTGATTTATGAGGAAACTAAGCTGCTTTTTGGTTAATTGGCGAGTTTGTGGCCGAGTTTGTGGCCGAAAATGGAGGAAAGTGATTTGTTTGTTATGACCCGATTCATATCCACTTTTTGACCCGCGAATTTTTGTATATATTTACTATATTTGCAGCGTGGTCCCTGGTCTATATATTGCTATGATATAGACGGTCACTCAGGAGACCGATTCCTAATCAATAGCTAAAATTCAATCAATGTAAAATTTGATTTACAAATTTATCAACATTAATGCAAAGTTTTAAAAAAATCAACTTTCCTAAGTGTTAGAAAATTATCACTATGTATTTTAAATTCAAATGATATATTTTTTGTATTAAAATATTGATCATTTTAAAATAAACATATAGTTTTATAGATTTTAATGCAAAAATTGAACAAATCTCATATAAAAATTTTAAAAATTTTTGTAACAAAAAAAATGCAGTTCAATATTAAAAGGTACAACGTGTAAGCTAAATCATATTAGGAAATTCTATTTAAAGGTTAGGAAAGTTTGGAATTCAGCAGATTTTCTCTTTTATTAAAATCTATAGATATCTCTTTTGAACAGATACTAGTCGAGTTTGCTTGTCTGCCAGGCTTAATTTTTCAACGGGTACTTGTTTTGGTTAAACTTCACTGGCTTTCGAACTGAGTCATATGAGAATAGGAGAAATCCAAGTCTAAGGTAGTTTGAATACTATCCTTTTGGCGTCCTCAAACTCAGTTTTGTAGACTGCTCGGGTTGATGAATAACACTGATCAATAGTCCGGTTCAGTTAGATAGAATAAAATCATACATTCACAAAGAAACCATTCTGCTTTTACTCTTTTTGCTCCTTCGGTGTTGAAAAAGTAAGTGTGACTTTTGTCAAAAAAGTTTCATTTTATTCTAAAGGATATTTGTCATATATTACACACACATATAAGGGGACAAATAAAGCCTTAAGGAAAGTGTCTATTGCACGACTTGAAGGTCGCTTTATTTTACTAGATTTCCTACAATTTCCTTCTAGTTACTTGTCAAAACCAGAATAATCCCCAACAATCTTAAGGCTTTATCTTGTCACTATGGCAAGTAAAGTGAAGGATCCAGCAACAAACATTGTCAAACTTGATAGGTTTGATGGTGGCAATTTCATTCGTTGGAAGAAAAGGGTTTATTTCCTTTAGGCGGATTTGAAGGTGTCTTATGTTCTCACAACTCCCAAACCGGTGGATAATTCAGAAGATGAATAAGTTTTGGAGCAACTCCGTCAAAAGAAAATGTGGGAGAATGATGATCAAATTTGTCGAGGGCACATTCTCAATGCAATGGGAGACAACCTCTTTGATGTGTACCACACGATGGTTACGGCAAAGGAACTATGGGAAACATTGGAAGCAAGATACATGTCGGAAGACTCTACAAGTAAGAAATTTCTTGTCTCAACTTTCTTTAATTTCAAGATGGTAGACAACAAACCAGTCATGGAGCAATTTGCTGAAATTGAAAGAATGTTGAACCACTTCACACAACACAATCTTACTATGGATGAACCTATTATTGTTGGGGCATTGATTGATAAGCTACCCCCATCTTGGAAAGATTTCAAGAAAGATCTCAGACATAAAAAGGAAGAGATTTCTCTTGAGAGTTTGGCTAATTCTCTTCGTAGAGAGGAAGAATTGAGAATGCAGGAAACCCCTTAAATAAAAGAGGATGACAAAGGGAATGATTCATTCACAAAAATTAACGTGATTTAAGAAGGCCAAAGTAGTAAGTCGAACAAAAGGGCTTATGGAGGAGATCATGGAAATTATCCAAATAAGAAGAAGAAAGGAATGTGCTTTTATTGCAAGAAAGAAGGACACTACATAAATGAATGTAGATTTCTCAAGAAGAAAGGTCCTAACTCTTCAAGTGGAGGCAATGATGACAAGTCTCTTGTAGCCATGGTTTCTGAAATTAAAATTGTTGATGAAGACTTTGGTTGGTGGATTGATTCGGGAGCCACTAGTCACATATGCAAGGACAAGAGTTCCTTCAAGAACTTGCAAGTGGTGGATGATCCAAGTGCCGTTGTATACATGGGAAATTCAGCAATCGCCCCCATTAAAGGCAAAGGAGAAGTTGATCTTAAGTTCACACCGGGGAAAGTGATTACAATCACTAATGTGTTGTTTGTTCCCGAATTTAGGAAAAATTTAGTTTCTGCAGGACTTCTTAATAATTTTGGCTTCACACAAATTACCGAAACTGATAGAATTGTAATCTCCAAGGGTGGGATGTATGTAGGAAAGGGATACCTTTGTGGTATTATGTTCAAACTCAATGTAATTCCCATCAATAACATATAAAAAGTTGTTGCTTATTTGATTGAGTATATTACTATTTCATGACTATATGTTCATATTATGGAAACCTTGAGAATGAGATGAAGAAAAAGAAAATAAGATAAGTTTTGTTTAAACAAAAAAATTGATGCTGCCTGCCTGGTCAGTCCGGATAGGCCCCTGATCCCCGATCCCGTACCTGGTCCTGCAAGACAGAACCCCGGGAGGTACCCGAGGGTAGACCCTCCGGCGTGATGATGAAAGACGGATCTCGGGAGAGAAAAGGGGTAATCACTTGAATCGTGAGAAGATACTTACTTGGAATAGTGCTGCGGAGCACTATTTATACAATAACCCATGCCTCCCGAGTGGTCCATGTTCCGAGTGTCCTTTAGTATGTGTCGCTGTCCGAGTTGTACGAACCCGGATACTGCCAAACTAGCTTTATCCTGTGACGGGCCAAGCCCATACTATCAAGAGGTATTTGGGCCTGGGCCCGGTATCACCACTAGCCCCCAGAAGCCGATTCTTCTGTCCGAGGGTATGAACTCCTCTGATCCGAGGGCGGGACGATTGGCTTTTTGTATTCACCCCGGCCCGACAAAAATGTGTTGGGCGCGCCCTTTTCAAGAAAGATTAATGGTCGTCATCATTGCTTTCTCGCGTCCCAAGCCCATTCAATTGTCGCTCTTTCGCTTTCCTCTTCTTGCTTTCTATAAATAGGCCTTTTTCCCCAATCATTTTCGCAAATCGCTTTCAACTTTCCAAGTCCTTGCTGCCATTTTTTCCTCTCCAAATCTGCATATTCTCTCTCCTCTTCAATCACTATGGCCTCCAACAATGCTCAGTCCTCCAATGTCGATCAGTCCGATGCTGTCGTGACTTACTCTCTTCAGAGTACTGCTCCTCCCCCTTCGGCTTCCGTTGGCTCATCGGCGTCCTACAAGCCGATTCATCTTTGCAGCAACGTCTCTCCTTCCGCTCCGATCTTCAAACGCTCCAAGAACCGGGAGCAGAGACAGATAGACAACGCCCGGAAGCACGAAATGAAGGCTGATGTCTGGACCACCAAGTGCCTTAGCGGTATGGGGGTTCCGATTCCCTTGGTCGCCCAGGTGGCCGCTGTCTCGGCCGAGCAATCCGTGAAGTCGGTCCGCTGCATCCCTCGGATCCACTTCATGTGGGGTCTGAGCCTTCCCTTTCCTCCGTTGTACGCCCGGTTCCTGGAGATCTACAACATCTCTCCTGCCCAGATGCACCCTAATGTCATCGCCGTGATGATGGGCTTTCTCGTAAGGAGTCTTCGGTGTGGGATTGATCCATCCTTTAACCTGTGGAAGTCCTTTTACATGCTCATCAAGTGCCCCGGCAAGGAAATGATATTCACCGTCCAGGCACGTCCCGGGGTCCAAGATTTTATCCTCGGCAAGAAAGATTCGGCCAAGAACTGGCAGGAGAAAGGCTATGTGACTGTCAATCCGAAGCTGTACGAGGTCCCTGCCTGGAACTCTGAAGTCGTTGTGGATGTTCGGGAGGCGTTCCTTCCGGAGACTCAACGCGCCAACCATGCTACTTTGTCCTCCGGGACTTTGAATCTGGACCAGTACTGGCTGGCCGGTAATTCCATCTACCTATTTCCCCGGGCGATATACCCGGAGAGCGCCTTCCAGGATAGCCGGTGGGTAGTTACCTGGCCTGTTCTAGGTATGCTTCCTTCCCTCTTTTACTTCGGTGTCCTTGTCCTCCTTTTTCAATGGCTTTACTTAACTGTCTTTTGTTCGCAGCCCCTGATGAGCCCTAAATATACTCTTCTTTTGATAACATTTGAGATCTAATTTGGGTAGCATTTGGTGCAAAGTAAGAAGCTTTAAAGCTAAACTTGTGAAAGTTACATTTTGAAGAACAAGTGATGCACTAATATTTTGAAGCTTGATTTTGGAAATGTTTGCAAAGGAATTAGAGCACATGGATCATACCATTGGATTTCTCTCATCAAGAGCTTCGAAATGGACTACTAGAAGATGCAAATCGGATCCACGGTTAAAGTGCGCGACCCTTCACAAAAGTGCGCGGAGTGCTGCGCGGCCCGTGCACTGCATTCTATAAATACCCCTTATCTCCCCCAAGAGAGAAAAACGGCCACAACCATGTAGAGCTCCATTTTTCTTCATCTTTCTTTTCCTTTTCTTCCATTCCTTTCCCTTAGATTAGTAGTTTGATTCCATGTATTGTAGTATAGCTTAGTTTGATCCTTGGGAGCATTTGAATTCATTTCCCTTGAAACTTTGAGGGCCTTGTATGCTTAAACTTGAGATTTGGATTATTATTTGATGAACTTGAATTCTTGTGCATGGATGTTGTTCAATCTTGCTTAATTTGTTATGGGCTTTGTGTTTTATATCAATTGCATGCTCCATAGTCATTAATTAGGTTAGCTTGGTTAGAGTAATTTAGTGTGATGATGATGGTGACTTAGTATAATGGTAGTGTAATCTCTAGTTGTTAGATTAATGACTATGGAAGGGGTTGAGTGATGACAATTTCTTCCCCTTGTTGTGTGATTGTAGTTAAGGAATGCCATGATAAATGTGAGTTGTTAGAAGTGGAAATCTTATGAACTTGCATGATTAATCAATTATGTGTTTGGGTAAGGATTGAATGTTATCATTGGTCCCCCTAATATGTGATTGTATACTTGAGTTGAAGATTCCTTTTTAACGTATGATTGTTATCAACGAATAGCTAGAATTGTGGGTAGAACGTTATCGTTCACTCCAATATCATTAAGTAGCAAAGTAGGAGTCGAGACATATATGCTATCATCGTCTTGGTTCTTGCTAGTTATCAAATGTCTTATTTGTATGCTCTCGCTATTGCGGGTGTGTGAGTAAGTTTGTCTCTCTCTAATCCTAATACCATTGTTGAGTTATCTATGATGTTATCATCTAGGTGAATCAACAATGAGAGCTTTTGAGTGGTGTTATCATCCTTTCTAGCTACATTCGAGAGAATGATGTTTTCATCCTTGACAAATGGTCTAAACTTCCTTGTAATTGCATTTGCTCGGTGATAAGTCGATAGTTGGAAATTGAAGTCATTTGCCTCCCAAGGCCTCATAATCCTAGTATCATCCCCTTAGCGTAGCTAATGATAGTTTAATTTGCTTTCATAGTGTAATCCAAACCAATCTCAAAACCCCCCTTGTTTACATTGCTTTCTATATAATATATAAGTATGTTTATTTTCTACTTTAAAACACTCTTACAAGTCCCTTCTCCTTGTGGTTCGACCCCTACTTCCCACTATCTACTTTCTAGTAGTTAGAAGTTGTAGGTGATTTATAAATAGTATTTTGATCTCGCGGAGTCCCATTTAACGACGTGGGAAATCGCTTGTCAGCCCCCACTATGGAAGACAACCCCAACGTGCCGATCCCCAAAAAGAAAAGTCGGAAGGTGACCCCAGCAGGAACTGAGCCGATCCTGAGCCGGCTCAGTTGGAGAGGAAGAAAAAGGGTGGCCCGCATAAGCAAGCGCAGCCGGATCAAGCCAACCCGCAGCTGAAGGGTCGGCAAGCCGAGGATAAGAACAAGACTAAGGAAGGCGATCAGGATCACCATGTTGGTCCTGACTCGAAGCAGGGGCGCCAACAAGATAAGAACAAGACTAAGGGGGGTGATCAGGATCACCATGTTGGTCCTGACTCTCGGCAGGAGCGCCAACAAGATAAGAACAAGACTAAGGGGGGTGATCAGGATCACCATGTTGGTCCTGACTCTCGGCAGGGGCGCCAACAAGATAAGAACAAGACGAACGAGACCGTTCAGGCTCCTCCCCTTGGCTCGGGACCCCTCACCCTTAGTCCCATTGAAATCATTGATATCACACCCGATCCTGAGGTTAGCCGAGGGCGTCCGGAGGTGTCATTGGCCGAAGCGACAGCTCAGCAGGAGTCCGTTCGAGATCCTGCCGAGATTAATGCTGCTGTTGTTCCAGCCGGAACCCTAGGTACTCCTGTGCTTACCCCGGGGCCACCTCTTGGCCGAGGGATGCCCCTATGGCCCCCGGCTAGAGATGGCAGGTCGCCTATGTCTAGGTACACCACCATCCCCGCCCCTGAGATTCCTCCTCCCCCCCCTTCGTTCCCGGCAAGCGGAAAGGGGAGAGCTCCGATCATGGCGGGAAGAAGCATCGGACGAGTGGATCTCCAACCCCATCATCCTCTGTCAATACTCCACAAATTTCATCTGCCAACCCTAAGGTATCTTTCCTTTACTGTCCTTCTGTCTCTCTTATTATTATTATTATTATTTTATTTTATTTTAAACTCATCTACCCTGCAGGTTCAACTTCTCAGTTCTGAGTTTGCTAACTCCCCTGCTTTTCAAGCCGCCCTTGCTTCCTTCCTCGCGCATCATCTCGAAGGAAAAGAAGAAGAACTGAGGGCCGAGAAGGAGAACGAGCTCCGGGCCGAAAGAGAGGTCTCGGCTCAACTCGAGTCAGGGTGAGTGCCCTGGAGAGAGAACTGGAAGCTGCTCGGGCGGCGAACTATAAGGATCAACTGGAGTTCGCCGAAGCCGTTGTTGACAAGGTCCTGGCCAGCCAGACTCTGTCACTCCGTCTTACCGAGCTGAACATGGCCGCCAATGCCCACCAGTGCCATAATACTTATATGCAAGTTCGGGGCTGGTTCCCCCCTTCAATCCGAGCGTCATTCAAACGGCAATGGTACAACCCGAACGCCGAGGACCAACAACTGCACCTGGTGAATACCCTCCAGAAAGGTGGCATGAAGGGCCTCTCCCCCAAGCTATGGGATGCGTTGCGGGAGAAGCAAATGTCGACTGAGGACGTCCGAAGCTGGTCGACTGATTTGGTTCGGCTTCCTGGCCCTCTTCCCCCTGCTCGAGTCTCCGGAGCCAATCTGCCCGAAGATGAGAACTTTCCCCAATACTGCACCGTATATGGGCATTACAGGGGATTGTTCGATCCAAAAGATCTCGAGGCGGAGACCTCCTCATCCCCGGAGGCCGGCCAGGCGAACCCGGGGACCGCCGAGACCCCTCTTTCCCCTCCTCTACTCTTCTCCGATGATGGTTCGGACAATGAGAGTAGCGATGACGGGGACAACCAAGGAGGAGCAGCTCCGAATGTTAGTTAGATTTTTTCCCTTTTTTCTTCATTTTTGTAATTTCCTTCCCGGATCTCCAACCCCGGGCCCTCATTTTGATTAATAAACATACTTGCAATTTCTATCGACACCGTTGCTTCAATTTATTGCTTTTTCTTGTCCTGACTCGATCCTGTTGCCATCAGGGTTCTTCTAGAGTCCTTAGCACCCCAGTTCTCCCCCCGGTTCCAGTTAGGGCCGGCTGTCCGAGTTTGATCGATCTACTATCTGAGGGAGGACTCGGCCCCCTGATCTCAGAGTTCCCCGATGCCGATTGTCTGCTCATCTGCCTGCTCCAGATCCAAGAGGACTTTGGTTCCCTGCCGAAGTGCTACAGACTCGCATTTGAGAGCATCGACAAAGTCCTCGAATTCGACCTCGTTCTATCAGAGCAGGAGGCCCAGCATCACAATTTCCAACTTCGGATCCAGAAGGAATTGGATGAGGTATGGCACGACCTTCGGCTGTACTACAGCAAGTGTATGAGAATGCAAAGTACAACCGATCTTCGGAAACACGCGACCAAACTTGAAGTGGAAAACGAGAAGCTCGCGACCAGGAACCGGACTCTCCAGCAGCAGCTTGTATTAGTTCACCTATCCTATCATCTGCTCGGACTGCGTCAGGGGGCGGTTAGCATTCCCCTGCTGACCGACGTTCCCCGGGCAGTTGACGATCTGATTGCCTGGATGGAGAGCTCCGATCGGACCTCTGGCGTCTGGGCAGCGGCCTATCAAGCCGCACTTGATTGGAGGAAAAACATTCTGAACCGGATCGTAGTCCCTCCCTCTGTTTCTCAGATACCTCCTCTTGAAGATATTGACTTGGCTTATGAGCGTTACGAGCATACTCCTGAGCTCCTAGATCTTGAGGCATC
The DNA here is from genome assembly GCA_948330725.1 of Sherardia arvensis. Lineage (NCBI taxonomy): Eukaryota > Viridiplantae > Streptophyta > Magnoliopsida > Gentianales > Rubiaceae > Sherardia > Sherardia arvensis. The sequence continues at coordinate 33,475,201 of OX415239.1, forward strand.
CGAACGACGCTTAGCCAGGCTCCGAACCATTGCTGCCCGGTTCCGCGCTCAGTTTCCTCCTTCGGAGAATACTCCAGCTCCTGATCAACCTTCCGGCCCCTCTTCTGCCTCAGGCTCTCATTCGGCTCGAAATGATAAAGGGAAACAAAAAGCTACTCTGACTGGGAGTAACTCATCGAAGCCGCGAGCGGGGCAGCCTCCAGTTCAAATAGGAGGCCGAGGTGGTCATGCCGGAGCTCCCCTCCCTACCTCCAGATCAGCCGCCGAGCCGGGTGATAGAGGCGAGAATCCAGATCTTCCCCGGGATCAAGACGAGGAACAACGCATGCTGGAACAAGTTGTCCAACGGAACCGACGCGAGACCCGGGGAGGTCCTCCCGGCGAAGCCTCTTCGTCGGGGGCCCGCAGATAGGGTCGTAGATAGGATCGGGCTTCGTGTCCTGTTGTAACCTTTCTTTTTATTTCAAAAATGTATAATAATTTTCAGTTTATGACATCTCTTTCAGTTTTAAAATTCTAATGCGCGCATTCATTCTTTAACATTGGTCAAAAAGGGATATACCCTTGTTACAAAAAGTATCTCCCCCCAGGACACTTTCTTCCTACCCTTCAGTCATCCGACCTCTAGGTTCCTATCCCGGGCTCCTACCGCCGGGGATCTACCCTACCTAGGCATCTAGTGCCAGAGGCTATTCTATCTAGGCATCGAGTGCCAGAGGCTATTCTATCTAGGCAACAAGTGCCAGAGACTATCCATAGAACCGCCTGAGATTTGCTATGTTCCACCTTCGGGGGACTCCCTTCCCCGCTAGATCTTCCAGCACATAACTCCCGCCCGGGTGGGCTTCTATCACCCGGTACGGTCCTTCCCAGTTGGGTGCCAGCTTGCCTTCCGGCTCCTGGTGACTCTTGTCGTTTCTTCTCATAACTCTGTCTCCTATCTTGAACTGCTCCTTCCTTACTCTCCTGTCGTGATACTTCTTAATTTTCTCCTTCACCTTAGCCTCGTGTAAGGCCGCCCTCTCTCTTCTTTCCTCCAGCAGGTCCAGATTTGTTCTGATTTCTTCTTCATTCTTCTCTTTGGGGACCGGCTCGGCTGTCCGAAGACTTGGGATGCCAATCTCGGCCGGGATTACTGCCTCGGATCCATACGTCAGACTGTAGGGGGATTCTCCGGTTGCCGAACTTTCTGTAGTCCGATGAGCCCACAAAACACTCAGGAGCTCGTGCACCCAGTTACCCTTTGGTCCCTGTAGCCGGGCCTTAATCCCACTTACGATTGTCCGGTTCGTCACCTCCACCTGGCCGTTAGCTTGCGGATGATAAACTGACGTCAGCTTCTGACTTATCCCATATTTCACACACCAAGACTTGAAAGGATCGTTTTCAAACTGCGCTCCATTATCGGTTACTATAGCCCTCGGAACTCCGAACCTGCATACTATGTTCCTCCAACAAAACTTCACGCAAGTAGCCCCTCGGATATTGGTTAAAGGTTCTACCTCAACCCACTTAGTGAAGTAATCTATGGCCACAATCAGGTACTTCAAGCTGCCGGGGGCAGTGGGAAAAGGTCCGACCAGATCCAGTCCCCATCTGCTGAAAGGCCAGGCACCTGTTATCCCCATCATCTCTTCCCTGGGTATGTGCACTAGTGGTGCGAACTTCTGGCACTGAAGGCACGACCGAACCCTATCCTGCGAGTCCTCAAACATGGTAGGCCAATAGTACCCCATCCGTAAAATCTTCCGGGCCACGGTTCTGGCTCCTTGATGACTACCGTTCGGGCCTTCATGAACTTCCCGGACCAGGTACTTGCCCTCCTGCTGTTCCACGCATTTCAATAATGGCTGGAGATAGCCTCTTTTGTACAGTGCCCCTTCCTGGAGTGTATACTTCGGCGCCTTGACCCGGATTTTTCTAGCCACCACTCGGTCGGCCGGGACCTCCCCTGTCAAAAGGTACGTTCGGATTGGGGCCATCCAAGAGTCTTCTGGCACCACCTCCACTACCAGGATCTCCTCACCCTGTTCGTAACTTCTCCTCTCCAGCGTCTCCCTTCTGAGAGGCGCCTTCTGCCCTGGCTTCAATTTCGAAGATGCCAACTTGCTCAACGCGTCGGCCTTTTCATTTTGTTCTCTTGGCACCTGCTCCAGGCTGAAACTATCAAACTGCCGGATCATGGGCTGGACCAGCTCCAAGTACCTTTGTAAACTTCTCTCCTTTGCTTCGTATTCCCCATTCACCTGCTGAACTACAATCTGAGAGTCGCTGAATGCCCGGATCTTCCCTATCTTCAATTCCCGAGCCAGTTTTAGTCCTGCTACCAGCGCCTCATATTCTGCCTCATTATTCGTGGTTTTAAAGTCGAAATGTAACGCATAGTGGTACTCCTCTCCTTCCGGGGATGTCAACAATACCCCGGCTCCACTGCCTCCTGCATGCGCTGACCCGTCGACATGCAATGTCCACCCCGGGCTTGCTTCAGGTTCTTCCTCGGCGACCGTGTCTGACCCGACCATCTCTGTCAGGAAATCCGCCATTGCCTGGCCCTTAATGGCTTTCCTCGGCTGATATGTTATCTCGTGTTCCCCCAACTCTATGGCCCACTTCATCAGACGTCCCGACGCCTCTGGCTTGAGCATCACCTGTTTCAGGGGATGGTTGGTCAGGACCGCAATAGGGTGAGCCTGGAAATACGGGCGCAACCGTTTTGAGGCGTAAACCAGCGCCAATACCAACTGTTCCAGGCTTGTGTACCGAGTCTCCGGACCCTGTAATGCCCTGCTAACAAAGTATACCGGACACTGCCTCCCGTCTTCCTCTCGGACACGAACCGCACTGACAGCCGATGCGGATGCGGACAGGTATAAGAGCAAATCCTCCCCCTCCTTTGGCTTCGAGAGGGTCGGGAGCCGGCTCAAATGTTCCTTCAGATCCCCGAATGCCTTCTCACACTCCTCCGTCCACTCGAACTTCTTTGTCTTCCTCAATATGTTGAAGAAGGGAAGTTGTCTCTCGGCTCCTTTTGACAGAAATCGGCTCAAGGCTGCCAGGGAACCCATCAATTTTTGCACTTCCTTTACGTTTTTTGGCGACTGCATCCGGCTTATCGCTTCCACCTTCTCCGGATTGACGTCAATCCCCCGGCTAGACACCATATATCCGAGGAACTTCCCAGCCGCTACTCCTACCACACTCTTCTCGGGGTTTAGCTTCAGGTTGACCTTCCTTAGAATGCCGAACATCTCTTCCAAGTTTTCTAAGAAACCTGGGTAGCTCCGGCTCTTCACCACCATGTCGTCAACGTATAGCTCCATGCTTCGGCCCAGCTGATTTCGAAATATCGAGTCTGCCATCCGCTGGTACGTCGCCCCTGCATTCTTCAAGCCGAACGGCATCCGCCTGTAGCAATAAGTTCCGAAATCTGTGATAAAAGCTGTTTTCGGCTTGTCCTCTCCCGACATTTGAATCTGGTGATAGCCCCGGTATGCATTGAAGAAAGCCAGAGCCTCGTACCCGGTGATGGCTTCCACCAACCGGTCGACCGGGGGAAGAGGGTAACTGTCTTTTGGGCAACATTTGTTAAGATCAGTAAAGTCGATACACATTCTCCAGGACCCATTGTGCTTCTTTACTAGCACCGGGTTAGCCAACCATTCCGGGTTTATAATTTCTTCCACTACCCCGGCTTCCAGCAACTTCAACACCTCCTGTCTCACCACCTCGGCCCTATCCCCTGCCAAGGCTCTTTTCTTCTGTCGGATCGGTTTTAACTCGGGGTATACATTCAGCTTGTGGAGAGCTAACTCCGGAGGTACGCCTGTGAAGTCCTTCTCTTCCCATGCGAACACATCTTCATATTTTGCAAGCAAGGATCTTAACTCTTCCTTCACATCAGTCGGCATTTTTCTCCCGACCTTGATCGTGCCTCGGCTCCCCACCTGCATATAATCTACATCCCCCGGACCTACTTCTCCGTGCACTGCTCCAACCGGGGCCTTCCTAGCCTCCTGAAGGGCTGTGAGCATGCAGCTTCTGGCCGTGGACTGGCTTCCTCGAACCGTCGCCACCCCCTGACTGGTTGGGAACTTCATGGTCAAATGGTACGTCGAGCAAATAGCCCTGGCTTGAGCCATCCACGGCCGTCCGATGATGATGTTGTATGGGGACTGAGCGTCTATAACTGCGAAGTTGCATCGGACCGATGTCTTCTTGCTCCTGTCCAGGTCGTCGACCACTGTTACAGTTAAGGACACCACCCCCAAGGGATGCTCTGTACGGCCGGTAAACCCTGACAAGGGAGAAGTGCTCGGGCGAAGGTTGTGGCGGCCTATTCCCAGCTGGTCAAAGCAAGAAGCAAACATGATTTCCACACTGCTTCCGTCATCAATCAACATTCGCTTGACCGTGAATCCTTCTATCTCCGCCGTGATCACCATCGGATCCGTATGGGGCGTTAGACTGGGCACCGGATCCTCATCCGAAAAGGTGATGGCCTCGGTGGGGCGCAGTCTCATCTCCCTGTCCTCACCAGCCGGCACATACCGGCTCCGGGCCTTAGCTGCTGCATGGGACTGGGGTCCACCCCCTACCTCTCCATGTATGACATTTATCATCCGGGGAGGGACCCGATTAACCGGTTCCGGGGCCATAACCAGAGCTGCCGCACCCGGCTGTGCAGCCGGAGCCGGAGCCCCTCGCTGGTTATCATTCCGCGGCCTATTCCTCCAATTCCTCTTCCTCCCCGCTCCAGCCTGCTGCCCAGCCGCCGGACGCTGGTTCTCCTGGCTCACACAGTCTCTTAACTGCCCTCTCTCGATCAACTTCTCAATCTCCACCCTTAAGCTTCGGCAACCATCTGTTGTGTGTCTATTGGACTTGTGGAAAGCACAATATTTAGCTGCATTCGCTGGAGTCGGATTTCCCGGTATGGGGGCCGGGTCTTGAAACAGGTTTCGATGAATTGTCAGGATCTCCGACCGGGTTTTCGTCAGGGGAGTGAATGTTTCAGCTCGAGGGGGGTCTATCCTCGGCCTCACCGAAGCCGGGCCCTCTTCCCTCCTGACAGGGTCAGCAACCCGAGCCTTGTCACCTTTTCCCATCCCCTTGTCCTGGAAGTACCCTTCCTCCTTCCTCTTCTTGCTCCCTTCGAGAAGCGAACAATACATCTCCACCTCAAGATCCAGCTGATGAAAGGTGGTCGGGATATTCTCCATGAGCTTTGCCCATAGCACCTCGTCTCTCAACCCTGTAATGAACCCTGCTATCAGGGCCTTCACTTGGGCGTCTCTGTCGATCACCTTCATAGAATCATCCATGTACCTCCTGTGGAAACCCCGAACTTCCTCCTTTGCCGATTGCCGACTATAAGCCACCTCGGCCAAAGGGAGGTACTTCTTCCTTTTGGTCTCATATCTGTGCATCAGAGCCCTCGAAAAATCATAGTAGTTCCTAAAACTTTCCGAGGGTTGCGCCTCGAACCATGACAAACAGCTTCCCCTCAGATACGAGCTCACCAGTTTGCACATAAGCTCCTCCCGAATGTCGCGTGTTCCCATGACGTTATGATACGTCCTGACAAATTCCTCTGGATCAGTCTCCCCATTGTAGGTCGGCACCCCCTCTGGGACTCTCATTCCCATCGGCCAAGGGAAAGTGCTGATGTAACCTATCCAGGGGGAGGTAGGCCTTCCTCCATTCCTTCCTATCAACCGATCCAACCTCTCTTCTACCGAGTTTAGAGCCGCCGGGGCCCGATCTACAACCACCGGGTATGTGCCATAAGTTCCTGCGACCGAGGCCGGCTGCCATGGCGTATCCGGCCATCGGTGCTTGGCTCTGCATCCATAACGGTCCTTGCATCCCGGGGGCCCAGCCCCCCGAGGCTCCCGGGGGTTGGGCGTAATACCCTCCCGGTGCCGGGGGGTACCCCTGATATCCGTGTTGAATCATCCCGTGTCCTGGAGCTCCATATCCGAGATAGCCCCCACCTTGGCCGTATCCTGGCACCATTCCGGCTGGTTGCCCTACACTCCCAGCCTGCCTTTCCAAGTCTATCACAACCGGAGGCCGAAGACTCTCCTGCCCGTGGACGACAGGGGGTCCTCGGCTGACCACCTCCGCAGCCAATGGAGGTAAACCCGCAGGAGGTCCCGTCGGGGTCGGGTTAGATCCTGATCCAGGCTGAACCGGGGGTACCCGGACCTCAGTTACCGGAGGGTTCGACCGTTCTTCAGTCGGTTGCGTCCCCGATCCCGATCCTTGCTTCGCCGCCAGCCAGCGATGGTACTCCTCCTCCTGGGTGGCCGCGAACTCCCTTCTGTCGCGATCGTCCTGCGTCATTTCCGGTTCCCTTTCTCCTTCCGGCTCCGACTCCCCTCCAGAGACATCCGGATCCGAATGCGCTGGAGCCTTCCCCTTGCGCGCTCGATCCCTCATTTGGCGCAGAGTAAGGTCCTCCTCTACTGCTTCCGGTCTTCTTCCTCCTCTACCTCTTCGCGGCGGCCGACCTCGAGGCGGCATCTCAATGCTTTTTGTGAACACAGATCGTGTCCCACCGGGCGTGCCAACTTGATGCTGCCTGCCTGGTCGGTCCTGATAGGCCCCTGATCCCCGATCCCGTACCTGGTCCTGCAAGACAGAACCCCGGGAGGTACCCGAGGGTAGATCCTCCGGCGTGATGATGAAAGACGGATCTCAGGAGAGAAAAGGGGTAATCACTTGAATCGTGAGAAGATACTTACTTGGAATAGTGCTGCGGAGCACTATTTATACAATAACCCATGCCTCCCGAGTGGTCCATGTTCCAAGTGTCCTTTAGTATGTGTCGCTGTCCGAGTTGTACGAACCCGGATACTACCAAACTAGTTTTATCCTGTGACGGGCCAAGCCCATACTATCAAGAGGTATTTGGGCCTGGGCCCGGTATCACCAAAAATGAAAATAAAAATCTGGACATTTGGTTTTGTGAAATCAAAAGATTCTTGCTAAGGTGGTCTTTTAAGTTTTATAAAAGTGCTAAATAAATATGAACTATTTGAATGATTATTTGTTGATTTCATGCACAATGTAAAATGGTTCAATAATTAGTAACCATTCATAAATGAAGATAATATATAAATATATATATATATATATATGTATATATATTTATTTATATGTGGGTGTGATAGTAGCATGAATGACGATTTTTATATTAAATAATTATCGAGAGAATAAATAGAAATGAATGATTTTGGTTGATTTAAATGAAAATGAAAATGCATGCAGTGGTGATCAAATTATTAAAACCACTAATCTAAAGTTGGTTCGGATTGAATGCATGCATAGATTAATATTTATGTTTTCTTATCGTGATGTTAATTGCATTGGTTTAAATGAAACATGGAATTATTCATATATATTCATTGAATACATACATATACATGTAGACACACACATGCAATTAAAGTGAATGAATGATGATCCACTGATTATGAAGTGAGTGAATAAATATGAAATTTGTAACTTGCATATATGACTTTTATTTAATGCATGTATACTTTGTTGTACAAATTATTGTATCCTTTTTTGCGTGCATGAACTGAGATTGATCAGTATATAAATATGATTATTCTTGAATAGCTATGGTATGAAAGACTTAGAATAAGCCATACAATATTTATTATATTTTGTAGAAAGGATTATACTGAATTATATGTAGGTGATGGATGTGCACTTAAAAATATGAATTTATCATGATAATTTATAAAATCAAATTACATTCTATGGTATGAGTTGATGCACTGAAAAAAGAAAATATACTTTTAAATATGATTGTGAAATTCTTGTGAATTGTATTATATGATTTTGAGAAATCTGAAAATTCCGCTAAGAGTAAATTTTGATTAAAAATCCAAGAAATTTTGATTTTGAGTTCTAGAAGAATTATGTGGGAGTTGAAGACTCTAAACACGTGGAAGTGATAAAATTGTATAAATTTATCGAAAGTGAATTTTGGCGTATATTTGCAATGGAAAAGTATTTTCGGCATGTATTTGCATATTTTGAAAGTTACAATAATTTGGATTGTCATATATATACTTAAAAGTTTGATGAGGAAAATATGATCTATTATATGATCAAAGAACTAATTTAATTAGTTGGAATATGAGGAGATTGTTACTCCTTGGTTATGCGACATTGAGAGGAGTGTAAAGGTACTCCTAGAGCCATTGTTGATTTTTATAAGAAACAATTAGTCCTTAGTTGAAGGGAGTATATAAGAAATACTCTACAAAAAGGAAAATAGTTTAACTCTTGAAAAGAAATAAGAAGAGTAAAAACTCTTTTAAAGAAGTTTATAGTGAATCCATGTCCAAATAGAGACATGATGTTAAAAACATCTATTGAGATGAGATTGATATCTATTATATAGACCATACAACGGTGGAAACCTCAATTCGACGCTAGCATGATCACTATCGAATTCAAATGAGTGAAAAGTACACTATTACATGGTTGGAGCATTAATTAGTTGTATAAATTGTGCTCATTCCTGCCAGTGTTATAGAGGTTGGATTTTGTATCCTTAATAAGTTCAAGACATGTCAAATACGTTGTATTCATATGTAGTTCGCATGAAAGAAAAAATACTTCGTATGGCGGGGGCATATGGACTTAACTATATGAGTGTAGACTTAAAGTCACTCAAAATTCTGGTTTGAATTTTGGACACATTCATGAAAGGATAGTGACACATTATTAAGATGTGTTGTCCTTAGCAATTTAGATTCGCTGTCTCTAAATTGCTATGTAGCTTGTCACAAGGGTCATATATTCACAAAGAAACCATTCTGCTCTTGACTTTTGTCAATAAAGCTTCATTTTATCCTAAAAGATATTTGTCCTATATTACACACATATAAGGGGACAAATAAAGTCTTAAGGAAAGTGTCTACTGCACGACTTGAAGGTTGCTTTATTTTACTAGATTTCCTACAATTTCCTTCTACTTACTTGTCAAAACCAGAATAATCCCCAACAGAAAGTCTCTTACTGGCCCCGAGGGGGGAATCCGAACAGTTTCTCTAATGAGACTGACTGGGGAGTGACTACAGATTGAGGTTATTATGTCTGGTATTGTGGATAGCTCGTGTCCAACCAGTTTTGACCCGGATTCGTTGAGAGTGTCGCTGTCCACGACCATATCTTTTTAATTAGTTTATGTGCTTTGCTTACTTTCTAGTCATAGGAATAGTTTGCAATTCTTCCATTCTTTCTCATAGATTCAGATAGAGTAGAAGCAACCGAGTAGCTGTAATCTTACTCTCCGCCTCCACCTTGTGGAGTTATTGCATTTCTATTTTTTGTTTTGGTTATCTTGCATTTCCACGAGAAGGATCTTGCCAGAAGCTTGATCATTTTTGGGAACATACGCCCCAAATATAAATCTAATATTTCAAATGAAGAAAAAAAGTATAATTATAATAAAGTACTAGACCAAGTAGTTCTACAAGCAATCGCTTTCCATTACAAGTCATTTAATAAAATGAAAGAAGCTTTTGGCTTCATCTCCACCTTCGGTGGTTTAATTTTTTTAAAAAAATCTATAGATATATTTAAAATATAATGATACTTGCTTAGGTCTTTTTCTTAGATTTTTAGAATTTTTTCGATTCACCAGAAAATGACATGTCATCTTCTCCTGTCTTAAAATTTTCCTAAGTATAGATATATGATTATATTATATATTTAAAACAAAATAATACTTAGTTAGGTGTCTTTATTTTAAATTTTTTGAATTTCTTTTCGGTTCACCAGAAAGTGACACGTCATTTTCTCATGTCTTATAATTTTCCTAACTATAGATATATAATTATATTATATATAAAACAGAATGATACTTACTTAGGTATCTTTTTCTTAGGATTTTAGAGAAATAAATTCGATTCACCACAAAATGACACGTCATTTTCTCCTATTTTAAAACTTTTCTAATTTAATAATTGAATAAATTTAACTATTTAACAAACATTAAAAATACTATAAAAGGTGACCATGAAATAAATTTAACTGAACTAAATTGAACTGAAAAAATATAATTGTAATGAACTGAACATAATTGAACCGAACTGTAATAGTTTTAAAAAATCATTGTATATGTATGGTAGAAATATAAAGCACAAAAAATAATCTATATTTCAAAGATTTTTGCTAAACCGAACTGAAATAAATATAAATTTACTAAATTGTGAACTTAAATAAGTATAAATGTAATGAACTGAACTAAATTGAACTGAACACACACACATATATCGCAAATTATACCATGCAACGGGTGCATGTATCCCAAACCCTCTTTTGTAAATAATTAAATTTAATATAATTTAATTCTTATTAAACTTAACAACCTCAACCCCACGTCTCTTTTAACAGTCCTTCTTTTACTCTTTCAATCCTGCTAAATTTTTTACTGTATGCTAAATAAAAATTTACACGTTTCTCTCGACAATAAATCACTCGCATATATCATCATCCTTATATATTTTTTCTTTTTTTGAAAAGTTCTAATATATTCTTTAGATAAGGTATCGTTGTTATGTAATTCTAAATCATGTTTAACTCTTCATCAATTTACATGACATATTTTTTGTACTTATCTAATTTATTTATTGAACCACGTTTCTTTCTTGTAATATTTTTTCTTTATCGTTGCATCTAATATACTTATTTATATTGCCATTCAATTTCAATTTTCTTTGTTTTTCATAAGTAACTTCGCAGAATAAATTATTCATTATGCACACATAATACAATTTAAATGCACAACTAGGAAATTTTAAATGCACATGTTTTGTAAATTTGAGATACATATAAAAGATGAAATAAAATATAATATAATAAATGTCAAATACATTAGAAATGCACATAACACATAATTAAAATGCACATAACACATAACTAAAATGCACATACAATTCATAACACATGTGCATTTAGTATATTAGAGATTCGCATAGTATTTAATTCAATTTCTAAAAGCTAGAAGACGCCTAAATTTTATTAGCTTCGCCATAACCTTCCTCTCTTTACTTTTGTTCTTTTTCCATACATATAGTGATGGATCAGCAATTTTCGACGTGTTTCTTTCGCATAAAGCATATGAATGGATTGTATAGGAATAATTTAAAACGTGTTCCCCTCTTCCAATTGTGCTACCTTCTTCTTCTTCTTCATTTTCAACTTCACTTCTCCGAATTCCTTCAAGAAAACAAAAAATAAGTAAAATGTTTAAAAATACACATGTCATTCATTTATCATGCACATTCATTCTTGAGAAAGTCTTTGGAACTTCCAACTTTCCTGACTTTCCATGAAACTCTTTATACGTTTTAACTTATATAGTATACCTTTTAATTTGAACTATATATCTTGTTATTTTAAATTTTATAATTTTTACATAAAATTTCTTAAATTTTTGCATTAAAACATGTTTTACTATATGTTTACTTTAAAATGATCAATGTTTTAACACAAAATTGTATCACTTGAGTCTAAATATATAATGGTAGTTTCATAACACTTAGAAAAGTTTGACTTTCTAGAAACTTTGCTTTCATTCTTTATGAAATACACATTGCATAATGACAAAATGCACATATATTTAAACGAGAATGCACAAATATTAAAACAAACATGCACAATATTTTATTAAACAAATCATATCAACAAAATTAGCAAGAACCATTTACATATTGTAAACCTAATTTAAATACACATTATTTAAAATAATATTCAAGAAAAAACATACATATTTATTATAATCATTCATTATAATTGAATTATTTCATGTACCAAAGAATTACCTTCGTTAGAAATAGAGTAGAGAAGCCACCAAAGAGGATAACCTTCCCCTTTCAGATTTGATAAATTTCACATTCTAAAATTTTTGATAAATCGCATGCTATATATAGACTAGAAATTATGGTTACTATTTTGTAGGGATAGTTGAATACGTGGTGGTGGAGAATTTTAATTTTAAGAGATTATTATTTAATTTATTTACACCTAAGGGCTTAGGGATACATACACCAGGGATAGAGTATACTTGCACATATATATTGGGAGGGGTTCCACTCACTCTCTTATTTTCACTCATCTTTTTACTCAAGATCACAACCCTTCACTCCAATCTAATCCAACGATTAAGATTAAATTATCTATTTACTATTTTTCTTCAGAAATAAATTATGTATATTCTTTCCCTTCAAATTTTCAAAATTTTAAAAAATTAAAAAATTGGTATTAGTATACATGAATTCTTGTTTTAAAGACTAAATAATAAAGATATTAGGAGATATGTGCTATTATAATATCAAATTAAACCTATATACTTTGACTAATTTTGAATACTTATGCTATATATGTTTGTCGGACTTATTTATTCATTTATAATCAATTTTGTTTTATAGGAAATGGTTCCGCCAAATGATAAATATAAGATCATTCCGGAATTTCAACAAAAAGGAAAAACATAGTTATGCTTTTGAATATTGGAGGCTCTTTTTTTATCGCCTCATACCCTAATATACTTAGGGCCGGCACTAACCACTACCACCGTCGGCTGTCGCCTTCCCTGACTGATCGCCACCATCCCTCACTGATAAACTCTATTAACAGAGTGCGGAACCCTATTAGTAAATATATGATTTAATCCTAATCCTAATCGTTCCGCAATGTTTAGAGTCCTCCACATGTATTAATCCCGAGGAATCAAGTCGTTATGCTGACCATGTCAATTTAATATGAACATGATTTTCAAATCTGGACTCGGGATACGTGGGAGATGGGTTTACGGATCCATCAACCTAGTCTAAACATGGACTACGTATATTTTGAATTGCCTACAAAGAATACACTTCCTCTAATTATGGGAATATAACTGTTATTACCATAAGAGTTCTAAATATACTCTAAATACAAACCCTGTCAATCTACGAATTGAAGGGCTATAAATACAAATGTTTAGTAAACCTCTCTATCTATCTTATACACACTACGCTTATGCTTATTGCTTCTCAAGGCTGTTTACTGAATTAAATATCAGCGTGTTTACCCCTGGCCATTCTGAGGTCTGTTTCGCAGATCAGTTTGTGAGGTCGGTTTGAGATCATCCGCGGGTCCGAGACATCTATCAGAGGGGGAGGAATTTGCTGGTTCTATTTTTTCATGAGAGTGGAAGGTAGCAGCATTAGAAATAAAAAGAGTATCCTTGTTGTCTGATTTACCTGAAACCAGAGAAGAGTTGTCTTTAGCATATTGTCTTGGTTTGTGGCTCTGATGTAGCCAGTGATGCTCTTGCAATAATGATAAGGTTGGTGGAGTAGAAGTGGCTTAAAGTTGCTTGCATAGAGAACTTGATCTGTTAGATGTTAGAAAATTAATGCAAATCATCTCAATTTCTTTATTGGAATTTCAGCAATTGTATGCATTCCTTTATTGTGAGCCTTCTAAAGGTTGGAGAAAGTATGAATATCATGTGTGGAGTGACTGTGTGGCTCTTTTCTCACATAGACCAACTGAGATTGAGATTTTAGCACTCTTTCTTTTTTCCTTTGTTGCGACGCCAAATGAGCCACCTTTTTGAGTTATTGGCTTGTATAGAGAGAGTAAGAGATGATGGATAGGGCCTTAGGTTTTTGAGGAAGAGTAGTATTGGTCACTTGGTTTGTAACTCTAATTCAGTAGATACTCTCCTTTTCTTATTAACCTTTTTAAACTCAGGGTGTGCAAACCTACAATTGTCAAAATCATGACCAAATTTTCGACAATTGGAGCAGTACAGTTCATACTCAATAACAAGGCCCACAACCAATCTATCTATACCCACTGTAATCTCATGATGCAGTTTTTATTGCATGTCTACCTCAACGCATAGTTTAACTGCAAAGGGCCGAGTAAGGGAAGCGGTAGCAACATCCATTTTTATGAAATTACCAATTCTATTCCCTATGAATTCAAGCATAGCAACGTTACAGAAAAAAAAAACAACATTTAGGATAGTTACCCAAATTGGCACAATTAGCGATTCGGGTCCTGGGGTGAAATCAATAGTCCATTTGAGCATTTTCATGAGAAAACCTTTAAACACCATTGTCCTTTCAATTAACCAACATCTCTGATAATCCTCTTGGTTTTGGAATCTGACGAGGATGTGGTGAAAGTCGATCGAGAATTAACCGTGTCAACTTTAAGTCAAAGTATATATGTTGATTAGGTAATCTATTTTAAAATACATTATAAATAATATAGAATACTTACATTTCGACTTTTAAAAATAGACGTGGCCTCTTGCGAGGAAGCCTTGCATTAAAACACATGCCATAATCGTTAACAACATTTCATCAATAACAAAATCATTATCATCGTTTTAATCCTATGATTCATGATACTTTTGTCGACTATAACTTGAACATTATCATAATAATGTATCTACATATTCCTTGTATTAAATATATATTTATTTTAAAAAGTGCAATTTTAAATTGAAAATATAATATTAAAACCTTATCTCTCACTTTTGCATTAATAAGGATGGGAAATCCTGATAGCCACGCTCCCAACCTTTTTCTTCCTGAAACGCTCCCAACCCGCTCCCCCTACTTTCCAGATCGACCGCCGGGGAGGCACCGGCCGGCGCCTCTCGCCGGTCCGGTGGTGACCTCCCCACCCCTACCACAATGAAAATCTCTACCACCCCTCCCTATCTCACCCCGAAACCATCTACTTTCTCGAAAAATTACAGATCCAGTGTCAACCACCGATCAGACGAGCGGGTTGCCACCGCTCGTCGTCCATCCACCGGATCGGCACCAACTAAGGACTCCCGGCAACGGACCCGCAGAGCAGGGTGCAACGATGATTGGGGGTGTGCAGGTTCCGACTAGCTTGGCTCGGCCATTGGGTCGCGCTCCTCAGCCCGGTCCTGGGTCAAACCGCGACCTCCGATCCCCGAGACGCCACTACAGTCAGACACCGTCGGAGCCCAGCCTGACGCCGATAGAGGAGCCGGAACTGGTTCGCCGCGCGACGGAGATCCAGTCAACAGATCGGACGCCAGCGGATGGACGGTCAATGCCAGATCTGGATCGGCTAGGCGCATAGGCCGCGACCGGAGATGCAGAGCAGATCGGGGTTGTTTCGATCGACATCCGGGGAGACTCGCAGGTCAACGGTTTTGGTCGGCTCGATCCGGCCTGGTCGGGTCGGGTCGGCTCGGTCGGGTCGGGTCGGCTCGGTCGGGTCGGGTCGGCTCGGTCGGGCCGGGCAGATTTGGACAGGTTATACTGGAACTGGCACCGTTAGACTGAGAAGGTGGTTTTACTTCTTTTTCCCCTTTTTTTAAAATTTATTTTCAGTTTTTTTCGGGTATATATTTATTGATGTTTGTACTTAGATATTGGATTGAATGTGATCTGCTAATCATAGTTTTTCTGACGGGTCCTTTTGCTCAGTTAAACTTTTCCGATCTAGTTAGTACAGTTAGGAGAAATCCAAGTCACAATAGTTTTGAAACACTATTGATGGCGATACTGATACTAGATTTGTAGACCGATTAGGCTTTAAGCTTATATCGAGTTAGATTACATTTGCTCTATCCTGTATTTAGCCACCATCCAATCAGACCAGGATTGGTTGGGATTGCTTTAGTACCGATATTAATTTATATATATCCTTTTTAGACTTTTGTGATTTTCTTCTTAATGTTGCGCTATGGAATATCGCCTTATAAGAGAAATGTTTATAGCAATCTCTAGTTAGGCTCTTGATGAAGCTTTCCTATTAGTATCATGGCTAGATAGAATAACTCGGTATGCTTTACATACTACTCTGCTGTCCAACCTTGTGAAGACTTGCTATCTTCCGGTGGTCCATAGGCCACCGGGCTCAATGGGTAGTCGGTTGAGGTTCAGGTAGAGAGTATTTGCTATAATAGAACCGAGTTTTCTGTTTTGTCTGTGAGAAAGTGGGAGGGTGAATTCTAACGAGCTCTAGAATGCTGTACTTGGTGATGTCTATACGTGGCAGAAGGAGGGAAGTTTGGTTTTTAGCTATGCTGTGACCGGCATTGATACAGAGATGACTTAGTTTTCTTGTACTATTTTTAGACACATCTCTGATATCTCTCTTTGCTCCCGATATTAGATCGGAACATAGCCTGCGGGCTACAAATTGTCACAGTTACCCCAAAAGGGTTTCATGTGTGATATTGGGTTTCAAACCTGATCATGTAATTTTATTATTTTTATTAGGGTTAAGGAGGCGTGAATAATCCTCCCGTCCACTTGGATGGTTTAAAAAAAAAAAAAAAAAAGGATGGGAAATCCTTATTATAATTATAATTACATCAGTTCGTGCATCACGATAAATGAAATTTACGTGTGCGATGCATCTGGAAAATTGTGGAAAGATGCTAGTAAACATTTCAAATTTTGGGCACATAAAATTCGTCACTACAAGTCTACAACTTAGTGGTGTAAATCTAGTTTAATGAATTGTGAAAGTGCCATAAATATGATAACTTTGTATTTAACCAGCTTTGTATTCTTCTCCAGCCCCACTGTAATTTTCGTTTCTGCCAAATACAACATGCCTCCGTAGTTATTTCCGATATCCAGTTTCATTCTTTTGCATTCAACTTTTTGCTCATTTTGCTGTTGATTTTACGATGATTAATCGTGTTTTTGGAGCCTCGAAAACATTCATGGAGTCTGGAAACCATTTGGCTCGTAATAGAGCAGTGAGGGCTGCCGCGCTGTTAGCCGCTGTGGCGGTTGCGCTCATCGTCTTCTCCGGCTCCGGTCAGTTTCTTCCGGCTTCCTCCCCCTCCCCCTCCGTGCCTCTATCGGCAGTAAGTTTTATTTTGACTTCCTCTGTCTCATCTTGATAGAATGTCTTTCACATGCCGAGCGACAAACAAGTTTTGACTCTAAATAGTATTTTGGTTACGAATATTAGTTGTTAATAAATATATGATATCTGAATATATAAAAATATCTGATAATATATATTCTAATATACAGTGAAAGTTTTATAATAAACAATGTTACGAGTGAAGGATAGATGGATAAATGCTATTTATACATGTACAAGTCTTGTTTTCACCACCTCTAATTATTACTCTTCCATTCTGGTCAAAACATTTTATTTGACTTTTTAAAATTAAACAGATACGACTTTAACCATTCATGTTTATTAATTAATATGAAAGATTCTTATTATGCATTACATTGTTGAATTTACAATAATAAATATATTTATTTAATAAGTTTTAATAATATTATTACACACAAAAATAAAGATATTAATAGTCAAAATTATTTAAATTTGATTTTGAAAAGTTAAACCAGATATTTTAGTTGGCATGGATGGAGTGCCAAGTATATATTGTGTTTTTATTGATTTACCAATGTTCATCGGATGAGAAATACACGTTTGTGTTTTTATTTGATTATTTTATACGCCTATTTGTGTGGGTTTGCCCTTGTTCTTTTTCCCCAAACATAAAGTAAACAATCTCTTTCATAATGTAGACTATAATTTTTGACAAATGGATGGAGTCAGTACTCAGTAGTAGCTCTAGGCTGCCATTTTAATAAAGGCGGAATAATTTTTCTACTCCATAAATCAAATTAATTGACACTTTACATGTTGCTATATGAAACAAATAATCACAATCAATAATGTGATAAAAACAAACCTCTTCTCCTCAGTTAATTCAATTGACAAGTTATGGCATGCTCTCCTTCTGAACAGATGTAAAATTGTGTTTTAAAAATTGTAATAACATTAATTAAATTAACTTAAAATTTATCAAGTCATATTTTATCAAAATTATACTGAACAGACTGAATTTTCAATTAAATTAAACTGAAAATATATGTGGAGAAATAGTGTCCTTGTTTGAGAAGGAATGAAGGGCATCATTTATTTGCGATGACTTGAAATTTGGCTAGTTCTTTTACTTTTTAACCCCATTTGACAAAATGTGAGATATAGGCATCTAAAAATTATAATTAAGTTATAAGTTGACTATACAAGCCACCCCATTGACTAGTTTCATATTGTCCCTCTTGCGTGTTTAAAATGTTCTACTTTATTAATCAAATCGAATGTTTGGCCATCTAGCTATCTTAGACACTGAAATTAATCGCAAATTAATGATAAGTTGTACTATGATATACTTTTTTCTTCATCGTACACCCTAGGACACACTTTATTTTTAAAAAATAAAAAAATAAATCACTGATATACATCATCTCTGTATATTCAAAGAATATTTACTGACATATTAGAAACCGTCCGTATTTTTGTTATACAATTATTTTTATATACAACTTATTTGCAATTGTATATAATAAAAATAATAAATAAGCGTATTTTTTTAAGGTAGCAGATAAGTAAAATACGGATTAGCATGTACCCAAATTATATGCTTGGATTTATTTATGGAACGTCGATTTAATTTAATGTTTAGGAAATGGTGGAATTGGAAAGGGTATTGCACCAGGTGTCAAGGTCAGACAAAACGGTGATCATAACGACACTAAATGAAGCTTGGGCAGCCCCGAACTCGATTTTTGAAGTTTTCCGGGAGAGCTTTAAGAGAGGAAACCAAACGGAAGGGCTACTGAAGCACTTGCTGGTGGTTGCCTTAGACGAGAAGGCGCACGATGATTGCCGGAAAGTGCACCCACACTGCTACGCTCTCAAAACGGAGGGGACGGACTTTTCCGGCGAGGCGCATTTCATGTCGGATGAATACTTAAAGATGATGTGGAGGAGGATCTTGTTTCTCCAGAATGTTCTTGATCTCGGATATAATTTCGTTTTCACGGTATGATTCACATCTTTTTCATTTACCTCTAATTCTCATTTCATATGTACTCTCTTTTTAGTCTTTCGGTTCTTATTTCAGGATGCTGATATAATGTGGTTTCGAGACCCGTTTGCCCATTTCCATTCAGATGCAGACTTCCAAATAGCCTGTGACTTTTTCAATGGAAACCCTTGGGACCTAAACAACTCCCCTAACGGAGGCTTTGCGTACGCTGTATCTAACGACAAAAGCAGACAGTTCTACAAATTCTGGTACGAATCTAGGCAACTTTACCCCAACAAACACGATCAAGATGTGCTCAACAAGATCAAACACCATCCTTTCCTGAAAGACATCGGAATTCGAATCCGGTTCCTGGAAACCAAATACTTTGGTGGCTTCTGTGAGAAAAGCGACGATTTCGACTTGGTGTGCACGATGCATGCCAACTGTTGCTTTGGTTTGGACAACAAAGTTCGCGATCTTAGGATCATGCTTGATGATTGGAGCAAGTATGTCGATTCTAAGAACACTACATCTCATCCACAGAAATCATCTTGGACCGTTCCTCAAAGTTGCCTTTGGCACTAGTAAATCAAGTATAGACCAAGGTGATCCATAGTAAAAGGATAAATAGTGTAACAAGTAACAACCCCTTGATATATTATTTCCATATGGTTAAACTACTGTTTCTGCTACTTATTTCTATATGGTTATATATATAGTACTAAACTCTAAAAACAGTGTCGCTTTTGTCACCTTAATGGCACCAGCAACAACATAAAATATGGCAGATAACCTTTGCAAACTAGAGAACATTTTACACTGTTTGTAAACGAAGCAGACTTAATGTGAACTCTGATCATATAGATTTAGATAATACACTTAGAGCACACATTGTTAGAGGATACCTGAATACCGGGTGTGTTCTGTATTCATGGTAATATGAACAGTACAAGAGTATTAAAGGAAAGTGTAAAATCCTGACTAAACCCCATCTAATATAGATTGGGTTCAAGACTTCAAGGTCCAGTGCTATTTCTAACACCCCCTCAAACTAAGCGTCGGGTTAACTGAGATGAAAATCTTGAATCAAAAACTCAAATAAGGGCTTTCGAATACCATTGGTGAAGATATCCCGCCAACTACATTTAGAAACATGACTAACACGAAATTTGGCCGAACCAACCAACTCCCAAACAAAATGAGATATAGTCAATGTCAGTGTTCTTGGTCCGCTTATGGCCCACTAGGCTCTCGGCTAAGAAAATGGTACTGTTGTTGTCATATAACAACAATGGCGGACATTCAAGAGGAAACCGTAAGTGAAAAAAAATGACAGTCAAACAACCTTCGCAACTGTATTGACAAGGGTACGATACTCAGAATCCGAACTCGAGCCAAATATTGTAGGCTATTTCTTGACGCTCCAAGATACCAAGTTACCTCCTAGAAATACTGTATAGCCGTATGGCGATCCCCGAGTCCCCATACTGCGGCGTTTGCATAAGCACATATATCAGCACAAAGAGTAGAAGAACCACATGAGTGAAATGTGAGACCATAATGAGGTGAGACAGCCACATAATGAAGAATCCGGGTAACCGCAGCAAAGTGATCCTCGCGAGGGTCTTGGAGATATTGACTAACCGAATTCACCGCAAATGACATATCAGGCCGACTAATGGCCAAGTCTTGAATTGCACCAACCAGCGACCTATTGAGAGTCGGATTTCTGAACGATGCACTGGTGCTACTGTGAAACTGCGAAAATGAAGTGGTCACCGTAGAATCATCAGTCATATCTGCTTGACTAAGTGTATCCCTAGCATACTTGGAATGTCCAAGAAATAGGTGAGATGGTGTAGCAGACACATAAAAACCAAGAAAGTAATTCAAGTACCCCAAATCTTTGATAAAAATTCTCGATCAGTTTGTGCGATAAACTGGCGAATTGCTCCAACATCATTACCAGTAAGAATGATATCATCCACGTAGACCAAGTATAGTAGAGTACAACCCTGTAAGAAGACAAACAACGATGTGTTAGAAGAACTACACCAAAAGATAAGAGCTTGACCGATCAAACCATGCACAAAGAGCCTATAAAGCAGAGTGTCAAGAACACCATTAAGAAAATCATTCTTGATATCAAACTGATGTAGAGGACACCGTCTCAAAGTGGCAATGGCAATGGCAATCATTGTTCGCACCATTGCAACTTTGACCAACTGGACTGAAAGTGTAATCAAAGTCAAAACCAGGAATCCGAGAGTATCCATAAATAAATAGCCGAGCCTTGTAGCGATCAATACTACCATCAGCTCGATACTTTAGCTGAAATACCCATTTGCAGCCCACTATGTTGACATGCAAGGGTCGAGGTACCAACTCCCATGTCTTCTGGTGTCGAAGTGCATCCATTTTATCATCTATAGCACAAACTCATTTCGGGTCTTTGAGAGGTGCACGATAATATCGAGGCTCAGAATGGTCCATAACCTGAGCTAGAAGACCGGTAGTAAGAAAACAAATGGGCGAGATATCACACAGCGAGTACCATCCTAGTTCCTGGTAAACATCTGATGTTCGGGGTGAGGAGGAGAATCCGAGTCAGTGGTAGAGTCTATATCAGCAGAACAAGAAGAAGTCGGAGAGCCTGACGACATGGATGGCAGAGATGGTGAAAATGGCAGAGATGGTGGTGGTGATAAATTGACAGGCAACAACGGTTGAAGAGCAGCCGGGGTAGCTAGAGCTGGGGAATGACCATTTGACGAGCACATGGAGGATGGCAAAGTAGACGACGGTGCACCCGGCGAGGGCTCAACTAGTGCGATCGATAAAGGTTCAGCTGGTGCAAGTGGCACACGGTCAACTGGTACAACTGGCGGACGCTCAACTGGTGTAGCTGCAGGCTCAAAAAATTAGGATACCTCCATATCTAAAATAGCTCTTTCCCTAGAAGATGAGATATAGGGAAAAATGTTTCGTCAAACTAGACATAACGAGAAACATAGACGCGTCCAGTACTAGGGTCGAGACACTAGGAGCCCTGTAATTGGGGCTATAATTAATAAAGACACATGGAATAGAGCAAGGTGCAAACCTATTTTCAGCAATAGCACGGAAGCAAGGTACACACGACAACCAAAAGGATGAAAAAATGTGTAGTCTGCAGTAGTCCTAAAGAAAACCTCAAAGGGTGAATTTCCACCAAGAACTGAGCTGAGGAGACGATTGATTATTAAAACGGCCAAAGAATATGCTTCCACCCAGTAAGAATACGGCACAGATGAGTAATATAACATAGCAAGTCCTGTCTCTGTAATGTGACTATGTTTGCGCTCAGCCCGTCCATTTTGAAGAGGCGTATAGGGACATGAAATTTGATGATGGATGCCACAATATACAAAATGTGCCTGGAAGCGATGATTAGTGAACTCCATACCATCATCAGTTTGAAAAACCTTAAGTTTCATGGAAAACTGGGTTTCAACGAACTTCTAGAGCATGTAGAAGGTGTCATAAAAGTCTGAGTTATGTCTTATCGGGAAACACCATGTAAACCGTGAAAAGTCGTTGACGAATACCGCATAGTAGAGAAATCCTAGTGGGGATGCATGTAACATAGGCTAGAGTTGGTCCCCACAAGTCACTTTGCACATTCTCCAACATGCAGTTGCCCTCTTATCACTAACAGAAAATTGTAACTGGCTGCTTTTGACCATCTGACAAGAGGAGCAACTGACATGTACATATAAAGGTGAAGTGGCAAATTGCGGCCTTTCTTGTTCAACAACTAAACGGTGTCATTGGACACATGCCCAAGATGAGAATGCCATAGCTCAAAAGGGGTTCGAAACTTTATAGAACGCAACTCACTCAAAAAACAAGAATCGCTAGTATCCAGATAATAGAGACCCGCAATTTGTCGGCCTTTACCAACCATCCTCCTTGTAGGCTTATGCTCAATAGTAAAATATCATCATCAAATGTTACTCAAATAGGTAAATCACCAGTCCACTTACTAATAGACAATAAACTCTTAGTAAGACCATGAACCACCATCACACCATGAACAGAAAAACCCGAAAGATGATATTGGTCAATATCAAAAAATTAGGTAACGATTAAAATTTGCCAACAAGAACAACAGTGAATCCACGATAGGGATGCACCTAATGGAGATGACTAGTAGTTGCAGTCATATGAGTCGTGGCACCTGAATCAACGATCCACTGATTCAAAAAATAACAACGACTAGAACCATTCAAATGAGCATGCGATAAATATTTGTCCGCTATCCAACTAGTGGAACGATCTTCTTGAGATAAATGAACCAAAATAAACCATGATGGAATCTCAATAACAAAATCTTTCAACACATCTATCAAATCCAATATATATCTAAATTACTCAAAACCGTGAGTAGATAATCTAATTAATAATGCACCACACACCAGGCCCCCAATAGTGAGCCAAGTGAGGCCTATGGTTCATGCCCCAAAAATATGGATTATATTAGTGCCTCATTTTTTTAAAAAATCAGATTAAATATATATTTTTAATATTTATTTTTAAGCCCTATATTTCCTAAAAATGTGTTAGGATCCAAGGGTCTAAATGGTTGTTCCAGAAATTACTAAGGCTTTTGTGGAATAAAGAGAAAGAAGAGGGGTTGAAGTGAAAGTATGGGAAAAGGGGATTTGTCAAAGTTTGGCAACGAGCTAAGTGCTGCCCATTTCATCTCTCTGCAAATTAGTACATATCATAAATAGATAGCGAGGCTCTGGAAATCCTTGTGATAGGATCACTTGAAACTGTATTTTCCATTTTTTTGTAATTTCCCTTTTCTTCTGAAATACTGAACTGCTCGCTGGAGCAGTTTTCCGTGTTACAGTTTCACCGAAAATTATCACCGTGGTCTATCGGGATCACGATCCATTTTTTGAAAATAAACCATCATCTTAATAAATATTAATTCATTTTCTCCTTTACGTATTAGAATTTCTTTTACAACCGATTTGCATCGTGCATGCAATTCAAATTTCACGGACCATCTATTAGGGTCCTTTTTGAAAAATATTCACCGGGTTGAGGTCCGAGAAGGTGTTAGATGAGTCAGGAGATAGTGGAGCTTAAGCAACAGCGAGAGTTGTATGGATGTCTAACGAAGCAGCAACACTTGCTCGACCTATGGACAGAGTTCTACGCCAACTGCCCCGAGATGGTCAGTCTCAAGGATAAATATGGTCGTCTGTACCATCATTCCAGACTCCATGACTTATGGGAGACTATCTCGGTGTTGTGTGAAAATGATGAGGAGAAGGCCGCTCTGGCTCAAGACTTATGACATCCTTCTGCAGCACAGGAGTTGGCTGAACTGAAGGCCAGTTTCCATTAGCGTGGGGCATTCGGAGTGGAGCTTTTGGGCATACTAGGATCTACAGCCATGATGGTGAGTCTTGAGGATGATCAAGGCTATATATCCCTAGTTATCCTATCTCACGGAGCCTCTCAAGCTTCCACTCCTGAATCAGGATGGAAAGCCCTTATCTCATGTCCTCGAAACAAGTAAAGGGAAGGAGAAGGAGATCCCAGTAGTGGAAGAGACACGAGGATTGGTGACCCCAGCTAATCAAGTAATTTCCTAGAGCCATAACTCGTAGGATATTCTTAAGGTTCTCTGCCGTTTACGCTTTTCTTGTGATGCTTTTACTACAAACATTCGATGTATTGACGATATTCTTTTGTTATTTTCAGTGTACTACTTTGACTTGTATTTATTCTTCTGGCACCAATCCTTGTACTCTCAAACTTTATCTTTGTCATAAAGAGGCCAGTCGCGGCTTCCAAGAGCTGATAAATAAAGCAGACTGGTGGGAGGAAGGTTCTTTCTGCTGGTAGTATGGATATCGTGCCCTCACAATAGAGTGTAGCACGTTAAGGTCCCATAAGGATTATTACTCCCAAGAGTGTGATCGCCTCACTGAGGAAAATGAGAACCTTTTTGAGGTCATTCATCAGCTTAGGATGGACGGGAACATGCATCTTGCTCAGATCCAGATGTATAAGGAGAGAAGAAATCAGTTTAAGTTTGAGTAGGAGGAACTTCAGCACAAGTATGATACTCTGGGAGCTAACTATACATGAAGTCGTCTAGAGGAGGAGTTCACACAATGTAATGAGGCGTATAAGCATTTTCCTACAATTTAGGATTGCTTACGAGAGTCCTTAATATACAAATGTCTCCAATCCGAGATGGGAAAGATGGAAAAAACTGATGAGGCCCTTTCTTGGAAGTTCGAAAAATCAGTTGATGATTACAAGAAAGTCAACCTTCGGAATGAAGAGAATGATGTGGTGATTAGTCAGCTTAGGGACCAAGGAATCCAAACCACTCAAAGGTTGTCTTGCGTTGAGGAAGAGTTGGCGTCTTGCAAAGAGCGGTGTGCCGCTTATGCCATGCAATTTCAAGAATTTTCCAATCAGGGGTATTTTCTGTCCCCCCATCCTGGCCCCACTTTTGGGGTATCACGCGGGGAGCTGAGAGGTGAGACATCTTCGGCCCCAAGGTCCAGACATGCAACTAATTTCAACCCCTCATGGGGATAACCTTAGAGATAATCGAGGTCGACCTACCTCGACCACTACTAGGGGTTGAGGACGAAGATCGAGAGGAGTTGGGTTCTCTGACATGCATGATAGTATTTTGATGCAATAACATCGTTTTAGTCATTTGTAGACCTTGTTATCCTCGAGATGATTAATATTTGAACTTGTGTAGCTCAAATTACTTATTTTATATATAAGTATCAATCATATACTTGTTCAAGCATATTATCTCAAAAATTTTAGTTTATTTTGCTCGAGATGATTGACATTCGAACGTGTCGTCCAAATAACTTATTTTATATAAGTCTCAGTCATATACCTTTTCAAGTATATTATCTCGAGGCTTTTATTTTATTTTTGCTCAAGATGATTGGCATTCGAGCGTGTCGTCCAAATAAATAATTTTATATAAGTATCATCATATACTTTTTCAAGTATATGATCTTGAATAGCAATCGTATTTATACTTGTGTCAAGTGTATCTCTTTAGAGTAATAACGACTGCTTAAAAATAAAGTAGTAATTAAAAAGAAAATGCCTCTTTGAACTCGTGGCTTGATTTAAAATAAAAATATAATAAGTCCTCGGGTGAAAATAGACTCAGCCACATAGCTTTATAAAAGTAGTTCCCTTCTTTGTGTGGGGAGGAGTCGAGTTCATACTTCGACCTCGGTGATAATATAACTCGGGCTGTATGATGTATTGTTACAATGATTGTACGGATATCACCTCCTCCCTGAATCGTCGTGTTGTTTTGAACTGTTGATGATGTTGTTTTTGCCTATTCAAAATAAAAGAGAAGATTAAAATGTAAGATCACACAATTTATTTTTTAGTTAAGGTTAATGTTGTTGTAGTGACATGAATACGTAATACCTACTTAACTAGTTTTACTTAATACATCGAGAAAAACTTGCAAACGGACTTGTATAATTTCTTGTTATTATATTCTTGGCAATGATATTGTTTTGTTAATAAACATCATTTAATTTCAAAAATTAAAATTTCATTTTATAGTTGTAAAGGTTATATCTTTCTAACTTTATGTTATCTTAATTGAATTAAACTGAATAAGGAAAAAGAGATAAAATTAGTGATAATAAATTTTGTTCATACACTAATAATATAATTAAATTAAATTAAATTTATTTAAATCATATTTCATAAAAGAAAGACTACACCATACAGTTACTAAATTATTATTAACTAATATTTTTTGGAGTAATCGCATTAATTAATTAATTTCATCAGGCAGTATCTCAAGATTTTTATTTTCATTTGTTAAAAATATCTCAAAAAGAAGTGACTTGGGGAGTGAAGCAAGTTGATCAGTCAGAGAAAAAACAAAGCCCAATGGTATGATTGACCAAATTCAATTCCGACGAGAATCCTCGGATTGGCCATGAATTCGCACTCGGGAATCACCGAGGTTGCAGCAGAGGCTGAGCGGATTGAAGATCTTTGAAGATGGGGTGGATTAGGGTTCACAAATTAGGGGAATGCGGGTATGGATTTGTTTCTCTGGTAACTTATCGTCTTCTTCTGACAGCATTGATCTGGCTCTGGAAAATCTTCCTAGTGTTTTTGCTGTTGAATCAGCCCCCTACAGGGATTCCAGGTCATTTGAATCTCTAGTGTATGAGCGAGAGCTGCTTCACATTATGCATCAATGCCCATCGATCATCCAGCGTTACGGTGCCGATGCCAGTGAAGGAGATAATGTGGTCCTCTACAATCTATTTCTTGAGCTTGCTGCTGGTGGAAGCTTGGTGGATATGATCTATTCGGGTAAAGTCGGGAAACCAATGGCTGAAAACCAAGTCAAGAGATACACTAGATCGATCCTAGCAGGCCTGAGTTATATGCACAGTAAAGGCTTTACACACTGTGACATAAAACCTGCCAACATCCTTCTTGTCGAGGACCAGGATAGCGGCGGTTACGTTGCCAAGATCGGCGATTTGGGGTCAGCCATCCTGGAAAATCGAAGGGATGTTGAAGCTCTGATTGGAACTGTACCCTATTTAGCCCCAGAATCTGTTCTACACGGAGATTACGGACCAACTGTTGACATTTGGGCTCTGGGATGCATTGTAGTGGAAATGCTGGTTGGAAAGCGATTCAGAAAATTTGATGCAAAGTTTGAGCTAAACATGGAGAACCTCGAGCAAATGGCTGAACAGCGAGTTGAAATTCCCCTGGGGATATCCATAGAGGCGCGCCATTTCCTTATTCGGTGTTTGGATCCTAATCCTCTTTTGAGGTGGGACGCCAATAGACTCTTGAATGGGACCTCCTTCCTTGCTGAATCGGATAGTCTTGTTAGTGATGATTATATTCCTCTTGGCGATGAATCAGATTCGGATGTTGATGATGAGTTAACGAAACCTAAGTTGTTGCTTAAGAGGGATAGAGATGATGAAGATCTCTCTGATTCTGAAAACTCGGATATGTATCCTAACTTTTGCAAGAAGCCGAGATTGGATCTCAAGTCATCCGAGTTGTTTGAGCCATGCCACTAGAAATTTTCATGCTTTCTGTACTGTGCACATGAGTTGTAGAATATTTGAAACATCCTTTTGAGTTTGAGGGCCAATGCCCAATTCTCTTGTATAAATTTTGAAATCTTGTTAATATAGTCCTGGTATATTGCCATTTCAATATTTACTCTGTGAAAGCTTTATCTTCTTATAATCTCTTTGATAAATCAGTTTTTGTTTCACATAATAGTCTGACTCAAGACTCAAGCCCAAAGAAATTAAAGAAAGAAACCTGTAATCATCTCTGAAAGAAACTAGTATACTAAACAGAGCTAAAAAAAAGAAGCCTAAAAGAAGAGATGGTAAATATATCTAGTCAAGCTCCTTAGGTAAAAGCTAATATAGCAAGTTTTGTTAACTAGGGACAACTTTGGCTGCTTGGCAGAACAATTCATTCACCACTGCCTCAGAAGACATTGTTAAGCCATCTAGTATCTGTACTTCATTTCCTATGTAAAAGGGTCATTTCGAGCTTGAACTCGTTGCGGTTCAAAAGGGATATTAGCATCTTCTTGTCAAACATGATCTAAGATCTAAAGGTTGGTTCTCCCAACTTCTCTGGGAACGAAATCGAATACACATTAAACCCTAGGGTTTTATATTCAAGGTTTGGGAGACTCCAGACTCTCGAAAAACATGTTGAACCTGTTCACTGGCCACCCTTCTCAGTGCTATGATCAGATCTGCTCCCTCCTCCGCCGTGAGGGTCAAGCTACCAGTCATTGATAGAATATCCTCCACCCTGATGCGATGATTCAGTACTTACTATGGCGAGTTTTGTGCCAAGACAGCTTTCACGTTACACCCTAGGATTTAGCTAGAATATATAGAAAGGTCAATAATCGCTTTGGTGACATGCTTAGTCTCATAGCGTTTTGTGGCATTTGTTATATTTTGTCATTCAATTTCAACTACTA
Source organism: Sherardia arvensis (assembly GCA_948330725.1). Lineage (NCBI taxonomy): Eukaryota > Viridiplantae > Streptophyta > Magnoliopsida > Gentianales > Rubiaceae > Sherardia > Sherardia arvensis. The sequence goes on from OX415239.1 coordinate 33,504,138, forward strand.
CAATAATAATATCCAAAGATACATCTCGACTAACATATCCAAAGCAAGGCATGCATATATTAATCAATTAGAATTAGCCTATAGGCAATTTCAAGAAATGGGAATAGAATGGTTCCACAAAGCTGCTGGGTCCCAAAAGTATAAAACAGGAACCAGGCTTGTCTATTTTTAGGCTAGTCACTAGATTATGTTGCAGCACCTTGCCCCCAACCAGTGGCACCATTGTCACCGCCGCCGCCTCCGCCGCCCCAACCTGTACCTATTCCCCAGCTGGCACCACCACCCTGATTGTTTCCACCACCTCCACCCCAGCCAGTGCTACCACCCCATCCTCCAATTAAAGCTTCCCTATTCTGAGAACTAGGGTCTTCATCCTGTCTATTGTAATTTCCCCTGCCACCACCACCATCGTATGAGCCACGCCCACGTCCACGACCACGCCCTCCATATCCTCCATCTTGGCTGTTACCATTTCTTCCTGCAATCAGTTTTTGATTAGCATATCTAATCACAGAGGAACATTCAAGTACATTAAAAAAGAATCCAGAATAAACATCCTATTCACCACATCACACACATGGAGAACCAACTTCCAAGCAAACCCTTACTAATCTAATCTGATTCTAATCAGACGAAATCATCAACAGGTGTAAGAAAGAAACATAACACTGATATACAAAATCCACCATTACCTGTTCTACCACCTTGAAAGGAGCCTCCATCTCTATCGTTTGACTGACCACTTTTCCAGCCACCTTCGTTAGTTGAACTACCCCAGTTGCCACCAAAACTAGGACTTTCTCGAATTGGCACTGTAGCAGCAACTGACCTTATAGATGGTGCAGAATCAAGAGGCTCGTCGATGTGAGTCTGGAAATAATGCGTCAAGCGATCCAAATCATCAAACATCATTTTACGATACTTGAACCCTTTTGGATATAAACCAATATACTCATGGTGTGGATTGAAGCTCCTAATGTAAGTCAGAATAAATGTTCCAGGATGTTCATGAAATGTACCAAAGCTGTAAACGATTTTCATTGGATTCTCTAATTTCTCTTTCCTTAAAAGCCCATCGACTTCCAATTTATTTCCCTTCCTGAACTTACGATAATTCAGCATGGCCTTCAGATGAGTAACAAGGGGATCCACATATCGATCCATGACCTAAAATCAACCAAAAATGCCACATGTCTAGTCAAAACATAAACTATAACATAAGATTCGGTAAGATACCATGCATCCCTGTGCAGCAGATGGCCATAATTATTATACCAAGAAGTTGAGATAAGCAGTTAAACCTACTTGGTGGGTGGAAAGATTATTCAGGTTGCTATGCTATTAGATGATGTTTTAAAAAGAGAGGGACTAATTAATTGCAAAAATACATAGCTATCATCAACTTTTAAGAACACTTGTCATATAATTGAGAGAGCACAATTGTGCAAAGATGACAAGAGATATAGATAAAAAGGAAAACATCAGACTGAAGGGTTAAAAGTGTAGGGTGAATGGTTAAAAGGGTAGGTGAAGGCTTAACGTGATGGCCATAATATTTACTTACTTAAGCAGTTTTCTAAATGAAATATGCTGATACCATCAAAAGACAAATGAGCTTACCTCGTCTAAATCCTCAAATGTATCCTCCCCAATTTTCAGTGATTTCCCTATTTTGAGCAAGCTGGTTATGTCCTTGTGCTCCTTCCCGCCCTCGACTATATCCTTGTGAGCGTAAACTCCCTTGTATATTTTGAGTGTAAGAGTCAAGTGAGAAGGCCCACGAGAACTTGGACGGACAATACATTCCCCTGGATCTTTGTCAGACAAATGCTGGAAAGGAAAAATGTTAAAAGGTTGTTAGCAGCTTGACAATATCAATTAACACATGAACATGCCACAAACATATGGCTAGAAGAATTAGAAGAGAAGTCCTGAGACAAATCTATAATCAGTACTTCTGTACGACAACAATAAAAAAAGAGACACCAGCTAGGTAACACAATGAAATTATAAGAATACCATGCCAATGCCATATCATGCGTATGAACTAGTCTACATGCCAATAAGAAATAGCAGAATTAATCAAGGGGTATCTAAACACACATCAATGTTTCCCCTTAAGTGTCAGAAAAAAAAAAGAATTCATAATGCATCTAGTAAACCATGTTCTCTCCAGCTTAGTTCAGTTCAAACCTAGTAAAATGTCAAACTGATGCTAGTTAGCTTAGTTTGTCTATTAATTCCTATTTATCACCATCTTTCATTCACATTGAAAATAAGATTGGGATTAAAAATTGTATTTAAACCGGTGTTCAAAGATGAATCATAAGATAACAAAGAATCCTAGGACTCCACATGGAAACAAAAGTGAAAGTGCTATACAGCATTCAAAGTAGGTTTGTATTGCAAGAGCTTGTGACATACCTTCATGGCCTCATCGGCTGTAATATTCTGAAAACGGGGATGGACTATCATCCTAGGTTTAAAATGCTTTTTTATGATCTCCTCTTTGCACACCCTATCCTGCTGAGTCTGTAAGCTGCTACGATCCTCATAGTAATATGGGTCCATTTCCCGGTGATTCCGATGGTGGTTGCTTCTCATATCACCTTCCTTGCAACTAAGAAACACCTGATACCTGTTCTTCTGAACAGATTTGATTCTGCATGACAAGATATCACCCTCACGAAGCTTCTCAGACAGATCATCTAAACCCCTCCAGTCATCTGTATAATCTTCCTTCGCCAACATACCGGTCAGTCCAGAATCAAGAACACAAGTTGCTCTCTGAGGTTGCACTCTGCGGACTGTTGCTTGTACAATTCTTCCTTCAGAAAGTGTGTCCTCTGTCTCCCCAGATATCAGGTAAAACTCCTCATCCTGACTTGGTTCCTGATAGGGCCTGCGCCAATCCTGAAACCCATGCATCAATTCCAATCTTATGTCATTCAGGGTCTCATTTTTGCCTTGAAGATTCTTATCAGCAGCATACTCGTACGCATTCACACCTCTCAGAAGATGAGGTTTCTCTCTCACATGTTCTATAGCCATCACCAGCATGTCTTCGTTACTTATCTCATCTCCAACATCCATGGTGTAAACATCTTTTGCCAACTCTTGGGCAAGATTATAAGATTCTGGGTTTATTCTTGTATCATCCAACAAATCAATGAAATTACTGCTGCTGGCAGCTATATTACTACGCCGTACACGAAGAAAACCTCCAGCATTCACAAACACCTTTTTTCCGAGCCCATGTGTAGTCAGAAGGTCCTTTCTGGTAAAAATAGCTCCAGATCTTACTAAAGATCTTTGCAGAAAAGCAGCCTTCCTGGGTCCAAGACCAGATATGAATTGCAAAGGAGCAAACAGCCACCCGTGACTTGCTGCCAAATTAACATCAAGACCCACTTGGTTTGTAACATCAACCATTACTTGCTCTACCATGAAATACTTTTCATCAGGAGTAAGATAACTCTCCAAAGGACTAATTTTCCATGACAAAATCTCACTCCCTGGTCCACATAATGTTGCTACCATTGCTAACGGATTCTGAACATAACGCCCAAGAGCCACAGCCCGCTTAACAATATCTATAATTCAAAAGAGTAATTATAACCCAGCCTATATTTATATTTATTTCAAGTGCAAACTAAATTGAGACAAGAATGATACCTGACTGCCCAGGAAGCTGGTCACTTGCGACACGGGAATTTTCATACAGGCGTGGCAGAGATTCATCACCATACACAATATTCAAGTTATCCATCTCATGCCCAACATCCCTTGGATTCTCCTCCACCATTTTGAAAATTATCTGTAAATGACAATGGAAGTTACAAGAGATGACTAATTTCCATGTGGTCAAGGGAGATATATTGAACTGTCTAAATGACAAACAAATAGTCTAAAATATCATATCAGAAGAAAAACACACAGTGATGAGTATTTAAGTAAAAAAGATTTAACAACTAAACCTTATCAAAGAACTCATAAAATATTATATACCTCATAAATATCCTCCTTCAGTCGTGTGCATGACAAATTCACTGCCCCCAGGACAACAACTTGTGGTTGGTGGTCCATCATAAATTTTAGAACCCGCTGTTGATCATTTTTCTTCCTCTGTTGATCATTGACACTTTGACCCCTAAGACTAAGGGAGCCAGCATACAAGACATCCAGGACTTCACCCGATGAATCCAGCATCACAAAAGTAGTAGCAGGCTTTCCAGGACCCCAACAGCAAGCCATGACCCGTGGGGAGGCTTCTTCATCTGAGCTATCATTTTCTTTCCGCCGATAAGGTGCCACAGAAACCTTCTCCCACAAGAGCCTTCCATATTCCATACACAACCAACTTTTTGCCTTACTTGCCAGGCATGCCTTTGCTTCTTTAACCATTGAAGGGAGAAGAATATTATAAAATGAATCATCAATAATCTGTTTGCGCTGTTCATTCCATAATTGGGCGTATTTGCTGACACTGTCACTAAGATAATAATCATTAGAGTCGCTAATCAGCTTGGTAAGGATGACATCTGGTAGATTGATTTTGACTTCTAGGAGCTTCTCCTCTTCAGCCTTTTGAATGAGAAGCCACTGAGCATCCTCAAACCTTGTAAGTGGCTTGTCTTTCAACCATTTCACTCCAGCAAATTGGTGAAATGAGTCAATTGCTGAATTTCCCACAGTAGTAGGCTTGGTAGACACAGTAGCATTATCCATAAAGATACCTCGAACATGCTTCCTAACACTTGGTTCACAGCTGATCTCAACAGCTGCCTGGAATAGAAACCAGTTATAAGGAATAGTTAAATTACTATAATACAAGAAAAAAATAGAGTATCAGACATATTACCATGTGCCTAGCACCCTTGAGCACGGCTTGAGGAGTATCAAACATGGCACAGGTAAATTTCAGAGCCATTTCCTCTGGAGTTTCCTTCGCATCTTCCAACTCATCCACTCTCTATATTTATATTTATTAATGAGAATTAATAAATAAAAATATCTAACAGCAGTCTGGCACACTATTAACAGTTAAAAACTTGAAATGAAGTACATGTACCAAAAAATTACCATATTTTCAAGTGATATCTGCAAACCAAATTGCTCAGAGCTATAGCCAAACTTGCTTGCAACCTCCCACAAACCAGCTTTATTGCATGTGCTGTAGTGAGATTTCCTCTTTGGCCTCTTGAACTGCCCTTCATCAGCCCCAACTTCACCTGCTGGGAAGTGCAGATTGAATTTTGAGTCAACATCATCAACTTCTCTTTCTGACACAGCTGCTTTAAGAGAGACGGTAATTGATTCAAAAAGCTTCTGGATAATGCTGAATTTAGCATCATGATACTCTCTATGCAACTCTTCCTCATAACGCCTGCTATAGAATGATTCTAGAGCAGTCTTCCGCTTCTGAAGAAGCAGCCACTTTCTGTCCAAATCTTGAATAGCCCAGAGTACCTGAAGCATGAAAGCAATAACTCACTCGGCATCATTCAAACGCTCTGCACACTATATGTGAACAACTATGTACCTTGTGCCACCTTAGAGTGGGTTTCTTGTCAAAATTATTCTGGTCTCCATTTTCTAGGTCGTGCTGCCCTGGATCCTTAACAAGACTTGGGCAGTCCTCTTTCCGATACATTGCAATGAAAGGAACCTGAACACAAAAGATGTGAAGATGTGTCCATATATCAGAGAGTCCTCTCACTAATTCAACACAAATATACCTCTAATTTTTGGACGTGCATCAGGTCCAGGAATTTAACTATATCTCTCTTGTAATCTTCCACCACTTTCTCTGTGTCATCATTTATGAATGTCTCATTTACATACTCTGTTGAAACATTTCCCTTTTTCATGTTAGGTGAAGGCAAAAAGCCATGTGGAAGTTGATTAAATATCCATGCAATCTCAGCCTCTCTCCCATCTGAAGAGGGGGGGCCAGTGCTTTCTTCCAATTCCTACAAAAGCAACAGTATAGGTCAAAAAAACTGATGGCCAAATGACATGCTATGTAGTCAAAGTTCTGCTACAACCTGCATTCTCTCGGGGATGTCTACATCACGAATGTGCTCATCCTTTGCGGTCATATACTTGTCAGAAAGAACACTGGGATCAAATTCATCTTCAAGCCTTCTTTCAGCAGAATCTTCATGACGGCTAATCTTTTTTAAAGTTTGCTCACGAAGGATTATCAACTCCTCAACATCACCAAATATGTCATGAGCTTCCTGAAGTGCTGATGAAGACACTCCAGATGCCTGCCTCGACTTCTTGTTCACTTTCTTCCTCCTGCGCCATGAATTTTTAGTCAACTTAGCTCAGGTGAGTAGTAAAGAAACTGAAGAACAAGACAGATAAGCGACCATGTTCATCAACCTAGATCAGAACATTAACAAAACCATGATGTCTGACATGTCTCAGCAGTAAGTTACCTAAGAGGAGCTCCATGTTCATCAACTTCTTCTTCATCCACAATAAAATCAGCCATCTCATCATCATCCCCAATATCACCATCCTCCTCTTCTTCTTGAAGCTCTTCTGCAATATCTTCAAGTGGTTGTCCTGCGCCACAAAGGTATAATCGTAACAATGAGCTAGGCTAGAACAATTACTTATAAAGATGGTACAATGTATTACCCTCGTCATCACCAAATAAGCTGTGACTGAGCATATCCTCATCAGTTGTTCGGCCTCTCCTCCCAGTATCATCAAAGAACCCAACATGTTCTTCTGAAGTGGCACCCTGTGCCTTTTTCAACCGTTTGAACTTCTCCTGATAGACATGCAAATAAAGATCAAACAGGGAAATTATGAAGAAACACCATAGCCAAGGACAAAAGGAAAATGAAAAACCTTTGGTCGAAAAACGGATACATTGCTCTCCTTGAGCAGCTCATAGTCATCCTCGTCCAGCTCATAATTCTTCTCTGACTCTCTGTAATAACCAGGGAGAACATCATCAATCAGCACATACAGCAACATACCCATTACCAGCACCAAACAATACAGAAAGAAAGAGATAACGAGGTGACCTCTTCCTTCGTTTCTTCCCCCTTTGCCTCTCTTCAGCACCATCTCTGTCCTCTTCTTCTACCTCCTCATCTTCCTCAACATCACCAACTATAAAGCCGTCATCCTCGTACTCGTCCTGTCCCTCCTCTGCTCAACATAAACCGCAAACAGATACATATTTACCCAAACTTGAGAACAATGTTTCAGATTTTTGAGCGACAATGACAAACGTTGCTTATAGCATCCATTGATTAAGTTCAGCCAAATTGTCAATGGCACAAAACCCTAATTCCTCACGGCGCAAAACCCTAACTTCTCACAATTCAAAATATGAAGAAAAACACACAGAAATTACAATAGAAAAGGGCGTACCATCTTCATCCTCCTCCTCCTCCTCCTCCTCTCCAGGCTCAGCACCCTCCCCTTCCGGTTCTTCGTCTCTCTCCTCTTCCTCGATGCTAACATCGTCTGCGCACAGCATAAAATAGCCGAATGTCGCTTAAAATTGAATCGAAACTGTCAATTTTCTGTCAATCGGAGGAAAAAAAAACGCGTAACTCACCGTCAGAAACAATGCGTCTTCCAGCCATTACTCGAGAAGGAACGAAACCCTAGCCGTCGTCGAGCCTTTTCCTCCTAACAATCACGAAACAAATTGTGAAAAATATGGTACAGGGAGTGTGGTGAGAAAGGAGGTGCGTATATATCAGTCGGGCAAATTGTACTAATTTCCGCTCAAGCCCCCAGAGACGCACTCTTTACGAGTTTCGCCCCCAAATTATTGCAAGCCGTGCTGATGAAGTGGGTTTTCCCAGCTGAGTTTTAAAAATGGAAAGAAGAGGGGCTTGGATACAATTCTGGGGATGGCCTGTCTACAGTCAATGGAGCTAAGTCTTGGCAGCTAGCTGGTTTTGGCGGGAAAAGGAGAGAGGACACATGTCCTTATTCTGAGCTTCATAGTTTTTTTAGAGTAATCCTGTAGGGGTGAGAAGAAATGTCGAAAATCGAAATTAATTGAAACTAAACTGAATTGAAATAGTGATCGATTAAATTGAATGGTTAGATATTTATTGATTAATTATTGGGAATAAGGAAAGAAATTCTATTCTATTCTATTTTTATTTTTATTTTTTTATTTCTTTCCTTATTTCCAATAATAAGAAAGGGATTCTATTTTATATAATATTTATTTATTCTTTTAAGAAAGTATGTGATAAAATAAGAAATAAAAAGTAATAATCAATAATATCATCTTTTATTAGGTATATACTAGCATGATTCGGACGCACGTTGTGCGGTATATTTGGAGTACCTAAAAAAAAATTTAATTAAATAAAATGTGTAAATTTTAACTATTTACGTTAAAAAATGGGGTTGGTATACGCAATTTGATATTTTACTCTTGTAGTTCAAAATACGGTATGGATTTAAGATATTGTTCTCACTTATTAGGTTCATTTGAAAAACTTAGCAAAATTCAGGTGGCGGTATTGTAGTTTCAATGGTACTTTGATTTACACTGAATAAAGTACCGGTAATTTGAATGGTATTTTAGATTACGTTGAGTAAAATACTGGATCGTGTATAACACTTCAGTAAAAAAGTAAGGTGTGGCCTTATGATAAAACAATGATTTATCCTTAAAAACGTAAGGTGTGATCTTATGGTAAAACAATGATTTATCCTTTATGTTTGAGCCCAAATTAGTAATTATGTCCATTTTTAAATACATCAATTTTATACATTAATTTCGGTAAGTTTAGACATGCTGATTTTATTTTTCAATATATTAAATTTTTACTTTTACTTCAGTACGATTCAGTTCAGTTTAATTGAATTTAATTCAATACAGTTCAGTTTAATTCAGTTCAGTTCAGTTGAAATAAGTTCAGACAAATAGGACCTAAATATAATTTTATTATAAAACTAGAAAACATGATTTGTCCGTATAAATTTTTCTAGTACAAAATGCATATATTCATACTATTAATTAACATATTTATGCAAAACAACATATTTATTGTAAGCATATTATATCCATATATTAATATATAAATGCAATATTTTATATGTGTAGAATACAAAATTGTATGAAAATTGGAAAATAGGCCAATTCACGATTCTCAGTCCAAGCACTCTAGAATTAACCACTTTTCAAGCTCTGAATTCTTGATCTACTATGGCATACTTAATTAATTAATTATGAATAATTGCGGCATTCATGCTAATTGTGTGATGTAATATTCATGTTTTCCTTTCGTAGACGTGTTAGTTAGGTTGAATGAGTTGTATTTGTAAAAATAGAAGTCGGAAGCTATTTAGTATGCTATAAAAATATGCAATAATATATGCATACCATACATTATATATATAGAAAACACAATTATGCTAACTGAATTCTTGATAGTACGGATGATTGATATATGTGATTGATATATGTACGGCTAAGTTTGTAGATTAATTAAGAGAAAGTCTCCTGAAAGTCCAACTTTCCTGACTTTCCATAAGAGTCTTTATACGTTTTAACTTATACATTGTACCTTTTAATTTGAACTGTAAAATTTGTTATTTGAATTTTATTAATGTTTTAATGTAAATTCATGAATTTTTGCATTAAAACATGTTTTACTATATGTTCACTTTGATACTATCAATGTTTTAACACAAAATAGTATCACTTGACCTTAAATATATAGTGGTAGTTCCATAACACTTAGGAAAGTCGGACTTTCTAGAGACTTTGCAATTAATTAAAAGAAACAAAATAAGGAATATATAAAAATGGAAGGCACCGGAATATGGTGAACTTGCGGTGGTTATGTGGCGGCTTGAGTCAAAACTACGTAGTTTCACCGTTTTAATTCTTTTTATTAATTTATTTATTGACCGGAGTAATAACTCTTCTAGTTCCACCATTCCATTTAATAAGATTAAAAAGAATAAAGTGACGGCATAAAATAATACTCTCGCCGAAATATATGTATTTAATTAATAAAACGATGCGTTTTATCATCTTTCTGCCCGCCGTACTTTTCTATAAATAGTCATCGCCGTCGTTCCTTTCTCTGTGGTTTGCGGCTTGAGTATAAGGTATTTTATTGTATATATGGTAGTCATGATTTACTTCTTATAGCTGTATTTAGATTCTGTAATTGTATATTTTTTCTTAGTTGCCATATACATTAATTGGTTTCCTGATTTGAGAAATTCAGTATATATCTTAATAGCTGTCATATACCTTAATTGTTATCATATACTTTAATTGTATATTTTTTTAATATGGTAATTGTATATTTTACCTTTTAATCAGAAAATTAACTAAAAAAATCGATATTATTGGAGGAGATACTTTTCTTAATCGGAGCTGTCATCATGGCGGTTTCTCTAGCGCCATGGATGATCATCCTCGGAAGACTTTTCGTATAACAGCGTGCTTTCTATGCAGGTGGTAAAGGTTGCTGATTTCTGATTTTGGAATGCAGAAACTGGTTACATATAGGTGATGGCTCTTAAGGTACTCAACTAACTGTAGTTTGGCTGGTCTTTCTCTAATCTCTCAATTGATGTCGGGAACTAAATCTTTACTTTTTGGAAAGTTTCAACCAATACATTCAATGTGATAGTGTGCAACGGGTAATTGAACACAAGCCATATGATCATAATTCATAAGGCTGACATCTTCAGCTTTGGTATAGTAATCTGGGAGATGTGAGTACTAATTTATTCACAATCAATTTTGTTGACTGAAATTACAGCCATTGACTGTATGTTTCAATAACCCATGTCTTTTGATGTTCGGTTTTCATTTTGTGTCCATAAGTGGACTTTGTTGTTTGCTAAGCCGAGTGTACAAATGGGTGTTGTGATATAAGAAAACATGAGCTACTGGCTACATGTATACTACTATATACTATTAAACTGTTTGGATTGGTATTTAAGCCGACTTCACTTACATCAATCGTGTTTTCACGTTTACGATGACCACGTTGAACGTCGCTGCTTCGCCGCCGCGCCGGCGTAGTCCTTCTCCGCGAATGCCTTCAGGTGCTTCTGTAGCATGTCTGAAATTGAGTTAGGGTGGCGAGGTTTTGTGATGCGTCGTTGAGCTTGAAGATGATATGTTTCCACCACTCTTTCTTCCCGATTTTAAAATATTCTAGGGGCATTATTGTTTCCAGTGCTAATCATGTATAGGACTGATTTTAGTTTGTTGGTTTGAGTATGAAAGACAGATTGAGATTGGATCTGGAAAAACTCTGACATTTGGTTTGACAATTGTACAGCGAACTGCAAGATTTGGTTTGCCAATTGTACAACGAGCTGCAAGAGGCTATCTGCGGGCTCTTATTATTACACCTATTGGAGAGGTTGCAATGCAGATACTATCAAATAGGAGGGTATGCTTACTGTCATCATTCAAGTTGTCTGGACCGGATTTGTATTGTTTGTTTTATATTTTTTGTGAGTTTTTGTGTTACCGGAGAAGGGAATTTATTTTGCTTCTATATGTAACTATGAATTCTTTCTCTGATGTTAAATTCCATGTTTATAAAAATACCACTTATTCACATTGTAGTGTATTGTTTTTCCGTGAGTTTTTCATATATATATTTTTGATGTGCTTTTAGTTTGGCTTTCCCTACATTGTTGCAGAACCTTTAATATAAATCACTGAACATTAATTATCATAGTGCAGTAGTTTGTAATTTGTATATGAACTGTGTAGTATGGTTTTGGAAACAAAGTTTGATAACAATGGTGTTGATCATGAGTTCATGAGTTCATGATGTGTTTATTTTAGATTTCTCAAATGATATATACTATGTTATTTGCAAGATCACCTTTAAAGTTGATGGAGATTATGGTGGTTTTAAAACAAACTGGAATTTGAAAGGTTGCGTTAGGTGTGAAATTTTCTATTCAAATTTGAACAGTTGAAATATTTCAATTTATAATTATTATAAGTCACCGTAAGGTTGATAGGAGTTTGAATAGTTGTTTTCATGTCAGCTATATATTGAATATGTTTTAGGTCCATTTTGGGAGGAGAAAGAAAAGATGAATGGAATGGAGGCATTTAACGGAAAAGAAAATATATATTGAACATGTTTTACTATTTGTTTAGTTAAAATTGATCAATATTTTAAGAGTTGGTCTCTAGAGTGACCGTTTATATTATAGCATAATATAGACCAAGGATTAAATTACAATATGGAAGGAAGGAGGTCCTTATTTGCAAAATTTGGGAAAAGTATTATTCACGCGCACTGTTCACGGCACTATTCACGCGCACTGTTCACGCAAAGAATATGTATACAAATCAGTTAATATAATTTCTGGATTTTAAACACTTGTAAACACAAAAGAATTCAGGTTAGAAAGACAAGTTTCCATATTATAAACATCAGATTTTAGGTACATAAAAACTAGGGTGTTTAGGTTAAATAATGTTGTGTCAAGTATAGTCAAGTTTCACCAAAGTTTTCAGCCTAAAAATACACAATCATCACAGTATTCAACTTAAACAATCAAGTTTCACAAAAATCACAGTTTTCACAATAAATAATCAAGTTTCGCAAACACCAAAGTTTTAAACCTAAACAATCGAGTTTTCACAATAAAAACAGTTTTCAACTAAACAATCAAGTTTTACAAACACCACAGTTTTCAGTCTAAAAAATATAGTTTCTACAATCACTATAGTTTTCAACCTTAATAACCAAATTTTCACAATCACAATTTTCACATTAAAAAATCAAGTTTTACAAACACCACAATTTTCACAATAAATAATCAAGTTTCAACACAAATCAAGAAGCCTAGTTTTCAAGTTAAACACATAAAATTTCATATGCAGACAAAAATCACATTAAGCAGTCTAGTTTTCAAGATAAACACATAACTTTCATAACAAGACAGAATCCACATTAAAAAGTCCAGTTTCCAAGATAAACACATAAAATTTTAAAAGCAGAAACACATCACATTAAACAGTCTAGTTTTCATAGTAAAACACATAAATTTCATTGAAGAAATTTGCAGAACAGTCACAAAGTACAAAAAAACAACAAAAAAGGACTATCACCTCGCTTATTAACCACCTCCTCTGGATTTAGACATACTCATTGTTTTCAGATCTGCAGAATACAAAGCAGTACATGAAAAACAGCAGAAAACAACAGAATCATGAATACATTAAGCTAAAAATAGTTGGATTAATATCTGAATCTCTGATTTTGGCACGACGGTGTGAAGGAGGAGGAGGTGAGCTCCGGTTCGGAGACGGTGAAGAAGGAGCTGAAGAAGTAGAGAAATTTCCGGGGAGTTCGGAGACGGCCGTGGGGGAAGTACGCCGCCGAGCTTCGGGATTCGACCGGGAATGGAATCCGGGTTTGACTGGGGACGTTCGACACGGCGGAGGAGGCAGTGCTGGCTTACGACCAAGCGGCGTTCTCGATGCGGGGAGCCATGCCGATTGGATTGCGCAGATTGGGAACGAAGATTGAAAGAGGGTTTGGGGATGGGAAATTGGGAACGGCGAATGATTTCAGAAGGTTTTGTAAAATAAAAAAATAGAGATAAGGTATATATATTTATGGAGGAGGGTCTGTGATGCAATTTCCCTATATTGCTAAAAAGGACCCGCGTAAATTCTATTTGCTAAAGAGGAGCCGCTTCCTATTTTAATTGCAGAAATAGGCCGTCTATATTATTGCTATTATATAGACGGTCTATTCCAAGACTAATATATATTTTAATATAAAAGTATATCATTTGTATTTAAATACATAGTGGTAGTTCCATAGCATTAGGAAAGTTGGCCTTTCAAGAGATTTTTGTAAATATGGATATATTATTTAGGAAATAAATTATACAAATGGTGTTATTTTAATCTAAAATTAGTTGTCTACCATGCTCAATTTAGGTAATTTTGATGATGGTTTTTCTTTATGAAGAGGACAACGTAAACTTTAAAATAAGTGAAATCAAATATATTTTTATTGAAAAACTTTATCATTCAATTGTGGTAAGGAAATTTGAGAAGACGTTGCATATATAATATAGATATTACTATACTTATCATAGCATATATATAGAATCTAAAGATAATAGTTTTTCTATATTATTTTTATCATTTGATAAAATATTCTCTTCAAATTCTAATTTCGTAAACATTATGAAACTTTCACTATATATTTAATCTCAAAAAAACATTATTCTTTTTTTTTTTAGATCAAACCATCATAAGATGGGGGAGGATTTATTAGGTCTCCCAAACCTTGCCAAAATACCACAAAAGTGGTTGTAACATAGTACACACAAAAGCCTAATGTAGGCCATGAGCATACAAATATGCCATATTTAAAGATCTATCTAAACTCTAAAATCATTCTCACAAAAATTCCACCTAAATAGTTGAAAGCCTATTAGCGAATTGCAAGCAAAACACAAAGCGACATTCAACTTTAAGGATAGAAAGGCCAAGAATGACTAGAGAAGAAGCAAACAGGTAGCTAAACTAGAGCAAAATGAGTAGACACTGATCCAGCCAAGGAAAATTGGGGCATCTGTCAGTTAAAGATTTGAGTTGCAGTATCATCTTGTATCCTTATAGTTGGACATTCCCAGGCATCCAGATTGCAGAGTCCCTAGCAGGAAGGGAGGACCAGCCTAGATTAAGGTCCAGTTTAGAGTTCATGGCCAGTCTGGATAGTCTGTCAGCTGGCTGATTTGTTTCCCTATTTGAATGAGTCAGAATATTGGAATCCAGAAGAGCATGGATTTTATCTGCAAGAGAGTAGAGTTCCCAGAATGCCAGAGAAGGATTATTTATCATTTCAACTGCCAGTTTGCAGTCAGAGTGTATCAGGTAGAGTGGATATTTCTGAGAGATAGCAAATTGTACTCCTTTTTCAATAGCCAACATTTCTGCATGCAGAGGAGAGGCAGCTGAGGTAAAGAGACACAGAGCCCTAACAAATTCAGCATTTGAGTTTCTTGCAATGATTCCCAGACCAGCCTGCTGGAGCCTAAAAGAGGCATCTACATTCAGTTTAATACCAGTGAGAGGCCTCATCCATCTGACAGGGAGTATGTTAGGCTTGGGAGGAATGTGGAGAGGGGGGATACAAGACTGGATAGCTAGATCATCATCCATTGGCCTGTGAATGGGAACTTTATGAGCCAATAAGGAGAGATATATCAGGTCTTGAAGCTCTTTCTGGAGGGTAGGGAGGTTGGGTAAAATACTGTCATGAATGGCTCTATTTCTTGCCTTCCATAAGATCCAAATGACAAAGACATGAGCAATATGGTTTAGTCTAGAGTGCAGTTTTGTTAGGCCATTAAAATTCCAACAAGTATATAACCTATCCCAGATACTGCCACTTATAAAGTACTGTGAGCCACACAGTGAGTGCATAAACCTCCACAGTTGGACTGCAGTGTCACAGTCACTAAAGAAGTGATGTATAGTGTCTGAGTGATCACACAAAGGACACTTTGAGGCAAATTGAAATCCAAATTGGCATAGTATATCATCAAAAGGTAGTAGGCAGTTTAGTACCTTTCAGCAGAAAACAGAAAGCTTTTTAGGGATGCCAGGCCTCCAAACCTTAGCTAAAGAGGGGAACATCTGGTGCAGAGGCCTGAAAACTTTGTAGGCTGATTTGATGGTAAAATTACCATGAGTGTCAGGCTTCCATATGAGTCTGTCAATTCTATGGGGATGGAGCTGAGATGCTTGAAGAAGATCAATGATATGTGGAGGGAGCACTATTTTCAGTAAGGGGAGATACTTATCTTTGTCTGTAATGAACTGAGCCACTGTGCATTTAGCATCCTCAGGACCAGGCTGGAAATAATCTACAAGTGGCCCCTGATCAGACCAATTTGAAGTCCAGAAGTTGCAACAACCCTGACCATGTATAACCTTGGAGTTTGCCTCAGCAACTGAATTTACCTTGCATATTCTTCTCCAATTCTGAGAGGTTTTGGCTGATTTGGGCAGAGAAGCTACCAGAGCAGTCCATGGAGCAACACCAATTTGGAATTTCCACCATAGCTTGCATGAATAGGCCTGTATAGTTGCATGAAGGCTTCTGATTCCCAGTCCATTTTGATTTACTGGCTGACATATTTTATCCCATTTTTTCCAAGATTTTTTGGGACCATTTTCAGAGCCGCCCCAAAAGAAAATTGCACACCTTCTTTCAATCTTCCTGATCATACACTTTGTAGGCTCCATCACTGTCCAAATATGTTGAGGCAGAGATAGAAGGCAAGATTGAATTAATATCAATTTACCTCCCATAGATAGCCATTTATTCTTCCAGTTATTTATCCTTTTATCAATGAGCTCAACAATTGGCTGTAAATGCACATTAAGGATTTTTCCACTGAAAATTTGTACTCCTAAGTATTTGACTGGCAGACAGCCTTTTTTCATACCTAAAATGGATTTAACTTGTCCAAGCCTGGTAGCAGTGGCATTTTTACTGAGAAAAAACTCACTTTTTTCATAATTTATTTTTTGGCCAGTGGTTTCCTCAAACTTAACTAGGAAGGCTTTCATTCTGATAAGATTAGTTCTAGAAGCCTGTAGAAAAATTACAGTGTCATCAGCATAGCTTAAATGGGAAATAGGTATAGAATTTCTGGGTAGAGCAAAAAATTTCATTTTCCCAGTGTTGAAAATGTAAGCTAAACTTCTGGTAAAGGCTTCTGAAAAAATGTCAAACAGAAAGGGTGAAATAGGGTCACCTTGTTTAATTCCTCTAGTGGCCTGAAAATAGCCAACAGGTTTGCCATTTATAAGAATAGAAAACCAGGCATTAGACAAGTTTTTAATTGTACACTGTATGAATCTGCCATCAAAACCAAACTTAAGGAGGATTTTTTCTAAAAAATCCCAACTGACCCTGTCAAAAGCTTTCATTAAATCCAGTTTGAGAATGCAGTTGGGTTCTCTATTTTTTCTATTCAAAAATCTGAACATTTCTTGTAAATATATGACATTATCAGAAATGTCTCTATTTTTGAGAAAAGCAGATTGATGAGGAGAAATCAATTTAGGCATCAGAGGTTTTAACCTTTCCATTAGAATCTTTGAAAAAATTTTATTGGTAACATTGGAAAGGCTAATTGGTCTATAATCATTTAAAGTCATGGGAATTTCTTTTTGGGGATAATAGTCACCCAGGTACTGGAAATTCCTCTGTGAATGTCAGACCTAGATAAAAAATTATTTGATGCCTCTAGCAAGTCTGTACATATTATGTTCCAAGCCTTAATAAAATATAAAGCAGTAAAGCCATCAGGCCCTGGACTACTAGATTTATTAAGACTGGAAACTATATGTTCTAGTTCAGGTAAAGTAATTGGCTTAATTAACTCTTCATTTTCTTCCTCAGATATCATTGAGGGAATTTGAGATAAGAAATGAGAGGTAAATTGATCTTTATCTGGGTGAGGATCATCAGTTAACAGATTGTGATAAAATTTAACTGCTTCAGTTTCAATCTCAGCACAGTCTGTTAACCAAACCCCATCAGTACTTTTGATCTTAGTGATGTTGAGTCTACATTTCTTCTCCATAACACTGTTATGAAAAAACTTAGTATTCTCATCACCTTCTTTAAGCCATTTAAGCCTAGCCTTATGTTTCCAGAAATTATTTTCTTCTTTTAGAGCTTTAGTGAGTAAAGCTTTGCATTTTTTCAGCCTAATAAGCTCATCAGTTGAGCTATTAGATTCAAAAATAATTTCTTGGAGTCTTAGATTTTCCTCTGCAATTTCCACATTCTGGTCTATATTTCCAAAAACCTCTTTATTCCACTGTTTAAGAACCTTTTTTAGACCATTCAGTTTGAGGAAAAATTTTAACATGCCTTGACCTTGTATAGGAGCATTCCAGTGGTGTTTAATCACATCCATAAATTGCTCCCTTTTAAACCAGGTATTGATGAACCTGAAAGGTCTTGGCACAGAGGGTAGAGTGCTGGCTATTCTAAGAAGCAAAGGACAGTGGTCAGATGTATATTTATTAAGGACATGAATAGAGGACTGTGGAAACCTAGTGAGCCATTTAAGAGTGCAATTGTGCAAATACCTCTATCTAATTTTCTCAGTGGTAAGTTTTTTCCCATTGTCCTTAATTCTACAGTTAGACCAAGTATAGAAGTTACCCACAGTATGTATGGGCAAAAGTCCTAGTGTATTAATGAAGTTGCTAAACTCTCTAATACTTTGCAAGCTAGGTGAAGAGTAGCCTCTATACTCAGAAATAGAGGACATAGCATTAAAATCACCAATCAACATGGCATCATCAAAATGAAGGGCAGTGAGATCAGACCATAACACTTTTCTTTCTTTTCCAGTTCTAAAGCCATAAACAAAAATCAAATCTGTAGATAGATTTAGCTCATGACTGAAGAGCTGTACTGGGAGGAATTGTGGGTTGTCCATTTTTTGAATACAAGAATGCCAAAAAATAAACTTTATATAACGGCACAAATTTCTAAAAATGGCGGTAATTTATTAACCTATATTTATATAATTTAATTTTTTAATTAAAGACATTTATATCCATGTTTTGTAGTCTAAATTTTAGTTCAGTTTTTTTGTGCACTCTAAATTTGATATAAAATTAATTCAGTCATGGCTAATATTTTTAATTTGTTGAATTTCAATATAGTTCACATTGAAAAAATTCAATTCAGTTCGATTTTGCTAAAATTCATGAAGTTCATTCAATTAAAAAGTTGGTTAACTTATATCAAATTTAGTGTTTAATCCCAATTTTAATAATTCAGTTCAGTTTTATTAAGTTTGCAAAATTCTGATTTACATTCAGTTAAATAATATTTGAATTTTCCAATTTGAATTTGAAAAAACTTAATGAAACTAAACTAAACTAAAATTTTAATAAATAAATTTAATTTTTTTCAACTTCAAAAAATGTAATGAAATTTGACCGAACTAAAATATTTAGATGTTACTGAAAATGATCTTAATTGAATTAGAGTAAGTTAGTGAGCTGAACCCAAACTGAATTGAATTGAATTAAATAAATGTGAACAGAATTATAACTACAAAAGAGGGGTATATATGTCTTTAATTAAAGAATTAAATTATATGAATATAGCATTATAAATTACCGTCTTTTTTTAAAAAAAGAGAGTCTTGGCTAGGACAGTCCTACCACAAGCTTGTGGTAGGACACCACAAGCTTGTGGTAGGACGAGGGACATAAATGCAATTTATAACAAATAGGTAAAAACCCGCGGGTTATATGCCGGGTCAAAACCGGGTTATAACAAGGAAGTGGGTTGGACCGGTCAAACCATTATGTCTGGATTATCAAGATTCAAACAAACTAAAGAAATATCTAAACAAACCAATCAAACTAACTAACAAAGTATCAATTATACTATATCAACCACAGAATCTATATCGTTTGCATCATCATTCACATGTTTTATTTTCTTCTTCTTAGCATTACCTAAATAAAACACAGAAATTAACTGATCATTTACAGAAGAACAACTGGTGTCAAATACTGTCAAACTAACTATACAAACACAACAAATTAAAGTAACTAAGCAAATACATAAACAAATTCATCATAAACAACAAATAATACTAGATGAGCATGATATTCAGATCCAAAAGTTTATAAAAATATTTCCTCCAAAACAACTATGAATCTTTATCAACATCATCGCCCAAACTTGCCGACTGATGCTTAACAGCACTCCTCTTCTTCCCCATTCCTTCAAATTAGCATAAAATAACACAATAAAAAACGCCGAACAAAACTGAATCACCGGAAAAGAAGAGTGTCGCCGGGGAATACGAAGAGTCGCCGGAAAATGCTTCGAGATACCGGTTAGAGCACTCGAAGCGCTCTAAATTGCTCAGAAACCGGAAGGATTAAGAAACGCGAAACCGATCAAAATGACTAACAAATTCACCGGAAAAAAGAGGCTAAATTACCGATCGATTGATGAATATAACTTACCGATAACTCCACCAAACTTCTGCAAATTGATGTATTCGATCGAAATGAAATCTTACAGATTGGAAATTGGGGAGAAATTGGGCGGTTTTGAGAGAGAGAAGGTGGGAGGTTTTGGGAGAGAGAAGCTGGGAGGTTTTGGGAGGAGAAGTTGGGCGGTTTTGGGGGAGAGAGAAAGTGGAGATGAATGTACAAAGGTGGCAATATATATGTATCTATAATTACACTTCAGCCCCTCGGATTTCGACTTTTTTTATTTAATCCCTCCGTCCCTATGAAATATTATTTCAGCCCCCAGTCCTACCATAATGTTATGGTAGGACGGTCCTATACAAGACTTTTTCTTAAAAAAATTATGTAAAAGTTACACCTCACTTTTAAATTATGAAACCTATTACGCCCTTAATCAAAAAATTTCCAAATATTTAAAATGTTGAGCTAGAGCAAGACTAACCGGCATTAATTACTCCATATTCGAAATTACAGTTTGAGCTCGATGGGCCATATCTTTTCCATCACCAGTGGCTACCTGAAAACATAAGTGCAAATTAACAAAGGATGTCGTGACCTAATATCAAATTATTACAGATGTATTTCAAGTCCATACAGAAGAAACAATGGTTGTGAGGATATTTTGTGATGAAGTGTACTGGAAAAATCTTCGAGCACACAAAATTCAGTTAGAAGTTTTTATTGAACACCTCTGTATTCCATGTACCACTTCTGAATTAAGAATTTTCTAAAATCATTAATCCTTTAAGATTTACACTTTTATAACTAAAAATATTAATCTTTAGATAAGAGTAATTATTAAGTAATTATTAGGTTAATGATTAGTTTATTTTCAAAACTTTAAAAATATAGGCATCCCCACGACTTTTTTTTGCCTAATGGATATTGAGGGAAAGTAGACAATATTCTCTTTCTTCTATTTTATTTGGGATTTAACTAATTTCATCATTACATTAGCTCATATGTATAATTATTTCCTTATTTTATAAATCAATCACAATGAAATAAATATTATGTTCATAAAACACAAGCTACTTTGATCAAATAGATTTCACAAAATGATTCTTTTCCATATTAAGAGTATAAAGAGAGTTATCTCTTCTCATGTTATTATTAAATAGGGGAAATCAAAAGATATATAATAGCAAGTGTGACTTTATTTTAAAAAATACTATATTATAGATAATTAGATTCATTATAGCATATATTATTTGGTTGTATCTTGAATTACTGCTTTATAGCATAAAGGTATCAATACAAAATAGTGGGATGGTCAACCAAAGAACATACTACAACCCAATTAAACATTATCCAAAAATTAAACATAATATAAATTAAACTGATTATCTATAAATTATAGCAATTTATACGAAATATAATATATTAATGATGTCAAATTAACTATTCATTATCACCATCCAATTTCTATTATTATTTATACTAGCTAAATATCATCGTGCGTTGCACGATATATTTAATCTTTTCTTATGTTAATATTATGAACAAACTTATGAAGATGAGGTGAAGTGTGTTTAAAGAAAAACTCTTTAAAGATAATTAACAAAATTATAGTTGCAAATTTCAAAAGATTATGAAATTGTCAATATATATCGTAATTGTCAGGTTATTCATCAAAGGTAATTATTATAAAATAATATATATTAAGATCAAAATGAAAGAAATATATTTAATATTAAGTTAATAGATAAATAATTTTATAAGTGCACATTTTAAAGAAAAAATGCTGATGTGTGTAATTTCTAAATCGATCATACGTACTCATGCTAAAAAGAATTGTTAAACACTAAGTCAAATCTTTCACTGCTGAAACTGGAAAAGATATATTACAATCAGTGATACTAAAATAAAAATATTTTTACAACATATAATTTGATGTCGTAATATACAAAAGATAATCTTTTGATAGAAATTTAGGTAATTTAGTGTATTAGGAATGAAGTGATAAAATATACATATTTAGATCATAGAGTTATTGTAAATGTTATAAAAATATCTATCAATTAGTTCCATGTATGGTTTGCCAAGTATGCGTTAAAAATTATATACATCACTTGTTTATACCCGTGATATATTTAGTAAATAATATATATAGTAAATACAAATATAGTAAATATTCTCCAATTCTAAATAACATAGAATTTGTGTGAGATAGTCTCTTATTAGCATGAAAATATTGAGTAAAAATACTAAATACACGAATATGTTGGCTATTTTTCACATCTGTTATTATAGTTTTTATAATATAGTAATTATTGATGGTTCATGTTTGTTAAAGATTTTATGATACTATAAAAAATAATGTTTAGATGAATGTGATCATTGTTTTGGATCACAATACAATGAATGTGATTCTTTTATTGCTCATAAAGGAATTAAACCAGTCATTGTTTTCTGTAGGCGGTGTATTTTGACAGTTTTTAGAATGTTTAAATTAAAAGAGGGGTGATGATGAAAACTGAACTTTACGTAGACCCTAGTCCAAATACAAGGGACAAAGCTAATAAAAGGAGTAGTATATATTTTGATAATTTGTTATTCCAGACCATTATTGGATTTATAAATGAGTTACTTTTGTAATATAATGCATTATTGTACTATAACCATAATTGCTGGTCATCAGGTTTATGAAGACGGAGCCCTGGATTTAATCCTCTTCTTGCTCATTATCAACATGCGAAAGATTCATTCGATGAACCATGAGCTAATAAACTAACCTTGATGGTTTGAGCTGGTTAATACACTGTATACGTCATCCGCTTCTTGCACAATTTCTCGCCGTCGAAAATTACTTGTCTTGTTATTTTGAATCACCATACATAAAGCTGGAGAATCACCTCGGCCGCGAGATATTCAAGTATAGCAGCAGCGATGCACTTGTCGTATACCTCCCTTTCTTCACTAACCGAGCGATTCTGCTAACGGGGAACTAAGGCCAGCCCTTTTAATATGAAAGGGACTTGGTGGTGTACTTTCCCTGCAGTACCAGAAGTCCAGATTCGAGCCACAGGCCTATATTTCAAAGCATAACCTCCCGCCTGCCTTCATTTTGCAGTCGATCTATGCAGCCGGAGATCCATTGTGTATTTTCCATCACTCAGACGCTGGTGGCAAAGGTTGGTTCAGGGCTCTCCCAAGAATTTGAACAACACTGCCTAGAATTTGTATAGAAGTTGTATAGGGTGTTCGGGACCCTGGGGCCAAGGGTCTTGATAGATTCTACCTCTTCGCGAAGCTTTATGTTTGCCATATTCTCTAGCTTTCTTTTCGGCCTGGTACGCCTGCCAAACAGCATGGGGGTACCTGGGGTCACGGGGTTTAAATCTTTTGATGAACTCAAGTTCTTCATGAAGCTTTTGGTTCGCCTGCTCAGCAGCTTCTCTAGCATTCTTTTCGGCTTCGTACACCTGCTGCCAAATAGAGACCTCTCTCTTTGCCATTTCTACCATAACAACAGCATTCTGAAACAAAACCAAGAACCACACACATGTTATACAAACATAGAGAAATGAAGCAAACCATGTATATTCCAAGGAAAACTAATACTAAGAGGAATAAGTTGAGCTAAATTTCATTCAAATTATGATTATTATAATCTGAAATGAAGGGCAAATAAGATCGGGAGAACAAAAACATTACCACAGAGCTGTTATCACTGTCTCTTACAAGATTGCTACCATTGTCTGTCAAATCCATTAGTGACTCCGGTTCAACAATTAGGTGGCTTTTTTCCACCAACACGGATGAAGAAATATCTGCAATACACCCAATTACTAGACAGTTAATTCCACAATCTATTAAAAAAAGCAATAAATACAATTAGGAACGTAGGATACACAATCTGAACACCTATATGGCAGGCAAACATGTAATTAAGGCTGAAAGTTGAGGGCTTCTAATTTCACCTGACATCCAGGACAACTCTGCTGTCGAACAGGGACACTTGGATGATGGATCCCTTCTGAAACCTCAGAGAGCGCACCAAGTCGTTCCGCTCAGTGTAGACAGCTCCTGCTTGTGGATTCCATCAGAGAGATGCAGCACATACGGCCCGGACCTTGTGAATAAGAGGTCAATCACTTGCAGCACCGGCTTGAAACCTGGATCCTTGTTCTCGGGGTTTATCATAATCCGAAGCGCAACTTCTGTCAAAGTTCATTGTGGCCGGAGAAACGGTACAATGGGGATTGGTATTTTATAATACTTTCATTTTTATATAACTATTTTAAAATTTTAGAGTACAATTTAACAAATAAATATAAACCCTTATATATGTCAGTGAATATCATTCCAAAGAAATACAAATAAATATAGATGTTTACAAATAAATATTGATATTTGTATTTACATCATTCTCTCCAGGACAAAGAAGATTCGACCTCGAATCTCAAGCCGTGCCGTCACCAAAAGAAGAATTTTCAACACAAGGAACAAGACATTCAACACTATACAAGTATGAATGTGGCTCATCAATTGAACATGACATGGTTTAGGATTAGTTTTCCCCACACTTTCAATGACACCAAGCTTAGTATATTTCAGAGAATAACCATGATGTAGATGCACAAACCGTACAACTTCTCTATGCTTAGAATGCCCAAATATGACCCATAAAGCTGCTGAAAAGTATCATTACGCTCAACATAACCCTTATAATGCAATTCCTGAATCAATTTCAAGTAATGCCAGCAGTCAATACTGGCTAACTGGACACCATACTTCTCAGCAAGAAATCCACGGCAAAGAATCTAAGTTCCATCCACATAAGATTTATCCGACAACAAAATAAACCACTTTCCACCAAACAAGAAAGAATACATACTGGGATGACCATACAGAACCTCATGATCATATTGCCATGGACAACCAAGTATCAGTACACTGAATTGAGTCAATTCAAAACTCCTCAAGACACCGTTGGAAATAATAATATCATCATCACCATTACGAAGCCAAGCAAGCTGGAATATTTTAGGGTGAGCATCAACAGAAAGGTCCAATTTTGAAACCCCAACCACATAATTCTCATCCTCACAACCACCCAGATCAAGAACATCAAGAATGAAGGAGCAAATAGCATCATCATAAATATACCCCTCAACAACTTCCTTCTCACAAATATCATCCTCAAAAACATACCCATGAACTATCCCCTCACAAATATCCTCATCGTAAACACAATGAGCCACTTCCTCCTCACAAATATTATCATCACAAATATAACCATCATCCACATCCTCTTCATAGGTATCATAAACAGGGGCATCAAAAATGGGGGAAGAATCAACTTCATAACCATCATTGATAAAGAGACCGCAAGAATTGAGATCAAATTGAAAATCAGCAGGTGGAGATATTCCAAGAGAAGATGTCTTACCATTAGCAAGCTTAAGAACATCCACTTCATCAACAGGCTCGAAAACATCCACTTTATCCATCACCATAATCTCCTCATCGAAAAGATTCACTTTATCATACACGGGAACATCAAACACTGGAGCAGTAACGTTGTCATCATCACCATCGTCATACACAGGATCATGATACACCGGAGCAGCAAAGATTTCATCTTCACCCTCATCATCAAGAATCTCACTGAATTTGACAAGTGGTTTTCTCTGACAGACAATAGCATCCAGTCGCTGGGTCAACAGTTCGAGTTGTCGTCGCAGAGCAACAGCTTCATCCTTTCAGAGCATCACACCCATGATCCGTTGCGGGTTCTCGTCGGAGAAGGCGGCAAAAATTAGGATCGATTTGGAATCTGATACCACTCTGATGCAGCGTGCGTGGAAGAAACAACGAACTATGAATCAAATCCTTGTTGAATTCATCAAAATAACAGAAGAATTGACAGATACGGAGGAAAAATCTCAATTTCCATTCAACATCAAAAAGCCGTCTTATAAAATAACCAGAAAACTGTTTATATACTAAACCCTAGCTGCTACTAATGGTAATAAATAACAAAAAGGTCCTCCATAACTTAAAATATTATTTTAAGTATCCAAAAATAATAAAACACAATTTTGACCCTTAAACCAAAGGAATTCGCCCCGAAACTAGCAGCTAAGGAATTCAAAAACATCTTATTAGAATGACGTTTCCAATCAAAAAACACTACTCGTTTGTTGAATTTTAAGACTGCGACAAGAAACATCAGAATTTGCAAAAACTCTTCGGCTGCTCCAACTTCCGCAGGTAAGGTTCATCCCACGTCAATTCCTCAATATGATTTTCGTTTAAAATTGAAGAAAATGAAATCAAATCATTCACGACTAAATAAATGAATTATTTGGGGTGTAATATGTAAATTTCACCATTCTTATTTTATTTCAATAACGCGTTCAATTACTGATTTTAAGAAGAACAAATAACACACTCAACACAAATAAATATTTATAAATGTTCTTATTAACATAAAATATTAAAAAACTCCCCATTTGATACCTTAACATATATAAATACTATTATAAATAATCTACAAATGTTAATTTCATCATGTAATTCTTTATATACTAACGTTTCTTTAGAAGGGCTTTATATACTAACATTTAGCTAACCAATCACCATTCAGATCAATATTTAATGTTAATAACAAATGTTATGAATAATTATTAAATTTAACGTTATTCTATTAAAGTAAAAAGAAATATGAGATTCACTTGTGTACCACCGATTAAAGATAAGACAATTGCCTAATTCTTCATAATTTAGGTTCAAATTAGTAATTATGTTCATTTTATAATACATAATAGGTCATTGTTTAATCATAAGTCCGCCTAATCTAATTGTTTGTCAATATATATTCGTCATATCTATTCATATTTATTTATTCCTAAATGGACCTAGAGGAGTTATTGCTCTGGTCAATAAATAAATTAATAAAAAACATTAAAAAGGATGAAACTACGTAGTTTTGATTAAAACCACCACATAACCACCGCAATTTCACCATATTCCGGCGTCTGCCATTTTTATAAGACAATATATCATCCAAAATATTTTTAACATAATATAATAAGAAAATAGATGGTTTATATTCACCATATATTTTTAACATAGATGGTTTATATTTTTAACTTATGTTTTGTTCTGGCGGAGCATCACGCGGCGGAGGATCATTTTTAACTTGTATTATAGTTCACCATATGTGCTTATTATTTTTTATATTATTATTTTTTTAATTTGCTATCTTATTCGTATATTTCTTTTTGATTTATTTAAATAATATTGAAAATATGTTTGGTATGAATTACAATATAATACGATTATGATATTAATATATTTTAATTAACTGTCCGAATATATACTTGATTTATATAAGCCAATATATATTTTCTTACGTTATATTATTATTTTTACGTTAATGTACCATTTTATAATTATTAAAGTGATAAAGTGATCACGGGTTCAATTTTTGTAATATAAATATTTTACCCATCACTCGGATTAATCAAAACCTCTGGCCAAATTCTCATCTTAACATTTTATTTAATATCTAATACATTATTTTTTCAATATATTTCATATACATTATTTTATCATTTTTATCGCAAATAAAAATACTTTCTAATAATATGACAACAAAATTGAAAACGCATTACATCATTTATTAGTTTTCATCCTATTATTCTCTTTAAATATATTAGGATTATGAAATATTTCATCTTTGAAGAGATTGATTATCAGGGTCACGATTCAAAATTTTTGTAATTACAAGTCACACCATATATATATACAAGTTTTTATGATTTTAATTAAATGCTTTTCATATTTACCTTCTTTGATTAATTTAATTGGTATATTTATTTTTGGAAAATATGAATACTTTTTATATATTTGATGAAAATTCATATATTTATTCTTAAATTTTGGGAAAATATTGATTAAGTACGGTATAAATTAAATAATTAACAAGTGGGGTGTAACTTTTACATAATTTGTAAAAAGGGCGGTAATTTATTTCCTCATATTCATGTAATCTAATTATTGAATTAAAGACATGTATACCCCTGTTTAGTAGTCTAAATTCTATCATGAATTTAGTTCAGTTTCATGGATTCTAAACTCGATTAAAAAGTAATTCAGCTCTGGCTAATAGTTTTAATATTTGTTGAATTACGGTTTAGTTCACATTGAAAGAATTCAATTCAGTTCAATTTTGCTAAATTCCGTGAAGTTCATTTAATTACAATTTTGGTTAAAATAAATCGAATTTAGTGTTTCATCCCAATTTTAATAATTCAATTCAGTTTGATTAAGTTTGCAAAATTTTGGTTTAAATTCACTTAAATAATATTTTCATTTTAAAACTGAATTTGAAAGAACTTAATGAAACTGAACTAAACTAAAATTATACAAAATAAATTTAATTTATTTCAACTTCATAAAATTTAATGAAATTGAACTGAATTGAATTTAATCTAAAATATTTAGATGTTGCTGAAAATAATGTTAATTGAATTAGTAAGTTAGTGAGCTCAAACCAAACTGAATTGAATAGAATTAAATAAAATGAACTTACTTATAACTACAAAATAGGGGTATAAAAGTTTCTAATTTAATAATTACTTTACATGATGAACATAGGCTAATAAATTACCACTACTTTTACAAATTACGTAAAAGTTACACTCCACTTTCAAATTATGAAACTTATTTAGCCCTTAATCAAAATTTTCCCTATAATTTTTAGTTTAGAACATAATAATACATTTTAAATATTCAACCTTCTTCTTACATGCCGCGCAACGCACGGTCCACCATGCTAAATATACATATTTAGATCATAGAGTTATTGTAAATGTTATAAAAATATCTATCAATTAGTTCCATGTATAGTTTGCCAAGTATGCGTTAAAAATTATATACATCACTTGTTTATACCCGTGATATATTTAGTAAACAATATATATAGTAAATACAAATATAGTAAATATTCTCCAATTCTAAATAACATAGAATTTGTGTGAGATAGTCTCTTATTAGCATGAAAATATTGAGTAAAAATACAAAAACACGAATATGTTGGCTATTTTTCACATCTGTTATTATAGTTTTTATAATATAGTAATTATTGATGGTTCATGTTTGTTAAAGATTTTATGATACTATAAAAAATAATGTTTAGATGAATGTGATCATTGTTTTGGATCACAATACAATGAATGTGATTCTTTTATTGCTCATAAAGGAATTAAACCAGTCATTGTTTTTTGTAGGCGGTGTATTTTGACAGTTTTTAGAATGTTTAAATTAAAAGAGGGGTGATGATGAAAACTGAACTTTACGTAGACCCTAGTCCAAATACAAGGGACAAAGCTAATAAAAGGAGTAGTATATATTTTGATAATTTGTTATTCCAGACCATTATTGGATTTATAAATGAGTTGCTTTTGTAATATAATGCATTATTGTACTATAACCATAATTGCTGGTCATCAGGTTTATGAAGACGGAGCCCTGGATTTAATCCTCTTCTTGCTCATTGTTTTTGCAAACAGATCAAAACGACAGCCATGCTCCTCCATTGTCATCCCCATTAAATAAAATCTTTTGCCAAAAGGATCCCATGGATTTTGTGTAATCAAAAAGATTTCAAGCATTTCGGAAATCTGCTAATCCTCGAAGTCCATGACAACACTTATACATATATATATCATCACCATCACATGCCACATTCTTCTGCTTCTTAATCATCCTCCAAGTCGTCGTATACACCGTTCTTCTTCTATGCGAATTCAAGCGAATGAAGTTATACAAAGACGGAATTTGAGGATTTGATAGTAATTAAGGGACCGGGAATCTGTCATGAAAAGCTCGCTTTTACAGCTTCATCGAATCGATAAATCCCCAACTGTTAAAATTGTCAAGATCTCCATCCAGAACAATGTTAAACACAACATATGCTTGTTCAACCTCACCCTTGGCCAGCAAAAGCTACCCTTTCCCAACCTCGATGATCGATTCTAACAATGTGTAGCCCTAACGAAACATTCATCCTTCTCTCTTCCAGAATCTGGCGTACTCCCTGGCAATGATGAAGCCAAAACCGCGTGAGATTTGTGTCAAATCTAAACAGCCCCACCCCATCGTTGAGATGGCCGAGGAAGACCGTCCCATCGTCGCCAAAATCATCGAAATTAATTAATAGGCATAAAGGGCTCGATTAAGAGGGTGGAGAGATAGGGGTCCATCTGAAGGGAGTGAAATTCTTAGTGTTCGCCTCATCTTTGATCGGGACTTGCGAGGGAGCAAAGGTCGTCTATAAAAATAACAATAGTGCGAATGAATTTTATACAGTCGGATACCCCCGACGCGATTCAACAGAGCCGCGATTCAACATAACTGAAACAAAACGAAATCCACACACATATATATTAATCATCATCATACGAACCTGAAGATTATGGTGGCGAAGAGCTCCTGTGAGTTTGATGAATAGCAATTATTGATTATGCAGGGATATGCTATGTAGTTATATAGTACGTCAAACCATGTTTATACATAATAGAGAATAAAATATACACATACCACGTTTATTCATAAATAGAGAATAAAATATATACATACCATCTTTATTCATTTCAGTGCCGTGAATGAAGAAAAATTTTAAACAGAAAAACGTGTAAGATTAAAAAAGGAAGATACAGCAAAAAAGACGAACACATAATTATGAAATATGCGAAAGGCAAACGAAAATTTACATATGGCATGTTGCGGCGCCGCCTGTAAAACACAATAATAGGAAAATATGGTGGTTTAGGGGCTGTGTTACGGCAGTCTTTATTCGTTACGACGTAGTTTCATATTTATATATTAATATATATTTATCGGAGCAATAATTATTCTAGTTCCCTTTAGGATGATGTCAAGGTACCAATTATAATTGCTAGGCGACTCAAAATCAAATATTACAATGGTAAATTTATAAATTTGGATTATACTACTTATTTCTACTTATTGCATTATCACATATCAGTTTCTAATATATCTATCTTATCTTGATGACACAGGTATAGAAATCATGACTAACAAATCTACGTCATTTTTGTTGGAAGACAGTGGAAAAGAAGCAAACGAATTGAGAAATCAGTATACTATCTAAATCTATCCATCGGTATTTTAAAATTATCCATTTATTGACAAAGATAATATGCAGGGCTATGACCAATATCAAGCAAATTGAAATTGGATTTCAAAACAAATCTACATTCAGAGAAGTACACATTGCGACAATTGACGAAAAACAAATTGACTACAAACACTTATCAGATATTACGCAAACTACCTTACATGAGGTATGTATAATCAAATGTGTATTTTCAAAATATTATACTTACAAAATATCATAAATACTTTACAGGATGAAATTGCAGTTTCAAACGTCAAAATATCTTTTACAGATATTCCTCAAAATATGGTATTACATGGCATGTGAATCCTGCACATCATCATCAACTGCATCTTATGACTTTGAATTCATGTGTAACAATTGCAAAGAACAAATTGCAGCACCAAGGTAATGTGTGGTTTTTCATATATACATGTTTTACATACGTCATTTTTCAAATTATTATTTTTCTTTAATTCATAATTATTTCCCAAATATTCAGGTGCATTCTCTATGCAAACTTAAATGACGATAGTGGAACAATACAAATTACTTTTCTGGGTACACGTGCAGAGAATATACTAGGCTTAAATTCGGAGGACGCAATGGACGAAGTAACACAGGAATTCACAAAAACCAATTTACTTATAAAGATCCTTATTTTATTTTCACATAGTCTTATAGTATTTTATGTTGTAAAAACATTCCTAGAAGAAAGAAAAAATGTTGTTGATAGTAAAGAGTACATTGTGTTTCTCCAAACTCCAAACTAAAAACATGCAGAAATTCATACAAGATACTTAGTGATTTATTTGCAAGAGGTCAATACAATGACACCCTTACCTCAGCCTAATGAAAACGACGTTCCAATTATACAACTACCATCAAATAAAAACACAAAGACGTCTAATACTCAAATATAAGAATACACTGAAGAAAACTCTGTAGCAAACAATAGGCCAAAAATAGGAAATTGAAGTCAACATTTTACCTTAATTATTGTAATTTACTTCTTTTCAATTATTTTAATTTTAATATTTCTGTAATACAAACATTATTCATCTTAAATAATATATTATTTAGAATCGGTCTCCTGAGTGACCGTCTATATCATAGCAATATATAGACCAAGGACCACGCTGCAAATATAGTAAATATAGGGACCACGCTGCAAATATAGTAAATACAGGTACAATTGCGCGGGTCAAAAAGTGGATCCGGATCGGGTCATAACAAACACACCCACTGGCACCATTTTCGGCCACAAACGCGCCAATTAACCAAAGAAGCAGCTTAGTTTCCTCATAAATCGAAAACCCCGCACACGCAAATACAGATCAGGAGACCGATCAGAACTCAAACGCAGATCAGAACGGCAAACGCGGAATATATTTGGAGCAAAAACACAGGATTTCACTGTGGTTTAAGCTACGGGCATGGAGATCCAAAGCAAGGTGAGTTCCCAATTGAATTTCCGATCAATTTTGATGTATAAATCAACAATTCGATGTATCGAATCCTTGCTAATTGATGTTTTTTTATTTATAAACCACAGCTTTCAATAAGTGGCGAAGAAGGTGTAGATTCTGCTGTTACCGATCTAGGATCATGCGTAGATGACAAGGAAGATCGATCTTCATTAGCAATAGGTAAATACTGGAGTTCTGTTTGATACTAGATGTTTGTTTTAGTTTTCAGTTTGTTTTATCTGTGAAAGATGAAAACTGTTGTGTTTAAGATCTCAAAACAACATTCATGGAAACTGTTGTGTTTAAGATGAAAATTATTGTATTTAAGATGAAAATTATTGTGTTTATGATGAACATGGGAAATATTTGTGTATAGTGGTGATAGAACTGGGAATTCAAAATGGTGTTTGTAGTTTAAGTTGGTTGGAAACTTGTGTGTTTAGTAATGAAACTAGGTTGTTTAGACTAAAATCTAATGTGTTTATTTTATAATTTAGACTAAGGTGTTTAGCTTAGAAACTGTTGTTTTTAAGATAGAAACTGTTGTGTTTAAGATGAACATGGGTACTTAGAAACTTTACATGGAAAGTTGTTTCCAGCTTATACTGTTATGAAAACTATGGTGTTCTGGTTAAATATTGTTGCGTTTAAGTTAAAAACTGAATGCTTAAGATAGAAAATGTAAAGCTAAACAAACTTTCATAAAACTAAAACAAGAGTCATTCACAACCAAAGTGCACTGTTTAACATGAAAAAATAAAAATTAATATCCCATACTGGTCTAAAATTTGATATCCTAACCAAGGTGTTTATGAATTTTCCCAAAATTCATAATCGTCAATGTGAAGATCAAAACTTGGCATTGCTTCCTTGACCTTCGGCATAGCAGATTTCACTACCTCGTCAAACCACTTGTGCAGCTCAGGCGCCTGCCAGAACTCTTCACTTTCCCATACATCTTCAGGTTGGCTCGCTACTGACTGCTGCGACAACACAGGTTCAACTTCTTGTGGTTAAGTTTGACGTTCTTCTACATTCTGACTTTGAGCCTTGGCAGCGGCTTTATCTGACTTAAGTCTTGCAAAAAACTTCGCAGTGACAAGTCCCATATCCCTTTTAAGAATCTCGTAAGTTTGTTCAGAATTCTGTAGAAGAATAATAAACAGTTAGAAGGAATAATAAAATAACCCAAAACGTTTTGTAAAACTTACACTCAAACCAAGGTCCGCTATCTCCTGATCAGTTTTAAACTCCCCAGTTCCTGGAAGGTCGAAGCTGCCATTAAACTTATTGGCTGGTCTATCCCCATGAGCAGCATTGATAACCCTCCCGGCACGAGTCAGTGGGTACAACTTGGTCTCAACGAGGACCTTGTCAAAGCCATTCATTTTGAGCCAAGTAACCCTTGCAACCACCTTATCTTGAGGCCAGTGCTGAGCAAGAGGGACTGTAATAGGTTCCGGCATGCCTAAATTTTAAACACACAGAAAGATACCAGGTCAGACAGGAAAAAGTTACATCAAACACACAAGTTTTCAAAGTTAAAGCATTAGAAATCACATCAAACACACAAGTTTTCAGAATCATACCTAAATATGGCGACCGTTGAAGATATTGGATCAGAACTACATAAACACAACCCCCAAGAGCAGTGTGTTTCTTGCTTCGTTTGTGGAAGTTGGTCACCCCTTTCAGTAGCTGCTCCAAGAGATACTTGCACCAATCCATGGTTGCTATCTGAGACACGTCAGTGACAACCTGGATCATCTTCATATCGACATACCTAAATTTTAAATACACAGAAACATACCAGGCCAGACAGAAAAATACATTAAATACACAAGTTTTCAAAATTAAAGCATTAGAAACCACATTAAAAACACAAGTTTTCATAATCATCTACCTGGTTTGCAGAGGATTGACAAAGTTTCCGAGCATAAACAGCACAAAAAACTGCAGAAACTCTTCACCACCATCTGGAAGGGCTTCCATCTCTCTCACCAAAGCATCCAGAGGGATGTCAGCATCGTCATTCACGTTGAACCTCCTCTTCCATGCAAGCCTCTCCCGCTTAATCTTCTCAGATTTATCAGCACCAATGTTCCCAGACAATGAACCAACAGGTACATCGACTCCACCTATCAGCAAACCTAACACATCAAAAACCTCATCAACCCCTATCTTATAGGTCACTGGCCCTATGGTTTGATTTCCATGGCCATCTAGACTGGAAATCAAGAATGGGATGATTTCCAGCGGAAACTTGCTCATCTGCACCTTTAACAGGCCCCCAAAACCAATTGTATCAACAACAGCCTTCTGAGCCTCGGTCAGTTTTGCTAAAAACTTGGCAACAATGCTTAAATGGCATGCTATTTTCACGTCCTTATCCAGTCTACAAAATAGATGTTTAAATATCAGTTAAAATGCAACTATCGAATGTTATTATATAAAAAACTAAAATTAAATTTAAAACTTACTTAATTTCATCATTTTTCACAATGCAAACATGCTGCGACTTTTTCCTGGCCCTCTTTTCCACTACTTCACCTACATCAGTTGTCTCCACATTTTTCCTCTTCCTCCGTTTGTCAGTTGGAACACCACCTTCAGCAACACATCCAACTGTCTTTAAAGGAGGAACATCAAAGACAGTTGGGGCTGGGGGGCTGAGGCTCCTTGAGCGGGACCTCTTTGAACGAGGGAATGTTGAACAGGGGTTGCTGTGGCTGGGGCTCAATGTCCTGGGGCTCGCTGACCTGGGGCTGGGATAGGGGCTGGGGGGACTGAGGCTGGGACTCCTTGAACGGGACCTCTTCGAACGGGGGTAGGTTGAACAGGGGCTCGGGGGACTGAGGCTGAGGCTGGGACTCCTTGAGCGGGACCTCTGTGAACGAGGGTAGGTTGAACAGGGGCTCGGGGGACTGAGGCTGAGGCTGGGACTCCTTGAGCGGGACCTCTTTGAATGAAGGAATGTTTAACAGGGGATGTTGTGGCTGGGGCCCATCGACCCGAGGCTGGGGCTCGCTGACCTGGGGCTGGGATTCGGGCTCATTGACATGGGGCTCAACAGTGCTGGACTGGAGCTCATCAGTGGTGACCTCGGGCTCGACAGTGCTGGACTGGGACGAGTCAGGAACAATTATCTTCTTTGCACGTTTGCTTCGGTTGACGTTTCTTGATCACCACAGGTTCAGCAGCACCTTTCTTCTCCGTTGCACGGGGAGGTTTCTTCTCCGTAAATGGACAGTCTCTGCATTTTTTGTTTTTACGTGTATTCCTCTTGCCTGTATTAAAAAACAAAATAATCATTGGTACATGTTAAAAATATACTATTTAAGATAAAAACTAAATAAAATTTGCAGGGAAAACGAGATCATACCATGAGTGCATGTTGATGCAGTAGCCACTTCTTTTCCCTTTTTGCCTTTACTAGGGAGCTGCTCATTCTCTTCAAAATCATCTTCAGCATTGTCGGGATGCTCTTCATTGATTTGTGGAACAATGGATGCCAAAACAAAATCTGCAAACTTCTGGCTGTCGCTCTGCTCCTCATTAATAGGCTCAACCTCCTTCGTAGAGCGTGTGTTAAACTTTACACGTACTGCAAATAAAATTTTTCAATTCAGTAATTATAATTTTTTAATTTTAAACACTTGTAAACGCAAAAAAATTC
Organism: Sherardia arvensis; assembly: GCA_948330725.1. Classification (NCBI taxonomy): domain Eukaryota; kingdom Viridiplantae; phylum Streptophyta; class Magnoliopsida; order Gentianales; family Rubiaceae; genus Sherardia; species Sherardia arvensis. The sequence continues at coordinate 33,540,473 of OX415239.1, forward strand.
AGGCTAGAAAGACAAGTTTTCATATTATAAACTTAAGATTTTAGACACATAAAAACTAGGGTGTTTATGTTAAATAATGTTGTATTAAGTGTAGTCAAGTTTCCAAATTAAACAGTCAAGTTTCCAAAATAAAACAGTTTTCAAACTAAACAATCAAGTTTACAGTCAACAGTTTCCAGGTTAAACAATACAGTTTCTACAATCAATGTAGTTTTCAACCTTAATAATCTAGTTTTTACAAAACAACATTTATCACATTTAAAAATCAAGTTTCTACAATCACTCTAGTTTTCATTCTTAAAAAGTAAGTTTTCACAATTTTTATAGTTTTCATAATAAAAAATCAAGTTTCTAAAACACCAAAGTTTCCAGACTAAATTATATAGTTTCTTCAAACACAGTAATATTCAGCCTTAATAACCAAGTTTTCAAAAATAACAGTTTTCACAATAAAAAAGCAAATTTCAACAAAAACCAAGAAGCCTAGTTTTCAGGCTAAAAACTAAAAAATCCACATGCACACAGAAAACACATTAAACAGTCCAGTTTACAATCTAAACACATAAAATTTCAACCAGAGCAGTTTAATCCAACCAGATCAGTCACGAAGTACAAAAAAACAACAAAAAAACGGGAAAACACAGCGGCAGAAAATATCACCTCTCTGCACCCCCACTGGTTTGCCTTCTTCCACTGATTTAGACGACTTCATTTTATTCAGATCTGCATAACACAAACAGAAATCATGAACATGAACACAAATCACAAATCACAAAACACAAATCAACAACAGAATCATGAACATCTGATTGCGACGGTTGGATTAACACACCTGACTCAGAGATCAGAATATTACCCAATCGGTTAACAACTGAGCGACGAACGCTGCACGAAAACGCCGATAAAAAACAATCAAAAATCAATACAAAAATGCAGATCAAATCACCATTAAATAACAAAACCTGGATTTAATCGATACCTGGATTGCGCCGGTTGGATTGCGACGGTTCGGACGCGACTGGGTTTCAGAAAAGAGGGTTTGGAATTGGGAACGGGTGGGTTGCAGAATGATATTTGGGAAATTAAAAAAATAGAAATATGATTTATATATTTACGGAGGAGGGCTTTTTAGCAATTTCTCTAATTGCTAAAAAGGACCTGCGTATTTCTAAATTGCAAAAAAGGAGCCGTTTTTCAAATTATAATTGCAGAAATAGGCCGTCTATATTATTGCTATAATATAGACGGTCTATTACAAGACTAATATTATTATTTATGCTACCATTTATAATAATATGATTTACTTTGTATTGACACACTCGTTATTATTATTAAACAATTACATCATTAAAACCGCGCAACGCGCGGTCCGGTTAGCCTAGTTAAATTTTAGAGTATGAAAGAGCTATAACCCATACGCTTTTTCAATCTTCTAATTTTACCATATATCTATTTTAGAGTATGAGATAGAGCATCTGTTGGAAGCAATAATATAGTCAAAAAAGGTTAATCTAGATAAAAACTCTATTATAAAGTAACTGTTGGGTATGCTCTAATGCCTTATTGCTTGTAGCTCAGCCTCAAGTTTCATTGTATTCAGCTAATATTTGGTGTCTGTTTTTCACGTGAATAATTTTCATCTTTCTAAATACTGCCATTTGAACTCAAGCTTTGTATAACGGATCATTGAGTTGGCTTGCGGGCAACAACCCAAATTTGTTAAATACTCTTGATTATGAATTTGTTATTTGTTTTCTAGGAGAAGGAGTATGAATTTTGAAATTTATACCAAGTCCAAGATACCATTCTGGATGATTCGAGCAAGTATACCAAGTCCAAGATACCAAGTCTTGAACATTAAAGGGAACTACATGATGGAAAAAGTGTACCCGTTGGTTATTCCATTCCATTGTTTCCATCTGAATACAATTAATATTGAAAATGTATGACAGCGAAACAAGTTAATGCGTCCACATGATCAAATTGTGCTGATCGGAAATGTGGCATATGGACACATAAAGGAGAGGAGAATATGTATATTGATACCAAAAAATGAGTATACATACATCCATCCCTTTAACAGTGGTTCAACTCTTCCCGCCAAACTCATGTACTAGCTATAAAGCCATCTTTGTGGGTGCATTTATCTAAGAGGAAATGTAACTAGTACAAGGGGGATTAAGTTAAAAGTATAAAAATGAAGGAAAACAAAAGGATATATAATTACTAGAAAACAAAATTCTCCTATCTTGTCACATGTTCACTGATATAAAATTAAGTTTGTGCATGAAAAACCATTCCCTAACCAAAAAGGGAGGCCAATATTGAATTAGCCATTCAGCTTTTCTAAGAACTGGCTGAGATCGTATTCTTCAGTGTACTGTGACTGATCCCAGAGTTCCTCTAGTCCACCAAGCATCTTTTTGAGTTTCTTACTCACACCAGGCAACTTAGCTTCAGCATCAGACGACTCCATAGAATGCTTAGATACAGCTGCTCCCTGAATATCACACATGCAGAGTATGCAGTTTTAATTGGACAGAAACAAACAGAAACACTATAAGTATCTACATTGTTCCAGGCTATAACTGCAGTTTTACCTTTGAAGTGTCTGCTTTAGTAAATAGGTCAAGCAACTGGTCAGTATTCATCGTCTTAAGACTAGCATTATCAGCATTGATGACAGCGTTTGCCACGGATACTTTGAATCTTTGAAGGCTCATCACTTTCTCCTCCAAGGTGCCTCTCATGATGAGACGGTGCACATTTACTACTTTCTTTTGTCCTAACCTGTGCGCTCTGTCCATTGCCTGCAAGTGTGAAATACATCAGAATCAGTTAGACAGTTACAGATTACAAGAAGGGCAAGTTTTGCAGAGAGATGTTATCATATTAATAGAGAGATGCACATTCAATTCTCCTGGGATGTAATCTAGAAAAATGAAGAAACTTTTATATGTGAAACAAATTTTAGTGAATGTCTTTTAGATTAAAGACACTAAAACCAAATCCAGTGATAAATCTAAGATCACTTATTCACAGGTCTTTCCTTTGGGCAACACAGAAGAATTCAAATATATCTACTAAGTACGGTCTTTCCTCATTGTTTGCTAATACTAGTACTAAGCCCAACCAAGATTGCTCAACTTCAGAATTTGAAGCTCCCTTCCTCTTCGTGAAGGCAGGGGAACTTACACATTGATGCAGTAAGAGAGCCAGTACATTAACAAAATTAATTGGCTGAAGTGGAGTATCCATTGTGTCAGACAATTTCAAAATTTTAATCAATTTTGCTCTTAGGCCTGATAGTAGCTCTTAGTTTAGCTGCTTGAGTATTTCAAACTTTAAAAAGAGCAGGAATCTTGCAAATACCATACAGTTAATCTTACATATACTGCAACCACTATAACCAGTAAAGCCTCAATGCATAGAATCATGTTTGCACAAAATTCTCATATCATGCAACCCAAAAAGCTCTGTTCTGAGCCTTCTTTTGATCACATTTCAATGTAAGGCCATGGATACATGAATATCTTAGTTTCATCTTCTTCTTTTTTTTAATAAGACCAGACAACATAATATTGAACAAGGAAAGAGCGAGGAGCACATATAGGCATGTACCTGATGATCTCGCATGGGATTCCAGTCGTGTTCCATAAAAACAAGGGTATCAGCAGAGGTGAGATTCAATCCTAACCCACCAACTGCAAAATGTTGATTCAGATGAGTATATTCTAATAAGCAAACAAATAGCATCCCATTAAATATAATACAGAAATCCTACCATGTGTAGTAAGAAGAAGAACATCAATTGTAGGGTCAGAATTGAAGGCCTTGACAATATCAAAACGTTTTTCTGGTTCAACCGAACCATCAAGCCGCAAATACGTGACACTGCTTTAACACAAGCACAAGTTGGTTGAAACAAGAAAGTCAAAACCAGGCTTAGGGAAAAAAGAAATTTAAAAAAACAAACCACATCTTCCCATCAAGTGTAAACAAGGATTTAAATTTTATGCTCCCTTAGCAGTCAAGCTATTCGATATATTTTAAATAAGAGTATGAGATACATATACACAAGATTTTACTTTATAAATCTTATGGAATCAAGCTGGCCCCTCATTCCAAGCTGATTAAAATGAAATTTAATAGGTAAGCACAAGGAAAGACGATAGAATTAAGCCAATTAGTGATTAGTACACACCCACACAAATGGAAACCAGGAAATTGGCTGATGATGAAGCGTAAACTGGCAACTAACTAGCATGAACAAAGATTTTATTCCCCTTAACAGACTCAACCACTTCGAAAAAGCATAAAACAAATCATACCCCTCCATTATATAGTGTTTAGGAGGGGGAGGGGAGATAACGATTATATTGCATGAGAGCTCTTATTGGCAGTAAATTCTGGATCTAAGGAATCATACAGACCTACTCTAGATGTTTGAAAGCAACAAGCAGTCCTTTATACCGCCGCATGTCCTTGCCTTAAATCATACATTCGAATTCGATGGTATTTGAGTTTTAAAAATAAATAAAAGTAGGTGATGGATCAAACAGTTGGACTGTAAGCAAGGGAAAAACTTAGTTTACACTTGGAAGTGGTTTTCATATAGCTGGTCAATGACAGTTACGTAATACAACAGTAGAGGACACAAGACTTACTTCTTCATATGGACACGGAACAGATCTTTTTCAATGATGTCCAGAAGGGCCTGTCGGAATAGTCAAAATTACAACTCAGTAGAATACAATTTTAATTAAGATCTGACTAGCAACCACCTTGTTTAGGGAAACAACATTTACCTTATGTTGAGCAAATATCAGAACTCTATGCTCTCCAACACCCATGGAACCTTCCGAACTTGAGCCTTCAATCCCGATTCCACACTCTTCAAGAATCTCTTTAAGAGCAACAAGTTTTGGAGAGTGGCGGATATTACGGAGTTCAGAGGTATAATCAGATGCACCAGGGAAGAGTTCTGACAGAAGGGGTGATAATGTTTCTTGAAATTTTTCACTAAGAACAAGCAATGGGTGGCTGCATAGTTTTAGCAAGTACTGAAGGGCCTGAGATACAAGAGGAGAGCAATTAGACACACTACTGCAGTCTGAAGAGAAATGTTGAAAATACCACTGAAATTACCTGGAAAACATGAGTTGAACCTCTGTTTGAAGGTTTTCCTTCTCCATCTGCATCATTCACCTTTATAATACTTGAAATTTCTTGTTTGACATCTGAACCAGGAAACTGATCATAAAGCTTTAGCTGTAGGGGACTCAGGTCGCAGAATCTATCCTGGATAATTTTTTCCGGCAAATCAGACAATACTTCGCCTTTAGTTCGGCGCAGGAGAAATGGCATGACCTGTAAAAGATAAAACACTCAGTTCAATAATTCTTCAAAACTCAGAACATTTTATGCACTCAGGTGCAACATAGAGCAAAAGAAATAGTTTACAACACATGTTACGGCATACTCCCAACTGAAATCTTATATGCCTCATGCTGTGAGTAGCACTAAATAGTAGGGAATGAGAAGTCATGACTGGACTTAAAATTGTACTATGAAGAAAGACATGATATTTCTTAACATAAGTGACACATTGGCATGACAAAATAGGATTTCATACAAGTGACCCACACAATTCAATTAAGGATTAATTGTCATATCACCTGACCACAGTTTATAAGTTTTCTTGTGATTGGAAATCAAACTAAAATAAAATAAAATGAGTGAATTACAAGATTTCACCTGTTTGTGTAATGCTTCCATAGCAAGTGCACCTGCTTCTGCATCCTTTGCAGAGCATTTGGGATCCCTAGCTGCTATAAGCGGTTTTCCATAAGTAGCCTGGAACTGGAGCAGGAAATGGGAAGACTAAACATTAAATCCCATCTACAAACAGAATATTCCACAGCAGTCATCCAGCTTACAAAGAGATGAAATTGTAAAATAGCCGCAAAAAGAGTAAAAATTTCTATTTACTCACTGATTGAGAAGAAAGGAAAAAATCAATATCTACAAACAGAATATTCCACAGCAGTCATCCAGCTTACAAAGAGATGAAATTGTAAAATAGCAGCAAAAAGAGTAAAAAGCTCTACTTGCTCACTGATCGAGAAGAAGGAAAAAATCAATATACAAGACTGAATAATAATACTGAAACCTATTCAAAGATAATAGTGCAAGACAGAACAGTTACAGTAACTTCTAAAATATTTCAGGAAGCTTTAACAAAACACATAAACAAAGATGCTTCATTTAATCACATAGAACTGAAACTTTTGGTGCCACTGGTAATGTCATCTCATATGCTTCACTACACAAAAACAAAGTAACTACATATTCCCTCAAAAAGAGAAGCTAATACACCTTTGAGATATGTGACTGGCACGGTAAAATGCTAAGGAAAACATTCAGTAGGCATACCAAGAGATGGCAAAAGACGCCCTATACAGACCAGTCTAAGCATCAGCATGAACAAAATTACTACACTTTTGCATTAACCAACAAAAAAGTTGAAAAATCATTTCACGTACTTGTCTTTCTGTTCCAAGAAATCCTGGCATGAGGAAGTCGAAAAGAGACCAGAGATCCAAAACATTATTCTGCATGTTTAAGCAACAATTAAAATTGAGGACAAATAGTTAAGATTGATAAATGCAAGCTAAAATTGTCGAGAAATAAACCTGAATGGGCGTGCCACTTAAAATGAGGCGGTGCTGCGCCTTCAATTGTTTTACAGCAACAGTAACTTTAGACTTAGAGTTCTTTATGATGTGCCCCTCATCCAGAATACAATAGTTCCAAAAAAGCTGCCTGAGATAATCAATATCTTTGCGTATAACATCATAGGATGTCACAATGACATTATATTTATCAAATTGACTCTGCAGAGATATACGGTCTTGAGCAGAACCAACATACTGGAGTGTCGTCAATAGAGAAGTATCAATAAACTTCTCAATCTCATAGACCCAGTGTGCAACAAGCGTTGAAGGGCATATTATAATTGATGGTGGATAGTGATCACGATTGCTTGTAAAAGCATGTTCTGCCACATCAGATGCCACAATAGCTGATGCTTGCAGAGTTTTGCCAAGGCCCATATCATCACACAAAACCCCATGGAGGTTAAAGCGCCTTAAAAATGCCAACCAATTTATGCCTTCTTGTTGATACCTAGAAGGAATCAGAAATTAGTCCCAAGCGATAAGTTCATTCAGTACAACAGCTGCTAGCATACACAGCAAATTAAACTGAGTATTACAAGTATATTATGTAGTATATCATCGACGCAGTCCCGCCTTAGGGTGCACATGTACTACTTATACTACTCAATTTATTACCATTCAAATGTCTACATCTAAGGAAAACATAGGAGAGGATAGAAAATAATTCTTAAATATAATGGCGCTGGCATTAAGAAATGCTCTATCTGGAATTTTCTAGACTAATGATGGTTATGTTTAAAAAATTCCATATTCGTTAAATTGCCATCTTGGCAAGGGTACATCAGTAGAAAGTATAAATACTAAAGATAGCAAGAAAGTGGTCCAATTCAGTTAGATAATATTTGATTAGTGAAAATGAATATTAAGGCTATTGTTTCCTGAGACCACAAATATATGCAGGTCATCACAGGACACAGAGGATTACCAAAATATATAACCTTTTGAAAAATGATTAGCTCAGTACCAAGCTTGAGAAATATAGGAAAGAGAGAATTGAAATTACCTCCTAAGAGTAACCTTCAGTTCAGTGCTGAGCTTGTAATCATCAATCTGAGAGTTGTCCACGAGTTGTTCCAAAAATTTTGCATCTTCTTGACTTCTAGCTAAGCGTCCACTAAGACCAGCTGGTGCAGGAACACCACGTGCTAGTGGAAGAAGAGGCACAAGGGCAGCAAAACTATGTGTTACACTCTGCCTGACAGAATTATCACAATCACTCATACAACCAAGGAGGGGAACCACCAACAAAGGTGCATAAGGTACCAGCTCCATGCCAAGTCCCCGAACAAGCAAGCTCACAAGCATACCAGCTCCTTGTCTTGCATGAACAGATGATGTATCACTTAACATAGGTATGACATTCTCTATCACAGCACCCATAACATTTTCGGTCATTGATTTGGCCATTGTCATTATGCATCTGGATGCAGCTAATCTAATAGCTACATGAGAGTGCCGGACACATCTAAAAATGCATGGGAGAAGTGTGAGCAATTTTGGCCTCAACACTTCATTTAATAAAGGTGCAATGGATCGAACTACCTGCAAAATGTAAAAATAAGATCAGAATACAATAGTAGCTGATTCTACTCCAAAGCTGTTGGTAGTTAATTGTTGAAAGTAAAATACCTACTTGTGTCTTAAAGAATATAGTACTAACTAACAATAATATCAAAAGAGACTTCAACCACGGAAGAACAGGCAGATATTAACTTATGAGAAGGAAAAGAAGTGCCCCGAATTTATTATTTTTCTGAAGAGGTACTGAAATGAAAATGAAAACTCTGTGATAGATTTATAGGCAAGACGGTTTTGCACAAAATATATATTTTCAAAGGATTGCTGAAAAAGCCTCTTGTGAATTTATTGAGAAGAAAGACTAAACTTTGTGTCACAATATTATCATGCACCTGCCCCAACCCAAATCATGCATGTGAATGTATTTACTAGTATAGTGAGAAGTGAAAAACGTATTTATTAGAAAGATGAGAAATAATCAGTGAACTTTTTTTGTAAGATAATGCAGCACCCTATCCATTGATAGACAGATATAAAGCCATGAGAGAAAAGGGAAAAAAGGGTGAAATGAATTAGTACCTGGATATTGTTTATCAATATCTGAGGATCCTTAACTGAATCAATAAGTTCATCAATATTCTTTTCATCTTCTGTGGTCAAACCTTCAACATTATGTGGCCTAAGCGTTTCCACAAGACAATCCCACAACTTCGGTAGTTTATCAAACAAAGGACCTCCCAATTTCAGACATAAATACTTCAGTGCGAGTTCTGACCCACGCCTGCTGATGAAATTCTCCACTTTTGATCTGTCTTCACCAGAGGAAAGAATATGAACTTTGGATTTCTGTTTATTGAAGGCGCTTCCTGAAGACAAGAGTTCTTCTTCCTCTATAATATCAACAGAACTAAGAGCAGAAGCTTTGGGTGTCTCGCAATTATCCAAGCACATCTGATTACATAGGTTCCTTATTAGCTTTTCATTTGGACTAGGCTTGCGTTCAATACAGCCAGAAATCAGTTCTGCTAGGGACTCGGCAGCCTTACTCTGTAGTATTTCTTCCTGCCATATAATCAACAAATGTTCTTATAGAAGGAATAGATATGTGAGGTGTTATATTATAACCCCTGTAATTCTACAGTAAATGTTACCTGCTCCCTCTTAACAGAAGCCATCAAAGGTAAGATGATTGGGTTAAGTTTTGAAGGAAGCTCAGACATCCAAACGACAGCACTAGCTAGTAAAGAAGAAACAGTAATGTGCAAATTATTCTGCACATTGATTCAACAAACACGGAATCAAAAGTGAACAAAAGTTAAGAGATAAACGTAAAATTTGTTTTGATTAGATAAGCATACCTGAATGCATTTTAGATATGTTGCTGTTCCTACGAGTCTTTGCTTTGATGATTCTAGTTCATCTAATTTACTTCTTTCGGAGGACATTTCCTCAGTAGTAACACTACCTAAAGATGGTAATTTTGATGCTAAGTTTAATGCATCATCAGCAGTGATATTTGCTACATCAGAATTAGCAAAAATCATTTTAATATCATTAATGCCAGATGCCTCAGCAGTTGACTGCAACTGAAAAGCCTCATTTCGCATTTTGGCATAAGTCCTCGAAAGTTCAGCATATGGAAGATGTGAATTTTTAGTCGGGAGTGCAGGGTTAGTGCATGCTAACAAATCTAACAGCCAATTTCTGAAACTATTAATAGAGGTAATGGCTTCCCCGGACATGGAAAGCTTTCCTGCTTTATATTCCTTGAACCAAGAAATGAGAATCAATGCAGCCACCTGAAAATTAAAACGTGCTTAAGTGCTATAATGCAATAACAAGAATTTAAGTCAGGCAGTGAACAAGATATCGAAAGAAGAAAGGAGGAGAATTTACACCCAAATGCCAAGCCTGAAGCATACCTGGCGTTGAACTCCAGATAACGAAGTGAGCATGGTCCAGAGTGGATCTAGTACAAAACCCAACGACAGATCTTGCAACCTTGAAACAAGAATTCCCAAAGCAGTGGCTGTAACAACTCGCGTACTAGTCACTGAAACATCTTCATCGGCACCCACAACTATTTTAGCAGTAACAGAAGAATCCCCAATTTTGTCATGGGATATACTTTCAGAGAAATCAACAAGTGTACTTCTAGAAGTTTCATTCTCAGGCTTAGCAGCTCTCATTTTAGCTGCTGCTTTAAAGTGGCTTTTACGAGGAAGGGCTACAGGCCAGAACATTTTGGTGGCATCTAGAGGCGAACCATATGGGGTAGCTGCTAGGTCTGTCCATGACATGAAGTACAGCTCAGCGACACCAACCAAGTCCTGCACAGGGCACTGACAGTAGAGCGCACAAAACAAGAGGCAGAGATATTAGCACCACAAACCATAAAAAAGAAATAAATTAACAAACTTATGTCAAACATTTTAGAACAAATAGAAGAAAGATATATACCCAACCAAACCCAACTTTCTCCTCCTACATCAACTAATTCACTCTTAAAGAGATCAAGCAAACTTTTCTCAAGTTATAAATATAAGACTTAAACCCTTTGGGCTTAGAGTGAAAGCCACGCCTGTGCAAATATCAGTGAGTCTTTTGTATGCCCTAGGGTTTTTTTTAGATGTGTTATTTAGATATCCATAATCTCAGAGTTGTCTCAGTCCAGTAAAGCCCCAAAAACCTACAGCTAACTTTTTTTATATTTATTCCTCCACCTCTCTGTTCCAGCCAGCAGTTGAAATCTTGTCAACTAAGCAGAAGGACTTGTTACAATAATCCTTGCTTGTTATCTGTCTATCTATCATCTTCTAACTTTCTATACACTGATTTAGTTAGTCTAAATATATCTTTTCATTTTTAAGTTGAGGCATTTGCAAATTCAGGGTTTGTTAAAGATCTAATTTATAAGCAAAAAAGCAAAGAAGAGAATTGAAAAGAAGACGGGTGCAAATAGAACAAAACACAACCTGAAGGAGAAGCCTCCACACTCTCTCAGAGCACAACAAAATTTCCTCATTTGACTCAAGCAGAAGGTTCTGGTAAACAATTCTAAGTGTGTCAGCTAGAATTATGGAGGGCCAAAACGAGCTCAATGACTCAGAAATGCTTCTCTTATGACCAGCTTCAAGTAAGCGCTCCTGAGAATTGATAAAAAGAGAAAAAAATAATAACAAATCAGCCATCTTGTTATAGACGGGAAATTGTAAGTTTCTACGTTTATAATAAATAAATTAAATAGGTTGAACATGAAGGTAAATAGTACCAAAGTTCGAATAGCTGAATAACGGACAGAGGTGATACTATGACGCATAAATGGCCATAACCTAGGAGCCAAGGTTGACAGCATATCCAAATTTTCAATAGATTTAATTTCTTCTCCCATGGAACCTGGATAGCTGATTTGATTTAGATCAATTTTCTGTTCCTCAGAAGATATTAAGCAGCCATTGGACTGGGAAAACATCTGCTCCTGAGAATATAATTCTGCCAGGAGATTCATGACACTGCAATGTAAACCAAGCAATTCAGATCTCTCAAATTACTCCCAAATGTAAAGGTGGCAAATCTACCTTTACACTCAAAAAAAGGTCTAGAGGTAAAGCAATTTATTGAGCTATCACGTATTATAGCCAAATGAGGAAAAATAATTGTTGAAGTTATCATGTGAGATGAGGGATGCAATCAGAATAAGAACAATAAATAATCAAGAGCACCTGCTAGTTGATGGACTTAAATCATCCAGATCAAGTAAAATATCCCACAGCAACATAACTATGGAATGCAATACTCCACCCTTCAATGAAACAATAGCAGCAGCAGCAGGTATGAGAGCATCTGCAGCCACTGCTCTTACATCATCATCAGGATCCTCAAGCCCAGCTTTACATGCTGGGATTACATCAACCAGCAGCTCTCCAAGCATTTCCTACAGTCCCACCCAAAGGAAAAGAAAAAATAATTTTAGAACTACAAAGAGTGGCTCTAATGGACAGACATCATCCTGGAAAGTCCACACAAACATAACTGAGACAAGCTTAGACAATCGTTGAAAAGCACATGACCCAGAAAGGAGAAAATCACTGTACTGATAAGACTCCAGTTCACCCCTTAGCCATCTTTTCCCCACTAATTTCACCTTTCTAACAAGCCCACCGATATATTTTGTAGAACCGGTTAATTCAATGGGGCTATTCTAGTAGAAAATCTGCAAGGAAGAATTCTTTTTATTGAATTTTGACTTAAGAACTGATCCTGTAAGTTAAAAGGGCAAAGCTCTAGTAAAGATAGATATTTTTTTCAACTTCCAATCACTTCCTAAATATAGTAGCAAATGAAAGTTATGACCACTGAAAAGAAAATATAAAAGCAGCAACCAACAGATTCAATAAGTAAAGCATCTCTTTCCAGCCAAGAAAGTAAAAGGATTTACAATAAATATGATCTGACTAACATACACCAATATCTATGTATAAGGTTCCCTAAAACAGAAGCTTTGTTTCGATTGATTGCGCAAGGCCTTCAATTTAAAGTTACATACGCTGAATACTCCAACTAATGGTGAACAGAAAGTTCATTTAAAACTTCACACTGAGGAAAAGTTACTTGAAAGTATATGACATCAGTTACCTTCCGCACAGCAACGAGATACTTGATGCCCAAAAGACTACCATGGCGGATTTCCCATTCTGGGCTACGCTGAAAGAAATGGAGGGAGTGATTAAAATGGATGTCAGGAAGGAAATAAGCGCAGAAATACCCAGCAGATGACTTCCACTAAATAGTTACCTGCATCTGCAACAAAATCTTCAAAGTCTCAAGAACTAAAGTGGGGAGCATAAACTTGAGCACAGCACCCAATGCTTGAGCACACGTTTCGCGTACGGGAGCAACAACCTGGTCGGATACATAATCTCCGAAACTGCAGAGAGAAGCTAATAAATAAATATCGGCATGCTGTGGGAGAGCTGCTTGGAGTATTTTTTTTTTTTTTTTAAGAAAGGAGTATATACAAAGTTAATGGAAATGAGTACAAAAGATAAAATAGAAAACAAGGAAACAAATGACCATGTCGGCCTTAAAGAAATAAAGAAGGTATAAAATAACAGAATCATACCGGTCTAGGGACAAGATACACAAGAATCGGATTGCACAATCTTGAAGAAATTCACAATTTTTAAGCGAAGAATGCCTAGCCAATTTAACCAAGTTGAGCAACTCAGAATTTTCAGGAAGGTTATCAAGTATGCTGGTCTTTCCAAGGGACCTCTTATCTTCGCATGCATGTTCTACATTATTACTCAGCTCTAATACGCTTTCGGTGTCAGATTGAGGCAACCCCTCCTCCTTAATAGAAGTAGTTGGAAGTTCACCATTTGTATGTCCTGTTGGCAGATTGAATCCAGGATCAACACATGTATGTGTTCCAAGGTCCTCCTCTTTAACTGCAGTAATCACTTTATCTGACAGCTGTGACGTACCCTCAATCTTTGGCCTTTTCAGAGGAGACTGGTAGTCATCAGTTTGCAAATCAACACGTCTCTTAAATTGGGCTTCTTCTTGTCTGTGCTCTAAAGCGGAACCAGGTAGAGTGCCAGACTTCAAGTCAGGCATTAGGATTCCAGCACTAGCACCTTGATGCGATAATATATCTCTCAAAGCCATAATGCTGCCATGACGCACCTCCCAGACTGAAAATTAATTAGACCAAGTTGCATCAGATAAGTTCATAAAAGGTTCAGGTACAAAATTCTAGTCCAGCAGTTATTTACCAGGATCGAAAACATCAAGGAGGAGCTGTTCAACAAAAGTTTGAAAAGGCCAAACACCCTCACTATCATTATCGAAGCTATCATCATCAGATACAGCATCTGCATGTTGCTGCTTTAAAAACAAGTACACGCACGCATAAATGCATTAGTTTCTGATTATTAAAGATAGTGATGTGGCACAAATCGCTCCATGGCAAATTTAAAAACCATAATATCAATATGGCAAAAACAATTCTAGATGAGCGAGACAATAAAACAAAATAAATTTACAAATTCCGGGTTTGAAAATAAAAGGATGAAATAATAATCAATTTAACAAATAATTTACTAACAATAGCTTCTTTAAGCAAATCAAATATTAAACTTTGTATAAGTAATTCCACTTAATACCAGATTGTCGCAAAGTATGACATAAAACACTGGTCCATACCTTGTTCATGCTCAATATGTCAGGATAAATTCCTCTCGGTGATGTCATGTCCATTTCTTGTGATTGTGAGGCATCGACAATTCCATCCTTTGGCCAGACATTTGAATGATCTTTGGAACTTATTTTAGCCTTTCGTTTTAATAGATTCAGTTCCCTAGCACTTGGCCTCCTTGATTTCACTCCAGGAGCCATCTTGGAAACAAATTGTTGGATATTGCGAGTGGATCTAGAAGAAAATTTTTGAGGAGTGACTCCATTTGCAGCTGAGTGGAACTTCTGAGCCATAATATCTTCATCTCTTATCATGTCATTCACATCCATAAACTGCTCACAAATATCTAGACCTGCATGAATAGCTTGTGAGATTTGAATCTCCAGGATATAGCTAAAGTAAAACATAAAACTATTACAAAGGTGTGGCTAGCTAGCTTACACACAGCACATAAATATTTGTAAGGTTAAAATAATACATTAATCAAAAAGCCATTTGCATAAAATTTCAGTTCTGTTTAACAACCGCACAGGATGACCTACAGCAGTAGCTGTGCAGCTAAATAACTAAGATGACTGAAATGTCAAGCCAGAGGGACTAAAACTTTTCTGAGATTTTAAACTAAGGCCGGATATCAGGTAAATTAGTAAGGAGATTCAAATAAAATAAAGAATATCCAAGCAACTAGTAGCTGAATACTACACATTTTCACGGTAAGTTGATAATAACCCGGTCAATTTATTAAAGTGGCCTATTTTTGGAATTGCATGATCAAGGATCCTTCCATTTTTTCTTATCAAAAACAGTACTCCCTGTTAGATCTTTTAGATACTAAACATCATCTCATTTATCAGGATTACATCAGTTTATCCCGATCTCAAAAATTACTATTTTTCTGCTTGAACAAATAAATTCTTTGGAATTTCAAGACGAATTCCACACAAGTAGAAAATAAACTACAAAAACATTACAATCCACGATGTCCGTTTTACCAAATTACGATGTCAGTGGATCTAAAACATCGTGGTAGGTAAAATCTGATACCATATTACCAACAAATAAATAAAGTCGCCAATTACATATTGTTGGAGTAAGTGTGGCCAATTACATAGAGTTGACAAGAACTGAATATAGTAGCTCACCTAGACGGTGACGAAGACGCTGCTTTTGTCGAGCTAATCGCTCTCTTGGGTTCTTACTACCATCAATTGTAACATCGTACTCCTGTAAAACATAAAGTGTCAAATAAGATTTAAAACCTAGCTAGCATCACATGCAATCCACCATTTCTAACACATCACCTCAAGTGATCTATGTCTCCCCATCAAAAGATTTATCCCTTGTTCGAAAGCTTTTTAGGCTCCCAAACCTATGAGTACTCTTTGGGCTCCTCTCTATACAGACTTTTTCTTTTTCTGTTTTTGTAATGCATAAAAAAATTGATTCTGCCATAGTTGCATTCCTGTTCTATAATACTGTATGCAAAAATTGTGTTCATTTTGTTCCTTGAAACAACAAGAACTCCTTCACCCTTCTCTTGATATTATCTTAAACCCTTATTTATTTTCTGATGTTTTCAGAGCAAAGGATCGAAATGATGTTGACATCATTATTGGTTACAATGTTTTGTCACCGGGCTTTATAAGCTACCCTAATAAAAATGATGGATTTATCAATGAATGTGTTCATAAAACATATTCACCTTTTAGCAGACTACCCATTAAAATGGATAAGTATTAAGTAGAACAAAAATTGTCCTGGTTATCCAGCTTAACAAGCTAAGGAAAATACTTTTGCAGCTACTGACACCAAATCAGACTCGGTTTCCAAATCCAGCTTTAAGATTTTCAAGAAACATCATTTTTTAAGGTTTTCCTAGTTCATGTGAGGGCCCTAAATGTGCACGCTAGTGTAATATTACAGTTTCATCACTAACAGTACTAATCTAGTAACCACAAAAGTGCATACTCCACAACTGAACTTTGGAAATAAATGAATGGAACTTCATGTATTCTTCCAAACGGAAAGAGAATATACAGAATGGTAAAGAACCCACAGAACTTGAATAAAGCAGCTAAGTACGGTGAGACCAGCAGCTACATATTTACAAATTTAAGGAAGTACCTGTCCCCAAGATGCTAATAGAGGTCCAAACTCCAGCACTTTATTTAGATCAAAACTGCAACATTCGAAGAGATTTCAACTGATAAGATTAAAAAACTTCAATTTTACCAGGTTCAAAACTAATAGATTACTAAATGGAAAATAACACTATTCCCTCCATCCCAGAGTATCTTTTTAATCATTAAACTTCTTCTACTCCATGCATGGGAAGTAAGCCGAAACACAGATATAGACAAAACAAATACTGGATAGATCTACCTTCTGAACAAAGCACTGTCCAAAAATTTTGAATACCAATACGACCACTGCATCACATCATCCACGGTCAAAGAGAGCCCAGAATTTGATAACTTCATCTCCAAGCACAAATTTAAACCAGACAATGATATATGCTTAACATTCTCAGCAATGGAGCCGATAGCATGAGCTGCAGCAACCCTAGTATCCCAACTTTTGCTCCGAAGGTATGGAGAAACCTACACTCATATAGCAACATTTATGAGTGAATAGACCTTCCAGTAAGGAAAAACAAGCAAATCATAACTTCTGGTACACATATGCAGGAAGGTAGCCCTCAACCAGGTAGGGTGTTGTATTTGCTCAAGATAATAGATGCACCCATTCGCAAGAATCTGGGTGTTTCAAACTAAGTTATAGTGGTGGGTCTGTGAAAATAAGTTGCATTGCATGAAATTCAATAGAAAATCCTTGCTTTCTCACCTCCCACACCCCATCCTAAAAGAGAACCTCTGAAAATGTGATTTTAAGCACGTGAGTGTTTCCTTAAATCAAAGTTACAGATCGAACAAATATAAAAGAGACGGTGTTCTCTTGTTACAATAGTAAGTAGTTGAAAAGAAACTTAATCAAGGCCACAGCCTTCTTCCGTTCATGAATAAAGTAAGAAAATGAAAGTAGAGGCAGCTAAGAAAATCAGCCACAAATTAGTATTGTCTTCCACTCCAATATTTAACTAAAGTATTATTGTAATAAATCACAAGTTGAACCACAGTAGAGCTGGATATGAAGACATCAGGTTTTATTCAGAGACTGAAAGGACTTCTGGAGCTTCAAATAACAGAAAATTTTGACAGAGGAAGAGATAGACAATCGAGGATTGTGAAAGTTGAGCTGAACATGGTGCTAGATCACATAAGGGTGAAGTCCTAGAGTGAAGAACTATGTCAAAATCATAACAAGTGCAACATAAAATAACACATTTAATTTCTGAAACCCTTACATTAGTGGAAACACATCCAAACCCTCTTGCCTGTTGTTTTACAATTTTAAGAGCAGTTATCTTTGCTAATACAGTTCAACTTTTATAACCTAATAGTTAAGCAACTATAACAATTTGAAATCATCTTTGTATATAGGTTATCAATAAATACAAGCTTATAAAAGTAGCCAAAACTAGTGATAGTTTGTTACTAAAAAACTGTGTTCTAAATCGGTAGTTTAACTGAGAACTGTAAATCTTAAGTGTCCAGCAAAAGTTCATGTCATCAATGTGATCACTGTTGGGCAGCAAGGAAGCAAATAAAAGGAAAAGACTATTAACACCCAAAATATACCTTGCTCAACAGGGAATGTAGTTCATGTGGATGTGATTTTGCAATTTCCCCAATTTGTTTAGCTGCAGTAAATCTTGTTGCCTGGGTTGACCCCGCTGGACGTTCATTAAAGATACACAAAATGGTGAAGTCACTTAATTCTCTTTACACAACAACAAAAATACTACACAGTCTCCAACCTTAAAAATTACATCTTGCAACAGTTACAACAAGCACATCACAAGGAAAAATAAGCATAAAAGCACACAATAAAAAGCTTGTCTGCATTCCTGCCAAACCCATTACCAGCATCAATAAACACCCCAAATATGAGGTCACACATAGTAACATGCAACAAACATATAAGCGAAACGAAATTTGTATGCACGCATGAAGCACCAGATAAGGGGGTTTCGGATTGTGCAATTAACAAATACAAGCAAATAATCAGATAAACTAATCAAACTAATCAAAAGGATACTGTCCAATAAAGTGAGAAGTCGGTGAAGTCGTGAGGATTGCTGCTGAGCCATTTTTCGTTCTTCAAACCTTTATCCAAAATCATAATTCCAGCGCAATTTTTGAAAACAGTGATTGATTCCCGGGCAGCAACGAACCACATTTAGTAGTTAGTTCAATCATATCCATGTCACTTATGCAGCCACCCACATTTTAGTAAACCTGAGAAGGAAAAGAAAAAAACTCAAAATCACTCAACAACAACAAATTTGATCAAATCTATGAATACATCTATGTTTCATGGTTCAAAATTACATCAGAATGCATACGAATCAATCACGTAGAGAGGAAAAAACAAAGCTATCATTCGAAATTACCTCTGATTCTCGGCTGTGCGGTGGTGGAAGAGAGGGTTCGTAAGCAGGGCTGAGGAGGAATAAGTGGGGCCGGCTCTGCGAGGGCGAATCGAAATCAATTTGCAGGGCAAAATATGGTTTTGTGTATCGATTCGTGGGCACAAGAGTGCGGAATATATAGAGGAATTCAGATTTCTAGCTCGAATGCATGAACTCTCTACTTATCTCAAGGTTTTTTTCTTCTTCTAAATTAAAATATGGAATAAAGTTAATGTTTTGTATAATAATAATAAATTTGGAAAGTATTATTATTCAACTTAAATTAAACTGATTGAGTTAACTAAAACTTCAAATACTAAAATAGAATTTATGTAACTAAATTAAACTAAATTTTAAACTATTTTTGTACTGAATTGGACAGATTCTGTAATAAAGGAGAAAATTTCATAAAACATTTTGAAATTGAGAGAGAATTCATATCTACAATTAGGGGTTTCAAATGGGCGGGTTTGGGCGGACTTGGATTGGGTTTAAATGGGCAAATACCCATCTATACCCATTAGGCTAATGAGCTTAAATGGGTTGGGGTTAAATGGGTAGGGTATAAATGGACAGGGTACCATAATGAGTACCATTATGCCCAAATACTAAAAATATAAAATTGATTTTTTAATTATTAAAATTTGAAACGTCGTTTTAGGTTCCCGCGTGTAAATATTATTCAATTTCTCTTATTTAATTTAATTGATTTTTTTCGGAATTAGTACTACGTTCAAAACAAGGATTTTGAGTTTTTTTGGTATTCAGGCTATCAAATGGATGGGTTTAATGGTACCCAATGGGTATCCTAAGCCCGTTTGATTTCACATGGGTTAATACCCGCCCGTAGCCCATTAATTTGATGGGCGGGTATTTTATGTCCATTGCCCTATGGACTTGGGCGGGCAAAAACCCGTGGGCTAAATTGCCATCCCTATCTACAATAGAGTATGATCAATTATTATTTTATTTTTCTTTCCTAATTTTCATGATTAGATCAAAATTTTAATTTTGAGCTATGGAAAGAGGGAATCTCAAAAGGTTTTATTAACTATCATTTATTCGTCCTATCATAAACTCGTTGAACAGTTTTACTCAAAATTTTGTGCTTTTAATAATTAGAGAAAAGACATCTCGTAATTATGAGTTCTTGGATAAATCCTATTATAACACTGAATTCATGGAAAGTCCTATTGTAACGTTTGGGATACAAAAATTGTCCAATTGTTGTTGTTGAATGGTATCATCCGTTAATTTTAATAGTATTATTGACATATTTTAGTCTTTTAATGATAATAATATCGAAATACACACTTTTTTGTGTCCTAAGAGATGCAATATGACTTTCCAAGAATTCGGAGTTACAAAATAACTCAGGATTACGAGAAGATTATTCTCTCAAAATTAAAATTGATAATATAAACGTTCTAAGTAGAAATATCAATAATTGTAACCTTGTAATAAACTATTAATTTGTATTACACTTTTTTTAGAACTTTTTCATCTTTATTTATATAATTAAAGAGTTTGTCTCTTCACATATTGATACAACTACGGGACTAAAGTGTACATACAGAGAATAATGTTACTACTAGCTCGAGGAATACTAGTAAAACTATACTATGGTGTCTTAAAAACAAATGCTCTTATATCTCTCCTCGAATCACCAACACGCGCCCCTTTTTCATGTTTACTTTTTCACAAACCCACCCCTAACCGTTGTTTTTCTCCCTATAATGTTTATACATAACAGTCACAATATGGCGGGGCCACCGGAACAGTTCGGTGGTGCAGCCGCCGGAAAATCCTACATTCAAACTCTAGTTAACAAATAAACACCGCTCTTTTCAACCCTACCCAATAACACTGAAATTCAACCCATCACCACTCTCAACGGGCGCCCAGTTTGCCTATATAATGATGAATCTCTCAATTCGCTACTGCAACGCCTCAATCGGAAAATTCGGCCGGGGTAAGCCCACCACGGAAAGGATTCAAACAGTTTTCAAGGAGTTCGAATTCAAAGATGGTTTTTCAGGTTGGTTTAATCGACTACCGACATATCTTAATCAGATTCCAAGATCAAGAAGACTACTCCATATTCTGGTCAAAGCCCTATTGGATGATTGCAGATTCACCGATGAAGGTCCTTAAATGGACTCCAGACTTCTTCTCAGAAAAGGAATCATCGATCGTCCCGGTGTGGGTGACCATCAGGAATATTCTGATGTACTATTATAACGAGAAGATGATCCAAGATGTGCCAGGTCACCTTGGTACTTCCATAAAAAAAAGACGCAGCCACAAACAGAATCATCAGGGCCTCAGTTATAAAATGTGCATTGAGCTTGACCTACAACAAGAGAGAATGCATACCAGTCCCATTGGCAGGCCAGATAATCACAAGGAATATCCTATTGAGTATGAGAATCTACCCACCTTTTGCTCACACTATAGAAAATTGGGCCAAGAAGATAACAAAAGCATGCTTCAGCACCCAGAATTAAGAAGGATGTGGAGAAAGAAGGCACATGAGTCTACTCAGTAAAATTGAAACTCAACAAATGCTCAATCCTCTAGAATGATGCAAGTTGAGAAGGACCATCAAAGCAAAGTGCAAGTAATGGTGGTGTTCACTAGCTCAAAGGCCACAACAAAAAGCACCAAAATATATGAAAAGCTCTTAATGATGGCCCATAAAGCCACAAGTCAAGTGCTCTTTACTAAGCCATTTCGGATGATCCACTCAAATGGAAATTTGGAAGTCTGCATCACAATTTAACCGATGATTCAGGAACACAACTAGAGGGTCTCACTGAAGTCCCATCTGTATCCCTTCTACTCATATGATGATCTCTATCTGTCAAAACTCAAAGAAAAAAAATCAAATTAAAAAAAAGAGCTTTACAACTTGCCATTGTTCTTTACCTCTAAACTGTGGAAGTCTCTATAACCCTTTCTCTATTTTGCAGGAGGAAGAACATAACTCATAAGCCTCCTGATGAGCCCAAAATATACTCTTATTTTAGAACATTTGAGAGCTAATTTGGGTAGCATTTAGTGTCATGTATAGATCTTTAAAGCTAAACTTTTTAAAATTTCATTTTGAAGAACAAGTTAAGCATTCATGTTTTGAAACTCGTTTTTTAGAATGTTCCCGAAGGAATTAGAGCCTATGGATGATGCCATTGATTCGTCTTGTCGGGAGCTTAAAAATGGGTTACTAGAAGATGCAAATCGGATCAACGGTTCACAAAGTGTCGTGTGTAGTTCATTTGAAATTAGAACTTCAAATAGGAATCTTCGGTGAGTCTCGAGGACATTACCATCGAGGAATCTCCGGTATGATAGTCCTAATTTTGAAGTTCATTTAGTGTAAGAGTGAGCGTCGTAGATATGATTTTTTATTATGCAATTGTTTTTCAAGGTATACAAAGTGAATCGCACCGAGAAATCTCCGGCAAGTATTAAGGACATCACCAACGAGGAATCTCTAGTACGATAGTCCTAATTTTAAAGTTCTCAATAGGTTTTGTTTTTTTGTTCAATTAGTTATGAGTAAGTGTCGTAGATATGGTAATTATTATGTGATTGTTACTTCAGTACACTTCCTAGGTTGAGTTGAAATACTGTATAGATGAAATGTCATTTTTTGGTTTGGACAGCGCAATCAGGACAACGGCAGTCTGGAACAGATAAGGGCAGAATTCAGGCGCTGGTAGACTTACTTTCTAATTCTATTTCAATAATGTTAGCATATATTTTTTTGATGTGTGGTTAGTGCTTGTCTAAACGGTTTGATGTGTAGGCGGCTGAACTTTTGGGCGAAATTACTATCATACACGAACAGATCCAGGGGTGCACAATTATTACCCTGAACATAATTGACAATGTAGCCTCTGTTGCTGCTTTGAGATGCAAAGCTCTATTGTCAAAGTTGACCACTAAACCGGTAAGTTTAGTAAGTTGCTTGTGTGGTTGAGTTAGAGGATCCACAGCTAGAGGATGGACTAAGTTTGGTCATCAAAACAGATTCTTCTACCCCTTTACATAATATAGAGTTTGAGACCGATCATGTACTTGACCACCCTTTGCATGTTTTGTCAAGTAGTGATATTAGTAAAGGAAGTAGTTCTCATTTATTTATGGATATCACTGAGGATAAAGGCCTCACAGGTTTTAAAAAAATCAAATGAATATGGTCTTACTTAGAGCATTAGTGGGATACTTGGGCTTAAATCAAAAATAAAGTATACCGTCTAGAATATCAGTTACAAAATCATTGGTAATTTATTAGTCTTGAATATTAGGGGATATGATACCTCTATTCCTCTATTACTAGATTACAAACTTTTTGATTACAATTCACAAAATATATGTCTTGTGTATTTGACCCTATGCACAACAATTTTGAGATAGTATGTTTGAAATTTGAGCTTCATTTTCAAAATGCTTTTCCAACTACTCATGCAAAAAATGTGGAATTTTCGGAACAACAATTTTACTCTTAATTTCATTTCACAAGTTGATCAATTTGCTTTAGCTACTATTACTGACATGTCTGCATCTATAACCTCGAAATGCGCTTTTATATATGCTAAGATTCTAAGAAACCTTAGGAAACTCTATGGCTAGATCTGATGCTACTACCACATACCTCCACTCTATGCATTGGTGATTTTAATATCGTTTCTTCTATTTCTTAGCATAGAGGTAGACATCCACCTCCTGTTAGAAGTATTAGAGAATTTTCTGCTACGATTACTAACCTAGGACTGCAGGAAGTTCATACTGTTGGTAACGGGCACACTTGGACAAACAATTGATGAAATGAGGACCCTGTTATCCATTGATTAGACGGAGGCTTGTGTAACCCAAATTGGAATGTGTGATTGTCGAAAGAAACTTTCTCAAAGAAAATTATGACCATCAATTTGTACTAATATATAAATAATAATAATATTGTGTAATATATTTTTGAAATCTCTATAACATGTCAAATATCAAAATTTTATATTTAATTAATAATTATAATTAAAGTTATCGATATTCAAACATGCAATTTAATGTTTGTCTTGTGACAATCACAAGGGAACGGAGAAAGCACTAAATTGGGTTTTATTTTTAAAAAAGTATTGTCATAGTTTTTCTTTAATTTTTAGTTAGAATATGATTTGAAATTTGTGTAATTGCTAGCTGTTCTGACTAATTTATAGAGTATCAATGTCTACTTGTTTGACATGTCCCTCTTAGTCCAGACTACTGTAGAGAGGTGAAAATCCTCTGGGATTCAGTTTGTGCAACCACACTAGAGAAGATATCCAAGTCGTAGTAATTTAGATAACTAACTAACAATGTATATGTACATATACCTTTTGATTTTGAATATTTATATGCTGCGAGTTAAATATACTATACATGTAGATACTTTTGAAGTATTAGAATTTAAGATGTATCTCTTTTCTTTTTATACATTCTGTGTGCTTTGAGACAGAGAATCAGAACTGGAAATTTCTATGTTATCTCATTCTCATTGTTCTTAGGCAGAGTTATTCTATGTTATGCACTCTCATGTATTTTATTGGCTTGTTTAGTGTTTAAAAGTCATGAATAATCATTTCTCCACTTGGATGGTTTGCACAAAACAATAATAATAATAATAATAATAATAGTGTTTTGCTATGTCAAGTTTGATATTATCTCGCGAGCATTTATTTCATATTGATTAATGTAACACGTAATAAATACTAATAATTGTGTAGCGAAGGAAAGATAAATTTGCATCACGGTCGGTCACAACAAAAAACCGGTTACAATAAATCATCAACTAATTTTGTTAGCATGTTAAGAGATGAGATATAAATAAATCCCACCGGCCATTTTTGCACATTTGACATATAAGTGGCAACGAAAATTATCCCAATTTTAAAGTTTTCAAATGGCAAATTCAAGGGGTCTTGGTCTATTGATGATGATTGTGCTTGTGGGTCTTGCCAAGGGTAATTACTTTCCTTTTCCGTTTCATCTTTGTATTTTAAAAAGTTTACCGGTTGTTTACCTCAAAAAAAAAATCAATGTTAACATTTCTTTGATCATCTTTAAGATGTTTCATACAGAGAGTTGTATAACTTGTCAGCTTATCAAATACTACGTGCCATACAAGATTAACCATTTCACTGATATGATAACTGTTGTTTTCTTTTACACAGGAGAGGCAATTGGTATTCAACAAAGGAATGGTAATTGACATGCGATAGGAATAGGGGCATGCTAGATGCAGTCCGTATTTTGCTTATTTTGCAGTCCAAAATAAAAATACGCCTTCGATATATATGATAAATAATTATGTATATCAGACATATGCATCATGTATCCTACTTCTATTGTATACACTTGCAATTCAGCTATATATTAAAACCATTGTATATATGATTATTTAAAAAATAACATGGACTGCTTTCAGGATTGGGCTTGGTATTAAGGGTAGGACTATACTTTACTAGTTGAGCCAGCTAAGAAGATCAGTGACTGTGTGCCAAGCTGCGTGCCAAGCCATGTGCCAAGTGGTGAGCCGAGTCAGTTAGCTAAGAATGGTTGTGTGTGAAGTTAGTTAGTTTGTTACATTTCTGGTTATATAGCTAGTTTGTTAGACATAAGAGGCATGACTTTTCTGATTGTAAAACCATCATCTATGGGGATGATTTGGACTATTCTGGTTGCTATGAAATCCTTCTGATCTCTCTCTTTCCTTCGTTTCTTCTACATTCTGTGGATTTCTTGCTTAATTCCCAGAAATATCCATGTGATCCTTGCCAGATCACGACAATTGGTATCAGAGCCGGCATTCCTCTGGCCGGAAAACTTTCCGATCAAGCTCCACCGACGTCACTATGGCGGAGAAACGGTTGAAAGCAATGGAGTCAGAAATTGAAGGCAAGTTCCAGGAGTTATCGCAGAAGTTGAGTGATGATTTGTACAACGCAATCGACACCAAGTTTGCAGCGATCGGCCGGGAATTTGAACGGAAAACCGGCGAGCAGATTGCCGCAGCAATGGAGCGAGCGATAGTTGCGCAGACAGAGAGGATCACTTCTCAGCTCAAGGACTTGATTGTGGAAGCTATTCAGAACAAGAATCCGGCGAGCAATGTTCCACCAATCAACAGGAAAATTCGGCGGTGGTTACTGCTACTCAGTTCAACCGTGCTGCTCCAATCATTGAGTTAAACGATCGTACTGATGGACAGGAGGACCGAGAACATCGAGTTGCTGGAGGATTCCGAGCTAGGATTGAGCTGCCTCACTTTTCCGGCGGAGCGGTTGCGCAGATGCTTGAAATGCTTTAACTATCATAAGATTCCGGATGACAAGAAAGTGGAGACAGCAGAGTTGTTTTTGGAGGCTAGAGCTGAGATATGGTTTCAGACTGAAAAATTATCAAAGGGAATTTGGAACTGGAAGAGTTTCAGTGATGTTGTGATGGCTAGGTTTACTGATTTGGGAGAGGTGGATGCTGTTGAAGCTTTCAACAAGCTCTATCATAAAGGATCACTTGGGGAGTATCAAGAAGAATTTGAGGACCTGAAAACATTGATTCTGGGTAAGGATCCTAGACTACCTGAATCTTACTTCATTTCCAGTTTTATTAGTGGTTTAAAAGAGGATTTGAAGCCTGCTGTTAAAATGTTTCAACCTGCTAAAATTGAGGCCACTATACAACTAGCATTACTGCAAGAAAAGAACTTAGAATTGATAAGTAGGAGAGCCAGAATTGTAGGATCTCAGAATAACAATGCATATCCTAGATCTAGTGGTAATCATAATTTGAGTGGAAATCAGAATGTGTTACCTTATTCTAGACCTAATCAGGATAAAGGTAATTGGAAGAATCATGTTGAGAGGGCTGAGAGGGGAGGAAATACTAGTGGTTATTCTGGGGGATATAAGAGGATCTCTCTACAGGAGTTACAGTATAGGAGAGAGAACAACTTGTGCTTTAAGTGTGGAGACAAGTTTGGGCCATGTCATGTTTGCAAGTTCAAACAAATTAGTATGATCAGAGGAGTTGATAAAGAGGAAGATGATTCTGGGGAAATTATTGTTGTTGAGACTGAGGGAACAGTTCCAGTACTAGAAGAAATGGATCATTTTACTTTGAAATCTGTTGGTAATACAGGGCAGCGGAAGAACACTATCTCAATTCATGGTTGGATGGTAGATAAAGAGGCTCAAAATCTTATTTGACACTGGGAGTGATGAAAGTTTTATTAATGCTGTGTTTGTTAAGCATATGAGGTTACAGGAGGTAAACACCACTCCCTTTATTGTGGAAGTTGTAGATGGAGCTAAAGTGAGGGGTGCTACATACAGTCCACATATTCAGTAGATGATTCAAGAGCACCAGTTTAAGTATGATTTGAGAGTTCTTAAGCTTGGAGATGTGGATATGATTCTAGGAACTGACTTTATGGCTTTGTTCAGTCCACTGATCTTTGATTTTGCATATAATTGTATCACTATGCATGATGAGTTGGGAGGATGGACCTTCCATGGCACCCCTGATGCTGCTACCATGCACATGGTGAGGGGTCAGCATGCAAGGCTGCTATCTGAGCATAAGAGGAGAAGATTGTGTCAAATGAATATCCTACCTCTAGGTCATGAGAATATGGAGAAGGAAGGAAAGCTGTCACTATTTGAGCAAGGAATTGGAGAGGGTTAGGAAGAGGATGGTGAAGAACATGGAGGTAAAGAGATGGCATTGGAAGTAGAGGGCTGTGATGAGTTTCAGTGCAAGCAACTGGGAACAGGACCACATACTGAACCACAAAACACTAGCAACTCAACCATGGCTGACATTTCCAAGCTGAACCTACCTGATACCATCCAAAACTTACTGAGCAGGTATGTTAACATTTTTTATGCTCCTAAATCTCTTCCTCCTAAGAGAGATATTGATCATCAAATCTTGTTAAAACCTATTGCAGAAACTGTCAACCTGAGACCATACAGATGCCCCCATGCACACAAAGCAGAGATTGAATCTCAAGTTGCTGAGATGTTGAAAAATAAAGTCATTAGACCTAGTACTAGCCCCTATTCTTCCCCAGTTTTACTGGTTAAAAAGAAAGATAATTCTTGGAGAATGTGTACAAATTACAGGAGGTTGAATGATATTATTGTGAAAGACAAGTTTCCTATTCCTATAATTGATGAATTGTTGGATGAACTGCATGGTGCTACTGTGTTTACTAAATTAGATCTAAGGGGAGGGTATCATCATATAAGGGTTAAAGAAGATGACATTTCAAAAACTGCATTTCAGACTCATTCAGGGAACTATGAATTTTTGGTAATGCCATTTGGTTTAACTAATGCTCCAGCTACTTTCCAAGCACTCATGAACCATATTTTTAGAGAGCAACTGAGGAAAACTATCTTAGTATTTTTTGATGCTTCTAATTTAAAGCAAAAATATTATTGACCATAAGAAGCACCTTGTTGTTGTATTTGATCTATTATCAAGGCATCAATTGTTTGCTAAACTCTCTAAATGTGAAATAGCTAAGCAAAGAGTTGAGTACTTGGGTCACATAATCTCTGGAGGAGGGGTTGAAATGGACCACAAGAAGGTAAAATGTGTGCATGACTGGCCAACACCTACCAAATATTAAACAGTTAAGAGGCTTTCTAGGTTTGGCTGGGTATTATAGGAGATTCATTTCTGGTTTTGGAACCATATGTAGGCCATTGCATGACCTTTTAAAGAAGGATGCTTTCCATTGGCAAGCTGCAGCTCAGAAAGCTTTTGACTCTCTTAAGTTGGCTATTACATCTGCCCCAGTCTTGAAAATGCCAGAATTTGACAAGGATTTCATAATTGAAACTGACGCAAGTGAGTGGGGGAATGGGAGCAGTCCTAATGCAAGATCAACAACCAATTGCATATCTCAGTAAAGATATGAGCAAGAGTTACTTGCTATTGTGATGGTTGTGGATAAATGGAGGCATTATCTCATTGGAAGCCATTTTATTATTAGGACTGATCACCAATCTCTCAAATTTCTCATTGATCAGAAGCTCAATCATGCTTTTCAACACAAGCGGACCACTAGGTTGCTTGGATTGAATTTTGAAATACAATATAAAAAGGGATCTGAAAATAGAGCTGCTGACACACTTTCCAGGAATCCTCTTCATGAAGAAAATCAACCTATCAGAATAAGAGCTGTCACTTCCCTTCAACCAATGTGGATGGTACAACTAGAGAACAATTATTTGGAGGATCCCATCTCACAGGACTTAATTACTAAAGTTATCCTAGCAGATCCCTCAGTTGGTGACTTCAGCTATGTTCAAGGCATCTTAAAGAAGGGACTAAAAATATATGTTGGAGCTTCTGGACAGATCAGACAACAGATACTGAGTACCATGCATGCTTCTACTTTGGGTGGTCATTCTGGACAATCTGCTACACTCAAAATAATCCTAGCTATTTTCTACTGGCCTGACATCAAAAGTGAAGTTATTCAGTTCATACAACATTGTGTGATTTGTCAGAAAAATAAAACTGAGCATTGCCATCCTCCTGGCTTGCTTCAGCCACTACCTATTCCAACACAGGCTTGGAAACATATTTCTATGGATTTCATAGAAAAATAACCTAACTCTAAAGGAATGGACACTGTCTTAGTGATAGTGGAAAAAATGACAAAATATGGTCATGTCTAATCCCTTCACTGCACAGTCAGTAGCTGACAAATTCTTTGCTGAGATTTTTAAACTCCATGGCATTCCAGAATCTAATGTATCTGACAGGGACACAATCTTTTTGAGTCATTTCTGGAGAGCTTTTTGGAAAATTGAATGTTTCACTCAATTACAGCTCAGCTTACCATCCAAAATCTGATGGACAAACTGAAAGATTGAATCATGTTCTTGAAACATATTTAAGATGTTTCTGTGGGAACATGCCTGAATCTTGGTCCCTTTGGTTGAGTGCTGCAGAATGGTGGTATAATACCACTAATCATTCCAGCCTTGGTACTCCTTATGAAGCTTTGTATGGAGTAAAACCCTTGTCATTGCCATTAGGTCCTTTATCAGACTCCATATTTCCTGCTGTTGAAGATATAGCTACACAAAGAAAGAAGGTTCATACACTTCTCCAAACTCATTTAGCTAAAGCTCAGGAGAGAATGAAGGGGTTTGTTGATGCAAATAGAACTGACAGATCCTTTGCTGTAAGAGATTTGGTATACTTAAAACTCCAGAATTACAGACAGAACACTCTTAGAGAGCATGCCAATATGAAGCTATCTCCTAAGTATTTTGGTCCATTCCAGGTTCTTCAAAGAGTGGGTTCTGTGGCATACAAACTACTTCTGCCTGCTCACTCCAAAATACATCCTGTTTTCCATGTTTCTCTGCTAAAGATACATTGTGGACCTGTACCTGTGCAAGGCACAACACTTCCACCTCCTGACAGTGAATTAGTGGAGATCACTAAGCCTAAAAGGATTTTGCAAAGGAGAATCATTACTTCAAGTTGTGCAGTGGTTGATTGAATGGCTGGGACTACCCACTGAGGATGCTTCTTGGGAAGATTGTGAGGTCATCCAGTTATAGTTTCCTACATTCAGACATTGACTCCTATGTTTTACAGTTGCTGATTTGTTTTTCTGCTACAATTAGGGCTGTACATGAACCGGGTCAACCCGGAAAAATGGCCCGGCCCGGGACCGGAATTGGTGACCCGGACCCGGATTTTTTGCATTCCGGGCCGGGCCCCGGGTCACATTATTTTTCCATTCCGGATTCCGGGCCGATCCGGGTCAAACCCGGAATATTCCGGGTCAACCCGGGAAACCGGTTATATATAATAGATTTGCAATTATTATACATAAGTAATCTTGTTCTAGTGGTAAGACTTTCTATTTTGTAGTTAACAACCAGAGTTCAAATCTCACTAAAGACATTACTTAGTGCTTTGATTTTAAAATAAATTTAACATCCTATATATTTATTAATAAAGCGATTTATTAATAAAAATGAATGTGGTCTAGTGGTATACAATGGTTTGTAGTTCAATTCTTAATGTAAGCACTTTATTTTTGTAAAAAACAGTGTAAAAGAGGTTCTAACCGGGTCAAACCCGGAAAAATTCCGAACCGGGTCCGATCCAAGAAACAGTCCAACCGGGCCGGGCCCCGGTTCAAGAATTTTAGATATTCTGGGTCCGGGTCAATCCGGATCCGAGCCGGGCCGGGCCGGGTTGACCCGGTTGTACAGCCCTAGCTACAATGGTGTGGCCTTAGCTGTACTTCCTGGCCTGAGGACAAGCTATTTTTCAAGGGAAGGGGATTGTCAGGATTGGGCTTGGTATTAAGGGCAGGACTGTACTTTACTAGTTGAGCCAGCTAAGAAGATCAGTGACTGTGTGCCAAGCTGCGTGCCAAGCCATGTGCCAAGTGGTGAGCCGAGTCAGTTAGCTAAGAATGGCTGTGTGCCAAGTTAGTTAGTTTGTTACATTTCTGGTTATATAGCTAGTTTGTTAGACAGTTAGAGGCATGACTTTTCTGATTGTAAAACCATCATCTATGGGGATGATTTGGACTATTCTGGTTGCTATGAAATCCTTCTGATCTCTCTCTTTCCTTCGTTTCTTCTACATTCTGTGGATTTCTTGCTTAATTCCCAGAAATATCCCCGTGATCCTTGCCGGAGGATCACGACAACTGCAAATAAGCAAAATACGGACTGCGTATAGAAGGCATGTAGGAATATCTAGTTGTATAATCGGTCCTGAATATGATGCGAAATGTTGGTTTTCTTGTCGCCGTACGATACCAGCAGGGAGCAAACTTTTGCGCTACTCTTGTGCTCCTGATTTAACTTTTGAATGTGTGTATACTCATGTTACGCTCAGTTCAAGGAGGAAGAATGAACAAAGAATAATAATAATAAGAATAAGAATAATAATAGTATTAATTTAAGCTTATATTTCTTTCGTTAATTCTTCATTTGATTCTTATATTACTTTTCTGGTTTACTGCCAGAGCATCGGTAAGTACAATTTGTCACTTATTAGGTTGTTTTAGCTATCAGTAAAATCTCAGCGTTCAACTTGATGCAACCTTAATCCATCGAACGATAGTTAAAACCGAAAGTATTTCATAACTACACGATACACAACAAAACAGAATCCATAAGAGATGAAAAAGAAAAATACAATGGGTAAGCATTCAACCAGTTTATTAAGGTAAAAGCAACTGTTAACTTACACTTATATAACTCTGTACATACCATATACTTGTAGCGTGATTGCCAGAAAACAGAACACAGGATGTTATGGCCTTATAATACAAACCACACAATAACATATACATGAATATATATAGGCAGGGCTTTCAAAAATGTTTAAAGTCAAGCTGATTAACTAAGCCAAATCTACTCTTTTTGCACAGTGTACTTGCATTTACCACAAATAACTTCCGCAGTATATCTATGTCCGTATGCTGAAGCTCCTTCTGTAGTAATAAATGTGAACTGTGAGTAGTTTAAAATGAGGGAAGCACCAAAGCAAGGTAATATATCTAAGTAATCAGTAGGTTTCCTTTTCTGATCACTTAATTGTACTACTGGTCCACTACAGACTTCATTGTTTAATATCTTATTTATCACACAATCTTTCTTATTTTAAAGACCCAAAGAAAAATGTGCACCTTATGCAGGCCGAGATGTAAAATATGAGATTTTTCATCAGATCAATTAATTTGAATTCATGAGTGAACGAAGCGACAATTTGCATAAGTCGAATTGCTTTTTTCTTTTCCATCGTTTGAAATGTCTTGAGCGAATTTTTCTCAAAAAAGTATAACTTCTACCAGCTCTACAAACCTGGAAAATGGTAGGCTTTGTTCCCAAAGATGCCCATGCTCTACCTATTAGACAAGACAGAAGCACTCCATGAAAGTATCACGTCCCGAGCAACAGACGGCAAGTCTGCAGGAGTTTGAAAGTCAAGATAAAGAAGAGAATACAGAGTCAGAAGGAGATGCACCATTAGAATATAACAATCCAAAGCTCTTGTTGATGAACTAGTGTAATTTTACCTTGTGCTACTTGCAGAGCTACTGATGATACATCTACTTGGTCCTCCAACAACCGATACACGTCAACGAGCTAAAAAGGCATTCTTGTTAGTTTCATAACATAAACAGATTAGCACGGATTAGTCACTGAACCATTGCATACTTCTTGAACATGTAGCTTGGAATCTTCTGTTAGGGCAAGCAGCAGCTTCCTCCGGATACCTTCATCGAGGATAAAAAGTCGAGCACCGTCCTTGATAGTATCTGTGAGGTCCAACTTCTTTTCAACTTGTCTCTGATTAGGCCTGAGACTGATGGAAGAAAGTCAAATTATTGATTCATTCTCCTTATACCCATTGTCATTAAAAGAAGAAGTTGATCATAGCAACCTGCTTTTATTTTGGAAAGCAGGATTGCTGCTCATCTTGGCTACATTCTCCTTTGCTAAAACAATCAGATTCTCCAGACGTTTCCACTGGAAAATACCATCTTTAAACAAGACCTGAGAAATGAAAAAGAATGTAAGCTTAATGCTACCAAATCTGCTACAATTAAAAGGAATGGTTTGTCCTTCCAAAGAGAAAGAAAATATCCGGTTATCGATGAATAGATTAGATGACCAGTAAAAATAGCAGCTCAGTCATGATAATTTTGCAACCCATGCCAAATTACAGCACCTAAAAAGTACCCACCAAGTTAATAGAACTAGAATTGAGAAATCAATTGAGGTTAATCTATGATCATATTGCCTGTGAAGAACAATATGCAGTGACCAGTCAAATATATCTCGCTACTGTAAGGAAAGGCAACTGATGCAGCATTGGAGAGGTTGACAGTGTATTAGTTAAGCTAGGTAAGAGAATGACGAAATTAGACTCTGCTAAGAGCCAAGGGGTATGAATGTTCTCATTCCATAAACAGCAATTAATGAGGTTCAATCAAATCTTAAATACACATTTCTAAAGACCAATCAGTCCAAACATAAGATGGCAATACAAATAAATGATAGATAATGAATATTTTCATCTTCGGGAAAAGCTATTACAGTTAAGTTTTCAATCATTTTAGGTTTTCGGATTGGGGATGTTAAAAATGCAATTTATGCATAATGAACAAAGTTAAATGAAGATTTTGGAGCACTTTGAAGCTAAAAGGCTAGTGTGTAATCGCCTGCATCCATCAAGTATTCACACCAATTTTTTTCTCAAAGTGAAATCATTTAGCTGATGCAGTGCAAAATTTGGCTCCATTATACGTTAATGATCAAGAAAGGTGCCAGATGTGCCATCTAATTAGACCTACAGAAATTCTATGACCAGTAAAGTTGGCATTTATATAAGTGTCAATTATAGCCATGATGTACAAGATGGTTCATAGTACATGCAGCTTTTGAAAAAAACTAGAGTAGCGCATAAGATCAGGGAGTTGTTTTCAAGCAAGAAGGGATTTAAGGAAGGTGATCGAACCTCAGATATTTCAGCTAAATCCTAGTACAAATGGGGGGTATCTCTAAATATATCTGTTGCATAAGCTGTATTGCAGGCTAGCTATGGCTAGAAACTGATGCATCTAAAACTGATCTTTGCAGTGAGCCAATTCTATTTGCAACTATTGATGAATAGTTTGACGTGCAAAGGCAACTTGAGATTTGGAAATATACTACAGGAACATCCATAATAAATTGTGAAAATAAAACAAAGCTCGTCTAACCTGTATCAGGCGTTCCCTTAAAGCTGGATTAGGATCTGTTAAGAGGCGCTTTGCCACATAGGGATAGGCGACCTAGGACATAAGAATTTAGTTGTTAATGTTACAATAAAAATCAATAATACTATTATTTTGTTTAAAAAATATCCAGCAGATGCAATAATGAATAAACAAGTGAAGTCAATGCTTTGCTCTCCCAATTTCTCAAATAATACAGATAAATGACTCAAATAAATAAGATCACGAATGTTTTATACAAATAATAGCATGATGACCTAATATGCTTCCAATCTGATAATAAGCCTTGTAACCAGATAAATCACATGTGCAGTACAACATAGTATAAAGGATGTTAAGCCACTGAAGCGCCCAACAATCATAAAATAGAGCAAATATCGTTCTCTTAAAATTTTACTGTGTAGTGATAAAGGTGGTGTAAGATTGCATGTCAAAAACCAAAAATTTCATCACCTCAAGAAATTTGAAATCTGGCTCAAGAGTCAAACATATTCCTTCTTGTGTTAATAAAGAACGAATGACGAGGGAAAATCTCTCAGGGATGCGAATTGGGTAGTTATATACAAGCTGATTAAATTTCCCTGCAAAAAGAGAAGTAATTTTACATAAAAAAACATCCACTTGACTAGTAATAATTAAATACGGGCAAAAATGCTTCAGTAACACCACCAACTGTTACATAATCGTTGAATAATGTAAGGATGTACAGAATATATATAGGCCAAAATGAAAAGTTAAAACTGGGACACAGTTTGGAACCCAGTTAAACCAAAAGATCAAATTTGATGTTCGTAGAGATGAGTCCTAATTTGAAGAATGAACGAACTCTTACATGAAACTGAAATTTTGCAAGTTCAAAAAGATGTCACTCGTAATCAATGAAAACAGTATTATCAGATTGTAGGTTATCTAATCCATCTCTTCAGTAATCAAACTACAAAAGTACTTCTTTTTTTCTGAAGTAAGTACATAAGTACTCTTCATATCTGCTCTAGAGGTTAATACCGTTGTATGTGCATACAGAAGATTTGACATAAATTATAGTCTAATGCACTGCACGAAGAATGCCATTGATACCATAAGAATAACTTCTTATTCACTGAAAGAAAACTCAAAAGAGAACAAACCAGTTACACTACGGAAATTGAAGTCAGAGAGTCCCTTTTCGAGTGAATTTTGCCAAATTGCCTCGAGAGCTGGGACAATAGGCCCCACATCAGTTCCACTAGCAAGAAAACCAAGCCTAGTAAAATCATTTGCCATCTCAGCATAATCCTCATTTACAGCATGGACAACAGCATCTATCAGGATCTGTTTATTTTGCTGGAAACAAGGGAAAAAGTAATGAATTGAGCAAACTTCCATTCATGGATGTCAAATTGCCTGAATTGATAAAATAGTATATCACCTGACTAAGCACAGCAACATTCCCAAAGTCCACATATGCTATGCGTCCATCCTGCATGGCAAAAACGTTTCCAGGGTGTGGGTCTCCATGGAATAGTCCAAACTCCAACAACTGTCTCAGGGCTGCACTGACTCCAACTGTCAAGAATCCATCTAAATCAATCCCTGCCTCTCTAATAGCCTGTGTTTCATTGAATGAGTATAAGAAGCTTGAAATAAGATTTTAGCTGAATATCCAGTAGAGAAAAGCTGTGTGTAAACCTGAGGATCAGTACATCGAATCCCATCAATCCATTCCATTACCAGTACACGTGACCCAGAGAGTTGACGGTAAACCCCAGGAATTTTAACAGTAGGGTCATCCTTAAAGTTTTCTAGGAAATCTTCAATGTTGCGAGCCTCCTAGAAGCAAGAAAAAAATCCTCAAGAGATACGATTATTTAAGGTAGATCTGAGCATAGTCAAGCAACACTAAACACTCTTTACACAAATAAGAGCGACTCTCGAACATTTACAAATTTAAAAGTTTAATGCAAGCACCAAAATCTTTATAGTAACAACCTTAGTAAATGTTCAACTCTAACACTTCTGACCTAAGTGTCAAGCCTCACAGCCATTTGTGTCTATCATATTATGGCTCCATTGCCTATTTGCAATGTGGAACAGTGGAAGTCCTACTGTTCTCCTATTAGAAATACTCCACTTATCAAATTAATTATGCGATAACTTATCTTTTAGCTTCCACCATGAGTTAGCAGTCAGTGGATTATAACGTATAAGTATTGTGTACTATTATTCTTCAAAGTACTTGCAGTGCCACACTTGGTAATATTTTTTTAACTAATATAATCTCTTTTAACTTCAAAGTAAAGCTTACAGCACAGAGTTTCTTATGACCATTTAATCACATTTTAAATAATCGACTATAAAATGAAATGAAATTTTATGACCTGAAATTTTGGATGAAATGAAAGCGCTATTTGTTTTTTTTTTTTTTAATTCACATAAAAAAAATGAACCCAATGAAATTACCAAAGTGTAATCGAGCTCCTCCAAAAGTTTTTCACCAAATTCATCAACTATAAGCTCCGCATTGCAACCCAACTTCTGCAAGCTGATTCCATTCAAGAAGGATGCCAGAGTCCGGAAAAGAAACAGATCACGATATATGATTGGCTCTATTTGAGGTCTTTGTACCTGAGCAGATTCAAAACATAGTAAAGAACTTTGTAATAAAATTTCAGAAAAGTTTAAGGACATGGCACTATGGCAGAGACATCATGTTATAGTAAATTCACGCACAAGAAATTTTACTCTCGGTATCATCATAATATGTGGAAGCAACCCTAAAAATATGCAATATATAATGACTAAAAACAGAACGAAAGATTCTCAAGGCCTACTAACATGACGGCAGAGAATTAGGAGATAAAAAAAACATAGACCGCGTTGATTTTTGTACAAGGTCAATTTCATAGCTGATAGCCTCGTCAACAAATAGCAAGTTTCATCATATTTATAATCAAAAGCCACCAGGTGAAACTTAATTCACAACAGCATACTAATTGCATAATATGCGGCGTACATTCAATATCAAATCACCTTTATAGCAACATCCTCCCCAGAACGCAAAGTTGCTCGGTAAACCTGACCCAAACTAGCTGCAGCTATTGTCCCTGATGAAATTTTGCTAAAAACAGCTTCCAGGGGCTGGCCCAACTCCTCCTCTATGATTCTAAAAGCAACCTAAATCAATATCAGTAGCATACATTTCAAAGGAAAAATGTTGTTCTGTTCAGCATGTAAAGCATAAGCAAAAAAACATATCCAGCAATACCTGGTCAGGGAAAGGAGGAACATCGTCTTGCAGAATGCAAAGTTCATTCATATAATCCTCTCTAATGATATCAGGCCTATTTGCGAGCACCTGATTCAGAACTCAAATTAAAATAGGAAGGAGTTAATTTTATAATGCTTCACCAGCACATATGAAACAGTTCCAAATGCACTGAATAACACCGATGAGAAGTGGTTACTGCCATCTACATGCTATAGCATTCAACTTATCCATATCTATCAAGTCATCAACTCAAAAACATAGAATTGCCATATACTAGCTACACAACTAAAGGAGATAAAATGAGCAAAGAACGGATATGATCCAATTACTTTTTCATATAAATAGAGAATACTAATTTGTGGTCGAAAGAGTGCTTTTTCAAATAGTGATGCTAATTTTGGTATCTGTTTCTGTACATACATGTGAGTGAGTGCTGCTTGATAAATATGCCAACAGTAAAAAAACGAAATAGCGTACTTGGTACATGTCTCGTTAATCAAAATAGGTCAATAATGTTTTCCAAGGAAGGATACCTGACCAGCTTTGATAAAAGACGGCCCCAGATCACAAAGAAGATTTCTCAACTGGCTAGCACGAAATGGAACTACTTCTTCATCACGACCGATGTAGTAATCATACACTAGTGTTGACCAATAAAGGCCTAACTTCCATACAATCTCCACCCCACGACCAATGAGCGACAATATTGCACCCCTGGACTCCAATACCTTATTCCTCACCTGAATATAACAACATTTACAACTGTCAGCAGAAGTCCCTAAAGGGAAATACAACTAAATCTAATACAGTATGAGGTCAGTTATATTGATCAAATCTTTGTTCAATCAAGACATGGTGTTCAATCCCTTTCACAAGCACAGCGTATAGATGTTGCCCATTGAAATTGTATTTTTTTTAATTTTCAATATCTATTCCAAGAAGCTATTTGCAATGGAAACATAATGTCAGTGCACCAGAACAATGATTTGTATGGGCTCAAACATTGTTTCTGATTCTCTGAAGCTATACCTAGTCAATTGTGCATGTTCAGTAATTTGTCAACTGCGAAGAGATCAAAATGAATCTTTTGCAGCCAACTGTGAAACATCGTACGAGAAGGATATGCAATAAAGAACTTGCAGCAGGGAAAACATTGGACTGCACACAAAATATTTAATGAAGCAAGCATTGCCAGTAGTATACAAGAATTTATAGATTTGTTCACCTTATAATGTAGGTACTAAAGGCCGGGGATCTTATCAGAGTTCTAATGCAAGAGCTCAGTAACTGGCCTGATGGGAAGAATATAGGTTTCGACGCAGAAACCGTTCACCTTATGGTGTTAAAGAAGAAAAACTATCACTATACGTTATACTTTCTTGCTCTGAGGTCCACAAATGTAACTACAGTAAATTTCAGAACCAGGTGTTTGAATAGAAGTATTAAGCCAAAACAATTGCACTAAATGTGATCTTTCCAGTCTGCTATCATTCTGATGATACTATTATTAAATTGATACGATTGTAAAATCGTTCTATCATAAACGTAAGGAAATATAAAATTTTGAAGTTTTTAATCATCTGCAATTCAACAACAGGTAACAAACAAGATTTAATAACTAGAACAAATGAGATTTAATCAGAATCAGAAGCACAATAAGCAAAATTCAGGTAAACCAAAATGAGCAGAAACTTGTGAAGAATCAAATCAAATTACAGAAATTCATCCGTACTGATTGAGGTGTATACTTGCGGAACGGAACGCAAACGCCGCGTTCGAAGTCCAGCTGTTCCAGGGCTGTGCCGGCGCCGCCGTCAGAAACCGCCCTGAGCCTTCCATTTCCGGACGAACTCTTCGATTCCACCGAACTGTTGCCGTTGACGGAGCTGCTCCTAACGGCTGCGAAACCGGTGGCGCGTAGCCTTTGGCGCCGGGAGGTGACGCGTGGGATTGGATTGAGTTGCAGCTTGGGAGAGTGAATGAAATTTGTACTCATGACGAGCTCCATCATTTTCCGTTAGAAGAACCTCTGTGCGCCTCAATGGTTCTGAAATGGTTAAATTGGTGTGTGCTTTTATATTTACATTTTATTTTCGATAATTATTTTCCAGTAAGGAAAATGATAATAAATGAGAGGTGATTCGTGATTCGAAAGAAGAATCATGCCTGCAAGTTGGGTGTGTGAGTGTGCGTGTCATAAACGTCTACTACGTCCCCTTTTGTAAATATGTACTACTCTTCAATCAATTTTTTTAATATTATTTGACTAATAATAACTATGATTTTGTGAGAAAATATAAAGAAATGAGGAGAGGTGAAACCACGTATCGATATACTTCATAGCAAAGTCTCTCAAAAGTCCGACTTTCCTAAATGTTATGGAACTACCACTGTATATTTAAGGTCAAATGATATTATTTTGTGTTAAAACATTGATAGTATCAAAGTGAACATATAGTAAAACATGTTTTAATGCAAAAATTCATGAACTTACATTAAAACATTAATAAAATTCAAATAACAAATTTTACAGTTCAAATTAAAAGGTACACTATATAAGTTAAAACGTATAAAGACTCTTATAGAAAGTCAGGAAAGTTGGACTTTCAGGAGAGTTTCTCATACTTCACTATCAAATATTCTCATTTCAAATCACAGTTATTATATTTCACATATTTAATAATAACTAATATTACTAGTGTGGTGTTTGCGAGGTGTATTTAATATCACTAATAATATTTTAATTTTTATAATACTTCAATTTTTTTATGTAAATTGAAAAATAACACTAAATTATTTTATCTATGATACTTAATGATTAAATAACATTAATCAAGTACCTTTTATTTATTTTGTAATTAAGAATTGCTCAATTATATTTATATAAATAAATTCATTTAAACGATCTCACGAGAAAATGTCCTCAATTTCTTTATTAAAAAAATGAAATTAAAAACTTTTAATCTCAAATCTCTAATAAGCCCATGGTCACCGCACCGATACGGGCCGACTGTCGACTTCACTTTTTTATTTATATTTAGCATAGTCCTGTTCGACAATTTTCAAAATTTTATTTTGATTCCGCCACTGATTAATACCATCAAATAAGAGGTAATTATTGATTTGAGGAGCAATCACAACAATTCAACCAACATGATCAAGATCTTCCTTTTATTGCAACGTAGAAATATCATAATAATATAATAAAACGAATGGAACGAATTGCAATAGTGTGAACTTTCCAGAAATCAATGGTGCGTGGAAATGTGGAGAAAGTTGGAGTTGATTTATAAGAGCACTAGTTAATGTCCATGCCACGTGACACGTTTTTTACGAAATCACATCTTCTAAAACTCAATATAAATTATGTTAATTTAGTTGAACAAAATTTTTGAACTTATTATATAAATCATATATTTGAAATTAATTATGACTTTATAATATAAAAATAAGAATTAACATGTAATATAGGTCATATTGATTATAGTTTAAGATAATAAGTCTGTTTATACAAAAGTTAAAGAAATTCAAACAATAAATTTAATAACAAAAAATAGCTTTCACTTGTAAAACGCATTCCATACTCTATTCAATAAAGTAAATAACATAAAATAAGTATAATATTTGAATGATCTATATTTCAATGCATTCATCACCAATTTAACCCATCAAACACACGAACGAATTCATATGGATATGCAATATTATGCCAATCTGAACTTTTGCCTAGGAGACCTTCCAAATCACCTAACTGATACAAAACAAAATTTTTTATAAGAAATACTATCTAGCCTCATTCTTGACCTCCCATTCTCTCATCATTACCAATATCTTCTTTCTTATATCCATTACTTAAGTTCTTCATACTGAATATTCAGATCTCAGCAACATCTTTATCAAGCAATCTGCAAAATTCAATCATCAAAACAACATGTCAATTATAACTATTTATTAAAGCTTTCTGGAAAGAAATTTAAAAAAAAAGGAAAGAATGGGCAATAATCCACGACAACACTACTCAGAAGAATCAAACAAAGGAATACAATTCGAAAAAAAGTTTTTGTCGTGGATCATAAGTACAAACATGTCAGGGAGAAAGTAAGATTCTTGTTCAAACATGTCTACAGCATAAACTATAGCTGGAACTTCTTCAGCAAAATAAGGTACAAATATATAAATGCTCATTTTAGTATCTATACCTGAATTTCTAGTGAAAAGCAACTTCCTTGCACTGTAAAATTTATCTAGCAAGATGCTATGGTATTAAACAATAAAAAATTCATATTTAATGCTATCAGAAGCTCTTCTGAAGATGGCTATGAGTTATTAAAATTAAGAATTCATATCAAAGTTCCATCACAGAAAACCTGCAGAGACAGTACGTACCAGCAATAGGCTCAATCATTCCTTCGATTCGTAGTAACTGTTGACCTTAATGCTTTAACAGCAGGTCTACTACATTCCCACACTCTACACTCATAATTCCTCCTGCACCAATATTTTCAAATCCCTGACATCATCAACAATGAGTTCTAATTAATTATCATGAACCAAATCGTCTCTCTCGATAATCTCTCTCACACATGATAGTAACTATTTCTTAATTTTCCAAAATAAAAGTTAGTGCTTTTGAATCATTCCTATTTGACTTGGACCTGTTCTCAAAAAGTATTTCAATATCATATAAAAACTTTGAATTGCACCTGAATAACGAATAGAGATAAGGAATAAGCAATTAAGATGTGACAGAGATGTTGAGGTAAAGCAGAAGACAAAAGTAATGGTAACCTTAAGCTTGTAAGACTTGTGCTCGACCAATATGACTTTATTGATGGCATAACAATTTGCAAGCATTTGGGTGAGATATTTTCTCAGCAGGCGGCTCCAAATTCCACAACAGCAGGGGCTGTGAATCTTCACTGGCATCTTGCAAGCTTCTGGAAAAAGAGGAGAGAGTCGGAAAAGCTATAAGCTACAGAAAAAGAGTCGGAAAAGCTATTAGCTGTAAGTAATCATCTTTTATGTCCCAAATCTTATTCTTTATCATCAAATCACAATTCCAATTATAACTATTGAGTCAAACATGGAGAACTACACACACAAAAGTAAAACAATATAAAAATTTTAAACCAAAATCCATTCTTCATGAACCAAAAAGAGATGCCTTTTTAGGTCAAGAATCCATACCTGAGCTAAGCTACTCTCCGTCATGGTGGCATCTGCGCGAGAAGCCCAAGCTGCAATAAACACAAACATCAATGTCACGATCAATCTCAGACAACATCAGTGGTAAGAAGCTTTTATCTTCAGGCAAGCTTCTGGAAGAAGAGAAGAGAAAGAGTAAAAAAACTAACGGGAAAGCACATCAGCAGCACCGCACCTCTGCATCACCAAATCCAGCAGCACCGCACCTCTACAACACCGTCGACCGATGTACGCCATATCAGCACCGATCGGAGAAACAATTGCCCATTGGGAAAGCATATGTAATAAAGATGGATTGTCTCAGGAAGGAATCGGGTTAGTTATTCAATTGAGAATGTGAAATGTTGGATGAATTGAATGGTAAAGCTTCTGATGAAAGCTTCGCAGACAAAGGAAATTTTCTAAAAACAAAAATTGAAAAGTTTACCATCTCAA
This sequence comes from Sherardia arvensis, assembly GCA_948330725.1. Lineage (NCBI taxonomy): Eukaryota > Viridiplantae > Streptophyta > Magnoliopsida > Gentianales > Rubiaceae > Sherardia > Sherardia arvensis. The sequence continues at coordinate 33,584,165 of OX415239.1, forward strand.
TCCATCCTGTCATTTTTGTCAAAAAGATACTCTGAAAAAACAAAACAAAAAACAAAAAAAAATCCGCTGAATCGAATTATTCATTCCCTGTTACATAAACTAATAAACCACATCAATAACAAAATAAAGGAAGAGAGTCAAATTTTATTGTGAAATTATAGCCTCTCTTGAACATTAGTTTTGAGAAGTATCAAGATTAATCACATTTGCATCTCAGCGTCTAAACAAAACTAACCTCAGCCTCTGAGCTTGCAAGTTCACTACTTTAGATGCACTAATCGAAGTCGTATCCTGCAGAATAAACCCAGACCCACATTTGAAAAATCACAAAAAACCTCATAAATACATCAAATTTAGTCAACATGTGGGGAAACAAATTCAGAATTGGGCATCAGAAATTGCAACAGATTGAATCATATTGGATCAGAAAAGCATTGGATGAGGCGATTGCTAGTCGTGAGAAGAGTCTATGAAACAGGAACGAAAGAGAGAGACTCGAAGTAATGCTTATGAATCTCTTCAAAAATCAAAAGAATAATTGAAGGGAAAAACCTAGACATGCATTAGCGACACAGAGCTGAGTACTCAACGCAGTCCTCAAATTCTCTTCTCTCTTCTCCGCTTCAGAGATGGCCATCAAATGGGCAACCAGCTCTCTCTTATAATCATCAGTGGCTCCCGCCAACTCGGTCTTGAGTTCATCATACTTGGCCGTCCAATCTTTCTTCTCAATTAACAGCAGACCCATATTGTATTGCTACTCCAACAACTACAAACAAACAACATAATCAAAATCAAACCCAGTTTAAGATAACTCAAAATTCCAAATAAGGGTTTTACTCACCTCATTTTCAAGACTGGCGACTTTCTAACCCAGAGCGTCCCCAGAATTCTCCGGTTTGGAAATTCTCGTCGGAGTTGTAAACCCAGCGCCGCCGACTCGGACCCGGACCCTAAACTCTCAACCTCACGCGCCGCTCATCGCCGCCCATAACCACCATCACCTCACCGATCATCAGCCTCCCCGACTCAGCTGAAGCTCTGCATGCCGGAATCCTCTCCGCTGGGTCCCAGCACAGGGTTTTTCAGCTCAGCAAGCACTCCATCCCGTTCCAACTCGCTCGCTCCGCCGAGTCCGTTTTCGAGTCCCTCTTCAATCTCTCCCGCCACAAGAAGAAGCTCTTCTTCCCCATGAATTGGGGAAATCGAATCGGTATCGGTTTGATTAATGAGCAATCTTTTCGAGAAAATTTAATTTCAATGCGGAGAAGAGGAGTAGACATAGCGTATCGGAGAAGGAGAGCTGTAAAAGGAATTTTATTATAAGTTTTTTTTGGTAAGCTGGGGGAAAATTGTGAGAGCGCCATGTATCAAAAACGACCTCTTTTACTAGTTATTAAGATGATTTATGGCGAAATTCCATTTTCCAACTTTTTTCTCAGGAATCTTTCTAAAATCCCTTCAAAAACATTTTTCCACTATCATAAAACTCTCAAATAATTTTCATATTATATTTTGTGTGTCCTTCCTCAGTTTCTCTCTCATCCATCTCTCTTTTTCTTTTTATTCTTTCAAATTATTGTTGTTATATTACTATATAATTAATACAATACTTGAATAAGATACGCATATGATAATTATATAAAATTTAAATTTATGTAGAATAATTAATTAAATTGAAATAATACTCATAATTACTGACCTTTGATTAAAATAATATAGGTCGTTTGGTTCATGTGTGAGTTTAATTGATGGAGAAATTTCTATTTCATGGGAATTTTAATCCACAATCAAAATTCTAGGAAATAGGAAAAAAGTGTTTGGTTCAAGTAAATGGATGGAGGAATTGCAATCTACAGTTAAACCTCGATAAATGAATAACCTCGTTAAATGAATAATTTTTCCCGGTCCCGACTTGGGCTAAGGGGCTAAATGAATAACCTCGCTAATGCATTAATGAATAAATTTTTTTAATCCTTTAAGACCCTATGTATATATAAATGAATAATCACCACATTTCCTAAGATATATACATACATATATATATATATTAAATATATATATATATATATATATATATATTAAAAATATATTTTTCAATCAATAATGTTCATATAATAAATCAAAATCAAGTTCTTACAAAAAAAGTGTTTATAGTTTTTTGTTATTTTTTCCTACCAAAATTCATCTCATACTTGATTTTTCCTAGCGCAAACAAAATTTCGGGAGTAGTCTGCTCGTGTTGTAACAAATAGTTTTGCAAAGTGATCATCGCTTGATATGCTTGTTTGGATGACACATTTGGTGTGACACTATTATCATCTGGTTCTGGATCATTCTCATCATTCAGTACAGACTCAATAATTTCATCGTCGGTTGGCAATTCCATAACAACATCATTCTCGTTTGGATAGTTCAAAAGATGTTCGACGTCCATCACATTTCTATAGTTAAATCTCGATAAATGAATAAATTATTCATTTATCGATAAATGAATAAACTCGCTAAATGAATAATTTTATAATGGTCCCAAGGGTATTCATTTATAGATGTTTAACTGTACCTAGGTGCACTTAGGTAGAAAACTTCCCATGTTGTGTGGGAGTTTCAAATTCCTAGGAATTTTAGATTCCCACACATTCTTCTTTTCCTCCAACCAAACAAGCCAATCAAAACTAAATTCGTGAGATTTTGTTTTTCCCACATATTTTACCTCATACCAAACGATCTCTAATAATTAATGACCTTTAGTCTCATAAGCTTTAAGAAACATGAGAGACTAATTAAAAATTATATTAGTTTTTATAAATAAAGTTTTAAATTTGTTTTGCAGTATAGCTATTCATAAATATGGTGTTAAAATATAAATTTATACACCGGTAATGTATATATTGAGTTAGAAAAATACTAGTCATCAAGTATAATAAAAATATCATAATTTGTTTTTAGTAATGAGCATGCTAAATACAAAAAATTAGACGTTTTTCAGTTGTAAAATTTTATTAGTGATTAACTGATCAAATTAATACTTGTTACCATAAATTTTGTAAAATTAAGGCATGGAGAAATGTTTAAAGCAAAATTTAAGAAAAAAATAACGTGTAAAGCTCATAATCACAGCCCATGTAATGAGTTTATTTCAATTTTGTGAGATTACAGGATTGTAATCCTTACCTTACTCCAAATTCTTTCCTTGATTCAAGATAAATAAAAATTCATAGTAGAGTAGAATTCAGTTTTTGGACGATGAGAGCTATAAAACTCATTGAAAATTCGCCATAAATGATGCTCCACATTGAAATAAAATATAGGTTATATTTTTTAAAATTATAATATAAAGACCTCCTTCCCTCTCCTGTTGTAATTTAGTCATTGATTTTTATATAAATACATATTTGAATAATATACAACACATTACTGTTAATGGTTAAAATTGTTTCGATAAAGTTGGCGATGGAAAAATGCTCAATTTGACATGGTGGTGTAGTGGACAAAACACATTGTTTTTGCACACTTCTCACAAGAGAAGTCCCAAATTGAAACGCACTTAACTGCCTGTTAGCTACCTTCTCTGCATTCATGCCTAACTTTTCACTTTGCTGGACTTTTCAGTTTTCAACTTTCGACTTTGGATTTTTATTAACATCACAATCATCAAATTCAACCTAAAAATACTAGTCCAAGAATGGCCTTAAACAAGCCGATAAGAGCCATCTTCTCCCTACAATAAAGCCTATCCCAACTCTGCTTCTCCTCCACACCCCTACAAGTTCCATCTGCTCAAATTCAACAGCACACAAGTCCTGGTCTGCCGATCTCTGCCTTGCTGAATTTGACTGGAATCGCTAGAGATTCAGCCCCGACAATCCACCACGTGCCAACCTCAAAATCACTGTTTTCACTAGAAAATGGCCGACTAGCAGTGTACCAGGCGGCATGGAGCGCCATGCTCACACACAACATACAGCTCTAGCTTAAAAGGACACGAGATTCACGTGTTCAAGTCTCAAGGCCTACACCTTTTGCACCCATCTTCCATTGGCACGAGGGAGAAGTGGGGAAATGGCACTACAACAAAGCATAGGAGCAGTACGAGGAAGAGGGTGCCACTAGTCACAAGCCCTTTGATGTAATTCATTCAGAAAGAGTGGCACTTCCTTTCTATGTAGCCCGTAAATTCTCCCACCATGAGGCTTCAAGGGATTGATCTTATGCTCATGGAAGCTATGATGAGCGGGAAGCCTGGGAAGGATTCGAGATCTCCGAGCATCAAAGGCACGATCGTGGTGAATGATGCATATAGTTTCATGTTTTCGCCGAATACAGAGTCGCTTTTGGAGACACTATTCCATCAACTAATGGTCCAAGCTGTCGCCGCATAACTAGCTTCCTAGTTAACTGAAATGTCTTCAAAGGAAATTGGGGCAGGTAATCGTTATCAGATACCACAGTGTGCAAGCGAGGGCTTGGGTATGGTGGAAGGAGAAGGTCGTTGTTGTCTTGTACAGTTTCACCAGCAAAAGTAATGGCCTCGTGTATGACTTCCAGTTCCTCGCCTTTCTGACTATGCCTTATTTCAGCCGATTCCATATTTTTTTCATACCATTGCTACCGCTGTAAAGCCTGAGAAAACATTCAAAACTATTAGGGTAAAGGCTAGTATAGACTTTTCCATGTAAATATTGAGTATATATATGAGAGCCAGGGCTACCACATTGGTACGCTTTTATCATTATCTGTACATGGTATCAAGAGTTTAGGTTTCGAAGTAAAAAAAAAAAACCGATTTTTTTTATTCTCTTTCCTTCTCCGATGGAAAACATCCCGTAGAGAGATGAATCAGGCCTGCCGCCGTTCAATCAGCCTGTCGATGGTTCTCTTCATCAGGCTGAAGCAGTGCCCAGTGACACCCGATTAACTTCCGCTGCCGCTGCGACGTCTCCAATTCAATTGGCTCTGACCGATTCATCGTCGTTGCTTCAATCGGTGTCACTGATGTTTACCCCGGCTCGATCGGCCGTTTCTGCGCCGCCAGCATTGCCAGGATTCTCGGCTATCCAGCCTCCAAGCGGTGCAACCTCGGCTGTCCAGCCTCCAAGCGGTGCAACCTCGGCTGTCCAGCCTCCAAGCAGCGCCTTCAGACCAGACCAGACGCGCAGGGAGCATCCAGACCAGACGGCGCGTGGATCCCATGCGCCACAGACGCGGCCCACGCGTCAGGCACGTGGATCTCACGCGCCCCAGAAGGCGCAGGATTGTCGGGCGCGTGGATCTCACGCGCCCCAGACGCGTCCCACGGTTTTGGCGCGTGGACGACACGCGCTCCAGACGCGTCACTCGGCTTTGGCGCGTGGGCGACACGCGCTGACGCGCACATACCACCAGTCGCATGGGATACACGCGCCCCAGACCAGAGCCTCATCCCTGGCGCGTGGAATGCACGCGCCGACGTGCCTCCATGCGCGTGGGCTCCACGCGCCGACGCGCCGCCACCTCCTGGAGCGTGGGGTACACGCGCCGGCTCGGCTCCTGTTCAACAGACCTCTTATGGCGCTCCGTTTCAGCAGAATCAGTTTGTAGCCGCTCCGTTTCAGCAGAATCAGTTTGTAACTGTTCCGTCTCAACAACTCCAGCAAGGTTTCTCCCTTCCACACTTGTCTACTCCAAATCCATCCAATTTAGTCACGATTCAACTGTCATCTCCAGAAGATTACTTGCTTTGGAAGACTCAGATTACTTGTCTTTTGGTATCACACCAGCTACTCGGCTTTGTTGATGGTACTATGTCTTTCCCCACTCCTTTTATTTATGATGCCAATGGGAGTATGATTCAAAATTCAGAATATTCTGAATACTTACGTGTTGATCAACAAGTTAAGACTTGGATATTTGCTACGATATCTCGTAATGTATTTGTCGATGTTCATGAGCTGCACACTTCTCGTGATATTTGGGTTCGTTTACAGTCACGTTTTATGCAAGCTAGTATGGCTAAATCTATGGAGTTGAAGGGTAGACTAACTAGGTTAAGAAAGGCTGAATCTCAGTCTATGGATGAATATTTGCGTGATGTTAAGATGTTAGCGGATTCTCTTGCTGCTATCAAGTGTCCTGTCTCCAATCATGACTTGGTTCAGTCAACACTCTTTGGCGTGGAGGGTGACCCTGATTATGCTCATTTGGTGACTACTTTGATTCATTACCCACTTGAGCTGAGTTTCGATGATCTCCGTCCCAAGTTGTTACTCCATGAGCAACGTCTGAAACATTCGAAGGATCTTGCTGGGACTTCTTCCCATGCACTCGTGGCACTACAGTCATCTGGTTCCTCGTCTACTGGATCCAAGAGTTCAGGGGGTGGCAAAAATAAGAACAAAAACAATCGCAACAGAGGAGGTCGTGGTAACAATAATCGTGGAAATTCAAATCGCTCAGACGGATCAACGGTGGCCAGTGGTGCTGCAAATAACAACAGAAATCGTAACAATGGTATGAGTAATATTTCTGATTTGTCATGTTCATTATTGCCTTTCACCAACTGTGTTACTAATAATGCGTGCTCAGCAGGAAGTAATTCATCCAATGGCAATTTTAGCTCTACTCCCTCTCCCGATTCTTGTTGTTTCTGTCTTACTCCAGGTCATGTCGCACAGTTCTGTCCTCACAGATATAATCCAAATTTTGTGCTCCCTGGTCAAGATAGTGTTACTAGAGCTTTCGCTGCCCTGTCTGTTGGTGGTGAAGCAAATGACTCTGTCTGGTATCCGGATTCCGGGGCTGCTTCGCACATGACTCATCAAGAAGGTAAACTCTCTTTTACAGCCCCATATCATGGTTCAAGTTCTGTTGTTGTTGGCGATGGTACCACTCTCCCAATTAAACATGTTGGTAAAATGGAAATTCAAACACCCTCACGCCCACTTAGGTTATCCTCTGTTTGTCATGTCCCCGGTCTTAAACATAATCTCCTCTCTGTCAATAAGTTGTGTAAAGAAAATGCATGTATTATGAGTTTTGATGATTCTTCTGTTTGGGTTAAGGACAAGGAAACGGGGGAGGTGCTTCTAGAGGGGGCCAGTAAGAATGGTGTCTATCCAATCCAACCAGCGTTTGTGAGTCCTCAGTCAACCGTACCTGCTTTTCTAGCCACTAAGGAGTCTGGTGATATTTGGCATGCTCGTTTGGGTCATACATCTTCTAGAATTATAGGGAATTTGATTTCAAGTAATAAAATTTCATGTACTTCGAAATTTCATGACGATTGTGTTTGTTGCAAATTGGGAAAAATTCATCGTTTACCTTTTGAACCAGTTCAACATTCTGCTCCATATCCCTTATATATGATTCATAGTGATGTTTGGCAATCTCAAGTATTATCAAATCAGTCTTTTCGATATTACGTTGTGTTTGTTGATGATTTCTCACGTTTTTAATGGGTTTATCCTTTACGTAGAAAATCCGAGGTTTACTCACAATTTCAAAAATTTCAAAAGATGGTTGAGAATCTGTTTAATTGCAAAATTAAGATTTTCCAAAGTGATGGAGGTCGTGAATTTGATAATTCTTCTCTTCTCCAACATCTTACTGAATGTGGAATAATTTTTCGTAAATCATGTCCCGGCACACAAGCTCAGAATGGAGTTGCTGAACGCAAACACCGCCATCTCATTGAAATGGCGCGCACAATGCTTGTTCAGTCAGATCTTCCTGCTCAATTCTGGGTTGATGCCGTGTTTCAAGCTGTTTTTACTGTTAATCGTTTAACAAGCTTGAACTTAGGTGGCGTGTCTCCATTTGAAAAATTGTTTCATCATTCTCCATTTGAAAAATTGTTTCATCGGGCTAGACAAAAACCTCAGTTCCTCATTCTCACATGAAAGCATAACAATCTAGAGTAACTATATCACAAAAGGTTTAACTCTTTCCATTGTACCATTAGCCTGACTTACTATAAGGAGTTCATATCCGAGCATAAAAACACAGACACCAAACAGTAGTGAGGAAATAGCAAGTTAAACGCCCCGAAATCCAGGAAAATAAGCAACATTTTGAAGGTTTCTACTCATTGCTCGATTTAGAGGTGAAGAGTCCAGAAGCTTTCAAGATAATTTAGTTGGCTATTTTGTAGAAGTCACTGTGTTTAAACACAATGTATGTTTAAACACTTGATCCAGCTGAATCAGAAACTGAGCAACATTTGTTGTGTTGAAGTACAACTCATATGCTATCAACGAAGATATTCCAAGATGCAAAGAAGATATTCGAAGATATTCAAGAGCAGATTTGATTAGCATAGGAATATATGATAGAGTTGTATTTTAGTTAGGATTAGTCTTAAATAAGGAAATAATATCTTTCTTACCTTATAGCTATAAAAGTACAACATAGCTAGGAGACTAATTGGAGTTGTGATGAGCTGGACGAGGAGATCAGCCTTACCGTGATTGAAGGACCGAGAAGATCAACACGGCAGCACGACCTTGGACTATAAAGAGAGATGTATGATGCGATAACGATCATCCATCTTGAGTGAAAGTATTCTGCACAACATAATAGCTTTACGTTTTGGAGCAGCATTTAATTCGAGGAATTGAACAGACCTTTGCCATTGCTAGAGTTTGAAATCGGATAGCCTTAATACTTCGGGAGAAGTGGTCAAGATAGCAGCGAGGAGTTGCTGACTGGCTGTGAGGGGAGCTCACCAATCCACACGGAAAGATAAGTCATAGATAGTTAATAGTTTGTGAAACTTTGTAACTGATCTTGATTATTAGTGGATGATTTTCAGACTGGGTAAGGCCCCGCAGATGTAGTTGTTTTAGCACCAAACTGCGTAAACACATCTGGTGTTCTTTCTTTTGATGTTTAAACTCTATCGTATGTTTAAACATACTAGTTAAAGTAGAAGTATTACTTAAGAACACAGTTAATCTAATCGATGTTCACTTAGTTGTGCCTTTAACAAGGTCTGTGAAGATCCGGATATCAATCATGTCAAACCAGGAGAAGGATGGTTCGTTTTACACACGAGCACCCATGTTGGATAAGAACAACTATGGATACTGGAAAGCAAGAATGAAGCACTATATTGATGCAATGGATGAGGAAGCATGGTACTGGGTTGAGAATGAATGGACACCAGCCAGAAATCCACCTGCGGCAGGCTCAATTGAAGGAGTTTTGAAAACTAAGGAGGAGCTGACTACCCAGGAAAGAAAGTACAAACGTTTTAACAGTAAAACACTTAATTGTATCAATTCTGCTGTTGATCAAGAAGTTTTCCGTCTGATCTCAACTTGCTGTACTGCAAAAGACGCATGGGAAAAATTGAAGGCAAGTTATGAAGGAGATGCCAAGATGAAACGTCAAAAGATGCATACAGTAAAGTCTACGTTTGAAACAATGATAATGCAGGACAATGAAATGCAGAGATCAGAGATCTGGTCAACACAACACATCAATTAGGGAAACCGTTTGATGAAGATGATGTGGTGCAGAAAGTATTGAGATCTCTACCAGCTAGGTTCAAAGGGAAGACTATTGCAATGGAGGAACTGAGTGATACTTCTGAGAGAACTTTAGATGAGGCCATGGGGGCATTCTCTGCATATGAGATGAAAGAGTTAGCTACTGTTAGGTAAATGGATCTGGCGTTCACTGCAACTGCATGAAAAGCAGCTGAACTTAAAACTGTGTCTAAACATACTACTAGGAGCAACTATGAAGATGCTGACGAGGATGAATTTGCTCAAATATCAAGGACTTTTGCTAAGTTATTAAGAAAGTCTGCAGCACGAAGGAATGATGGAAGAGAGCAAAGTTCGGGTGGAAACAAGAGATCAAGCAATCAGAACCCAAGTCAGTGTTTAAACATGCTGGAAAAATTCAGTGTCGTAAGTGTGAAGGATACAGACATGTGCAATCACAATGTCCAAGTGGATCATCCAACAAAAGGGGAAAGCCTACAATGCCACCTGGAGTGATGGAGAGGAATCTGAAGAAGAGCATGTCAGCCATGTAGCTTTTGGAGCAGTTACCATACAAAAGTGAAGATGAAGAAGAGACCTACATTGCGTTTGGTGCTACTATAGTTTCTGACAGTGAGACTTTAAACATGGATTCTGATGATATTCATAAATCATACGACAAACTTCACAAACACTGGGTCAATGTGACTGAGCAGAACAAACTCTTGAAGAAAGACAATCACAGCTTGAATGAAGAAGTTGAGAAATTGCAAACCACTCTTGACGCTATGAGAGAAGAATTGAAGATAGCCCTTGCTCGAGCAGAAGTAGCTGAAGGAACCATCTCCAAGCTAAACAAAGGAACAACAGCATTGTATGATATTCTTAGCATGGGAAAAGTTGCTAGAGACAGACATGGGCTAGGATATGGTGGAACATTAGTTGTAAACAAACTTAAGCAGACAGAAAAGAAGGTGGTTCAGAATGGACTCGATCATGGTCAAGTTAGAAAAGAGCAATCTGTCAAAGCTCCAGGCAATCTCATGAAAACTCCAAAGTTTGGACTAGGATATAGACCTAACTACCATCAGCAGAGAAACATATCTCAACCACGATGGGAGGCAACATGTAGTTACTGTCAATGACCAGGGCATGACAAAAGGTGCTGCTTCCGTCTTCAAGAGATTTAATGCAAGGACCAGCAAATGGAGCATGTTACAACAAGGTACAACCAGAAAGGGTTCAGCATTCAAAAAAGGTATGGATTCCTAAAAACAACTATTGTTATACTATTCATACCTGTTATAGTTCATATGCCAGAGACTCGTGGTATTTCGATAGTGGTTGCTCTAGACACATGATAGGTTCTTCTGAATTGTTGAGCAATATTGTTCCTTGGACTGGAATAGTCAGATTTGGAGATGGGAATAAATGTAGAATAACTGGAAAGGGGGAGTTACAAGTCAAGAACTTTCAACTATTTCAAGACGTGCTCCTTGTGGATGGACTGAAGGCAAATCTTCTTAGTATAAGTCATCTCTGTGATAACAATTTAACAGTTTTATTTGATGATAAAGTGTGTACAGTCAGAAAGGATGAAAGAGGTGTCCTTATTGGCACTAGATCTTCAGATAACTGCTACATTCTGGATGACTCTGTAAGCTGCCTCAAAGTTAGCGTGGATGACAACCTTCTGTGGCACAAGAAACTTGGACATGCAAATCTGAAAACGCTGTCTAAAGTTACGAGGCTTGAAGCAATCAGAAGAGTACCACTACTATCCTACACAAAAGAGTTAACATGTCCACCATGTCATGAAGGAAAACAGGTCAGATCATCACACTCTAAACTTCATGAGATTACTACTTCTTATGGACTTGAACTGCTTCACATGAACTTAATGGGACCAATCAGTCCAACTAATGTTTCGGGCAATAAATATATCTTTGTATGTGTAGATGATTTTTCCAGGTATACTTGGGTGGAATTTTTGAAAGAAAAATCCGATGCAGTGAGCATTATTATTAAGCTCATCACTCAAGTCAACACAGAAAGATCACATGATGGCCTGAAAGTAGTTCGAGTAAGGAGTGATCATGGAAGGGAATTTTCCAATTCTACAATGATGGACTTCTTTACAAGCCTTGGAATCAAGCATGAGTTCTCTGCTCCAATCACACCACAGCAGAATGGTATTGTTGAACGCAAGAACATGACCCTAATCAACATGTCCAGAGCTATGATGGCAGAAAATGATACTCCCAAGAAGTGGTGGGCTGAAGCAGTCCATACTGCATGTTATACAATCAACCGAGTTTATCTTCGTCCATTCACTCACAAAATCTGTCTATGAACTTTGGAAAGGAAGGAAGCCAAACGTTGCATACTTTAATGTGTTTGGAAGTGCATGTTATATTCTCAGAGATCGTGAACCACTTGGTAAGTTTAAACGAGCCGATGTTGGTATTTTTCTTGGTTATTCTCCAAATAGCAGGGCTTACAGGGTATTCAATAATTGTACAAATGTGATGATGGAGTCCAACAATGTGGTATTTAAAGATCTGAAGGATATCAGCAGTGGTATACTGCTTGATGATGAACTTGATCTACAAATCAGTTCAGATTTTAGTCCATCTCTGCTGGATGTTACAACATCATCTGATGTTACAACCGTGCCTGATGTTACAACATCTGACACACCGACCTCAGCATCTACTAATGATCATCCCCCAACCTGTTCTTATAATATTAGGCCTAAAGAAAGAAAGGACTATGCTAAGATGAATGCTGGATTGCATGTTCTGCAATGCTTTCTTTCATCGATTGAGCCTAAAAATCACAAGGAAGCATTGAATGACGAGTACTGGATTTCAACCATGCAAGAGGAACTGGAGCAGTTCACTAGAAGCGATGTATGGTATCTTGTTCCACGGCCTCCAGGAGTTAATGTTATAGGTACTAAGTGGATTTTCAAGAACAAGTCTGATGGAGATGGTAACATCACCAGAAACAAAGCAAGACTTGTAGCTCAAGGGTACACTCAAGTTGAAGGTGTTGACTTTGATGCAACTTTCGCTTCTGTTGCAAGGTTAGAGTCTGTTCGCTTCTTACTTGCTATGTCATGTGTTATGAAGTTTACTCTATATCAGATGGACGTCAAGAGCGCATTTTTGAATGACATCATCAATGAAGAGGTTTATGTTGAGCAGCCTAAGGGTTTTGAAGATCCCTATCTCCCGGATCACGTTTATAGACTAAAAAAAGCGTTATATGGTCTTAAACAAGCACCTAGAGCTTGGTATGAGCGTCTCACCCAATTTCTTCTGCAAAAAGGCTATCGACGAGGGGGAGTAGATCGAATGCTTTTTGTGTTTAAACATGATAAACATCTACTACTTGCTCAAATTTATGTAGATGATATTGTCTTTGGATCGACATCTAAGAAGTTTGTTGATAACTTTATAGAGATGATGAAAAGTGAGTTTGAAATGAGTATGGTTGGTGAACTGTCTTATTTTCTAGGGCTCCAAGTCAAACAGCATAAGGAAGGGATCTTTATAAATCAAACCAAGTACACCTTAAACTTGGTTCAAAGATTTGGGATGGATGATTCTACGAGTGTGCGAACTCCAATGGCCTCAACAGAGAAGCTAACTTATGACAAGTATGGGGTGAAGGTGGATATTAAGCTCTATAGAAGTATAATTGGGAGCTTACTGTATCTTACTGCAAGCAGACCATATATCTATCTGAGTGTTGGGTTGTGTGCAAGATTTCAATCTGATTCTAAGGAGTGTCATCTCTCTGCAGTCAAGAGGATTATCAGATATGTACATGGAACTGCTGATTATGGTCTCTGGTATTCTAGAGGAAGTCAGGCAGAAATTATTGGGTACAGTGACTCATATTGGGCTGGGAATTCTGAAGATAGGAAGAGTACTACTGGTGGGTGTTTCTATGTAGGAGGAAATCTTGTGTCATGGTACATCAAGAAGCAGAATTCCATCTCACTATGTACTACTGAATCTGAGTACTTAGCAGCTGGAAGTTGTTGTCAGCAACTATTATGGATGAAGCAGATGTTGAGGGACTATGGCTACAAGCAGGAGGTTCTACTCATCAAGTGTGACAACAAAGGAGCTATTGATCTCTCTCATGATCCAGTTGATCACAAAAAGACCAAGCACATAGACATCAAGCACCACTTCATCAGAGACTTGGTGGAAAAGAAGGAACTAACCATTGAATTTGTTCCTAGTGCTGAACAGTTTGCAGATATCTTCACCAAACCACTGGATTCTACAACCTTGAGACACTAAGACAACACTTAGGTGTTTGTCGAATTTGAGGTACTTCTGCTCACCTCTGATTTGTTGTAAATTAGTGTTTACTGTTTTATGTCTTTTATTTTTGAAAAAGAAAAATACAAAAAAGTCAGTGGTGAAGGATGTTTAAACACTGAGGATCAGTGTGTTTAAACACGTGGGAGTTAGACAAAATGAAGAGAGGTGTCTATTGGGCCAGACGAGTTAACTCTTTGCTATTGGGCTGAATTAATTGGATGACTGGGCTGAAAAATAGAAGTCTTGGACTCATATTTATTTTATGAGGGGCAATCAATGATTTTATGGAAGTTATGGACTGGTCGGTAATTATTGATTTATTCTCCAATTTGGGATTGGTTTTGAATTTTGGAAAAGCCAAAAATTATAAGAGGGAAAATATTCTCTTTTATTCTGCAAAAATTTACGCTCTGGCGTTCCCAATTCCTGCGAGAAATCTTCTGTCCTCTGCGAATCAGCTTTCCGATCTCCGATCAAAGCTTCTCAGCCAGTGTTCTCTAGTTTCTTAGCATTCCCATTACAGGCGTACGGTGAGACTGGATCTTCATCATCCTCTCTTCCTGAGCTGTGGAGTCATTGCATGCACAAGGTAAACCCTTGATTCTTGATCAAGATTGATTTTTTATAGTGTGTTGGGGATCTAGGAACTCATCCGTAGTTCACATCGCTTTAGTGAAATCGGGTACCGCGTTTGAACTTGGATTTGTGTCTAAACTATTATGGGTAGCTCTAAATCTGTTGATATGAATGATTTGGGAGTGGATGATGTTGAACTTGGGGTGTTGGATAGCTTGTTGAGCTTGCAAGGGTAAATGAGTGACAATGATACCCCAAAATCCCCTATTGTTGTGAGTGAAAGGGTGACTGTTACTGGTGGTACTGAAGTCCCTGAGATTCAGAATGAAGAAGGTTTAGGAGATCAAGAATTGGGTCTGAATCCAACTGTAGGTGTGTCTGTTTATTTTGAGGGGGAACCTAAGCTGGATTTCTTTTATGAGAGCTCCGAAGTTGGAACTGAGAGTGAAGATAACTCAGAACCAGAGAAGGAGATTAGAGGGCCCAAGATTGTGAAGTATTATCAGAGAAAGAAGGGAAAGACATAGTTGGGTAATTCTGGAGGTCAGAAAGATGGTATTGCAGGACAGACAGCTGTTGAGCAAGAATTGGTCAACAGTACCAAGGAGGACCAAGAGAACTCAGACAGTGAGGATAATATACCTCTAACTAAGCTTAAGCCTAAGAAGAAGTAGCAGAAGAGGAAAAAGAAGAAGCTGGAGGATCTTCCACCAGTGATTCAAGTGTTTCCCCCCAGAGACAAGGAAGAGGAAGAGGTATGTTGCTCAAGAGTCAAGCAAAATGGTGCTCTCTGATGAGTATATTGCTTCTGACAGTGAAGAAGAGGAGGTCATCAAGACTAGTGAGGATATGGAGAAGAGCAGTGATGATTCTGTGGAGTCTGATTTTACCAGGAGAAGTGATAAAGTGATGTCTGGTGGCATTAGATCCAAGCTGAGGATTGGAGATGCTGATCCATTTCTGCAGGGTGCATTCAATGAGAAGTTTTATTCTCAGAAGACAGTTCAGAAGCATGCAGAGTTGGTGCAGAAGAGCCTCAATGTGGAGAAAAAGTTGACCGAGAAGTTTAAGCTTCCAGCCTTTGTGGATTTCATGAAAAATATCCACATGTTAAAACCTGCTAACTCCTATGTTAGTGCCAACAAGGACCTGGTCTATGAGTTCTACTCCAACCTGAGGAAGGGTAATAGTGATCCTGCATCCCCATGGTATCGCAAAGTTTACATCAGAGGCAAGTTGTATCGCTTTGATCCCTTTACAATCAATATATATCTTGATTTTGATCAAAGGAGGTGTCCATCTGGGGCTTATCCTGAAGGGTTCACTCTGAACTATGATGTAGTGGCTTTGGAATTATCTGAAGGCAGCTTGGCTGAATGGGGTGATACAGCAAACCATTATGGCATCTTCTCTTACCCAAAAGTACTTCCGTATGTACAGGGTAGTGGCTAATATGTGGACAATGTCCAAAAATGTCTCCAGAGTGACTGAGGAAATGGCAGGGGTTATGTACTGCATTGGAACCAGGAAGCCTTTCAATCTGGGGTGGTTCTTGTATGAGAGGATTCATTTTATTGCCTAGAGCTTGAAGTCCGATGAGTATCTCGTCTATCCTGCCCTCATCACTGGGATACTAAGGCGTGCTAGAGTGCTAGATGCTGAGGATGATGATGTTCTACCATGCTAAGTGGTTCAGGTGAATCAGACAGTGCTTGACAAGCGCAATGATTTGACAGATGCTGACTTAGAGGAGGATTCTGATGTGTCTCCAGTAGAGAAGAATTTTGCCAAAACTAGAATTCCATAAATCAAGGCTCAGCTTAAAGCTCATCGTCTCAAGATTATTGATCTGAAGGAAGAACTTGCAGTATTGATTTAGTCTAATGGCAGTGGTGATGAAAGCAGTGGATCCCAGCAATTCTAAACTTTCTTTTTATTCTCTCTCTCTCTCTCTCTCTCTCTCTCTCTCTCTCGTGTGAACCTAATTTTTGCTGAATTTCTGACATTTGTGGGAGTTTTTGTTATTTTTGGTATGTTTTAGTGCACACTTTGGCACATTTTATGTTCCCAAGGGAGAGATTATTTTGATGATGTGTGAGATGGTCATTTATTTTGGAATTCTTGATGTTTTGATCTTATTAATGTGTCCATTTAGTTTGGAACATTGTTATGGCCATGAGCATATATGACTGTCTCTGTCTACATCTGGTGAGTAGGGGGAGCTTATTGAATATGCATGATGTTTCTGATCTAATTTGATGCGTATATGAATGAAGTCTGGATTTCTAAATGAAAGGGGGATCTATGTTGCTTGGTGCATCAAAATAGTTGATATGGTTCCACAAAATGCTAAAGGGGGAGATTGAAGAGTCCAGAAGCTTTCAAGATAATTTAGTTGGCTATTTTGTAGAAGTCACTGTGTTTAAACACACTGTATGTTTAAACACTTGATCCAGCTGAATCAGAAACTGAGCAACATTTGTTGTGTTGAAGTACAACTCATATCCTATCAAAGAAGATATTCCAAGATGCAAAGAAGATATTCGAAGAGATTCAAGAGCACATTTGATTAGCATAGGAATATATGATAGAGTTGTATTTTAGTTAGGATTAGTCTTAAATAAGGAAAGAATATCTTTCTTACCTTATAGCTATAGAAGTACAGCATAGCTAGGAGACTAATTGGAGCTGTGATGAGCTGGACGAGGAGATCAGCCTTACCGTGATTGAAGGACCGAGAAGAACAACACGGCAGAACAACCTTGGACTATAAAGAGAGACGTATGATGCGATAAGGATCATCCATCTTGAGTGAAAGTATTCTGCACTACAGAATAGCTTTACGTTTTGGAGCAGCGTTTAATTCGAGGAATTGAACAGGCCTTTGCCATCGCCAGAGTCCGAAATCGGATAGCCTTAATACTTCGGGAGAAGTGGTCAAGATAGCAGCGAGGAGTTGCTGATTGGCTGTGAGGGGAGCTCACCAATCCACACGGAAAGATAAGTCATAGATAGTTAATAGTTTGTGAAACTTTGTAACTGATCTTGATTATTTAGTGGATGATTTTCAAATTGGGCAAAGCCCCGTAGATGTAGGTGTTTTAGCACCGAACTGCGTAAACACATCTGGTGTTTTTACTTTTGATGTTTAAACTCTATCGCATGTTTAAACATACTAGTTAAAGTAGAAGTATTACTTAAGAACACAGATAATCTGATCGATAGTAATTTCAAGAGGTATCCTTAAATACAGACATCAAGAAATGAAGCTAAACTTAAACATCTACAACATGTACAGAAAAAGCACCAGTCTAGCTGCTCTATCATAAACCCCAGGGCGAAATTCAAGCAAAAAAACAACATACACATACAAATTCAACACTCAAAATCTGACTCAACATTTCAAATCCCAATTCCACAAAAATCCCAACCTAATTCCAATTCCATATGTAGAAAAGGAGAAAGAAACAAAAGCTACCTGCAACGATGAAAACTGGGACTCCAGTGACTCGAGGGCTTCTCCAATGTTCAATAAACTATGTATTTCCTCGTCATCATCATCTTCTCCATCATCTTCTGGGCTTTTTACAAAACCATTTTTCTTGTTTTCGCCGGCATCTCTCTTGCCGCCGTCAGATTCTGCTTTTCGGGCACAACTAGAAACCTTAGCCCTAAGCGCAGAAACTCTAACCAAAACAAGCCCAATTCTTTCCTCATCCATAGCACTAACTTTACCAGAAATCCCTCTTCCTATTCTGGGTTATGAACTTGGATTCGGGGATGTTTGCATATGAAAGGCGAGTGTAGTGAAGACCAAGAAGCGCCAAAAAGTGGGCACAATTTTAAGTGTAACGCGTACAAGGGGATTGTGGTGGTCTGGGACTCTTGATATCGAGATTACATTACTCTCTCCATCTTAACATCAACATATGACAAAACAAAACCCCTTTTTTTACATTTTTTCCTCATTTTTTCAAGATTTTTGATCATTGACTTTGATTTACATATTACATTAGAGGATATCTATGGTTAAATCTTGTTCTAGTGACGTTATTTCTTGTCAAATATCTAAATTTATCGATTTTATTGATTTCCTTCTGAAAAAGGATTGACACATTTTCACAATGGTATAATGAATTAAACTAAATTTTTGAGAATTAGGCCCTATTTGCTAGAATTTATTTCTTGCTGAACTGGACTGAAAAAAATAAAAAAATATATTGAACTGAACTGAAAAAAATAAAAAAATACTGAGCTGGACTGAATTGAACTGAAAAAATGTAAAACACTGAAATTAACTGAAATTTTTTTAAATATATTGAACGGAACTGGTTAACTATCGATATTCTTCTCTACGAAACACTGTGGAAAGGTCATTCGACAACTTCAAGAATAGATAGCGCATGCTTAAGGCGATGCCTCAAATGAAGAAGGAGTGGCAGATGGCCATGATGGTAGCAACAATCACGCTTCATAACTATTTGTGAATGGAAAAGTTTGGATACCTGTTGTAGAGCATGAGATAATGTTCAAGGAACGGCGGATAAGGAATTGCTCACCTCAAAGGAAGAAATGAATCAAATTCGACTGAATATAGCAACAAGAATTTTGCGTCTATGCCCTCATGATGAAGATACTGAAGTGAACTAAATTACCTTATTTTGAATTGATTTGATATGGTTTGAAACTGAGTTGATTTTAATTAAAATTAAATGTATGACAAAAGAGTAATATTACTTTGATCGAACAAGGTTTATTGATTTAGACATACTTAAATACTAATAGTATTCCTACATTAGGTTAAATAGTATCAACGAACTTTAAAAAACTGATTTGAATTGCTATGAAATGAACAAAAAGTAAATATACTGAAAATAGTATGACTAAATTATTTTGGATTGCATCAAATCACATTTTGAAAAAATTAATTTTCTGATATGATCTGAATTGAACTGAATATAAACTGAACTGGATCGAAAAAACAGCAGAGAGCTATAATTAAAAATATATACATAGGAAATTTAATAAACTGAAAAATGTATAAAAATATTTATTTAAACTGAAAAGAAATATAAAAATGTTTCTCTGAACTGAAAAAATTAAAATGTATTTAACTGAACTGAAAAAATAAAAATACACCGACTGAATTTAAAAAAATAAAAAAAATATTGAACTGAACTGCTTTACAGAAAAACTCTGGCAAATAGTCCCTTAAGAACAATATCAAAATAACAAAATAATGAAAGAAAACTTGGATCAAGTATAGAAGAAAAAGCTCTCATCTTTATTCATTCTCTTGGATCAAAGAGAGTTTTTTGTACATTTAAATGATGAATCAAAGATCCTAAACTAAAATTGAATTCAAAGATTCAAGGGCGATTCATTCTTTCAATCGAGGTTTTGTACATTTTGGATGAAGAATCAAAATCCCTAAACAAGAATGGCGCTCGAGGATTTGAGAGCCATCCTCGTATCTTCGATTTGGATGTTGATTCTCCATTATTGAGCCTTCTTTTGCAATTCCAATTCTCGCATCTTCATCTCTTCAAGCAACTCCTTATTTGGGAGAGCAAGAATTTATAGTGTGATATACATGTGATATATAGTGCGAAAAAGTGCAAGGTGGATTTCTTCTCCTCCTCACCTCCTTTCTGAAAATCGCCGAGAATTAATTGATTTTGCACTAGTATATGTTTTTTAAAAGAATTTTAACTTTTGATTTAAATTGTAGCACTTTTAAGAATGTTTAACTAAAATGAGGTGAATGAAGTTGAATTAATATTAATCTAAAATTAACAATGTAACTAAATTAAATTAAATTAAATTACATCAAATCATATGTCAAGGAAAGAATCGATTCTACATCATATTTCATCAAATTTTAAATTAACATAACTGAAATAAACTAAATTAAATTGAAATTAATAGAACCAAAACAAAGTTGGAATGAATATAATGTTGGTCTAAACAATTAATCCTGTTTAGGTTTAGGAAGAAAGGCGGTTAATAAATAATTATTAATAATGGCACGACACCGTGTGAACGCAGATGTGCGCGTACAAAATTCCCATTCCTGTATTTCCCTTTCTTTACTTGGATTAGAGTTTTCCCCTTCTATAGATACAAATGAATCAGACCCAGCTCTTCATACTTTCTTCCCTCATTTCGATCAAAATCAAGATGGGAACCGTGGAGAAAAAAATTATGAAAAAACGGTGCCTGCAACAAAGGAGACTGAACAAAGAAGCATGGAAACTGGCATCCCCGGATCCAAATGCTTTAACTGATTGTTGGCGGGTTCTGACTCCAGACATCACCGAATACTGGAAACCGCTGGCTGAGGATATGGATGAATCTTCAGGGATAGAGGCGGAATATCATCACAAGAATAACAAGTTGTATTGCTGGAAAGGCCTGCGCTTCTCTGCTCGACAGGACCTGGCAAGTTTAGCTAGGTATGATGATTACGGGGTTGAAGGTCTGGTGCCCCTCCATCTTTTGCCACCTCAAATCAGATCAAGGTATCTCGATAATCCAGCAAAGAAAGAAGCCATTCATCCACCACAAGAAACTCTGCCAATTTGTTAGTAACACCCAATATTTGTTAGCAATTTGGGTGAAAATTCAGGCTGTTGTCATGATCATTCTGACATTTAGTACTATCTTGAATCTGTAGTTGTATACATTTTTCTAATGCTGGTGATATATATTTCATTTCAGTGACTTTTTCTTGTCTTATTTACTGGTTCCACTTTATGTTTAAAATCCAAACAAGCTTTTATTGGATTGATAACTTACTATCCAAACAGCAGCCTCATCCATGCTTTAGGTTGGCTTCCATGATGCGTCCATCAGCACCACCACCTCCTCCCAGCCGAGCACCACCCCCAACCACTGCCTTACAGCCAAGGCCACCTGTTCCGGCATTCAGGCCACCTCCGTCCCCGTCATCCCCCCAGGTGCGATTACCTGCTCGATTGCCCATGGTCACCTCAACCAATTGTTTCTTCTTTAGTTGCCGCCATCTAATCGCTCTGATACACAATTGTTCCACTCTCTAATGTCCCTGCATTCATAGAATAACACTATCATTAAATATTGGTATTTTAATATTCAACATGTTCAACTCATCAAACAAAGCATACAAGAATCAAACATCACATCCTTCACATACTGAGAAAATGATGACAAGATAAGAGTAAATGACGTGCCTGTTCGTGGATCCCTCCCAGCAAACACAATAGGCTCCATGCCACCATCAAGCTCTGGAAGTGCAACCTGCAGTGCCGCCTGAATAGGGTGCAGTCCAAAAGTGTTGTTCAGCCATTCTTTGGAATATGCTTTATTTCAGCTAATCCTATTTCTTTTTCATACTATTGCTGCTGCTGTAAAGCCTGAGCAAACAGAAAAAAACTTAAGACAATCCCAGAGACCAAATGACAACAGATCTGACCACGAAGTTCTATGATATACTTGACTTCTAAGCAGATGGGTTTATTCTACAATGCTAACCATGCTAAGAATGAAGATATAATATAGTCCGATTATTTGAAATATCAACAAGAAAATGCTTTCTTTCATAGGATCAACACAGATGCCTTAATCTTCAAAGAGGCGAATAACGAGTACTTAGCAATAAGGACAGACAGAAACTTCTAGTAACTCGACAAAAGGTTTAACTCTTTCCGCTGTACCATTAGCCTGACTTACTATAAGGAGTTCATATCCGAGCATACAAACATAGACACCAAACAGTAATGAGGCAATAGCAAGTTAAACGCCCCAAAATCCAGGAAGACTAGCAACATTTAGAAGGTTTCTACTCACTGCTCGATTTAGAGGTATCCTTAAACACAGACATCAAGAAATGAAGCTACACTGAAACATCTACGGCACATACATACAAAAAGCAACAGTCTATCATAAACCCAAGGGCAAAAATCAAGCAAAATCAACAACATACACATACACATTCAATACTCAAAATCTGATTCAACACTTAAAATCCTAAATCCAATTGAAGATGCAAAAAAGGAGAAAGAAACAAAAGCTACCTGCAACGATGAAAGCTAGGACTCCAGTGACTCGAGGGATTCTCCAATGTTCAATAAACTCTGTGTTTCCTCGTCATCATCATCTTCTCCATCATCTTGTGGGCTTCTTACAAAACCATTTTCCTAAGCTCAGAAACTCTAACCAAAACAAGCCCAATTCTTTCCTCATCCATAGCACTAACTTCTGCCCAGAAACCCCTCTTGCTATTCTGGGTTATGATTACGAATTGGGATTTGGGGATGTTTGCATATGAAAGATAGGAGAGAAAGGCGAGTGAATCGCGAAGACCGAGAACCGCTAAAAGATGGGCACAATTATAAGTGTAATGCGTCAATAAAGAACAATATAGGTTAGCACAATGGTCAAAGATAAGACAGCAAGAGTCCTCCGATAACCGCCACAGCGGAATCCAGATAATCAAGAAACCCCCAAAAGGGACCTAAAGCTGAGGATACCCTCCATTTTCAGGGAACATAGTGCCCATCAAAAGTTCCACACACATTAAAATCTCAAAGTATAACATTCGACTTCATCAAAATATCAAAATAATGAAAGAAAACTTGGATCAAATATTCAAGAAAAAGCTCTCATCTTTATTCATTCTCTTGGATCAAAGACAGTTTTTGTACAATTGAATGATGAATCAAAGATCCTAAACTAAAATTGAGTTCTAGGGTTTAAGGGCGATTCATTCTTTCAACCGAGGTTTTGTACATTTTGGATGATGAATCAAAAATCCCTAAACTAGAATTGCGCTCAAGGATTGGAGGGCCATCCTCGTATCTTCGATTTTCATGTTGATACTCCATTGTTGAGCTTTCTTTTGCAATTCCAACTCTCGCCTCTTCATCTCTTCGAGCAACTCCTTCTTTCGGAGAGCAAGAATTTGTTGTCTCTTGATACGATCTTTTCGGACAACGAAACCAATACTCTGTTGGATCGCCAGAGTTTTCTTCTTCATTTCTTGGCTCTTCTGGATTTCTGGAGCTTTCTTCATGATTCTTGCTTTTTGGAATTGCAAGATTTTTGCTTTTTTTTCGGATAGCAAGAGAGCTTAATGCAGATCTCGTGGAGAGTTTGAGATTCTGGTATGATTTGTTACTGGCATAACTGTGTTTATATAGGCGTCAGATTTATTTATTTTTCACTCACAAAATCGGGTTCCTAAAAGTATAGTTTTGTGAATATTTTCTTTGTTGTACTCAAAAAAAAAATAAAATCTTTGGGAATATTCAGTCAACATACAAAATATATTAACTCAGTCAACGACTTAAAACACCAAAAATGAAAAGAAAATATTTTTGATGTTTTAAGTCGGTATTTTTAAGTCGTTGACAGAGTCAATATTTTGTACGTTGACAAAGTCCATCCATCCCCTAAAACTTAATTAGTTCACTAATCATGTATTTTGTGTACGTAATATTTGGCAAATAATTTTTGTTTAAAAAATGTATATTTTATTAAATATAATACACCAAAAATGAAAAGAAAATATTTTTGGTGTTTTAAGTCGGTGTTTTTAATTCGTTGACAGAGTCAATATTTTGTACGTTGACAGAGCTCATCCATCCCCTAAAACTTAATTAGTTCACTAATCATGTATTTTGTGTACGTAATATTTGGCAAATAATTTTTGTTTAAAAAATGTATATTTTATTAAATATAATACAATATCTTAAGATTATTACAATGGAAAGAAAATTTATATAAAAAATATATATACTTTGATTAGAAACAAAATACAGTGTGAATTCACATTTCACATTTTTGAAGGTTATTAGAAAATACACATTCTAAAAAAACTAATATAAAAAACAAACTTGTTATAGTCAGATATATTGTTCAAGATGTTTGGAAGTGAGAAAAGTTGAGGGGTGAAGTGTAATTATTTCGTCAACTTTTGGGCTGAGATTTGAGTGTGACTTATAATGATTTGGGTTGATTGAGAAGTATATTTATATTCTCCTCCACGAGTACTATAAAATTGATTACTTAAACACTCAAATCGGACCAACGGTGAATGAGATATCAATGCTCAAAGTTGGTTGGTGGAACTTGGAAAAATTGATGAATCTAAATTCGTCTATTTTAAAGTTTGGAAAGTGTGAAAGATTTCCAATTAAGTTTGGACTTTCTAAAAGATTTTCTGAAGAGCCCACATTCAAAAATGATTTATGATCATGAATGTTTCATATTTATGTTCATGAATACATAACGTTCCAATAATCAAATTCTCATATTTATGAGAATAAAATCAGGCAATTCAATTCAGCCTAGAGCACCACTATATAAACAACCATAGAGTCATTTAGATGAATCCAATACGAGTCAGTCTTTTGCCTAAAAACACCATTCATATTCTCTCCTGCTCATCAGTCTGGCTCTGTCTTTTCGTGCTCTTGAGTCTCCTGTCTTCAGGTCAGTTCTGCGTGATAGATTGCCTTCGGGCTGTGCGCCGGTACGGGGTTTTGCTACAGGTTAGTATAACCCTTGATGGTTTTACCCTAGGAACGAGGACCAATCCGGTTGGCCTAAATCGTTTCAAGGTCAGCGTCCGTCGCGACTCCATCTGATTGAAACTTTGTTATTTATTTCATTTTGGAGCATGGTACTTGTATTAATTTATTCTAATATTTTAATACAAGTATAATTTGATTTTGCATGTTGCTATTTTAATTTATTGTTAATTAATTTTTGTATTATTTAGAAAATATAATTCCTAACAAGAAAAGAATGCAAATTCCAATCTACAAAGGTACAATAGATTGACCTTAAAAGGTTGAAAATGATTTATGTTGTACATTTATCCACAATGCAATCTTCAAGTTTGCTGATCTCTGCCGGTCAAGAGCTATCATTTGCTGTCATTTGCCCCGATAACTTGCCTCAGTGAAACATGGTTAAATGGTAAATTTCAGACATAGCAAGTTACTGGTCCTACAGAAACTACGACTAAGAAAACCAAAAATGATGCAGAGATTTACCCTCAGTGTTTTGTACCCCTCCAGTCCTTTACCCTAATGTTTATATTGATTAAAATAATTTTAGTAAATTTCTAAAACCCTAACATAATATGCCTAAACCCTAGGTACTGATTGAATACGTGACTCAATCATAAATTAGTTAAAAATGATGTGTTGCTATTTAATTGGTGCCTAATATTGCATGTATCATCCTGATATATATTAAAGTGAAATTAAATTAGTGATTAGATGATCAAATTTAATAGTTGTTACCATAAATTTGTGAAATTAAGGTATGGAGAAATATTTAAACCAAAATTAAAGAAAAAATAACATATAAAGCTCATAATCCTGACCCACACAATGAGTTTTTTTTTTCTTCAATTTTCTTCAATCCTGACCCAAATTCTTCCCTTGATTCAAGGAAAAAATGGAAAATAATTTTTTACAGTAGAGTAGAATTTAATTTTGGGTCGATTCTCTTAAAATTTCCTAAGAGCAAGTCCAACAGTTTTGGTATAATAGCAAATTGCTCAAATATGGAGAATTTGACCCTTTTTTGAACTCCAACAGATTCTCCATCCCATTCTTCATAATAAGAAAATTGAAGAGAGAAGGTTTGCTTCTCCAAATTTAGAGAATGAGGGAGAAGATTTGGAGAATCAAAATTTAATACTATCTGCATTATATTTTGTTATTTCACTCATTAATTGTTTCTCTTCAATAATTTTAAATGATAATATCTTAAAATAATTACAATAAAATTTTATCAAAAATACATATTTTAAAAATATGCATAAAGACGATCGTAACAAGATCTCATATGACTATTTTTACATGTACATATCTATTGATATTTAATAATCAAATATAATCTATTTTCCAATATAAATTTACTAAATTTTAAAGTCATAAATATATTTATTTTGACTTTTTATATAAGTCATAACATTTAAATTAATTTTTTTTACTAAACATTTTATTTCTTATGGTTGAAAATAATAACTTGTAACAAAAAATTGAAAAGAGATGAGTCTAATTATTCATAATACATTACAAAAATAGTTATATTGTAATTCAGGATGTGTTATTTTTATAAAATGTAATTTTATCATTTTATAAGTTAGAGTAAGTAATTTCAAATATGAAATATTATTGTAATATGTATTTTAAGTTAATTATTTATTTGTTCATCATTATTTGGACTTATTGAATATATGATCAAAAAATAGAAAATAATAGGATAAATGTATAGTAATAAATGTCAATAAATTATAGGGAATGGAAAATGGAGATCCTGTTGGAGTTGAGGTAAAAAAATATGGGGAATATGGGATTTGCTTCCCTATTATGGAAACTGTGAGTAGATAATCTGTTGGACTTGCTCTAACCCATCTATCCCCACTATCTCCGAATTCTGTAAGCCGTAAGGAGTCCGTAAAATGTGAATAAAGTCTTCACGCGAAAGTTCATCGCCTTCGTTTATCTTATTTTTTAAGGTCAGTTCTTGTATGATGTCGACGAAGGTCTCAAGTTCACAATTATTATTCTTGCAAAACTCGGAAAGTATTAAAGCACATTTATTTCTCAAGTTGTCGACTGTGTCAGTCGGAAGTGCATACGACAGATCCGGTTCCTCTACTTAGGTATTGATTGGATGCTCCTCCTGCTCAGGCATGACTCTCAGACGGCTATGATCGGACAATAGAGTATGTAAGATATAGCTCGTGCCTTAGTTCTCGTCCTACGAAATTCATTGAAAATTCACCCCAAAATGATGTTGCACATTCAAATAAAAAAAAGGTTATATTTTTCAAATTTGCAATAAAAGGATTTCCTTCCTTCCCCTATTATAATTTAGTCATTGGTCTTTATAAAAATACCATCACATTATTGTTAATAGTTAAATTGTTTCGATAAGGTAGTCGATGGAAAAATACTCAATTTGTAAAAATTTAATAAATACACGACACATTACTGTTAATGGTCAAATTGTTTCGTTAAAGTTGGCAATGGAAAAATGCTCAATTTGTCAAGGCGGTGGAGCGGACAAAACAAATTGTTTTTGCACACTTGTCACAAGAGAAGTCCCAAACTGAAACGCACTAAACTGCATGTTAGCCTACCTTCCTTGCATTCATGCCTAACTTTTCACTTTGCTGGACTTTTCAGTTTTCTTTCGACTTTGGATTTTTATTAACATCAAAATGTGCACATCATAATCATCAAATTCAACCTAAAAACACTTCTGCAAGAATGGCATTACACAAGCCGAAAAGAGCCATCTTCTCCCTACAATAAAGCCTCATTGTTTTCACTATCCTAGCTCTGCTTATCCTCCACACCGCCCCTACAAGTTCCATCTGCTCAAATTCAACAGCACACAAGTCGTGGTCTGCCGATCATTGCCTTGCTGAATTTGCCTGGAATCGCTTGAGATTCAGCCCCTACAATCCACCATGTGCCATCCTCAAAATCACCGTTTTCACCAGAAAATGGCCGACTAGCAGTGTACCAGGCGCATGGAGCGCCATGCTCACTGCACAGAGCTCTAGCTCATAAGGACACGAGATTCACGTCTCAATCAAATGATAATGATGCAAGGGAAAAACTTGAGAATAATTTCAGTGCCTGAGAGCCTACACCTCTTGGTACAACAAAGCACGAGGGAGAAGTGGGGAAATGGCACTACAACAAAGCATGGGAGCATCACGAGGAAGAGGGTGCCACTAGTCACAAGCCCTTTGATGTAATTCATTCAGAAAGCGTGGCACTTCCTTTCTATGTAGCCCGTTAAGTCTCCAACCTTGTTGTTTCATGGCATGGAATAGCCCTAGAGAGTGTGCATTCTAGCATCTATCAAGACTTGACAAGGCAGCCCGGTGAGCCAATTTCTCATATGTTCAACAGCAGCCTGCAAGGGATGATCCCGACAGTGATGAATGAGATAAGATTCTTCCATGATTATGCTCACCATGTTGCCATAAGCAATAGCTGTGGCGAAATGCTGAGAGATATTTACCAGATCCCGAACAGAAGGGTGCATGTTATTGTTAATGGTGTGAATGAGGATGATTTCCAGGAGGATTCTCAGTTGGGAACAGAATTCAGTTCCAAAATTGGAGTCCCTAAAAATGCAAGTTTAGTCCTAGGTGTTGTAGGGAGGCTAGTGAAGGACTAAGGGCATCCAATACTCCCCAAGCTAAAGGAAAAACATGGAAATGTGTACCTTATTGTTGTAGGTTCTGGACCATGGCTACAAAGGTACAGAGACTTTGGGCCTCAAGTCATTGATTTAGGGTCAATGTATCCTTCTGAGCTACACGCAACGCAATTGACATCTTTGTGAATCCCACCATGAGGCCTCAGGGGCTTGATCTTACGCTCATGGAAGCTATGGTGAGCGGGAAGCCTGTGATGGCTTCAAGATTTTTCGAGCATCAAAGGCTCAATCGTGGTGAATGATGAAAATGGTGTCATGTTTTTTTCCAAATACAGAGACGCTTTTGGAGGCACTAGAGGTTGTTGTGGGAGAGGGTTCAAAGAGATTAGGAGAGAGAGGAAGAGCCTGCAGAGAATATGCATCTTCAATGTTGACTGTAAGGAAAATGGCATCAGCATATGAGAAAAATGCTCCTCTGTATCAAGAATGAAACATTTTGCATGTATAATTAGGCATAATTCAATCAATGGATGTAGCACTATTCACACTAACTAGGGGTGTAGCAGTAATCAATGAAAGCAGTTTCTTGAGCTAGGAATGTAGCAACATGCAATCTAACACACCAGCATGCCTTAAACTAACATGAAAAACAGGTATAAAAGCTAAAATAATCAGCAATCCTTAAATCACAACTTACCAATTGAGACGCTGCCCCTCCTCGGCATCTCTAATCCCAGAATCACAAGAAACCAGCCCGTTACTATCTGATAACTCCCATGGCCGCTGCCCCGCCATTTCCCAAACTGATTCAGAGTCAGACCTATTGTCCCAAACTGATCTGCACGGAAGTTGACAGTCACAACAACATCACATTCAACAAATGGAAGCAAGTACTGGTCATCAGCCTTTGGCTTCTGGTCACCCTTAGAGTCTTGATAGCTTCAACGGGATTTTTAAACTTGTATGGAGCTTCACCAAAAGCTTGAGAATCCCAACCTCTTTACAACCTCCCAATCATTCTTCACAGTAGTTAAACATAAGGTAAAGACTACAATTGATTCAGTGATATGCGTTGGACAAACAATATCATCTTAAGCCATGAAAATGTTGTATAACTGGTCCTTTAAATATTAAGAAATATAATGCTCTTTAATATATATTTGATCACATGCAGTCTATCCAAAACTCTCAAAAAGAACAAATGAATACGAAAATCGAGATTATTGTTTTACCTCATAGCGATCCATTATTACATACATACGGCCTCCTCGGATGCAACTTGAGCATCAATACTTTTTGCTCGCAAATTGGAAAATCCTTCTCTAGTGTTTCCATAAAGCCCATACTTGATCCGTCCAACACATCACGTCCATCGGTCAAACAATGGACCCTGATTCTTTTTGCACCACGGTCACTGGCACCTTTAAGCAGCAACTAAAACAAGAAAAATGTTCACCAGTTACAGTCCAGTGTTTTTGCTGAGTTCATATTACTGTCATTAAAATAGGTTTTATTGAATGGTTGTAAGTATACCTGCAGCTGGTCAAATCTAGAGTGCACACCACCATCATTTAGTAATCTGACGAGGTGCAATGTGTTAGTTGAAAATACTCCTTGATATAGTTAAAACCCTCTCCATCATATATTTTTCCACTATAGAGCCATCATGTCAACAAACTTTGCACTGTACACATTCAAGCAAATTTCAATTAGTCCTTATCATTCTTTGAGAGGTTTTTGTTTCAGGTGCATGATAGAATAAAAACAAAGCCATCATCACAAAAAGCATCACTTTTAATTGAATAGAATCTATTCAATCATTAGAATACAAAGTACATAAATTACAGACCCCATGAAATAATCTACTAAAAAGGAGTAACATTTGAAGAAAATTGACAGCAGTCAACTCATCAGTAATTCATTATCAGAATGTGGTAAAAACATTAGATTGGTTGAACTAATTTATAATGTTGACATTATATAACTATACAATGCTTTCATCAGACAAAGCAAATGCAGAGCGTGTTTACATCATTTTGGAAAGACTTCCTTTTCAGTCGACCCAAAATACGTTACCCTAAAACCGCAAGGCTGTTGCCATTGTCAAGATATCTTCACCGGGGGCACCTTGTCAACTAACATAAAAACGTTTCAAAAAAAGGTTAATATATTCGGATGCTTTGGAAATTTTTTGGGGTTCATAGATAACCAATCCACTGATATGATGAGAAGGCACACTTACAATGTTCTCACAAATGCCTCTACTGTCAGATGGAATTTTCCGTCATCGCCCTTTTTTTGAGTCTAGGAAAATCATTGACCTATCTGAGAAAACTTCCAGTTCCTTGACAATTTTCGACTGATTCTTCTACAGTGCAACCTTAAGCTACATATATTCATCAGCTTGAGCTTCAGCCTTGCTGAATGGTGCCCTCCTCCTCCTGTATGATGGTTGTACTTTTCCTGCAGCCTCTAAGATTACCTGAAATAATATCATAATCATATACTTAACAACAGAGAACATGTTACATAGTACAAAGAACAAATTGTTGTAATTAACATAAGAGAATATCATGATGCAAAATTTTAAGCCATGGAAGCAAAGTACAGCCTATTAGTAATATTATAGGTTTCATCACATCCATCAATAAATTTTCTTCCAGAATATTTTACAGAACCCCGCATGTTTTATGATCACCAAAAGAAATACAATATCAGCTTAATTCAGCTAAACTATTCAAATGCACATTGAGGAAATCAAACAGAGTGTTTCTACAAAAACATCCCACAGATAACACACAAAGGGTATCTTTGTAATAACTTGATGATGGCTTCCTTGATATAGTCAGTAATGTCTCAGTAACAGACTCGATACCATCTTATTTGGACCCTTTTCTTGCACCTGGTTGGTCTGTTACCACCAAAAACCGTTACTTCATTTCCACCTGACAGAATCTCCACTTTTCATGCTCAAAGGAGCTCCATTTTCACTCTTGGACCAATATGAACCTGTCAAAACAGAAGCTCGGTGTGGTCATATTCTAGCACAGACGACTAAATCTGCAAATCCACAACAACAAATGGTTTCACAGTTCCTATAAACTCAAAGCATCTGCAGCTGTAAAGCAACAAAACAAAAAACTACAACTATAATAAAGACTGTAATCTGCAGCTGTGAAGCATCTCATATAAAAGAACATATATAGTAACAACAAAATCCTTTTCATAGCAAGCAACAAAATAGTAAAAGAACATAAATTGCAGGAAGATTTCATATAAAAAAGCCAGTGACTTTCCATTTCATATAAACAGAACATAATCCAGAATCGGCCTTCAATGGCTCTAACTAACATCACTCTAACAAACTATGCTACAAGACCAGAAACTAACTAGAAACTAACTAAAAAGCCGTAGAGGCAAAGGTCTTCCAGTGATCAATTCAAAATCCCTCATTGCCCTATCATTATCTTCAGGCCAGTGGACCTCAATCCTTTTGATCAACTCCAACTTTGCCCTCTCCTTAATTCTCAAATCTGCCCTTGCCTTAATTCTGTTGGTATCTTGTATAACGTAGAGCAGATCTTGCTGTTCCTTCCTCTCCTTCATTTCCTTGTCCTGTTTCCGTGCCCTTGCAGCTCTTGCCACATTTAGGGCATCCTTAACGATATCAGGCGATGAAGACCTGGAGGAGGAGGAGGGAGGAAGACTGGAAGGAGCAGTTGCAGGAACACCCATTGACCCATTATCTTCCTCACCACTGTCATCGAACAGCACCGTCCTTTTCCTCTTTCGTCTGACCGCCGGCGCATCGCCGCCGCCGCCGACCACTTTCCGGGGACCCATTGGGGCCGGCTTTGACTTTGGAAGGGAGGCTCTCCATTTCGCCCTGGCCTTGGCGATCGGACCCATTGCGAAGACTAGGGTTTCGTCGGGAGAGATACGAAAATAGGGTTGGGAAATTATTGGGAGAAGAAACTAGGGTTTCGATAAAATTGGGAATCGGAGAGAACAGACAGACTGAGACGCGGATGAATGAGAATGAGAATGACGGTGGGGGCGGCGGCTATTTATACTCGCGATTTGGGGGAAATTTACAAGGGCATTTCTGTCATTTCGACTTACGACAGGCTGTATTAGCTTTGAGCCTACGCCGGAGCGGTTGTATAACGGTCAGGTCAAGTATTTGTGCTTATCCATAAGTGAAAGATCAAACTACCCCTTGCCCTTGCACTTATTTACCAGGCTACTTAATCCAATTTCCAATTAGTCCTTTACTTCTTATTTTTTAACGGGAAGGCCCATCAGGTGTGGATAAATTTTATTACTCCATCAGGCCCATCAGGACTAGTTAATTAATGGGTAAATTTACGATGTTAGCCCTATTTCATTAGAAGGATCTGAGACTTATAAGCCTAATTATGTCTTTTTGTTCACATATTAGGGAAATTACTCCAATCAATAAATTAACACCTAGAAATTAATTAATTCATGCATACCGTTCCTGGCAGCTTCCTAATCCCCCATTCATTCCAAGTGATGATGAACACAGACTTGATCCTGCAACCAACTCAAGCATCAAAACCCCACATACATAGAATACACTAGTTCTAGAAAAACACAAACACATACATTCATATATTCGACATCAAGAATACCTGTAAAAAAAGTTCATCTTTCACTTCCATACATTCATAGACATTAAGATATTCCCAGAGAACCAAACTTCCATCTGCTAAGCAAATGGTAAAGGTTCCGAGTTCAAGTTCTAGATGCTAAAAAAGTTCAAGTTCTAGATGCTAAAAACACCAAAAAACCAGACTTTTTTCTATACAAGTATAGAATATCATTTGACCAAATGACAACATATCTGACCAAGAAGTTCTATGATATACTTGACTACTAACCAGATGGGTTTATTCTTAGCCATGGTTTTTATTTTATTTTGAAAGCTTATTCTTAGCCATGCTAAGATAACGTAAAAATGCTTTCTTCAAAGAGGTGTACATAACAATGAGCACAGCCAATATATCATGGATACAACATTCAAAACCTCAGTTCCTCATTCTCAACCATGAAAGCAGAACAATCTAGAGTAACTATATCACAAAATGTTTAACTCTTTCCACTGTACCATTAGCCTGACTTACTATAAGGAGTTCATATCCGAGCATACAAACACAGACACCAAATAATAGTGAGGAAATAGCAAGTTAAACGCCCCGAAATCCAGGAAAACAAGCAATATTTTATAGTTTCTACTCACTGCTCGATTTAGAGGTATCCTTAAACACAGACATCAAGAAATGAAGCTACACTGAAACATCTACAACACATACATACAAAAGGCACCAGTCTTGCGGCTCAATCATAAACCCCAGGGCAAAAATCAAGCAAAATCAATAACATACACATACACATTCAATACCCAAAATCTGATTCAACACTTAAAATCCCAATCCCACAGAAAACCCAACCTAAATCCAATTGAAGATGCAGAAAGGAGAAAGAAACAAAAGCTACCTGCAACGATGAAAGCTGGGACTCCAGTGACTCGAGGGCTTCTCCAATGTTCAATAAACACTGTGGTTTCCTCGTCATCATCATCTTCTCCATTACCTTATGGGCTTCTTACAAACCCATTTTCCTTGTTTTCGCCGACATCTCTCTTGCCGCCTTCAGATGCTGCTTTTCGGACACAACTAGAAACCTATTTTGGTCTGTGCGTTCTATGCGCTGTTTGCTTGTCTGGTGCGTTCATTGTAATGCTATCTGATCAGATCATCATCAAGAAATAAATATATGGCATCCCAACAACAGCAGCCTTGTCCATGATTAAGGTTGGCTTCCATGATGCGTCCATCGGCAGCACCACCACCTCCTCCCAGCCGAGCACCACCCCCAACCACTGCCTTACAGCCAACGCCACCTGTTAAGGCCACCTCAATCTACTGCATTACAACCACCACCACCGCCCCCATCATCCACTCTCTAAGGTCCCTGCATTCATATAATAACACTATCATAAAATGTTGAAATTTTAACATTCAACATCATTTTCAACTCATCAAACAAAGCATACAAGAATCAAACATCACATCCTTCACATACTGAGAAAATGATGACAAGATAAGAGAAAAACGTGCCTGTCGTGGATCCCTCCCAGCAAACACAATAGGCTCCATGCCACCTCAAGCTCTGGAAGCGCAACCTGCAGTGCCGCCTGAATAGGGTGCTGTTCAGCCATTCCTCAGTAGTCTGGAACACCAAAGGTACAGCAACAAGATAAGGCACATCGAGCTTCATCAATGCCTCAATAGCTCTCGGATGATCCTGTCTCGTAGGTCCTCCAACAAGAGCAAAGGCAGTCAACGAGATCGCTGAGTCTATGATTATCAGGGGAGCCTCCTAACCAAAGCTCAAACCAAGTATAGACAGCCTAGCATCCTGAGCCTTGTCACTAGGCAGGTACTTTAGGACACTGGGGAGAGTCCTCACGAGCTTCAGCATGCTATCAGCAAAGCCTGAAGATGACTTCTACTTCTTAAAGAGCTGGAAAAAGGGGCTCTTCGATTGGCCGAGCTGCTGCATGCTGAGTCCCGTCACCTCGGGCATTAATGGGAACACAAGAACTGCATCAAGCATGCCCCTCTCCTTCTCCACAGCAGACTTCATGTTGACAGCCAGTTCCTCGACAAAGATCAAAGACCCGGGGAACACATTTGCATCCTATAGGAGAACACAGTTGCATGCAAGAATCAAACCATCAATGGTGGGATTTCGAAGCAGTTTCTTGAGCTTCAAAAGCTAAAATAATCAGCAATTCTTATCACAACTTACCGATTGAGACGCTGCCCCTCCTGGGCACCTCTAATCCTAGAATCACAAACTCCACAGGTGCAGCATCGTAAGAAAGCAGCCCGTCACTCCCATGGCAGCTGCCCAAACTGATTTCCCAAACTGATTCCCGTCGTCCCCAAACACTCACAACAGAGTCAGACCCATCAATGAGAGAAGATGTTAGATAGTATTATGGGGCTAGGGTTTAACTAGGGTTTCTACCCATGTACTGTCTATATAATTGTGAATATGAAACACACCTCGGTATCGAGGTTTATCCCTCTAACATGGTATCAGTCGTCTTCGATCCTGAACCCTAAATATTTTTTTTTCTCTGTGAAATCGGTTCCGCGTCCCCCCGATCGTAGTTGTGTTTCTTCTTTGCTGTTGTCCCTTCACTGTTCGGCGTCCCTGCTGTGCTGCTACTCTGCTAGTCGTGCCACAGATCCTCCTCAAGCCAGTGAATCGGTGGTGGCGCTGCCGCTGAGATACGAGTTCCTCCGCCTCCGCCGCCGCAGCTTCTTCTTCGTCAGAGGATGGGACGCGCAATCGTCAGATCATGATTCCAGGTAGTCGCCCGTTTTGATCGATCAGCAAGTTCTGTCAACCAGATTCACGCGCCAGGAAAGCGCGTGTTTTACACGCGCTCGACATCAGCCACGCGCCAGGAACGCGCGTGATACCACGCGCCCACCAGAAAGTTGTCCCGCGCATTGCGCGCCTACTAGGTCTATTCTGAAATTTACTCTTACATTTTTCTGAAGTGATCTTTTTGCAAGGATAAGAGTGATTGTTTATGAACTCATGGGAATGGATTTGGAATGGTTTATTTGAGCATTAGGGGATTGAAGTAATATTTGCATTTGTTATTGTTTGGATATATTGATTTTTGGTGTATGCACGTTGTGTTGAGGTTATTTCGGATTTTATGATGGTAAATTTGGCTTTATTATCACGGGCAGATCGTTCCAATAGCTGGATTGCAGATAAGGTGAATCATTTGAATAATTCTGATTGTAGTCGTTTTTCAAACCAATGGATTGTTGATTCTGGTGCTACACCTCATATGACTGATAGTTCTCGTTGTCTTGGGAATGTAACTCCTTACTTTGGTCCACCTGTTTATGTTGGTAATGGTCAGCCTATACCGGGATCTCACATTGGGGAGTGTAATATCTCTGGTTTATCCATTCGCGATGTACTTGTGGCTCCTCAGATTACTAAGAGCTTGTTGTCTGTTAGTAAACTCACTCTTGATTTGCCAGTGAGTATCACATTTGTTGACGATGTCTTTTCGATCCAGCATAAACAGACAGGACAGATAGTTGGTAAAAGCCGTCATATTGCGGGCCTTTATTATTTGGATACTGGTGATTCCTGTTTTTTGAGTGAGCTGCGCTCTGGAAAGCTCCGGGCCCCGTTTGAGCTATGGCATTCTCGTCTTGGGCACGTGTCTTATGACACTGTTCAGTTGCTGAATAAGAAGGGTCACATTTCTGCCACTTCACCTTTACCTGCACCTATTAGTTGCTCTCCTTGTTAGATGGTCAAGAGCAGTCGGTTACCGTTTTCTGTTAGTGATAAGAGGGCAACGGGTTTGTTAGAGAAGGTGCATTGTGACTTATGGGGACCAGCTCCAGCATATGCTGCATCCGCACATGGTTTTTCATATTATGCTGTATTCATTGATGATTTTTCAAGATTCACATGGTTTTATCCATTACGGCATAAGTCGGATTTTTGCGACACCTTTCTTCGCTTTCAGAAATTTGTTGAGACCCAATTTTCTGTGAAGGTCAAGGTTTTTCAGAGTGATGGTGGTACGGAGTTCACTAATCATCGTTTGCAGGCTCACTTTGTTTCTTGTGGCATTCATCATCAGATGTCATGTCCCTATACACCTGCTCAGAATGGCCGAGCTGAGCGTAAACACCGTCAAATTACAGAGACCGGCCTTGCTATGTTATATCACTCATCTGTGCCGCATTCTTACTGGGTGGAAGCATTCTCCTCGGCTGTTTACATAATCAATCGTCTCCCCAGCTCAGTTCTTGGTGGCAGATCACCCTTTGAGACTGTCTATGGGACTACTCCGGACTACACAGTCTTTCATCCTTTTGGTTGTCGTGTGTACCCGTGTTTGCGTGCGGTTGCTGAGAATAAGTTTGCACCTCGTTCTATACCATGTGTGTTTATTGGTTATAACCCCAGTTACAAGGGTTTTCAGTGCCTCGACCCTACTAGTGGACGTGTCTATTTCTCTCGCCATGTCCAGTTTGATGAAACATGTTTTTCCTATGTCTCAACTTCTAGGGAAAGACCTGTTTCGGATTTGGAAGTCTCATCATTTTTTGAGCCAGCAGGTGCACCAGTCGACCGTTCGCCATTTGTACCAGCTGATCCTGTGTTGGCTACACCGGTTGAGATGCCGTCGCCCGCACCGACGTCTTCCAGGTCTTGCTCTATCTGTCCTTCAGATGATCATTCCTCATCTCCAGCTGTTCTGACTGCTCCTTCACCGAGGATGCCCGCTTCTTTATCACCACCACCATCTCCACCATCTCCGCCATCTCCTTCAGGCTCTCGGACTTCTTCTGGATCTGATTCCGACTCTACCACTTATTCAGATTCTCCATCTCACCACAGACATCATATGGTTACCAAGAATCAGGATGGTACTCGTCGTGTGATATCTCGCCCAGACTTTGTTACTACCGGTTTTCTTGCTCAGGTTATGGAGCATTCTGAACCTCGGGATTATCGTGCAGCCCTTAAAGACCCGAAATGGGTTCGTGCTATGGATGAAGAAATGGATGCTCTTCGACATCAGAAAACTTGGGAGTTGGTGCCTCGACCAACGCATGCAAACATAGTTGGCTCCAAATGGGTATTTCGGCTGAAGTATCGAGCTGATGGTAGCGTTGAACGCTACAAGAATCGACTGGTTGCTCAAGGATATTCTCAGATTCCTGGTTTTGACTTTGACCACACTTTCAGTCCAGTGGTCAAAGCTGCAACGGTGCGTACAGTGATTGCCATTGCTACTTTGAGACAGTGGCCTCTACACCAGCTTGATGTCAAGAATGCTTTTCTCAATGGTGTTCTTGACACTCCGGTTTATATGGCTCAGCCTGTTGGTTATAAGGATCCATCTCGGCCTGACTATGTTTGTCGACTCTAGAAGGCCATTTATTGACTCAAACAAGCTCCTCGTGCCTGGTTTGATCGGTTCAGCTCTTATCTCCGACAACTTGGATTTCGGTGTAGTTCTTCTGACACGTCGTTGTTTGTCTTCTCACGAGGTTCTACTTTACTATACTTGCTGGTGTACGTGGATGATATCATTCTTACTGGTGACGATGCTGGAGCCATTCGCCAGTTCATCGCACGGACTGATCGAGAGTTTTCGATCAAGGATTTGGGGTACTTAAATTACTTTCTTGGCCTTGAGGTCTCTTCTACACCATCTGGTCTCTTTCTTGGACAGGCCAAGTATGCCAGAGATATTCTTAGTCGGGCGGGTATGACAGATGCTTCTCCGGTAACCACTCCATTCGTACCACTTTCGCAGCTTCACAGTAGCACTAGTGCACAGTTCAGCAATCCGACTCTCTACCGGTCTTTGGTTGGTGCACTTCAGTATTTGACCATTACTCGTCCTGATCTGTCATTTGCGGTGAATTCTGTTAGTCAATATCTCCAGGACTCTCGCGAGGATCACTTTGCTGCTGTTACCAGGATTCTACGTTACGTGGCTGGCACGCCTCATCATGGTCTCACATTTCGCTCCGGAGGTTCGTCTACTCTTTGTGCTGATATTTGTGCTTACTCAGACGCTGATTGGGCTCGTTGTTTGGAAACTCGACGATCGACCTACGGCTATGCGATGTTTTTAGGCAGTAATCTGGTATCTTGGAGTGCCAAGAAACAGCCTACAGTATCTCGTTCGAGTTCAGAGTCCGAGTACCGTGCACTTGCCAATATAGCGGCAGAGGTTGTCTGGCTCTGTCATCTCCTTCAAGACTTACAGTTTCCTCTTGAAGGGCCGCCATTGTTGTTATGTGACAATAACAGCGCCATTTTCTTAGCTGAGAATCCAGTGGCTCATAAGCGCGCCAAGCACATCGACATCGACTATCACTTTGTTCGGGAGTTAATTGCTTCAACTAAGGTCCGTGTTAGTCATGTTCCCACTTCGTTGCAATTAGCGGACATCTTCACTAAGGGTCTTCCAAAATCTTTGTTTGAGTTCTTTAGATCCAAGCTTTGCGTCTCGGTTAACCCGACGCTTAGCTTGAGGGGGGGTGTTAGATAGTATTATGGGCCTAGAGCCCAATGTGTATCAGCCTAGGGTTTAACTAGGGTTTCTACCCATGTACTGTCTATATAATTGTGAATATGAAACACACCTCGGTATCGAGGTTTATCCCTCTAAAAGAAGAAGAAGAAGAAGGAGCCATTGGTTCCGATGATGAAAATCCGTGCTTCTGGTGGCGTTAATCATATGGAAAGTGGTCAGCGGTGAGTCTGGCTAGGAGCCGCTACGTATAACCAGCGGTTAGGCCAACCACATTTTTTAATAATTTAATATTTACCATGTGATAATACTATACTCACTTAAAAATTCCATCAGTTCAGTATTTTCAGTCCCAATATTTTTTAGCTCATTTTATTTGTTAATAATAAATATTTTTATTATATCTAATTTTTTTTAATCAGTTCAGATAAAATATATTTAACTTCTTTTTTTCAGTTCAGTATATTTATATTTTTCAGTTCAATCCAACATATTTATATTTTTTCAGTTCAGTTCAGTATATTTATATTATTTCAGTTCAGTTAATATTTTTGTATTTTTTCAGTTCGGTTCAGTATTTTTAAAAACATTTCAGTTCAGTTCAGTATTTTTTTATTTTTCTAGTTCAGTTTAGCGAGAAATAAAGTCTAGCAAACATGGCCGAAGATGGTGACGCTGGAAACGGGTAAAAGATATATTAAAATTGTTTAACATGCGGGTTAGACCCGTGCACTTTTACCCATATGAATCCATTGACCCAACCCGTTTTAACCCGTCTTTTTAAATTACTCATTTATGCACATATCCGTTTTACCCGTATTCATATTTTACCCGTATTCATCATATGAATAAAAAATAAATCCCGTTTTACCTGCAGATAACGGGTAAAAATTGACAGGTCTAATTAATTGTTGGATTAGGAACTTTTAAAATGCCCAAATTTTTCAGTCCAAAAATAAAAATTTTAATTGTATAAATTACTGTTGATAATTATCATGTGAAAATTTTACTTGGTCTTTACATGAATAATTTAATAGTCAATTTAGATTAAGTTGCAGAGAGATTTACACGTACATACCGGTGGTTTGATAATTATCATGTGAAAATTTTACTTGGTCTTTACATAAATAATTTAATAGTCAATTTAGATTCAGTTGTAGAGAGATTTACACGTACATACCGGTGGTTGGACAAACCACCGGTTATACGTACACTTTCCGAGTCTGGTGACCGGTGACCTTACGACAAGTGAGACTGTGTTTTTCTGCTCTATTTTTGTTAAATTCTTTTTTATAATTCTTTTCAATTGTTTTTCCACTTATTTCTTAATTGTTTTGCTGACTCTGTGGTTCAGTTTTGCTGCTCTTTGGTTTTGGACAGTGGTCGAATTTGTGGCTGATTGAAGTCAACTATGAATGCATCCTCCACAAGATGGTTACTTTTGCTCTCACTATCATTAAAATCTGTGAAATGGTTTTGCTGCTATATCATATCAGTGTAAAGCATTAACTGTTGTTGGTGTTGCAAAGTTGCAATTTGTGTATGATGACATTCTTTCAATCAAGTGTCCAGGTCTCAATTATACTGTTGCTGCTTCTGTTGTTATTGTTTGCAGTCTATAAAATCACAAATTCATTTTGCAACTTAACTTCGTCATCTTGATGAACTGAAATATTATTTCTCCGACCGTACAAGTTCATGAAACCGAACAAGCAACATTGATTTGACATGCTAAGAAACATTGGAGACTTCCGAATATTGCCATACATAAAGTGCATTCTAGAAAAAAAATGCTACTGAATATTATGTGCAAAGAATCCTGGTAAAAAAAAAGTGTAAAGCTTCAATATCACATTTTGTAACCAACTCTATGCAGCTCGAGAACCAAATAACTATCTTCATATCCAGCAGATAATTGGAAGGCTTCCTCCACACACTCCATATGGCCTTCCAAGAGAGAACATAACCGACAATTACCTGAACATATTTGGCAAGGGCCTTACAGCCATAAATGCATCTACCATCTGCACAAAGTAACAAGTACATGATCATGACATGATTTTATCTTTTCAAAACAGGTGAAGCCACTAAGAAATACCAGAGTGTATATGTGAATCCCATGTGTTAATATTTTAGAGTATTTCGTCCTATGCCTAAACTAACTGGAAGTTCAGCTTAAGAGCCTTTTGCAAAGATATGCTAATTGAAGGAAACATATCCAAGCAAGCATATCAGAATGAATGAAAATCCAACTCCAGTTTTCAAGATGTATAGCCCAAAAAAATTAAAAACTCGTCATTTTAAGCATTTAATCAGTTACCTCATCAGTCACTGCAGCACGAGCCTTTTTATGCCTTTCAACAACTTCATTAAGCACTTGAATAAGCCTTTGTTTAACCTCACCAGTTAGCATGCGCCCAGCCTTGTATTCCTACAGTTTTAAAGGGTGGCATGTTAACGGCAACTTAATCAACCAGAAACAGTTTCAATATTGGTAGATGAAACCAAGGGTTGATAGCTAAAAGACAATGTATATGCAACATACCCTCTTAATGTGTTCAAGTTCTTCATCATCATCAAGAAAGAATCCTAGATACTTAATTGGAATATCCACCTGACAAACAGAGAGCTGAGAATTTGAGATGCGAAAGAAGATAAAATTAATCGCACCATGACATCCCGCCAAGTCAAATTTCATATGTACGATGAAAAGCCTATGGGTTTTATAAGTCAACAAAATACATACTAGCATTGATATTAAGCTAAAGGCGTTTATTATAAATTAAGCAGGAAACAAATTTCACAGAAATGATAATGTTCATCAGAGGTTAGGAAAAAATAACTAGAATACTAGTAATAAAGAAGCGTGGAGTGATAAAGAGTATCAGCAACTAATGCTACAATTTCTAGTACCTCAATGTCTGCTCCAAACTTCCGTTGATTTTCAATAGTATCTTTTCCACCGGAAAATGCGAACTTGTTTATCTATGAAATACACACGTAGAAAAATAAATCAACAAGCTAAACAAAACCAAGGTTCTTAATCAATTTCTTTAATCCTTCATACACACGGAAATTATTCCTCTCACTATAATAGTTTAAGAGATGCAACACAGATTATATGCACATTAAACCTAATCCATCATATCACCGAACATGACGCATGTATAACCAGAAAGATACTAATCTATCTTTAAGTATTACTACAGAGTGGGAGCTGTTCACAATAAGAGATACAAAACACGTTATTCCAGGAAAATATATGCACATTACACCTAATCTATCATATCAATAGGTACACTGAACATGATTAATGTATAACCAGAGATACGAATTTATCTCTAAATATTGCTTTAGAGTGGGAATTGTCCACAAAAACAAACTTTGAACCTCGAAAGCAGAATAGCTTGTATTTAGGAAAAAAACAAAGTAAGACTTTTCATCAGTGATAAATTATGCCATTACATTTGATGTTATGATCTAATTTTTCTCTCACAATCTATCTACCAGTAGAAAACGTTAGTAAAGGAATTCAGAATGTCACAAGCTTCATTAACATTGGAGATCTTCATGCTGCACCATTAGAAAGTGCCAAGCAAACTTGACTTATAATCGATTATACATGGACAAGCAAACTTAAATAATTCTATAGTCTACATGATAAAATCAACAACATTTCTTCAAACATTATCGATAAACAGATGTAGCACTAGTAATGATATGACTGCAAGAAGCAAGAATGATCATACTCATCGGTTTCACTTTCAGCTAGTTTAATATGACATTAACAGATGAAAAATCACATCCAAATAATTACTACAAGCACCTTGTTCTTTATATCCTTTGCAGAATCCGTGACAAATATAGCCGAGTTTGGGTCACTGGCACCCATTTTCCCATCCTCTCCCTGTAAACACAGTTTGAAGAGGTCACAAACCCAATATGAATAGACAACAGAAAGCTCTAGTTCATGAAAAACGCTAAAAAGACTAGGCTCTAAGCAGATCCCATTCAAATAGATTTTTCCCAAATAAAGCAGTCTGATCTGTAATCATTCCCTTCTACTCATGAAAACAGCCAAGTATAACTTCTACAATAAGTAGGATAATGTGTGCAAAGGAGACTAGTCAGGT
Source organism: Sherardia arvensis (assembly GCA_948330725.1). NCBI lineage: Eukaryota > Viridiplantae > Streptophyta > Magnoliopsida > Gentianales > Rubiaceae > Sherardia > Sherardia arvensis. The sequence goes on from OX415239.1 coordinate 33,627,999, forward strand.
GACTCAGGTCTAATTGGATACTAGGGTACAAAGGGGCTGATAAGACTTGAGCCGAAAACTTGTGGTAATAATGAAATGCCTATTTTTAGGGTGAAGGCGCAAGAAACAGATGTATGTGAATTCTATGCACCTGCTGCTTTTCATAATGAGAAAGGTATGACAACAAGCATATAAGTCTAATATAATACTATCACGAATTATTGGACTACACAGTTCAAAGGAAGCAAATAGAACCTGAAGGGCGGGAAAGAATGTTGATTCAATCAGCGCAGGTTTGTTATACCCTAACCGCGGTGCAACATCCCGTGTCATCCTGAAATAAGGATCCTGGTAAAAAGAAGCATGACCATTACAGAACATCAGCAATCAATATAGTCATATTAAGTCTAGAATCTGCTTTTATACTATAGTGAAGAATTTGTACGATCTGACTTTCTTAGGTAAAGTTTCCAATTGTTGTAAAATAACTATGCATCCATCTATCTTTCAAATTAATAACATAAGGCCCACAGAATGCCCCATCTAACGCACACATCTGAGACCTGAGTCTATCTTACCCCAAAACTTGCACAGTTTTAAACATTTTCTTTATTTTGATCTAATGGAATTGATACACTTTTTTCTCCATTGATGATTAGGCATACAAGGTCAAAGCCAACTGATAATAACATTGCTTCACCAATGAAAAACCACATGCAGTAAATTCTTGAATAGTCAGTTTAAGTTCTTTTTAAATCCCTAAATTAGACAAAGAAAATGATTTAATATATTTGTTTGTTTATTGTGGAATAAATACTGTTCTAAGGTAAAACCATGGTTTACTTACAGTTGTCCACAGTGTTTGCAGACCATGGAACATGGTCAAATACACTTCACGAAGATCCCAATTCTTCCTCTAATGCAAAAGTTTGTTCACCATACTACTATTTAGGATTCTCGGCCAATAGATACTTCTCTACCTGCTTTCCTAATTGGTCTATACCACCCAACTTCAGTTAGGCACCACTTCTAACCACTGACTTGGAAATTTTGATATTAGAATTTAATCAGGTGTACTGTCCATATTTTATATTAGAATTGACTTAGCATGCAGAAAGTGGAAAATGATATCACCATATAATTCCTAGAAAGAAGCATACTTGGAGAGAGAGTGAACCTGGTCAATAGCACATGGAATTAAACAGTGGGGATTTTCTTTGTCCGAGAAAAGATGCGGAAAAGAACTTGGGAAGGATGGAGCAGCCTGCAAAAACCCAAGTGCAGACAGTTTATGAGTTCAATGACAGTAATAGGTAATGGATACCCAGTCACAGGCTAAAGGGAACGACAAAATGGAAGCACCTATGCAAAACCCTTAATTTAGATATTCTGAAACTAGATAAAGCAGCATGTAAGGTTGGCAAAGTCACATCAGGGCAACTTGGTAGTTAGGAATCTGACTGTGAAGGTAACTAAAATTGGTAAGTAATGTCTCACAGAAAAGATTAAAAAAACAGAAGTGATGGTTTCAAAAATGAGAATGACAGGCCAAGGTTTCCTACATGCATGATTCTCATTACTACTACTCAATGCACTTGCTCTTAGATTTTAATTACCTGTGTTTGACCCAAATGATTCTAATCTATTCATACTTATAGCAAGTCATCTCTGCTCAAGAGCAAACTAAATTCATGAGCAGACTGAGTGCAGAGATTGGTTGCTAATAACTATATTAATTACCCTCATCTCTTTTCTCTCTAGCCCACTAGATAATAATAGATACATCAAACTTTTTCGTGACTAAGAGATAACAACAGGATTGATCTCTAACCATTTCTGCTTGACTATTTTGTTTAATTGAAAATATAGAACTTGACCACCTCCAATCAAAAAGGAACTTAATAAATAAAAAAATGAAAATGAGAGGAATAGAGTACCTGAACCGGAGGAAAACTAACTTTCCCGATGTGATCTTCACCAGTGAAACCAAAAATTCCAAACACCTGATCGCATAAACGGAAAATTTTAAAGGGGTTGCAATAACTCAATATCCACTCCAGCAGCATAAAGCAACTCACACTACCAACCTTATTTAATGTGACGCACTTTGAAATCCTCACCATGTTCTTGTAGAAAGCACTGCACCATAAGAAAGTAACCTTCAGCTAATCAACCAGAAATGTAGCATTCTCAAGTATATACACACGACAAACTAACTAAATCTCAAGCCAAAAGCATAAAATGACACATACCCTCCAATAAAGTCAAAATCAGAGAATATAAAGGTCCTGGATATATCAAATCCACAAGCGATTATATCTTTCGCATTCTCTCTTGCCAGTCTCTGACTTTCCTCAACTGACAGGTTCTTCCACATGCACTTCTCATCATCAGTCAACTGTATAACCAGTGGTACTTTGAAAGCATCTTGCAAGTACCTGCAGGTGACCTAGTTAACACTACATAATATCTCATCATCAATTAGCAAATGAAACATACATTACAACGAAAGTAACAATACTATTGAAATTAAGTTATACATACTTGGTGAACATGAAAGGGACAAGATGGCCGAGATGCAGGGCTTCAGAGGAAGGGCCGCGGCCGGTGTACAGGTAAAACTTCTCGCCCTTTTCATAAGCGTCTAGAAGCTGCGAGAAGTCGCGGTGGGCGAAGAAGACGCCGCGACGGAGGAAAACGTGTGGGGGCTGGCCGGTGAGGCGTTCAACACGGTCGATTAACGACGGCTCGAGTCTCTGGCAACCGAATTGATCGATCAGTTTGTCGTAGTCGATTTTGCCCCCAGGTTTTGCGGATACCTCCCATGGATTGACCACCTGCTCTTCAACCACCGCTTCTCCGCCGCTATATGATGGCTTCGCCGCCTCCGTTGGGTCCGCCATTGCAGTGAGACTGTGAGAGTAAGACTGGAGAGGGAAGTAAAGGCGGCTCAGACTGAGCGTCAAGATTTCTGTTATCTGATGCCCAAAATTCCAACTAAAATTTCTGTTAAGTCTTGCGTTTAGGTTAGGATGTGTTTGGTCGGAGGGGTTGGAGTTAGACTTGGATTTGGTATGTTTGAAAAAATAATTTGATTGGTTTGCAATTTTATATGTTTGGAACAAAAACCTTATTTGGTTGGTGATTTAGATTTGGATTTTTGAATTGATTTTTTATATTAAAACTTTTTTGAATTAAAATGGAAATTGATTATTTAAATTAGGAAAGTCCGTGTAATTGAAATAGTTGTTTTGCTCACTCTTTAAGAAATTTTATGTCATTTTGAATTTGGTTGTTTAAAATAAAATTAATGAAATGTGTTTAATAGTCTGTAAATTATTTTAAATTAAAATAAAATAATTACTAATGTTTAATAAATTATAGTGATTAATAAAACATTGTATGCACGAATGATTATTAACTTTCAAAAATCATAATAGAATAGTTTTTTTTAATACAAATATGTTGGTTTCTGATATGATTTAATAGATAGACAGGAGAAATCCGAGTTAGGGGAAATTTTTAACTCTCCCTATAGCGACTCTGTCTGACTCATATTTGTAGTCTGTACAGGTAGATGTGTCTTTTGACATCTCTGTTTGATGCGGATGGGTGGCATACTAGCGTCCTGATAATGTGTAAACAAATTAGAAAGTCTCTTACTGTGAGAGGCACACCTTGAGAAATGAGATTGTCCTTCTTTAGGCTATTACCAGCCTGATCATAGCGAGAAATGAGACAGACTTTTACCGGTTGAGCAAGGACGATAGTGTATATCGAGGATTGAGACTTTCTAGAGAGTGACCTTATTGTTTGGCATGTCGATCCAATACCGTGGTCAGTATGCATTCGTCAAGTCAGACTATGACTTTTCAAAAGTGCTGCTGGTTACAATCATGGCCCTTTTGATAGGCTATTACCGGTTTTTTGATATGGTGTTACCGCCATTGATGCAGAGAATATATAGTAATTTCATATTTTTAGGAAATTCTCCGTAATCATATAAATAGGGTATGGAAGAGGCTCGTAAATAGACATAGTTTTAGATTCTCCTCCTAACCCCACAAATTGACTCCAATTTGGAGATTATTGTACTACATGTTTTCAGAAGCAGTGAACCCATATATTTCACTCCACCATAGTGTGATTTTAATTTTTTTAAAGTATTTTTTTGTAATTATAAATGACTTTCTAAAATTCAAAATTATTAAACCACATATAAATCCTGCAAAAAACGAGGATTTAAGCTACCAAATTTAATCTAAAAAACATTTAATTTGAAATGAAATGAACTATAGACACCTTGATTTACAAAACACAATTTATAACAAAAAAAACTATAAATATTTCCCATTAGACAAGTTAATATTCATGAAATTAAAAATATATTAATTGGATATTCAAAATGCATTCTCACTTTCTAATTATATTTATTCGATACTATGATTAGTTATTAACATATTATAATTATAACAATATTATATTAATTCACCAATTTACATAATCTATTTTGTAGGTTTAAATTGAGGAAATTCTAATTTAATTGATATCAATATATAATATTAATTCAATATGTTGTAATAAAATGAATAGATGTTTCAAAGATTATTTCATACATTCAATTTATGATATAGCATATCATATGTATTTCCAAACAAGAATTTGCAAAATGTGGTTTTAAAATTTTTAAATAATTTTGTTGTTACATAATGTAAATAAGACATTGTGTTTATTGATAAAAAATAAATATAAGTGAATATGAGTAAATAATTATTAATAATGTTTAAAATGTGAAATTTTGTTTGTTTGGACAAAAACCTAGACTTGAAGTGTATTTTGTAGTTCAACCCAATTAAATAAAGATTTGGGATTTTAGAGTTGGATAGTTTGGGATTTACAAAATCCATTTGAACAAACACAGCCTAAATCTTTCCTTTCGTAAAGTTTTCCGTGGTCACTGGAAATATTACAATAAAATTCCTTGATCATGGATGGGTTATTTTTCCGAAAATTCATCTAATTTTCATTGAAATTGAAGATAAATATTTAACATTGGACTGTTTTATATGCCATCAACTAACTAAAAATTGCAAATTTAGATTATCCATGTTATGTTAATTTTTTTTCTCTAAAAAGAAACTGATTTCTTTCATGATTATGAAATATGTATAGAATTGAGTGATAAAATAATATGGTGAAATGTTCAAGCCGTAAATTAAAAAACGACTGTCTTCATAGTTCATGGAGTTGTGCAAGACACTTTCACAACATTCATGACTCCGACGCTTGAAAATGCGATCATTCTACCTAGTGATTTCTATATCGATACTCTTGGAGATTCGTTGCAGATGATCAACATGGTGTGCAAGAGATAGAACAAACTATGCATTGCCAGTTTATAATTTCTAGGATCCAGAACTTGTTAGAATTTAGCTACTATTTGAAATTTTGATTCAGGGGTCCTAAAAGCAAAAATCATTGTTGTTCACATATTATAGCAAACTTTGCCAAGACAAGTGCTCTTGAATACACCTCTTGAATGTATTTTCCAAACTTGTTATCACTCAATTCTTGATGATTTTCAGAGCTATAAATGAACAGTTTTTTAATGAAAAGTTAAATTTAATCCTAGTTTTTTTTAAATATTTTTCAGTTCCGTTCAATATTTTTTTATTTTTTTCAGTTCAATTCAATATTTTTAAATATTTTTCAGTTCAGTTCAGTATTTTTTTATTTTTTCAGTTCAGTTCAGTATTTTTAAATATTTTTCAGCTCAGTTCAGTATTTTTTTATTTTTTTCAGATCAGTTAAATATTTTTTAAATATTTTCAGTTCAGTTCAGTATTTTTTGTTTTTTCAGTTCAGTTCAGTTTAGTTAAATATTTTTTTACTTTTTCAGTTCAAATAAATATTTTTATATTTCATTTCATTTTCATGAATTTCATATACATATATATTTTTATTATAGCTCTTTACTGTTTTTTCGATTCAGTTCAGTTTATATTCAATTGAATTCAGATCAGATCAGAAAATTAATTTTTTCAAAATATGATTTAATTTAGTCATACTATTTTTCTTATATTTACTTTTTGTTCATTTCATAACAATTCAAAACAGTTTTTTTAAATTTGTTGATTTCATTCAACCTAATGTAGGTGTACTATTAGTATTTAAGTATGTCTAAATTAATAAACATTCATAAGTAATATTACTCTATTGTCATACATTTGATCTTAATTCAAATCGACTCAGTTTCAAACCACGCCAAATCAATTCAAAATAACGACATTTAGTTCTCTTCAGTATCTTCATCATGGGGGCATCGACTGCAAAATTCTTGTTGCTATATTCAGTCGAACTTGATTAATTTCTTCCTTCCTTTGAGGGCTGAGCAATTCCTTATCCGTCGTTCCTTGAACATTATCGTCAAGGTTTACAACAGGTATCCCAAGTTTTTCCATTCGCATATAGTTATGAAGCGTGATTGTTGCTATTATTATGGTCATTTGCCACTCCTCCTTCATTTGAGGCATCGATTTAAGCATGCACCATCTATTTTTCAAGTTGACAAATGACCTTTCCACAGTGTTTTTTCTTTGAGGAAATATTAACTTCATTCACTTCAAGTTTCTGGAAATCGTCCAGAATCAAATGATAAGAAACTCGGGGGAGAATCCCAAGAGTCATATAGTAGGGGGCTCGTTTTTGCATAGGTCGCTAGAGAATGCGCTATAAAATTTCTATCACGCGGAACCCAAAAAGGCACTAAATAATTGCTATTCTCTAGTAAACCTTGTAGCCTGGGAACGACGGATTCACAGCTCACATAGCACTCCATGTCTCCATGTAACATGTTGATAACCGCAAGCGCATCGCCGACAAAACAAGCCTCCTGCTGCCTCAAATCTGCCGCCAATAATAGCGCCTCCTCCAATGCTAAGCTCTCAGCTAGGTAAGGGTCTTGGACATTCGGCCATCTTCTTGCAACCGCTCTCAGGAACTTCCCCATCTCATCAAAAGCCACTGCCCCCACTCCGACTGCACCATTAAGAATGTCGGCATCGAAGAAGATCTTGCATTTTCCGTCAGGGGGTCTGAGTAATGATGCAGGTAACAGTGAGCCGGAGACGGGTTCCTTCCAACCGTTCGCGTCTGTGAAAAATCTTAAATTTGCCACCACCGCAGCTCCCATCTGTCCCGGGTTCATATGCACTTGCTAAAAGATCTGTTTGTTCCGCTGGAACCACGTACCATCACAAATCATTAGAGCTAATTTGGAAAACTCCTCGTCATCACTTTTAAGAACCTCTCTGAACCAAAAATCCCCTCTAGCTCTGCGAAAATCCAGCACTCTCCCAAGAAACCCCACTGAGGTCCATGCATCTCTAGCAAACGGGCAGTCAAAGAACAGATGTTCAGCCGTGTCCCCATCCTCCAGACATAATGGGCGGGTAGGCTCAATCTCGATGTTTCTCCACCTAAGGTTCGCCACCGTCGGAAGGGAATTTGTGCATAGCCTCCAAGCGAAGTGGAGCGCCCTCTTTGGAACACGCATCTTCCAAAAACGGTTCCAGAATGTTGCATTCTCATCGTACTCCGGAGCCTGCAAGACATGGTGCAACTCGTTCTGAGCATTTTCAAGCGCAACATAGTACGCCGTCCTCACGGTGTAGGTGCCTGACTTCGTGTGATGCCATATCCATTTGTCTGTGGAGTTCAAGTTCTGCAAGGGGATCTCCAGTATTCTAGCAACATCATCGGCTTCAAAGTGCTGGTGTATCAAATCCACCTTCCACCAGGACGTGTCTTGGTCTATCAGGTCCGCTACCTTCCCCAATTGACTCGGAATCGACTCTGCATTGCGCACTCTGAATTCCCCGACTCTGGGTAGCCATGGATCGTGCACGACACTCGTATTTCGACCGTTCCCGATTGATCTTCATCCGCCTAAATGTAGCAACTTGAGCGCTCCGTGGATGCTCCTCCATGACCAGGAGGGTTTGTTTCCCAATGAAGCCGCGAGGATATCGCCTTCCCTATAGTACTTACCTCGAAGTACCTGCGCCAACAACAAGTTCGGCTGTGTGACTAGCCTCCAAGCCTGTTTCCCAAGCAATGCCTAGTTAAAAGCTCCAAGGTCCCTAAAGCCGATGCCGCCATCCTTCTTTGCGCGAGCCATCTTCTTCCACGATGCCCAGTGTATCTTTCTCTTTGTACAGGCAGCTCCCCACCAAAACTTTCTGAATAACCCATGTATCTCCTTGATCGTGTATTCAGGCAGCTCATTGTGTAACTAGGTATCGCCTGCAATACAGATTTAATAAGGATTTCCTTCCCAGTTTTAGACAAGTTCTGCCCACTCCAACCATCGATCTTCTGTCTGATCCGATCTTTTATCGATTGGAAAACCTCCATTTTCTTACGTCCCACCACAATTGGCAATCCCAGATACTTCCCATGTGACTCTACCTTAGGGATCATCAAAATTTCACAAATGCGAGGTCTGAGAGCTGTGGCCGTGTTGGGACGGAACAGTACCCCTGACTAGTCGACATTGATTTTCTTGTCTGAGACCTCCTCGTAGAGAGACAGTGCCCAACGCATGCTCCTTGCATCCTCCTCTGATGCTTCCCCGAACAGAAGAGTGTCGTATGCGAAGAACAAGTGAGAAATTTTTGGGCCTCGAGGGGAGGCGCCAACACCATGTATGCGCCTCATGCTAGAAAGGTCGGTCAACATCATGGAAAGAACCTCTGAGCAAATAATAAATAGGTAGGGAGAGAGAGGATCCCCCTGTCTGATTCCGCGGTTTGGAGTTAGCTGGCCAAACTCCTCTCCATTCAGAATGAACGAGAACTGCACTGATGATAGACATTGATGGATTGTAGCAACAAAGGATGGCGGGAATCTCATGCGCTCTAGCGTTCTCGTCACAAATATCCACTCAATGCGGTTGAATGCTTTGCTCATGTCCAGCTTGATGCTCATCTCCCCTTGCTTCTGGTTCCTCTTAGCCTTCATCGTGTGGTGTATCTCATGTGCAACAAGAACATTGTCAGTGATCAATCTTCATGGGATGAACGCCGACTGTGATGGAGAGATAATTTTATATCAATGATCGGTCTGATTCTGTTTGCCACCACCTTCGAGGCCAGCCGATAGGCGACATTGCACAGGCTAATTGGTCTGAAATGTGTAATAAGCTCTGGTTGCGCAAACTTCGGGAGCAGTACTATGTGAGTATAATTCGCCCTTGGACTCAGCTCTCCCTTGTTCAGGAAGCTGAGGACAAACTCCACCACATCCTTCTTTATCACGTGCCAGAATTTTTGGTAGAAAATTGGGCTCATGCCATCTGGTCCTGGTGCCTTCAACGGATGCATTTGCTTTATATCTTTTGCTATCTCCAGTTCCGTGTATGGCCTTGAGATTCTGGATGCCATCTCGGGTGTAACCTTGCATGGCATGTGCTCCAGGACTTGATTGATTCGATCCTCACTCGGCTATGTGGAGGAAAAGAGACCGCCGAAGTAGTCAACTATGATGCTTTCCATGCCCTCCACGTCCGAACGCATATTCTGAGATGCATCCTTCAGGCCGGATATGTGGTTTCTACTCCTCCTATTGGTCGCAAAACGGTGGAAGAATCTCGTGTTCCGATCCCCCTCCTTGTACCAATGCTGCTTAGCTCTCTGCCGCCATTTTATACTCTCCGCCTCTTGAAGAAGATGGTACTCCTTTTTCAGCCTTGTAATCTCCTCAAGATTTCCTTCGGGGGATGTCCCATTCTCCAAGACATGGATTTCTTTCCTGAGCTGCTCGATGCGCTTCGCACTTAGTGGGAACTGTCTCCTACTCCAATCTACAAGCGGAATTGCACACTTGTCAATCTTGTCCGGTAGCGAGATATCCTCCACCTCCCAAGACTCTTTGATTGCTCGCTCGCATTCCTCCGATTTCACCCAACAAGCCTCGAAGCAAAATTTCTTCTTCTTCCGGTTTCTGTGTGCCTTCGGGTCTCTTACCCGTAGCGATACATGGACTGCCATATGGTCTGAAGATGGCATCGGTACCGTTGAACTTGTCGACCACGGAAACATCTCCGTCAACTCCCGGTTCCCTGTTGCTCTATCAAGCTTCCCGCGCTGAGTTGCCGCTCTTCTCCTCAACCTGTACCAGGTAAATTGAGATCCCCCAAAGCCTTCACATTGCAAGTCCATGAGGCCACAATGTCTGAGCGCATCCCTGAAGCACTCAATTTGCCATTCCGCCCGCGGTGCACATCCTCCAAACTCCTCTTGCGATAGAACCTCGTTGAAATCCCCCAGGCAAAGCCAAGGAACTCCATCCTCCCGAGCAAGACCTTTGAACGTCTCCCAAGCCTGACGCCACCGTGAGACAGCTGGCTCACCATACACACCCGTAATACGTATTTTTTTCCAAGAATAATAAGAGAAACATCAATGTAAGAATGAGAAATAACAGTGGATTCTACTACTACATCCTAATTCCAAAACATAGCTAAGCCACCTGACAAGCCTTGTGACTCAACACCCACACCTCCTAATTTTAACCTACGCTTCAAACTTTCAATAACAGAAACTGAACACTTTGTTTCGCAAATAAAGATAACCCGTGGTGACTTGAGGCGCACAAGCGTGCGCAAATCCTGAACTGTCGGAACGTCTTTCAACCCGCCCCGACAGTTCCAGCTTATGATACTCATTGCGCTTGGCGGGACTGGACATCCATGCCAGTCACCGCCTGAGATTTGGTAGACACGCCATCAACAGAAACAACTGAGTTGCTAACTATTGACTTCTTGTTTCCCAAAGTCGAACCACCATCATGCGCCACCTTTCTTTTTGACGCGCCTGCCTCATCCACTAGCACATACTCAGCCTCCACATCCTCGTCTCCACCAAACAAATTCCTTCTATGCTGAGTTCCTGCATTTCTAAGGGTGTTGATAACAAATTTCTTCAGATATCCATGGCCTGCATTTCTTGTGCGTCCACGGCCTCTCGAAAAAAAATCATTGTGAGCAGTGAAAGCAATAGGAACCGTGACCAAAAAAGGATCCTCCTCCATGAGCAAGCCATCACATGGAGAAACTAACACATTATTACCTTGATCATTCAAAACATGAGAAGGATTAATTGTGTCAATAGGGACACTTATCGGAGGTGAAGATGACACAGTATCAATAATGCCACTCTCCTGTTGAGCTTCTAAAGGCTCCTCATTTGGCTGATGAGCTTCCAAAACCTCCATTGAACTCGTGCGGACAACATCAGTTAACGGGACTATTCCGGCCGGCGACCATAACTCTGTTTGGGCAGACACTCCACGCTGGAACTCCGTGGAGGAAGAAACATCTTGGCGGGATGAGGAAGCCTGGTGGCGGGCCAGGAGAGCGTCTTGGTGGGACGGCGGCTCTCGCTCAGGTTGGGCAGCAACTCCGTTGGTCAGTGCAGTGAGCTTCGTGGTGGGAGCTCTGACCGCTGGAACATCGTGGCGGGACAGCGGAGGTACATGATGGGGCACTGACATTTTCTCAGTCTGGGCAGAAGCGCCACGATGGCAGGTTGCCGGAGTTCCCTGGCGGGACGGCGGAGCTCCGTGAGACAGTGAAGTATTGTGGCGGGATGAGGAAGCCCAGTGGGGGGACGGCGAAGTTCTGCGAGCAGGAGGTGAATCACGGCGGCGAGGGCTTCGGTGAGGAGGTGAAGCACGCCGATAGCGATCATCAGAGCTCGGCCGTGGCCCAGACTCAAAAGGAGATGTATTGAACACAGCTCTCAATGAATCTGGATAGTGAATTCGAATGCGTTCGACAGCAGGGGCTTGTTTCCGAGTCTCACAATCATTACGCACGTGGCCAATAATACCACAATAGGAACAAAAGACAATAGGGAGCTTTTCATACCTAAAAGAGAGGGTTTTGGGTGAACCAAACTTATCAATATAATATCCTCTAAGAAGAGGTTGTGTAACATCAACTGCACATCTTATTCTCATAAATTCTCCAACAGCAGAGCCATCTGAATCCGCTTGCACATCCAAAAATCTTTCAAAAAGACCATTTACAATCCATTGGGAAGTCTCAACATTCATGAAGAAAGGAGGAATACCTCGTACAAGAACCCAAAACGGGATCGTGTTGAAATTCATCGTCGACGGGTCCATTCCCGGAAAAGGTTCATGGAGGACCAAGAGATACTTATCGTACAACCAAGACTCCCTATCAAAGACCCACTTCTTCTCAACCTCGGAATCAAATTGGAAAAGAAAAGTATTTTCTGCTAGGGTTTTGGTTTTCAGATCGGAACCCAAATTCCAAAGGCCTTGAAAGAGTTTTGTTACATCAGAACAGGGGATCCTCCTTGGGGCAAGGATTTTCCCAACAAGAGAGTGACGAAAAGCCGCATCCGATCGGCGAGGGCTGCCTGGAAGAGCCGCCTTTTCCCTATCGGTAAGGGTGAGATTCTCACACAAATGTGCAATATCCTCCATCGATCCGAAAAAGCTTCCACTACAACAGTCCGGGACGGCAGAAAATCGCCGGAAAAATGATCGTAGGTGGAAGAAAAACGTTTCTCGCCTAAACCCTAGCCTCCGCCAGAGGGAGAAGAAAGCCCGGCCAGTTACCTTTCCACAGTGTTTCGTAGAGAAAAATGTCGATAGTTAAATTGCTCCAAAATTCCTCTAAGATTTCTATTTCTTTGAAAATCCGGTAAATGGTATCTTGCATTTGGACCCATAAAAGGTGCCAAATATCCTTTTGTAATTTTTTTCAGTTCAGTTCAGTATTTTTTATTTTTTCAGTTCAATTCAGTATTTTTTTATTTTTTTCAGTTCAGTTCAGTATTTTTAAATATTTTTCAGTTCAGTTCAATATTTTTTCATTTTTTTCAGTTCAGTTCAGTATTTTTAAATATTTTTCAGTTTAGTTCAGTATTTTTAAATATTTTTCAGTTCAGTTCAGTATTTTTAAATATTTTTCAGTTCAGTTCAGTATTTTTTTTATTTTTTTCAGTTCAGTGCAGCAAGAAATAAACTCGGGCAAACAGGGCCTTACTGAACTAAACTACATTAACTAAAGTAAGTTATCTTTTTAGTAGGTATATATTAAAAAGCAGAGAGTGACGGCATAAATAAAATATTTTTAATGTATACATAGTTAAAATGACGTAGTATTATAGCGGTGAAGTGGTGGTTTATAACAAAAATTAAGTAGTATTATAGCGGTATTGTGATTTTCCGGTGACAATTTTTTTTAGGAAAATAAATATTTAAACACGGTATATAACCTCCACCCATTATATTACCATGCATAATAATCTTTTCTAAAAGATAGTAATTAATTTCCGTAGGTGATTATTCAGGAGAAACAATTAGATAAGGCTGCATTATCATAAGGCAAAGGGGTGGGAAATCCTATTTTAATATACGTTGGGGTAGTAAAGTAATTATTTTATTTTCAGTGCCTAAGTGAAAGTGGTGCAAAATAACAGGGACTATATTGCAAATTCCGAAAATCAGGACATAAAACCCCAAATTATGTTCTTCCTCGCATATCTTCTTCTTCCTCCCAAATCATCTTTGTCGGCGATTTCGATCTCCTTAGATCGCCGGAAAAAGGCCAGTAATCATGTCCCAATCTATCCCAGTACGCCTAGATCGGCGGGCCCACCTGCCTCGCCTTCTTCCCCACACCGCTGACGGGTTCCTCACTTAAATGGAAGTGGTGTTTGGCTAAAATCTACCAAGGAACCCAAACGATGGTCGAATCATCGTCACTGACCCAACAAAACGTCTGGTTGCTTGCGGAGATGGCGTGTTTTTCGACCTGTAGGTGTTCCAATCTTAATATATTTTCTGGTATGAATTGAGTTTCATAGGGATTCTCGCATGTGCATCGTGCAATAGAACGGAGAAGAATAAAAACCCAAGCTCCTGATCTTTTTCGTTTTCATTGAATGAAAAGATGGAATTTTGGGTAATAATTAATGGATTGTGATTAATTTTGGGAATTTTGAACGAAAAGATGGACTTTCCATCATGATCATGTTTTGATAATAATATGTTTATGGATACTTTCTACACTGAAGTTTAAAAAAAATGATAATGACATTAATGGTGATGATTTTGATGATAACTATAAGAATGGATGATGATGATGATTGATGATCGAATGTTGATAGTTCATAATTAATTTCGGTGATTTGATGATTGATGATTTTTTATTGATAATTGAAATAATTTGACGACCGTATTGATGAAGACAAGGTCTATTTGATGATCCGAGCCACGATTCTACGAGAATCTAGTTTCCCGATTTGACAATTTTGATTATGTGTATATTTTAGTTGATGGTTTTATATTTATGATTGATGAATTTTTATCGATGATCGAACGAATTTGATGATTTGATGATGAACGACTATGATTTGATGATGAACGATGATGATTTGATGATGAACGACGAAGATCTGACGATAAACAACGAAGATTTGACGATTTATAATGATGATTTGACGATGAACGATGAATATTTGATGATTTGATGATGAACAATGAAGATTTGATGATGAACAGTGAAGATTTGATGATGAACGATGAAGATTTTATGATGAACGGTGATAATTTGATGAACAACGATGATTTGATGATGGATGTCGATGATTTGGTAATGAACGTCGATGAATTGATGATGAGCGACGATGATTTGATGATTTAATATTGATGATTGATGATGGTAATGATGAATAAGGAGATTAAATGTGTTATGTATTATTATTGCAAAATAGTCCCTGGGTTTTATTAATATTTAAAGTACTGACACCGAAAAATATATATTTATATTGCAGCCCCAAAAGTATTTTTCCCCTGAACCTAATACCCCTTGTCTTACCATAAGGCTGCCTTACCAGAGAGTTTCTCATTATTCAGTTCTATATGGTATGAATATTTTATTTCCATATATTATACATTTGGTACTAAAATATTAATAAATATATAAAACAATACATAATCTCAATCCATCATATTACCATATATAATAATCCTTTCTAAAAAATAGTAGTTAATTTCCATAGGTGATTATTCAGTTCTACATGGTATGAATATTTTATTTTTCATATATTAATATATTATAAATATACATTTATTTTGATAACTATTATTAGTTGTGTATATTTTATCTTTCTGCTATGTATATATTAATAAAATAGAGTGGCGGCATAAATAAAAATAAAAAAAGAAACACTGCCGCCGGAATAATTATCTAAAACATAAAACGGTGCGTTTTGTTAACATCGGCCGTTTTGATTAATTATTTCATAATTTCAATTTTTTTTATATATATCGCCGGCCGTTTTAGATGGAAATATATAGATGTATCGGCAGCCGTTTTCCAATTTTATAAAATTCCAGGTATGACGGTTTCATTACTATAACCATTCCATTTTTCATATACAAATATTTTTATATATTAATTAACGTCTGTCCTTTATTACTAAGATACTATAACCATAAATTTATAATTATCAATATACTATTACCATAAATTTATATTTAATTGATCATTCTATTATTTACTTATCAAAATAGGCGAATCTTATGTTAATTGTTATTCTAGAAATATTAAGTACTTATATGGAAATAATACATATACCCATTTAATATCTTTTCAATATGGCAAGCTCTGCTAATGCCTTTTAAATATGGCAACAAATGTAATTAAGATGGTTTTAGTATATTTGTTTTAACACAATAATATATTGTTTTTTGCTGTATAATAGAAACTAACCATGGCAACAGGTAGGGACTAATGTTCAGGTTTTGTCGTTTTGTGATCGATCGGTTCATTATTGATTTGCTTTCCAGCAGATTTCAGTTTAGAGGTTTTGGATTTCAGGCATGGTCCACAGAGATCTTCTTCACCGCAAGCGTTTGGTGGTTATATATTTTGTATGGTTTCGGGGACGGTGATCATCTTATTATTCTTCTCTCTATTCTACTCCACTCCACATGCACATGTGATTATATGAGTGTTTTCTGGGAGAGAAAGTTTGAATTTTTAAGCAAATTGCAGGACGTCTCTTTCTGGGTCAACTCGAACATGCATGTCAACATCTGTAATTTGGATTCCAGGTTTTCCAAACAACTGTAGTTGGCCTTGGGCAATCTATGTGATCCCTTCAATGGCACAAATTTTGTTGATTGCTTGGAAAAATTTGTTTCTGTCAGTTTTGAGATGAAACTGCAAAGAACCGGCATTTGGTGGAAATGGTTCCAGGTACTTTGAGCTCTATTATGCACGTTCTTTAAAATCTAGGAGTAGTTTTTTAGAGGTGTATTTCATGCACGTGATAATTGTTACTCCAATTTGTAATAGTCTTTATGAATGTGCTTCGGTTACTCCAAGATTTGAGCAAGCAATGCAAGATTATGCAGTATGTCATGTCGTTCACTTATCAGATAGTGCCAATGGCCATTCTTGCTGTGGCACGGTTTCCAAATTTTCCTTGTAAATGTTGATTTTAGCAATCATAGCAGAAAAACCATGTCCGAGTTTTTGATTCTTGAAAACAGGCTTCTTCTAATACTTTTGTTTGTGTTGATAGGCAATTAACATGGAAGGTTTGACTTTAGATAAATTTTTGTTTTAATCTTTCATTGACCTATAAAAAGAAAGTAAAGATAACTTAATCACACATTCACATAATAATTTACTTAATAGTTTGGCTCAACCATTACGTGTTATTCTTTTTAAATTCTTAAATAATATATCAAATTATATTCTTTGATATATTGTTTAGTTAATTATATTTTGGCTTATTTGATGATTTATAAATTTGAATAGCATCTCTAAATTATTTATACTGAAAATATATCATAAAATATTTCTTATAGAAAACAATTGTATAGAGGCTTTACAGTCAAGATAATATTGTACAACCGTCTATAAGATAGATTGTATAGTAATCGATAAATTTATGTTAGTTCGGTTTGAAATATTTTATGATATTTTTAGTAAGTTTAATTGTATACAATATGTCTAGCACAATTTATATGTTAGTTCTGTTGGAAATTGAACTCGATTTTAATATACTTACTATATCTACTACGCCCACTTAGAGCATCTCCAATGGTTGGTTTTTTGGACCTGCTTGCAATTTTTCTAAATAGTTAAGATAGTTGCTTACCATTGTTTTTTGCCACGTCATTAGCCTTCTCAAGGAAGGGCTGCCTTCACAAGCAACTAGCTTGTGTGGGTCCTACATCACTAATTCAATAGAATTTGGTAGATATTGTGCATATGTGGGACCATAATAACCAATAATCAAGCTAGCTTACCACTAATTTAAACACTAGCTTGACAAGCCACATGCTTGAAAAAATGACATGGCAAGTCAAGCTATACTATCATCTTACTTACCACTGAAGATGCTCTTAATTTTATGGTTTTTGTCATCATAGATGTTATTTTAAATGACTTTCATTCATGTCCTAATTTTTTTATATAGTTTTGAAATTAAATCTTCGAATATTCCGGATACGCGACAGAAAAATTTCCGAGTGTTTACTGAATAAAAATATACTGATTTAATGAAGTCCATTGTTTTCTGCAAGTTTTTTTTGACATCTGACTCAATGATGTTTTGTTGCATGGTTCATTTTTGACATATCAGAACTGATTCATCCTATCGAAAGTTTATTTATCAACTTTAAATAGATACTTATTTTAATACTTATTATATTGTCATACTCATACTCATTATTTTTTTTATCATACTACGTATATACTTTGAAATATTTTTAATGTCTTAATATAATTGATGATCAATATAATCGAATATTAATATAATGTCTTAGAAAAATTACATGCAAATAAAAATAGAATATTGTCTAAATTTATATATTAAATGAGAAATTTCAAAAATACATTAAAAAAAGCGGTGCAACGCGCGATCCGATTAGCCTAGTAATGTATTAAAATACAATCAATATAATCAAATTAAGCTCGGTAGCAGATAGGGGTGTAAATGAGTCGAGTCGAGACCGAACAGGGGTATGCTCAAACTCGACTCGTTACATATTCTTCGAGCTCTTTCGAACATAAAAAATTGTGCTCATGACTCTACTCATTAACTTTTTGTGTGATCGAGACCGACTCGCGAGCTTAACGAAATTCGAGTTTGAATTCGAGCCAAGTGATCTCGTTTAACTCAAAAAGCTCGATTTCAAACCAATTTAAGTAATATAGCTAAATAAATTTTAATAAAATAAAGTACAACCATTAAAAAATCCACAAACACATGAAATATATTCATTTATTTAATAAAACATCGAATAGAAGAAGAAGAGTTAGAGTTGGACTTGGATTTGAGGTAAAATTGAAACCTTAGCGTGTATTACAGTCATATATACCTTAATACTTAATTTAGATTTTATATTTTTAATTATTCCCAAAGAAACCCCTAAATTAGCTATATATTTAATTATATATATATTTGCTCAATAAGCTCGTCGAGCTTCTTGAACAAAAATTTAAAAGCTCAGACTCGACTCGTTACATCATCGAACGAGATCGAGCTCGAGATCGAGTTTTGACCGAGTTTATCGAGATTTTCTCACGAACGACTCAACTCATTTACACCACTAGTAGCAGATTAAAGGTTGAAATCTACAAAGAAAATATTATTTTTGAAAATTCCCTTTAGTTGTTTGCAAAGTCTCTAGAAAGTCCGACTTTCCTAAGTGTTAGAGCGAGTCCAACAGCTTACCTATCTCCTCCTCCTCTATAATAGAGAATGAAAATATTGATTCCCTAAATTTCTATAACCACTCCAACAATTCCTCTATTTTAGGGATTCTTAAATATAATAAATTAATACATATACATTAATTTTCTTTTTTCTTCTACTTACCCAATATATCAATTCATCTGCAACTCATCCACCGCCGACCTCCTCCTCCTTTAAATCTCCGCCGGCCTCCTCCACCTTTCTTCTCCTTCTCCGCCGGCCTCCACCTTTTCTTCTCCTTCTCCGCCGGCCTTCTCCTCCTCTCTCCGCCGGCTTCCTCCTCTCCCCGCCCACCGGCCTCCTCCTCCTCTCCCTGCCCGCCGGCTAACTCCTCCCCTCCCAGCCCACCGGCTTCCTCCTCCCCTCCCAGCCCACTGGCTTCCTCCTCCTCTCCCCGCCCACCGGCCTCCTCCTCCTCTCCATGCCCGCCGGCTTCCTCCTCCTCCTCCCCTCCCAGCCCACTGGCTTCCTCCTCCCCTCCCCGCCGGCCGGCTTCCTTCTCCTCTTCCTCTCCCCGCCGACTTCCTCCTCCTCCTCTTCTCGGGCCGGACTGATAAAATAGAAAGTTGAAGGAGTAATATTAATTTTTTATTCAAATTCATTCTCTATAATTTTCTCTCTCTTTCTACAAATTTGGGGATTCACTCTCTCTCTCTACAAGTTGCAGCTGTGTTTGGGGAAGCTGTTGGAGTCTAAAATCCCTAAAAAGCACTAAAATCCCTATTATGCAGCATCTGTTGGACTTGCCCTTATAGAACTACCACTATATATTTAAGGTCAAGTGATACTATTTTGTGTTAAAACATTGATAGTATCAAAGTGAACATATATTAAAACATGTTTTAATGCAAAAATTCATGAATTTACATTAAAACATTAATAAAATTCAAATAACAAATTTTACAGTTCAAATTAAAAGGTACACTGTATAAGTTAAAACGTATAAAGACTCTTATGGAAAGTTAGGAAAGTTGGATTTTCAGGAGAGTTTCTCTTAGTCGTTGCTTATTTAAGAAAAATATCGTTTTGATGGTTTTTAAAGGCTGTTTCACTCCCAAGTCCAAAAGTCGTACAATTCCCAAACTCATCTTCATAATCTGGAATTAGGGTTCCAACCTCTCAATTTCACAGAGCCGCACACTCCACACACCGGCGATTGATTATCGATTCCCTATGCAGCCGCCGAATCCTCACCGTCAATAAGGATTATTCCGTTCCTCCCGGTCTCTGGATCGGCCGCACAAATCATCAACCTTTTCGGAGAATTACTATGGTAATCAGCTTATTGTCTTCTTCAGCTGCATCACTGGTGGTTATGAATCTTCGTGTTTTGGGCCCTGGTTTGAATCCCTTCTCCCCCTACAACATGGCCAATCATTCCTCCCGCTAAGTCTCTTTCTTTTGATTCCACTTTCGCTTTCTGTAAAACCCTTTCTGGGTTTGATTTAGTTTTTGTTATCTCGAGAGTATTAGTCTTCTGGGTTGCAAGAGCTGCTGAATTTCCCTGTGTGGTAGTGTGCGATACTTTGTTTAGTTGAGTTGATTTGCAATAATGATGCTGGATAGAGAGGGCTCGTTTAGGCGCAGGATGCAGTTGGATCGGTTTGCTGAAGATACCGATGATCGTGGATGGACCGCTCTGCATATCTTTGCTAGGAAAGGTGATGTCAAGGAGGTATGCACTCTGTCTTTGTTTACTTGGATGTTTTCGACTGCAGATTGTGTTTATTGTTACTTTTGTCCTGCTGAAATAATTTACTACTAATGGTGATTTGGATGGATAGTGTACAAGTTACAAGCTAGAATCTTGTTGTTTGTTAGCAGCAAACCAGACTTGTAAAAAACCAGCTCAGGAGTAAATAACATAACTTGAAAAGTTCAGTTTCTGTGACTTGTGCTGTGAATAATATGTGAATAATCTGCCACTTTAGTTTACAGTCATTCCCAGTTAGAATTAGTCGATGCCCTGCTCTATTGGGTTTCTACCATTGCTTAATCAGATTGTTACCCAAGAAAAGACGAATATTAATTTACACGTTTGTGCTAACTTAAAAGGAGAAGATGATATTGCTATCTTACCTATTGTTGACTTCGTGATTTGTATCCTCAGATTTTCTTGCATATGCAACTTCAAGATTTCAGTTTTAGCCTTTGTGTGGGTAGATTTTGTTTGGGTTTTGTTCAGTTCTTTCTCTAACTATTCCCATTGCTTCATATTGAAGGTTGAAAGACTTCTTAATGAAGGAATGGATGCAAATGTGGCTGCATGGGGGCCAAAATCACATGGCATTACTCCATTGCACCTTGCTGCCAAGGGTGGCCACCGTCGAGTCATGAGTAAATTGCTTGAGCATGGTGCTGATATCGATGCTCGTACTAAAGGTGCTTGCGGCTGGACTCCGCTTCACAATGCCTCCAAAGAAAGGAACAAGAAAGCTATTAAGTACCTGATTAAGAATGGAGCATTTTTGCCAGACGACATGTATGACACTAGGTTCAATCCACCTCTGCACTATTGCCCTGGTCTTGAATTTGCTTACGAGGAAATGAGGCGCATCCAGCAAGACAGCACATCGTCTGGTGAAACCTCTAGCAGCTCTGAAAGCTGAAGCTGCCACAATTTCTCTGCAGGTTGGTGTATTGAGTTCCTTCTATCTACACCTAATGATTTCTCTTAGCTTGGTGATGGTTGACAATGTTTTCCCTGTCTTTGTATTTGAACTCTGCCTTGGGTATGTAATACCCTTCCACTGGGCTTAAAAATAATGTTTGGTTTGTACGATCAATGATATTTTATGGAACGCTGTTTACTGAACTAGAAACCGCTCTCTGTTATGAAGAGGTGAAATCATTCATCTTAGATCAATTTGATTTCTGCTCTTTAGATGGATTTAGAGTACCCGTATACTAATTACAGAATTGCAAACTTCAAAACCTTAGCGCATATGTCGAATATGTATTTTTATTTTTACTTTAATATATGCTATGGCCAAATGAGGTTCCAGTGATGTTGATCTTCCCAAGGAAAGACCTGGAGTGAGTGGCTCTGAGATTACTGTAAATGTGATATCCAGGACCAGGCTATGGAGGTTGGAAGGATCAGAAATGTTAAAGTAAAAGCTGTCGTGCCACACGGGATTCAGATCTTTCTCTTGGATTGTAAAGCTCTGCTCGTCAGAAATGCACTTCCACACGATGAACCCTGCCCGTCTTTAGGGAGAAGATTGTGTGCACCGATCACTTCAACACCTAACTTAAGGTCGCTAAACACCATTACTCATAAAAAACGACTTGGCATACAACAACATTTACCAAGCAACAAAAACGAGAGAAAAATATCCAAATCCCATCACTACATTACTTGATTAGTTCAAACTTTATCCATCAAATCACAAACACATTCAATTCAGAATAGACATGCAAAAGTAAGTTCAAAGCCAGCCTCTCATCACAGGTATAGAGATCTAAATAGTTTAACATGAAAGAGCAGACAAAAGATGCACCGAGACATCTACTCCTTGGCGGTCTTGTTGATCAGTGACTTGTTGATGTGCGGGATAACTCCAACACCAGAAATGGTTCCCTTGATCATGGTGTCGAGCTCCTTATCTCCATGGATAGCAAGCTGCAAGTGCCTCGGCACCAGAAACACCAGAAATGCTTCACCTTGAGATCCTTGCCCGCGTTTCCAGACAGCTCCAGCACCCCAGCAGTCAGATACTCCAGGATAGCTGATGCATACACTGCTACAGTGGCTCCGAACCTTCCATGGGCAGACACCCTAGTCTTCAGCTGACAGTGAACACGACCAACCGGAAACTGCATGAATTCAAAAATCACACGAGTGGAAGAACAGATAAAGTACAGATGACTGGACCTAAGAGTAAACTCATAGAGCGGCATTTGCAGTCACATAAATTTGTGAAACGAAGGAAGTCCACATATAACATGAATAGAAGAGCAAACTAGGTTCCAAAAATCACAGAGTCTAACAAAACGAGAGACCATGACAACTTTAGTTCCAAAAGTTTGGTTAAGATGATGACAGGAATTCAAGTACCTAGTTCAACATCCATAATTTGGTTCATCGTTTAAAATAACATTGAACAGTCCTGTTCCTAAATCTCAGATGATCATTACAAAGTTCATCTAAAGCAACATCCTTAAGCTACACCACCAGTTATTCAAACTACAACAAAACACAAAATCGCCCCAAAACACCACAGAATCACTACTTAATAATTCAAAGAGACTAGGAGAGAGAAAAAGAGCCTGCAGAGAATATGCATCTTCAATGTGTTTACTGCAAAGAAAAATGGCATTAGCATTTGAGAGATTGTTCCTTTGTATCAAGAATAAAACATTTTGCAAGTACAATTAGGGATAATTCAAATCAATGGATGTAGCACAATTCACACTAACAAGGGATGTAGCAGCAATCAATGGAAGCTGTTTCTTGAGCCAGGGAATGTAGCAACATGCAATCTATCACGCCATCATGCCTTAAACTAACATGAAAAACAACTACAAAAGCTTAAATAATCAGCAATCCTTGAATCAAAACTTACCAATATTATTGAGTTGGTTGGTCGCCGGTGAAATATACCAATATTATATGCAGCGCCCACTGTCCAAAGCAAATATATAATTGTAATTGAGGCTCTTATCAATGTTTAATCACGTAGTCTCATTTACAGGAAGTGCTAAAAGTAACAAATAAGCACATCGATAACCATTAATGAACAAGAATTGTACACTGATGATTAAGAATATGTGCTTCCACCATCTAAATTGCCAAGCATAAGGCAGATAATACATGCTAAACTACACCAAGATGGCTAGAGTCACATGCATGGAGAGAATGCTTGTGTGCTGACTGCTGAAGAATGCTTAATGAGATTAAGAGGGGATCGACTAACAAATTTTCACATATGAGAAATAATGGTTCTACTTAAAATTATTACTGTCACAGTAGATATTCACGCTTCACCTTATGCCTATAGCAAGCTACTTATAGCCTAAGATGTTCCAAGACTTATTTTTCCAAGGAAGAGGGTGCCACTAGTCACAAGCCCTTTGATGTAATTCATTCAGAAAGCATGGCACTTCCTTTCTATGTAGCCCATAAAGTCTCCAACCTTGTTGTTTCATGGCATGGAATAGCCCTAGAGAGTGTGCATTCTAGCATCTACCAAGACTTGACAAGGCAGCCCAGTGAGCCAATTTATCCTATGTTCAACAGCAGCCTGCAAGGGATGATCCCAAAGTGCTGAATGAGATTAGACTCTTCCATGATTATGCTCACCATGTTGCCATAAACGATAGCTGTGGCGAAATGCTGAGAGATGTTTACCAGATCCCCAGCAGAAGGATGCATGTTATTGTCAATGGTGTGAATAAGGATGATTTCCAGGAGAAACCTCAGTTGGGAATAGAATTCAGATCCAAAATTGGAGTCCCTAAAAATGCAAGTTTAGTCCTAGGTGTTGCAGGGAGGCTAGTGAAGGACAAAGGGCATCCAATACTCTACGAGGCCTTCTCCAAGCTAAAGGAAAAGCATGGAAACGTGTACCTTATTGTTGCAGGATGTGATATGCTCTTTGCTTGGTTCCCGGCAGCCTCTTACATATAAATAAACCTCCACATTGTAATGCTATCTGATCAGATCATCATCAAGAAATATATATGGCCTCCCAACAACAGCAGCCCCATCCATGGTTTAGGTTGGCTTCCATGATGCGTCCATCAGCACCACCAGCAGCACCACCACCTCCTCCCAGCCGAGCACCACCCCCAACCACTGCCTTACAGCCAACGCCACCTGTTCCGGGATTCAGGCCACCTCCGTCCCCATCATCCCCTCAGGTGCGATTACCTGCTCGATTGCCCATGGTCACCTCAACCCCTAACAGGTCTCCCGACACTACTACTATTACTCAGCAACCAAATCCTATCATCACCTCAACTCCTAATACTGGTATATCATCACCAACACAGCAGTCTATCATTAGGTCTCCCATTATCACCTCTACTACTGCACCAACTCAGCAGCCTATTGATAGGTCTCCCATCATAAACACTACTGCACCAACTCAGTTCAAATACCTTGGATTTCTTCTTTAGTTGCCACCATCTAATCGCTCTGATACACAATTGTTCCACTCTCTAATGTCCCTGCATTCATAGAATAACACTATCATTAAATATTGGTATTTTAACATCCAACATCATGTTCAACTCATCAAACAAAGCATACAAGAATCAAACATCACATCCTTCACATACTGAGAAAATGATGACAAGATAAGAGTAAATGACGTGCCTGTTCGTGGATTCCTCCCGGCAAACACAATAGGCTCCTCTGGAAGTACTACCTGCAGTGCCGCCTGAATAGGGTGCAGTCCAAAAAAAGTGCTGTTCAGCCATTCCTCAGTAGTCCAGAGCAGAGACTCATATATAAACACCAGAAACATGTAACACATTAACATGAAAAACTAGCACACTCAATAGGATAATACTTGAAAAACATTCAATAGGAAAAACTAGCACACTCGATAGGATAATACTTGAAAGCATTCAGAAAATGCAGAGAAAAAACTAAAATAAGGGATATGAAACTAAAATCATGAATATATTAAAGCACCATTGAAGGGCAAGTGAAATTTACAGTCAATTAAAGCCCCATCGAAGGGCTCACAGTCAATTCTATACTACAAAATGGCAAATGCCCATGAATTGAAGAAATCAGTACTTATTCACTAGATCAAAAGGCGATGCCGCCAGATCTGATCTTTTTAGCAAGAGGCTCGTCGTCAGTCTCGTCGTATTTCCGCTTGTTCTTGGTCTGCTGTTTTTGGAGTCTGAGTCGGGCGTCGAGTGCCCTCCTCTGATCTGCGTCCAGCACATACTCGAGGGAATTTTTAAGCCGTGAGAATTCCAATTCCGTGGTGGCGGAGTCGAGCGGGATCCGGCTTGCTTTGGATCTTGTAAATGCGCATATCTGCTTAAGCGTCAGACGGCTTCCGAGGATATCCGCCGGAATACCCAGAACACGATAGTGATCAATATAATCCTCCATTTCACACAACAGAATTGGGAATGAGATTGAAAAAGAAACTAGGGTTTCGAGGGATTGTGGAATATGGATGATGAAATCGAGAGAAACTAGGGTTTTGAGGGATTGGGGAAATAATGGGTGATGAAGGTGGAGAAGAAGAGAGACTGAGATGCGGAGGATTAATGAGAACTAATGATGCCCGTGCTCATGCACGGATTTATTTATCGAGAAAATGATAGAAATGGTGCCCACTTTATATGAAAATGTCAGATTTCGTTCCCATTTTTTTGAGTTGTACCCAAATCGTTCCCAACTTTCAATTAAATGCACCATTTTAGTTCCTCTGTCACTTGATGACCCGGTCAACGGTTAAAGTGTCATAATTTAATAATAGTATTTCTAAAGTAGTGTTTTACAAATATTTATATAAATATATTTAAAGAAATACAAAAGAAAATTTCGCTTGAAATACGATCAACTGATTTACATGATTCAAAATATAGCAAAAAAACGGTATAATATATCAAATTCACGTGTGTCAACTTTTGACAACTAAAACTTAGGAAAAAGTTAGAAAACTTTTTATATTATATAAACTCCGGAATTACAGTAAACTTACGAAATTTAGAAGTTCCTTCACCAACTTCCATGTTCTGTAAATCTCCCAAATTATCACGAAACTCAGACTCAACTGCCGATGTGTTGGGATCCATGAATAATTACAACTAAAACACAAAAATATCATTTTTAATTCGTTAACCCACCTTTTCCAAAGAAATCGAGTGATAATAAAATTTGTTGACAAAAATACCTTTGAGAAAAATAGAATGACTCCTCCAGTAATTAATCCTTTGAAGAAAAACCCATTTAGCAAATAGCTATATATGGGTTTTGATTTGATACTTTCTGTAAAATTTTCTTCTCCGATTCGGTCTCCGATCAAGAGTTATCGGTCATTTGGCAACCCTTCTACTGTGTTTATGTTATTTACATGTCAAATTTTTTTAATTATTTGTAAAGGAGTCCATTTTTTATTATTTGCATGTCCTTTTTAATTATTTGTAAAATAGTTCTTAAGAAATACTTATAATTTTTTACCACTTTAACTGTTGACCGAGAGGTTTACCGGTGATTTGGAGGTGAAGGAACAAAAATAATACATTTGACGCAAAGTTGGGAACGATATGGGTACAACTCATAAAAGTGAGAATGAAATCTGACATTTCCCTATAAAGTGGGCACTATTTCTGTCATTTTCTCTTTATTTATCATATAAAACAAAAAACCATCTTTCATATAGAAATTTTTATAAATAAAATTCAAATATTTTGATGACTTCTGGTTTTATCTGTATTTATGCATTAAATCACTATAAATTAATTAAAGTAATCTGTGACCAAAAAAATCATTAAGAAACCTCCGTGACAAAAAAAACATTAAAAAGCCTCCGTTATATTTTACCGTTCTTTTTACAGGAAGAAGAGTTTTTTGTGCACTTTATTTCTTGCGCTAATATTTTCTGTAAATGATGAACATGCATACTTTCATCAGATTAATCCACCCAATATTATGCATTGCCACCAAAATCTTTATCATAAAAAAAAAATTCTTTATTGTTGAGACCTTCAAACAGTCAAACTCAGCTACTTATTACAAACTAAAATTTTCATATCCTACGCAACAAAAATTACTATCGCGTTGCCTTCAATTCCATTCTTGACATCAGCTTTCATCTTTATCGGCATCTTCTTTTTCATTTCCCTTAATTACCTTCTTCATGCTGAAAAAGACATCAACATTACTATATCAGTCAGTGTATATTAGCATTGCTCTGACCACAGCAGAAACATTTACATGAGTTCAGAAGAAGGAAGAACTAAAACACAAAATCAGCTTAAAAGTTTAAGCATAAAATGATTTGTCCAGCAGAATCTAAAGCACATTAGCCAAGTCAAATACCTTGAAGGACTGATTCTGAGCAAAGATCAGAATCATAATTGACAAATCATTATGCTAAACATTCTCAGATGGACTGTACAAAGATGGACTGCAAGTCATATTACTTATTAGGGGAGTCTAAAGTAATTCAGTAAATGAATTATGCAGGATACTTATTAAACAATACATTTGAGAGATTTCAAGAAAAAACAATTTCAAGAAAAAACAAATTCAAGAAAAAATAGTTGTCAAAAAGGGAGAAAATCCAATCTATGTCAAAAGAGGGAGAGAATCGAACTCAAAAGATTGAGCAGAAGAAGTTGTCAATAGATGTAAATGACAACTAATTTTTTTTTATAAAATATTGTTTTCATGAGACGTATAAAAGAGCTAGAGCTAGAGACACATTCTCAGAATTTTGAATCGGGAAACTGAAGAATGACATAGCCCTTAACACCACCAAACTCTAACAACAATTTAGGGTGAAGTATTATTAGACCTCATAACAAATATTATTATCTGTGTAGTACATAATAGTAATCACTCAACTTGGAACTGAAATTGCTCTAGCAAACAAATCTTATACAGATTATGACTTAATCTCATATGCAGCAAAGAAAAAAAGAACCAAAAAATCTATTTACTTGGCAAGACCAATTCTAGCAATTCATATTTCCAATAAAAGAAGTAAAAGAAAGGCAGTTAGATCATATACTTACGTCTCTAGCCTTTAGTTGGTGATGTTCTAGTCCAGGCCCATAATCGATATCCCCTTCATAAAAGGAAACCGATTCGCAACATTAAAAAGGCCAAATTCGTAAAGACATACTAAAACAATGACGTTATAGTTCAGCTCATAGTGATTCTTAACTACAAAAGTTAAAATCAAAAGTTTGGGCATGGTACAGAAAGCCATTATGTTTTACGAAAATAAGCATATGGGACAGATACTCAGCGATATAAATTCCATTAATGGTCTCCACATGGAACATCAACACATCTAATCTATTGCCAAGAAAGACCTTTCTTAATAGCATGAATTGCAACATCCAAAATAAACAATTAATCAATTAAGAGCAAGCTCAGCTAAATTAGGCCTATCAAAATCAATATTTCAAAAACTACATCTGAATATAATATGGCGAAACAAAGTATGTAATGACTGCTGAAATGCTTAGTGAGCTAAGAATGAACGAAAGCTTCAATAAACAGTGGTCATAATTTTATATAGTAATCTACTGAAACTTCTTACGACAAAACATTTAGCTTCAAAAAGTGGCCGTGCCCGACAAAATAATTTATATTTCCTGAAATTTTACTCCCAGTTAGAAAATACCATTTATTAGCACAAGTAAACACTTATATCATTTGATTATGTTTCGGTTTTTTTTCAATCTTTGCATCAACGTAGACAGTAGACGGTAGAGAAATAGTAAAACAGTATAATTGTGCGAACCTTTAGAAGTAAACAACTCGTTGATGTGCGATGTACTCTCAGAGGTTGCTCTATTAAGTAAACCACGCAAAGTGTGAAGGAAAAATGTAAACACCATACTAAGCACCTTTAGAAATCAATCCTGTCAATACAAAAATACAAAAATCTTCCTAAGAATCACAAAATAGATCCAGCAGGGCATCAAAATAACTCAAAATATATGTAATGAAATCAATAGACAGATTCTAACCCGTAATGAAAAACATGCTGGCAATTCACTAATGATACACATTAAGCTAGCCTTTCAGACAATAAGATCATATATATAAAGACCCAATAGCGCCATTAGGAGCAGTTGCCAATTTAGTACAACATTGGAAATTTCTTTCTGTTGAGTATGTTCGTATTAGAAGATTTTGACTTTGTAAGATCATTACAGTAATTTACAATTCTGGAGAATAACCAACAATCAAAAGTAAGAGTTAGATAAACATCACGAAAAATAGAAAAATAATTTCCACTTTAGCACACAAAATATGGACGCATACACAAAATAGAGATAAATTACGTAGCACATGGTTTTGAATGAAAATAATTGTGTTGAGAATTCACTACCTCTCTGCTCTCACCATCATTCCTCCGCAGCAAATGCAGGGGAATTCTACTCCATTTCAAACCTTGACCTGTGCAAAAAAATAATTTATCATCAAAGCAAGGGCTGTAAAAAATTACTGCATTTCATCAAAATGGAGAAGAAAAAACAGTACAAATCTACAAATCCGCGCTGCATCATTCAGAAAATCTACAAGGGAAAAAAAAGCAGTACAAAACACTCACCAGTATTGGCTCCGTGGTGGAAAGGTCGGCTGGGAGGGCCAATAGGTTTCCTGTTGATGATAGTAGCTCAATGTCTCAAAGCTCAAAACCCTAACACCAGAACTAACCGTTCATCCACCAAATTAACAACATAAGCACTCAAAAAACCCCAAATTGCTAAAGCATAAACCTTAAATTTGAAATTTCAGGGAAAAAGAGAGATCAAAATCAAATTCATACCTGGCTGAGCAGCCCATCCTCCTCTCTTGATCTTCTCCGGAGGGCATAATTAACAGTGAGAACGCGGCGGTAGAGCTCGGCTCCGTCCAGTTGTCCACGGCGGCGGAGGCATCCTCGAGCTCGGGGAAGGTGACGAAGCCGAAGGAGTGGAGATTATGGGTGGGTGATCTGGTCCAGGGGAGTCTTGATGTCCTTGATGTCGCCGAATGGGATGAAGGCAGCGTGGAGGATCGATTCGTTTATCTTTTCAGCAAGCCCACCGACGCAGAGCGTGTTCTTCTGCTCTGCCTGGTTCATCATTATACGCTAAAACGGATTTCGGAAATCAAAACTGCTGAAGTGTAGAATTTTCTAGAAAAGGGACCAGGAGGGAGATAGATCAGAAGAAGACGAAGAGGTAAGGAATTATGAGCGACAATGAATTATGAAGGAGCAGTAAAATTAGAAAGGTGAAAAAGATAATTGTAAAGACAGCCGGTAAAAGAACTGCGCAAAGAAAAAGAAAAAAAAAGAAAATATGTGTCTTTTTTAGGAGAGCTCCAAAAGCTGATGTGGCGCTTTTTTAGGAAAGATTCAAAGGCTGACGTGGCGCAAGGAGAGGAGGTTTGACTTTTTCAAGAGTTGCTGTTTTATTAGTATAGATAGATGACGGTGGGGGGCAGCCGCAATTTATAATCGCGATTCTGGGGCAATATACAAGGGTATTTCTGGCATTTCCAGCTATCATAGCGTGGAGGTTATGTTGTAATAACGGCCAGGTCCAGCATTTGTGCTTATCCACAACTGAAAGACCAAACTACCCCTTACACTTGAATTTATTTACCAAGCTACTTGTTCCAATTTTCTAATTACTCCTCTATTTCTTTTTCCTAACGAGAAGGCCAAATTTTATTAGTTAATTATTACTAGATATATTTACGATGTTAGCCCTATTTTATTAGAAGGATTTGAGACTTACTGAGCTTAATTATGTCTTTTTGTCCACTTATTAAAGAAATTACTCCAATTATTAATTAATTAACACATAAAATAATAAACTCATATATTAATCAGTGATTTTCTACTCTTCTCCTCCAAATTAGTGATTTGCTTCAGCGGCTCAACATCACCTAAAATTCTTTGCCACTTCCTCCGTACATATCCTCGATCTTCCTACCACCTGTCTCGGCTAATGAATAACTTTCCACTTTAGGGCGGTCCAATGTAGCAATACTAGCTATAGTGGCAACAACCTCAAGTGCACAAGGCAAGACTCGATCTCCATATTCTTGGATACACCTTCCCCACCACAAGATCCCTCTCTTTGGTAGATAGTCATAGGAATGTCAACATCTTTGTCATGATTCATTGCCTTGTCGGTGATCTGAGCTCCACGCCCAGTATCTTTAAGAGACTGATAGGAGGAAATGAGCTCCTAGTGATCTGGCCTGCCTGTTCGTGGATCCCTCCCATCAAACACAATAGGCTCCATGCCACCATCAAGCTCTGGAAGTGCAACCTGCAGTGCCACCTAAATAGGGTGCAGTCCAAAAGTGTTGTTCAGCCATTTCTCAGTAGTCTAGAACACCAAAGGTACAACAACAAGATAAGGCACACCGAGCTTCATCAACGCCTCAATAACCCTATGATTATCATGTCTCGTATGTCCTCCAACAAGAGCAAAGGCAGTCAACGAGATCGCTGAGTCTATGAAAGGTTTCTTTGATATAGGATCAATGAAGTACTTCTCAACAGGGCCCGAGAAGTCAAGTCACCAGCAAAAATCAGGATAACCTTAGCCCCTCTGGCTTCAAGCTCCATGATCACACCATGATAAGCTCCATGTTCGACCTTGATCATTACCAGTGACAATGTAGCTCCTCTGCAAAACCAACCAACAATCAGCGCACTCATATCCTTATGCTTCTCGACAGCATCCCTCTTTGTAGCATACCAGTTCAAATACTCCTTAACATCATCATACATGCAAGGAGGCATAGGATTCCAAATGCCATTGTCCAAACGCAAAACAGGATCAGAATACTCAATCCTCACCCCTTTCAGAGCGGGAACATATGATCCCGAAATCATCTTCAAGAAATTGACCATTGGTTTGAGACAAGGTTTTGAATGAAGATAGGGATACCAATATCCCTGAAAACTTGACCTCATTCTGGCATCTGATCTTCTGTACCCTTTACACCAGAGTTTACGCCTCCTAAACCTGATGCATGGTACTCTTTAGCCCTGGATGTAGGAAAGAAGTTAATTCCTATGTCCGTTACTTCTAAATCCAAGCCAAAACAGTCCCCTAAGTCGGTTGTAACCTTGTTGTCACGGGAACCTAGTTGGGAGAGACAGCAGACGGGTTGATCTGAATGAGTGCATATTTAGAGGGAAACACGTGCTGGTATTCTACTTGCACGTCCCCGTTCTCTATGGATCAGATAATGACTTTCTGTCTCTTGTAAATCTCTGCCACGAGCTGTACGGCACTTGAAAAGATGAAGAAGATTTTGCCGTTGTGATAAGTAACTAAAACATAAAAGTGCTTATATGACCCCCAGTTATTGGTCGAGTGCACATATGACCCTCAGTTCTTGTTTAGTGCTATAATGAGTTATGACCCTATTTCAAATTTCCGATCAATTTCAGCCGGTTAATTTCCGTCAAAATATAAAATTACTACATAGCCCCTTGTTTTAAAAGTAAAATTCAAAATTTTAATTTTCTTCTTCCCTTTCACCTCTTCACCGCATTTTAACCTAACTAAAATAAAGGAAATGGAATATCAATAGACTTTACAGATCACCAAAACATCAAGCTACAAGAAATCAAAAACAAATCAGTGATCGTACACACTTAAACAAATTAGAAGGAAAAAAACGAACAATTTTTTACCGTTTTCACACCAAATCACGCCAAACCCATACACAAGCAACGATGTTTTTGGAAAATAACAAAGCTAAGAACAAAAAAAACCGTGTTTATCACAAACTCTCGGAAAAAGTACGAATTAAAAGCTAATTCATCATTCCAGCATTCTTAACACGCAAAAAAAACTAGAAGAGAGGAGATGACCTGGAGGACGGTGCGGAGGAGTTCAACTTACCCTAGATCAATCCCTCAGCGCCTTTTCCAGACATGGTGAAACCCTATTTGAGAAAATTTGCAGGGATTTGGGGATGATTGGTTGGGGAGGAGAAGAGGGAATGGAGAATTGGTATGAATTCAGTACGATCGGGGTGTGTGAGTCTTTCGGATCACCGTCCAAGACCAGTTAAAATTCTGCAACACTGAAGGATTCTCCAAGACCAGTCAATATTCTGCAACACTAAAAGATTCTCCAAGACCAGTCAAAATTCTGCAACACTGAAGGATTCTCCAAGACCAGTCTTTCAGAATTGATGTGAATTTTGTGTTAAAAGTTGAATTCAAATACTGCGGGATTCGGAATAAGGATAAAATAGAAAACTTGTATTTGGATGTAGTCGATTAAAAATAAAACGCTGCTCTCCGAAACGTTTTTAAAATCACAGTTTTGATCCAAAACGCTATTTACAAAATACTAATCACCAAACAAGGTAAGGAGCTGATTGATCGGTCAAAGTTTTATTTTTGGTAAAAAAAAAAGTAAAACGTTGTTGTCAAACGGGACCTTCATTTTCCTTTTTTGAAAAAACAAGTTTTACATTTGCATTCAGCTTTTATTGTGGCTCGCTATTCCACTGAAGTTGTTCGTATTGACATGGGTAGAAATGGAGAGCGTTTTTTTGCCGTCTCTAAAATCTAATGTTATCCATTAATTCTTTTTTTTATCAATTATTACTTTGTGTCGCCATATTATTTAAAGAAATCTTTTCACACTCTCCAACACGCGTTTTTGACCATTAACATATTTGATTATGTATATTGTTGAAAAATAAAAATTTAATATTTGAATACCGCATTGCAATTGCAATGATTTTAATGATATTGCTTTTTTAAAAAATAACTAAATCACACCATGATAGTGACTTTTATTAGGCTCACCACACCTCAAATGGGCCAAAAAACCAGAATCCTTACAATTAAAATGAGGAAATGATCCATGAGGTACTAATTAGGGTTTATGATGAAAGAGGTAGCATGATACCAAAAGTAAAATACCTTAACTCATTGGGATCCAACGAGCAGTTTAGTGATCGTCAAAACTAAGCACAACTTAGCCAATTGGAAGAAAGAATCAAAATTTCATATCATTCTACAAATTGCAGTCCTAAAAAGGGCGGATTTATTGTTTCTGGCGCTGAAAAAGATAAGCAGACTTGTTGTTTTGTTGCTGAAACATGGCTGCATAATCCATATATATATTTGTAACCTCCTTCATCCTTCATGGTGGTTCCTCCTGAACCACGTGCCTTCAGACCTGGACAAATGTGAATTGGAGCAGCAAGTGTGTTCCAGATCATTGCACCCTAGCACTGGGAATTCCTATAGCATCTACTGCAATCAGATCAATCAGTTGGGGTGGAGCATCATTTAATAATATTTCTCCAGTTAGCCCTAACATGCAACTTCTTTTAGATAAAAAATCTTCTACACCTCATCAGCCGCGGCCCATAACACTCCTACGTGGAGAGAGAGGTCGTCTACCTCCCAAGAGCTACGTACCCTTTCTGCTATTTTGTATGTACATAGTTGAAGCCTTCTTTTTTTCCAGGAAGAAGAGGTATCAAAGAAGAGGCTTTTAGGGTTATTTTCGTATTTCTCTCTTTTTGCTTGATATGGTATTTTCAATAAACATGCCATAATTTGACTTTGTTATTTTTGGTTATGATAATTTTAGGGGTTGTTCTATATGCAGGTGCACTTTACTTCTGCAGGTCCAATTAAATCTGAAGTGACAATAATGTCCCTCTTAAAATGTATTATAATTTACAAAAAATTAATTTATAATTGGGACACATGTTTAATCATTATATAGACGGGTTTATGCATTCAAGGTTAGGATTTTAGAAATATGTTTGTAAAAACTAATAAATGAATGAAGGGTAATTATGGTATTTTCCCACTTCCGTTGGAACTGCGGAAGTAAATTTGATCTGCATATAGCAAATACTTAATTTTAGACATATTTTCATAATTTATTCCCTAATTTTGTTTTTTTCCGTAAGTTTAATCCAATTTATCTTCATTCAATTTTGATATCACTTTGTTTAAGTATTTTTTTGTGTTCTCTATTACTATTTATGGAGACATGATCAATTTCCAAATTCAAGTGGATAAATATATATTCCTATTCCTTACTTTAATTATTATTTGGCATTAATAGTTAGTTTTAAAAATAGTATTGTTTATTTTTAGCATTATTTACAATCAAATCATAGTAATCTGCACTTATTAAATGCGCCATTGTTATGCATCTCTTTGTTTTAGAATTTCTCGTAAGCCATATTCTGTAAACTTATAAGTAAATTAGTTCGGTTAAGTAAAAAATATAATTTGATGAAATACATGTCAGTAACCCGATTCAATTTTTAAATACAATAATTTTAATTTTAATTTAATTCAGTTGTTACATTAACATAATAGAGTATGTAAAGAAGTATGTAATCAAACTTGATACATATTGGTATAATAGAAATGCCGATAATTTGTTATGAAAATTGAAGTACATACCCAAAGATGTTGAACACATTAGTAGATGAAAAGAGAGCATGTACTGTCGGAACAGATTTTACCTAGAACCAGCAGCCTATTGTGATTGGGGATGAGAAAGGAAGTGATGAGGAGATGTACCCGAAGCTGACTTTATCTGAGAAATGACCAAAAAGAAAACTGGTGATGGAGGATGCAGAAGAAGAGACTGTACAAGTGGACCAGGAAAAAGCAACTAAAAACTATTCAACCTCAACCGTAGCAGGTTCAGACGAAGCACACAGAGACCGGAGATGGATTCCAATCCTGCCAAGGCCAAATGAATATCATCAGCTGGAACTGCCGAAGGCTATCGGGCTCGGGTCAGAGAGCTAAGGCGGTTCAGGATCTGCCTACCATCGTACGCATGAAATCTCCCTATATAATTTTTTTTGCGAAACAAAGTGCTCTTCTTTGATATTGAAAAAAATAGTTAGGATATAATCGTGTTTCTGTAGTGTCGCGAGGTCAGTCTGGAGGTCTTGTTTTTTTATGGCGCAATAATGTAGCAGTTGATTGGAAAGTTTTGTGTTTACATAGATGTCCATGCTTCTTTTATGAGACATGAAGTTAGGATTGTTGGAATCCATAAAGTACCAAATGTGGCTCAAAGATGAAGATGGTGGCAAAATTTCAAGGAGCAGCTTGACCGTGACCCGCATATACCTTGGCTTTGTTCGAGAGAGACTTTAATGAAGATTGTCACACGATGAGGCGATAGGAAGTGCTCCAAGACCTGAATGGCAAGTAGATTGCTTCAGAGAAGCCCTAGACCTTGTCGTCCATTTGACATAGGCTTTAGGGACCTAGTTCACATGGATCCGGCTAGCGGAGTCCAAGCATGAAAAGAAGAAGACTCGACATAGCCACATGCAACCAAGGTCTTCATGATCTTTTCCCGTGGATAGAGATAAACACAATCCCGATGGTATTCTCAGATCATTTCTTGGTTCATGTACAACTTTGGAAGAGAGACCCGCAAGCGAGCAGACAAAAGAAACGAATGGGGTTTAAGTTTGAGGTAAAATGGATCAAATCGAGGGACTGTGAAAAGATTGTAGCAAGAAGTTTGAGTTCGGACAAAGAGCCATTCTAATTAAAGATGAAGAATTTTGTTGTTGGTCTGCTATGTTGGAGTAGACAAGCCTTTCCAATTATCCTGAAGCGTCTGAAGGAAATCAAACAGCAACTGCGGGTGGTGGAGTCTGGAATGTTACATGATATAGCATGGCAGAGGATACTAGATATCCGAAGTGAATACGAAAACCTACAGGAAGCAGAAGGGATCAATTGGTGACAAAGAGTGAAATAACACTGGCAAAAAGAAGGGGATCGGAACACAACTTTCTTTCATAGGTGGGCCATGAAACGAAGAAATGCAAACTAGATTGACGGATTTCGGGACGCCATTCAAGACTTGAAGAGTGATGATGATAGCATGGAGAGGATCATTCTGGATTATTTCGGGGGTCTCTTTTCTACTTCAGCACCTTCGGAGGAGGTTATGGAGAAAGTTTTGAGCAGGATGCAACATAAGCTCACTCATGATATGGCCGATGAAATCACAAGAAAGTATACGGCACTGGATGTGGAAAGAGCAGTGAAACAGATGCACCCATACAAGTCGGCGGGCCCAGATGGTACGAGTCCAGTCTATTTTCAGAAATTATGGCATATAGTGAAAGATGATGTGATAATGTTTGTCATGTGGTTCCTCAGTGATGGCATTTTTTATCCGAAAAGTGAACTATACTCATATGGTTCTGCCCTCGAAAGTAGAGAAGCCGGAATTGATCACTTAGTTTAGACCTATCAGCTTGTGCAACGTGGTGTACTAGATAACGTCAAAAGCAGTGGCAATTAGGCTGAGACTGATCATACTTAAGGTTGTTTCAGAAACACAGTCCACCATCATCCCAGGGATGTTAATAACATATAATGTTCTGGTGGCTCATGAGTTTCATCATTCCATGAAGAAGAGGGGAACACGAAAGCTAAGGCATATGAGTGTGAATCTAGATATGAGCAAGGCATTCGACAGATTAGAATGGAGTTTTGTCATAGCAACTCCGACAAAGATGGGGTCAGGGGCGGCCCAATAGTGAGGCCAATCTTGCCCTTGCCTCAGACCCGAAAATTATAGTAATTTTAGGGGCCCAAATTTTTAAAAATGTATAACTTATTATATATTAAAAACTCAGTATTTTGGGCTTTTTAAATTTAAAATCCAAACTTTTTTGGGCCTATTTTAAAATTAAAAATAGTCTTTCAAAGCCCTTTCTATATAGAAAACAAATTTAATGTTAAAAAAAATTAAAAGGGAAAGAAAAGGGTTTCAATCCATCCTCACGGAACCTCCCTTTATTCGACTGTTTGTCCATCCCTTTGTCGGACTTATTTTTTCATTTATTGTCAATTTTGTTTGATAGAAAATGCTTCCACCAAGTGATAAATATAAGTGTCATTTTTTTGTTTGTCGAATTTAGTTATATTTTTAAATATTGGGAGAATTTTTTTAAAAATTCGCACAAGACCCTAAAATACTTAGGGACGTCACTGAATGGGGTTCCCCATAAGTTTTGTAGAGCTTATCCACCATTGTTTATCGACAATCTCTCTCATTTTTTTCTAAATGGGGGGAGAGCTAGGATATCTACAACCGCAAAGAGCAATAAGACAAAGAGATCCACTCTCTCCTTACCAATCCATCATATGTGCTGAGATCTTTTCGATGCTGCTAAGTGCAAGTCCAACAACTTCTCCATTCATGTTCTCCATAATAGGGAAGCAAATCTAATATTACCCATATTTTCTTGCCTCAAATTCAACAGTTTCTTCATTTTTCATTCCCTATAATTTATTGACATTTACATATTTATTATATTGTCTTCTATTTATTAACCATATATTCAATAAGTCCAAATAATAATGAACACAAAAATAATAAACTTATAATACACGTTACCATAACATTTCATATTTGAAATTACTTACTCCATAATATAAAATATAAAAATGCATTTAATAAAATAACACATTACGAATTACAATCTTATTATTTTTGTAACTATTAAGAATAATTAGACTCATTTCTTTTCAATTATTTGTTACAAGTTATTCTTTTCAACCATTATTAATAAAATTTTTAATAAAATAATTTTAATTTAGACGTCATGACTTATAAACAAACACCAAAAAAATATATTTATGGCCTTAAAATTTAGTAAATTTATATTGAAAAATATATTATATTTGATTATTAAATATCAATAGATATGTACATGTAAAAATAGTCATATGAGATCTTATTACAATAATTTTTGTGCATATTTTTAGAATATGTATTTTAATAAAATTTTATTGTAATAATTTTAAGATATTATAATCATTTAAAATTATTGAAGAGAAACAAAGATCAATGAAATAATCAAAAATAATGCAAGTAAAATTAAATTTTGCTTCCACAAATCTTCTCTCTCTTTCTCCAAATTTGGGGAGTCAAATCTTTTCTTTCTTCAAATTCCCTATTATGGAGAATGAGATGCAGAAGCCGTTGGAGTTCAAAAAGGCTCCAAATTCCTCATATTCAAGTAGGCTCTCCATTATAGCAAAGTTGTTTGACTTGCTATAAGCGATCTGATGGCACCTGGGAAAACAAAAGGCACTGGAGATTCGAGGAGAAATCCGAGATTATCCCACCTATTCTTTGCAGATGACACACTGCTATTTGGAGAGGCAACGGATGAAGAAGCTAAGCACCTACAGTGGCCCGTTAGCTTGATTGAAGGAATCTCCGGACAACATATTAATTCGGATAAATCACATATCCTGTTCAGCTCCAATACTCCATCATCTATGAGGAACTGGATATGTGATGTATTGAAAATTCCTGAAGTGACGTCCCATGGAAAGTACTTAGGGTTACCGCTTGAGATTGGACAAAAGAAGAAATAGATTTTTCAATATATCAAAGACTGAATCGGGGCAAAACTGGATGGATGGAGTTAAAAAGAACCTCTCGAAAGCTAGGAAGGAAATATTGATTAAATCAGTTTTACAAACTATACCCAGTTACCCTATGAGTTGCTTTAGTTTACCTAACACATTGCTCTTGGATGATGAAGATTGTATAAAGGAATTGATAGTCATGGCATGTGACTCGATTTGGTTTCAAAGGAATAACAAACTTTTCCAAGGAAAAAGCTCAGAACAAACACCGGCGTCGATCCGAGCAGCATTGGAGAGCTACACGAAGGCGAACCAGTGGCCGGAAAGGGTGTCACCGGCATTGGAACTAGGAGTCGTGATGAGACCTCCGCCTAGGGGAAAGCATATATTTTCGACGCGGGATTGATCCAAGGCACGACGGGACTGGGAGTGATTGCATTGAACGAAGATGAAACGTTTTCGCGAGCTGAAGAAAAGAAGGTCTCAAACGTGCAAGAGCCTGTAGTTGCTGAAGCGCTGGCGCTCCTGGAGACTATCAAATTGGCGAGAAAGATGGAGTGGAGGGAGGTGGCTATATATCAGGTGATGTTTTGAATCTAATATATATGGTACTGGTTGTGGGATTAGGGTAAGGGTGATAGAGAGTTTTATTGGGTTAACGGTGGGGAGGTCACCTCCGGGCCGACGCCTTATTGGGTTAAGGGTAGGGAGATCACCTCTGGACCGGCGAGAGACGCCGGCCGGAGCCTCCCCGGTGATTTAAACTAGATTAACAATAAGATATAATGTATATGATATGTAGATTTATTGGAGATATAGAAAGCCCTGCAATCTGCATAGACTTAATTCAAGAAATAAGATCGAATTTCATAGCAACAGGATTGGCGTGGCTATATTGGATACTTAGGTTAGAGAATTCGGACTCCCACTTAGTAGCTAGTTTTGTTAAGAATATTAGTTTTGATCATGTCGAATGGGTATATACCCCAAAATTTCTTTTGTCAAACGTTGTTGAACGTTCACTAATGTCTTGAGATGATATAAATATTTTACCGCCAAGGAAAAAAAACAAAAAAACTTCCGCCCACATTTATGGAATAAATCATCTACTTAAAAGGAAATCAACACGCCATCCATGTTTAAGTTATCAAAATACATGAAATAATACATGTTAGGGTATGCAAAAGTTAAGGGTTAATTAGTTTAAAAAATATATTCACTAGGGTTCATAGGTTTCAAACCCTGCACCTCTCCTTAATTTCGATGCGAAGCAGTTCACCATCGTCCCGCCGTCCTACATCGTCCCATATTCCGTCCCGTTTAAAATCTTTTGTTTCATTTGGCTAATATAGCCCCGTCAAATTCAACTTCTTGCAAGCAGCTCCAAGCAACCCCAAGCAACTGAAGCAGTTCAAGTAGTTTCAAGCAGATCAAGCAGCTTACTTCATCCGACTTGAATTTTTTGAAAAGAAATAAAATGTTTTGAAATTTAGGTACTAAAGAGCTTATTTTAATTGTTGTTAATGAAATATTGTTCATTTGAACTTGTCTAATTACATTTAAACCACATACGAATATTCATCCATAAATAATAAAATAATCCAAGCAGCTCCAAGCAGTTTTAGCAGCTATCAAGCAGCTCTAAGCAGCTTAACTTGACAGGGCCTATCTATCTCGGTCAAAATTTTATGCATAAATTTCTCGATTTATAGCACAGTTTTCTGAAAAGGTATGTTCTAAATGCAGGGTCGGCCCTAACTATTTGGGTCCTGAACCGAATAATATTTTTTAAAGGATCCTAATAGAGAGTTCAAAGAAAAATAATTAAGATTAGTTAAAATAATGGATTTTTTTTAAAATATTGGGCTCTTATTTGGCCAATTTCTAAAAAATATAGGGGTTTAAAGAATAATTTTTTTTAAAGTACATTACATATGATTTTTTTTAATGTGACCCTATTTTAGCCCGTTTTTTTAAAAAATGGGCCCTGTTTTGATAATTATTTTGGGGGCCTGAAGCGCGGGTTTCACTTGTCTCATGGTCGGGCGGGTCTGTCTAAACATAAAATTAAAATTAATAAGAGCATTGTTATGTG
Source organism: Sherardia arvensis (assembly GCA_948330725.1). Classification (NCBI taxonomy): domain Eukaryota; kingdom Viridiplantae; phylum Streptophyta; class Magnoliopsida; order Gentianales; family Rubiaceae; genus Sherardia; species Sherardia arvensis. The sequence goes on from OX415239.1 coordinate 33,669,980, forward strand.
CAGTTCAGTATTTACTTATACGGTCCGTATTTATTCATGAACTGACACTAATATCATTAAATAAGGGCATATCAGATAATTTAAATACAAACACGGGACCGTAAATTATTACATAATATTATATAGATATGACGATTACCTAGAGTACAGTAGCATCATTTCTTTCATTATCTCATAACTCTAAAGTCTAAATTGATTATTTAAAAATGTTTATCTTTTTGGGAGGCCGAGAAAAAACATTATTATATAAAAGTAGCACTATCAATTTCAACGAAAAACTCCTTGAAAATAAGGTTCGTTCTCCTCCTTGTAAAAAATATGCTGGGGCGGTGCTTCCCCGGATCATAGGTAATATAAATGACGTCTCTATTCATTTTCTCCCCACAAATCGTCTCTAATCCCACATAAAATACGCGGCAAAAGAAATATCGACGTCATTCTCTAATTATAAACCGGGAAAATATAAATTTGTGTGGTGGTATTTGTTGTAGGCTAGTTTAATGATCTAATAAAAGATTATGAATAAAATAAAATGAAATTTATGAATAAAAGTTAATATAGAAATACTATTTATTATCAAACTTGAACTATATTTAAATGAAAATTAACATAGTAAAATTTTCGCATTTTTATTGTATTCAACTTATTTTTTAATAATATACGTAATTAATTATATATAATGATCAATATCGTACATTAGAGTGTAAAAAAATCTCAGTATTCATAGGCAAGAATCGAGTAGTATTAATAGAAATGAGCTTCATACCCATAGACCCGTTGGGAAAATAGTTAGAATATAAAAATATATGCTAGAACTATGTTGTATTTTACTTATTTATAGTTTAAAATAAAAAATATATGTTTGATATGTATGTTATGATCCATAATTATGTATATTAAAATATATGCAGCATATACATTATTCTATTCTATACAATTGGAAGTTAGTATATATTAAAATTATTATATATAATAATTATATAAACAAAAATATGGACGATTAATAAATAAATACGAACGGTTTGAAGTAAATACTGACTGCATCTAACAAACCACTATAAAAATGAACAACTGCCTTACATTTACCCGTGATTATTTACGTACGAAATAAATGAATCAGAATTTCAAAAAACAAAATTGGAAAATACACAGCATCAACAAATTAAATCACTGTTCTACGAATTTACTAATTCTCCGGCTGGCTCATCCTGGGCAGTATATGGATCGACACCGGTTCGTATCCGGCGGGAGGCTCCACAGTCCAGGATCGACACGGCTTCGCCGCCACATCCACCACCACGATCCCAGCGGCGCGACAGCCACCAATACAAACTCTCCCGCCGCCGGCCGCCAAGCAGCTGGCGCCCTTGAGCGCGTCGCTCGCGTAAACGTCAGCCCAAGAATCATTGCCGGGATCGTACCTGCTGAGAACTCCGTTTGTCTCGTTCACGACGTACATCGTTTCCTCCGCCATGGACCCCGCCGGCCCTCGCCATCCCCGCAGCATGCCGCTGGGCATCTCCTGCCACGTGTCGTTCCCGACGTCGAAGATGATCCCTTCCTTGCTGAAGTCGCCGCTCACATTCACCATGCACAGCTTCCCCCGCCACGCCACCGCGTCGATTGCTTCCCGGCTGAACCTCACATCTCTCAACCCGCTCATTTTCTCCCATTTATTCCAGACATCCCGTTTTCTCTTCCTCCCATGCTTACCTACACAATCCAATTCAATCCCGTTTCAGTCTCATCTTCATTCTTCATTTCTATAGAAATTCCGTTCCACTCAAATTAATAAAAAAAACCTACAAGAATATGTAAATGATCCTATATAGTACCACTGTCACAAGCGTACCAGGGAGAAAGAAGAGTAGGAATAGGATCCGAGAGAACAACTTACCCTTTGTTTCTTGCAGGTCCCACTTCTCTACCGACCGAGCAATTTCCTGACTGTAGTGGGACCCGACGCCGCTCGCAACGTAGATCGCGCCGGCCGAGCTGCCGGCTGCGCACCACCGCCGTGGGGCCCCCAGGGGTGGACCCCAGCTCCACCTGCGGCTTGCTGGACAGAAGACGAGTGGCCGGCTGAGCGCCGGCAGAAACCGCTCGGCCGTTGCGGCGAGGACGACGAGTTTTCCAGCGACTGCGACGGACTGGATCGGAAGCGTGCGGGAAATGAACGAAGGATGCCGGAGGAGGAACCTTGCCGGCGGATCGGGCGGGGCGACCCATTTAGAAGAAATCGGGTCGAAGCAGGAGAAGAGGATCGCGTTCGATTCATCGGAGGGAGCGAGAAGGGCGTAGATGGATAGAAAAGGGGGGAAAGACGGAGAGTAGATGAGGCGGCGCCACGATTGGCAGACGGAGTGGAGCGTCGACGGCTGAACCTGTGACAGACAGAGGTGGGCTATGTGGTCGGGGAGTCCGGGTAGTAGAGGATCGTCGTGGTGGTTCACGGCGGAGACGGTGGTGGCGGAATTGGTCATGTCTCATCTGTGGAGAGGAGAATGAAGGGAAGAAAGAAGAAGGGGGAAAGATTTTTGGCAACAAATGTGGGTATAAATTAGATTAGATTTCGTCTTGAATTATTCAGTTTCTTTTTCTTTTTTTTTTGGAATTGTTAATTTCTGAATAAATGGTTGGGGCCGAACATGTGAAAACTTTTTCCGACATGTATAATTCAATAATCGTGTATCCCCTCATTAATGGAAATCGGAAATGGTTCAATGGACCTGATTTAAAATTTCAATATCGATTTATAATTTGATATGGAAATTATGGATGATACAATAGTTTATAACCGATCCACGTAATGAGTATTCCCGCTGTATGTTAATGTGCATTCTGATAAAAATAAAATGATGTGCACTGTTAAATTTTATATTTTTTAGTGCATGTGTTGGTGTATATATTACCTAATAATTTACTCTAGTGTGATAGTATATAAATTTGTAACTATATTTTGTCATTAGTTCTACCCTAATTACTAGTGAGTAATTTTTGTATTATGCAATGCGTAACTTCGCGGATGAATTTGCCATCAAGTGTTAATATATTTTACAATCATCACTTATGTACATTCATGTTTAAATATTGATTTCAAGACATAGTGTAGAAATCTATGAATTTTCAATTGGTAACGTAGTATGCACTTGATATTATGAGATCCGATCAAAGAATGATTTTATAGGTACCAATAAATAAAGATCGGGTTTACTTTCACCACCTCTCGTTCTTATTTTTTTGATAATGATTATGAGTTACGACGAGAAGGGGAGAAGTTACAAATGATGAGATTGATTCATTGAGATCGAGTAAGTGTATGAAGCGGATGAATTTGCCATCAAGTGTTCATATATTTTACATTTTTAATCATCACTTATGTACATTCATGTTTAAATATTGTTTTCAAGACATAGTGTAGAAATCTATGAATTTTCAATTGGTAACATAGTATGCACTTGATATTATGAGATCCGATCAAGAATGATTTTATAGGTACCAATAAATAAAGATCGGGTTTACTTTCACCACCTCTCGTTCTTATTTTTTTGATAATGATTATGAGTTACGACGAGAAGGGGAGAAGTTACAAATGATGAGATTGATTCATTGAGATCGAGTAAGTGTATGAATCAATGTTAATTTTTTTATATGAATACAAGCATCTTGAACGAATATTCTTTGATAAAATGGTGTAATGTAAATGATGTAATATTAAATGGAACTATTAAAATCAATCCCCTATAAGAATCAAGGAGCGGCATGGGATTAGTTCCAAAAATTCTAAATTCCAGTTCACCGGTGGGGAAAGCAATGCAGCAGTTGGAGTGGAGTGTGATCCCGAAAAAGATAAGGGGACGTTATTAGTGTGATGGTGACGTCGAGGTTAAGTTAAATATTAGACTCCAAAAAGTATAAAGTTGGAAGGATGTACACCTAATTTGTGCCCGCTGTATGGTTTGGTGCCACCGAAGAGACCCGGATCAAATTATTATTTAATCAAAATCCTCTCCTTTTCTGATTTTATTTTGTATCCATCCATTACAGCGCGTTCTATATTATTTTACTTTTAAAACGGTTCATTATTAAATTTTGAGCACATATTTTAATTGATATTAACTGAAGTATAGGGAATGTTAGTAAATTGGGAGGTGAAAAGACACATATGCCTAACAGATTTAATACATAAGTCCAGTAACATTCGATCATAAAATCAATTGAGAATATGTGGTCCACCAAACTTATATACTGAATATCACTCGCTTCATAATTAGACGTGAAATTTACTCTCACATATCCCTTTTCTCCCAACCAAATCTACACATTTAGCTAAAATAAAATAACATTTTATTTGAATTGCTAGTTTTAATTGAATATATTAATGAACAGTCATTCAAAAATTTTTATCGTATTCTCTCTTTAAATATATTATAATTTATAAATACTAATTTTTTATGTATTCAAAATGTATATAAATAAAAATATTTTAATCACGTATTTTATACATCGTAAAATAAATGACTTGCTATACGGGTACATATTTTACTTATTTGTATTCCGTATATTTGTTATATAATCATATATACAATGATTATGATATATAACTGATTTGCAAGTGTATGTAATAAAAGTAATATATATGATGCATATGTATGACATATATAATTAGTGACCATAACATATATATCGAAGACGTATATTTATTTTGAACTACAAAATAAGTAAAATACGGATTATATATAGCATTCCATAAAATAATGATGTGTAAGTTTAGATGATGCGGAAAAGAGAATTATTCAAAAGTCTTCTTCATTAAATAATGATACAATAAATCAAAAAGAAGCATTCAAATGAAAAAGGCGTTTGTATCCAACTTGCAACTACAAAAATATTAAAGCGGAAAAGTTAAGACACAGCTTTACAACTAACCCAACATGCTGCAATCATGTGTTCAAACTTTGCTTCAAATGCAAAATCCCTATTTTCCTTTCCACTTTTTTGGAGATATTGCAGGTCAAATCTCACCACCCTCCTAGACTTTCTATTTCTGTCATTATGATACAACTCTGTGTTAGATTAGATTGGAGAGGATTTTATCAAGTTTCAATGGAACCAGAAATGATAGAGCCTTTGCTAAAGTTAGCTAGTCGTTATTATTAATTTATTTATTTATCATCGTATTTCATAAAATGACACGGTATTAAGGATCGATTATTTTATTACATAGTATTAATACCAGTACACTAGAAATTGTAAAGTCCACCTTTACTTGAGTTACTTCTATTTAATTGAACTGAAAATTAGTGTACTGAAAAATAAAATTAGTGTACTTAAATTTATTAGAATTTGATCAAATAAAATTTTCATTGAACTTAACTGAAATGAATCAAATTAAATTGAATTGATATAAATAAGTTAAATATTAAACTGAACTGAACTGGACTGTTCTCCTAACATGCTTCACGGAACAAAGTCTAATAGTATCTCCATTTTAAATTAGTGGATTTTAAATAATAAAAGCAATGATAAAACTTTATACCATCATTATAGTTTATAAACCTGTGTTCATTCTTTTTTATTTCTCAAAAAAAAAAAAACATTCAAACAATTAGTTAGTTAACAGAGTTACGTCATTTAACTAAAATATAAAAGATCATATACAATATATATATATATATATATATATATATATATATATATATAATTGGTAACACAAATTCTGATAAAATTATCAAACATCAATCCGTTATCCTATTTTACACAGTTAATAGTTCCTCAAATTATTTTTTACAGTTCATAGTTTTTTCTGAAAGTGAGACGTAATTGACCATCTCCGTAACTACTAAATTAGCTAGAATACAGACAAATCTACAGCTTAGGAAGGAGAAGGTTTGAACCAGTGGTTGAAAATAAAATAAACATATGATACTGTATGATAAGTTAACTACTCCATTTACGTTCATAGCTTATTTTAGCATGTCAGATCCTCTGATTCGCCGTTCACCCGTAAATCGCTAAATTCACGCCCTATATTTTTTTACTAACACCATATATTTATAACTCTGCATTTATAGAAAAATACATATATTTATCTTATATTTTTAATAGTAGATAGTTACTATACTTATTTTTAATTTTTATCATATTTAATTACAATAAAAGTGGTGAGATTGTCTGAGTACTCATCAAACTTTTCCGCGTGAGTGTCTGATTTTTTACTGAAAGGAAAGATAATCGGATCCGGCATGCCAGTTGCCGGAAAAATCATCGGAAAATTTTCATATTCTAAACATTCATCATTTCATTTGATTAATTTTTCAGTTGAAAATTTTCCGATAACTTTTCTGGTGACTTTACCGATGACTTTTCCGGCAATGAGCATGCCGGATCCAATCATTTTTTCATTCAGTAAAAGTTAGTGTTGAATTAGTTTAATATTAATTAGTTATAAATATTTCACTAATTTTATCCTCAAGATAAATATATTATGTTTTATACATATTAGAGTGTTAGTAAGAAGAATAGAGTGCGCTATTTACCCTTTAACTTTTCATCAGACAGCTCGATATAACGCATCATTTCCCCGCCTGGAATATTACAATAGTAACTTTTTTTTTGATAACCAAAAAGTAACTTTAAAACTGAAGAGTCCAGAAGACTCAGCGTTAATATGTTGGCGATTTTGTAGAAGTTAACTGTGTTTAAACATGCTCTCATGTTTAAACACTTGCTCATAAAGATCAGAAATTGAGAAACAGTCCTTGAGGTGAACTACAACTCAGATGCGATCTAACAAGATATTCGAAAGAATCAAGATGATAATTGAAGATTGATTCGAGTCTGTTTTAATTATAAAATAGAATATAGGTGTGAGTTGTATTTTATAGAATTAGTCTTAAATAAGGAAAGAATATATTTCTTATCCTAGAGCTATAGAAGTAGAATATAGCTAGAAGACTAAGTGTTGCTGTGATGAGCTGGATGATAGGATCAGCCTTGCCGTGATTGAAGGATCAAGAAGACTAAACACGGAAGCACACAACATTGAACTATAAATTGAGAAGAAAGCTGCGACAACACTTATCCATCTTACAAGAAAGTATTCTGCCGATCAGAATAGCTTTACAGTTGGAGCAGCCTACTGAAGGGAGTTCAATAGGTCTTTGCCGAACGCCAGCAGTCTGAGATCAACAGCCTTAATACTTCAGGGGAAGTGGTCAAGACAGCAACGAGGAGTTGCTGACCGGCAGTGAGGGGATCTCACAAATCCATTCGAAAGATAAGTCATAGATAGTTGATTGTTGTGTGAAACTTTGTAACGTATCTTGATTATCTAGTGGATGATTTTCAGACTGGGCAAGGCCCCGCAGATGTAGGTGTTCATCACCGAACTGCGTAAACAATTTGCGTGTTCTGTCTTTACATGTTTAAACTCTGCTGTGTGTTTAAACATACATGTTAGTTTAGAACAAATAGTTAAAAACTATTTGAAACTGATCGATAGTAAATTTCATTTGGTATCAGAGCTTGTCCACTGAGTTGTGCCTTTAACAAGGCCAGTGGAGATCCCTATCGATCATGGCGAACCAAGAGAAGGATGGTTCAATATACACGCGTGCTCCCATGCTGGATAAAAATAACTACGGTTATTGGAAGGCAAGGATGAGGCATTACATTGATGCTCTAGATGAAGAAGCATGGTATTGGGTTGAGAACGAGTGGTCACCAGCCAGACATCCACCTACAGCAGCGGCAGTCGAAGGTGTTTTGAAAAACAGAGAAGAGCTGACAACGCAAGAGAGGAAGGACAAACGAATAAACAGCAAAACTCTCAACTGCATCAACTCGTGTGTTGATCAAGAAGCGTTTCGGTTGATTTCAACGTGCTGTACTGCAAAAGATGCATGGGAGAAACTAAAAGCAAGCTATGAAGGAGATGCAAAAATGAAACGACAAAAAATGCATATAGTGAAGACAACATTTGATACTTTGATTATGAAGGATAATGAGACGATCACTGAATATAATGCAAAAATCAGGGATCTTGTCAACACAGCATATCAGTTGGGAAAACCTTTTGTTGAAGATGATATTGTACAGAAGATTCTAAGATCTCTTCCACCAAGGTTCAAAGGAAAAACTATTGCAATGGAGGAGTTACATGATACATCTGAGATGACGGTCGATGAAGTCATGGGAGCACTTTCAGCCTTTGAAATGAAGGAGTTAGCAACAGTCAGACAGAGTGATATGGCATTTACTGCTGCTGCTCATAAAACAGCTGAACAAAATTCAGTGCCTAAACATAATCCCATGTTTAAACACTCCAACAGAAACAGCAATGAAGAAATGGATGAGGATGAACTTGCTCACATATCAAGGAGCTTTGCAAAAGTTCTGAGAAAATCTCAAAATAGGAGAAATGAAGGAAGGGAGCAGAGTTCAAGTATGAGTAGAAGAGCAATTAACGATCAATCAGAACCCAAGCCGGCATTTAAACATGCTGGAAAAATTCAATGTCGAGAATGTGAAGGATATGGGCATATTCAATCACAATGTCCAAGTGCATCAGCAAACAAAAAGGGTAAAGCCTACAATGCTACATTTAGTGATGCAGAAGAGTCTGATGAAGAGCATGTCAGCAACCATGTGGCGTTTGGAGCAATCACTGTTCAAAGCGATGAAGAAAGTGAAGAGGAGAACTGTGTTATGTTTGGTGCAATTATTTCAGAGAATGAGAGTTTAAACTCTGAGGTGGTTCATGAATCTTACGACAAACTTCATGAACGCTGGATCAGTGTGACTGAACAGAATAAAGCTCTACAAAAAGACAACAATAGTTTGAATGAAGAAATTGAGCAACAACAGATAACTATTGAGGCAATGAGAGAAGAACTGAAGATAGCTCTCATTCGAGCAGAGGTAGCAGAAGGAACCATTATCAAACTGAACAAAGGAACAGTTGCTCTAGATGAAATTCTTGGTATGGGAAAAATTGCTGGGAATCGACATGGATTAGGATATAATGAAACAGAAGTGACTAACAAGAAGGTGATGCAATCGAGTCCAAGTCAAGTAAGGAGAGAGCAACCTGTTAAAGCATCAAACAACTCTACCAATGTTCTAAAGTTTGGCTTATGATATAAACCTATCTATCGTCGCCAACAAAACGTGTTTCAACCACGGTGGGAGGCAAGGTGCAATTATTGTCGACGACCAGGACACTACAAAAGACGTTGTTTTCGTCTGTTACAAGATCTAATGCAAGAATCAACAAATGGAGCAAGTTATAACACAGGTGCAAGTTACAACTCTGGAGCAGGTTACAACACAGTACAATCAGAAAAGTCTTCGCACACTAAAAAGGTATGGGTTCCAAAAACCAATCACTGTTATGCTGTTCATACCTGTTATAGCTCATATGCCAGAGACTCCTGGTATTTCGATAGTGGTTGTTCTAGACATATGACAGGTACTTCCGAACTATTGAACAATATAGTTCCATGGACTGGAACTGTCAGATTTGGAGATGGGAAAATATGCAGAATAACTGGGAAGGGGGAGTTACAAGTCAAAAACTTTCCAGTATTTCAAGATGTACTGTTGGTGGATGGACTAAAGGCAAATTTGCTCAGCATTAGTCACCTATGTGATAACAAACTAACAGTTTTATTTGATGATAAAGTATGCACAGTCAGGAAAAACGAACGGGGTGTTCTTATTGGCACTAGATCATCAGATAACTGCTATATTCTGGATGAGACAGTTAGTTGTCTAAAAGTAAGTGTGGATGATACTCTCCTGTGGCACAAGAAGCTTGGTCATGCAAACCTGAAAACACTGGCTAAGGTGACAAAGCTTGAAGCAATAAGAGGAGTACCACTACTCTCTTATACAAAGGAGTTGAACTGTTCACCATGTCATGAAGGTAAACAGGTTAGGTCTCCGCACTCTAAACTCCATGAAATCACTACTTCCCATGGGCTTGAACTATTGCATATGGACTTAATGGGGCCAATCAGTCCAGCTAATATCTCGGGAAAGAAATATATCTTTGTATGTGTAGATGATTTTTCCAGGTTTACGTGGGTAAAATTCCTGAGAGAAAAATCTGAGGCTGCGGGAATAGTTATTGAGCTCATTACACAAGTTAATACTGAAAGATCACATGACGGTCTTCAAGTGGTTCGAGTAAGGAGTGACCATGGAAGGGAGTTTGCAAACTCCACTATGATGGATTTCTTTGCAAAACTTGGAATAAAGCATGAGTTTTCTGCTCCAATCACACCCCAGCAAAATGGTATTGTTGAACGCAAGAATCGGACTATAATCAACATGTCAAGAGCTATGATGGCAGAAAATGATACTCCAAAGAAATGGTGGGCTGAGGCAGTTCATACTGCATGTCATACAATAAACAGAGTTTATCTTCGTCCCCTCACTCAGAAAACTGCCTATGAACTTTGGAAAGGGAGAAAGCCAAATGTCTCTTACTTCCATGTTTTTGGAAGTGCATGCTACATTCTCAGAGATCGAGAACCTCTCGGTAAGTTTGATAAACGGGCTGATGTTGGTATTTTTCTTGGTTATTCTCCAAATAGCAGGGCATACAGGGTGTTCAATAATCGCACAAATGTCATGATGGAGTCCAACAATGTGGTCATAAAGGATTTGAAGGATATCAGTAGTGGAATCTTACTTGACGATGAACCTGAGCTGCAGATCAGTTCAGATGTTGAATTATCTCCCGACGATGTTACAACACTGTCGGATATTGTGACACTGCCTGATGTTACAACAGCTTCAGATGCTCCTGACAGTACCACAGTATCTGAACCTACAACGTCTGATCAGACTACAGCAGAACCAGCTCCTCCCAATATGTATAATCTGAGGCAAACAGAACGGAAGGACTACGCCAAAATGAATGCTGGAATGCATGTGTTACAATGTTTTCTCTCCTCCATAGAACCAAAGAATCATAAGGAAGCCTTAAATGATGAGTATTGGATTTCTGCCATGCAAGAGGAACTGGAGCAATTCACAAGAAGTGATGTATGGTATCTTGTTCCACGACCTCCTGGAGTAAATGTTATTGGCACTAAGTGGATTTTCAAGAACAAGTCTGATGGAGATGGAAATATCACCAGGAACAAGGCCAGACTGGTAGCTCAAGGATATACTCAAGTTGAAGGTGTTGACTTTGATGCAACTTTTGCTCCAGTTGCAAGGTTAGAATCTGTTCGATTTTTGCTTGCTATGTCATGTATTATGAAGTTTAAACTGTTTCAGATGGATGTCAAGAGTGCATTTCTGAATGGCATTGTCAAAGAAGAAGTATATGTTGAACAACCAAAGGGTTTTGAAGATCCGTACCTTCCGGATCACGTTTACAGACTAAAAAAGGCGTTATATGGTCTTAAGCAAGCTCCTAGGGCTTGGTATGAGCGTCTCACCCAATTTCTTCTACAGAAAGGCTATCGACGAGGGGGAGTAGACCGAACGCTCTTTGTGTTTAAACATGCGAAACATATTCTACTTGCCCAAATCTATGTAGATGATATTGTTTTTGGGTCAACATCACAAAAGCTGGTTGATAGCTTTATAGAGATGATGAAGAGCGAGTTTGAAATGAGCATGGTTGGTGAACTAACTTATTTTCTAGGGCTTCAGGTCAAACAACATAAGGAAGGTATTTTCATCAATCAAACCAAGTATACCTTAAACTTGGTCAAGAGATTTGGAATGGATGATTCTAAGAGTATGCGAACACCAATGGCATCTACAGAGAAACTGACCTATGATAAGTATGGAGTGAAGGTAGATATCAAGTTATACAGAAGTATAATTGGGAGTTTACTGTATCTCACTGCAAGTAGACCAGATATTTGTTTAAGTGTTGGACTATGTGCACGATTTCAATCTGATCCCAAGGAGTGTCATCTATCTGCGGTCAAGAGAATTATCAGATATGTGCATGGAACTGCTGATTATGGTCTCTGGTATTCTAGAGGAAGTCAGGCTGAGATTATTGGTTACAGTGATTCAGATTGGGCTGGGAATTCAGAAGACAGGAAAAGTACTACTGGAGGATGCTTCTATGTAGGAGGGAATCTAGTGTCATGGTATAGCAAGAAAGAGAATTCTATATCATTATCTACCACTGAATCTGAGTATCTAGCTGCTGGAAGCTGTTGTCAGCAACTACTATGGATGAAACAGATGTTGAAAGACTATGGATTCAAGCAGGATACTCTAATCATAAAATGTGATAATAAGGGAGCCATTGATCTTTCCCATGATCCTGTTGATCATAAGAAGACAAAGCACATAGATATCAAGCATCACTTCATCAGAGATTTGGTGGAAAAGAAGGAACTGACAATTGAGTTCGTTCCTAGTGCTGAACAGTATGCAGATATATTCACTAAACCACTGGATTCTGCAACATTTGAGACACTAAGACAACACTTAGGTGTTTGTCGAATTTGAGGTACTTCTGATCACCTCTTATTTGTTGTATATTAGTGTTTACTGTTTTTATGTCTTTTAATATTGATGAAAAAGAAAAATACAAAAAGAAGTCGGTGTCAAGTATGTTTAAACACTGTCAATCAGTGTGTTTAAACACCAAAGAGTTAGCCAAAATGAAGAGAATAGTGTGATGGGCCAGACTAGTCAACTTGTTGCAAATGGGCTGAAAAGGGTCGACATCATTGGGCTGATATCTCCATCTGGACTCAAAGTAAGAGGTTTGGGCTCATATTTATTTTATGAAGGAAAAACAGAAATTATTGGAGAATGGAGGGACTGAAGGATAAATAGGAAATTATTTTCTATTTTTGGACTTGGATTTGAATTTTGGAAAAGAAAATATAAGAGGGAAAAAGGAGTGGTTTTTTTTTCTGCACAATATTGCCTTCCGTCGTTCCAAATTCCAGCAAGCAGAAATTATTCTCGGCTTCAGCTTTTCTTTCCGATCTCCGATCAAAGCAACCACTGTTGATTGGTTCAAGGGGTCTCAGTGTTCACATTGCAGAGTTACAATCACGGAGCTTCCGTCACTCTCTTCTCGATTAAACAGACCGATTGCATGCACAAGGTAAACCCTCGATCTGTGATCAAGATCTGATTTTTCTTGATTGATTGAAGTATAGGAAGGTGTTTACAAGCTGTCCTTGTGAGTTTTTGCCAAAAGTCAGTTTTTGTGTTGTGGTTGAACCTAAGACAATAATGGGCAGTCCTAAGTCTGGTTCTTTTGCGAATTTGGGAATTAATGATGATGAAATTGGAGTTGTGGAGAGTTGATTGAGTCTTCAAGGGTACTTGAGTGATGATTCTGCCCCAACATCCCCAATTTGTGTGCATGAGAGGGTTGAGGTTGAAGAGGAGTCTGTTGGTCTAGGAGTTGAGACTACTGAGGTCATGGGTAATCAAGTTTTAGAACAGAATCCCTCAGTTCCTGTGCTGGTTAATTTTGAGGGAGAGCCTCATCTGGATTTCTATTATGGGAGTTCTGAATTTGAATCTGAGACTGATTCCAGATTAGACTCAGTAAAGGATACTGGAGGGCCTGGGATTGATGATGGCTCTGTTTATTCAAAGGTTACAATCAATGAAGCTGTGGAGAATCAAAGTCTAGGATTGAATCCTTTGATGCCTGTATTAGAGTCTGTTGGAAGGAATGCTGAAACTGGTCATATGGATGAACTTAAAGGGCCAGTTATTGGAAAAGTCTATCAGAGAAAGAAGGGAAAGAAAGGTGTGGAAATTGGGTCTGGTAGTGGCCATCAGAAAGTTGCTGATCATTCCTCTGGACAGAAGAAGGTGTTTGACTGGACTTGGGAAGCTGAGAAAAATTCAGAGAATGAAGATGATGTGTTTCTGTCTGATCTTAAACCCTAGAAGAAGCAGCAGAAGAAGGGTAAGAAAAGGCAGCAGAGAAAGAAGGAGAAGAGCTTGGATGATCTGCCACCAATCATTAATGTGTTCCCTGCATAATCCAAGAAGAGGAAGAGGGTTACTGAAGATGTTTCAGCTTCTGACAAAAAGAAGGAAGAGTCAATCAAGCCTCCAGATAATGGTGAGAAGAGGTGTGATGAATCTGTTCACTCAGATTCTACCAGGAGCAGTGATAAGGTGAGAACAGGAGGGCTCAGGTCCAAGGTGAGAATAGGAGATGATGATCCTCTGTTGCTTAGTGCTTATAATGAGAAGTTCTATTCTCAGAAAATAATTCAGAAGCATGCAGAGATGGTACAGAAGACATTGAATGTTGAGAAAAGGTTGACTGAGCAGTTCAAGATTCCAGCCTTTGTGACTTTCATGAAGAATATTGGTATGTTTAAACCTGCCAACTCATGTGTCAATGCCAACAAAGACCTGGTTTGTGAATTCTATTCTAATATGAGGAAAGGGAATAGTAATCCTAAATCTCCGTGGTTTCGCAAGGTCTATGTCAGAGGTAAATTGTACAAGTTTGATCCATTTATCATAAATCTTTACCTTGGACTGGATCAAAGGAGGTGTCCATCTGGTGCTTATCCTGAAGGGTTTACTATAGACTATGATGTGGTGGCACTAGAGTTATCTGGTGGCAGTCTGGCTGAATGGGGTGATTCACCAACCATTCTGGCATCTTCTCTTACCCAGAAGTACTTCTGTCTGTACAGAGTGGTGGCTAATATGTGGACTATGTCCAAGAATGTTTCCAGAGTCACTGAAGAGATGGCAGGGGTAATTTATTGCATTGGCACCAGGAAGCCCTTAAATCTGGGATGGTTCTTATTTGAAAGAATTCACTTTGTTGCCAGGAATCTGAAGTCTGATGAATATATCATATACCCAGCCCTTATCACTGGGATATTGAGACATGCTGGTGTTCGGGATGCAGAGGAGGATACCTTAATTCAGTGCTCAGAGGTTCGAGTGAATCAGACAGTGCTGGCCAAGAGAAATGACCTCACAGATCCTATTGAAGATGCTTCTGATCAGCCACCTAAAGAAGAAAACTATGCCAAAGTTCGAATTGCAGATATCAAGGCTCAGATTAAAGCTCATCGTCTCAAGATTATTGATCTAAAGGAAGAATTTGATGCTTTGGTTGAATCTGATGACAGTGGCATTGGATCCTCTTAGTTCTGAGATTTTTAAGTTCTTTTATATATCCTCTATCTCTTTTGCACTCTGCTCATTTGGTTGACTATTGTGACTTTGTTTTTGGACGTGTGTGTTCTGTATTTGGGATATTGTTTGATATGTCTTTGGCACTTTTATGTTCCCAAGGGGGAGATTATCATGATGATGCTTGGTTTGCCATTTATTTTGGATGACAAGGAAGTATTTAGTATGTTCAAAACAGTTTGGTACTTAATTTTACTATTAGCATGTTGAATGTCTCTATCTACGTCTGGTGAGTAGGGGGAGTTTATTTGATGTTTCTGATACTTGATGCTCATGAGAATGAAGATTGGATTTCTAAACAAAAGGGGGAGCGATGCATCAAAAATGAAGGTTATGGTTCCACAAAATGCCAAAGGGGGAGATTGAAGAGTCCAGAAGACTCAGCGTTAATATGTTGGCGATTTTGTAGAAGTTAACTGTGTTTAAACATGCTCTCATGTTTAAACACTTGCTCATAAAGATCAGAAATTGAGAAATAGTCCTTGAGGTGAACTACAACTCAGATGCGATCTAACAAGATATTCGAAAGAATCAAGATGATAATTGAAGATTGATTCGAGTCTGTTTTAATTATAAAATAGAATATAGGTGTGAGTTGTATTTTATAGAATTAGTCTTAAATAAGGAAAGAATATATTTCTTATCCTAGAGCTATAGAAGTAGAATATAGCTAGAAGACTAAGTGTTGCTGTGATGAGCTGGATGATAGGATCAGCCTTGCCGTGATTGAAGGATCAAGAAGACTAAACACGGAAGCACACAGCATTGAACTATAAATTGAGAAGAAAGCTGCGACAACACTTATCCATCTTATAAGAAAGTATTCTGCCGATCAGAATAGCTTTACAGTTGGAGCAGCCTACTGAAGGGAGTTCAATAGGTCTTTGCCGAACGCCAGCAGTCTGAGATCAACAGCCTTAATACTTCAGGGGAAGTGGTCAAGACAGCAACGAGGAGTTGCTGACCGGCAGTGAGGGGATCTCACAAATCCATTCGAAAGATAAGTCATAGATAGTTGATTGTTGTGTGAAACTTTGTAACGTATCTTGATTATCTAGTGGATGATTTTCAGACTGGGCAAGGCCCCGCAGATGTAGGTGTTCATCACCGAACTGCGTAAACAATTTGCGTGTTCTGTCTTTACATGTTTAAACTCTGCTGTGTGTTTAAACATACATGTTAGTTTAGAACAAATAGTTAAAAACTATTTGAAACTTATCGATAGTAAATTTCAAAAACACGTTTGATTAATGAATAATATATAGTTTAAAAGTCCAACGTTCAATTACGAATAGTTAGCAACAAGTCATACTGCAAAGACAGTGATGTAAAATAATTACCAGGTCAACTGAAGATCATTTTTGCAATGTATTTGTTATATAGAAGAAACAAAAATGCAAATTACAGATTTGTCATAATAATCCAACTTTCCTTTGCTTTTAATTTTGTTTTTTCACCTAAAAAGTTTACATTTTTATTTTAAAAATCCTTGCAATTTCAAATTTATAGCACGTTTTGGAGCAAGTTCAATAGGTACGGTATAATAAAAATTTAGTCAAATTTACCTCTTTTTTTTATATCTTGATTTACAAGAGTTACTCTATCCCATTCTCTAAAATAAAATTTTGGAGAAAAAAACAGACAAAAAAGACACATGGGTTGATGTTGATTGACACTCTAAACTTGAATGCACCTATCACCACCCGCCGGCCGGCCACCACCACCACACCAATAAACACATGATTCCGATGGGTGGGTTATGGGTTAATGTGTTTCAGATGATTCCGATGGCCTTTTGGATACCAATTCCCGCCGCCAAGTGCGACATTCCCAGCGACGATTCTGATGGCTTTTAAGTTACCAATTCCCGTCACAGGCTGCTTGACTCCTTGTTAATTTCAGCAGAATAATTTCAATTCTTGTCCTTGAAGTTCTACATAGGGGTGAGAACGATCACGAGCGTTCGTTAAAAAGATCAAGATCGGATCGGTTTAAGATCGGATCGAGATCGTTCATTTAATAAATGAACCGATCATGATCAAAATTTTATGATCGTTTATTAAATGAACGATCAACGATCATGAACATAAAAACTCGATCATGATCGCGAACAGATCGATAAGATGATCGATCGATAAGGTGATCGAAATCGATCGATAAAAGTAAAGTAATATAATTATATACATTAATAATAATGGGGAAATATTTTATTTTAATATGTATATTTATAGTTTGTTGTGTATTTTTATTAATTTGATAATTTTTGAATTTTTTAAAAAAATTAACTTTTAAGTTGATCAAATGATCGATCACGATCGATCGTTATTGATCATTGATCATTTGATCAATTATCTATAACGAGCCGATCACGATCATTATGATTCTTAAACGAGTCAATCACGATCATGAATTATTTTGATCGCTTCGATCGCGATCAATCGTGATCACCTTAAATTTTAAACGATCCGATCATTAACATAGTGATGATCGTGATCAGATCGGCTCGTTATCACCCCTAGTTCTACATATCGTGGTACCTAGTGGCGGAACCGGACAAAAATTTATAGGGTTGCTGAATAGGCTATGTCTCGACACATCGATGGCACGGAGGTTTCTCTACATTACAACTCCACCGTACTACCGCCTGAGTTACAATATATTAACCCTTAGACCGAAAATTTGGGGGTTGCCGCCGCCACCTCCGACAACCCCTTGATCCGCTCATGATGGTACCCATTTGTTGATTGATTTAACATGCTCCATCCCATTTATTATTAATCAATTCTATTAAGATAAAATCTCCTGAACATCTTACTTTCCTGTGAAAATAAAAATTACGGGGTCAAAATTGAATAATTAGAAACTATTGGGCTAACACGCGTAATTATTTTTTAAAAATTAATGGGCTCCCACGTGTAATTATTAGAAACAACTCGACCCTAGTCACGCACGATGCACGTGACTGTTTAGAAACCCCCAGATTTCTCCCCCAAAATCTGTAGCAACGAAGCTTTGGCGATTGTTTTTCAATCTGAGTTACAGGAGTTTCGAAATCACGAAATTATTGACATAGAAGATTGATCTTCTAAATGGATCGAAGTGAATGATGCCTAACAAGAAAGTTTTGTAAGTTTCATCATTGTTGTAGATATGAAGATTCATTACTCTTCGATTTTGAATCATTCAATTTACGACAATACACTTTTCAAATTACATGTTGTAGATAAGGAATAGATTGATAACCTTATTGAACAAGATATGATTGATGATTTGATTGAAGATATGATTGAAGAACAAGAAGGTCAATTGCAACCATTTGAAGGTACAAATTTGAACTTATAGACGTGATTGATGTTTCAGTTAATTGTACAACAACGAACTTAAATGTTGGAATGCATATAAACCTATGTTAATCCTAACATGATTGATGTTTCAGTTTATAACCCCAAACTATTGACTAAGTAGATTTTTGGAAGTGATTTCATAAGTTTTTATATGTTTTATGCTATATGTCCAATCTTTTAAAGTAAAAGACATTCGGTGTATAAAATCATTCTTTTAAACTGTATGCGTGTATGAATGAACTTAACCCTAACATGATTTATGTTTCAGTTCATAACCCAAAATTATAAATATGTATGCAATGTCTATTATCATAACCCCAAACTATTGACCAAGTAGGTTTTTGAAAGTGATATTATAAGTGTTTATATATTTTATGCTATAAGACCAATCTTTTAAAGTAAAAGAAGTTCGGTGTATAACTTCACTCTTTTAAGCTGTGTGCATTTATGTTTGAATTGTAATCATTTAGTGCATAGTCATAATCTTTGAAGCTATAACACCGAAGTGCAATGTTATACATATATACCCAAACATTATCTTTATTGATCTTTTAGTGTATATCCACAATTTTTTAACATAGAAATATGATCTTTTGGTGTTTGGTATGTATATGAAGGTATTGATGCTGAAGGAAGCTTAGAAGGAGTCGAAAGGGACTCAGTTATTGAATTGGAGATGCCGTACAACAAGCACGATAATGCACTAGGATTATGTTACAAAAAACACACGCAGAGAGTGGCGGATTGTGTAGTAGTTGAAAAATATTACACATGCTCATGCGAAGGAGAAAGTCGGGCAAAAGTAGCAACACCAAGTGCAGTTGCAGTGATTGATAAAATTTTAGGATTCAAGAGAAGAAAGAGCAAAGTGTATATAAGAAGAACATGATGTAGAGCACATGTTCGCGTGAAACTGATTGGCAAGAGGTATCAAGTTGTGCGGCATGTCATGGTACACAACCATCTATTCACAATGAAAGAGTGGCAGTATCTTCAACGCAGGCAGAGACAAATTTCAGATGAAATAAAACAAATGATTGAAAGCATGGAGACTGGTTTAAAGCCTAAACAAGGCTACAAGTACATCACTCATGAATTTGGAGGAGAAGCACAAGTAGAACATTTACCTAGAGATCACATGAATTATGTGAATAAACTGAGGTTGAAGAATATTGAAGCCGCAGATGCACAAACAATGCTTGACATGCTGTAACAGAAGAGTGAAGAAGATCCCAACTTCTTCTTTAGGATGAAAATAGGTATTGGAAACTGCTTAGAAGCTCTGTTTTGGAGAGATGGTATGATGAAAAAGTACTACATGTTGTATAGAGATGTGGTAATATTAGACACAACATTCAAAACAAACATGTAGTAGGCAATTGTTTTAAGTTAAGATGTTATTTGTTTGTGCTAAAATGAAGAAGTTTTTACTTAAGATGTGTTTGTCTCTGGTCAGTGCATGTATGAACTGATTTATGCCCCCACAGTAGGATGTAACAACCATGGTAAAAATAACATGTTCGCATGTGCGTTCATACATGACAATTGGCGGAGACTTCCTTGTGGGTTCTTTTGACGTTTGTAAATCCATGGGAGGAAAAGTACCAATAAGCATAATCACTGCCCTGGGCGCAACAATGATAGCAACAATAAAAAAGGTACTGATTTCAAGTGATGCATAAGTATCTCATTTTATATGTGATCTTTTAGTTTATATATGTGATCTTTCAAGATGTGTATGCTACCTTTTATGTTTTATATATGTGATATTTCAAGCTGTGTATGCTACATTTTAGGTGATTTTAAGTGATGCATAAGTGTCTCAGTTTATATGTGATCTCTTAGCTTATATATGTAATCTTTCAAGCCGTGTATGCTACCTTTTATCGAGTTTTTTTCTTAAGTAACATTCTTTCCGAAACTAAATACCAAAAGAACACTCTTCCAATTTTAATTACATAAGATCATCTCCAATGCTGGGTTTCACTATAGATAAAGTCATGATCCACGTCAAACTGATTGCGGTCCAAGTTAAAATACAGCTCTAATGCAGGGATTCAGTATGACGTGGTCTTCTCTCTTTTTTGACAGCCGCAACTTGACCTGTTAGATATAGGCCCCGTTTGGCGGCAGCGTTTTGAAGCAGTGTTTTGCTCTTTTTGCCAAAATAGAATTTGACTGGTCAAATAACTATTTTACTTGTTTGGTGAGAAACTTTTTCCATTGAGCTTTTTGGATGAAAACTCTTGTTTTCAAAACGCTCGAAAAAGGAGATTTTTGGATGAAAAATCTTGTTATTAATTGGATGAATATTGAAAATTTCTTTTTTATCCTTTCTTTTATCTTAAGTAATATTCTTTCATCATTCCCGTTATACGTAACTTTATTTTTGAAATTTTCGTTTGAATGTATCATGTAATAGCTAACATATTTGTTTCTACATGTTAGAGTAAATCCCACATCGGAAACGAAGTGGGTGATTGTTCAGTATGTAAGTTTGGTGGGCTACTCCACATATTGTCAATTGATTTTATGATGGAACCGCACTGGGCTTATGTGCTGGACCTATTGACATATGTGCATGTCCACCTCCCAGTTTACAGACACAGTGTGGATCACGGTCTGGGTTTCTAATATGGTATCATAGCCCGAGATTGCGTCCTGGGCCTACAATCCAAGTGCAAGGGTGTTACCGTAAATCCTACATCGAAAATCGATAGTGGGTGGGTCTTGCACTTGAGGGAGGGTGTTAGAGTAAATTTCACATCGGAAACGAAGTGGATGGTTGTTCAATATATAAGTTTGGTGGGCTACTCCAAATCTTGTCAATTGATTTTATGATGGAACCGCACTGGGTTTATGTGTTGTACCTATTGGCCTATATTCCTGTCCATATCACAGTTTACAGACACAGTGTGGATCACGGTCTGGGTTTCTAATAGTACATAATTAGTTCTTTTGATTTGCACTAATTTCTATCACTTTTATTTTTAGATAACTATTTTAAAATTTTAGAGTACAATTTAAAAAATAAATATAGTCTTATATATATATATGTATATTAGTGAATATCATTCCAAAAAAATACAAATAAATATAGATACAAGTACTAGAAATATATTTCTATGCTTCAAAATAAAAGTCACACAAAAGAAAATTTTATATTTTAATTATGTTGATGTCCATTTCTGTCATTTAACATAACAAACAGCTAACATCTATTTATCATTTACCAAACGACAATCTAAAAACCGCTAGTCAAAACAGCTAATACAATCCGCTAACAGCTAACAGCTCATACAATCCGCTAACAACTAATAGCTAGTTCCTGTTGGATATTAAACCAAACTTAATTAGGATTCTAGAAATTTTGATATTGCATGTTTTATTGTATCCTTTAAGGATTATGAAGTTGTTTTCCATCATGGATTAGGATTGATGTAGTCTCTATATAAAGAGACGTAGAGATTGATTTTAGGTGAGAGAGGCAGAGGCAAGATTCAGAGATATAGAAAAACAAAGAGAGAGTTGTTGAGACAGACATTGAGGTCTGATCTAGGGTTTTAAGTCTAGTGTAACTTATCCTGTTGGAACGTACGTTTGGTTTGTGACATTGTGGTTGTTGTGTGATCGCCTCCTCCAATATACTTGAGATAATAAAGAGTTTGTTGTTCGTTGAGAAAGTTTTCGTTGCGTGTTGTTGTTATGTTGTAGTCCTTTGATCATCAGATGAACCATACACCACAAACAAATTATCCCATGCTCTCTTAGCACTACAATCTTTCATAAAAATATGATCTTGTCCAATCGGTCGTTCGACATGTTGAAGAATCTGTGATAAAACTTTTTTATCACGACAAAAATCATTTTCATCTGCACTCTCTCCAAAGTCTTCTTCAACATATTTAAACAACTTATCCATTTTTAGAAGAATTTCCATCCTAAATCTCCATTCTTCATAATTTTCTCTTCCAACCAAGTTTGGAATTTCCATCCTTAATCAACACAACTATTTGATTTTTTTTTGTCTTTACCACCATATGAAATTTCTCCACCGGTCACCACGTCTTCTTTCTCAACAATTTTCTAATGTTAAGAAAGTTTTCACTGCGTGTTGTTGCGTGTTACATTAAATATTGTTAGGTTATATACTACAAGTGTATTCGAGCCGAGGTTGAATTGAAGAGTTCGGGAAAATTTGAAGAAAGAAATTTGTTGAGAAAGAAGACGTGGTGACCGGTGGAGAAATTTCATACAGTGGTAAAGACAGAAAAAAATCAAATAGTGGTGTTGATTAAGGATGGAAATTCCAAACTTGGTTGGAAGAGAAAATTATGAAGAATGGAGATTTCGGATGGAAATTCTTCTAAGAATGGATAAGTTGTTTAAATATGTTGAAGAAGACTTTGGAGAGAGTGCAGATGAAAATGATTTTTGTCGTGATAAAAAAGTTTTATCACATATTCTTCAACATGTGGAAAGATCGATTGGACAAGATCATATTTTTATGAAAGATTGTAGTGCTCAGAGAGCATGAGATAATATTTTTGCGGTGTATGGTTCATCTGTGATCAAAGTAGAAAATTTTTGATGCTGAAGATGAAGTTGAAAACATGTAGGATGGGAAAACACGAGTCAGTGTATGATTATATTGATAAAGTTGAAAATATAAAGTCGGAGATGATATCAAATGGATGTTATCCTGGGGAAAAAATGTTTGTGTTAAGGCTAATTTGATCGCTTTGCAGTTATAGTGATCGTAACACAGAATACGTTGACGTTGGTGGAGTTCCAAGAATTGTTTCGTGCTCAGGATCCATCATTAAAGATGTCAGATGTGAGTTCCAGTGCTCTTTGTATTCTTGAAACGGGTATGAGGGTTCAGAGTGTAGAAGATATTTTGGAGAAAATGAATCGTGCAGAAGATATTTTGTGTTAAAGCTCTGTGTTGAATGAGCAAGAAATAATTAATGTTTGCATGGATGGGGAATTGCAAGAAGTGTAAGGAGATGATAATGTTAAGAAAGTTTCCGCTGCGTGTTGTTGCATGTTACATTAAATATAGGGTGATTCTATATACATGTCCACTTTATTTCTACAGGTCGAAATAAATCTGAAGTGACAATAATATTCATCTTAAATATGTATTATAATTTACGAAAAAGTAATTTATGATTTGGACATGTGTTCAATCATTACATAGACGAGTTTATGCATTAAATGTTAGAATTTTAGAAATATATTTGTAAAAATTAATAAAAAAATGAGGGATAATTATGGTATTTTCACACTTTCATAAGACCTGCATAACTAAAATAGACCTGCATATAACAAACCACTAAATATATATTATTGGTGTTTTAGGATATAATATTGTGAGGTTATATCTTACAGTTCCTAAACGTGGCCATAGAAGTCTAAATTCCAGCCCTCTCTTATTTGGTCAGCCAAAATTGCAGCCCTCGCTTGCAACGTGAATTTCATTTGCATGTTTAGTTATTCTCATTTGGAATGAATTTGATTTTATACTTTCATAAAAATTTGTCCAGTAGAATATTGTAATAATATTATCATTTGTAATTTGGCTATCAGATCATTTATAACAAAATTTAAAATTCATAAATACTTCGTTATTATTTACGATTTTAATTAAGAAAATATCTTTATAGTTTTAACGGTTAGTTTATATGTATGTTTACCCCAAACTTGTTTTAGTTCTATACGGGATGCAAACGGCAAACATTCGATTTTTATTAGTTTGAAATGGATTAACACAATCTATTACATGTATTTTAAGAAAAAACTAAAAACGATTATTTAAATTTTTAAAAAATCAAAGTCAAAGATTTCCGACAATACACCGTTTTAAGATAGTCGTAGGTATTACTAGTAAATTCAGCAAGTGGCCCCAGTCAAACATCCCGTCAAAGCGTTAGCAGCGGCAGTAGCTCTTTTCCCAACAAACCACAAAACAGCCCACACCCTGAAGACGATGTTCGGTCGCGGCGGCCTTAGCAGCGGTGGCGGTGGCGGAGGAAATGTTCGAGAATCGTACGCCGCCGGCGGTTCATCGTCATCACCGTATCCACAAAACCAGACAAGCATAAACAACATCAGCGCCTTTTTGCCTCTTACAGCATTTCCGCCGGAACTTCCCCGGAAAACCCCCGCCGTCGCGGCGTACGATGAGGTTGAGGTTCCTCGGAGGGACGAGAGGTCGGTTCCGTGGGGTACGGTTGAGACCAAGCAATTAATTGCCGTACGGGCTGAGTTGGATGGGAAGTTTGCAGCGGCGAGGAGGAATAAATCTCTGTGGGAACTTGTGGCCGAGAGGATGAAGCAGTTAGGGTTCCTGCGAACCCCCGATCAATGCAAATGCAAGTGGAAGCACCTTGTCATTAGATATAAGGTGCTCTTCTAATTCAATCTTCTCGCTCTTTCTTTGGTGTTGTAAATTCATTGTCTGAGTAGCGTTTTGTGTTTGGTGGACATCTTTTTTTCCTCTATTATTTGGTGAGATGTTTGGTTATTTATAAATAGAGTTTCTGTGCATTCTGTGGCGTGTGCCTATGAGACAAGATGCTAGTAGCTGCACTGTAAAGACTTCTCATTTGAAGTTTTGAGGAAGATTTGTTTTGAATTATATCGAGCTGTGGCGTGGGAAAGAGAAACTCTCTGGTTTTTCAGTTAAGAAAGGTGTCATTACGCTCGAGTTTAACACAGATAGAGCTTTATTATCGGTCTGCACCTCCTTAATTGCCTACAAAGCAGATGATAATAGTAATATCTGGGACAAATATTCATTTTGCAGCTCCTCTTTTTTTGTATAACTTATTCAAATTTTAAAATGAAGCCAATTTTACCCTTACTTATCATGCTCTGTAAGATCTCCCCTTTGACCCCATTTTGTTCTCACTCAATCTCCTTTTTCATTGTTTTCCACCTCCAAAACTAAGTAGATAATTTATATGGTCTATGTACTTCTTTTTTGAAATCTTTTATCTTCACTAAGGTTTTTGAATTGCCTATAGTACTATGAAGGTGTACTAACTAAGGAACAACTCTTAATCGTTAGTCATTCCAGGCTTTCTGGGGATTATGTTGATTCTTCTTGCCACTAGTACACATTTGTGTTCGTCCGATAGTGCCAGACCCATATAGGCACCTGTTAGATTATGTCTGGAGGATGACAAGTTGATGGCTTGTACGGATACCCTTGTTTGCGCTTTCATGATCCCCATTGTGTCTTGTAAAACTATAGTCTGCAGATATATAAGGAGTCATATACATATCAAATCAAAGTCCGTTTAGTATTTCTCCTTCTCATAACAAGAAAATATCTTTAGTCCAAAAATAAGAGTACACGTGGCGTTCTCCACTTAATTTTCTTATCTGATATACATATATGCCATTTTTTTTTCAGATGTTATTTTAAAAGATTTACATGAATTAATGAAAATGTGAAGTGATTATTTTGGTTTTGGATCTTAAAACGTTGTACCTTTGTTAGCTGAAATTACACGTAAATATCCTGGTCATTTTTTAGATCTTAAAATTTTGTTTTAAAAGATCTCTGAAAGCTGTTCACAGAGATGAATTATTGAATTTTCAAGGGTTACTATTCAAAAATGCAAATTTTCAACTTATTATAATAAATCAATTAAATCCCCTCTGCTACTCGTCCTCCACCTTCTACATTATTATCTCTTAATTTATTCAATTTACTTAAACTTTATATCGAGCAATATAAGCCAATCATAGAAGCATGCTGCAGTAATAGTTACCTTGACCAGTGCTTTATAATCTAGTTCCTTATGTTTCATTTGAGTTTTCAGTATCCTTTGAATTAGTGCTATTTTCACTCCCAGATTGACAAATACTGCTACTGAAAACAAATTGGAAACAAAGAGAAACTTCATGTTGACTTTAACGCGAAAGTGCTTGCATTTATGTTCATGCTGTCTATAATGAGTTGTTTGGTGTTCAGAAACTAATGATCTCATAGCTGGAGGATCTTAATTTGGATTTGATAGGATTGATATTGGATGGACGTTCTAAGAATATGTTTTCTTTTGTCTTGAGAAAATAAATGAGGCCACCTGATTTTAGTGCTAGCGCAGTGAGTGGCATTAAAGAGATTCATGCTCACAACTAGCTTGATCAATTGAAAAGAGCAGTGATATGTTAGGTTTTGGACTTGTGTGTTAGAAGTGATGCACGAGTTGATTGATAAGGGTTCTTTAAAGTGCTCAAGATGCCTTTTCCAAGTAAAGTTAGTAGCTCCACTCAAAGCTTTGCAGCAATGTTCTAAAAACGTGCATCTGATGGGCGGATGGATACACATAAATATAGTGGTGGAACTGTTGACAAATGCTCCCTTTGTTCCACATAAAGGGCCCTGATGCTAATACTATCTTTATGTGGAACAGAGGGGCTATAAATTTCTGGGTTGCTCTTTTATCACTTAGGAGGTCGGACTTTCCTTCTTTTGTTCACAATCTAAACACGGCAAAAATGCTAACAAGCTGAATCTTGGGGTTTGTAAAAAAGTTGTTGCTTGTGTGAATTTGTTAACTTAAGGTCTAATTGCTTTTGGTAAAATAGTTGTTTATTCTTGCTATTTACTGATGCCTTGGTTTGATTTTGAATTTATTATCATATATGAAGACATGTTTGTGCAAATTTATTAACTCTTGAGTAGAAACTGGGTTTCAGGCTTGCTGACTTGCTGACTTTTGAGTAGAAACTGGGATTCAGGCTGATGGCAAGAAATATATTGAATTTTTTTTTCTGGAGTTTTCCCCCACTAAATACTTTTTTTGCTCAATGAGGATAAAATTTGACAGAGACTGTCATTCCTCTGTATGTTCTTGTGCTTAGGCTGTATTTAATGAATGTACAGGGTATGGTTTAGAAAATATACTTCAAAAGAAAGGCATGGTTTGTAGTGTAAGCTTTCTAATAATTTTAAGCTGTATTTGTAGTCCGGGGAAGCTAAAGAACCACACATTACCAAAGTTACTATTGATTTATGAAATGTAAAGGATAGAAAGAAAGAGAAAAAACTCTTGTCCTGAAACAAAAACATTACTGAAACAGGATCTCTTCAAAGTGGATCGAAGTTAGTTATTTTGTGGTCGCTTTGTATTGTACTTAACAAATGTCTGGATGGGAAATACTTTAAGATAAAGCTAGGATATTAGCTTTGGGTATTGTAAGACAGCTATATTATTCATATTTTATGATAAATATTTTTTTAAAAAATTAGCTTTTATTTTATTATTGATAATAATTGTGTTTCCTGAGTTTGCATCTATTATTGCTACTAGATAGCTTGTAATGCATCTTATATTAGTTATGTGAGAAAAACGTTGAATTGAAGGATGACTTCTCCGTCCAGGCGTGGCATAAATGATCCAAACGGATGTATCCATTTCCCAAATGAAAACAATTCCATAAATGGAGAAGTTAATTATAAGATAACTCTGATGTATATCTATGTCATATCATACCCAAACATTTTTCTCTTAGATTTATTAGCTTTGGAATTATATAAGTACATTCTCTTTTTCCTCTTAGGTTGTGCTTTTAAATGTGATTGTTGTAATTTGTCTCTGTTTATTCACAATGTGTACTTATCTGGTGATCATTGAATTGTTTTCAGGGAATGGAAACATATGATTCTGAAGGTGCCAACCACTTCCCTTTCTACGATGAGCTACATGCCTTCTTTACTGGTAAAGGAAACTACATGCACCTCTCTCAAGTAAATTTTGAAGGTGGCTATATGCCGTTGCTCAAGACTGAGTTAGTTAATGGAGATGAGAGCTCACAAGATTTAGTAGAAAATGATTATGATGGTGTTGAGTGCGATGGAGATGAGGTCTCAAAAGCTAGAAGTGCTAAGAAAAGGAAGGCCGTGAAACAAAAAGGAAAACCACCTCAAACTGCACCATCTGGTAACTCGACTGCAAAATCATTAAGCAGTGAAAATAATCTTGGTGGTATCCCAGGGATGTTGAGGGATTTTTTTCAGCAGCAGCAAAAGATTGAAATGCAGTGGAGAGAGTCGATGGAAAAATCTGCCAAGGAGAGAGAGGTGCTTGAAAATGATTGGCGGCAGGCAATGGAACGGCTTGAAAGGGAAAGGATGATGATGGAGCAGGCTTGGAGAGAGAGAGATGAACAGAGAAAGGCTAGAGAAGAGAGTCGAGCTGAGAAGAGAGATGCTCTGCTAACTGCACTTCTGAACAAGCTCATCCAAGACAACGATGCATGATGTATATGATTTTGCAGGCGCCTATGCATTTGGCATTAACAGATTACAATGTGAAAGGAAGTTTTTAAGCAAAACTGTAGGGATTATGTTCTAGGATGATAACTAGCTGTGCTCTATGGAGATTCTTCCAGTTTGAGGTTCAGGTCCTCAAATGTAAAAAGGCTAACGGTGCAAATTAGAACAAAATCTTGGGCTTTCATCTTTTAGAGGAGTTATGTGAATGTTTGTTTAATTTTTACTACTCCTAAATCCTGCTTCTCTAACTGTATGTATTTACTTTTATGAAAAAGATGTAGTACCATATTAATCATCAAACCAGTACAAATATGGCCTCACTGGGGCCTAACATATCAGTTATAAAAACAAACAAGAATACCAATATTACAACAAATTGCATCTATACTCCTACTTAGTGTAGGCATAATCAGATGGTTGAGTCTCAGGCTCTCAACTTCTCAGTTGGCATTGATCTCCCACGTCCTTCTATTCCTTTCCACCACAAGTTATTGAGTAATGAGAAATCCCTACCATTTGATGAGTTCTCTAAAGTTTTCGTTCATTTTCAACTTGCAGATGACTATTACACCATTGTTTTAACATGTGTAGTAATATCCAATGGATTTGAAATTCTGTGAGCATATATTATAATATCCTGCACTTAAATTTTTGAATCCCTTTGAAATGTGCTATTTTACTACTGGAACCTGAAAGATCTATCAATCTTTAAAATTAACATTGCAAGGTTGATTCCAGTTGTGGTGCTGTGATTTATTTGATGTGCAAGGGCTGCTTTCTTACATGACAATGTTACACTTAACAAGAATGTATTTGTAAATAACATGCATGATATGATCATCTCTATTACTCAGGCTCACTCTTAGTCATGGTCTAAATTCAAAAAACTGCCATACAATTCAGATTGGAACTGTAACTTTGGGGGTCAAAGCTAGACCAGAGAGGATAATACAGTGCAAATTACCTAACCCCGGTTATGTCAAACTGAATACTAATGGCTCTTTCTTGGTAATGGTAGAGCTGGTGGTGGTTTTTTCCCATGATCTGGACACATTTTATTAAAGGGCCACAAACGATATATCTGGCATTTTAGGGGGCCATAATTTGCAGTTGATCGTTTTGTTTGAGACTTAAGTCCGGATTACCAAAATACTTGTTTAGTGATTTGAATTTTCTATCTCTATTGACTTTCTTTAAGTTTACCTTACAAAAAATAATAGTAAATTATTTTTAACATGTACTAACAATTAGCCTATTGAACATCCAAAAATTTCTATTTTTCAGAATAGTCTTTCTACGTTTTAGCTTAAACAATATACCTTTCACTTTGACCAGTTTATTTATTTTGTAATTTATAAAGCATAGATGTGTATTTAATTTTTTTTCCATTGAAACAAATTTTACCATATATTTTAGTCTACAATGAATAATTTTTTAATTAAAAAATATATTATTTGAGGTTAAATGTGTAGTGATAATTCCATAATATTTTAAAAACTTGGATTTTCAAGAGACTTAAACTTATTAATATCTAAAAATTTTGATTTTCCAAAACGGAACACCCTAAAATTTTGATTCTACACAAAAATGAGTTGGACTGAATCTGCCCTTCTCATATCAATGCAATAATTCTCCAGCTTTAGGTGCCAAGATGTACCGTATTTATATGCCAATGTGTACCGTCTTTACATGCTTTAGTGTATTGATCAACTCATTAGCCAGAATGTCTTTCAAAAACAAGCAAAAGAAAGAGATTTAAGAGTGCAATTACGGCAGTTGATGGATAACCAGTCGGATTATTGGCAACAACGATCGAGAAGCACATGGGGTAGGCTGGGAGATAGGAATACAAGCTTTTATCATAAATGGGCGACAATAAACAAGAGCAAGAATGAGATTACTAGCATTATCACTGAACAAGAGCATCTACTTACATATGAGGCGGACATAAAAACACAGTTTCAACTACATTTTACCTCACTTTTCTGCACTCCAGAGTGGTATCCTGCACAAGTAAGTAACCCTATTACAGCCCAAGATTGCATGGCGCATACACAAACATCTTTGTTGTTAGAGGATGTACAAGGACTCCACCGTGAATTCAATAGGATCGTGGTATATGGAGCTCTTAAACAGATGAAGCCTTGGAAAGCACCATGGCCAGAGTGGTATCCTGCACAAGTAAGTAACCCTATTACAGCCCAAGATTGCATGGCGCATATACAAACATCTTTGTTGTTAGAGGATGTACAAGGACTCCACCGTGAATTCAATAGGATCGTGGTATATGGAGCTCTTAAACAGATGAAGCCTTGGAAAGCACCATGGCCAGATGGATTGCCAGCAGGATTTTATAAAACACATTGTGAAACTGTAAAATGGCAGTTTGAAACAGTAATCATGGAAATTTTGAGAGGAGGTAATTTCCCAGATCAATGAAATGACACCAATATTATCCTCAATCAAAAGAGGCCCGGTACAAAAATGGTGTAGGAGTTCAGGCCAATATCTATGTGTAATGTGAAATACAAGATTGTAGCAAAGATATTGGCTATCATATTATCAAAAGTGATGAAATCTCTCATATCTGGTAATCAGACAGGTTTCATGAAGGATAGGCAAATTGGAAAGAGTATTTTAATGGCTCACGAGATGATGGAAACTTTGAGAAAGAAAAGGAAAGGTAAATGGGGGCTGGTGGCAGTTATGCTGGACATGAGTAAGGCCTATGATAGAGTCTCTTGGCAATTTCTGGAACAGGCGCTCAGGTACTTTCGATTCTCAGAGCAATGGATTGGACTTTTACTGAAATGTGTGACAACAGTCAGATACTCCATCACAGTAAATGGAGACAGACTGCCATATTTACCAATAAGAGGACTTCGACAAGGTTGCCCTTTGTCTCCTTGTCTATTTATCATATGCAAGCAGTTCCTCTCATGTTTTTTGAACTCTGCACAAGGGATATCTCCTGCTCAGATTCTAGGATATAGTTGTGGACAAGGAGTGACAAATCTCACTCACCTTATATATGCTGATGATTGCATAATCTTCCTAGTGCCAGTATCCAAGGTATTTCCACTTAGCAAAGATTCTAGATCATTTTGCTAGGTTTTCTGGACAGAGAATAAAGTCATCTCTACAAGTTAGCCCGAATGTCAGTCCAGAAGAAGAAAGTCTATTAAGATATACGCTGAACATTCACAATCAAGGAATTGGATCAAAATACTTAGGGGTAAATCTTAATTTGGCAGAAGGAAAGAAGAGTATTTGGAGTTTGATTAGCAAGGTCACAGGAAAATATGACTCCTGGAAAACAAAGTATTTGAATTTTGTAGGAAGGGTAACATTGGCAAGACATACATTAGCAGCGATGTCTATATATCCTATGGGAATTTTCAAGATTCATGTATCTGTCCTGGAGAAGATAGACAAGATGACAACTAAATTTATATGGGCTAGTAAGTTAGATGGAGGCTGTCAGCATTGGATGTCATGGGATTAGATGTGCAAGCCCAAAACACAAGGAGACTTAGGCCTTAGAAAGTCAAAAGATATGAACAGAGCCTTACTAGCAAAACATGCATGGGCGATTATAGCTGAGCCACAAAGTCTCTTTTCACTCTTTTTCCAACAAAAGTAATGTATAAGAACTACTTTCAAAGAGATAAGAAGCAGAGGGCAGGATACATGGGGATGGGAATCCATAGTATGTGGATTAGACCTTTTTAGAAATCTGCTCAAATGGAAAGTTGGGAAAGGAGATAAGATCAGGTTGCAGGATCAGTGGATTCCAGCTTACCATAATCTTTTAGCAGATCAACAACACTTAGCTTCTCAGATGGGCCTTAAGGTTGAACATTTAATCACAGACCAGAAAGAATGGAGAATGCCTCTTCTCAGGACGATCTTTCCACCTGAGGTTGTTGCACAAATTGTGAAGATTCACATCCCAAAGTCAGATGGCCAACATGATCAAATGATCTGGGAACCATCAGAAAATTGAATCTACAGCGTTAAAGATGGATACAGGAATCAGCATGTACACCATTACAATACAGTGACTCGAGTAAACAGAAGTTGGTCTACATTTTGGGGGTTAAATCTCCGACTAAAAGTCATCACAGGAGTGTGGAAAGCTCTGCAGAACTGTCTCCCTACGGCACATGGATTATGGTTCGGGAATTGTATAGACACACCAATCTGTAGAAGGTGCGATCTAATTAAGAAGATGTAACTCATTTATTCCTAGGTTGTGATAAGGCAAGAACAGTATGGAGATTATCTAGGCTAGGTTTTGATTTCACTGCAGTTCCAGCCTCAGATTTTATGTCCTGGTTTTGGAATTGGTTTGAAACTGCACCCACAAAGGAGGACCGACTACTCACAATTTGTCTCATATGGAATATTTGGAAGGATAGAAATGGAGAAGTTGAAGACAGACTACAGGATCCCATTCAAGTAGTGCAAGCAGCAAATGCAGATCTAACAAGCACCCAGTTAAGAGGTTCTTGGGAGGATATTGATGAAGTTCAGCTACCACAACAACAGTTCCCATCATAAGAACCAATATGGGACATGACTCAACAATACTGGGAGGTGAGACTTGATGGTGCTTTCAAGAAAGAATTAGGAAGTGCGGCAGCTGCATGGACTTGCACACCATACAATTATGTTCATCAACATCAATGGATTGGAGAAGAAAAGTTCAGAGATTTCTCCCCGCTACATGCGGAGCTATACGCTTGCTGGAAGGTCTTAACACAGATGCTGCATTTACAATCGCAAAGATTGGTGATATGGGCTCTGGCCCATATCCAGGCTTCGGCCTAGAGAGTAGTCTGGTCCATATGACGTCAGCTAGAATGGCGTTATCCGGGGACAATTGGGACATGAATATGACCTGTCCCCGGATAAGGACAAAAGGACAGGACCACTGCCTCTGAGCTAGAGGCTGGCCACTCACACCTATAAATACAGCTTTGGACTTGTGGAGAAAGGTATGTTCTATCAGATTAAACTCTCTCAATATATCCTTATTCTCTCTCCTATTCAAAGACCCCTCTTTCATCATCACGCCGGAGTAGCTATCCTCGGGATACTCCGGGGCGTTGTTTTGCAGGTCTTTAGGTGAGAGTGCATGAAGCACGGACAAAGCTTTATCCGGACCGGAGACTCATCCTTTATCCGGGCCGGGACTGGAAGCTGGTAGCATCAGTTGGCACGCCCGGTGGGACCTAAATATTTCCAGTTACAAGTTACGTTCATGCCGCACGAACGACCGAGAAAGAACCCTCTCCCGGCAGAGGAGGAAGCGGGAGGAGGGCCAAAAACCAGAAAAGCCGCTACAGTTAGAGCTCAAAAGATAGCGGCTGAAAAGGAACGGATTCTCCAGGCCAAACAGGCGGCAGCAGAGGCAAGGGCCGCGGCTGAGGAGCGTCGATAGCGCTTGGCAACGGAGAAAGCAAAAGGAAAAAAGCAAGTTCCCGAACGGACTCTGGCGGACATACAGCGCGAGACCAGGGAGCGACTGCGAGCCGCACGTGAGGCACGGAACCAGAATCAGTTTGGGGACCAGGCGTCGTCAGAAGGGGACACCGACAACATTGAAGGGACGCCAGATCCGGGTCATCCCGAGGGATCCGACTCGGATGACGCCGAGGATTACGAACCGGAGGAGCACGATCCGGAAGGTTATAGCAC
Source organism: Sherardia arvensis (assembly GCA_948330725.1). NCBI lineage: Eukaryota > Viridiplantae > Streptophyta > Magnoliopsida > Gentianales > Rubiaceae > Sherardia > Sherardia arvensis. Next base: position 33,704,504 of record OX415239.1, read on the forward strand.
AGAGGATGACGCTCAGAGTCGATCGGCCAGACCCCGAGTAGGACGAAAGGCCGGAAGGGAGGAGCGTAAGCGTCATGATTCCGGACTCGGAGGCAACATCCTGAGGACAAACATGACGGAGTACCAGCAGTTCCAAGAGTGGAAGGCGGCTCAACGAGTTGAAGCGGACAAGCCACCTCCGGAGCAACCAAGATTGCCAAACCCAAACCTATTTCCGGGCGGACATCAACAACAGACCGCTGGTTTGAATCCGAACGCACCACCTTACTGGGGAGCACAAACTCAGCAGGGGTACGGTACCCAACAGGGTTACGGGATGGGTGTACCCGGAGGCCAACAGCAAATGATGTTTGGGATGCAACCGGCCGGAGGGCCTGGAGGTCAGCAGCAGATGACGTTTGGAATGCCACCTGCCGGAGGAGGATTTCCCGGAGGTTTCGGTTTTCAAACACCTTTCTGTCCGTATTCCATTGAAGACCGGTTGAACCGCCTCATCGGACGGAATGGGATCGGGCCTCAGTCACCTTGGGTTCCGGAAGTATTGAGTTTCAAGTGGCCAGCCGGAACCAAGGCTCCGGACAGACTTCCGACCTACAACGGAGAGGGAGATCCGGAAGAGTTTGTTCATACTTATGCAAGTATCATGATTGCTAGGGACATTCCGGAGGAGTTGCAGTGTAAAATGGTGCCTTCGTATCTAAGAGGTAACTGCTTGACATGGTTCAAGGGTCTGCCGAATGGTACGCTTCGACACTTTTGGGATTTCGCCATCGCTCTGGTCCGGCGTTATTCCGCCATGAAACACACGTTTGTAAACCTTGCCACGGTCCTGGCAATGAGGAAGCTGGAGACGGAGACCACTTGGGAATTCTACACCCGGTACATAGCTGCGACGATGAAGGTGGTGGACCGGCACTTGCAGGAGAAGGCCATTATCCACAACTTTGTCAACGGGCTGAGAGACAACACCTTCTACATCGAGCTCATGAAGAATATGCCTACATCATACTATCACCTCCAGTTGGTGGTGGAGATGCATTGTACGGTGCACGATGCCAACCAAGTCCGGATGACAACCGTGGGCTTTTTCGAGCAAAGGTCTCTTACAGTGACGGGGACCCAAACCACTGCTGCACGGACTCCGGCCCGCCCGGATCAAGCCAGACGAGTACCCGCCCCGGCAGCAGCAGCACCAGCACCGGCGGCCGTTGCTCGACCGACCTACACCCCTCTCTCAAAGACCCGTACGGAGATCCTCGCGGTTCACCGAGGTCTGTTTACGGATCCGCAACCCATTGTTGGCGTACCGGCACCAGCAAATGCGGACAAGTGGTGCGAGTTTCACAAGTCACACGGACATACCACGGAGGGATGCAGGGCGCTCCGTTCGGACATTGAAAGGTTGATCGGAGAAGGTCAGTTAAGAGATTGCGTAGCGGGAGAAGGACGGCCGGCTCAAGCCCCGGCTGCCGCAGCCGGACAGGGTCGGAAAAGGAATTGGAGGAACAATCGCCCCCGAGGGGGAAACCAAGCTAATCCAGCAAACCCGGCACCAAGACAAGCCGCACCAGCACAACCCCCGGCTCAGCCCCGGATGATCAATGTGATAAACGGAATTGTCGGAGATGGACTCTGTTCTATGACGGCGATCAAGGCCAAAAGTAGATACGTGCCTCCGGGTGAGATACAAGAAAAGAGGTTCAAACCAAGTGAGACTATCACCTTTTCGGATGAGGATCCGGTACCCCCCAGGTTCCTCATTCGGATCCGATGGTGGTAATAGCAGATGTTGAAGGAGTGCTGATCAAACGAGTGTTCGTAGATGATGGTAGCAGTGTGGAGATCATGTTCGCGGAATGCTTTGATCAGTTCGGAATTGGGCGACAAAATTTAAAACCGTGTCAAACCCCCCTTTCAGGGTTCACCGGACGGACCGTCCATCCGCTCGGGGTCATCCCCCTGAAAGTCACCCTGATGGATTTCCAGGACCCAACAAAGCGGGCCACGGTGGAGTGTAATTTTGCCGTCATTGATGCAGTTTCTCCTTACAACATGATCATTGGAAGACCGTGGCTGTCGCAGGCACGGGCTATCAGTTCGCCTTTCCACTTGATTATGAAGTTCCCCACCGAAAACGGTATCGCATCCGTCCGGGGGCACCAGCAAACCGCCCGGAGTTGCATGTTGACCGCCATCAAGGACGTCCGGTCCGGGGAGGGCCAACCCAAGCTGTCCGCCTCGGACAAGGGAAAAGCCAAAGCAGACTTGGTAGGAGCCATCCATAGAGAAGCACCGTCTTACGAAGTGGAGGATATGATGGTCGGACGGAAGGGGGTAGTCAGTGTGGGAAAGAACATACCGGATGGCGTTAAGAAGGAGTTACGAAGCCTGTTGGCAGAATATGAGGATGTGTTTTCTTGGGGGACGGAGGACTTGACTGGCGTTCGGAAGAGATCGCAGTCCACAAGCTCAATGTCTTTCCGGAACTGAAACCGATACGGCAGAAGAAGAGACTCCTCGCCCCGGAACGCGTGGAGGAAATCCGGGCGGAGGTTGGTAGATTGTTGAGTGCCGGAATCGTGGAGGAGATATCCTACCCGGAGTGGATAGCAAACCCAGTTCTGGTGAAGAAGCACGATGGCTCTTGGAGAATGTGTATTGACTTCACAGACCTAAACAAATGCTGTCCGAAAGATAGCTATCCGCTCCCCTCCATCGATCAGTTGGTCGAGGCTATTACTGGTTACCAAGTGTTGGCATTCTTTGATGCGCACCGAGGGTATCACCAGATTACGATGGCCAAGGATGACCGTCCCAAAACATCTTTTATCACTGACTTTGGTACTTTTTGTTACAGGAAAATGCCTTTCGGATTGAAAAACGCAGGTGCGACGTACCAAAGGATGGCGGACAAGCTTTTCCGGAACCAGATGGGGCGGAACCTGGAGGTCTATGTTGACGATATGGTGGTCAAGAGCCGGACGTACGAGTCTTTTTTGTCCGACCTCCGGGAGATGTTCGACGTGCTCCGGACGGCGAACCTCAAGCTCAGCCCCGGAAAGAGCACCATCAGAGTTGGAGCAGGGAAGTTCCTTCGCTATATGGTGTCAGCTCGAGGAATCGACGTCAATCCGGAAAAGATATCGGCCCTTATGGAGATGCCGCCTCCGAAGGGGGTGAAGGACGTGCAAAAGTTGACCGGATCGCTGGCCGCTCTGAGCCGATTTCTCGCTCGGGGGGCTGAGAAGCAGCTCCCGTTTTTCAACATACTCCGCAGGGCTAAACCGTTCGAGTGGACGGAGGCGTGTGACCAGGCGTTCACGGACCTCAAAGCTCACCTAGCAAGCCTCCCAACCCTGTCCAAGCCACTGCCCGGAGAAGAGCTTTTTCTATACATAGCGGCGACGGAACATGCTATAAGCTCTGCTCTGGTCCGGGAAGATGGTAAGGTCCAGCGTCCGGTTTACTTTGTGAGCAGGGCACTCCAAGGTCCGGAAACAAGGTACACTGCTTTGGAAAGGTTGATACTGGCGTTGGTGCATGCCTCCCGGCGCCTCCGACCATATTTCCAAGGTCATCCGATCACGGTTCTAACGAATCATCCGTTGAGACAGATCATGTTGAAGCCGGAAGCCTCGGGTCGGATGATGAAGTGGGCAGTCGAGTTTGGAGAGCACGAGATCAAGTATCATCCCCGGAAGGCTATCAAGGGGCAAGCCTTGGCGGATTTCTTGGTAGAAATGACCGAACCCTCAGGAGATCCGTCCGGATCGGAACCACCCTCCGAAAGATGGAAGTTGCATGTGGACAGATCGTCTCATGCAAATGGGGGCGGGGAAGGAGTCCTGCTTACCAGCCCACAAGGAACGGAGTACAGGTATGCCATTCAGTTCGGTTTCCGAGCAACAAACAACGAAGCAGAGTATGAAGCGCTTCTAGCCGGACTGCGGCTGGCATTGGAGATAGGGGTCACGGACGTTGAAGTATACAGTGATTCTCAGATAGTGGTTCAGCAAGTGAGCGGAGAGTATGAGGCGAAGGAACGGAGCTTGCAGAAGTACCTTGAGGCGGTTAAGCCGTTATTAGCCAAGTTCCGTGGCATTACCGTAACACAGATCCCTCGCGAGGATAACGGTAAGGCGGACGCCTTGAGCAAACTCGCTTCCTCTAAGATCAAGCCGGACGCAGAGAGCAACTTGATGATGGAGACCCTATCCGCCCGGAGTTACGACGTTCCACAGGTGGCAGCAGTGGAGGTCCCAAAGGAGTCATGGATGACGCCCTTCTTTGAGTATTTGCAGCACGGAAAGCTTCCGGAAGATAAAGCATTGGCGTGGAAAATCCGACAGAAAGCACCGCACTACACCATAGTGGACGGAACCCTACTCAGGCAAGGATATCTCCAACCGTGGCTAAGGTGCATGGACTCGGACGAGGCAGCTCGGATTGTGAAGGAGATGCATGAAGGACCAAACGGCAGTCACCAGGGAGCCCGGACCATAGCGAGAAAGATAATGTGCACAGGCTACTACTGGCCAACCCTGTTTGAAGAGGCGCAGAAGTACGTCCGCTCCTGTGTACAATGCCAAAGGTTTGCTCCGCTCATTCACGTTCCGCAAGAAGAAAGGGTCGGGATCACCGGTTCATGGCCTTTTGATAGATGAGGCATCGATCTGGTTGGACCCTTTCCCTCCGCTCCGGGAGGATTCAAGTACCTGATAGTAGCAATCGACTACTTCAGCAAATGGGTGGAGGCCGAACCCCTCACAAACATCCGTGGTAGCACTTGCGTCAAGTTTTGTTGGAAGAACATCATCTGCCATTACGGAATCCCCAAGTACATTGTCACGGATAACGGAGCCCAGTTTGAAAATGACCCGTTTCGATCCTGGTGTAAAGAATACGGAATTACGCAACGGCTTACATCCGTCTACCACCCGCAGGCCAACGGTCAAGTGGAGGTTACGAACCGGACAGTGGTGAACGGACTGAAGACTCGCTTGCAGGGAGCACGAGGAAACTGGGTCGACGAGCTGCCAAGTGTTCTTTGGGCATACAGGACAACCGAAGGATCCGCCACGGGCCAGTCGCCATATAGTTTGGTATACGGGGCGGAGGCAGTCATACCAGCTGAAGTGGGAGTTCCCAGTCTCCGGACCCTCACTTGGGAGCTCTCCGCTCGGATCGAGCAGGCTGCTGGACTTGGACCTCTTGGAAGAAAAACGAGAGCAAGCGGCGTTACACGAGGCGAAGGTGAAGGAGCGGATGAAGCGCTATCACGACAAGCGTGTCAGGAAGGAATCATTCGTCCCCGGAGATTGGGTGATGAGGAGGAATGATAAAAGTCTGAAGGAAGCCACTAGCAAGCTGGCACCAAACTGGGAAGGCCCATACCGAGTCACAGCTTCGTATCCGGGTGGAAGCTATGAGCTAGCGGATCAGTCCGGACGTGCAGTCCCCAGAAGGTGGAACATTGCCAACCTGCGAAGGTTCTACGGGGCATCCTGAATAGGTATGCTTTCCGATAGAGTTCCTTTTCTAGCTTAAAGTATATAGTTTCGGATCCTCTGGCCAGGGTTGAGCCTAGGATTCCGTTCCGTCTTATTTACTATGTACTTGGCTCCGGCCGCATTAGACAAAGGGTATGTCTAGCCGGAGTCCGCTTATTTGAATGAAGAATTGTTAAATTTTACACTTGTCTATTTTTCAATTCTGCATGATTAAGATCCTCCGGATCGTTTGAACAAACGGACGGAGTGAGTAAAGACGAACAAATAAAACCCTCCGAATTGTTTGAATAAACTGACGGAGGTAAGCAAAACAAAAGGGCAAAACGGTTTGATCAAACAACAAGAAAAAAACGCTTGAATAAGCTATCTCAACAAGAAAAGAAATCACATTTGGATAAACGATGCACCGAAAGAAATTAAATCCGTACGGATTAACATACAAATACAATAGATACAATTGTACAATCTGATACATCCGGACCGACGCAGATACAAGAAAAATAAAAAACCTATCTATTTGGGCCAATTTATGTTCCAATCGATAGGAGGAGAGGTGGGCTCCGGAGTAGGAGGCTCCGGAGAAGGTATCATAGCACCATTCTCCGGAGATGGAGGTCTTGGGCCCCACCCTGGTTCAGGGTAGAAGGAGTCCGCTCCGGAGTGTCGTCATCGAGGTTATGGACCTCGGTGCCACTGCTCTGACCCACCGGTCCTCGATACGGAAAGGGAGGAATGGGCGGAAGCTCCGATGGACCGGCGCCATCCGGATCGGAGCCAAAGATTCCGTCGGAGTCAGAATCGGAGGACTGCATGGTCTCCTTCGTGACTTTGGCTTTTCCTTTGCCCTTGACTGGAGGCCCGGCCCTAGACGGACGGAACGGATTCTGGCTCGGATATCGCGAAGGAGAGCGAATCCGGACGGGGACCTGGGGACGGCGTGCTGGCTGAGTACCCCTTCCCCTCCCCCTTCCCCTTGTCACTTGTTGAGCACCTCTCCCCCTTGCCATTCTGTTAAGGGTGCAGTTGAGGCTTCGACTGTTCCCGCTACGGGCGTTCTTGAGCTCCCTTCCGATTCCCTTCCTCCCCCTGCCATGACCACGTCCCCGGAGACAAGCCTGACGCCGCCTCGCCAATTCGGCCAACTCCCTAATGATAAAGGGACGGATGATAGAAGCATCTTGGCGAAGCCGTTCCACGCGACGGGCAAACTCTTCCGGATCGACGGATACCTGGATGCCTGTATATCTCTCGAAGGTGAAGTCTATCGCCACCTGACTCGGAATGAGGGCCAGAGAATGAGGGACAGAACTACCAGCATGCATCCGTTTCCACCATTCGACGGCTTCCTCAAAGGCAGGACGGTATTGAGACTCCCGATCGTTCCACCCCAACTTGAACATCCGGACAATCAGCGCACTTACGTCACGGGGAAAGTTGCGGTATATGGTCGGTGTGACGAGCCCGAGATGCAATCCAGTTAAATGATACGAAAGTTGCAGAGTCATCGGGTTCTCTCGGAGGACCATCACCCGACCGGCAAGCATCTGATTTTCTTACTCCAATTTCAAGTAATCTCGCTGAAAATCCGTCCGACTGGCCAACCACTTCAACTTCTCGGAATAGAAGGGGAGCAGGGACCAAACTAAATCCAACTCGGTTTTCAGTTTGGCTTTGTAATCTTCGTGCTCTGCTTGTAGCATGGAGATCGTCTCGTCCGCGTCATGGGTTGCACGGATCCGTTCTCGAGCAAAATCCTGACACTGAGACAGGGTGCCAAACTCCTCTGATATCTCTCGGAGGCAAGCGGCCAAAGATGGAACGTCTTGGAACTCTTCCATTAGGGACTCCATTCCAGAGCGGATGAGAAGCTCGCGAGTCCGTTCCCCACCCATCGTCCATCCGGAAAGTTCCGCCTCCAACTCCGCACACCTAGGGCACGGAGGGCTCGTAGATTGGGAACTAGCTGGTGAACGATGATCACGCAAACTTCCGGTCCGGAGAACCGGACCCGGACCTCTGGGCTGTGGACAAGGAAAAATACAAGATTGAATATAAGAAAAATAAACACGAGTATTGGAAGAAGGAAAAGACTTGTTTTATAAAAAGGAAGAAAGATTACATCATCCGGAGGGTTGTCATCCCCATCCGAGTCCTCGCTATTGTCCTTCATACACTAAGCAAAAGAAGATTAGACCTAGGCGGACAAAAAGCTATTACAGAAAATTAGCAGCTAAGGAGTGCGCTCTACGTCAGAGTCCTCGCTGTTACGGTGGCCATCATCTTCTTCATCTTCGTTCCCAAGATTGGCATCGCCACCGTCGTCTTCGTTGGCATTCGGAGAGCCATACATCTGGAGCACTTCCAGATACTTGGCCTTGACGGGCGACTCCGGAACGGACCTCTCCGGGACAGGAAGCACTTCTACTTGCAGGTCCACCAGACCCTCGCTGAATGCACGGATTCTTTCAACCGACACTGAGATCGGACTTTCTTCCGGATGGGCTTCAAACATCGATAGCACGGAGGGCAGCATCTTCTCAACTCCACCACGATAAAATTGGTCCAGGCCATGGTTATGCTTGGCCTGGGCATCAGGATGATAGTAGCACTTGGTGAACGCCTCCCTCCGGGCCTCCGGAACCCAGCCTCGCATCTTCCGATAGACTTGATGAGCTGCAAGCTTATTGGATTCGAGGCAAAAACTTTGCAGATTCTTCTCGAAAGCCTCGCTCCGGAGCACCTTATCCGCGAAGGCAACACACAGATCCCGCTGTGCACCCGGAGAGGAAAGGTCCTCTAGCTCCTGGACCCGGGCCTCAGCTCTGGCCGCCCGGGCCTCAGCCTCGGCTGTCCGGGCCTCTGAAGCAGCAAGCTCATGGGTCAAGTTACCCCTAATCCGCTCCGGCCCGCTTATCTTCTGGGATAGCTGAGTGTGCTGGGTGTGGTACGCCTTGTTGATGGCCTCGGAGGCGCCCGGAGCAGCGATGAGGTAGGCCGCAAAGTCCTACGAGGGATTAAATCAGACAACTATCTTTTAAAATAAAAGGTAAACAAACAAACGAGATCTTACCTGGCTGACCCGGCCAGTAGTGTAACTACTGTCCGGAGTAGTCTCCTTATTTGCGGAAAGGTTCGGAATTTCCGTCTTCTTCCCAGTCTGGTTTGCGGACGAGTGCTGGCCCATTTCAGTCTTCCGGAGGGAAGATGGAATCTTCTTCCTCAGCTTCTTCGATAACGGGACGTCGTCATCCGAGTCGGAGGACGGGGGATCCTCAAGGGTGATGGCAGCGGCTCGATTGCCGGCCCCGCTGCCCGAAACGGAGGACTACTTCACGGACGCAGCCGCGATCTTCTTCAAGGCCTCCGCCTTGGCCTTCTCTTCCGCGAGCAGCTCTAACTGGCGCTTTCGCTTCTTCTCCTTATCTCGCTCTGCCTCGTCAGTAGCTGGGGTTTTCATGCCGGTCCCCGAACCGGTTGTTAACTTCTCCGCGTCTGTAGTTTTTGTTGTCCCGGGCGGAGGATTTCCGCCCGTGTTCTTATTCTTGATAGATCCGGACTGAGGATCTACGCCCGCCTCGATCTCAGGATACACTGCAAACACACGGAAAAGATAAGCGATGGGAAACATAAAGCAAAGAATAAAAGAAAAGGGACTTACAAGAATCGTCCCGGGGGAAGTAATTGCGGCATTGGGTGAACACGACCTCCTCATACGCCATCAGGGGGAAAATGTACTTCCCGTTGATCCAGAACTTGTTCAGATCAATCTGGTTATGGCTCAGCTTGTTTATATCCGCCACTGTTACGCCATCCGGACGGAATACTTCCTTATCCTCCTTCTCCCTCTTGCTGTTCCACGCGGGGCACGGATACTTATCCAAGTCAAAAATAAAATAGTTCTTCTGCCAGTTTGCATAATAGTCGTGGCGACCCTTGCTGCAATCCCTCACCCCCCGTTTCTGAAAAGTGAAGACCTTCTCGTCCTTGGTGGTATCCAAGTGGTAGAAGGCTCTGAACAGGTCGAGGGACGGAGTTATGTAACAACGGTAGCAATTCAGCAGGAAAGCCCGGATAACGGCGATGCAGTTGGGCTGAAGCTGAGCGGGAGAGATCTGGTAATGCTCGAAGATATCCAGAAATAGCTGAGGAAGGGGGAAGGTGATCCCGTAGAAGAAGTGGCTCCGGGGAATGGCCGCAACCGTCGTATGGTCCCCGGCGAACGGCGCCAAACGGGAGTCGATGGAAAGAGGGACCACCATGCCTCGAACCAGCTCTTTGACAGTGGCGTCGATGTTTACAGTTTCTCCAGCTTTCGGATCATCGACTTCTGGCTCGGGGTTCATCCCTATCCTAACGTCGACGCCATCAGCAGCCTTGAGGATTGAAGAAAAAAGGTTGAAGAAAAAAGTGTTTGAGGAAAGAGAATATGAAGGAAGATAAAGATGGACAGAGATAGCGAAAAGAAAACAGAAGAGGAAAAAATGAGAAAGTGAAAGGCAAAAGTGATTGATAGTGTTCACTATTTATAGACATAAAACTGACAAAAAGGGGAGCGAGTCCCAAGGCGACATGATTGCTCTCTGGAAAAAAGGAAAAGGAATTTATTTCGAAAAGAAAACAGAATTGTTTGAATTGACAACGCATTTATGACACAGCAGCACGCCTCATTAAATGCGCTTCAAACACGCGCGCAAGAAGTGCAAACGGCGAGCGCGTACCCAGACGCATCTGGGTAAGCATTGAGCTCCCGGAACGGATTGCATGCCCCCGGGCGGATCCGACAAAGAAAAGAAAAGCATTCGTGATGAGACACGGGATCCCTCCTCCGGATCGCACTTCCGGACGAATCCCATGTCTCGGGGGGCTAGTGGTGATATGGGCTCTGGCCCATATCCAGGCTTCGGCCCAGAGAGTAGTCCGGTCCATATGACGTCAGCTAGAATGGCGTTATCCGGGGACAAGGGGGACATGAATATGACCTGTCCCCGGATAAGGACAAAAGGACAGGACCACTGCCTCTGAGCTAGAGGCTGGCCACTCACACCTATAAATACAGCTTTGGACTTGTGGAGAAAGGTATGTTCTATCAGATTAAACTCTCTCAATATATCCTTATTCTCTCTCCTATTCAAAGGCCCCTCTTTCATCATCACGCCGGAGTAGCTATTCTCGGGATACTCCGGGGCGTTGTTTTGCTGGTCTTTAGGTGAGAGTGCGTGAAGCACGGACAAAGCTTTATCCGGACCGGAGACTCATCCTTTATCCGGGCCGGGACTGGAAGCTGGTAGCATCAAAGATTGCATGTCAAGACTGATTCCCAGTTGATGGTTTCCTACATCCAGAATCAAGAAGGTAAACCACCATGACAAGTAGCAGGTTTGGTAGAAGATATCAGGAATTTAATTACTTATTTCCATGTAATTTGATTTTCAAAAGTTTCAAGGCAGGAGGTTCACACTCAACATCTCCGAGCCACTGTACTAAATTTCATTTAAATTAATTAATGCAATGTTTGTTATATAAAAAAAAAGAATTTCGAATGCTTTTCTACGCTCAGTGGAGACCTTTTATTCGTACGGACTGTTCAAGAGTTCCCTGCAAAATGTTTACAATTGCATATTCACTAAATATCAACTACCATGTTTCCAAAAAAAAAGAAAGAAGAAAGAAAGAAAAGATATCAACTTCTTTAAAGTTCCCAGAATAATGATCTCGAAAACAATGGAATATCCTTGAACCAAAAAAAAAAAAAGAGGTGCAAAATGGTCACTTGGTATAAGAAATTAAAGAAAGATGAACACAGGACAAAATAATCCAGTAACGTCTGCCTGAATCATTAACTAGCACTTAGAACTAGCAAGTACATTGCATTTCAGTTTACATTAAACATCTTGTTTAGTTTGAAGAGTTTCCTCAGCACTGTAATCATGAGCTTCACTAGCTTTTGCTGCATGCACTGACTCAGCCATGTCTTCTGCTATTCTTTCCTCAGCATCATGAGCTTCACTATCATTTGCTGCATGAACTGACTCGGCCAGGTCTTCTGCTAAACTTTCCTCAGCAGCACTGTCGTCATGAACTTCAATAGCATTTGCTGCATGAACTGACTCGGTCAGGTCTTCTGCTAAACTTTCCTCAGCACTTTCGTCATGAACTTCACTAGCCTTTGCTGCGTGGACTGACTCGGCCAGGTCTTCTGCTAAACAGTATTCTGCTGCATGCTTGACCTTAATCGGCTTTTCCGATACTCTAGCTTTCTTTGAAGTTGAACTAATGGACTCCGGAAGCCAATTAGTACTACTTAGTCCTCTCCAAAGAGTAGGTTCTAGGTCCTTCCAAGGGTCTTCTAGCATTGATTCATGATAATATGACTTGGAAGAAGCTTCATCATGATGACCCCTACCACCCCTTCCTTGACCCTGACTGTTATTTCCCCGCCAATGACCTCTACCTCTACCTCTTCCTGACTGATGATAACCAGACCCATTTTGGGAGCCATTGCCACCATGCCACACACCTCTACCTCTTCCAGAATTATGATAAGGAGCGGCCCTCGGACCATAATTGGGATGAGAACTACCTCTTTGCACAAAGCCATGCCCACGAAAATTACCTCCTTGGTATGAATTGGAAGGGGGTGCATCATTCATGTAACCTTGTTGTGGCGGTCCCATTGGCCTTCCAAAAGGACCTGGGGTTTGATAGGGTCCTGGGGGAATATACGTTCCAGGTGCATTATTCATGTAACCTTGTGGTGGTCTGCTTGGAGGTCCCATTGGCCTTCCATAAGGGCCGGGGAGTTGATAGGATCCTGGTGGCGCATCATTCATGTAACCTTGTGGTGGCATGCTCGGAGGTCCCATTGGCCTTCCAAAATGGCTGGGGGTTTGATAGGATCCTGGTGGAGCATAAGCCCCTGGTGCACCGTTCATGTAACCTTGTGGTGGTCTGCTCGGAGGTTCCATTGACCTTCCAAAAGGACCTGGGGTTTGATTGGATCCTGGAGCAATATGTGGAATCATAGGTCCTGTAAAAAAATTTAGAGAGGACAAGTAAAAATAAAAATGTTGGTCTAGGTAACAATACACATTTAGACTTAAGAGTTATAGGACATAAGGACCCCTCTGAAGGAACTACTGAATGGAACGTGGAGATGCAATAGGGTATGTTTATATTTAAAAGCAAGCGATGTAGAGAAGAAAAGATATCAATACAGATAAACTACCGATTCCGAATTTAATTTTAAGAATGCATGCTGCAAAAGATGAAATCTATATTTACCATAACCAAAGATACTCATATGCACAACAGATTATATGAACTCGAAGATAAAATGAAGATATGCACACACATTTAGTCATGGATAAAACGAAGATAATTTGAATTTGAAGAACATGCTATTACTTGGTGGTTGTGGGGTTTGATGGCTGACCTTGGTCCGGCCAGAGAACGCGGACATAGGGTCTGTATAGAAATCAAACCTAGGAGCTATACTTGGCTCTGGACGATCAGCTTCAACCAGCGGGTTACCAAGACTGTAAGATGCAACAGCGTTGTGAGTTTCAGCACCCTCAGCAGCTTTTAATCGTATTGCTTTCAGCCTCTCTCTCCTCTGTTCACACTCTTCCATGAAACACCCTAATTCAAACTTCAATCAACTCTAAATTAGTTTAAACAACAAAACAATTCCTGATATACTGCATTCTAATAGCAAAATCATCATTAGTAAAGGAAATCCCTGATTTGAGATAAATGGTACTGAGTTTAAACAGAAAAACAGGCATATCAAACAACAATAAATAATGCTGGTGCCAATCCTGAGATCTACAGAGCAAACAACTATGCACTTTCACCTTCTAACACGAGTACCCATTATCTTAAAAACCCTAGGTTTGCAGAGCACAGAAGATAAATAAACACGACGATTGAATAGGTTACCTGCGGCAGCGAATAAAGAGATGCGAGACCGTCGGGAGTCCACCGCCGGAAAACTGGATCAGTTTCTGGGGAGCTGTGTGTTTGTTCGTACGACAGCAATTGGGCTTGAATTTCCCCTTCTTTCCTAGTTTTATAGGGGGCGTTCTAATACTAATCTAATTATGCTCTTCAAAAAATACTAATTTATTTATGAAAAGGATTTTTAAATAATATTTTAATTCAAAGTATACGCACATCATCCACAAATTATACCATACACTAGTGGTACATATCCCACGTGCATTTTAAAATATAAATATGTGCATTTTTAATGTGTATAAATGTGCATTGTAGAGTTGTTTTACTTATGATTTCTATAAATAGTATATGCAAATAGAATACACAGATATAATTGTAGAACACACACCAAAGGTGGGGGTAGTCGTATTATGCTAAAAAAAGTATTAGTCTGTCTAAAAGAGTGCTATAGATTATAATTATGAGTTGGTCTTTTGAGTGACGGTCACTATATAGTGACAAAAGACTATATGGAATATAGAAGGAAGGAGGTCCTTATTTGCAATTTTAACAAAAATGCACTATTCACTCAGTCTAAAAAACAAGCATTTTAGTTTAAAAATAGACGTTAGCAAACATATCAACACAGTCTAAAAAACAAGCATTTTATTCTAAAAAACAATCCGTTAAGCGTGAAATACAAGCATGTTCTAAAAAACTACCTGTTTGATCTAAAAAACAAGCATTTAAGGGTGAAATTCAACCATGCTCTATAAAACCATCTTTTTTTGCTTCAAAATACATGAATTCTGAAAAGCAACCTGTTAACTGTGAAATGCAAGCATTCTCTACAAAACAACATGTTAAGTGTGAAATGCAAGCATGTTTTAAAAAACAACCTGTTTGGTCTAAAAAACAAGCATTCAAGAGTGAAATTCATGCATGCTGAATGCAATTTGCATAAATTGCAGAAAAACCCCCGTCCCAAATTTCTTTGCATATAAACTCCGTCACTATATAGTGACCGTCACTTCCAAGACTATCCCATCTTTTATTGTGCTTTCTAGTGTTTAAATGTTAAAATATAAGAAAGTTTATATAAATATAAATTGTATAATTTAAATTCAAATATGCTGTTTAAATTAAAATACGGTAATTCTAGCCAAGTCTCAACTATCCAATAAAAGTTGCTATCACTTTTAAAAAGCTCGGCGCCGCGATCCTGACAAGTGTGAAGAAGAAAGGCAAAGCAATAGGTATGGAGATGATTGCGAAGGACTATTGGGTGACTCTCATGGATCAAGCAATTAGTTCTTCCCCCTCTGAGTTCTTCTACAACTGCAGGAAGGTAAATTTTGCAGCTTTTTTGAACGATGGTTTTTTTTTAATGTTTACTTTGAGTTGTGAGTTTCAATTTATATTAAACTCTGTTGATCTTTCTCTTTGATAAACTTCAAGATGAATGAAAGAGTTCCTGAGATTTTTTTTTTTCTTCAGTTTGCTGCTGAATGAAAGAGTCGATAGAACTGATAATTTGTTTTAACTCATTTTTGAATGAACTGATAGTATAGTTAGTTTGGATCATTTTCAGGAGCAAGATAGTTTGATCATGGCATATTCCCCTTCTTTGAAATATTTAATAGTTTGATCAGTGATGTTTATGTGGACTTGTTTTCAGCTTAAACTTAAACTGAATTAGATTTCGGAAGAGGGTTGTTGCTACTCTAGAGGGTCCTAGGGAAGATCCTGTTAGGAGTTTTTAATTTTGAGGAAAACTCTCTGAATTTTGATCCATAAGATTTGAAAACTCTTTGTAACATTTCTTAGTAATCCGTAAAAAAAACAGTTGTGCTTTAACAATTATGGTTCAGATAGAATGCTATATTATGTAATTAAGTTGATCATTATTGGTCACTGAAATCTCCTATTATGAGATGAGTTTTATCTTACAAGCTTTATGAAACAAAAGGTCCATCATATTGCTGAAAAGAGCTTATTATGATCTTATTATGACTGAGAATTTGGACTTGCCTTCACAGTATAACTTCTTTTTTATATGCTTAGATTAAAGGGCAAAAGATAAGGGGTTTAATGTAAGAAAGAAGCATATTGGCATTTGATCATGAATTGAAAAATCTCGGAATAAAATCATTGATGCCTATCTTAATAGAATCACTGAATGTATAAAAACTGTAGAAAATCATCAGGAAATGCCAACGAATAAGTTGATCTGATATATAGATGATGTAAGAAAATAAATATTTTTGTTTATTTCCTTATGCGGGATATGTCTCATCTGTTGGGGTGATTTGGTTAACCATGTTAACTGTTATAAAATCGTAAGCTGGAAATATTTCATGCAAGCAGGGTTCGTGTCTAAAGAAACCATGCTATCTTTCCTGTTTAAAGTTTTTAGGCAAATAAACTTATGAATCTGGATATTGTACCTTAACCAGAAATTTATTTATACAAATATTTTTTGAAAATCCTTTTGAGCATGTGATGCATACTTTAGATGTTGCATAGTTTTGATCCTACTTTGCATTATTTCTGGTTTCTACTCGGATTTCAGATAAAAACAAAAAACTGATTACTCGAATTTCATTTTGATTCAGGATCCCAACTGCTTCCTTATTTTCATTAATTCTTAGGCATGGAAAAAAAAAGTGGGGATAAAAAGGCTAACTAGACTGTGATGATGTTTGATTTACATGAACTTTTGAGCATATGCTTCTTACATATCTGCAATTGTTTTAGTGGTTAATAAAATGCAGCTTCCTTTACAAAGCAATTGTCTCGTCTCACTGCTTATTTTAGTAGTTTGGGTGGTATTATTGCCTATTTATGGAAGTCTATAACCATGATGTGAAAACACACATGAGTTATTTTTTGGGCATATTGGTGACAATATGATTTAGACCTTTTGATTATGTTGTGTTTACAAAAGCTAACATGAGTGGGTATAAGAGTATTCATTTTGTTGGTATTTGAAGCTGATTTAATTATTCAAAAAAATTTTGTAACTCACATTGCTCTGAGTGGGGATTTTGATTTCCAGGACAAGTTATGTCTACTTTTAAATGTGGCGAGCACGAGTTCTGTATATAACTCATATTTATACCAAAAAATTTACCTTTCATTTGTTGTTTTAAAGGTTGCTTTGGTGATCGGAGCTCCCAATCTTAGGATAACTTTGTTTTTGCATGGTCTGTAGTCTTACAAAAGGTACTCTGTGCCTCTCGTATTCTGCCTGCCTTCCACATTTTAGCTAATTGACCTTGACTAATTCTCCATGTGCTCTCAGTTAACCAGGTACTTGCTTCATAACTTTGCTGTGTATTTGCCTGCCCACTGTTAGCGGATATGTGAGCATTCCTAAACATTGTAAACATTCTCTAAATGAACACAGAGGATTATACTATGCATAGATTTTTTGCGCAAAATATATCTGGAAGTTATGTGGTTGCATTGCTCTTATACCTGTCTAATGACTGAATTAGGTGGCACTGTCATCAAATGTCTTGAGAAAGTTTGGAAATCAGCTTGGATTGAGTGGGATTTATACTTGTCTAACTCCCTTTGATGATGTTTTGAGAAAGTTTGGATGTCAGATTGCATCATCCTTTTTGTGATAGCTCCGATTTTGTGAGTCACTATTTTAATACACGTAGTGCCAGTGCTGGAATTCGGTCTTATTTTGATAGAATGCTTGTAATCCAGCCGCCAATTTTTCTTACTGTGGAATAGAGATTGAACTTTTACTTATCAAACAATGGTTTTTCTAAGGTCCATAATAAAGTCATTAGATTAACCATTCTAATGGTATTCTGGGCTCTATGGACCAAAAGGAATAAACTATTATATGACAACAAACAGCTCTCTCAAACAACAGTTTGCAAAGAAATAGTGAAACAAGTTAATCTAGTTTTCCATGCATCACCACTCACTGGGAATTTTGCAAGGAATAATTTCCTTACTCAGGCTGGTTTGGTACCTTTTCTGAAGAGGAAAAAGCCTAAATTAGTAAGAATTGTCCCTGATTATGGTTTTAAATAAAATGTGGATGCATTCGTCAATAACTCTGGAATTACTGGCATTGGCATAGTCGTAAGAGATCATCAGAATAGGATAATTACACTTTCCGTGAAATGAATTTGACTCATTACACCAGTCTGATTGTGCAAATGCGGTCAAATTGTCTATAAACTGGAACATTCACTCTGTGTGCACCGACCTGAGAGCTTTAAAAACTGTTAATAGAGTAATGCACATCCTAAGGAATTTTACATCTTGACAAGCATGGTGTCCCAAGTATTAGGCATATGTTATAATTGTGAAACTAGATATTGCTGCTCTTTGTCTGTTTTATTCTGTAGGAATCCATCTTCCCAGCCAAGCTGGACTTTACTTCCATCCCAATATCATGGCAATGCCAGCTGAACAAAAGATGTTGCAACTCAGCCACTCAGTCCAGATGCTTGCTCCACCACTTTCACAGGTTTATTTGTTTACACAAAGAGTATGCTTCGTCTTTCAATTACTTGGGGTGGCAAATTGTGTTTAGTTTGACGAGCTCCCCGAAAATGCATTGTATTGTAAACAAGCATCCTATATACCATGATCAACTCTATTTTAGAAGTAGGATATAAACCTCATTTAGGCCTTTGTTCTTAATTGCATTTCAATTAAATTGAACTGGACTAAAATAAAACATAAATATATATAACTAACAGAAAATTCTAGATGCACGGAGCTGGTGTTGCTTTCTCATCTCATATTCTGCATCATCTGTTGGCAACTCAAACCTGCAACGAGGGCAAGTGTTCCTGATCCTCATCATCAATCAACGCTGGTAAATTCTCACAACATCCTTGGGTTCCCTGTTCGACTTTTACCGGCATCAAACAGTTCAAGAGAATCAAAGAATCCCAGCTCCTCGTGTTAATTGAAGCGGCTAAAAAAGCAAAGTACGAACTTGGTCGGTGATCTGAGCCATGCCGATCTAATTATTATGCTTTTTGTCAGGGTGATGTATCAGTTTACTGAAAATATGTATCCAAGTAGAACACGTATCCGATCAGGAGAATACTACTAGGGTTTTGATAAAAAAATATCCTAATACAGTATTCTATACCACTTAATATATAAATAAATGTAGCAGTATTCTCTACAAATTGTAACCTTTTTTTTCTCCTTTTATGTTGTTAATTATATATTAGAAACATTCCATGCATAAAATAAGCACAATTTCATCTCTATTTAACAAAAAAATATTGTTTACTATATCAAATTCCGAGAAAAAAAAATAAACAGCATGGAAATGACACTTTTCCTTCTCCAAAATATACATACCTAGAAAGGAAAAAAGAACAAATCTTCAGACTCAGCTAAAGAAGCCCGCTTGCTGGCAGCATAAGATGCTTCAAAGCATGCTGCAGCGAGCTGTGATGCAATGACATGATCTGCAGCAGCATTAGTTAGGCCTTCTGAGCTGCTGCTGTTTCCGAAGCTGCAACCTTAGCAGAGGCGGTGGAGGTTGCATTATTCAGGATTACTGAAGCCTAAAGGAGTTAGTCTGAGCTAACACAGCCTTGGATGAAGCCTTCTCAGCTAGGGTAGACAGTTGTGCCGCAAACTTAGCTGCAGTAGTCAAGGTGTGAGCAGTCTGGGCAGCGAGTGCTTGAGCATCTGCCGCATTCTGACATAGGCATCTCTGTGCAGACTGCAGCTGCTTTTAGATGGCATTGTGTGTTTTGCCTTCCAGGGTGGTGACATCCTATGCATTGTCCCTTCTGAAATTGTCAGACCCTAGTCTCCGTCTAACCATTTAGTTCCATACTTCGAGAATGATCTAAAACGAATCTACAAGAATCAACTTAAGCATGTAGATCACGCCAGTCAAGCAATTCAGTTAGAACTGATTATCCCGCCAAAACCATGTGCGGCTCCCACCTTGACTGACCTTCATATTTCGAGTCCCTCACTTGCTCTTTATTTAACTTTCAAATTTTGCTTAATTTGCAGATCGGACCAATGAGACATGCCACCAGTGACCAGCCCGCAGATAATTCAAGTAGCAATTACAACAATCCACCTTAATAATCTCTAAATATATGTTGCTGAGATCATTAATGTGCTTGGCCAATTTCCACAGTTTTAAGCTGTTGAAGAGTTCTCAAATCACAACAAACACATTCTTGTGTTTTTCTCATGTGTGAGATTACTTCACAATTTTACCTTATATTTAAAATAGCTATGGACATCTCATTTTGAGTGCACGACAATAATGACCCGTTATAGAGTTAAGACTTCTCATTTATGCAAGTTATGGGAACATATAACTAAAGATTTTGACATAGAACACAGAATCCTTGAGACACAGACGAATACAAACACAATTCAGCCCCCCCTCCTCTTCTTTCTGTTCCACGGGGTACACAAAGTAAGAGCTTTATTGACATTGGTTGCTATTTCACATTGCAGCGTCTCTCCAGACTTGAAGAAGCATGCAAGGAGAGGCAGTGTTATCCTGAGTTGCTTGGAGGTACTTCTTTGGGATGCTTTGACCCATAGTGATCAATAAGCTGCTTCTCATTTGCTATTTGAGCCTGTACCAAGTTTTGAAGAAGAAAAGCAGATTAGCATACCATCTCCGGAGAAACAACAAAACGATTAAAGCACATTATTGCAGAAACATGGACATAAAGCAAGAAGTTTATCAATCGGCTATATCCATGGTGCAAACAGGTTCAGATTATGCTCAAATTCAGTAGAGGCGGCATCAGAAACTTGGAAGTCCTTACAGTTAGAGAGCTAAGTTGACAAACATAAATATTAGGCCAGAACACAAAAAAGTCTGAAAGAGAATAAGAGAGCATTACTATTGGATTACTAAGTTGACAAACAAAAATATTATGCCAGAACACAGAAGGCCTGGAAGAGAATAAGAGAGCACAAAAATGCTTTTTGTGCAATGACAGCCTATGCACATAAAAGAATCAGCTGCGGGTTCTGTTCTAAGTGTCAGCCTTATTTGTTGTCATAGTCAAAATATAAGATGTGTGAGGGATTCAGGTAAATGGATACAGCCTAACGGTGTTCTGTGAATAGGTAACAGAATAGATTAAGGAATTACTTCCATGACAATATAGACAGGTTTTAAAACAATTGTACAGAAAAGATCAGTGGCTGGCTTTTAGAGCCGAAACACGACTGTTTTAGTAAAACCATATCATACTTAATTTCATCGCTGTTACCTTCTTCTTCAATGTCATCCATCTAAGTTTATCTATGCTATGTGAGGTCAGTGATATGGATCATATATTACCATTCCCCATCTAAGCCATCATGTTTCAAGTCCATCAAAAGCCTCACGGACAGAAAGAAAAAAGAAAAAGAAAACAAATCTAAATAAGAAACGCAAACTTCAAGAACTAGAAGGCAACATACAGTCCACTGAAGACACGGGTTGATAATTTAGAGACAAATAACCAGACACAGAGCACTACACATTTGAACATAGACAGTAAAATTCTAAGAGAACAAGGACATATCTTGATTGATCAAACTACATATAAAAGTAAAACATTGAGGTCGATTTGGCCTATTTTTGCTGTCTGGGCTTGAGTAAAGAATGCTTGGTAGCACTAGCTCCAGCATTAAAAGCTACCAGAACACAATTTTCCTGGTATCCCTAAGTCTCTAATCAGGATCCAGGACAGTAAAAGAGCCAAAAGCCAGTCGCAAACTACACATTTAGACTACTGCTAGGGATGATAAGGAAGTTTTGCAGTTCAAATTATACATCATCTGAAGCTAATTCATCACAGTAAAAGGATCCGTATACATCCTGAAGGTTATCATCAGCTGAAACTATTTCAAAGTATCAGCCAATTAAAGACTTTCAGCTCCAGCACCCCACATGTATACTTATCTTTTTAAACAAAAATCAGCATAAAACAATTCACTTAGATTTGCTCGAACCCAGAAAAGAAAATTTTCAATCAGAATCAAGACAACTAATCGATCAGCAGATAAACCAAAGAATCAAGTATTGGAGAGAGGATACTAACTTTACAAACTGGGCAGATGACTTTGAGGCCAACGGCCCGAGCCTCGAGCTGAGATCCCTTGTTCTTCTGATTCTTCTCAGCGTTCTTCTTTTGCGCTTCAATCTTTTGCTTTCCTCGAGTCATCTTCTTCCTTCCTGCGCTTCTTCTCCGTCTATCGTGATGCTGCCGCTCGCCTAGAATAAGGAGCACTAACTATGATATATAGAAAGAGGATCGAACCAAAGTTCTTGAATTAGTGATGTGCACTATGATATTTTAACAATTTTAATATAACCCTAAATATGTTTGATTGGTGAAGGATTTTTAGAGTTTGAATTTTTTTTTTTTTTTTGACAATAAATATAATATATTATTAGGCACAAATATTACATCTTAGGCCATTGGCTTTTGTATGCTCAAGGCCCATAGTGTTTCTCTCTACTTTCTTACATATCATTATATTAAAAGATGTAAGTAAACTCCGTATATCCGAGATCAGTCCACTGATCTCCCAAGGAGCCTCTAAACTTGAGTTCATCAGTAGCTGCTGCAACTCCAAAGAGTCTGTGTGCATCTCCAACTCCCTGATTTGCATGCTTCTTGCTAAAATTATGCCTTGAAGACAGGCCATGGTTTCACATTGCAAAGGATTATATGCCAGGAAGTGATGACATTGTATGACCTCAACCTGTTCGGATTCTTTTTTCTGGATACTCCATGCTGCAGATCCGTGCTTATTCTTGTCCCAGTATGCACCATCAAATCTTAGGATATCCAGTCCAGCAGTCCTCCTATCTGTATGTTCTTGTAACATACTAGCACTTGTGCTCGATACAGTCTTTTTCTGAGTTTGTCTTAAAAACTCTCCTTCTTCATCTATGTATGCTACAGCCATTCTATAATCTATCATGCTATTTTCTAGCACCTTCTCAATATCTTGCTTCTGATTCCTGAACACTGCCTCATTTCTGGCTTTCCAGATGTTCCAAATATAAGAACATAGCATAACTCTGATCTCTTCATCTGGAGCTGATCTAAAATGATACCAAAACCAGTTAGGGAAAGTGTGTTCTACCTTTTCCTCTATTAACAGGCCCAATATTGATGCTTTCCAAACCTTTCTTGATTCCTCACAATATAGTAATAGATGTTCTATGTCCTCCACTCTTCCTACTTCACATCTATTACAAATTCTGATCTCCATAATTTTCCTCTTCTGGAGATTACATGTTGTAGGTAAAGAATTATTGATTGCTCTCCAGATACATAACAGAATTTTCATTGGCAGCTTCATCTTCCAAAAGGATTTCCAATCAGGTTTTATGTGATTAGAAGATGTAGCTTCCTCCTCTTTTAAGTTATCCTGGCATCTATAACCTGTTTTGACTGTGTATAGGCCTTGTTTAGTGTAAGGCCATACAATTTTATCATGTCTTTCCCCAACCTTTGGAATATATACTCTCATAATCTTCTGTATTTCTGATTCTGAGTATATTTCCCTTAGTTTGCTCAAATTCCACTGTTTATTTTCAGTAATGAATTCTGCAACTCTTTTTTCTCCAGGCTGTATTTGCACCCCTTCTAATATTTTCAGCCCTCCCTTCTCCAAAATCCAGTTCTCTAGCAAGTCTATCTGGGATCCATCCCCTAGATTCCACCTCCAGTGTTTTTTGAGGAAATCCCTAGCCCATAATATACTTTTCCATCCCCAGGAATCTGAGTTCTTTACTTTAGTCTCAGTGAACTTCATATTCTTACAATACTTTTGTTTCATTATCCTTACCATTAAAGAGTCCTTATCTTGTAATATACTCCAAGCATGTTTTGCCACCAATGCTAGGTTTAAGTTTTCAACTATTCTCAGCCCTAATCCACCTGACTCCTTTGATTTACATAATTTTTTCCAAGCCAGCCAGTGTACACCTCTGCCCTCAGAATCTCCCTTCCATATAAACTTGGCTATAATCTTATCTATATCCACCAACACAGTTTTAGGCAATTTAAAAATGCTCATTGGATATATAGGTAATGATGATAACACATGTTTTGCCATAACCACCCTCCCTGCCAAACTTAAAATTCTTGTTTTCCATGTATCAAACTTGGCTCTCATTTTCAAAGTGATTTCCTTATAAATCTGACACTTATTCCTTGTGAAATCTATTATCATTCCAAGATATTTACTGCCAACCCCTTCTCTGTGTATATTCAGAGTGCATTTGAGATACTGTTTTATATATGGATCTGTATTCTGGCTTACCAGTATTCCTGATTTCTCAAAATTTATTCTTTGGCCAGAATATCTAGCAAATAAATCTATCACTCTTGCCATTCTATCTATTACCTCGGTTTTACATTCCAGAAACAGTAAACAGTTATCAGCATACATTAGGTGAGAGATTGGTTCCACACCCTTTCCAGGTCTGTAACCACTCAGATTTGATTAAAGTAGTGTAGAATGTATCATTGCAGATAGGTATTGTTGACTAAATAGAAACAATAGGGGAGATAATGGACATCCTTGCCTTAAACCTCTAACAGGGGAAAAGAAATCTGAATTATGACCATTTACCCTCAGTGTCATGAATACTGTAGTAACACACTCAAGAATTAATTTAATCCAAGACTCTGGAAAACCTATATATGTCAAAGCACTAAATAGGAATGGCCATGATACTCTATCATAGGCTTTGCTCATATCCAGTTTAACTGCAGCAACTCCTACTTTACCTTTCTTTCTCTTCAAAGAGTGTAACATTTCTTGTGCCAAAAGAACATTTTCCCCTATATTTCTATCTTTTATGAAACCAGACTGAGCCTTATCTATTAGTGTATTCATGATTCTAGACAGTCTTATTGCTAAGATCTTTGCAATTATCTTATATTTCACATTACACAGTGAGATTGATCTAAAATCCTGAGGTCTACTTGCCTGTTTTTTTTAGGAATTAATATAATTACAGTCTGATTCCAATCTCTAGGCATTTCTTTTCCATTCAAAATTTTTAAGATTGAATCAGTTACCTGATCTCCCACAGTTTCCCAATGTGTTTTATAGAATCCAGCTGGTAAGCCATCTAATCCTGGTGCCTTCCATGAATTCATTTTCTTTAATGCTTCCTCCACCTCTTCCCTTTTAAATGGCAACAGCAATTCTTGTATTTGGTGTTCATTTAGTTTCAACTGGTTTTCTTCCATAAACTGAACCATAGTCAGTTCTGGTGTTGGCTGTGATGGATAAGAAGAGGGCCTAACATAAAGATTATGGAAATGAGACTGCATGATATGTCTTATATCTTCCTCTTCTCTCTGTATGTTACCATTTATGTCTTGTAATTCTGTTACTTGGTTGATTGCCTGTCTTTTAGTTGCCCATCTATGAAAAAATCATGTATTTCTGTCTCCCTTCTTACTCCAATCAAGTCTTGATCTTTGCTTCCAATAGTCTGCTTGCATTTCCATCAAGTTTTCAATATCTATTTTACAATTTCTCTGTTGCTCCTGTATTTCTCTAGTCATTCTAGATCTTTGCAATTTCTCCAATCTCTCTATGCTAGACTTGAGTTGTTTTTCCAAGTTTCCATAACTCTTCCTGCTCCAATTGTTCAGATGTAACAGGACACATTTCAACTTCTGAGACAGACTTTCTACTGAACCTGCTCCATGTTGATCTTGCCAAACTCTGCTAATAATTTGTCTTGGTGCATCACTATGTCTCCAAAAAGCTTCATATTTATTCCAACTTGTTCTGTTATTTTTCCTAGGCAATAGATCCAGTAATATTGGACTATGGTCTGAGGATATGATTGGCAAGTTTGATACTTTGCATTTAGGAAAGTATTCTCTCCACCTTTCATTCACAAATGCTCTATCAAGTCTTTCAGCTATATGATCCTCAAACTGTCTATTGTTAGTCCAAGTATACCATAACCCTTCATGTTGTACTTCCTCTAAGCCAAACTCATCCAATATAGCTTTCAGTTTTAAACTTGATGATGTATTTTTAAAAGGGATCCCCCCTATCTTATCTTCTGTGGATAATATTTGGTTAAAATCACCAATCAACACCATAGGATAATTAATACTAGCTATTATTCTTCTGATATCATCCCAAACCTTCACCCTATCATCTATTACAGGGGAGCCATACACAAAACATTGATACCAACAACTAGATTGACTACTTGCACACTTAGTCATAATAAAATTACTGCTAAATACTACTATGTCCACCTGAACTAGAGAGGACCAAAATAAAGAAATACCCCCTGCTGAACCAGATGCTTCCAGATGCCAACTTTGCCAGAATCTTGTAGTCTGCTGCCACTTCTCCATTTCTTCTCTTGATGATTTAGTCTCAAACAGACACAAAATCTGTGGGTTTTCTCCTTTAGCAACTGATACAACCTTTGTCTTGTAGGGGTGTTTTTAATACCCCTACAATTCCACACTAGGCTCCTCATGGCCCTTGGTGCAGTTGTTTTGGGACAACTGCACTAAAACCCTCAGACAGCTCTTCCTCCTCTCTCCTTTGTCCACCCTTCTTTTCCAGATCTTCTCTTGAATCCTTCTGAACTTCTGCCATTTTTAGTTTTTTCACCTGTAGCCCTTGTCTTTCCCATTCCATGACCAGCAGAGTATTGATTGATTCTGAATCTTGATCTTCCTCTTCAGCCCTCTTTCTCTTCAATTCCTTTCTACCTCCATCAGAAAGAGAATGATCTCCACTTGACACTGCCTCTTTCTCCTTTTGAGGTTCTGCTTCAAATTCTTCCCTTGCTACCACACTTCTGAATTTCTTCTGGCCCCAGCCATTCCATTTCTTCAACTCCCTTGTATTCACAGATTTCCCATCCTTGTCCACACCCTGAATCTCTGCTTCAATACATTTGTAAATGCACCTCAGTTTCTCCTTCTTCTCCATTCTCTTTCTTCTTGCAAATAACTTTGTGATTGTTGTCCTACTAGTCTTTAGCCATTTTACAGTTTCTTGTACTGACTGCAGTGCCTCTGACCTCTGAATCTTATTCTTATCTCTCCTTCCATATAACTATGTCCCCAGACCTAGCCAAACTTGCAATAACTGCATCTTTTTTAATCTTCTGTAGTTCTATGATTGTCCCCTTTAATGCTCCATTTAGATCAAAACTTGCAGCCTGCTTATCTTCATCTTGAATGATGTCCACTGTGGTGGTTACCAGCTGATCTGAGTCTTTTTCTATCACTGAGATCATCCCTTCAAACACTATTCCATCACTACTCTCATGCCTCATCTCCATTTGTTGCATTAACTCCTTCTGCTGATCTTCCTCTCCCACTTGGATATTCTGAATTTGTAAATCCATTTCCTTCAAGCTCATTTCCTCTCCCATCATAACAACATCATCTTCACCACTCCCTTCCTGATCTGGCATCCTGGCATTATTTTCCTCCACATGAAACCCATTGCCATGCACACCTTCAGGCAGCTCAATCCTGGCATTTGGTGGTTCTTCAGGTATCAGTTGATTAGGAGGTTGCCAGTTGCCCTCTCCCTGATCCATCCCTGCACCTGGTTGATTATGATGATCATTGTCACCTCCCCCTTCTGCCATATTTACATCTTGCTGCACTTCAATCTCCACCATATTATCAGTGTCAACCTCATAGTAGAAACCATCCTGAATTCTGTCCTCCTGCACAGTAGTATAGTATGGGGCCTGCATTTCCATGAAACCAGCAGGGAAGGAAGTATTCCTTTTATGAGGTCTGTGACCATGAGCTCTCAAGGAGTCTGGATACAGTTTTTTGGATGCATCAAACACTATCTGTGTACCATGTCTATCATTGTGTTGCTGAAATTTGGTTTGTAAAAACTGAGATAGTTCTACATCATCCTGAATAAGGCAAATAGTAAAAGAGTGACCAACCCTACCACATCTCCTACAGAACTTGTGCACCCTTTCATATCTACAGGAAAGCCAATATCTTCTACCATCTGGCATGTCAACATAGAATCCTGGTATAAGGGGATTATCAGGGTTAACCAGAATTCTAGCCCTAATGTACTTTATATCTCTTACAGGCACATAATACAGTTCCAGATCTACAACTTCTCCAACATAGTTCATCAATTTCCCAGCAGCTCCAGGATAGAAGCATTTAGCAAACAAGCCATACAATCTTACAGCTAACATTATTTTGGTCACCCTTATTCTACTTAACGGAACCATAGGATCCCATCTCCTTATAGCCAACATACCTCCACTAATAGAATAAGGAGAGTTGTGAATTGCAGCAAGCATAGCTTCTTTAGTTGGCATTTAAATGATAAAGAATTTACCTTCCCAGTGCTGGATCCTCACATCAGTTCCCCAGTGCGTTTCCAGGTAATTCTGAACCCTCTGTCGCCTGAAAACTCTGTAATCATGCCAGTAAGCTATCACACAGTGCTCCTCATACTGCGACGCCTCCTGAAGATCCTCCATAGTTAACTGAATCACTCCCCCAACTCGCTGATGCTGAAATGTATTCTGAACCACATCCGCATCAAAGCCATGTTCTCTTTCTTCCTCGGAGAATTCCGATCCCTGAGCTATGTGCACCGATACCGAGCTCAAGTCCGATATGCGACCATCCATTTTCTTGAACACCTGACTGCTTCTATGACTGAAATCTTTGGTTTGAATTACCCTATTTCTGTCTTTCCATCTATTTATAGGCCTTGCTTTATACTCCTCCCCTTCTCGGGTCCTTCTCCCTTCTTTATTACTATAATCCCACACACCCATGAAAACAGTAATTGCCACCGGTTAATACTATTCTGCCTCCTGGTTTCCCCAATGAACAAAATTCCGATTGCCTAATTTCTGGATTTTCAAACCTGCTCTACCTTTGTTCTCCCTTGCAATGATGATGTTTTTCCCACCCAGTAAATTAATTATTGAAAAACTACTAACCTGATTTTGAGCCGCTGATGATGATTCAATCCAACGATCGCCTTCGATTTTTTTTGAAACCGGCGGTGCTCCAAAGCAGCTTGCACATGCGAACCCAGTTTGGCAACACCCACTCTGAATTGATTTGATTTTTCGATGCTGCAACACGACAATTCTTGAAGATGCTCTCTTTTCTTGTTGCTTCTAGAGAGAGAGAAACTCTTTATAATTATTATTTGTCTTTGTCCCCTAATATCACCTTGCGCAGATTTGGTGTGGGATTTTTAGAGTTTGGATTTTGATTTGGGAAAGTCTGACCTGTAAAAATCATATTTGGTTAGGTTATGATTTTATAAGTCTGAAATAAAATTCTTGTTTGGTGAGTCATGATTTTGCAAATCCAAAATAAAAATCGTGTTCGATTTTGCAAGTCTGGACTTCATTCACAAATACTGGACTTTGGTACCAAAAAACAACACTTTCAAAAATTGTATGAACCAAACAAACATTACAAAATTTGAAATTGTATTTTGAAAGTCCAATTTTCCAAAAACTCATCAAACCAAACAGATATGTTTAGATTTTGACAATTGAATGAAGACTAAAATACAAAAAAATATACCTAACATTATAATTGAAAATAACCTTATAATTGAAAATAATTCCCAGAATAACACTCTCTTGAAAATAACTCCAAGAATAACACTCTAAGTGCCATGTTGTCACCACACCATCCTACGTGGACTTGATGTCAAACATTGACCGGAGTCTTGCCAAATCTGTAATTTTTAAAAACATTTGTACTACTTGCGCAAATGTTTACAAGGACTCTACAAATTAAACTCTAAAATCTATTAGTTTCCGAACTTACACGCCGTTCCCAGAATTTGTACTCCACTTTCTTCAAGGTTTCAGAACGGCGACCACGACTCTCCGTCCGACCACGATTCTCCGTCCAAAGTCGTTCGGATTCGCCGGCTTTTACTAGCAGTTGTCAGCGCTATAATCAAGAACAAGCCTCACATGATTGCTGCAGATGTTTAGGAAAAGCTCGAGGAGTTGAAAGCTCAACTAGAGAAGCTCCGGCTACTGATGCCCAATTTCTTCGATAACACCACCAATTTCTCCGGTCTTCAAGTTTCATATGGTCTAGTTTGGGCAGTTGAATTTGAAGATGTTTACCACATTACATAATCATAAATTTGTAACCATTTGATGAAGAACTACCATGTGAGGAATTTTTGGGATCATGTCTGGTTTCGTCTTAAGATAAGAGCGAAAACTTGTTGAATTCTGGAGATTTGTTTGAAGAGAAATGGTCAGAAATAAATAAAAAAAGAGATTTTCATGGGAAGTGCTCATCTTCTGGGAATGCTTGCTTGGAGGGCTCAGAAGGAAGAGTTTGAGAACTGTAAATCTAAGCTTCTTCATGATCTCGAGAATGCGAAGAAAGAGGTTGAAGATCTGAAGAAAAGAAGAAGTGATGATGCCAAGGCTAATGAGGAGGTTTTAGGGATCTTTGCTTCTCAAGAACAAGGCTGGTTTAATGAGAGAAAGAAGCTCAGACAGCAGGTTGGGGCTTTGCTCAACGAGTTAAGAGCTCGTCAGGCTAAGGTCGAGAAAGCCACATCGAATGAAAAGCTTCACCAGAATGAAGATTTGTTGAAGTCCAAGGGTGAGAGTCTTGATGCAGAACAACAGAAAAGGAAGGAACTTGAAGAGAAGTTGAAGAGTGTAGAAAACAGTTTAGCAGAACTATCTCAGCGGCATACCAGTGAAATCTCGAAGCATAAGACAACGCTTATTGAGCTTGTTTTGAATCAGAGACAGCTTGAGATCTCGACAGCTTGAGAGATGAGCAGGACTCTTAGGCACTCAAAAAATGCCTAGCTAAAAGCCAGATGCTTACTGCTTAGTGTTTTCACTTTGAATCTTCGTTATCATCCTCACAATAAGACTTAGTTTGTTTTTGTTTTGGTGATTTGAGTGGCTGTTGGAGAAGAAAGAAATGGTTTATAGTATGATTTTCATGTTAATCAACATTATTGTTTGATTTGCGGTTTGCTATAGTTACTATTCTTGAACTTTGATCATTATTTGTTAATTTTCTTTCACATTTATTGGTTTGGGTTATTCACATTTTTTGGGTATCAATGTGTATGTATATTGATTGAACCTTGATCCGAATATGCATGTATACATAAAATGTGAAAACATAAGAATCATGCAACGACGAAAACAAATAAATAATGCACAGTAAAAATTTCACGCAAAATACAGTCATAAAACAAAATAACCACCTTGGAGAGAATTATTATGCCAAAACATCAATATATCCCCCACCAAGAGTGGTTTCTAATTAAGAAAATATATTATGCCAAAACATGCATAGCATAATACGCAATACTAGTTGTACAACTAAAACTAAAAGAGTTCAAAATTACAATTTTTCCTTCATTCTTATTATGCTTAAGAAAGATTCTTTGACATGAAGGTGGCTGTATGTTTGCCATGCAATATCCTCTTCCATACATCTACCAAAAACAACAACACGTACATGATACAATGATTAAAACCCAAAAAGAGAAATACGAGGTAATTTGTAGAGTCCTTGTACTACTCCCTCCGGTTTTAATATAATGGCCTAGTTTTATTGGCACAATTACAAAGGAGAGCAAAATGAATGGTGGAGATTGTATAGATTATTGGTAAAGTATGGTGTGGTTGTGAATGAAGGAATATTACTAAAAGTGAAAATTAAACCATTAACTAAAAACCTTCCTAAATTGTTAACTAGGCCATTCTATTAAAATTGGAGGGAGTAATAGATTATTGTATAAAAATTTGCGCAAGTAGTACAAATATTTTTAAAAATTACAGATTTGGCACAAGACTCCGGTCAGTGTATGACATCAAGTCCACGTGGGATGGTGTGGTGACAACATGACACTTAGAATGTTATTTTTGAAATTATTTTCAAGAGAATATTATTCTGGGAATAATTTTCAACCATAAGGTTACTTAGGAAAAAAACTCGCTCAAAATACCTTAATTTCTAAACCCAACGTTCAATGTGTTCAATTTCTTGACTCTACATTCCAAAAATGATGCCCAATTCTAGACCCTAGTTAAATTTCACCGTCAGTCAGTTAAGTTGATGGGTATTCTTGTAATTTTCAAGAAAAGTAGAAATATATAATTAAAAAAACAAATCCTCTTTGGCCGTAAACAAGCTCTGAATTGAATTTACAGTCTGATGCAACCGTTGATTGGGCAGTGGCAGTGGCGCGGCGGAGTGTAGCTGGCGGCGTCGGTACATCGGCGAAGTGGTGGAGATCATCGATGAGATACCATCGGTCAGAAGGCAATAGTGGTGCTAGAGGTAGTGACTGGTTATTCTAGACTCCGACCGACGCTGCAGTGGAGATGGAGGCCGGCGGTGATGGAGTTGGCTTTGGTGGTGATCTGTCGGAGATAAGGTGGAGGTGGAGGTGGTGATCAAGGACTGGTGGTGGCCCCGACGTTCAGAGGTGGCTTTGCCAGGTGGTGAGCATATGGCTAAATGCTAATTAGTCTGGTTTAATTTGGTTTTTTCTTCATCAATGTAATAATACAAAATAAAATGAAAACCTAAGAGAAGAACAAACCAAGATCAACAGTAGGAGCTCTTCCCGATCATTTTTGCGTTTTGAGTTTTGACTGATAAAATATACAAGCAGAAGCATAGAAAAGTTCAGAACTTGAAGCAATCAATGCTATTAATATAAATTAATTAGGCTCAACTTTCAATCTCTGCATGAATATTATTACACAGAGATGAAGAACAACACCGAGGAGATTTTCGAGAAAAAAAAGATAGCGGAGAGAAGAGAGGTGGATTGAGGGAGATCGGTGTTTGAAGACTTGAAGCAGTTAAGTGTGTTGAGTTGAGGTTTTTCATGGGAGGTTTTATTTTTATATTTTTACTTTATTAAAAATTACAAAAGTATCCCCAACTTAACTGGATTAACGGTGAAATTTAATTAGGGCTTAGAAATTAGCCATTTTTAGAATGTAGAGTCTAGAAATTGATCACTTTGAATGGTGGGTCTGGAAATTAGGTATTTTGAGCAATGTAAGATCTATTTTTTGCACTTTAGTCATTGAATGAAACTAGCATTCAGTTTAGATCCTTCACATAAGGGTAAAAATATATTGAAAATAGCAGTTTGAAATGTGTTAGTATATCTGGTTTATCAATATTTACTAATGTAATTGTGTTTGAATGTATAGGTTCTGTTTGGGAACTAACTATTAATTGTTAGGTGTTAGCGTACTGTATTAACTGTTAGCTGTTAGCAGATTGTGTAAACTGTTTTGATCAGCAGTTTGTATATATAACGTTTGATGAATAACAAATAGGTGATAACTGTTTCATCACGTGAAATGATATGAAAGGACATTATTATTATATTATCATAATAATTAGTATGTTACTTTATGCATTTGTTTATTTGTATGATATATAGGTACTAAGGTATTATTCATTAATATATTTATAAGAGATCATATAAATATGGGTAATGATTAAAAGAAATAAAATTTTATTGTAATTATATATTATAAAACTTTCCCTATGAAATAATTCTCAAATAAATTTATTGGCAGATTAATTATTTTTATTCTCATCATTTGTCTAATAAATATTTAAATAATGTAAAAATATTTTTACGCAATTTTTCTTATTTTTTTCAACAAAAATACAATTTAT
Source organism: Sherardia arvensis (assembly GCA_948330725.1). Classification (NCBI taxonomy): domain Eukaryota; kingdom Viridiplantae; phylum Streptophyta; class Magnoliopsida; order Gentianales; family Rubiaceae; genus Sherardia; species Sherardia arvensis. The sequence goes on from OX415239.1 coordinate 33,737,667, forward strand.
TATATTAAAATGTAATTTCATTTTAATTAATATACATCATAATTTGATATTACTATATATTTAGTATAAATACACACATTTGACTACAAATCATACATGAATAACTGTGTCATATACATGTATGTATACATACATATAAAGATACATAAAAAGGTTAAAAAATAAATTTACAATAGAAACAGCTAATTATAATAAGAAAAAGTTGAGTAAGCGTTTTAGAAAACAACGTTTTTCATTGAAAATGTTAATTGGAATAAATTTCTCACCAAACATCTTGAGTTGCAGATTGAAATGTCAAATTCTATTTTTAACAAAAAAAAAAGGTCAAAACGCTACTTGAAAACGCTGTCGCCAAACAGGGACATTGTAAGTTCCTTAGCCACCTCCCCAAATTATAACTCTTTAATTAGTCAAGGGTAAATTGCATTAAAAAATTGATTTCTTATGACTCCAATAAATGTCAACAACAAAACTTTTTGTCTTACATTAAATTGTATTTATAACCCGAACAAATAATTTAACCAGTTAAAAGATTAAATCTTCTGAATACTTATTAGAAGAATATATTAGTAATTTTTTATTTTCAATTTTTTTTTGTTTCAAAATCAAATATCTATACTTAAAAAAAAGTTTAAAATTCACAAAAAAATTCGAAAACATTCTTGGAAAAATAGCTTTTTAAAATGTAGACATTTTTATTTTTTTTCATAAAACAAATAAATACTAAAATAACGGCCAGAGTCTCACAGAGTTATAAACATATCAAATATATTCATTGGAAATATAAATGTTACGAGTTGGTCTCTGGAGTGATCGTTTATATTATGCTAATAATATAGACCAGGGACCAGACAACCAATATTAACAATTTATGCCAATTTTCGGGGGTGACTGCGAAAACAACATAACCCGCAAGTGATCAGGGTTGTGCATGAGTCGGGTCAACCCGGAAAAATGGCCCGGCACGGGACCGGAATTGGTGACCCGGACCCGGATTTTTTGCATTCCGAGCCGGGCCTCGGGTCACCATTTTTGTCCATCCGGGTTCCGGGCCGATCCGGGTCAACCCGGGAGCCCGGTTATATTACATAGATTTGCAATTATTATACATAATTAATCTTGTTCTATTGGTCAGACTTGCCATTTTGTAGTATACAACCAGAGTTCAAATCTCACCAAAAGCATTACTTTTGTGTTTTGTTTTTAAACTAAATTTAACATTTGTATATATTTATTAATCATATAATTTATTAACAAAAAGAAGTGTTGTGTAGTGGTAAGGAGATTGTCACACAATGGTCTATAGTTCGATTTTTAACAAAATCGCTCTTTTTGTAAAAAACAAATGTAATAGAGGTTGTAACCGGGTCAACCGGCCGATCCGGGTCAAACCCGGAATAATTCCGGACCGGGTCCGGTTCAAGAAGTAGTCCAACTGGGCTGGGCCCCGGTCCAAGATTTTTAGATATTTCGGATCTGGGTCATTCCGGATCCGGGCCGGGTTGGGCCGGGTTGACCCGGTTGTACAGCCCTACAAGTGATGTATGCAAACCACATACATACCAACAACGACGTGGAAACACAGAACACACAGAACCTCCAATTTCCCCCCAAAACCAGAGAACCTCCAATTTTCCCCAAAACGAGATCAAAACACGATTGATTGAGTTGATTTCATGGTTCAAAATGCGATCGATTCTGCTAGGGGCGTGGATTTTGAATTTGAGGCAAAAACTCTGAATTAAACTGTGTTTTAAACTAAGGGCATGGAGATCCAAAACAAGGTGAGTTCCTGATTGAATTTAATTTCGATCAATTTCGATGTATACAAGATCAATCTGATGCATCGAATCGCTAATTGTTATGTTTTTATGATTATTAATCTTTTTTTACAACTTTCAATCAGTGGCGAAGACGGTATAGATTCTATTGTTACCAATCTAGGTTCATGCATATATAACAAGGAAGGTCCATCTTCATCAGCAATAGGTACGATTTGCAACAGTTTTTATACTGAATTGCCTTGTTTTCAGTTTTTGTAGAACCTTACTTTCAGTGTAAAACGCCAATGTTTTATCATAAACTGTACCTTTTTTAGAATAAAGTGTTTTGTTTTTAATATAGGTTGTGTTGTTTAGAAAACATGTTGTAAAAATTGGCTGTTTGTGAAAAAATATGTTGTTTAGGTTGGAATCTCATATGTTTACTATGGAAAATTGATTTGAATGTGTAAACCCCAAGAAATAATTTTGAAATGCATGTTTGTGAAAAAGGGGTTGTTTAGGTTGGAAACTTATGTGTTTACTATGGAATCTTGATTTGAATGTGTAAACCCCGAGAAATACTTTTAAAATGCATGTTTGTGAAAAATTGGATGTTTAGGTTGGAATCTCATGTGGTTACTATGGAATCTTGATTTGAATGTGTAAACCCCAAGAAATAATTTTGAAATGCATGTTTGTGATTGTGAAAAAGGGGTTGTTTAGGTTGAAAACTGATGTGTTTACTATGAAATATTCATTTGAATGTGTAAACCCCAAAATAAAAACCTTTTGAAATGCATGATTGTGAAAAAGGGGTTGTTTAGAACAATAACTGAATTGTTTACTTTGAAACTAGATTATTTAAATTTGAAAAAAAGATGTAAAAATTTTGCAAACTGATGTGTTTACTCTATAAACTAGATTATTTGTCTACTAGGTAATGATGTTGATCTGCCTGATTTGGAGGACATTGATGTTAAGGAGAGTTTTGATGAACTCGGTGCTAGAACCCTTGAAGAGGTACAAGCACTTTACAAGCTGCATGCTAAAGCAATTGGTGTTTGCTTTAGAAGATCAACAAGTAGGAGAAATCATGAAGGTGTTCTCTGCGAAAAATATTTCAGTTGCTCTTGTGCTGGAAAGCCTAACAAAAAAACCACCCAAACACAGCCTACCCCAATCCTAGTATCAGATAAACATGAAAGTTCAACATCAAACAAAAGAAAAGAAAGCAAAAGGCGTTTCCGATAACCAAGACAAAGTGCAAGGTTCATTTCGTGTGAAGCTGGTTGATGGAATTTACCATGTCAAACATCATATCCTGATGCATAATCATTCCTTGAATAGGCCAGCATGGATGCAGTTTGTAAGAAGTGAGCGCCGAATCACTCCAGCAATATCTAAGGTAAAAAAATGTCTAGTTTCAACGTGAAATGTCTAATGTTTAGCACAAATTGCTTGTGTTTGTGTCAGGTTGTAATGGGGATGGAAGGTGCTGGATTGAAACCAACTAATGGATACAACTATCTCACATATTTAGCGGGAGGAGATGAATCAGTGGGTCATGAACTCAGGGAACAAATTAACTTCGTTGGTAGACTCAAAATGAAAGAGATTGAAAAGGGTGACGCAAAAACAGTAATAGCAACTCTAGAGGAGATAAATAAGAAGCAAGAAGGATTTTTCTACATAGCTTTGAAAACGGATGATCAAAACAGGTTGAAAGCTTTGTTTTGGAGGGATTCTATGATGCATGAACATTACAACATTTACGACGACTGTGTAATTCTGGACACCACATTCAAAACAAACAGGTGAATTTGAAGGTTTTTATTCTATAAAATGACCTTTGAAAGTGATTGTAGTATTGATTGTTTATGTTAGAAACATGTGTGTTTACTTTAGAAACTGTAGTATTTACAGAAGGTTTTTTTAATTAGGTGAAAATAGACTATTTAAGTCAAAGGTGTGTTTAAGTTTGAGTTTGACAGTTACTGTAGTATTGACTGTTTATGTTAGAAACATGTGTGTTTACTTTGGAAACTGTAGTATTTACAGAAGGTTTTTATAATCAGGTGAAAATAGACTGTTTAAGTCAAAATCAGCTGTGTCTAAGTTTGAGTTTGAAATTGACTGTAGTATTGACTGTTTATTTTTAGAAACATGTGTGTTTACTTTGAAAAATTGTAGTATTTACAGAAGGTTTTTATTATTAGGTGAAAATAGACCGTTTAAGTCAAAATCGGGTTTATTTAAGTTTGAGTTTGAAATTGACTGTTTATGTTAGAAACATGTGACAATGGTATTGACTGTTTAGAAACATGTGTATTGAAAACTGTAGTATCTACAGAAGGTTGTTTTATTTAAAATGCTTGGAATGAATAATAGTCGACGCAATATTATGTTTGTATGTGCTTTTATATCTGATGATGCAACTGAAACATTTGAGTGGCTACTTAAAACATTCAAGAAGAGTATGGGGGCAAAGCACCAATAAACACTTTTTACCGATCAAGATCTAGCAATGTCAAATGAAATTGAAAAGGTACTGTTTTGATAGTGCATGCATAAATTCATGTGTAAAAGCATGTTTGCATGTTTTATTTTTGTGCTGGGTAATTAATGACATGAATCTTCTGTAAAGAGGTTTTGCCTGAGACGAGACAACGGTTATGTTTGTGGCACCTTATGCAGAATGCAATAGGCCATTTTGGTGAGCTGAAAAAGGACGGGTCTTTCAAGTTATCATTCCATCTTTATCTGCAGTAAGTCTTGCATGGCACCTAAACATTCTATATTACAGCCTTCTTCAATTTAATTTCTGTTTCTGTATGCAGAGTGGACAAGGATGTGAAAATAGCATGCCACCTCAGTATTGTGGTCAAGTTTCTAGCGAAGCTGACCGATGCTCAGAAGTTTGATGTTGGGTCAATCGGGTTTGGTGGAATCTTGAAGCTGCAAACAAGTAAGTTCCCGCCGGAAATCATTCCCTTCTTAATTTCCAATCTAGATGGCCATGGAAATAAGAAAATAGGTTCAAGTACATACAAAATTGGGGTTGATGAGGTGTGTGATGTTTTGGGCTTGTCGATTGGTGGAGTTGATGTACATGTTGTGTTCTTGTCTGGGAAAATTAGTGTTAAGAAATCTGAGAAGATAAAGAAGGATAGGCTTGAATGGAAGAGGAGGTTTAAAGTTACAGAGAATAAGGAAATCGCTCTGGATTATTTGGTGAAAGAGATGGTAGAGCATCCAGATGGTGGTGATGAGTTACTACAGTTTTGTTTGTTGTTTATGCTCGACAACTTCCTTACTCCTTTGCAAATCAGGCATGTTGATATGAAGATGATTCAGGTTGTGGCAAATGTGTCTGAGATAGCAAGCATGGACTGGTGCATGTTTATTTTGCAGCAGCTACTTAAAGGGGTGACCAACTTTCACAAACGTAGCTAGAATCACACTTCTCTAGGGGTTGTGTGTATATTGTTCTGATCCAGTATCTTCAGCGATCTCCATATTTAGGTATGCCGGATCCTATGACTGTCCCTCTTGCTCAACACTGGCATCAAGATAAGGTGGTTGCAAGGGTTGCTTGGCTCAATCCGAATGGTTTTGAGAAAGTTCTTGTTGAGACTAGGTTGTACCCACTTACTCCTTTGCAGCAGCTTTATCTGCGGTAAATCTTGCAAAAAAATTTGCAGTGAAAAGTCCTATATCCCTTTTAAAAATCTTGTAAGCTTGTCTAAAAGCCTGTTAAAAATGTGAAACGGTTTAGAAGGCAGTCACAGAAAAGAAAAAAAAATCAAAATGTTATGTTAAACTTACATTCAAACCAAGGTCTGCTATCTCTTGATCGGTTCTAAAATCCCCAGTTCCTAGAAGGTCGAAGTTGCTATTAAACTTATTGGCTGGTCTGTCCCCATGAGCAGCATTGATAACTCTCCCGCCACGAGTAAGTGGGTACAATCTAGTCTCAACAAGAACTTTCTCAAAACCATTCGGTTTGAGCCAAGCAACCCTTGCAACCACCTTATCTTGATCCCAGTGTTAAGCAACAAGGACAGTCATAATATCCAGAATACCTAAATATGGAGACCATTGAAGATACTGCATCAGAACAACATACACACAACCCCTAAAGTAGTGTGATTCTGGCTACGTTTGTGAAAGTTGGTCACCCCTTTAAGTAGTTGCTGCAAAATAAATTTACACCAGTCTATGCTTGCTATCTCAGACACATTTGTTACAATCTGAATTATCTTCATATCAACATGCCCGATTTGCAAAGGAGCAAGGAAGTTGTCGAGCATAAACAACAAACAAAACTGTAGAAACTCATCACCATCTGGATGCTCTTCCATCTCTTTCACCAAAGAATCCAGAGGGATTTTCTCATTCTCTTTAACTTTAAACCTCCTCTTAAGCCTATCCTGATTTATCTTCTCATATTTCTCAACACCAATTTTCCAGACAAGGACACAATAGGTACATCAACTCCACCAATCGGCAAGCCCAAAACATCATACACCTCATCAACCCCAATTTTGTATGTACTTGAACCTATTTTCTTATTTCCACGGCCATCTAGATTGGAAATTAAGAAGTTAATGATTTCTGGCGGGAACTTACTTGTTTGCAGCTTCAAGATTCCACCAAACCCGATTGACCCAACATCAGACTTCTATGCATCGGTCAGCTTCGCTAGAAACTTGACCACAATACTGAGGTGGCATGCTATTTTAACATCCTTGTCCACTCTGCAAATAGAAACAGAAATTAAAAAATCGGTTAAGTTGAAGAAGGCTGTAATATAAAATGTTTAGTATAAAACAAATTAAGTTTCAAATTTGTAAACTTACTTAATTGTATCATTTTCAACAATGCAAACATGACGTGACTTCTTCCTAGCTTTCTTTGGCACATCAACTAAATCAGTGTCCACACATTTCCCTTTTCTCTTTTTTTCAGTTCCAACACAACCTGCAACACTAGTATTCACATGTCGAACTGTCTGTCAAGGAGGAACATCGTGGACAACAGGCGAAGCTAAAGGCTGTGGCTCAAGAATTGAATGCTCAGTAGCAGGATTTCCCTCGGAATTTAGCTGTGGCTCGGGAGCTGAATGTGGCTCTGTAGCAAGATTTCCCACGACAATTGGTTATGGCTCAGAAATTGAATGTGACTCAGTAGCAGGATTCCCTTCGGCAATTGAATGTGGTTTAGTACCAGGATTTCCCTCGACAAATGGTTGCGGCTTGGAAGCAGGCAGTCGCTTGGCAGTCTGTGGGTACTTTTTCCCAAGTTTCACAACTAGAGGACCTTTACTCTTTGAAAATTCTGTTGGCACTTGAGAATGTTCATCAGCAGTTTTAGAGGCCTGTACAGGATCGGGCTCCTGGAAGTCGTCAGACAACTCAAGGATAAAAATCTTATGTGCATGTTCCTTTTGGGCATATCCCTTCTTCTTTACAAGTGGTTGACCTTGTTTAGCAGCAGCTTCACGAGGAATTCTCTTCTCAGAAAATGGACACTGGGTGCATTTTTTATGGCGTTGCAACTTCCTCCTGCCTATATCAGTTAATCAATTAAAAACATCATTGCTACGAGTTATATAAGAAAAACCTTGCAAGGTAATAAGATTTCATACCAACACCTAGAGGATTCTATGCATGACTACAAGTTGTTGAAGTAGCCGCTTCTTGTTGCTTGGGTTTTACACACTTGTTTACAATCTGAGACACAGTAACACCAGCTTGTTGCTCGGGTTTTTCTATGGCATCATCTTCATCGGAATTTTCCACGTCTTCATCATTAACATGTGAGAAAACTTTGGACAAAACATCATCAGCGAATTTCCGGCTTTCAGTCTGATCCTCATTGGCAGCATGTGTCTCAATTTTAGGTTTTTTGGAATGTAGGTTACGCTCGTAAACTATTTTAACACGCGCTGTACAAAAAATGAAAAGTGTAAAGACACACGTACGCTTATGTATTGTCTTGTGTTAAACACATGTAAACACCAAAGAATGTAGATTAAAAACTCTAGTTTCCATTGTAAAAACATCATATTTCATGAAAAGGACTCTGTCTGAAAACATGAAGGTATTCAGATTCAAGAAGCAAGTTTTCAAAATAAAAACATTAGGTTTAAAAGAGCAAAAAGACACAAAATAAAAGGTCAAGTTTCAGAGTTAAATCATGTAACATTCGAAAACAGATAAAATCCACATAACAAAATAAATTTTTCATAATAAAACAATTATATTTGATGAAATAAAAAACAAGCAGTTATGTATGTTCACATAAACACCAAAGTATTTAGACTAAAATTACAAGTTTTCAAAATAAAAGCATTAGATTTCAACAAATGAGCAGACACAAATTAAAAGGTCAAGTTTTAAAAGTTAAAGCATGAAATTTCACAAAGTAAACAGAGACAGATTACAAGGTCAAGTTTCCAAGTTAAATACATTAAATTTCATAAAATTGCAGATCTGAACAGTCACTTTAAAACAGACGGAATCCACAATAAAAAGTACAGTTTTCATAGTAAAACAACCATATCGACAAAAAAGAATGGGAAAACACAATGAAAGCAATTATATTTGATGAAATAAAAAACAAGCAGTTATGTTTGTTCACATAAACACCAAACTATTTAGACTATAATCACAAGTTTTCAGAGTAAAAGCATTAGATTTCAACAAATGCATAGACACAAATTAAAAGGTCAAGTTTTAAAAGTTAAAACATGAGATTTCATAAATTAAACAGAGACAGATTACAAGGTCAAGTTTTAAAGTTAAATACATTTAATTTCATAAAATTGCAGATCTGAACAGACAGAATCGACATTAAAAAGTACAATTTTCATAGTAAAACAACCATATTTCATGAAACTAAAGTTGCACATCTGAACCATCAAAAAGCACAGATAAAAAAAAGAGCGGGAAAACATAATTAAAGCAATTATATTTGATGAAATAAAAAACAAGCAGTTATGTTTGTTCACATAAACACCAAAGTATTTAGACTAAAATTACAAGTTTTCAAAGTAAAAGCATTAGATTTCAACAAATGCACATGCACAAATTTAAAAGTCAAGTTTTAAAAGTTAAAGCATGAGATTTCACAAAGTAAACAAAGACAGATTACAAGGTCAAGTTTTCAAGTTAAATACATTACATTTCATAAAATTGCAGATCTGAACATTTACTTTAAAACAGACAGAATCCACATTTAAAAGTATAGTTTTCATAGTAAAACAACCAAATTTCATGAAATGAAAGTTGCAGATCCGAACAGTCACAAAGCACAGATCAACAAAAAAAACGGGAAAACACAGCGAACAGAAAACATCACCTCGCTGATCATCCCCAAGAGTAGCATCACCTCTCTGATCATCCCCAAGGGTAGCATCACCTCGCTGAACAGTCCCAAGGGTAGGATCCACCGCATCAGTTTCCAACGGTTTAGAAATCTTCATTGTTCTTCAAATCTGTAGAATAAAAAGCCCACGGAATGATAAACAAACGTTCAAGTTAATATAAAATTAAAAACACAATCAATACCTGAAAAAGAGCGCAATCGATTGGTCGATTGACGAAATAAACGGAAACACTGAGTGAATTAATCCCCAGTTTGTGATTTCAAATGGAGCGACGAGGAGCAGCAGTACCATCGATCAATCAAATCGCAAATCGAAACGCAAATCAAAACTTCGATTGGAAGACAAATCTCTAATTGAGCAGTGATGAGGGTTTCTGGAAGGAAATGGGAACGACAAAACGAAAGGGGATGAGAAAAAAAGGAAATTTAGGGAAGATAAAAATAGAAACATGGTATATATATTTATAGAGGGGCGCGTGATGGCAATTTTCGCAAAATTGCTAAAAAGGACCCGCTCTAAATATAATTGTTAAAGAGGAGCCGCGTCCAATTCTAATTGCAAAAAAAACCTCGTCTATATTTATAGACGGTTTATTTCAAGAATAATTAAAATGTTACACACTTAATGCGAAAATTATGGGCTGGTCTCTGGAGTGACCGTCTATATTACATCTATAATATAGACCAAGGACTACATTAGAGTATGGAAGGAAGGAGGTCCTTATTTGCAAATTTTAAAAAACGAGTACTGTCTACACGCACTATTCAGCGGTATTGTTCATGCGCATATTATTCACACGAGTTACTGTTCAATAAGCTAAAAACTATGATGTTTAATCTAAAAACAAAAGGTTTTAGACATGCATAGTCAAACTGATGAAAACCTAGATATTTACTATGAAAACGAAACAGTTTACTATGAAAATCGGGCATGCATACATTTTTTTTAAAATTTAAACCGTCAATGACGGGGTTTTAAGGGTGTTCTTCCTTTTCCATTAAGATCAATATCAGTTGCCAAAATAGGTTTACAATTTGTTGAGATTAGGAGAAGTTTCTAAGGATATAGCTATCTAATTCTTCTCCATACTCATGGCGGTAACACCATACTCAGGGCAGCATATTACAAACTAACAGATTTTCTTCCTCCTCTTGAATCTAGACACCTCACCAATGTACAACATTCTAGGGCTCCAAAGAATTCACCCTCTCAGTTAACAGTGTCAAGACAACCGGTTCTATTAAAATAAAGACCTCCTACCTGTACCCCTCAATCACGTTGCGGAGTCTTAGGGTAAAAGGGAGTTCCTTATTGTGTTTTGGGCTTACATTAGAGCAATCCATAAGCATACCGGACTTACATCTAGCCATGAAAACTAAGAAAGATACATCTAGAACTATAACTAGAGATTGCCATATGAATGTCTCCTTTAGAGGTGATATAGTCCATCATCAAGAAGAGAAATAAATCACAAAAACCCTGTATCTAAGATAAAATAAATTTTAAAAAGGAAAAAAGAAGTAAAATCACCTTTTCAATCTAATTGTGTCAATTCCAGTATAAACTTGTCCAAGTCTGCCCAACCCGACCCGACCCGACCGAGCGGGCGTTGACCTTCCTTTCTGCCTCAGATCTGGCCGCCTTGGGTCGCCATCGCGCGACGGAGGGTTCCGGCGGCGTGGGCTCAGCGTCTGCGCTCCAGGTGTTCTCCCCGGCGTCGTCTGCAGCATTCAGATCCGATCCATCCCGACGGCGATGCTATTTGCGGACTGGGCTTGTTGGCGGTGGGAGCGGTGGCGACCCGCTCCCCTGACGGATGGCCCGATCTGTACTCCCTGGAGGGGCGGCGGCGTGCGGTCCGATCGGCCGGAATGTTCTGGAACTGTAGTTTGTCGAAAGAGAAGAGTGGTTTCGGGTGTATGGTGGTTTGGGAGGGGGTGGTTTAGAGATTTATTGGGTTAGGGGAGGGGAGGTCACCTCCGACCGGCGAGGGGCGCCGGTCGGAGCCTCCCCGTCGGCGGATCTGGACAAAGTTGGGAAAAGGGGGCGGGGGGTTTTTTTGGGAGCGTTTTGGGAAAAGGCGAAATCTTGGGCATGCATACATAAACTATTAACAAAGCTTAAAAAACTATGCTGCTTTACATAAAAACAAAAGGTTTTAGACAAGAAAAGTCAAACTCATGAAAATCTAGCACTTTACTATGAAAACATGACTGTTTAGCACGAAAACGTGACATGCACACAAAAATTGTCAACAAACTTTAAAAACTATGTTTAATCTAAAAACAAAAGGTTTTAGATATGCAAAGTCAAAATGATGAAAACCTAACTATTTACTATGAAAATATGACAGGTAAGCATGGAAATCTGACATACACACACACACATGTCGACAAGTTTTAAAAACTATGTTGTTTAACCTAAAAACAAAGGATTTTAGACCAGCAAAATCAAACTGATGAAAACCTGGATATTTACCATGAAAACGACACAATTTAGCATGAAAATCCGACATACACAGAAACTGTAGACAAACTTTAAAAAACTATGTTGTTTAACTTAAAAATAAAAGATTTAAGACATGCAAGTCAAACTGATGAAAACCTATAACTACTTTACTATGAAAACATGACAATTTAGAATGAAATCCTGATATGCACACAGAAACTATCGCCACGCTTTAGATTCTATGATATTTAACCTAAAAACAAAAAGTTTTAGACATGCAAAATCAAACTGTTGAAAACCTAGCATTTTACTCTGAAAACATGACATTTTAGCATGAAAACATCACATGCACATAGAAACTGTCAACAATATTTAAAATCCATACAATTTAACCTAAAAACAAAAGATTTTAGACAGGAACATTCAAACTGATGAAAACCTAGTTATTTACTTTGAAAACACGATAGTTTAGCATGAAAACCTTACGTATACACAACAAACTACATATACAGCATAATGGATCTTTAAAAACATATGTCCATGCGTACACATGGAGAATGGGTGGGGTTTGTTGCGGACGATGAGAGGATCATGGATCTAGGCTCTGATTGCCTCAAATCGCGGCAATGGCCAGCAGCGGCGAGCGTTGACTTTTTTCTTCGATTTGCAAGTTGCTTGTTTGATGCCCAAAATCGATGAAAGTTGATGGTTTTTTGTGGATTCTATGGTAATAGGCTATGGCGATCACGATCCATTGGTACCCATATCCTGAAATTGCTATTTGATCGGTGTTTTTGAGGATTTGAGTTTTCGAATATTTTTGGGGTTTTTTCGCCGGAGAGATGATCATAGATGAACCCCGATTTGAGGTAAATTAAGTGAGAAAAAAAAAGTTTTGTTTATATATATAATAAAGAGTGTGTATGCAAATTCCGAAAATTTGCACAACAGAAATTACTCTAAATAATATTTACTAAGCAGTGCCCACACTTAAAATATCTTTTCAAATAGAACTGGTCTATATTTATAGACGGTATATTCCTAGATTAATCTGAAAATTATACTGTATTTTGATATATATTGGGCACTGAAAATCGATTCTTATAAAAAATTATTACAAATGCATTTAATTATCTTCTTTAAATTCATTCAAAATTTATAACCTGGAAGGAGGTTAGGGAGGAAAGGGTAAGAATATACTAGTAACGTCGGTAGGCGGTGGAGAAGTGATGTGGACAGAGGGGCACTGTTTTGATTGGCTGTCCGAATTAATTTGGGTTTGACAGCCCACTCCTAAAATAAGTGCCACATCCAAATCTCTCACTCCACACACAGTCCACCATTGTTGCTCTGCTCTGCTCTGCTCTCACCACCACACCTTCACTCTCACACACTATTGCTCTTGATTGCTGAAAAGGGAAAATATTATTTTTCAGGAAAGTGGGGGTGTTTTCAGTTTGTCCTTTCCTTTTGTTCTGCTCTTATCTTTCCATTTTTGCGATTCCACGCCCTTTTACAGCTCAATCAGCTCGCCCCAAACCCCAGCTCTGCCTCTTGCTCGTGTTTTTCTAGCTCCCTATACTCCGATTTTAAAATTCAGATCGAATCTGCCCTTTTTGCAGGTACTTTTCTCCTTTTGTTTTCTGATGAGATGGTGCAAATTTTGGAGTTTGAAGGATTCAGTGTCTTTGTTAAATTGAAGCTCTGGGCAGTTGGAAAGATTGTTTTTTTATTAATATCGAGGTTGGGGAGGGGAGGGAATTTGATATTGAAAAGGTTACTTGCTTGGAGTTCGTGGTTCTGAAATCGTTCATTGTTTGTGAATGCTAATATATTGATCTACAGTGTTTGCATTAATTCTTCTCTAGATATTTTTTCTGTCTGGTGAATGATTGAGCTGAATAGGAAAAAAGTAGTCATTTAAGGTGGAATTTGTTTGTGAAGACAGTGAGTGAATAAATGGTTTTCTAAAACATTGCATGTTATTCGCTGGTCATCCACTGTGACTCATTGCTGATGTCAAAGAGGACCTGGGTGAAAAGTGCCCGGCACTCAAATCTTAGCGTTAGTATTCACGATGAACCAACAATAGAAAGGGTGATTAGAATTGATTTTCTCTCTATTCTTATATTGAATAATGTTCATCCATTTAACTGGTGCTTCCTGTAATATGTGTGGACACTTAGATTGATAAGCAGGACAATATGCCATGCGGTTGTATGAGTGTCTACTTGCATTGACAAGATAGTTAACCTTTTGCTACAGCTTTCTTCTGAACTTAAGAATATAGTTACAGTTTTCTTATGCTAAGACCTGGAGTGGGGCTTGATCATGCTTTCCTAGTCTAAATTTCCCCTGAAGAAGTTAATACTGTTGAGAGAGCTAGAGGGTATCTCTGGATATGATTTGAGCTGTTGATGCTTGTTAAACTAGTTGCTTTGTTGATTTACATGCATGTTGCCAGAAAAAGAAATAGTATTACCCCCTCATAAGATTGCACGAATCTATTATTTTGATAGATTCTTATATGTCATAATGAAGGTAGGAATCATAACCAAAACAGGATATTGATAGAATTATGCTGGCCGGTTTTGCAAGTGCCCTTTATTTAAGTTATTCAATGTATTACTTTATGTGGCATGGCCTTGTGACCACCCTTCTCTTTTTGACACAGACGGCGTTTTCTCCCTGGTCTCCGATTGCTAATATATGTCTCGGAGAAACCATATACTTTTCCGTACATCCGATGATTAATTCCATTTTTATGTTCAAGAAGTGTCACAATGAGCAATTGCTGTCACAGTGTTCAGGGGCCACTGCTCTTGTGCATTTTACTACTGTGGTCTTTGGCGAAGGAAATTCATACTCTCAGTCCTGATGGTGAGTGTCAGGACTTCTGAAAGTGCTTTACTGTAGTTAAATTTCATTAACTTTATTTGATTATTTGCCAAGTTATTGGGTTATTTTTTTGTATTATTAATTTATCTTTTCCATGCAATTTTTTACCCAGTAGTTTTAATCGAATTCGGAAACAAGAAGCCAAAGATGATGTAATCATTTTAGAACATAAAAGAGATCAGATGTCCAGTAAACCAATCAAAAAGTGCATTAATCTCTGGATGTTAGAACTAACTGTATGAGTGGTCAACATGCTACCTAGCATCTGATCTGCGAAATGTTTGTTTTTGTTGTCTGGTTGCATGGCCATCAGCCCATCATGAGCCATTTTATGTTATATTTGAGTTTTTCGATGTAATTTGCAGGTGAAGTGCTTGTTAATTTTAGGACAGCAATTTCGAGTGCTGATGGTGTTCTCCAGCAGTGGAGACCGGAGGATGCTGATCCATGTTTGTGGAAAGGAGTCAAATGTGATGGAAAATCTAAAAAAGTCATATCATTGTGAGTTTAAAAAATATATAGAATTGTATTTTAATTCCAGTTCTTTCTATTTTCCTGTTGGTGTTGGATTTGTTGTTTTAACTTTTTCACTAGAGTTATTGTCTTTTGGTATTAATCTCCAGTTGAATTCTCCTATTTCCGTAACTAGACCTGCTTTGTATCTTAAATCTTTGCTCAACATAATGGAGAGAAT
Organism: Sherardia arvensis; assembly: GCA_948330725.1. NCBI lineage: Eukaryota > Viridiplantae > Streptophyta > Magnoliopsida > Gentianales > Rubiaceae > Sherardia > Sherardia arvensis. Next base: position 33,752,860 of record OX415239.1, read on the forward strand.
AGAGTTGATATGGTGCTTCATCATTTCACTTTGGGATTTCCTTGTATTGCCTCGAGGGTCTAAAAAGACCTTTACTTAATGTTATCCTAGGAAGTCATTTGCTTTGAAATCTTTGCACAGTTTCTTACTATCTGACAATAACCCTTTGTATTGTCAGTTCAGGCGCTACTGGTCCTAAGTTCATGCTTTGTATCTCTAAGAAAATTAATGTGTACACAATTAAGTAACTCTGTTGTTGTACTAGTTTGCCTTCAGTAAAATGTTGATTGTGTTTGTACACCCATTGAACTTTTAACGTGATTATTGCTTAATACCAACTGCTCTATCATCCAGGAGTCTCTCTGGTCACGGGTTGAGTGGATCTTTACCACCTGGTATTGGAAAACTGGATCAGCTGCAATTCCTGTGAGTTTCTTTTACGTCGTTTACACTTACTTTGCTTCTAATCTGTTATCACATTGCTTATCTTATATATCTTTGCAGGGCTCTTCATGACAACAACTTATATGGAACTATTCCTCCAGACTTAGGAAATTGTACAAATTTGGCATCAGTGTAAGTTTGAGACTGTTTTGATGTTTTTCCCTTGCTTTCCTTCTAGTTGCTTAATCATCTTTGTCAATGACTATATCTCTGTGTTGGGATTGTGCAACAGTTTAAGCTTTTAATGAAATGTGTTATTCAATCTGGTTTTGATCTGACTACTGCTAACTTATTTTCTGTATTGACTATTCAAAGTTTATTCTCATTTGCAAATTTTTGTTAGTAAAACATTAAATTGTTCAGTCTAGCTACTGTAAATGTAGCTACAACTTTTACATGCTGTTCCGTCATCACCAATCTCTCTAATATCCCCTAGGGGTTGGCATATTTTTCTGGAGGCTCATGCTCATAGTTTTCAGGGTGGAAGGGAATCATGGGACGTATGTAGCTACTAGAGCAATTGTACTTTACATGGTTTGTGAATTACGTCATGCATAATCTCTGCCACTATCACAATTTTATCTTATTAGGGTGTTACTCTTTGAAAGAGATATATGGCTCACTACTAGTGGTTTCACTTTTTTTGAACTTTGATCACATGAAGTTTACTGGTATATCCATTTGGTGAATAATGAAAAGTTCTGTGATTTTGTTATTAGGATTTTTAATGGATTTTGAATACTATTTTTCTTGAACAGGTTTTTGCAGAGTAATTTTTTGAGTGGAGCAATTCCTGGTGAATTAGGAAACCTTGCTGAGCTTCAAAAACTGTGAGTGATCTCTTTATGTATTGTCACCTGATATCTTCTTCTCTGTTGGTTTGTTTTTCCAAAGATGAATTCACTATTTTTAGGTTCATTGGGAGTTAATTATTCTTCAAATGCATTTCATCTTATAAACTAAATTAAGAGTATGTGACGAAAATGTGTTTACATTTTGCCATCTTAGGATAATGTGTTTCAGATAGGGAATTGGAGTAATAAATATCAAGAAAAAGCAAAAAGGTGTGACTGGTGTTTTGGGGAGATAGTATAAAGGCCTGGAAGTTGCTGTTATATGTCTCTGAAAATGTATGTCTCTGAAAATGTATGTCTCTGAAAATGTATGCCTCAGAATCAACATAAACTTGGCTTAAGTGATTTAATAATAATAGTTTTATCCGGTAATTAGTATAACAGCTTGTAAAATCTCATCTATATGCAACTTTGATTAAATTTCTGCTGAATGATGATACAGGGATATCTCAAGCAATTCTTTGAGTGGAAATGTTCCATCATCTCTTGGAAAGTTAAACAAGCTTGAAAAGTTGTGAGTGCATTACTTTTACACCTCTTTATATATTTTTCTTTCTTGGCTGAGCTTCTTATCTATCGTTTTCCTGTACTTGTAGTAATGTATCAGCTAACTTCCTGGTTGGACCGATTCCATCAGATGGCTGCCTTGCTAACTTTGGAAATGACTCGTAAGCACTTTACTTCAGTAATCTTTTATTTTGATCTTTTTATATCTTGTGGTTAATTTGTTTTTGATTTTGTTACATAATCTTATGCGTCTTTTCTCAGCTTTACTGGAACTTTTATTTGCTACTAGTTTACCTTTTAAAAATAGTACTCCTGGTGTTTAAAACTCCCTTGCGGTTTCAGGCTGATAGATGTCACAATAGATTTTGGGTAGACTGGTAATTTCTAAAATTTTCTGTAAATAGAATGTTTTTGTCAAAATATTTGGCTCTTAAGGAACAGGGAACTGTCATTGTAGAAGCATGATTCCACCCAACATTACATCATTTTGAGTTATTCCACCCAACTTTTATAGTATTGACATGGCTGAGTTGATCTTTGTTGTGAATAATACCCGCAATTGTTCATTCAAACAAATAGTAGAGATTCTTGCTGCTCCATGTGATACATTTTGCTTCTCAGCTAAATTAATGGTCTGTTCAAAATTATAACTACTAAACAATCTTATTCTTTTTCATAATCGCTGGTTATTGTCATCTTGCAGATTTATGGGGAACCGTGATTTGTGCGGTCAACAGGTAAACAAGGTGTGCAAAGGTGCTGGTCCTTCATCATCTTCTAATCCATCTTCAGGTAGATATCAGTCTTATGCATGCAAATTTCTTCAATGTAATAATGGAGTGAGTTTTGGAATATCTTTATAGCAAATAATAGTGTATCATAATTATTAACATATAGAAGCAGCACACTTGCCTAGTGAGCACTTTCTTGTTTCTAATACATGTTTTTTCAAAGGAGGGAGTTGTAAATACTTTTTATCTTTGTATTTAAATGAGCATCTAATATCATATCACAATTGATACCTATCATATACTGTTGGGCTACTTGGTTGGACTGCTGAAGAGACTGAAGTATATGAAACAGATATTATATTTTTGTTTGTACTGTTATGAGGCTATGATCCATGTCATGTACCTTATCTGTATAGAAATTCTCCAAGAAAGATTTTGCTACCATCAATCTTAGCTGTATTGGATGTGACTCTTCTTTTTTTTAACTACGTTATTTTCTTTGACTCATCTCATGGAAAATTGTTTCTTGATGCTTAAGCTGATGAAGCTAATAAGAAGAAGTACCCAGGCCGGTTACTTATCAGCGCTTCTGCCACTGTTGGTGCATTGCTGTTGGTGGCACTAATGTGTTTCTGGGGATGCTACTTGTATAAAAGGCTTGGCAAAAGTGATTCTAAAAGCCTTGCTGTGGTTGTCAGTGGAGGTGCATATCTTTTTTTTTTCTTCGTTTGTGCATATTCAAATGATTGCTCCTTTCTGTTCTCGAGTCCACACTGAAGTGTTTTTGTTGCCTCAGGAGCATCAATTGTGATGTTTCATGGAGACCTACCTTACTCTTCCAAGGATATCATTAAAAAGCTAGAAACTTTAAATGAAGAGCACATCATTGGTTCTGGAGGCTTTGGAACTGTATACAAGCTGGCTATGGATGATGGCAATGTATTTGCTCTCAAAAGAATAGTAAAGATAAATGAGGGATTTGATCGTTTCTTTGAAAGAGAACTTGAGATTCTTGGAAGCATCAAGCATAGGTACCTTGTCAATCTTCGGGGATACTGCAATTCTCCGACATCAAAGCTGCTATTGTATGATTTCCTCTCTGGAGGCAGCCTAGATGAAGTTCTCCATGGTAAGATGCTTTAAGCAGTGTTCAGATTTAATTATATGGATTGCTCCAACTGAAATTGCATCTAGTTCATTCTAATTGCCTGAATTTGAAGCGAAGTGCGTTCTTCCATTTTGCAGATAAGTCTGAGCAACTGGATTGGGATGCTCGGCTCAACATAATCATGGGTGCAGCAAAAGGCCTTGCCTATTTGCATCATGATTGCTCTCCTCGAATCATTCACCGCGACATAAAAGCCAGCAACATTTTGCTAGACGCCAATTTTGAGGCACGTGTTGGGGATTTTGGGCTTGCCAAATTGCTGGAGGATGAAGAATCCCACATTACAACTATTGTAGCTGGGACTTTTGGCTATTTGGCTCCTGGTAAGTTCAGTAAATGGCACTCTCCAAAAGGATCATGTATAAGTCAAATTCTAAAACTCAACTTTGGTGCCAGAGTACATGCAGAGTGGCAGAGCTACAGAGAAGACAGACGTTTATAGCTTTGGAGTTTTGATGCTTGAAGTTTTGAGTGGAAAACGGCCTACTGATGCATCTTTCATCGAGAAGGGTTTGAACATTGTTGGCTGGGTATGTTTTGCTATGCATTCCATCATCAATTAACAAAATGAATTTCCATCCAATATGTGTATTTACCCTTTTGCAGCTAAATTTTCTGATAACCGAGAATAGAGAAAGGGACATAGTTGATCCCCGTTGTGAAGGAGTGCAAACAGAAAGCCTCGACTCTCTACTTGCAGCTGCCATTCAGTGCGTGTCTTCTGTTCCAGAGGACCGGCCTACGATGCATAGAGTGGTGCAGGTTCTGGAATCTGAGGTTATGACCCCGTGTCCCAGTGACTTCTATGACTCTGGCTCCGACTGAGAACTCCGCTGAAATGCTCATGCTCGGAAAAACTCTGCCAGCTGTCTTACAGTTAAAAATTGAAGAAGCGTAGAATGCGATGTGTTACCGTCATCATCTTCCCGAAAGGCACGCTGCTTCTGTCCATGGAATTAGTCGCTCTCTCTTTTTGTTGATTCTTGGCGTTGTGTCATGCAACTCATTCAGAGTCGTTTGTATAGGTAAAGTTTAGATGATTTTCATGACAAGATATGATGGTCTGTTGTATATTTGTTGTGATTTACAAATTGCCCTTTTACTAGCTCAGAATATATACTCCTTTAAGCGTGGGAGATGCCTTTTTAAAAGTAGATGGGAAAATGATTTGACATTTCCTACTCATTTTCTATTTTCATAATTTAGGTGTTGAGAAAATGAGTTGTTAAAGAGCATTTAGTAGTTTTTCAAGCAAAGTGGCTCATGATGAGACAATTGTAATGATAAAGAGATTTAAAGCGTCCAAGAAGTAGCTTTACAAAACTAAATAATCATCAATTTATAATTAATTATAAAAGTTACCCTTCATTTTAAGTTTAAAAATATATTATCCATAATTCCACTACTAGGAAAGAAAATTATACATTTGAGTGATGGACTAAATTCAACTGTCCATAGTAAATTGTACACTTTTAACTGATTTAAAGATTACATTTGACCACGATTAATTAACTTCTAAAATTTTGACACGATAAATTCTTTGGAACTCCCAACTTTCCTGTCTTTTCATGAAACACTTTATACGTTTTAACTTATACCATGCACCTTTTAAGTTGAACTATAAATTTTATAACTTAAAATATTTTAAATTTTATATGAAATTTATTGAATTTTTGCATTAAAACATATTTTAACATATATTTACTTTAAAATGATCAATGTTTTAATACAAAAATGTATCATTCAAGTTTAAATAGATAGTGGTAGTCTCACAACATTTAGGAAAGTTGAATTTTTAAGAGAGTTTATATTTTGACACATCAAAAATAATAATAATGAATAAAAAACCAAAAGTCGGATTATCTTAATTTAGGGTGGCACGTGGGTGAAAACGTCCCGGCGTGAAGCAGACAAGGGAAAGGGGTTTAAAGGAAGCATCCACACCTCTGGACACAACCTATACCTTCCAAATTCAAATCATCCTGCTATAGCTTCAGCGATTCCGGTCGATCGAGGTATGAGTTTCCAGGATATGGAGGCTGGCCGGAGGGCCGGATCGAGGCCCCTGAACGGCAAACAAAATTCGACGCAGGCCGTGGCTTCTGGGATTTTCCGGATCAACACCGCCGTCTCCACTTTCCAGAGGCTTGTTAACACTCTCGGCACCCCGAAAGACACGCCCGAGCTCCGTGACAAGCTGTAATTCCCAATTCTCCATTTCCATTTCTGTCTTCATTTTCTTGTTTGTTTATTACTGTTTCAGCATGTTGGCTTTGATTAACTTATAAATTGCATATATAATTGCCATTGAGTAGTTGATTCAATGAATAATCATGTAGAAATGGGAGATTACTGCTAGGACGCTCGTGTTAGTTTGATTATTGCATCTGGGAAACATATCATAGTTAAACTCAATTGCTATATGTTTAAAAGTTAATAAATTTTTTCTATTAATGCAATAACTTATTTTGCACAACTAGAGGACTTATTCTTTGCTCAACCATTATATAGAATGGAGCATACCTTTTAAAAACAAACTTGCAATACAAAAGTTTGATTTTTCTTGTTCTTGTTTGCAGTGACAGTTTCAAGCCATTAGGGCAACGCATATATATATTTAGGCATGTTTGCTTTGATATTAGGCCACTGTTTTACATTTAGGCATGGCATAATCTGAGTGAGCGTCAAATTTGTCTGTGGGTATTGGGCATGTGATAGTCAGCCTATTAATATTTTAATTTTTGGATCCCGAAAGAAGGCATGAGTCTGACATCAAAACCATTTCTCATATAAATGTATAGTTTCGTTAAACCTTAACTCAAACAACCAACTGATAACCTTGTTTGCACTCGGCCTACTTCATCTCTTTCTGAAATAAGTACATTATGGGGTTTTTTGCTTCTTATATTCAGACAGCGGAACTGTTTTCCTTCACGTAACTTTTATTTTATTTTAAATTATGCCAATAAGTGCCTGGTGATAAGCCATGAACATCGGTGGGCATGAAATAAAAGATGTGACCTGTAAAGCAGAGTAAACACTTGTTTATATTTGATGTTTTATAGGTTTTAAAATCTTTGGAAGGGTTCCACTGATATGATTTTTCTCCATTTTAGGCATAAAACTAGATTGCATATTGGAGAGCTGGTTAAGGATACCTCAGCCAAACTCAAGCTTGCAAGTGAGACGGATCATGGAAGTGAAGTCAGTGTAAGATCCCTTGCTTCTATGACATGATTTACTCTCTATCGGTCCCTACAACTGTTGAATGCTTGTTGTTACAACTCTATTTGAATGGTTCTTTTGGCAACTAGAGATATCTTTATCATGGCCTTCTTTTGATAATTTCTTTCAAATGTGCCCTCGCCTGAGTAGTTGTGATTTAAGAGATGATTTTTATATTTTAATTTGGGTGAAGTTAGTCAGTTTTGAATATCTATTGAATATTTACATTTCAGGCAACCAAGAAAATTTCAGATGCTAAACTTGCTAAAGATTACCAGGCAGTCTTAAAAGAATTTCAGAAAGCTCAAAGGCTTGCAGCTGAGAGGGAAACGGCATATAAACCTTTCGTTCCCCAAGCAGTTCTTCAATCTAGGTAATAGCTGGAGGATTCATTGTTGGAAACAGTCCTTCCATATTTTTTTTTTTGAGAATGAAGGATATCAAGAAGGTGTTAACATTTGGAACATATTATTAATTGTCCCATGTATGTACGGACCTGCTCACTAATTATGCTGGGAGATTATTTTAATCTTACTATTAAGTTTGTTTCCATATGCGCTGCTTTTTCAAAGTTATGGTTTTCTCTTGGTAGCCAAACAACTGTTGAGACTGATGCAAGTTCTGAGAGAAGCCCAGAACAGCAAGCTCTTCTGGAATCTAAAAGGTGTGTGTTGTGGATAAGTTCTACTTAAGCTACATATTCAATTTTCATTCGCATCCTAATAAGTTTACTGATGGTCTTGTAGACAAGAACTTCTGTTTTTGGATAATGAGATTTCTTTCAATGAGGCAATAATTGAAGAAAGAGATCAAGGTATACAAGAGATCCAGTCACAAATTGGTGAAGTGAATGAGATATTTAAGGATCTTGCTGTGCTGGTTCATGAACAAGGAGTAATGATTGGTAAATCCATCTACTTTTTTGTTTTTATTGAAAACTTGAGAATAATTCGATTTTGTGTCAGATTTAACTAGTGCATGCTGTAATACTTGCAGATGATATTGGTACAAACATTGATAATTCCCATGCTGCAACTGCACAGGCTAAATCACAACTTGTTAAGGCTGCGAAAATCCAAAGATCGAATTCATCTCTGGTAATACTATAAGTTCGTAACTTTAACATTAAAAATGTACCCTGGACATGTCATATGATTTGTTTCACACACACAAATGGATAAAATAGCTGTAATTGTGTCACCTCGTGTTTTTTAGGTCTTCTGCTTTTAACAGATCTTGAGATCAAGTCTGCTCCTACTCTCTTGAGTTATTATGATCTATAGCTTATCAATTCTCAACTTTGTTGCAGACCTGTTTACTGCTGGTTATTTTTGGGATTGTTCTACTCATTGTGATCATAGTACTTGCTGCATAGTGTGGAAGTTTCAGTTGGACTTGGAATCCGGAGCATAGGTCAAATGGAATGTAGTGACATGGTTTTTGGAGTCGAAGCTTTATAACCTGATGGAATAATCCTGTCAAGAGTGTAGACGAGTTCCAAGTTATCTTGTGGTTGTTGGTGCAATTTGTAAATAGTTAGGGGAAGCAAGTTTTGATGGTGCTGTGAAATTCGATGAAGGTGATGCATAAATTGAAGTTTGAGCAGAACCAATTACCATGTTTTTTCTGTGTGCTAATTCAATTCATTCACGTAGTCACATGTCTGAATAATACTGTCTAAAGCGATGCGAAATATGTTTGTGCTTAAAACTGCTACAAAAAATGTTCCGTAAGCATGCTCTAGCAAGTTTGATCTGGGCATTTACTTTTGTGCAATTGCTTAAAGAACCAAATTGGGGCAATATGATTCAAACTGACAATAACAATGGGTCAATAATAGACACAAAATCTGTATTTAATGTTCACAGTAACAAGAGTTGGAATATGCAGAGACTCAATTAACTATCCATACATGCTTAGCTAACAAATTATTTGATTAACCCATTGGCCACAAGTCAAAACCAACATAATATGTAATCAGATGTCTCTTTTACTTCCCTGCTCAATTCACATAGTTAAGTTCAGCCTGCAATCAAACCAGAAAAAAAGGAATTTTTCAGTAGGGAGCAGCAGAAAGAAATTGTTACTTATGATACGACAAAAACCTACATGCCATTTTAATCTCCTCGCTGCCAGGGTCAAGAGCTATTAATGAGAAAATGCAATGCAAGACACCGGAATTTGTTTTGGCAAAACACAAGCTCCTGTTGGATACTACTTTTGCATCAACTTTGTTTGCCTGCAGCAAAACAAATCAAGGCCTTAATTACAAAGAATAACGTGAAATAAAACACTGATAAGTGAAACTGCTGGACTACATAAACATGTATGAAGATGTAAAGCATACTACTGTTAGAATGCTAAAGAGTATCACCTCAGAATACCAGTTACAAGCATCAACGTAGTTTTCTTTCTTAAAGAACTCGTTTCCCTTTTCTTTTTTTCCGCTTGGACTTAAACTGATGCCCCAATAAAATTAAAAAACCAGTAGTCAGAAACAAGGTATCTTCTGAGAAGCACTACACTGACATGCACATTTATTAGGAAGAGGCTCTCGATCTTTTGAACCAGACTGACTCTGCATCATCGATTAAAAGAAGTACTAGAACACACTGCACAAAAATATTCATACCAATGGAAAAACAAACGAAGAGGTGTTGTTTGATGACAATGACAAGATCAACTACTCGGTCTTTGTATCATCTTCCAGAATGAAGAGTTTCAAGTCATTAATGTAGCCCAAAAGAAAAAATAATGCTAATCACAATCAAACTGCTCCACTGATACAATCACCAAATTTTGACAAGTGCCAAAAAACATGGGAGAAAATATTAACAGTTTTGCACTTTTTCACATGGCTGCGAGCTGCATAAAATGAATCATTTAAGTGAAAAGTTAAATTACCAGCACCCATGCTTCTTTTGATTTAGCATGCTGCAATACATCTCTGATGCTCCAATCAGGAAAACATGCAATGAGAGATGTAACTAGAATCAGAATCTTCACAGCCTTGCGGCGACCAAGCAATGCTGCATGATCCAATGGTGCGTAACCCATCTATTTAAGAGTTAATAGAAACAGCACCATATTACCACAAAATTCCATTTGAAAAATAGGGACTCAAGTTCTGAACCGATAGAACAAAGATTGAAGCATGCACAAAGAAGAGGCTCTTCATCATTTAGTAAATAGGCAGTACAACGAAGAGGAGTTATCAGAAAACTACTACGATTGGGGTCAGCTCCTGCCTGCATCAGAATATTCCAATGAATCACCATAAAAACAGCACTAAACATTATACAGAATTCAGAAGTCAGAGTATGCAATAGCATGCAGAATTTCTTTCAAATTACCTCCTTATTTTGAGTTTAGATTTAAAAGTTCATAAACACATCCAACTAACGTTCTTCAAGCCTAATTACATAGCTCTTGTAAAAAGAACACAGGGCTCAGACTCTAATGTTTGAAACTTTATAAATGGATCGAGAGTTTATTCAAAGATTCTGAATAGCTTAACTCATAGTATTTCACAGGTTATTACAAACATTTCATATGAATACTCACATAGAATTAAAAAAGCTTGCTGGCATTACTCAAAGAATGCTATGAACGAGATCAACCTTCGAAGGAACCTTATACCAGCTAAACTGAGCTAAACAAAACTAACTCAATAAAATTCAAGCAAGTGTGACAGAGCCTAATAAGCAAACGATTTTCACATATCCTCCATTCAGAGGGACAAATCTAAAATCACAAATGCATCCATGGTAATCATAAGACTGAACAAATCCAAACTCAAACATATAAAAGAGCCTAATATAAGCAAATCACTGAACCTAACAAGCAAGAAACACCCAATTTTGAAGTCCAAAACTACCTTGTGAAATGTAATGTTTCAAAAACCTGAACCAAGTGGGCGCCTTGATTAAAAACAACCCCAGACGTATCTGAACCAAGAGGGCAGCTCCAATTCTGCTTAATTTTCTCTAAAATCAGAAACTGCATAGTATATCTGATGAAAATGAGAAGTGATTGCATGAATCGTTACCTGATTCATATCCTCAATGCTGTCCATAAGAATTGGCACGGCTTCAGCAAAAACCTGGTTGGTCTGTTACCACCAAAATTCCACCAGACAGAATCTCCACTTTTCATGCTCAAAGGAGCTCCATTTTCACTCTTGGACCGATATGAACCTGTCAAAACAGAAGCTCAGTGTGGTCATATTCTAGCACAGACGGCTAAATCTGCAAACCCACCACAAGACATGGTTTCACAGTTCCTATAAACTCAAAGCATCTGCAGCTGTAAAGCAACAAAACAAAAAACTACAACTATAATAAAGACTGTAATCTGCAGCTGTGAAGCATCTCATATAAAAGAACATATATAGTAACAACAAAATCCTTTTCATAGCAAGCAACAAAATAGTAAAAGAACATAAATTGCAGGAAGATTTCATATAAAAAAGCCAGTGACTTTCCATTTCATATAAACAGAACATAATCCAGAATCGGCCTTCAATGGCTCTAACTAACATCACTCTAACAAACTATGCTACAAGACCAGAAACTAACTAGAAACTAACTAAAAAGCCGTAGAGGCAAAGGTCTTCCAGTGATCAATTCAAAATCCCTCATTGCCCTATCATTATCTTCAGGCCAGTGGACCTCAATCCTTTTGATCAACTCCAACTTTGCCCTCTCCTTAATTCTCAAATCTGCCGTTGCCTTAATTCTGTTGGTATCTTGTATGACGTAGAGCAGATCTTGCTGTTCCTTCCTCTCCTTCATTTCCTTGTCCAGTTTCCGTGCCCTTGCAGCTCTTGCCACATTTAGGGCATCCTTAACGATATCAGGCGATGAAGACCTGGAGGAGGAGGAGGGAGGAAGACTGGAAGGAGCAGTTGCAGGAACACCCATTGACCCATTATCTTCCTCACCACTGTCATCGAACAGCACCGTCCTTTTCCTCTTTCGTCTGACCGCCGGCGCATCGCCGCCGCCGCCGACCACTTTCCGGGGACCCATTGGGGCCGGCTTTGACTTTGGAAGGGAGGCTCTCCATTTCGCCCTGGCCTTGGCGATCGGACCCATTGCGAAGACTAGGTTTCGTCGGGAGAGAGACGAAACTAGGGTTGGGAAATTATTGGGAGAAGAAACTAGGGTTTCGATAAAATTGGGGATCGGAGAGAACAAACAGACTGAGACGCGGATGAATGAGAATGAGAATGACGGTGGGGGTGGCGGCTACTTATACTCGCGATTTGGGGGAAATTTACAAGGGCGTTTCTGTCATTTCGACTTACACCAGGCTGTATTAGCTTTGAGCCTACGCCGGAGCGGTTGTATAACGGTCAGGTCAGGTATTTGTGCTTATCCATAAGTGAAAGACCAAACTACCCCTTGCCCTTGCACTTATTTACCAGGCTACTTAATCCAATTTCCAATTAGCCCTTTCCTTCTTATTTTTTAACGGCAAGGCCCATCAGGTGTGGATAAATTTTATTACTCCGTCAGGCCCATCAGGACTAGTTAATTAATGGGTAAATTTACGATGTTAGCCCTATTTCATTAGAAAGATCTGAGACTTATAAGCCTAATTACGTCTTTTTGTTCACATATTAGGGAAATTACTCCAACTAATAAATTAACACCTAGAAATTAATAAATTCATAAATTACTTGAGCAGCTCAACATCACGTAAAACTCCCTTGCCACTTCCGCTGTAGGTAGTTGTATGTCTTGCTGAGACCACCATGATTGCTCCAATCATCATCTGTGAAACAAACATCTGAATCCCTCCTATGTTGAACAGAGTTTTTCGACCACAAGGAGTGACAGAAAGGTGAGGTTTGTCCCCACCAGTCCGGTGACCACTGCTGACATCAGCGAAACAGAATTGGAGCGTAGAATGAGATGATGTTGGAAGAAAGGATCATGATCGACATCACCAGCTGAGGCATGTATCTCCTGTGCAGAAGATTCTTGAAATTTCGCTAGTTTTGATCAGATTATCTAGCTCGCCCTGGACTTCAGTGGAGACACGCATCTTTTCAGCCTGTTCATGATCAGCCCCATGCTGAATCTGGCAGGGAAAATGCCCCAAAAGTGAGGATTCCAGCAGGTAATGCCCCATCCTCCTTTTGACCTTTTCAGTGCCATAGTTGATGAGGTTTGCTGACAAAACACCGATCCCAACACAGAAAGCGCCTCTTTTTTGGGGTGGTGCCATTTCTGAGAGATACAAAGGGACAGACTGCATGGAAGGAGTAACCAAAAGTGTAAAAATATGACCAAAAACTAGTGTTGGTATCCAGAAATATAAAATGACTTATCAGTAAAAACTACTGATAAGTCCTACCTGATTAGCAAAACCGACCCCTAAGCCAAGCAAAACACGGCCAAATATCAGCAAGTGCAGCGCCGGTGAGAAAGGTAGCCCCACCAATCAGGATCGATGGCCTGCGACCAAAAGTTCTGGTGACTGGTGAAGCGAAGAAAGAAGCAATGAGGCCAGCAACATAGAGTGACAAAGTGAAGGACGCTAAGTGTTGGCTGTAGAACTTGCAGTAGTTGCTAATCTTGGAGTCATGTTTCATCTTATCAGACACTTTTGGGAAGAATTTCCTCAAGGATGGTTCCATCGAGGTAACTCCACCTGAACAGAAACTAAGTTAATGTAAGCTTCCTTAAGGCCAAAATGACGGTGAAAGCTGAAAATGCAAGACGATTCATTTACCTGATATTCCAATGTCAACAGAAGATGATTCTTCCAGTAGTAGCCACCATCGATGACAGCACCACTAACCAAGTAGTCCGGCCATTGTAAGACCCCGACCCAGCTGCCATGGCTTCCCTTCAAAGCTTGCAGATCAAAAGGACGGCTGAGGAGGAAGTAGCCTTAATAATGGTCTAACTTGGCAACTTAAGAAGACAAACATTAATAAAATTTGAATAGTCTGATGTGACTGTCTGAGCTGATGTATCCTACTTTCTTGGACCATTAAAGATTGGGAGCTAGCACATGTGGAAAATTTCGGACTACAAAATAAAACCATATTCTTGACTAGATGAAAGGCTCTACCAGATTTGCCTTTCTTAGACAAACTACTCGCTTGTGCCAAAGACATTCAAGTAACATCAGTTTTAGGCAAAACCCGAAAAAGATGCAACATTAGCACAAGGCACATCAGTTTTATTCTGTACCTCTCTCGGCTAATATAGATGGAAGGTCCAATGCAGCAATATTAGCTACAGTGGCAACAACCTCAAGTGCACAAGGCAAGACTCAATCTCCATAATCTTGGTAGATAGTCATAGGAATGTCAACATCCTTGTCAGGATTCATTGCCTCGTCAGAGATCTGGCGTGACTGTTCGTGGATCCCTCCCAGAAAACACAATAGGCTCCATGCCACCGTCAAGCTCTAGAAGTGCAACCTGTAGTGCCGCCTGAATAGGGTGCAGTATTGTTCAGCCATTCCTCAGTAGTCTGGAACACCATAGGTACAACAACAATATAAGGCACGTCAAGCCTCATCAACGTCTCAATAGCCCTCAAATGATCCTGCCTCATAGGTCCTCCAACAAGAGCGAAGGCAGTCAACGAGATTGCTGAGTCTATGGAAGGCTTCTTTGATATAGGATCAATGAAGAACTTCTCAACATGGCCCGAAAAGTCAAGCCCACCAGTAAAAATCGGGATAACCTTAGCCCCTCTGGCTTCAAGCTCCATGATCACAGCCACACAGTGGCTCCCATCACCAGTGACAATGTGGCTCTGCAAAATCAATCCAACAATCAGTGCACTCAGATCCTTAAGCTTCTCAGTGGGATCCCTCCTTGTAGCATACCAATTCAAATACTCCTTAACATCATCATACCTGCAAGGAGCCATCGGAAGCCAGGTGCCATTGCCCAAATACAAAACAGGATCATAATACTCAATAGCCCTCAGACATCTTTGTGAATCCCACCCCGAGGCCTCAGGGGCTTGATTTTACGCTCATGGAAGCTATGATGAGCGGGAAGCCTGTGATGGCTTCAACATTTCCAAGCATCAAAGGCACGATCGTGGTGAATGATAAATATGGTTTCATGTTTTCGCCGAATACAGAGTCGCTTTTGGAAGCACTAGAGGTGGTTGTAGGAGAGGGTTCAAAGAGATTAGGAGAGAGAGAGAGAGAGAGAAAGAACCTGCTAAGGATATGCATCTGCAATGTGAGGAAAATGGCATTAGCATATGAGAGCTTGTTCCTTTGTCAAGAATAAAACATTTTGCATGAACAATTATGCATAATTCAAATCAATGGATGTAGCACTATTCACACAAACAAGGGATGTAGCAGCAATCTATGGAACCTGAAGCAGTTTCTTGAGCCAGGAATGTAGCAACATGCAATCTATCACACCATCATGCCTTAAACTAACATAAAAAACAGCTACAAAAGCTTAAATAATCAGCAATTAGAAGGTGACGTCGTTCTATTTGGTCTTTGATTTCGAAGTTGTATCGAAGTTCTTAATATGCAATGCAATTTGATGAGGGTCTTTGCAGGAATTGAAGTTCATGTGGAACTAAATAAGAATAATGTTTATATATATATATATATATCTTTTTTTTAAAGGTAAAATTCTTGGTTTCAATTCATTTCAAAAAAAAAAAAAAATTCTTGGTTTCAATTGATACTATGACCATTTATGTTTGGAGAAGTATGATCTCGTCAAATTTTCAAGTGTCTTCTTGCCCAGATTCTTAAGAAGCCGGGACGTTCGGTGATCCGGTTAAGCATACAATTACTTGGTTTACTTTTTTTTTTTTTTAAAGGATTGCTTGGTTTACTTATACATATAATCACACGATAATGTAATCAATTTATGATCAGTGCTGTGCTGTGCTGAAATGTGCTGCAATAAGTTAAACTGGACAGGGCCAACAACCAACATTTCATGCATAATCTAATCTAGGTTTTTTTTTTTTTTTTTGCTTCAGCGCTCAAAGATGGACAAAATATACCGTAGAATAGATAGCAATATTAATTATGTTAAACGCAAATACTCCGCTCGTCCATATTCCAGTGGCTTGACTAGTTAAGTTTAGCATGCGCAGCTCTGTAATCAAACAAAGTAAATGAAATTAACAATAAGGCGGCAGAAATAAGTCCTACTTATAATATGATGCAAACAAGTACCTATATGCCGTTTCAATCTCCTTGTTACCAGGATCAAGAGCCAAGGCCCTAGAAAATGCTTCAGCTGCCTTCTTAAAATCCCACTCACAATAAAATATAGCTAATTAAACACTAGTAATTCATCACCAACTTTCATAACTCATAACCTGATCTTGAATGCCTCTATCTCTCTCTATGTGTGTTGAAATCTTTTATAAAAACTGTTCAAAATTTATAAGCCTCTACCTTAAGAAGTGTCCAAGCTGCACCCACCCTGTAGTGGCCCTTCGCCCAGCCAGGCTCCAGTCTAATGCAAGCCATTGCATCCATCAAAGCCTGCATACCAGAATTAGTTTTGACAGCACACAAGCTCTTATTGGCGAGTACTTTTGCATCACTTGGATCAGCCCTATTAGCCTGTAACTCAAATGAATTGAGGTCTTCATTATAGGCAATAGAGGAATAAAGCAACCTATCAAAACTGATGGGGTGAAGAAATTTCCTAAGAAATTCAAAGCTCCTACTCCTGCTATAAAGCTAGAGAATATATTACCTCTGCAAACCAATTAAGCGCATCAAAATAACTTTTTCTCTTAAATGCCTCTGCTCCCTTTCTTTTTGGAAACGGAGAAAACTATTTCCACTTGAACATGAACTGATAGTGAAACACAAAGGGAAAAAAAACAACCTTCAGAGAAGCACTACACCAGCACAATATTAGGATTTAGGACTAGGGTCTAGATCTTTAGAATTTTGACCAATCTTTGAAAGACTGCATCTACAATAATTAGATACTGCTAGAATGCACTGTACAGAAATCTTAATGGCAGTGGATAAACACAACGAAGAAATGTTGCCTGATTAAATGACAAGCCATATGTTACTTATAATATCAACTAGGTTTTTCCATGATCTTTCAGAATGTACAGTTTCAATATGAATTTCACCAATTAATATCTTCCCATCAGCATGTTAAAATTCCATGACATAAAATACTACAGTAATTACAATTTAATTATTGCTCCACCCAGTACTGATAACTGCTTATGGAGAAAGCAAGAAGACAAATAGTTATGCAGATAGAAGATGACAGTCTCAAATTGGTGCTCACTTTTAACAAAACTAATAAAGACTACTACATGATAATTAATATATAAAACGTAAAGCTGCTTATAATGAATCGTTTGTGTAAGAAGTTTTAATACCTGCAACTCTGCTTCAAGTGAGTCGCCATGCTGCATTATACCGCTGATGCTCCAATCAGGAAAACACGCAATGCGGGAAGTAACTGGAAACAACGCTTCCACCAGATTGCGGCGACCAAGCAATGCTGCATGTTCTAATGCTGTGTAACCCACCTATTATAAGAATTCATAGTCAAGATCTAAGATGCACCATATTGCCACTAAAATTCCAATGAAAAAAAATGGACTTAGGTTTTGAACAATTAGATCAAAGATTAACTCGGCCATTATATATACAAATAAAGAGATTATACACAAGAAAACTTATCATTACATGCCAGCAGATTAAAAAGAAAATAGAAATCTTATTTGATTGGATTTTACAAGTGGAGAAGATTATGTATAGCTCCTAGTTATTCAATGTATATCAGTTATTCTAGAAGGTATAGTTAAATAAATAAATTTCAAACTAAAAAAGTTTTGTATGCATAAATGAATACTCAAATTTAAACAAGGCCCTGCACTCCTTAGATAAGGTAACTCACGTAGTCAGGGATGTTGGCATCTGCACCACCTTTCAGTAAGCACCTAACTGTATCTACATCTTTCATAATGACAGCCAGAAATAGAGGTGTTCTCCCATAACCCTGACGATTCGGATCGGCTCCAGCCTGTATTAATAGAATTCAAAGAATCACAATCAGAACAGAATTTTAAAAAAGTCAACATAGCAAACTTATGCAAACATTTCTTATTTACAAAAAATTTCAATCAAAACTATTGCAGGGGAGATATGGTCACTATGCTCGTGTATAACTAGTATGAATGCTCCAGAGTCAGATTTTTACAGCTTCCATATTCACTTACTGTTCTTTCTTAAACTTAATCCTACTATCACAACAACAACAGAAACATCAAACAAGCAACAGGATTATAATATCAGAGAGGCACTAAATTCATATTGCCAAATCAAAAATGTTCACACTTGAACACTAAAAAAGGACAGCACCTTTAGCAGGAGCTCCATGCACTCAATGTCAGGTTTTGGCTCGGCATGCATTGCAGCCCGTAGTGGAGTCATATCAATCATGTCCAGATTTGGCTGCACCAGAAATGCTAATTGATGTCAGACCCTATTCAACCAGCTGTAAGAAAGAACTTATAGTAGATGATTGCACCCACATCTGCCTTAAGCTCCAACAGACATTTTACGACACCAACATGTTTATTTGTGGCAGCAAAACCAAGTGGCGTCCCCCGCTGAGAACTTACATTCACATCAATACCTTTTGAAACGAAGAGCTTCACAAGCTCCTCGGACCCTAAAAAAATGGTAGGAAGCAACTAAAGACACAGATACTTACAAAAATTTCATGCTATAGTAAGTGATATCAAAGAAATGGAAGGGTGGTATACCACTGCTTGCCGCACAATGCAGCACAGTGTCACCGTAGATGTTGCATTTGGTAATATCCGCACCACTATTTATCAGAAACTTGGCAGTAGACCAATTCCAGTAAATAATAGCTCCAGACAAAGGTGTCTCCCCTGCAAATGAAATTTCAAAATAAGTCACTGGCTTATACTTTAAAGAACTGAAGTGGGGAAAAGAGAGTAATTACCTGTTGCACCATACGTAGCATTGATGTCAAATCCCAAGATGTTGATTAAAAACCTGCAAGTTTCCACCTTCCCTGATATAGCAGCCAAGTGAAGGGCGTTTTTGCCCTCGTCAGGCGTCCTCAGCTCAGAGTACAAAACCTTCCCAGGCCCTTCGCCATTATCAAACTGCAACGAAAGACCTAAAAGCAATACACAATATGGTTACACAAACCACAAAACATTCTGAAACAGCAGTAGGAAATTGAAGTGTACTCACTCTGGAGTAGTGACAAGTTTCCGTTTTCAGCAGCATTGAGGAATAGCGAACCAAATCCTGGACAAATAACAAGTTGCGATGGGAGATAAGTAAAGCGAGAAGTGAAAGAGCAATTAGGGTTTCTGTAGAAATCACTAACCGGGTGGAACTGCCATGGCTGCAACAAGATGGAGAGTAATCCCAGGCGGGCGAATGGCTAATTTTGATATCAACTGAAAACCTAAACTCAAACTGCGGCACCGCCTCTAGCCACTGTACTTTACAGTGAATCGAAACGAAAACAAATAGTAATGGCAAATTGGCAATGCCGGTGGCTTCTTATTTTCTTTCAATTTTCCTTTTTCATTTTTTATAACTTCAGTAATCATTTGATAGTTACTGACTATATACTACTCATCATCATCCTAGAGGGAACTAGAAAGTTATTATTCCGATAAATATTATAAATTAACTAGCTAAATATCATCGTGCGTTGCACGATATATTTAATCTTTTTTATGTAATTATTATGAACAAACTTATGAAGATGAGGATGAAGTGTGTTTAAAGAAAAACTCTTTAATTAAGATAATTAACAAAATTATAGTGGCAAATTTCAAAAGATTATGAAATTGCCAATATATATCGTAATTGGTCAGGTTATTCATCAAAGTTAATTATTATAAAATAAAATATATGTAAGAAATTTATTTAATATTAAGTTAATAGATAAATATTTTTATAAGTACACATTTTAAGGAAAAAATGCTAGCGATCCATGCACAATTAACATAGAAACACTGCAATCTATATTTATAGTCTAATATATTTATATAATTTATGGTGATCTTGTAGTAATACAGATCAAATATTTCCATGCATATTTCATATATCGCACATTCATGTTTTCCTTTCGCAGACGTGTTAATTAGTATGATGGACTGAAATTACCGTGTAAATTAAGATTTTATAGGTGGAATGAGTTGTATTTGAAAAAAATAGAAGGTATAAGTTTCTCAAATTAAAAGAAACAAAAAAAGGAATATATAAAAATGATAGGCACCGGAATATGGTGAACTTGCGGTGGTTGTGTGGCGGATTTAGTTAAAACTACGTAGTTTCATCCTTATTAACGTTTTTTATTAATTTATTTTTGACCGGAGTAATAACTCTTCTAGTTCCCTTTAGGATAAAAATATTAAACTACGTAGTTTTGATTAAAACCACCACGTAACCGCCATAAGATCACCATATTCCGGCGGTTACAATTTTTACATATTTCTTTTGGTTTCTTTAAATTTATTTCTTTTATTTCAAACCTTACATGTATGTTTTGATGCCGTGTGACTAATTGGTTACACTACCATAAACACAATTTCTTTCCCATGGTTAGTTTTAAAATTGCATTAATTATTCAAATTTTCTTGTTTGAAAATCTTTTAGTTGTCCACCTGTAACATCTATACGATGATATACTTTCATCTTCTGAAACAAAAAAATACTTTTCAATTTGATTTAAACTAAATTTTATCGTGTATATATATTTTCCTTTTATTGCAATAATAGAGTATAAATATGGTATTAATATATTGTATTTTGATATCAAAATGACGTTCTATAAATGTGTTTAGTATGGATTACAATATAATGTGATTATGGTATTAATATATTATATTTTATTTAATATTGGTCTATCTAAGTTATATCATATTATGTTTATGATTTATTTCCTTAGATGTTAGTAATATACAGTTGTAATGCCAAAACGAAGTTATCTTTGACTAATATATAAACCACTCCCATCTTGCATCAAAGAGCTCGGTTTTGTGTGCTGGTATTTTATTTTGATTCGATGCCGAAAGAGACAGGGTCGTAAAGGTTATGCTGCAAATTCACTGGGTGGTGTACTCGAGCGCGGTAGACCACCGATCGGGAAAGTTCCTGGGGTTAAAGGGTTTGCTAAGGATGTTGTGCTAAAGCTGGCTGTGGAGATTTGATTGAGAAGTTATGCTATGGAGAAGCTGATCAAGGGAACGCGTTCCTCATTTATATAAAAAATAAAACATTTTATTTTAGTCTAAAAAATAAATGTCTTAAATGTCTTATATATGAGCAGATAAGGCCTTGCAATGAGAGAGGAGTCAGAGCTTTTTGAGAAGCTATTAAGCATAGCCAAGATGAATGTAACACCCGGCACAGTTTGCCATTGTATGGAACCGGGGTGGTTTAGATGCCGCTTTACAACTCTAAATAATATTGATCCTGCAATTGTGGTTGACCAGATTAAGAAAATAGTGGAGACTTATGGAGACACAGTTTGAATGAACAAGTGGTTTATAGAAGCACATAATAACAAAAAGTGGTTGACAATCAGGGCACATCATTGCTTCGAACTTTTTGCAGTCAAAATATATACTTCATTTTTGCGTCTTCGTTTGAGTATGTAAATCAAAGAGCAAGTTCCAAACTGATGCTAAAGGGTAGCATTTAAACCTTGAAGCAATTGCAGAGCGGAGAGGAATGCCGTTAGTCTAATTGAAGAAATTGGCTTTGATTTCTGACAGTAGCATCGCAAAAATTCCCTCGACCCAAGCACTCTTGTAGATGATCCATCCTCATAATTCCGTGTAATTATGATCTCAGATCCACCAGTTCCATATTCAATTCTTTTTTTCTGGTCCAAATTAATTAGATGGAGGTGAGTACAATTGTGTTATTAGTCCCGTGAATTCCAGAAGCATATCAATAATATTTTTAAGGTCCTTAGGTGTCGTCTTTAATATTTGATCACCCATCAAAAATCATTAATCAAAAATATGTTTGATGTCTTCCTTCATAACATATTATCATCAAAAATCGATCTTATATCAAAAATAATTATTTCATTTGTTTTTAGATAGATCAATTCTTATATCAAAAACTTTTAGCAGGCTGCAGTCTCGCAAGAATCTGATTCATAGTTTGACGTTTTTTTTTGAAACCCTAATCGATTGATGATGATGAAGAATCGTGTCTCTGCAAATAAATAAAGCATGCAATTTAAACAAAAGGATTATGACTAAATTATGGATATATATGATCAGAATCTCCTAATATATCACAGACCACTATAGGGGAGACTTTCACTATCAACATTAACACGGTTTCTATATATATCGTTTTACTAAAGTGTTTTATTCTGTTTCCATTTTTTTTTCACTGCCCTCTTTTCATCAACTAAAACTCAATTTACATAAATTTAATCCCTTACTCATCACACCCTAATAAGAATTCTCGATATTTAATTAGGATTTAATTAGTCATTTAATTAGAATTTAATTTATGGGTAATTTTACAATTTTAATTTTAATTGTTTTTATTTGAAATTTTCTCCCAATCATATCATAATTGTATTATTCTACTATTTTTAGTTATGTATAAAAATTACAAAATTATGCACTACTTAAATCCTAATTCAATCCTAATTAAATAAACTACAAAATATTATATTTTTATTAGGATGTGACGAGGAAGGGAGTAATCAATATAAATTATGAGTTAAAATTTGATTTATAGGTCAATATTGTTCAATATATATATGAACAGAATAAAAAATGTATGGATTTGAAGTTGTCCATAATATTTTTCTACTATGATCTCATAGATCATTAACTGTACAGAATTTCCAACTAACTTTCCTTAACTTTATATTCAATTCCATATTAGTTTTCTTTTATGATTCAATCCAAATTTGAATAGTTTATTAATTAAACTTTGAATTGTTTTGTTACTTTTGATTTTCATTAAAAAATGATGTTTATTGCTTTTGAATAGTTTATTAATATTATAATTGTTTTTTATTTTTGATTTAAATACTTTTTAAAATGTTTCGAACACATCGCGCAACGCGCGATAGAGTTTAGCTAGTCACTAAATAATAAATATTTTCTTCATAGTTTGGGCACTTTTTTCAGAGAGAGATAAAAGTAAGTTGTGCAGTTGAAATTAATTTAAATTTTATCAAACAATTGCAAGAGAAGGAAGTGTGACAATAACTATGAATTTGATGTACTTTACTCAAAGATAGTAAAAACAATTTAAAAATTCAGAAATATATAAACACTTTCATAAAATTCAGGCGTATGAAATAACTTTACTCGGAAAGAAAAGAAACAGTTAAAGAGAAACAAAAAAAAAAAATCTCGTATTCCCGAGTTTTATGAAATACGAGATTAGTTTATTTACGTCGATTATGAATTTTCTGAAATCTTCTCTCCATAGGATGTGCATTAATCCATGCATGCACATCTTAACAATAAATCAAGGAGTATCTTTGAATTTTAAGGAGAAAGTTATTTATTCTGTTATTCTACATGGCGTTTAGAACCAAGCGAAAAATATTTCACGAAAAAAAATAGAGTGAAAAATCAAATGTTTGAAAGTATGGTCTCTCCAAAAGCTTCATTGGGATATCAAGTGTCTGGGGGCAGCCCGAGATTCTTATCATTATCATTATTTTCTCATTAAATTTTCTCTTCTGAATTTGTGTTGCTTCTTATTTTACCAAGAAACTAACTTCCGACGGAATATAATACTGAAATTAATTCTATGTGACTTTCAGTAGATTTGAATATCCAAATCAGTAGAGCAGACTGGTCATACAATTTTTAAAATCAAAATTTTCATTCAAAAAACGAGGTTACAACAAATTTCAAATTTGAATTGGTCAGCCCTACCATTTTTCCTAGCATGGAAAGACTTATTATATAAACATAGCCTACCATTTCGGTAGCAATTGAAACACCGAAAACAAGTTATGCTGCAAGATTTTCACAATAGAATGATCAGGTTTGTGGATACTGTCAATTAGCCACCGATAATCAGCCAGTGTCGCTTCTGGGAGAGGTTCCAAGAATTCGCACCTATCTAAAATCTCACAGGGAGGAATGCCTGCGATGAGGTTGGTCTCAAGCTTTGGCCGACCTTTACCAACCCTATCTGGCTCCACAATGGAGTTTTTAAAGGCGCCAGGTGATGCACCTGGAATGGCCTCTTCTTTGAATGACAACGCCCTTGCGTACTGGGAACAGAACTCAATCCATTGAGTCACTAGAGGAGATGGCCCTCTAACTCGTCCTCCTACTTCATCCACTTTGATTTTGGAAGTGGCGGGTATTGCCTGCAATATGATATTGACATCAAAATCTTTCATATCTGATATGATAGATGCAGAATTACGAACAGTTTAGTTATTGCTTTTTCAGTAACTAGTTCCAATTGTTTATGATCCGATTTGCCATGAAGGCCTCCTATGCAGAGTCAGTACTTCACAGTATACAAATGTGGAAACAAATTAACACGATATGATCACCTAAGTTTTCTGGTCTTGTGATTGTTGACATGACGACCATTAGAAAGATGTTTTCCATCCCAGCATTGGGATCACTGAAGTACATGCCTACATGCCCTTAACATTATTAGCCTTGTACTAACATTAAGGTTTCCTGGTAGCAGCAACAATCGGTGTTTCATAACTTCTAGTCAGGTATGCATGAATCTTTATAAAGCTATCACTAAATTTTAAGAACCATCTGCTAGCTTCAATTAGAAATTTTCAGGCCCAGAGGTATATAAGGAAAATTGAATTATAATGGATGGAGTATCTTGTGAGTTGTCCTTGGTGCATGAGACTAACTTCAGCTATAAACATATTGTACAAGAACCCTTCAAGTCATGGGGAAAAACCAATTAAACAATAAGTTTACACTTGTAAGAGTTGGTCAAAAGGCTCAAAGCTCAGTCACTAATGGCTCATCACCTCTTATAAGTTTTGCTGAAACTATTCAAAGAGCAATGTCAATAGGAAAGTGTTCAGGGACTGGAAAACAACGCAAACTAATGAATTAGGAGTCACACACTAAATTTAAAAGAAGTGAAACATTACATTAACATTTATCAAAATAATCTACAGGTTTTCTGAATTTTCTCCTATCTTTGAATCTTGTTTCAATATTCCCAATTCATGAAAAACTTATACACCAATTTACTTCAATCGCATGGTCAGAATTTTTACAGTCAACAAGTCTCTATCAGACAATTCAGCTAATATTTGGGTGGGTGGGGGGTGAGAACTATAGTTTCTGGTAGTTCAATGGCTTCAAGATAAAAAAAGTGTATGCTAAATGACAGAAAATATCTAATGCCAGATGGTGTAATAAGCATTTAAAATTTATCAGCTTTGTAGAATATAAAGAGAACTCCTCAAATTGAACATAGAAGATTTTAACACATACCCATAGATCTGCCCATAGACTAGCACCTGACTTTGGAACAATTACTGCAACATTTGACATCCTTCTAGCAGCAGGGAGAATATCACCACTCCACCCAACAGCCACCCATGCATCCCCAACTCCGAAGGCTTTAAGATAGTACTGGCTATTGAATAATCGAACCTATAGAAAAACATTTATTTAATCATTCTTATGTTCTTTAAGAACTGTCCCAATTATTTTCATAATCTTAACACAATAATCAGATGCACATTATCAAAAAATAAATAATTAGATGCACTTAGACCACCCCTACTCAAAACTAATAGTGTAGCACTACAGCATTCTCCAATTGTAACTAGCACGTGATGAATAATTGAAAAACAAATAAATTTAAATTTAAGATTTCCCAAATTAAAAGCATCATTGTGATTGAGTGGACTCTGCCAAGCAATTGCAGTTCGGCTCAAATGGGTGCTAATGAATTTTTCAAATTTAGTTTGTTTGTGTGTTTTCAAGTTTTGATGAGTAGTGAAGATACCGAAGTTATCAATACTTTTCAGTTTATAAGTGAAACTAGTCACTGCCTTGTTGAAAAATCATCAGAATATGTGTTTTGTCCATTACGAAAATTTCCCTTTTTAATATGTTTTTTATTTCATTAATTTAAAGTCCTGGCAAAGATAGAAGAATGTGGTATACATGCTCTCTTGATGACTCTCAGTTACACATATAACTCGTTTGGTTAAGTTGGAACTGCACCCTAAACCCAAATTCAAGTGTGATGACTTATCTAGTTGCCTTCAGTTTTGAGGATATACTCTTTCATGAACTACGTGGAATGCATAAATTCATAATTCAAACTTGTTTTGCCATTTTTGTTCTTTAATTTTGTCAGAAGAACTATGTCTTGCTTTAAGCCAGCATTCTATTTCACCAATCAACTTTCTGGAAATTACGAAATATGACCTGTAAAGATTTTAAGCATCACCTGTTTAGTAAGCAACACAAGCTTCTCCAGCAAGGCATCTTTTCCACCAGGTACTTGAGAAGTTATGTTGTGTGTGTTGTAAGACGCTCCCATGGACTTCAAAACCGCCCCAACAATTTCACGGGGTGAATCTACCATTGTAATCTTTCCAGCTAGTTCAGGGCGCCATAAATCAGCCCAATCCTGTAGGAAATTTTACCTATTCTGAGACTGGCCAACCATAGTCGATAAAACAACATTTTGTTTGAGAAGATATGTGTAAACAGAAATGACTGTGGTGTAGTCTTTAGCTAAAGGAGCAGAAACAAAACACACATCTTTATGTAAACGCACGAGCCTTCAAAATTTGGCTAACTACTAGAAAGCACAACATCCTTGAGTATTATGACTAACTTCTGGATTTTTCTGTCAAGACAAAAAGCATAAAGAACAGGATGGCCTAAAACTTGCCTATGTACAAATAGAGCCTTGCAGATAATTTAAAAGTTAAACATCTACCCGTGTATGTCGTAATCTTAAAGGTAGCACCCAATTCAAAAGCCACGGTGTTACCTCTATGGGAGCCAGTTTGTGTCTTTCAAATTTGCTTTTCTTATAAGCTATAACCAAGCTTCCCCATCTGTATGGAGCAGCCCATATTTGACCTTGAGGATTCAATTTCCCATCACTACTCCTGCGCAAATATCCCTGAGATTAAGTGAGAAATCTGAAAATATATGGTATGTTAAAGTAGAGCATAAGTTATATAACTACTGGAGGTGAGAACAGAAAGAGGGAAAATGAGACAGCAGTCAAACTAATCATCTACACTCTGCAGATAGAAACAAGCAATATAGTAACTACTAGCAAGAAGCCCAAGTTCACACAAAGCCTCATTCAAAAAACAACATGAATCATATCAACTTGGTGTATTCATTTGGGGTAAGACATAAAAGTACCCTACAGAATCCAAGGATACATAAAGTAAGTATAACTTCTGGGTAATTCATTTAATTAAAGCATTAAGAGACTTATAGGAACCAAATACACTTTAGCATCTTACATATTAAATCAATCAAGCGAAACCTTGCAAGTCATGTGGAATAAGTCTGCAACAGAGAGAGAAGTACAGATTGCTATCCTAAGTGGAGTAAAATACATGCAGATGGATCAAAGACGAGATATCTAGTATTCGTCATTTTTTAATCTTCCTTTATTTTGACAAGTTCTCCTAGAGAAGAACATAAGTTTTCTCAGGCTAAAACAATGATATGTAACATCTCTTTTCACCTATCTGAATATCATAAAAGCTCCAGATGACAGGTACCAATGGATGTTTACCTTCCACTCATCAGTCAAATGCTGAAACCATTCTTGTTCTTCCCCACCTTCAATTGGATCAATCAGTCCATCCTTAATAGCGGAACTAAGCCA
The DNA here is from genome assembly GCA_948330725.1 of Sherardia arvensis. NCBI lineage: Eukaryota > Viridiplantae > Streptophyta > Magnoliopsida > Gentianales > Rubiaceae > Sherardia > Sherardia arvensis. The sequence continues at coordinate 33,780,636 of OX415239.1, forward strand.
AGAATCACCAAGTGTAACAAGATCAGCCGTCACCAAAGCAGATTTAGGCTTAGCACCTTTCTTGAGCGGTGTACGGAGCTGAGATACAATGGCATTCACACTTTGACGAAATTCAGGCCTTAGCCTCACTCTCTTACCTTGGGATTTAACAAAATCCTTCAAAAATGGAACACAAATTATTCAACGGGTGATCTCCATTAGTGAGACCAAACAGTGAGGGTTCAAAGCAAACCTGAATCCAAACAGGAGGAAACGAGCTGGCCAGTGCAACGATCCGCAAAGGAACAGTGAGAGCAAATGTTTTGGATTTCCATCTCTCAAATTCCTCCATAATGTCAGCGCCTTCAGCGCCTTGTTGAATTTCCATCTTTTCAGCATCAACGGTATCTGCAGGCCAACAAATTAATGCCACATACAACCATAAAAGAGACTGATTTCACACATTTCACAAGCTTGATGTCTTCTCAACATCAATCAACTTCAATAAACAGGTTAACACAGTAATATAACTATAGCCATACATCTACATACATTTCAAGGTGTTTTCGAAATGCATACCGTGAGTATGAAAGTCGGCGGCAGCTGAAGCGGGGAAGCGGCGGAAACCTAGCCCTAGCCCAAGTAAGAGAACAGAGGACAAGGCCACATTCCGAAGGAGGTTTCCGGGCGGCGGAACAGGGTCATCGGAAGCGGCGGCACGGAGATGGACGGCGGAGATTCTGCGGCGACTGTGGTGGAAGGGAGCATATTGGGGATATCCAGTAACGAGGGGAGCATTGAAGTTTGAGGTATGGCGGAGTGAGGTAGGAGAAGAAGGGACTGGTAATGTCATCGTGAACATCAGAAATTTCAGTTCAGTTCACCAATTCTGACTCAATTCACATTTTGTTGCAAACCTCAAATCACTAGTGCCAAAATAGAAAAGATCAAAAGTAAAGTGACCACTAATGTCAAATTAGTAGATAAAGGGGAAAACTGCAACCTATACTAAAGTTAGAGGACCAAAAATGCTAATTATTTTTGTTTAATTTGAGCAAAATTTGCTTCCAAGTTCTCTGTCTAGATTATGTTTTTAAGTTATGATTCATGCTTTTGATTATGAAAAATGAATAAACATATGTAGATGTCCCTTTACACTGCATGAAACTACTCTGCTTAAAAGTTTGTTCCATAATCCGAGTGTAGTTTCCTGCAGGAACTCATTGCCATCCATTGCCGAACGGACACATTGCCATCCATTGCCGAACGGACACATTGCCATCCATTGCCGAACGGACACAGTTTGTTCTATAATCCGACTATAAGTGTAAAAATGTCTTTAAAACTGTATCTGTTTGGCAATGGATGGCAATGAGTTCCTTTGAAGAGCTTTGGCGTGGCAGTAATCCTCGATCGAGCTGTTGAATATACTGCATGCTGCTTCAAAACTTATCCAGTGATGCATTTTGAATCAGTTATCAACTCTCACACAATACAAAAGAAACAGACAACATAAGAAACAAGTTCAATTAGCTTCAAAAATAGGTTGGCATTGGAGATGGCATACAGTTTTACCACTCCAAAATGTAGGGCAAAAGCTAGAGATAGAAGCAAACGAAAGGACTATCCAGTTAAAGAACAAACGAAGGACTTGATTTTCTGTTCATTCTCTTTGGGTATGCAACAATTTTGTCCAAGACTGCGCCGTGCTTTTTCAGGAGGCCAACAAAAAACAATTCATTCTCGGTTTTCTTGAATTTCTTCATCTCGACCAACCTAAGGCGGGGAATTTGCAGAACAAGAGACAAGTCCGTGACATCTTTCAAATAATACTTTCCAGTTGTAAGACATAGACCAGCGGATTCATATTTATTGTCAAGGACCATAGTCTCCAGCTGTGGACATCTTCCAAGTAGAATTTCCAAATTGAGAATGTCATATACTGTGTATCCAGTCAACAGATTCAAGTGTTTGAGATTGCGAAACACAAAAGTTTCTGATATAACTTCCTTCACAGACTGAGACAATGGAGTTAAAAAGAAACCCAGAATTAGTCTAGGCAAAAATACAAAGACACATAGACAGTGAAAATTTCTTCAAACCAATTTCAGGGTATCAGAATTCTTCAAACAGTTAGCATCATCAAGAGAAAAACTTGCAGCCAACTAAAGCAAGACAGCAACCAACAGGTTGCCCAATCCAGTATTACTTCAGACTTCAGATCAAGTTTACTTGTACAATCCTAATTTATCTTCACTTTCAGAAAACTTTTTGTAGGACAGTAATATTTCAATCTTATTTCTATGCCAATTAATCAACTAAATTAGTAAGTTCATCGCATAATAAACCATGCATTTCATAAAGCGGGAAAAGGTTGCAGTTTGAGGTGCATTCAAGGATTACCCAATCCTCATCAAATCGGATTGAGATTAATGAAGCCAGAAATGTTAACTGAAAAGTAAGAAATTATGAGACACCTTACAAAGATACGTTGGAGCAGGAAAACTAGAAAAGCAAATGTGATTACCTTCGTAAGATTCTCCGACCTTTGATCTTCTAGCAAATTTTCCTGTCAGCAAAGGTTAATCAAACAAATTAAGAAAGCTGTCAGTTTCATACAACTTTTTGACGGCTCAAATAAATTGCAAAACAGTGTCGCCTCATATCATGTGCAGCCAACATGAACATACAAGTGTTATTAATTTGAATTAAAATATCTTTTTCGGTTCTTTGCACGAAATGAGGCATAATCTTGCAAGGATAGACTTGACAAAGAAAGAGACAATAAACTACTGTCTTAAAGCCAGGAACGGGCAAGAATGAAAGGGAAAAAAAACATCCATATCTACCTTAACCTAGAAATGAAAGGTTCCCTGCATATCCCAAATTCCCAATCCTAAAGACTAGAGTTTTTTTATATAATGTTTCAGTTTTGTGGTGAATTTCTTTGGCTGCTGCAGAATATATGGCATGAAACTAACAGGTCTAGCAAGGTAATCTCAGCAAAGGGGAAGGTAATATCATTAAATTCAGACAGAGCACTCCAAAAACTGCTGCAAAGAAAAGTAAGCAAACTAGAAATTTGTAGAACCATACCGGAGACCAGATCCACATGTTTTGAATGGTTAACCGCTCAACACCACCAAGACATCTTACTAAATTAGCCCAGCGAGCGAACTCCGACCAGTGCCGCCCAGGAAATTTCACATCAGCTACAACCAAATGAGATGTATCCTTCACATCACACTTCGCATCATAAGCATGCCACAAGCACATCGATTCTAAATTTGGAGCACAAATTTCAACTGAATTTCTCCTGTGCATAGACTCGCGATCGAACTTGTTACTGAACTTAAAATGCTTCAATGACTGCGATTCTATTTTCCAATACTTGACAAACTGAACTCTCTCAACAGACAAAATTTCAAGATTAACACATGAAGCCACCAAATGAGTGACTTCATTTTGTTTCCCAAAGACATCTTCCAGATGCATTTCTCTAAGCGAGGAAATCTTAATAGGCAAGGGGTTTCTAGGCATGCAAAGACCACAATAGGTGAGTTTCAAAACCCTGACTGAGCTATTCACTAGGTCAGAGTAATGAAAAGCATATGGACTAAAAATAGGATTGTCTTCCTCTGCATCATCTGATACTTCATACTCGTCCGGTTCAGCATCAGAATTACTGTTAAACCTGCGGAACGCATCGAAATCCAATTTCAGCTCCTCTACTTTTGCACCGATCAAAAACCGCAGCCAGGAACCAACATAGCTCCGTACGTGATTGTGATTCCGATAGGAGATGAACAAATTGAACTTCTGAATGGCAGAATCGCGGGGGCGTTGGAGCAGATACTGGGTGAGCATTCCAGCAAACAGATGGCGGGTGTGACGAATTGAACACTCTTCTTCCCGTCCTTCTCTTTCATGAAATTCCACCATGCTGAAATTGACGACGGGAACGGAATGCCAGAGATTGCGCCACTGCGGAGCGACGGCGGAGGTTCTGACGGCGGTGGTGGTTGGGAGAAATGATAGTATATGGGTAAGAATTCCCACCGGAAGATCATCAATGGAAGTTTGGGAAGATGATTTGTTCAACAGAGGGGATTTCTTCTGACGTTGCTGATTTCGGCCCTCCATGAAGCCGTCGGAATTTGGTGTTGCGGCGACGGTGAGGGAGATTTTGATTCCACTTCTAGGGCCAAATGGTTTCGTCACTTCTTTTTCCTTCTCTGGGCTTCTAATATCTGATTGGGCCGGTCTAGTTGAAACTTATTTCACTGATCCTCAGCCAGTGCAACACTTGCCTAATCAAGCACGTCATTAATCAGCACAAAATCAGTATAACATCTTTAAGCATAATATTATTTAGTATATTTTAACACGTTTAGTTTCAGTTCAGCTATTTTATGACAAAATAAATATATGTTGACAAAAAATGTTGTTTTTAATAGTAATGTTAGCATTATATTTGATTTAATGATTATATATGAACATTATTTTAATGAATATTATGTAAAATAAACTACAATTGAATGAATTTTTAACAAAAATATCTTTCTAAGTTAGTATTGTTGAATTCATATAAGTGTAGTTGAGTTTATTTCAATTCATCTCATCAATTTACTTTTGCACAAACTTTGATTTACAAATACAGAGAGGGTATTTATCGTCAAAATATAACTGATTAAATTTAATATATTGAGTAATGAAAATAACAATTTTCAGTTGATTTTGATAAGAATTAGAATCAGAAGAACACGTGTTGTGATAACCTGAATATATTCATCTCACACTCAAACGCTCTGACCTTTTCTCCCTCAAATTTATTTAGGTTGAATCTGATGATTATGATGAGCACATTTTTTTATTTTAATAAAAATTGAAAACTGAAAAGTTGAGCAAAGAGAAAAGTTAGGCATGAAAGCAAGGAAGGTAGCTAACATGCAGTTAAATTGGGGCTTCTCTTGTGAGAAGTGTACAAAAACAATGTGTTTTGTGGTATCAAAAGTCGCAATTTTCTCACTTGGTCTACATGAATTGCATGAGCTCTTGTTTGAGTGTTTTTACGGTTTCATTTCCATGGAGAACAATTTTAATTAATTCAGCAAATAAATGTTGAAACAAGTTCATTTCATTTCCTCAATTATTATTTTGTTGGGATATCACCTTTATCCAAAGTTCAAAATTCTAAGAATCGATAAGAATTAGTCTGGTCCTGGCTACAATGTGCAGCATCTACAACATGCTAACATGATACCAAAGTCATCTCAAGACTCTGTTCATGTTACTTGTTAGCACACTGTAGCTGCAGCTTGTAGCAGACATGAAGGATGCTCAATTGTGCCTCCTTAATCATGAATGATCTCCACAATTAAGGCACCAGAAGACCCTCAACATTGTATTCCATCTCTTTAAAGTTCTTTTAAGGACGGGATAAAGGAGCAAAATACATGAAGGTATGCAGTAGTTCCGACATTGCCTTTAGCAGGAGCAAAACTGAAAAACAGTGATGACCTTTCTTTTCTGTCTGCATAAATGGTATATTGTTAGTCCAACTTTTCTACAATTGTAAACTTGGTTAACTATTCACACTAGTAGGGATGTAGCAGCAATCTAACAAAACTTATAGAAACAATGGCAGCAGTTTCTTGAGCTTCAAAACTATCAAGCCAGGAATGTAGCAACACGGAATCTATCACTAATGAATAAGAATTGTACACTGATGACTAAGAATATGTGCTTCCACCATCTAAATTGCCAAGCACATGGCAGAAAATACATGGTAAACTATACCTAGATGGCTAGACGCTAGAGTCACATGCATGGAGTGAAAATGCTTGCCTGCTGAAGAATGCTTAATGAGAAATACTGATTCTACTTAAAATTATTACTGTCACAGCAGATATTCACGCTTCACCCAATGCATATAGCAAGCTATTTATAGCCTAAGATGTTCCAAGACTTATTTTTCCAAGTCAGTGAGCAAATGAGGGGCTTAGGATGCAGGAGACATTTTTTAAGAATCTTTAGCTCCAATTTAACCAATACAGTAAGTAAGTATGCATATACTTCTTTCATGAAGTGGTGAGTGGTGATTACAAATAACATAAACTGAAAACCTTAAAATTAAGAATTTCAAATAAACTGTACCTTGGTCCCACAGATCCAAACTGTCATCAACAACTGTTGGTGTGACTTGGTCAGAAGAGGTCAGGACATCAGCTTCCGGAAAACGAGCCAGATATGGTAGGGATCCTATCAAAGGGACGTAGATGGGTGAGAAAATTTCCAAACAAATAGAAGAGATGAAAGCACATATAAATCAACCAAAAAACATTCTGCATATGGTGTGAATAAAACAATCTGATAATGCAATATCCCTGTAAGTTCTCTCAGTACTTGAGGTTCCAGCCCAAAAATACAACTTATTAAAGTAATTGAAGGAAGTCATCTGCTCAAAACTATCAAAACTATAGCCGTAGGAGTTATGATTCATGGCAACAGTTCTTTTTTGCTTTGCCAAGGTATGGTGAAAAAAATACTACTAAATCCAGGCAAGGGATCGATTAGCGATGTGGTCGCAGCAATGTATGTAAAAAGGCAAACACAAAAAAAAAAAAAAAAAAAAAAAAAAACAAGAATAATGAGGTATGCTAAATGGCAGAATAACAATGGCATGAAGCTATTGTCAACTGAAAACTACTTCCTCAAAAGTCAAAACTCAAAAGGAACTTTAAGTTACGAAAATAAGTTGCAGCAATTTGACTTTAGTATTACAAAAAAATCAAGTATTGGCCAAAATAAATAGTTGACACACACCCAAAGTGGCTTAAAATGCCAATATGCATGACTGCAGGAAATTGTTTTGTAATATCTCACCAACGAAAACATATGAAAAAGGCTAAAACACAAGGATGGGATAAATAAACACAAGAATTATTATTGCAATGTGGTAATCAAGGGCTGAACAAGATATATGGGGAAAAAAATATCATGGACTTGTTTGTACTCAAGGTTTTTAGAGCCTCCAATTTGCATGGTACACAATTATCACCCTTTTAGTTCCAATCAGATGTTATTGGCAAGATCAAATAATATTCAGCTATATTTCATAAATACTTACAGCAGAATCAATAACTGTCAGCCCAACTTCAAGGCCATTGGTACCAGCATGAATATAAATTGAATTGGTGCAAAACACAGGCAGGAGAACCATGTATAATTTGTATATCCATCCTGCAGGCGTCCAATACATTCAGCAAAAACTTGTGTATGAAGAACATATAGGTCCAAAAAACATGTTAGATTATTACACAAACTTAAAGACAGCAGGAGATGAGACAGAAAAGAAACCTAGATCAACACTCTTATCAAAATATGTGACGAGAGGTTTTGGTATAATGATTGAATCCATGAAACAATAGTAACCAATGAATCATAATATATCAACAGCAAAGCCGAAAGATTTTAAAAAAATCCCTAACAATAAGACATCTAGATGCTCACACTCTCCAGGGTATATTAAAGACATCATCCACAAACCCAAGCAAGATCATGAATAATGTGCATGCTGACGCTAAAAGCCACTTTGAATATAAAAAGGAGATTTATTAGACACCAAAATAAAGATGTGGAAGTGAAGAACCCAAAATTATGAGAGATAAAAAATAACAGGAAACTGAAGTCACAAAGTCTACATATCGAAACAAAAACTGAAAATTTCTTCTATCATGCAAATAAAGTAAAGAGATCAAGTAGAAGCAGTCTTCTGCATGTAAATAAAGTTAAAGAGGGCAATCAGCCGAGCAGGTGAAACTACTATTTTTCGTGCATAGAGAAGTGCTCATACAGAACACACAGCATCCATAAAAACTTTACTTCAGAGCACTACCATGAACTACATCCTTGCAAAGTATGTTATTTGATAAGCAATTAGTCTAATTAGGTTGATCTTGATGTGAGATATACTGTGTCCGTCTCCTTTTGTTAATCAAAAAATCATCCGAAAAATATAAGCTACAAGATATCACAGACAGGAGTTGTTGTTGTTGAAATAAAAAGCAATGCAACATAAACAATCCTTACATTTGAATCTGCCATGAAATTGACGTGGTGAAACACAATTGCCAGCACTAGAAATACAATCCAAACGACAATTCCAAGGGACTCTGGCCTGCGAAAAGATTTGAAATTGTTACAGATAACAAACTCTCAGACAGTCACATCCTAACTACCACACTGGGGAAGAATGAGTGAGGCTGTTGATAATGATGAAAACAATGCTAATTTTTTGAGGCTGTGAACAAAGAGCTCACTACCCTATCACTAATCCAGAGCTGGGATACTATACAACAGCATGCCAATATTCATTTCAATTTCTAAATTCAAATCATCCAAGAATTATCTGAACTCACCAGCCCTAATTAAACAAAATCACCAAATTCGATGAAAATTAAAGGCAAAATGAAGGGAAATGTCAGCAAATGAACTCACCCAGTCACAAATCGAGCTTATTTGTAGAATCGATGTTGAGGGTCTAGGTCACACATGTCGGGGAAATAGTGCTTCCCGGAGTGCTTTGCGTACAAGTTTGCAGAACCAAGACAAAATAAAGCCGTGGTCTAAACAAACGAAAGGGGATTTTTTAAATTGTTTTGCCAAAACGGAACAAAAGAAAGCACCGTAGTTTGCTTTGTTACATGCTTTTTTAAAAAAAATAAAGTTCAACTTCTAATAATAATCTTTTTTTTTTTTAAAGTAAAACCACCAAGGTGGGGGATAATTGTTATAGGCTTCCCAGACCTAGAGAGCCATAAATGGCCAAAAATACATGAGTGCACTAACAGAGACAAAGCTTTGAGTACACAGAGAAGTTAGGCTTCCTGATCCAGCTATACTGTGAGTAGCTATCTATCAAAACCAAGCGCACAAACTATACCAAAGCCTTTTAGAGAATTGCCAGGGCAAAACTCAACTCGGCACTAGTAGAAATTTGGGAACTTGTTACAAAGATAGCTAAGAAATCTAGCTAGAGGAGATAATAAAACACTAAAGTCTAATGGTTGGAAGCCTTGCCTGGTCCATTAGTATCACAGCTTTGATGGAATGAGGGAGAAGATCCCAGTTGAAAACTGATGTCAGTTTATGAGCCAGTGACCATTTGGAGATAGCATCTGCAGCCTGGTTTCCCTCCCTGAGGGAATGAATGATCTTGATCTGAGAGGCCTCTCTATGCACTTCATCTGCCAGTCTAAATAACTTCCAGTGGGCTGTTATGGGGTTAAGAACCATAGAGATGCCTTTGAGAGAATCAGATTCTATAACAAATTGGAGATGACCATAGTAATATCCAAAAAGAAGGCCTGCATAGATTGCTTTGATTTCTGCTCCAAGAGGACTACCAGAAGAGCAGAAGATAGATTTTGCTGAGATAAAATGGCCTTGGGAGTCCCTGATCAGGATGCCAATACCAGTAAAAGAGTCTTTCCAAGCTGCATCAACATTTATCTTGTAACCATTATCAGGAGGCTTCCAAGACACCAATCTGAACCTAGGTTTAGGAGGGCTATGAAGAACAGGGATAAAAGTTGCTTTAGCAAACTCCTTATCTGTAGCACTAGAGATAGAGATAGGGTGGGCTGCAAGTGAGAAATACATGTTTTCTCTAATCTCTCTAGTAATAGCTGGTATGGAAGGTTTTATTTCCTCATGCATCAATCTGTTTCTTGATTTCCACAGACTCCAACAGACTATAGGACACAACATTTTGATCAGCTTTGCATGAAAGCTTGAAAAACCTGTATGTGTGAAATAGTAAGAGAATCTGTCCCAAATTGTATTAAAACCAATGTCTTGAATTCCCAGAGAAGAAAACATCTGAGACCAGATTTCTTTAGCAAAGTAACAGCCATTAAAAAAATGATCTATAGAATCAGAAGATGGACATAAAGGGCATTTGGAGACCATGTGAAAACCATGATGTATCAGAATTTCATCAAATGGCAAAAGGCAATTGAAAAGTTTCCATGTAAAGAAAGTTATCTTCACAGGGATTTTGATAAGCCAAAGTTGCTGTAAGGAAGAGTGAGTAGGCCTATGGTCTAAAATGGACATATAGGCAGATTTAAAGCTAAACTCCCCAGTAACAGCAGGTTTCCAAATGATTCTATCTTCTCTGTGTGGAAGAATAATGGCATTTTCTAAGAAGGAGTATAGTTGAGAACATATCATACCAGAGAGTGCAGGCATATAAAGTTGTTTCCGAGCCACAAAATCAGCAAGGGAGCAGTCCACTGGGATAGGAGTGAGCTCCTGAGGTATATGATCAATAAGGGGTCCCAAACCAGAGAAGTTTGAAGTCCATAGGTTGCAAAGTCCCTGTCCATGTATCACCTGAGTGAAATGCTCTCCAATAAAGGTAACATCACATATCCTTTTCCATGTTTGGGAGGATCTGGAAGATAGAGGAAGAGCATGAATAAAGTGTGTCCAAAGAGCCTCAGCTTTCTGAAACTTCCACCAGAGTTTTATGGAGCAGGCTTGAATGATGTACAGAAGAGATCTAAATCCCAGGCCATTCTGATCCACTGCATAGCATAACTTAGACCATTTTCTCCATTTTTTATTTGATTTTACTGGAGTGGAACCCCAAAGAAAGGAAGCCAATATTTTTTCCAGAGTGTGTATGGTATGAGCTGTAGGGATCATCACTGTAAAGATATGCTGTGGAATAGCATATAAAACTGATTTAATCAGTGTGATTTTCCCACCAGCAGACAACCATTTATGCTTCCAATGGCTCAGTTTCTTCTGTATTTGCTGAATTATAGGGTGGAAATGACAGTTAAGCACTTTTCCATGGAAGATAGGACACCCTAGATATTTAAAAGGCATAGAGCCTTCTTTCATTTCCAGGACTGATTTTATCTGATTTTTCTTCGCTAAAGTGGCATATTTACTAATGAATAGGTCACTCTTATCATAGTTTATTTTTTGCCCAGTGACCTTTTCAAAAGTAGCCAAGAAAGCCCTCAGATTAATCAGAGTTTGTTTATTTGCAGTGATGAAGAGCACAGTATCATCAGCATATGAAAGGTGAGAAATTGTCATAGCATTTCTGGGAAGAGAAAAATATGTGAGCTTCCCATTTTGAAATACATATGCTAAGCTTCTGGAAAAAGATTCAGAAAAAATGTTAAACGATAGAGGAGATAGAGGATCTCCTTGTTTAATTCCTCTGGAAGCTTGAAAGAATCCCACTGGTCTTCCATTGACAAGGACAGAAAACCAGGCCTGTGATAGATTCTTAAGAATGCATGCAATAAAATGAAGGTCAAAACCAAACTTTTTGAGGATTTTACCCAGAAATGACCAACTCACTCTATCAAAATCCTTTCTTAGGTCCAACTTAATGATACAGTTGGGATCCCTAGCTTTCCTATTTAGGTGTCTTGTCATTTCCTTTAAATATAAGACATTATCAGAAATGTCCCTCTGTTGCATAAATGCAGTTTGGTTAGGAGATATTAGACCAGTCATTAAAGGCTGCATTCTAAACATAATGATTTTAGAGCATATCTTGTTGATAACATTTGATAAGCTTATGGGTCTAAAATCATCAAAAGAAACAGGAGTATCCTTTTTAGGTATAACAGTTATCCATGTAGCAGCTATACCTCTTGGTAAATCAGCTCCTGATAAAAATTCATTGACTGCCTCAAGTAAATCAACTGAGATTGATTCCCAGGATTTAATGTAGAAAATAGATGAGTATCCATCTGGACCAGGGGAGCTATTCTTATTGAGAGAAAGAACAGTCCTTTTGAGTTCATCTATTGACACAGGCATGAGCAAAGCATTATTCTGAGCCTCAGTAATAAGAGAAGGGATTTGAGATAGGAAATGTTCACAAAAATAGTCATCTGATGGTGTCTGCTCATTGGAAAGAAGATGAGTATAGTACTGAATTGCTTCAGTTTCAATTTGAGAGATATCATCTAACCAAATCCCTGCAGCATCTCTTATTTTTGTTATACTCAGCTTAGATCTTTTTTCTTTCAGAGAATTGTGAAAGAATTTAGAGTTAACATCTCCCTCTTTCATCCATTTCAATTTGGCTTTATATTTCCAGAAATGCTTCTGCTCCTTTATAGCTTTTCTAAGTTGGGCTCTCTTGAGTTTAAGTATGATCAATTCTTGATCACATTGATTGTGATAAAAAATGATCTCCTGTAACCTCAGAGATTCCTCAGCCATTTCTACATTTTTGTGCACATTCCCAAAAATCTGTTTATTCCAAACCTTCAGTTCCCTTTTCAATCTCTGGAGTTTTAAATAAAATTTGAGCATTCCGGAGTGAGGCATTGGGAGAATCCAGTTTTGATGTACAAAGTTCTTAAATTCAGGCCTTTTGTACCAAGTGTTTATAAACCTAAAAGATTTTGGGAATGATTTGATGGCTGTATCTATCCTAAGAAAAAGAGGACTGTGGTCTGAATTGTCCCTATTAAGGACTAAGATAGAGGAGTTAGGAAACTGAGTATTCCAAGAATGGGTACACAGTCCCCTATCCAACCTTTCTATTGTTGGATTTCTCAATCTTTTATTAGTCCAGGTAAATTCATTCCCAACTGTGTTAATGTGGAGTAAAGACATACTATCTATACATTTCTGAAAATCCCTCATACTACCAATTGGTGGATTAGAAGGACCACTGTAATCAGATATAGACAGCATAGCATTATAATCTCCAATGAAAAATGTATCAGAATTGGGAATGGCCTTAAGATCTTCCCATAATGCCTTTCTCCCTTTTCTGGTCCTTAAACCATACACAAACACACCATTCATTTTCAAATTTGTACTTAGGTGATGTATCTGAGTGTGAATAAATTGTGGCCTATCAGCAATTAGGTTAATAGATATGGGATCTTTCCAAAATAACCAAATCTGACCAGACTGTGAGTGCATAAAGTGTTGAAAATGCAAAATTCTCATATAGTGATCACATGTTGAATTAAAATGTTTAGGTTCAATGATGCATAGCAGTTGAATGTTATTATCTGAAATTAATTTAACCAGTCTATCTAGTGCAGTTTCCATACCCTGAATATTCCAGACCAAGCAATTAATTTTGTGAGTTGTATCAATCATGGAAAACATGTTTAGAGCTTTTTGAAGCTGACCTAGAAATTGACATGGTTCTATTAAGTTGAGTGAAGAAAGTCTTGATAGAAGATTTGTGAGGGGAAGGGTCCTTACTATTATTTACCTTAGTAGAGGAAGGAGTATCATCTGCCAAATGTTTGTTGACAGTGCCAGCATTATTGACTTCAGTCTCCTGCAATAGAGGAGAGAACCTGTTCCTATTTCTTTCCTGGGACAAAAATAGCAGATTATTAGCATGAAAAGTAGGGGGAGAGATGTTATTCAAACCTGAGGGAATAGATGTATCATCCTTGGAGTATTGCTTTCTGAGTTTGGATTTATAAGATATAGCAGTGAATTCATCCTTGGTAATCTTTGCCTCCTTTTTCCTCCAGATGGCCTTCCTTTGAGTCAAATAGGTGTTGGATGGCCATGGGGGGGAGTTTAGTAATGGCTGAATAGCTTTAGTGTTGAAATGAACAGGAGATGATGGGGCAGAGCTGATGAAATCCTGAGCTTCTTCAAAATCACCATCAGAGTTTGAGTCAACAATAAGAACTGGATTCTCTGAGATGGTTGGAAGAGTTGGGACTGATGCTTGGACATTGGATGTAGGAATAACAGTAGGGGGTGGATCATATGCATGAGGATGTGTAGTAGCATTGGTGGTAGCCAGAATGGGAGGGGTAATTGTTTTGGAGGAACTCACTGAGACTGGAGTAGTAATGCTCTGTGGAAGGACTCTGAGAGAGGTTTTAGGTCTAAAGGGTAAGGTTTTGGAAGGCATTTTGGTGGATGAGGATGGTATATCAGCCTGGAGAGGAGCAGAGGAAATGATGAGAGTATTTGCTTTAGAGGTGATGGGAACATGGAGGGAAGCAGTGGTGGCTAATGGGGTGTTCTGAATATGAGCTCCAGTAGGTTGGGATAATTGCCTACAAATCTTTTCATCATGACCTACTTTCTTGCAGTGAGCACAGTAGGTAGGTAAATTATCATACTCTAGCCTCACTTTCTTGCAATTTTGTGTGGATCCTAATCTAATATCATGAGGAATAGGCTGCAACAGATCAAGTTCAACACAGATTTTGATGGCAGAAGGCCTGGTTATAAGCTGAGTTGCAGAATCAATTTTGATGAATTTCCCTATGTGATTACCAAACTGTTCAAGAACAGACTCATTATAATAATACATAGGGGGTTTATAGATCGTTACCAAACCGGGACAATAGAGGATTCGGTTTCAGTGCAGAATTCCGGCGTCCATTTAAGGACCCTCATCGGAAAACCATCCATGGACCAGGTTGCTTTCATCCAACATCTTTGAAAGTCGACTTTGTTGGCGAAGCGGATCAATACATGGCGGTGGTCGATAGCCCCCAATTGATAAGTTCCGGTGAAGTCAGCCGCCTTGAAAGCTGCTTCAATTGCCGGCATAAGAGGCCTCCCTTTGCTGAATTTGCCTATAAGTGCATTCCTGTATGGTTTGGAAAGGACTTCAATCTGTTCCGGCGTGAAAATACAAGCAAGCTCGCCTTTAAATTCGGAGGTGGCTCTGATATCTGGATTTGAGGGGAGGGAAACTGATAAAGGGGGGGATTTGGCTTGAAGGGCGTTAAGAAAAGACATCTGACCGCTAATCGGCGGAGTCCCCGCCATGGTGGTGGGGCGACGGAAGTGGTTTTTTGTGACCGTTCACGGCGGAGATACGGTGTAACGGTTATAAATGTCAGGAAAAGTGGGATCTTTTGGTTCAGAATTTTAGAGAGAAGGCGGAGAATATGTACTTCTAATAATAATCAATATCTAACACATTAATTCTATTTAAAAAACATATTAATCCTAAAGGGAATTAGAAAAATTATTGCTCCGGTCAATTAATAAATTAATTAATGAATTAAAAACGATGAAACTGCGTAGTTTTGACTAAAACCGCCACATAACCACCGCAAGTTCGCCATATTCCGGCGCCTACCATTTTTTTTATATATATATATATAATTTTTTTTCTTTTAATTAATCTATGAACTCTCCTCGGTATATGGTATGCAACACACATACCATAAGTTTTTAATCAACACGGTATATGGTATCCTTTATACATAAGTGATCAAAAATTCTAATTAATCAACACACATACCTCTCTGATTAGCACATATATCAATCACATATATCAATCATCCGTAATTTTAAGGATTCGGTTAGCATTATCGCGTTTTAAATATATACTAGACTAACCGGACCGCGCGTTGCGCGGTTTACGATGCATGTCAATTTAAAGTAAATATTTGATACAATGGTATTGCAAATACTATATTATGTAAAATGAATAATGTTTCTAATACAAAAATTTTAAAATAAATATAATTGAAAAGAAGTAAATTACAATAATTGAAAAGTTTTGACTTCATATCTTTACTTTTGGTCTCTTGTTTGCTTCAGATTCTTCTTCTGTGTATTCTTGGATCTCTGGGATCTTTGTGATTTTATTTGTTCGCAACTGTATTATTGGAACCTCATGATATATACCGTGAGTTCCAAATACATCTAAACTTAATATATACAAATACTACGATATAATTACAAAAACAAAGTCTTAAAAATGTCATTTAAATGAATTATTATTCATTTATCAATATAAAATTATTATATTTATTAATCAATAAATGAATAATTTCGTTAAATGAGTATTTTTATTGGTCTCAAAGATATTCATTTATCATGATTCTACGGTAAAGTGGTGGATGTAAGTTCAGGTTTGGTATGACTCCAGCCATACTACAATTTTAAAAATTAGTGTGAAATATTAAGGACAGGTACATTTTGTGGATTTTTGCCTATTATAACCATACCAAAATTTTAGAAAATAGAAAGGAATTATTAAAAGCATGTAAAATTTGTGGATTTTTGCCTATTATATTCATAGTTTATGTGGAGTTGTCAGAAAAGAAAGTATTTAACATTTTATGATTAAAATTTTATTTCATTTTGTTTCCTTTCTTTAATTGAAACAGCGTCATCAAGGTAAGTGGAAAAGAACTTTAAAAAGAGGAAAATATATATACATATAAATTAATTATTGATTTTAAGTCGATTCTTTTTTTGATTTTTTTTTTTAATGCCATTCATACATATAATAAAAAAATTTATAGATCTGCCACTGCTACTGTATATGTACATATTATACATATAGCATATAACCAAATTAAGTACAATGTTCTTTTAGTAATGCTCCTGTATTTTACGGATCTTTTGAATTCTGCAAAACCATGTTAGAGGGATCATCTAATATTTTCTGTTTTTTTTGTGTGTCCGATACATTTGGAAAAAATACTATACAGAAGGCACCATTACTATACTTATCTTTAATAATTATTGTACTTTAATAGGATCTGTTAGAGATTTCATACTTATTAGATCTAGTTAGCATCTGTTTAGTACAACTTATTTGAATATTTTTCAGTTCAATTCAGTATTTTTCAATTCAGTTCAGTAATTTTCAGTTCAGTTCAGTCAGTATTTTCAGTTCTAGTTAAGTGCATTATAGATTTAATTTATTTTAAAACAAATTATATGTTAAATATTCTATATAATTCAACCCAATTTAGAGAAAATATAATATAATATAATTCAGTTCAGTGAAAATATAATTTAATGATTTTAAGTTTATATTGAAAATTCAGTTCATTTCGGTTAAGTTTAGTTCAATTCATTTCATTTCAGTTAATCGTAGTTCCATTCGGTTGTAATTTCTATATGTTTCTCTACCATTAGGTAGAGATTGCCAAATTCTTGTTGCTATATCCATTTGATTTGGTTGCATTATTCATTCTATTTCAAACAGTGCATTGATTTGTTTCTTCATTTCTTTCTGTTCAATATATTTCAGTTCAATTAGGTTTAGTTCAGTGTTTAGTTCAATATAGTTTAATAAGGTAGGTCCAATTTGTTAAGTTCATAATTGATGAAATATGATTTGATAATTGTTAATTTTATTACATCAATGCATGCTTTTGTAAGTTCAGCTTAATTAAGTTTGGTTTAGTTCAATTCATTATGCTTCAGTTTTTTCAGTTTATCAATCTAGACTCGATTTAGGGTTTAGGATTTTTCGGTTTCATATTCTTGGTGTGGAGTTTTCAAGGCCTAAACTACATTCTTGGTGTAGAGTTTTAATAGTCTAATATTTAAAAGAGTGATTATTAGACTCGTTTCCATACACTTGAATGCATGATTATTCAGGTTTTTAGATTATTTAAATTTCCTATTAAAAAACGTTGATTTATAATTTATTTTCTAGTAGTAGTATAAAAGTTTTAGTAATATCCATTAATTCACTGACATTGAATATGTAGAGCATCGTATCTTTTTACATATTTTGGACATTAAAATTAGTCAAATAATATATTACTTTTGGTCCATCAAAGTGGTCTCTTTTTTTGGGAAAAAACTGAACAAATGAAATGCAATTCATGAACATTTTCGAATGGTACACTCCCTAATTCTAATACTCCCATGAATGAATTAACATGCAGTCTCCCAAATAATATCTTTTTTAGTGTACATCTAAAATATCTAAATTAATTAATTATAATTCCATCTAATTGTCCTTTTAATAGTGGAATTTGCTCAAAAACACAACCAAACATCAAATTAATTTATAGTTCTTTCCTCCATAGTTCATTCCTAAAGAGTTACATAATAATCCTAAAAAAGAGTAAAACTTAATCCACATATGCCTTTCACTATAATATAATTTGACACAATACATCGGAACTTTCATCTAACAAATCTTTGAGTTTATGTACTCAGCTTTAATACATAAATAACTTATGAAAAGTTAATGGCAAAGAAATTAAGATTGAAAATTTCACTACTTTTTACGGAACAAAAAAGGTGATGCTCAATTTACCTTTAAAGTTTATCATCATTTAGATTGCAATTAATAGTTTTCAGTGCTTCACCTTCTGATAGAACATCTCCGATCCCTTGATGTATTGTATCGTCTCTTCCATAAAGAGACAAAAAAATAGAATACTTACTCCCTCCCTTAAAAAATAGAATACAAAGATAGAGCTATGCCATCTCCCTTGAAAAGAAGGCTGAACTAAAACATCAAATTATCAGTTGCAACTTCGAATGCCTAATCATTAGGTCAACATAACTCCCTAGACCATCCTATATCGAAAACTGTAGGATTAAAAATTTTAAATTCGAAATAAATGAATACTGTTCGCACACCTTTCCAACTTTCCATAGAGATAAATGTTAAAATGCAACATATATTATGAATTAGAAAAACTTAATCTTACCTTTTGATAAGGTATAATGAAGAACCGAGAAGTACTTGGCTCCTTCTTATTCACAACCCCCATGCATCACATAAGGCACTTTGTATCCTTTACGGCTTAATTTCTAAACCCTACAAACGTTTAAAAAATGAAGAACAATTTTAGAACATACCAGCTGCGCACTACCCAATTCGAAACTGTAGCAAGTTGGATGTAGATCCCTGCAATTGTATTAACACGATCAAGTAAACGCCAATCAACAACTAATCATAAGAGCACATATAAAGGTTCATGGATCAAATTAAAAATCACATGAACTCAAACCAAGATTGTCCACAGTTAATGTCAGCATCATCAATTCATGAAGTCCAAACATAAGCGTAAAAAAACCCCTTTAAACCAAGAAAACCCAAAGAGAGTGGTATCATACCTCCGCCGACAGTACGGGTGTTTGAAAACATACCTACGGCCAAGGAGTTCGTGACGCAGATTGAGCCCCGTAACGCTTCTGCGGTAAGATTCTTATCCACTACTATCTATTTTGTGAAACTGTTTCTCCTTGCAAGCCGATTTCAAACTGAAATTAATGTTCTGATGCCTTGAAACAGGTGGTTAGGGGATACATTAAGCACTGGAAAGCTTTTTCTGACTGGAACCCCTCGAATGGTGGTCTCGATTATTTGGAGGTTGTTGATTTTTACATACATTCAGTGTGTCATATAAACGCATAATATATATAAAAAATAATATTACCATATACTATCATATATGACATACCTCTTTTATTGTCATATATACGGTATATATGGTAGTAAAATATTTACCATAAAATTACTCCAATAACTTTCAAAATAACATGTTTGGTGAATATTTGATTACTTAATGAAAATAATACTCTTTTGAAACTAAAGTAATATAACTTAATTGATCAACTCATAATATATCCCCTCAAAAAAATCAATTCATATTATTAAAGGAAAGAGAATAATATGGTATAAATGATGCGGCAACCGACATATGACATGTAATATACTTTGTTAAAATATCAAAATTTAAAAAGGAAAACAAAGTGAATTGAAAAAAACATTACTATATAATTATACCATATATATTGGTAATTAATTATAAACTCGGCATTTTGAGAAACATACCATTTGCTCACCGTATATAATTATACCATATTTTATAATTATGCCATATATATTGGCATTTTGAAAACATACCGTATTAAAATATTTATTTTCCTAATAAAAAGTTGTCACCGGAAAGTTACACTACCGCTATAATATTACATAGTTTTGGTTATAAACCACCACTTCAGCGCTATAATACTACGTAGTTTTAACTATGTATACATTAAAATATTTATTTATATCGCCACTTTCTGCTTTTTAATATATACCTAGTAAAAGATAATATATGTTATGCATATATTATAGCATATTTTTATAGCATACTAAATAACTTCTGACTTCTATTTTTACAAATACAACTCATTCCACCTAATTAACACGTCTACGGAAGGAAAGCATGAATATTACATCAAACAATTAACATTAATGCCGCTATTATTCATACTTAATTAATAAAGCAGAAGAGTTATTTTAGATAGATCAAAATTAAAAAAAATTAAAGGACTTAACAACTAAAATATTTTAGGACTTAACACTTTAGAACAAAAATAACTTAAATTAGAAACTTAACAACTAATTAATTTCTAATTAAATATATTACAAAATATTGTATTCTTATTAGGGTTTGAGCAAAGGATTAAATAGTTATTGAAAAGTATTCTAAACATATCGTATAACGTGTGGTCCAATCACGGTAGTTTATTATAATATATATACAGTAAAAATGGGTTCATATCGTCACCGACTAGAAGTTCAACTGATTGTGTTTGTACATGTTCTATGCTGATTTTTTTGATTTAAAAAGTTAATGACGTTAGTTTTCAGTTGAAATTAATTTATATTCAATTCAGATCACTATAATAATAGAAAATTAAGAATTCGATTCCATTAGTTCTAAATTTAGTTTGGTTGGGATCGTATTCTCCCAGAAGAGGTGATTACAAACATTAAAGTGGTTTTGAACATGCGACCAAACTTTACAATTATGTTAAAAAAAGAGAGTCTATGACAAAGGTTAAAGTCTAACAACAATTTTTTTTTGATAATAGCAACCATGAATCAATTGCGTAAGAAATGTTGAAGCACGCATCCGGTTAAAAAGAAATTGGAAAGATTTGGATGTGGTGGTGGTACGGGAGGTAAAGCGACGGCAGAGTACGTCAGTTTTTTAGGACGGAGCATAAGTTTCACACAGAGAGGGGAAGGAAAATAAATTTAAGGGTTAATTTAGATATTAATTAACAAGATTAGTGTTACAAAATCTCTTGAAAATCCAACTTTCCTAAATGTTATGGAATTACCATTATGTATTTAAATTAAATTATATATTTTTGTGTCAAAACACTGATCATTTTAAAGTAAACATATAATATTACATGTTTTAATGTAAAAATTTAAGAAATTTTATACACAAATTTAAATTTGTAAGTAATTAAAAATACAATTCAAACTAAAAGGTACACAGTATATGTTAAAACGCATAAAGACATTAATGGAAAGTCAGGAAAGTTGGGAGTTCAGAAGATTTTCTCGATCAGTATTAACTAAAATCAATACAATTAAAATAAGTAATATAATTAAATGGACCAGATTTCATGATGAGAGATTGATCCAGTGGCTAGAAAATTGAGTATGATCTTAAATAAAACTGAGTGAGTGAATTGTGAACTAGAGATTTTGGTATTAGATATGCTATGTGCTCAACAAAGTGTTTTTATAAATAAGTTTTCGATTAAATTTAGCATGTTTGATAATGTTGAAATTGACGTCTGAATAGATTGAGCGGGGTCTAAACTTTCACAAAATAAGTGAGATTCTTCAAGCACTTATCACGTATAACTAATTCAACCATATAAATTTACTATTTTTTGTCATAATTTTACAATTTATAAAAGTAAGTTTAATTCTTTTAACTCAAACTTCAGATGCAAACATACTAAAAAAAACTACTGTTGTTAGGGAGAGTGATAGAGGAATTAGGGTGGGAAAAAATGTTAAATTATAACCATGGAGGTTTGGGTAGGCCTAGCTGTAAGCGGAGGTGGATTTTACGGGTATCCGAACGGGTAGACCCGTTTCGCCGGTAAAAAGTATGGTTGTTTGGTTTATATGCAGACCAACCTTTTGTGAACACCCTTAGCGCTGGGGAGAAAGAATTAGGGGTGATAACGAGCCGATCCGATTACGATCATCACTATGTTCATGATCGGATCGTTTAAAATTTAAGGTGATCACGATCGATCGCGATCGAAGCGATCAAAATAATTCATGATCGTGATCGGCTCGTTTAAAAATCACAATGATCGTGATCGACTCGTGATCGACTCATTATACATAACCGATCAAATGATCAATGATCGATAACGATCGATCGTGATCGATCATTTGATCAATTTATTTGATCAACTTAAAAATTAATTTAAAAAAATCAAAAATTCATAAATTATCAAACTAATAAAAATACACAACAAACTATAAACATACATATTAAAATTAAAATATTTCCCCATTATGATTAATGTATATAATTATATTACCGATCGATCTCAATCACCTTATCGATCGATCATCTTATCGATCTGTTCGCGATCATGATCGATCTTTTATGTTCATGATCGTTGATCGTTCATTTAATAAACGATCATAAAATTTTGATCATGATCGGTTCATTTATTAAATGAACGATCTCGATCCGATCTTTAACCGATCCGATCTTGATCTTTTTAGCGAACGCTCGTGATCGTTCTCACCCCTAGAAAGAATGGTGAATTCATCTCCATTGCCCCATAATGGCCAATAAAGTAAACCCCCATGAAAGGAGGAATGTGTGAATTTCTTTATTATTTTTATTTTTATCTTTTATTAATCATAATTATTTAATACGTAATTATTAATTTAATAAGATATTATATTATAATTTTCAGTAAAGTAAAATACATGAACAAAACACAATCAATCACCTCATATTTACATTCTTTTTTTTAACGTTAGACCATCAAGAAATCAGTGGAGGGAATTTTTATCAGGCATCCCTAGACCCGTAAATAACTGAAAAGAAAATACAAAGAACTCCCCAAAAGGAGGCAATTAGTGCGATTACGAAGAATTTCTTGAACATGAAAGTATGCTAGATATTCCCTGCATCAAATGTCGGTAACACCATAACTAACTGGCCAGTAATAGCTTATCTAAACTAATACTAGACTAGAGGGGTGTACCAGGGTCATGGTAGTAACCAACAATACTTTCACATAATCCCAGTCTGACTATCCGACTGCAAACTGGCTGCAGTACCAACTCGACATCCCCAACAATATGTTTGCTCCCCAAGAGTCTCATTCCTCTCTGTATGATATCGTCCTATCTATGCCGGTATGAGATTGTCTCATGCATCGTTGTATCTCATTGCCGGTAATAGCTACTAAAGTTGGACATCAACTCATTTCTTGCGGTGTGGCTCTCTATGACAATAAGAGACTTTCTAGTTTGTTCACACATTACAGGAACGCCAGTGAGTTGCCTATTCGCATCAAGCAGAGGTGTCAAAAGACACTACTACCTATACAGACTACAAATCTGATTAAGACAAAGTCTCCAAAGGGAGAGTCAATACTTCCCTTCACTTGGATTTCTCCTATCTATCTATAGAATTAGATCGGAAATCAGCGTAATTTTTCCAATTAAATTGACTAGTTGGAAAATGTACATTGATAGACAACAAAATAAAACTAGTACACAATCAAAATACCCATTTAAAACCTATCCCCATTATTTCAAATGAAAACTAAAAAGGAAAATAATAAAAAATAAAATAAGAAAAAGAAGAAACCTTTTTCTGGCGGCAGATTTGGCGGAGTTTGACGGATTCTGACCAGACTTGACGGATTCTGTCGGTGACGCCGATTTCACTCGCCGGCACGCGCGAGCAAAACAGGTCATCCGGCGCGGTGGCGCATGACCACACGCGCGGGCACATAGCCTCACCGACAGGAATCGCCGTTGCCTAGCGGATCCGGCGAGGACGTCATCGATTTGGTGTTTCCCGATCAGATCTGGTTGGTATCACCGGCGGCTGGACAACTCGACCTGTACCCTCTGGAAATCGAGTCGCCGGTAAAAATGGCTGATGCAGGACTCGTGCGTTTATTAATCGTGGTTGGAACAAGAAATCGTAACAAAATATAAAATTAATCTTGGCAATCACACCTAGAAAAATATATATAAAATCCTTTGGCAATCACATACTAGCTATGAAATTGGTTTAAAACTCATACTCTGAACTTATATGAAATCTCAAAATCTCTTCTCCTCCTTTTCTCTATAAGGATTACAATATATATAGCTATGAAAGTAAAACAAAACAGGAAAATAATATATGTCCTAATTCTATTCTAAAACTAAAAAGAAAACAAATATAATCCTTTCCAAACTAAAATTCACTTTCCATGAATAGTTTTGGATAATAGTTGTTTCCATTCCTCATCACTGGCGCCGTAGATCGAAGCCGATCTGCGTCCACCGCGAGGTTGGCAGTGAGATCCGACGGTCGTTGACTTTCATCGACAGCGTAGTTTGTCGAAGGAGAAAGTGTTCTCGGTGTAGGTAGAGAGAGGGGCGGTTTAGAGAAGTAACTGAGGTACGGGGGAGGTCACCGGACCGGTGAAAAGCGCCGGCCAGAGTTTTCCCCGTCGGAGCTGTGTTTTTTTAGAGAGAGAGGGGGGAGTGTTTTTAGCGTAGAGAGAGAAAGAAAGGAGACCCTTGACCCTATTTACATTCTCATTTTAAGTTCCCTCTACCAAATAAGAATTCCCTAAGGAGGATCATCTTTTACAATATTAGCACAATGATAGTAACTAAACCAACATAACGGTATAGAGAAAAACATTGTTGGAATCTGTAAAATTTTGTTTACATATTCCATTGGTATGGTACATGGTATTGTGAAATTATATGGTAATCGTGCCGATTCGTGTCCTTATAGAGATGCAGAGTTGAGTGTGTGGTGAACCTGATATAATTCACTCCATCTCCAGTGGCTTTCAAATAAAAAAAAGAGATGCATAGTCAATTGTGATATGGATTGGTAAATTGTCCGGTTCGTGCTAAGATTGGGGCAAATTTTAGGGAAAACTCGTGTGTATTTACGTCTAACCATTTATGAAGGTTAAGTTTGTCACGTAATAAGGTTTGGTCATGACCGAGAACCAAGTCAAGTCAAAGGCAGTACTTGTTAGAACTTTTGACTTCGTACTTTTTACTTAATATAGTCATTAATGATTTATTATTTTTACAATTGTACAAAAGGGAAATTTACGATACTGATACAAATGCAGTTAGCTAATTACAACTTTGACTACTTAAATAAACACAAAATGACTGATGGATGTCTACGGCCCGCACTTGATCACGAACCCGGCTCACGAACTGATCTGCAAAACAAAACCTCAGGTGTCCCAAGGGTAGACACTCTGACGCTCAAGTTAGTATGATGCGTAAGGAGTATTGTATGTAAGATAATAGATAGAGAGGTTTACCAAACCTTCGGTATTTATATGGCTACAATCCGTAGATCACCAAGATATGTATTTATGGTAGGAATACAACTATTATGGGAATAATAGTTGTATTACCATGTATAGAGGAAGTGTATTTCCGTCATGGTTGTATTACCATGTTTAGGAGGATGTATATTTCTTGTAGAACATTCACAATATACGCATTCCTTATAAGGATTAGGATTGATGGACCCATGGATCCATCCTCCGCGTAATCTCGAGCCCACGACCCTTCTCGGGCCTTGGTCCGAGTATGAATGAGGCCCGAATACGAACCATGAACTTATCAGTAGCCCCAAGGTAGATTTTCAGAGTTGAGAGTGTTCCATCTCGAAGGTTGAAGGAGAGGCTTGCTTCTCGAGGGAAAACCAATAACTCGAGGGAGAAGAACTCGGGGTGTTAAGCTCGGGGGTATCAACGTGAGACTAACCTCTCGGGCTAAACATTCTGAATATGTAGCTTCAAGTTCCTTCGTTTTCCATCAGGACACGTGGACGGTTAGATTTGAATCTGTCTTCTTGAATTCTGAGGGGACTGACACGTGGTCTTGATTCATTGTATCTTCTAGCGGTGGAGAAGACCAACCTTCCAATTGCCTGCATCATTTCGCGAGTCGAGGTAATTACTCCACGTAAATGCTTGTTAATTACTGGCTATATAACCAAGTAAATTTCCTTGTGTTTATCATCAATCTTCATCCAAGTATTTTGCGTTTCCAATTCACATGAAAAGTTCTTCAAACTTGTCTTCTTTTCTTCATATATTCTCTTCCCCCTATTCTCTGTATTGCCATGTCTTCTGCAAACTCCAGTATTCTTCCTAGCAATGTAGAGAATGTTGTTGAAGAAAGAGCTCCAGCTACTCGCGACTTGAGTACCTTGTTCTTGGAGGTTGAGTCTGAAGAGCTGATGGAGGTGACCATTGCTACACCGTTGCATGCTGTAGCTGCGGTGGCGGATGATGGTGCCTCTGGGTCAAATACGGACCCGAATGCGGAGCCCCAAGTTGATAAACATGTTCTGGTGGTTGGTGGCGCAAATAATGTCACCAAGGTGGTCGACGAAAAGACCCTGCAATTTTTAAAGTCATGCAGGTTGTCGTACCCTGTCGAGGCTGATTTGAGGCTCGAGGATATGACCACTCCGGTCAAGGATCTTGTGAGCCCCACTCGAGGGGTAGTATATGGCAGAATCTTGCAACAGGGATTGAGTTTTCCCTTCCTCCCTGTGTTTTCGCAGTTTCTGCAGCATCATCGGCTACACCCTTGTCAAATTCATTCCAATGTGGTGGTGACAGTGGTGGCTTTTATCTCCTGGTGCTCTCGGAAGGACTATGAGCCAAGCCTGGATCTATTTAGGAGCTTGTTCAAGCTGTTTTCTTTCAAGGAGCGCGATCATATTACCCTTACTCCTCGGAAGGGAAAGGTCTTCACTTTTCCTGACAACATCGGCGGTTGGAAAGACATTCGGCTAACCTTTGATCGAACCAAATATGAGGTTCCTGACTGGAATCCAAAGCCGAAGGACGCTGTGCCTCTTGATGTCTTTGAAATTCCTGCTCATTTAAAGGGCATCGTTGAAGAACTATTGAAGGAAAAGATCGTCTTCCAGGAGGGGGGATTGTGCGAGGGGCTCATGGCTCGGTGTGACAGTGGCCTCTTGTCACTTATTCATATCTGCTAGACATTCCTTGGTCAAAATCTACATCCAGCTACTTGAAGAAGGATCGAGATTGAACCCTCCCTGATAAAATCCAGGGGGATAAGAAGGTAGTCAAAAAACGGGCTGCCAGGAAATCACCCCGGAATCAGGATGAATCTTCTTCTAGTCGGTCTCCTTCAGGTAATGTCTTGATTCGCATACTGTAATAATACTTTCTTCTATATTGTATGTTAAAATTCTTCTTATGTATGCAGCGTCTCCTTCAAGAAAAAGATCAAGAAGGGGAAAGCAGTCCTCAAGGTCGTGGAGGAGGAGGCAGAGGAGTCCGAGGAGGTGGAACCGGAGGTTGGGGAGTCCTCGGATGACGATGAATCTGACCTTGAGCTGGTGATCCCTGAGGATGGGCCTCTAAAGAAGTTGGAGTATTATCTGAGTTGTCCTGAGGAAGAGGATGGTCCGACTTCTCGGAAATCTTTCAAGAAGTATCCCTTTGCCTCTAAGGTAATGATTCTCCTTGTCATATTATGTGAACTTTTAAGTGTCACATATCAATTCTTTATATATCTTCCATTTTACAGCTGATGGTAGATATATCCACACTGGACCGTCATACCAAAGGTGAGATCAAGCACCTGTATAACTCTGTGGAAGAGTTACATTCCAGGTGCCGGGCTCTCAAGGCCGATAATGGGGAGATGAGGGTTATCATCTCGTCTTTAACGACTGAGTCAGTGGTGTCTCCTCCATTGGATTTGACTCACTTGGAGGATAGGGTGAAGCAGCTCGAGGCTGAGAATAAGGCCTTATTGCTGGCAAGAGAGTCCGAGAAAAAGGAGCTGAAGATGTATCAGGACACCGTGGATGAGCTGACGCAGATCTTGGCTTCGGATGAAAACTCGGAGGAGCTGAAACGGCTTCTTAAGCTTTGGGGCGCCTTCATTGCTTGTAGTCCCGAGTTGAAGGATCACCGGGAGGAGTATGGAGACTTATACCATGACTCCGAGCAACACAAGATTTTGGATAACATCTTGGCGTTGTGTCAATCTGACAAGGAGATAGAGGTTATGACGTCCATCTTCTCTCATCCGGACGCTGCTAATGAGCTTTCTGCCTTGACTTCTAGTGACTGGGTTCCTGGAGTCAAGTTCTTGGATGCATTGGGTCCCTCCGAGAAGATAACGACATCAGGAGATTTATTAAAGCTCATTGTAGTAAGATATCTTGACTTGTCCTTTCTCGGTGAAAGGTTTTCCATTCCTTCAGGTAGTAAGGCAAGTTAGCTTCAGCTGGCTCATCGCATCTCCTCGCTAGCTTTAGGACTTGGTGTTTACTCCTTTGCACATGAACCTCGGTCTCATGATTTACTGGAAATGAGCACCCGCCCTATTGACAAAGCTGAGGTACTCGGGGATAAGGTCTTCGCAGTTGTCCATGATGAACACTCTGCGAACATATTGATGTTGAAAGTCTTGCGGATTTCCTCCTCGGTCCTTTTCTGACAAGGCCTTTAATGTCACAGCGTGCAGAAAAGTTGACAATAGCCCATCTCTCAAGTGCCACTTCTGGTGAAGTTCTAGAAGACCCTATTGGGCATATTTAGAAGTATCATATTCTGATGTAATAACATCTTCTTAATGACCTTTGTATCAACTTTCGAGGGTTTTTTCCCTATGTATCCCTTTGGGATTTTAGAAGTATCATATTCTGATGTAATGACACCTTTAATATGAACTTCGAGTTCGAGGTTTTGCCTCTTTGGCTATCCACTTGGGATTTTTTAGAAGTATCATATTCTGATGTAATAACACCTTTGATATGAACTTTGAATTCGAGGTTTTGCCTCTTTATTTTGAGATGATTGATTTTTGAGCACGTCTGCCCTTTTGGTCTATAGACCTCAATCAAGCACTTCTGTGAAGTACTTTTATCTTGAACCTATCTCTTTTATTCAAAACGATTGGTATTTTGGATTTTGGATTCAAATAACTTATTTTATATAAGCTAACCAATCATACACTTTATAAAGCATATTGTTTTGAATAGCGATCCATGTCATACTTCAGAATAACAGTCCTCTTTTTATAAAAGGAATTCAAGATTACTCGTTAGAAGATAGGTGTAAAAATAAAATGACTTCAATCTAAGTTTATGACTTTATGAATAGAAGCAAAATAAATTGTGAGTTTGAGTTTGAGTACCCGTTTGTGCTAGAGCAGAATTGTCTCGGACCTTGATGAGGCTCTCGGACAAGTTTGATATTCTCGAATCTTTGTGAGGCTCTTCCTCGAGTTTTATCTTCCGTGATACTTTCGTAAGTTAATCACATTCCATCTTCGTGGTATGGGTTTACCCTTCATGGTTTCCAAGAGGTAACTTCCCCCTGGATGGGATTCTAGGACTCGATACGGACCTTCCCAGTTTGGGGCTAGCTTCCCTTCCACTTCTTTCTTACTTTTCTCGTTTAACCTCATTACAAGGTCTCCTTTGACGAATGTAGCTAAGCGAACTCTTCTGTCATGGTAGCACTTAACTCTTTCCTTCACCTTGGCCTCATGGATAGTAGCATTGGCTCTTTCTCTTCCAGAAAGTCGAGGTCGAGACGGAGGTTTCCTTCATTGGCAGTGCCATCATCATCTTCTGGTTGAGAGGTACGGTCAGAGGGGACTCCAATTTCCATGGGGATGACCGCCTCGGACCCGTAGACTAAGCTGTATTGAGTTTCTCCGGTTGCAGTAGCTGGTGTAGTCCTATGGGTCCAGATCACGCTCGGTAGTTCTTTGATCCAGTTTCCTTTAGCTCCTTCTAGGCGCTTCTTGATGCCATTTACCAGGGTTCGATTCGGGACCTCTACTTGGCCATTAGCTTCTGGATGATATACCGAGGTGAGCTTCTGATGTATACCGTAATCCTCACACTATTTCTTGAAGGGGTTATTAGCGAATTATGCTCCATTATCGGTCAATATGTATCTCAGGATGCCATAGCGACACACAATGTTCTTCCAACAGAAGTTAATAACTGTCTTGCCAGTTATATTGGTCAAGGCTTCAACTTCCACCCACTTCGAGAAGTAGTCAATGGCCATAATAAGGTATTTGAAATTACCAGGGGTTGAAGGAAAAGGTCCGACAAGATCTATACCCCATCAGACAAATGGCCAGGATTCTTGGATGGTAATCATATTTTCTTGAGGCACATGGATCATCTGGCAAATCTCTAACACTGGTGACAAGAATCAATATATCTCTTGGAGTCTTCTAACATCATGGGCCAGAAATAACCCATTTGTAGGAGTTTCGGGTAACAGTGCGTGGACCTTGGTGGCTACCACAAACTCCTTCATGTACTTCTTGTACTAGGTGTTCAGCGTCGGAAGGCCCAACACATTTGAGTAGAGGCTGGAGATATCCCTTCTTATATAGGGTGCCTTCATGAATAACATATTTAGGAGCTTTAACTCGGACCTTCCGTGCCAGATGCTTGTCCTCGGGGAGGGTCCCCGTTTGAAGGTATTCAATATAGGGGTTCATCCATGTGTCTGAGATGTCAACAGCCATGATGCTGCTTTCTTCATAACTCCTTTTTGCCAGGGTTTCCATCAGCAATTCTTGAGAAGATCTAATGTTGAGGTCCGAGGATACAAGTTTGCTCAATGCATCTGCTTTATGGTTACCTTCTCGAGAGATGTGATTCATTTTATAATGTCAGAATTGATTTAGGAGAGGTTTAACTATCTCGAGGTATTTTTGGAGACTGCACTCTCGGGTCTCGTATTTTCCTTTGACCTGTTGCACCACGATCTGCGAGTCGCTAAAGATCTCGAGGTCCCTAACATCGAGGTCCTTTGCCAGCTTTAACCCTGTGATGAGGGCTTCATATTCTGCTTCATTATTAGTGGCTCTAAAATCAAAATGGAGGACGTAGGGATGGTCCTTTCCCTCGAGGCTGGTGAGTATGACTCCATCACCACTTCCCCCTGGGTTAGAGGATCCATCTACATATAATCGCCATTTTCCTGTATCTGGAACTGGGTCTTGTTGGTTTATCTCCACTAGTTCAACGGACTCCATTATGAAATCAGATAAGGCCTGGCCTTTGATGGTTGTCCGAGGCTTATATTGTATATCATGTTCTCCCAATTCGATGGCCCACTTCGTCATTCGTCCCGAGGCATCTGGTTTCTGGAGGATTTGTCTAATCGGGTAGTTGGTTAGGAGGACTATTGTATGCGCTTGGAAGTATGGCCGCAACCGTCGAGAGGCATGCACCAGGGCCAAATATTAAGCGCTCGAGAGGTGTATATCTGGTCTCAGGCCCCTGTAGAGCTCGACTTACATAATATATTGGGTGTTGTGATCCTTCCTTTTCCTTGACCAACACAACATTAATGGCTAGTTGGGATGCAGATATATATAAGTAAAGAATCTCTCCTTTGTCTGGTTTCGACAGTGTCGGAAGCTGTCGGAGGTGGTCTTTAAGTGTTTGGAAAGCTTCCCCACATTCTTGTGACCACTCAAATTGGTTTGCTTCTTAAGGATGTTGAAGAAGGGCAGGTGTTTTTCTGCTCCTTTGGAGAGGAATCGGCTAAGGGCTGCAAGGGATCCTGTCAGCTTTTGTACTTCCTTGACGGTCTTCGGAGGTTGCATATTTTGCAAAGCCTCTATCTTCTCGGGGTTTACCTCAATTCCCCGATTGGACACCATATATCCTAGGAATTTGCCTGCTCCAACACCAATAGTACATTTAGCAGGGTTCAGCTTTAGGTTGGATGACCGTAATGTGTCAAAGGTTTCCTTTAAATATTCAAAAAAGGCGTCGTAACTGCGGCTCTTCACTACCATGTCATCCACATAAATCTCGAGGTTGCGTCCTATCTGGGATTTGAATAATTTATCTACCAGTCGCTGGTAAGTGGCTCCGGCATTCTTCAATCCGAAAGACATCATCTTGTAGCAGAAGGTTCCTCTGTCGGTTATAAATGAGGTTTTCTCCTAATCTTGCTCTGCCATGGGGATCTGATGAAATCCCTTAAAGGCATAAAAAAGGCTAGTACTTGGTATCCAGCAATCGCTTCTACTAATCGGTTGATCGAGGATAAAGGATAGCTATCTTTAGGAAAACAATCATTCAGGTTGGTGAAGTCAATGCATTCTCCACTTCCCATCTGGCTTCTTGACCATTACTGGGTTAGCTATCCATTATGGGTACTGCACTTCTTCGATTATGCGGGCTTTGAGTAGCTTATCCACTTCTTCTCCAATGGCTTCAACTCGATCCAGTGCAAAGATGCGTCGTTTCTGCTTTATGGGTTTTTGTGAGGGATTAATATTCAGGTAATGTTCCGCCGAACAAGGGGATACTCCTACTAAGTCATTGGTATCCCAGGAAAAGACATCTATATATTGATTGAGAAGACATCTAGGGAATTGGTGAAAAAGCGAAGGTTCCGTCCAGGAGAGATCTTTTGCTCTCCCACTCCCAAGGAGAGGCTTCTTCGGGCGATCGGTGTACACCGTTAATGCTCCTTCCTGCTCCCTGGTTTGTGGTGTGGCTCATCTCGTCGTTGTCATGGTCGGTAACGATGCTTCTTATTCCTGTCGGGGCCAAAAAACGGATTCGTGTACTCCCACGAAGGTTTTTAGCCGGATCAACATGAGTTTGAAGGTTGTATAGATCAAGAATGACAAGCGGGTCCCACTGGGTGTGTCAAATTGATGGATGTGTACGACCCGCACTTGATCACGAACCCGGCTCACGAACTGATCTGCAAAACAAAGCCTCAGGTGTCCCGAGGGTAGACACTCCGACGCTCAATTTAGTATGACGCGTAAGGCGTATTGTATGTAAGATAATAGATAGAGAGGTTTACCAAACCTTCGGTATTTATATGGCTACGATCCGTAGATCACTAAGATATGTATTTGTGGTAGGAATACAACTCTTATGGGAATAATAGTTGTATCTTATGGGAATAATAGTTGTATTACCATGTATAGAGGAAGTGTATTTCCGTCATGGTTGTATTACCATATTTAGGAGGATGTATATTCCTTGTAGAACATTCACAATATACGCATTTCTTATAAGGATTAGGATTGGTGGACTCATGGATCCATCCTCCGCGTAATCTCGAGCCCACGACCCTTCTCGGGCCTTGGTCCGAGTATGAATGAGGCACGAATACGAACCATGGACTTATCAATGATAGTTGTTAATTTTTGGGCAAAATAGAGTTTCCCATAAAGATATGATTTTTACTTATGCTAATTATGTCTTTTGTGAATATAGAGAAAGTTAATCTCTATATAATTTCCATGCAAAAAAAATATTCATGACCGAATAAAATTATATTTACATTTCAGTTCTTGTTGATTGACTGAATAGTTGTAATTCTCATGTCATGGCCATTGATGGCTTTGGGATGTGATGAGTGAGACTGATGTGATAATGAGAGACACTGTGAAAGAACTCGAGATGTGCTCCAAGAGATTGGCTATTGAAGCGGCTGAGCATGGCAACAAAGACAACATAACAGTCATCGTTTTCTTCATCCAGTCAGTTTTCACAACCGAAAGAATCTACTCCCTCTGGTCCAGCTGAGTTTGCAGAGAGAGAAAGAGGGAGACCTTTTTTATAATGTAAAATTACATGTTTGCCCTTAAAAACAAAACTTGTTACTCCATCTACCCACCCCTACCATCACCCCTCTGGTTCACATCTACCCATAGCCACCACATCACCATCCACCATGTAAACACCGTACTCGACCTCTTCTACCACATATGCAATATTTTACGTATTTTACTTCACATTCAACCAATCCTATACTAATTTAAATTCAAAACCCATGTACTAATTAATCAAAACCTAGCTAAAATTCAAGTGGGTCGATAAAATCTCACGGCGGCGGCACATCTGGACCAAGCAAAGGGATGGTGGCGATAGTGATCCTCACTGCGGAGGTGACGGTATCAAACCTCGTGGCGGCGGTGTAAAACCTCATGACGACTGCGATGGTGATCCTTATAGTGATGATGAAGTGGCGGATTTGGCAACGGGATAAAAGTGAACCCAATGTCCCAACCGCTGAGCTACACCCGTGAGTGTAGTTTGGTCTTATTCAGTTATATATTATGAGGACATAGAATCATCACTTCACCCCTTAAATTTGTCCATTAGGGAATGTTTACCTGAAATTATTTCTTATTGATCTGAATTGAATTGAATTAAACCGCTCTACTTATAAGCTCAGGTAAAACAGAGGCTTAAACTTCATAATACATTGTGCTCAAGGACTATTTGTTATGCACAATTCTTTTTCTGAATCACAAGAAGTTGTGCAACAATGGAAAGTATATGAAGTCCGGAAAAATATGTCCCCTTCTAAAATATATATTTTTAAAATTGATGTCCTGCTAACATATTTTATCGAAGAAATGGTTTCAGTCCACCTTTTTAGAAAAATCATAACACCTTTCAAAAAATACTGCTGTTAAGGAGAAGGGATTCATGTAGGTACTAAATTTGGAATCAAATTTAAGTTTAATTATGTAAAATGAAGCAAAAATAGTTTAGGTACCTTAGATGAGAATTTTGGATAGTTTGAGCATGTAAAATGAGTCAAAAATATTTTAGATACCTTTGATGGAACTTTTGCATAGTTTGAATATCTTTTTAGCAATTCACTCATTTTATTATTATATTCATGCTCAACCAGTTAAATTATTAAAAAAAATTAAAATTGAATATTGAATTCTAATTATTTATTTATTTTAGAATAACTGACTTTTGTGACAAAGCAATCTATATTATGATTTTTCAGTACTGCATCATCTTGTTTGTTTCAGTGATGTTACAATTTAAAACATTGCAACAGGTTCCTTGAAATTCTTGTAAGCTAAATCCAGACATTTCTAATTAAAAAGGAAAAGGGAACAAGATGTAGCAAATATCATATCAAAGTGTGAATATGTATGAAATCAATTTCACTGTCAACTTAGAAGCAATTACCATTCTTGATTAGTAAATTCTAGCAGAAAATGGTTCACGAAAACATCAGTAGATTATTCAATTATTCATAAAGGCTATTAATATCCATATCACATACATGGATAACCAACTAAAAATCATGAGCACAAATATCATAGACTTAGTTAACAATGAAAACACATTTAGTGAACAAAACCTAAGGAAATAATTATACCTACCATGAGTGAAATTGGGTAACGTAGGTGGTAAAGAAACTGAAAGCGCATATACCGCCAACCCAAATTGTCCAGAGCTCTGGAGTCTACATGACATAGAGAATGTAGATGTAGAAAATACCCACGAAAAGGAAACCAACAAGCAGAGCAAACACCACAATCATGCTGGTGTCACGGTCACCTGAATAGTGCATGCGCATAAAGACATAGCCAAAATAAAGTAAGTATAAGTATTAAGGATGAAGTGAAGGATAACAACATACACATAGTTAATAGTATTATAAATGACTAATGATAGCTCGATCAATTACCTGAATAGCGCATGAACATCAAGACATAGCCTAAATATGTCAGAACTCCAAAGCAACTGGTGATCAACACGTACGACGGATCAGTCCAGTGCACCGCAGGGAGATCATGTGCGGGCACACAGGATCCACATAGCTGAACTGTCTTTATGTGCACATAGCAGGGAGTCCAGTGCACCTCAGGATCCACATAGCTGAACTGAAGAGGGAGATCATGTGCAGGCACACAGATAAGTTGCCGACCAATCTGCCGTGCCTGATCATGTAGAAGGTATAACTGTACACGAGTATCATAAACTTTAGAATACATATGCACTCTTGAAATTCTAATTCAATTCCAGCTAAACAAAAAAACACTCAAAATGAAACCGAACCGGTTCAACAAATCAAAGACATTATTAGAAAAGCTCCAATTTTGAACCTCTATTGTAACAAGAAAAGAGATAGAGTTCATAGTAATCGAAAGTCACCCATGATTCTAAAGATCAGCAAAACCAGAATACTAAAAACAGAAATCCAGAAGAAAGTAGAAATATTTTCTAGATTTTAAAAATTAATCCCATAAAGAAAGACGATGTCTCGCTTTTAATCACGGATTTAGAAGGACAAAATATTTAGACACTACAGTTCCGGACTTAAAGCCCATAGGCTCACAGTATTTCTAATTCACTAATTTAGTGTAGATAACTCGACCTTTTATATCATGGATCATACCAGATTTTATTATTTTATATAACCTATTCTCAAGAAACCATGTAATCAACTAATCATCACTAGAAAGTATAATAAAGGTAGCATATTTTTCCATTTCTAAATTGAATCAACATTCACTTGATTAAATTAGCAACATACAAAAAAAGACATCAGGAAATTCAGTGAAAAATTACACCTAATTAATCACACACACACAAAACACACTAGAATTAAATAAAGGTAGCATCTTTTTCATTTTCTAACAACTTAATTGATTTGAACATTCACATAAATAATCACATGAGTCAAATTAGCAAAATTAAGCACACACTTAACCAAATTCACAATAAAAGCCACTTTTAATTCACATACAACACAGTAAAACAAATGCACAGAAAACAATATCTTTGGATAGATCATACATAGGGCAGATGAAGATAAAAAAGCTGATGATATTTCCTGCAAATCAAGAACAATAAATATCATTAGAATAGAACAAATTATGAATTATACTAATAAGAAGAAAAAGCAGAAAGACTATATATGATGGGATATGATGAGATTATATATGTCCATGAAGCAGACTTCCAGAGGTGTGATTACATACCTATGTATCCGGAAATGGAAGAAATGGAAGTCGTCATGCTTGCGGCGGCTCCAGTCTGTGTGTCTGGAGAAAGAGAAAGAAAGAAGTGAAATGACTCTTGTATATAAACCTAACTTGTGCCCATTGGTTACTCATAGTACACTTGCCAATATGATTAATGTTTTTTGGTGTAAAAAGGCAAGTTTCATGTTCTCATATTTACTTGCATTTCATAATTTAACTAATATCATACTTTCTAATTCAAATTGTGAAGAGATATTTGCTCAAGTGTTTTATCAATTATATTTTAAAAAAGAGTGTTGAGGGACAAAAAAATGAAAAATGTTGAAAGTTGTTGAATTTGTGAGACGATAAATTGTCAAAACAGCTAAACTAAAATGATAGAAAACTATATGGTCAAAAGGGAAAGTATGATGACCTGAAAACAGCAAAATCACAGTGAATCACCCGAAAAATCCAAAATCCAAATATAATTATGGATATAACAACAATTCAATCCCAAAAAAATCCGATCATCTTTATGATACTGAACATTTATGAAAACACAATGACAAACAACAAACTCAAAACGTAGATCTAACACTCTGAAAACCGATGCATATATATATATATATATATATATATATATATATCACATCACATCATCATCATCATCATACTCCCTCTCACATCTCATGAAAACAGAGTGGGATTTTGAATTAGCTAAACACATAATCTTGTAGTACAGTGTCATTGTTCTTTTCTAATTTCTTCCTACAGAATTCAAAGGGAAAGTTTTTAGAGAAATCTTATTTCATGTTTCATCTGTTAATATAGTCACCAGTTTTTATTATGAATTAATGCATATTTTGCGATAAAATATTCATGTATTAAAAAAGCAAGGAAATTAAACCAGAGTTGAATGACTTTCACATGAAAGAATTAAAAAAATGCCACCAACTTCACAAGAAAATTAGATGGTTTGATTTAATTATTTATTCCTACAAAATAATTATGAACTCAATCATATTCTGGTTAACATGCATCATCTGCTTCAGACTGATCGAAAACCGACAAATTCAAACAGCAAAATTCAAACTGTCCCACACTAGATCAACACATAACCCGATCATCATACTCTCTCTAACACACAGTCACACACTCATAAATATCCAAGAAATTAGAATACAACAGATTCAACGCGGAATAGCAAATAATTATCCACGATGAATTACTGGAGTTGGAGCTGGCGCCACCGGTGTTGACGAAGTGAGCTCTTGGATCCACCGGAAAGGAGTCGCCCGGAATAGTAACGCCCACCGGACCGGTTGTCTGAGGGACGAATGAAGCTCCTGGCAACGGAAAACGAGTGCCCGCGCCCACCGGACCCTTAGTCTCTCCCTTCATCTTCTCCTCGGCTGAGAAAGTGACAAAAAAGAACCAGATCTGTGTAAGTTTAAGAAGAAATAATGAAGCAAGCTCAAATAAAATTCAGAAATGTAGGATACATATGATTATCACCGGATGGTGACTTCGGCGGAGAAGAGTTACCGGCGGCGGCAGCCTGGCGGTTTCTCTTGTTCCTATAGCCCATGGATAGCTGAGAACTGCAAAATGCAGATGGTGTGCGGCTGTGTGAGCTCTAAACCCTAAGATGTAGGCGGCTCTGGTAGCTTGGTACTGTACTTATAGACATGATGAAGTGGTTGGGGGTGGGAGGGTGCAGGAGGAATGGGTAGTAGCGTTCCACACATTTTAATTTAATTCATGAATATTATTTGAGAATATTTAATCAACTAGGTATTAATTAAAGTGGGGTTATTTTTGGATCAGAAATTGAGAACATGCAACGGTTAATTCATGCATGTAAAGATAAAAACTGAAGTTTATGATAAGAAACTGGATTCAAAGTTCATGAAGTATTTACATGCACATGAGTTTGAGTACTTTGGATGTTTTCAATTTGTCAGTTTCCGATCCGATAATTTGATTACTGTATAGTTTTAACTAGGCGAACTAATGTATCTAAACTAATTAACTGATATATACTAGGCTCTTGTGCATTACAAGAGCTAGTAATTAACTGATACATACTATAAAATATGATTGTTTGGTTTATATGCAGACCTGACTTTTGTGATCACCCTTAACGCTAGGGGGAAAGAATGTTGGACTCATCTCGGTTGCCCCATAATGGGCAATAAAGTAAAACCCCCATAAAAGGAGGAATGTGTGCAATTCTTTATAATTTTATTTTTCATTAACCATAATAAGATAATACGTAATTATATGAATTTACTAAGATATTACATTATAATTTTCATTAGAGTAAAATACATAAACCAAACAAAATCAATCAGTCCCCCTATTTCCATTCTCATTCTAAGTACCCTCTACCAAATAAGAATTTCCTAAGGGGGATTATCTTTTACAAAATTAGCATGGAGATCGTAACTAAGCTAACATAACAGTATAGAGAAAAATATAGTTGTAATCTGTAAAATTTTGTTTACATATTTCATTGGTATGGTACATGGTATTGTGAAAATATATGGTAACCGTGCCGATTTCTGTCCTTATAGAGATGCAAAGTCATTGTGATATGGATTGGGTAAAATGTCCGGTTCGGGTTAGGATTGTGGCAAAAATTAGGGCAAACTCGTGGTATTTATGTCTAACTATTCATGAAGGTCAAGTTTGTTACGTTAAAGGTTTGGTCATGACCGACGACCAAGTCAAGTCAAAAGCAGTACTTGTTAGAGCTTTTGACTCTGTACTTTTTACTTAACTACGGTCAATAATTATTTATTATTTTTACTATTGGAAAAAGAGAAATTTATGATATTGACCCAAATGCAGTTAGCTAATTACAACTACGACTACTTAAAAAATACACAATGACAGTTGTTACTTATTGGGCAATATAAAGTTTCTAATAAGGATATGAGTTTTACTTACGCTAATTATGTCTTTTGTGAATATAGAGAAAGTTAATCTCTACATTATTTCTATGCAAAAATATTCATGAGCGAATAAAATTATTTTTGCATTTCAGTTTTGTTGATTGACTGAATAGTCGTAATTATCATGTCATGGCCATTGATGGGATCTGGGATGTGATGAGCGTGGCTGATGTGATAAGCATAATCAGAGACATTGTGGAACTCGAAATGTGTTCCAAGAGATTGGCTATTGAAGCGGCTGAGCGTGGCAACAAAGACATCATAATAGTCATCGTTTTCTTCCTCTAGTCAGTTTTCACAACCGAAAGAATCTAATAGATTTCAACTGTCTCATAATTCTTGGAATATATGTGCGAAGTTAAGTAAAATATATGAAACAATGACTCGATGAGAATGATGACTGACAAATACTTGAGTGAAACTTCAGTTTGGTCTTATTCAAATTTATATTACGAGGGCATAGAATCATAACTTCACCCCTTAAATTTGTCTATTTGCGAATGTTTGCCTAAACTGATTTCTTATTGAACTGAACAAACTGAATTGAATTGAACTGAACAGCTTTACTTATGAGCTCAGGAAAACAGGGCCTTAAACTCCATAATACATTGTGCTAAAGGACTATTTGTTACGCACAATTATTTTTGTAGAATCGCAAGAAATTGTGCAACAATGGAAAGTATATGAAGTCATAAAAATCTGTCTCCTTCTGAAAATATTTTTTTAAAAAAAATTGGTATCATGCTAACGTATTTTATCGGAGAAATGATTGTATTCCACTGTTTAGAAAGACCATAATATCTTTCAAAACATGAACTTGTTAGAGAGAATGACAGAGGGATTCATGCAGATATCAAATTTGGAACAAAATTAAAGTTTGAATATGTAAAATGAAGCAAAAATAGTTTAGATGTACCTTATATGAGAAATTTGGATAGTTTGACTATATAAAATGGTAAAAAATAGTTTAGATACCTTAAATGTGACTTTTGCATATAGTTTGAGTATTTTTTTGAAATTCACTCAATTTATTATTGTATTCATGCTCAACCAGTTAAATTATAAAAAAAATTAAAAAACTGAATATTGAATTCTAAATTATTTATTTATGTTAAAATAACTGACTTTTGTGACTACGCAATCTATGTTATGGTTTTTGAGTACTGCATTATCTGGTTAGTTTCACTGCAGTTATAATTTAAAACATTGCAGGACAGGTTCCTTGAAATTCCTGTAAGCCAAATCCATATATTTCAAATTGATACTAACAAAACGACATCCAAAAGGGCAGATTCAAGTTATAAAGCAAAATCAGGATAAACAAAGCTCTGCTTAGAAAGAAAAGTTGTGTATTCGTTGATTCAAACATAGAACTGAAGTCATCTAAACAATATCACATCATGATACTACTCATTTAATATTTCAAATTATCTAATCAAACTTGCAACAAATTTTATGATGAATAGTAAATGTGACGTGGTTAGTTGAACGGAGGGAGTACTTATCAATTCAGACTTTAGACTAAATTTCATATTTTAGTTTTAATGGAGCCTAGTTTTATTTTAGAGTTTAGGGTGTCCTTGGTAATAAAAATTAGGGGTGGGAAAAAATTATATAGCCATGGATATTTGGGTAGGGCTGTAAGCAGGGGTGGAAATTATGAGTATCAGGATGGGTAGACCCGTTTCGCCGATAAAATATAATTGTTTGGTTTATATGCAGACCGGACTTTTGTGAACACCCTTAACGCTAGCGGGAAAGAATAGTGGACTCATCTCGCTTGCCTCATAATGGGTAATAAAGTAAAAACCCCCCACAAAAGGGGAAATGTGTGCATTTCTTTATAATGTTATTTTTCATTAACCATAATAAGATAATACGTAATTATTAATTTACTAAAATATTACGTACATTATATTTTATTAGAGTAAAATACATAAACAAAACACAATCAATCACTCCCATATTTCCATTCTCATTCTAAGTTCCCTCTAACAAGTAAGAATATCCTAAACGTGTCAAAAAAATAAAAATTTCCTAAGGGGATCATGTTTTAC
Organism: Sherardia arvensis; assembly: GCA_948330725.1. Classification (NCBI taxonomy): domain Eukaryota; kingdom Viridiplantae; phylum Streptophyta; class Magnoliopsida; order Gentianales; family Rubiaceae; genus Sherardia; species Sherardia arvensis. The sequence continues at coordinate 33,822,218 of OX415239.1, forward strand.
AATATTAGCACGGTGATAGTAACTAAACTAACATAACGGTATAGAGAAAAACATAGTTGGAATCTGTAAAATTTTGTTTACATATTCCATTGGTATGGTACTAGGTATTGTGAAAATATATGGTAACCGTGCCAGTTTCTGTCCTTATAGAGATGCAAAGTTATTGTGACATGAATTGGGTAAATCTCCGGTTCGGGTTAGGATTGGGGCAAAAATTAGGTCAAACTCATGGTATTTACGTCTAACCATTCATGAAGGTTAAGTTTGTCACGTTAAAGGCTTGGTCATGGCCAACGACCAAGTCAAGTCAAAAACAGTACTAGCTAAAGCTTTTGACTTCGTACTTTTTACTTAACTACAGTCATTCAGTCAATAATTATTTATCATTTTTACTATTGGGAAAAGTGAAATTTACGATATTGACCCAAATGCAGTTAACTAATTACAACTTCGACTACTTAAAAAAACACACATGGCAATTGTTAATTATTGGGCAAAATAGAGTTTCTCATAAGGATTTGAGTTTTACTTACGCTAATTATGTCTTTTGTGAATATAGAGAAAGTTAATCTCTACATTATTTATATGCAAAAGTATTCACGAAAGAATAAAATTATTTTGCATTTCAGTTCTTGTTGATTGACTGAATAGCCGTACTTATCATGTCATGGCCATTGACAGGCTCTGGGATGTGATGAGCGAGGCTGATGTGAAAAACATAATTTGAGACACTATGAAAGAACCCGAAATGTGCTCCAAGAGATTGGATTGTTTGAGTATGTAAAATGAAGCAAAATTAGTTTAGAAACCTTAGATGAAAATTTTGGATAATTAGAGTACATAAAATGAGTAAAATAAATAGTTTAGATACCTTAGATGAGACTTTTACATAGTTTGGATATCTTTTTTGCAATTCACTCATTTTATTATTATATTCATGCTCAACCAGTTAAATTTTAAAAAATGAATATTGAATTCTAAGGGGATCATGTTTTACAGTATTAGCACGATGATAGTAACTAAACCAACATAACGGTATAGAGAAATACATAGTTGGAATCTGTATATTTTTGTTTACATATTCCATTGGTATCGTATATGGTATTGTGAAAATATACGACAACGGTGCCGATTCCTGTCCTTATAGAGATGTAGAGTCAATTGTGATATGAATTGGGTAAAATGTCTGGTTCGGGCTAAGATTGGGGCAAATTTTAGGGCAAACTCGTGTGTATTTACGTCTAACCATTTATGAAGGTTATGTTTGTCATGTTAAAGGCTTGGTCATGACCGAGGACCAAGTCAAGTCAAAGGCAGTACTTGTTAGATCCTTTGACTTCGTACTTTTTACTTAATTACAGTCAGTAATTATTTATTATTTTTACAATTGGGCAAAAAGGAGATTTAAGATACTGATCCAAATGCAGTTAGCTAATTACAACTTTTACTACTTAAAAAAAGACACAATGACATCTAATTATTGGGCAAAATAGAGTTTCTCATAAGGACATGAGTTTCTAATTATGTCTTTTGTTAATATAGAGAAAGATAATCTCTATATTATTTCTATGCAAAAAAATTCACGACTGAATAAAATTATTTTTGCATTTCAGTTCTTGTTGATTGAATGAATAGTTATAATTCTCATGTCATTGCCATTGATGGGCTCTGGGATGTGATGAGCGAGGCTGATGTGATAAGCATAATCAGAGACACTGTGAAAGAACCCGAGATGTGCCCAAGAGATTGGCTATTGAAGAGGCTTAGCATGGCAACAAATATAACATAACAGTCATCGTTTTCTTCATCCAGTTAGTTTTCACATCCAAAATAATCTACTCCCTTTGGTCTAGCTGAGTTTGTAGAGAGAGAAAGAAGGAGACTTTTTTTACCGTGAAAAATTATATCGTTGCCCTTAAAACAAAACTTATTACTCCATCTACCCACCCCTACCATCACCACTCTGGTTCACATCTAACTGTAGCCACCACATCGCCACCCACCACAGAAACACCATTCACCACCACCTATACCACATATGCAATATTTTACGTATTTTACTTCAAATTTAACCAATCCTATACTAATTTATCAAAACCCCTGTACTAATTAATCACAACCCAACTAAAATTCAAGTGGGTCGATAAAATCTCACGGCGATAGCACATATGGACCAAACAAAGTGATGGTGGTGATAGTGATGCTCACTGTGGAGGTGGTGGTGGTGGTGTCTCGTGGCGGCGGTGTAAAACCTCACGACAGCAGCGATGGTGATCCTTATGGTGGCGATGAAGTGGCGGATCTGCCGACGGGATAATAGTGAAGGAGAAAAGTGATGGTGGTTTCTTGGAAAAATTGAGAGATGAAGGTCAGATGTGATTCACGGCCATAAAATTTAGCCTTTAGTGAGAGGGGAGATAAAGTGGGAAGAAATAAATAGAGTTTTATGGCGATAGAGGGATAATAATGTCAGTTGATATGTTAAAGATTTCCTGAATTAGGAAGTGTGCGAATTCAGCTGGTACAACCTAAAAAGGAAAATGTGCAGGATCTGGGACGGAGGGAGTACTAGATTTCAACTGTCTCATAATTCTTGAATATGTGTGCAAAATTAAGTCAAATCTATGGAACAATGACTCGATGAGAATGATAACTGACAAATACTTGAGTGCAACTTCAGTTTGGTCTTATTCAATTTTATTTTACGAGGACATAGAATCGTAACTTCATCCCTTAAATTTGTCTATTAGGGAATGTTTGCTTGAACTTATTTCTTATGGATCTGATCTGAAATGAATTAAATTGAATTGAACTACTCTACTCATAAACTCAGAAAACGGGAGGGGGTTGACTTCTGATATTTGCTTTCCTTAACTGGCTAGTGGTTTACCATCAGGAAAATAAGGCCTCAAACTTCACAATACATCGTGTTCAAGGATTTTTGTTATGCACAATTCTTTTTCTCAATCGCAAGAAGTTGTGCAACAATGGAAAGTATGAAGTCAGGAAAAATATGTCCCCTTCTAAAAATTTTCAAATAAAATTGATATCCTACTAACGTGTTTTAGGAGAGTTGCAGTCCACTTTTAGAAAGACTATAATATCTTTCAAAAAATGATGTTGTTAGGGAGAAGGGATTCATGTAGTTACCAAATTTAGAGCAAAATTATAGTTTGAGTATGTAAACCTTAGATGAAAATTTTGGATGGTTAGAGTATGTAAAATAAGTCAAAAATAGTTTAGGCACCTTAGATGAGACTTTGCATAGTTTGGATATCTTTTTCGCAATTCACTCATTTTATTATTATATTAATGCTCAACCAATTAAATTTTAAAAACTGAATATTGAATTCTAAATTATTTTTATTTATGTTAAAATAACTGATTTTTGTGACTACGCAATCTATATTATGATTTTTGAGTACTGCATTATCTTGTTTGTTTCAGTGCTGCTGCAATTTTAAACATTGCAGGACAGGTTCCTTGAAATTTCTGTAAGCCAAATCCAGACATTTCTAATTGATACTAACAAAATGACATCCAAAAGGGCAGATTCAAGTTATAAAGCAAAATCTGGATAAAAAAAGCTCAGCTTAGAAAGAAAAGTTGTGTATTCATTGATTCATACATAGAATTAAAGTCATCTAAACAATATCAGGACTCATCAATAAACAAGAACCTTCAAAGAATATCTCTCTGCCATGAATTCCTACCAACATGTACAAACTCGTTATAATGAAATGTCTATGCAGTAAAACAAAAGTTACAGAAGCTCAGCAGATGACACGCGGAACTCAACAGTTTGGAGAATCCCTGGTAGCTTAGGCATGTTCAAATGATGGCATATCAGTATGTAGTTGTTCATTCACTCCCATGAAAAGCTCTGCCATGGTATCTTCGTCCAAATGGTCATATATATGTTCATCTTGTCTGTAATCAGGAGAAGGTGTATTCTGTAAGATCTTCTGGAACATAATGGTATCCGGGAAATCAAGGAAATTGCAGTCAATAAAGCTTAATCTCTCAGATTTATTCATCCTTGAGAAACCAAACTTATTTTCCCATGTGTTTGCAATATATTCAGCAGGTGGTAAAACGAGCTTCTCAACTCCAAGCTCCACTAGTTTCTTCTCAAGCACGTTCATCAATATCCGACACATTCCCAGCTTGCGATACTTGAACCGAGTGCCAACGAATGGGATCTCAGCAACCTCGCCTCCATGAATCCTTATTATAGCGGCAATGAAGAATTTGCCATTTCTTCCCAGTCCCATTGTGTAAAATCCTGGAAAGTTTAATCTATGTAGGTCGGAGGATCTATTGAAAATGGCATCCTTCACAATGTCCCTTCCATCGGCCTCTTTACATGGATCGAAACACTCATGCATGATACCAAGGGCAGAATTGAGCTTGCTGTAGCTTGCGTGATCAGAAATATTGGTGTGCTTGTACTTGAGCAATACCCATTGTAGCCCATCATCACCAACTGGAACTGGTTTTCCAAGGAGATTCTTGAGAGCTGAATGTATGCTTTGACATCTTGAGCTACAAAAACAAATCCCTTCAGCCTCGCAATCAACAGAATCCCTGCTTCTCAGGCAGTTGAAGTGGTACCGATGTTCACATTGGCTGCACCGCAGATATCTGTCCTGCTTACCTGCAACCTGGTTGCAGATTCTACAGCAACATGATGGACAAAACCAGCCACCTTCAGGAACTTGCTTCAAACCGACACATTCTGTGTGAAATGCTGATGGACACTGATCACAGACGATGAGATCACCTTCATAGCGACAGACAGAACAGATGGAATCCTTGCCTTGATGTGATTCTGACCTTGCAGAGTCCACTCTATTCCGGCATTCTCTAACTGGCCTAGCATTTTCCACTCTTTTCTCGGTACTAATCAGGCATTCTTGAATCTGATGTTCCACTGCTACTCGCCTAGGCCTTTTCGGAGTTGAATCAGAAATTTCACCAGCCTTTCTTTTCTTGGAATCAGAACCATTGTTGTCAAGATACCATTCACAGGCAGATGGAAGGGTGTAGAATACCCTCCCATTCGGGTTTACGAACCTTAACTCTCTCTTCTTCTGATCCCCTCCCTTCCCCCTCCTTGTTTGGTAATAGAAGCTCCACCCAACACAGGACAGGTGCTTCTTCACCACTGAAGCTAGATCCCTGGGTTTCGAACCACCACATTCTGCGTATTCTGCTATAGATTGTGGGAAATATTTCTTCTCAAAACACACTATTTCTTTATCAATCACCATTTTTCCCCTCAACAGTATCACAAGTTCCAACCCCACTCCTATATATAGAAATTCAGAAACCCTAATCCTCAATAGATTTGGGATTTACCAGATTTCGACCGTTACCTTTGATTTTTACCTTACTTGTCGCGCCTAAATCAAATTCTTGAAAGAACACCCAACGGATCTTTCCCTATCGAAGCGACTCTCCGGCTAGGGAATCGTTCAAGATTCGCACTGGCGGCAATGGGGGATCCCGGCTAGGGTTCCGACAAAGTCGCGCCGGTGACGATAAGGAATTCCGGCTAGGGTTCCGACGAGAAGAGAAATGAACGCAGAGAGATAATTCGTGAGCAGTTGCCCAAATTGATTGTGGCTGAGGGATTGGGAACGAAGATTAAAGAAGAAATAACTGAGGAACAATTGAGTGAATGAATGATTTTATAGACAAAGATTGGGGGAACGCGGAGTAAATAAGAAGAATAGGAATGAGGAGGGTTGACTTAGTCAACCATCTTCTTAATAGAGTTAAAACCCCTCAAAGCCTAGGTCCTAGGATTGAAACGGTTTTTTTTCTCCGATATTATTTTTAGGTAATAGTAATAAAATATCTTCTCACTCTAAGAATTTTAAATTATTTATTTATGTTAAAATAACTGACTTTTGTGACTACGCAATCTATATTATGATTTTTGAATACTGCATTATCTTGTTCGTTTCAGTGCCGTTACAATTTAAAACATTTAGCATCAATCAAAATTACTCCATCTACCCAATTTAAAATGAGCATTGAACAATTTAAAATTACATTTTTTCCCTTAAAACAAAGCTTATTACTCCATCTACCCACCCCTACCATCACCCCTCTGGTTCACATCTACCTGTAGCCACCACATCGCCACCCACCACGGAAACACCATACTCCGCCACCTATACCCCATATGCAATATTTTACGTATTTTACTTCTAATTCAACCAATCCTATACTAATTTATGAAAAGCCCTGGACTAATTAATCAAAACCCAACTAAAATTCAAGTGGGTCAATAAAATCTCACGGAGACGGCACCTCTGGACCAAACAAAGTGATGGTGGTGATAGTGATCCTCACTGCGGAGGTGGTGGTGTCAAACCTCGTGGTGGCGGTGTAAAACCTCACGACGGCGGCGATGGCGATCCTTATGGTGGCGATGAAGTGGCGGACCTGGCGATGGGATAAAAGTGAGGGGCAAAAGTGATGGTGGTTTCTTGGAAAAATTGAGAGATGAAGGTCAGATGTGTTTCACGGCGGTAAAGTTGTGCCTTTAGTGAGAGGGGAGATAAAGATTGGTGGAAATAAATAGAGTTTTATGGCGAGAGAGGGGTAATAATGTCATTTTATATGTTAAATATTTTCTAAATTAGGAAGTGTGCAAATTCAGCTGGTACAACCTAAAATGGAAAATGTGCAGGATCTGGGACGGAGGGAGTACTAGATTTCAATTTTCTCATAATTCTTGAATATGTGTGCAAAATTAAGTCAAAATATGGAACAATGAATCGATGAGAATGATAACTGACAAATACTTGAGTGCAACTTCAGTTTGGTCTTATTCAATTTTATTTACGAGGACATAGAATCGTAACTTCGTCCCTTAAATTTTTCTATTAGGGAATATTTGCTTGAACTTATTTTTTATTGATCTGAACTGAACTGCATTGAATTGAACTATTCTGCTTATAAACTCAGGAAAACAAGGTCTTTTTTTAAAAAAAAGATAAACCAACGAGGGTGGAGGGATATTTATTAGGCTCCCCAAACCTTAATAACTCTTCTCCTAAGAGAGAGGCAATTTGTGAGATTACAGAATAAGTCGAAAACCTAAACTGCATCTGAAGCGCGGATACACGTTTTTCCTAAACTAAAAAGTGCGATGAAATACATCTAATCATCCTAAAGTCTAATGCCCGAAAGCATCTAAACTATGTGGCAGGTAAAGTATCAATAACTTGCACCAACTTGAACAGTAAAGTCTGAATCAATCAAGTCTACCAGTCTAGATCCATTCACGATATCGCCAGAAGTAAGTTGTCGAAACTACTCCGACTTGGATTTCTCCTATTCTGATTATAGAGTAGAGACTAGAAGCCAGGGGGATTTTCCATAGCGCGGCTAATCCGTTTACAAGGAAAACAACAGGTAGGCAATGATACTCGATAAACTAGTCCACACAGTTATGCAAAAAGACTCAATTGAGGGACATATTTCATCTAGCAAAAATAAAAAGAATAGAAACCAACTCTCACGTTAAGATTGGAGGACCAAGAATGACAGTCTGTTCGGATTCTGTTGATGACGTGTGGCGTGTACGCACCCTCCTTTGCGCGTTGACCGACTTGATGAAGCGTGTATCGTCGGTGAAGCGTTGGTGACGCGATGAGACGCCAGCTTGTTCACTCACGCGGCGGCGCACGGCGGAGCTCGTCAGCCTTACTAAAATCACCTCCTGCCAGTCTTGATCTATTCCTCCCTGCTCGAGCACACCTGGATTTTCCGATAATTAGAAGAAAGTCGTCGCTTTGTAAGTTTTGTTGCTTGGGAGCGAGTCGTGGTGGAGCTCCATGTCCAGTCAGTTCCAGATCGAGGAAAACTCGTCGGTCAGCGTCGGAGTCGATTCCCGTCCATCGACGACAAAAAAAACGGAACCATTCTCTTCCGGTTGTAGATCGGCGGCATATGTACGCGACTGATCAGAAAAACCACAAATCGTCGCTGTTCGGTGTGAAAAGAGGGGTTTCCGGCGAGGGGTAGATATAGGGGTGGTTCAGAGAAGGGGAAACAGGGTATGGGGTGGAGGGTGAAACCGGGCGGTGGCGTGAAGCGCCGGCGAATGCCCGGCCACCCTCCGATCAAAAGTAGATCTTGGGTGTGTGCCTGGGAGAGAAAACGGGAGGGGGTTGACTTTTGATATTTTCTTTCCTTAACTGGCTAGTGGTTTACCATCAGGAAAACAAGGCCTTGAACTTCATAATACATTGTGCTCAAGGACTATTTGTTATGCACAATTCCTTTTCTCAACCGCAAGAAGTTGTGCAACAATGGAAAATATGAAGTCGGGAAAAATATGCCCCCTTCTAATTTTTTTTAAATAAAATTGATATCCTACTAACGTATTTTAGGAGAAATAGTTGCAGTCCACTTTTAGAAAGACTATAATATCTTTCAAAAAATGATGTTGTTAAGGAGAAGATATTCATGTAGGTACCAAATTTAGAGCAAAATTAAAGTTTGATTATGTAAAATGAACAAAAAATAGTTTAGGTACCTTAGATGAAATGTTTTGTCATTGAAATTTTGGATATATTGGTACCTTCAGCTCGAAATGTGCTCCAAGAGATTGGCTATTGAAGCGGCTGAGCGTGGCAACAAAGACAACATAATAGTCATTGTTTCTTCCTCTAGTCAGTTTTCACAACCGAAAGAATGTACTAGATTTCAACTGTCTGATAATTCTTGAATATATATGTGCAAAGTTAAGTAAAATCTATGAAACAATGACTCGATGAGAATGATAACTGACAAATACTTGAGTGCAACTTCAGCTTGGTCTTATTCAAATTTATATTACGAGGACATAGAATCATAACTTCACCCCTTACATTTGTCTATTTGTGAATGTGTGCTTGGACTTATTTCTTATTGAACTGAACGAGTTGAATTGAATTGAACTGAACAGCTTTACTTATAAGCTCTAGAAAAATGGGCCTTAAACTCCATAATACATTGTGCTCAATGACTATTTGTTACGCACAATTCTTTTTATAGAATCGCAAGAAATTGTGCAACAATGGAAAGTATATGAAGTCAGGAAAAATCTGTCCCCTTTTGAAAATATTTTTTTAAAAAAATTGATATCATGCTAACATATTTTATCAGAGAAATAATTGCATTCCACCCTTTAGAAAGATCATAATACCTTTTAAAAAATGCAGTTGTTAGAGAGAATGACAGAGGGATTCGTGGAGGTATCAAATTCGGAACAAAATTAAAGTTTGAATATGTAAAATGAAGAAAAAATAGTTTAGATGTACCTTAGATGAGAATTTTGGATAGTTTGAGTATGTAAAATGAGTAAAAAATAGTTTAGACACCTTAAATGAGACTTTTGCGTATAGTTTGAGTATTTTTTTGCAATTCACTCATTTTATTATTATATTCATGCTCAACAAGTTAAATTATTAAAAAAAATTCAAAAACTGAATATTGAATATTGAATTCTAAATTATTTATTTATTTTAACTGACTATTGTGACTACGCAATCTATATTATGATTTTTGAGTACTGCATTATCTGGTTAGTTTCACACATCAGTTCGTGAGTAGGGTTCGTGATCAAGTGCGGGTCGTAGACATCCATCAATTTGGCACGCCCGGTGGGACCCGCTTGCTAATCTTGATTTATACGACCTTCAAACTCATGGATGATCCGGCTGAAAACCTTCGTGGGAGTACACGAATCCGTTTCTCGGCCCTGATAGGAGTAGGAAGTACTAGCACCGACAACAGCGAGGATGAGACGTGCCATGCCAACAACCAGGGAGCAGGAAGAAGCATCAACGGTATACACCGATCACCCGAAGAAGCCTCTCCCTGGGAGTGGGAGAGCAAAAGATCTCGCTTAGATGGAACCGTTACTTTTTCACCTGAGGATGCGGTTCCTGATCAATTCCTTCATTCAGATCCCCTAGTAATCACGGTTGACATAAACTATAACGTGATCAAAAGAGTTCTGCTAGATGGGGGAAGCGAAGTAGAAGTCATGTTTCTCAGTTGTTATGAACAGCAGGGACTGGACAAAAGCAATCTCGTGCCTACAAACCCTATCTCAGGATTTGATGGCGATCCTGTTACTCCTTTGGGAGAAACTATTTTACCAGTGCGAGTGAGAGACAATTCTTGGAGTATAACCCTCTGTTGCACCTTCGCGATCATCGACTCCAGTGCACCATACAACATAATCCTTGGAAGACCCTGGATGCACCAGGCAAAGACCATCTGGTCTCCTTACCATTTGGTAATGAAGTTCCCCACCAACAAAGGGATCGCCACAGTCCGAGGTGATCAACAATTAGCTCGACTCTGCACAATTCAAGCTATCCGAGAACCAGAAAAGGAGGACCTTGAACCAGACAAGTACTCCAAATCCGAGCCAATGCAACTTGAAAGTCATGAACCGTCGAGGTTGGAACTCTCCTACCCCCCGAGATAAAGACCAAACTTCGAGATCTTCTCAACCATTATATAGATGTCTTTTCTTGGGACACCGACGACTTGGTAGGAGTATCCCCTCGCTTGGCGGAACATTACCTGAATATCAATCCCTCACAAAAACCCATCAAGCAGAAACGGCGTATCTTTGCACTAGATCGGGTTGAAACTATTGGAGAAGAAGTAGATAAACTACTGAAAGCCCGTATAATCGAAGAAGTGCAGTACCCAAAATGGATAGCTAACCCAGTAATGGTCAAGAAGCCAGACGGGAAGTGGAGATCGAATTCACCAACTTGAACGATTGTTGTCCTAAAGATAGCTATCCATTACCCTCGATTGACCGATTAGTTGAAGCGATCGCTGGATACCAAGTACTAGCCTTCTTTGATGCCTTTAAGGGATATCATCAGATCCCCATGGCAGAGCAAGATAAAGAAAAAACCTCTTTTATGACCGATAAAGGAACTTTCTGCTACAAGATGATGCCTTTCGGATTGAAAAATGTCGGGGCTACTTACCAGCGACTGGTAGACAAATTATTCAAATCTCAGATAGGGTGCAACCTCGAGATTTATGTGGATGACATGGTAGTAAAGAGCCGCAGCTACGACGCTCTCTTTGAGGATTTAAAGGAAACCTTCGACACGTTACGAGCATCCAACTTAAAGCTGAACCCTGCTAAGTGCACTATTGGTGTTGGAGCAGGCAAATTCCTAGGATATATGGTGTCCAATCGGGGAATTGAGGTAAACTCCGAGAAGATAGAGGCTTTGCAAAACATGCAACCTCCGAAGACCGTCAAAGATGTGCAGAAGCTGACAGGATCCCTTGCAGCCCTTAGCCGATTCCTCTCCAAAGGAGCGGATAAACATCTACCCTTCTTCAATATCCTTAAAAAGGCAAACCAGTTTGAGTGGTCACATGAATGTGGAGAAGCCTTCCAAGCACTTAAAGACCACTTCGACAGCTTCCGACATTGTCGAAACCAGATAAAGGAGAGACTCTCTACCCATACATATCTGCATCTCAGCTAGACATTAGTGCTGTGCTGGTCAAAGAAAAGGAAGGATCACAACACCCGATATATTATGTAAACAGAGCTTTGCAGGGGCCCGAGACTAGATATACACCTCTCGAGCGCTTAATATTGGCCCTTGTACATGCCTCTCGACGGTTGCGACCATACTTCCATGCACGTACAATAGTCCTCCTAACCAACTACCCGATTAGGCAAATCCTCCAGAAACCGGACGCCTCGGGACGAATGATGAATTGGGCCATCGAGTTATGAGAACATGACATACAATATAAGCCTCGCACAACCATAAAGGGACATGCCTTGTCGGATTTCATAATGGAGTCAGTTGAACCAGTGGAGATCAACCAACAAGAACCAATTCCAGACACAGGAAGATGGCGGTTATATGTCGATGGATCCTCCAACTCGGGGGGAAGTGGTGCTGGAGTTCTACTGACCAGTTCTGAGGGAAAGGACCATCCTTGTGTTCTCCATTTCGATTTCCGAGCCACCAACAATGAAGCAGAGTATGAAACCCTCATTACCGGGCTAAAACCGGCTAAAGACCTAGAAGTTAAAGATCTCGAGATCTTTAGTGACTCACAGATCGTGGTTCAGCAGGTCAAAGGCAAATACAAGACCCGAGAGTACAGTCTCCAAAAGTACCTCGAGATAGTTAAGCCTCTTTTAAACCTATTCCAACATTACGAGCTGAATCACATTCCCCGAGAAGGCAACCATAAGGCTGATGCACTTAGCAAACTTGCCTCCTCGAACCTCAACATAAGATATTCTCAAGAATTGCTGATGGAAACCCTGGCAAAAAGGAGTTACGAAGAAACTAGCATCATGGCTGTTGACATCTCAGACACATGGATGAACCCCTACATTGAATACCTCCAAACGGGAACCCTTCCCGAGGACAAGCACATGGCACGGAAGGTCCGAGTTAAAACTCCCAAATATGTCATCCACGAAGGTATTTTATATAAGAAAGGGTACCTCCAACCTTTACTCTAGTGTGTCGGGCCTTCGGACGCCGAACACTTAGTACAAGAAGCACATGAAGGAGTTTGTGGTGGCCACCAAGGTCCACGCACCGTTACCCAAAAACTCCTACAGATGGGTTATTTCTTGCCCACAATGCTACAAGACGCCAAAAGATATATCGATTCTTGCCACCAGTGTCAGAGATTTGCTAAGATGATCCATGTGCCACAGGAGAATATGATTACCATCCAAGAATCCTGGCCATTTGTCCGATGGGGTATAGATCTCGTCGGACCCTTTCCTACGGCCCCTGGTAACTTCAGGTACCTCATTGTGGCCATCGATTACTTCTCGAAGTGGGTGGAAGCAGAAGTCTTGACCAACATAAATGGCAAGACAGTTATCAACTTCTGCTGGAAGAATATTGTGTGTCACTATGGCATCCCGAGATACATAGTGACCGATAATGGAGCACAATTTGCTAATGACCCGTTCAAGAAATGGTGTAAGGAGTACAACATACATCAGAAGCTCACCTCGGTATATCATCCAGAAGCTAATAGCCAAGTAGAGGTTACAAACCGAACCTTGGTAAGCGGCATCAAGAAGCGCCTCGAAGGAGCTAGAGGAAACTGGATCAAAGAACTACCAAGTGTAATCTGGACCCATAGAACCACACCAGCCACAGCAACAGGAGAGACTCCTTACAACTTAGTCTATGGGTCTGAGGCGGTCATCCCCATGGAGATTGGAGTCCTTTCTGCCCGTACTTCCCAACCAGACGACGAAGATGGCACTGCCAACGAGGAAAACCTTCGTTTCGACCTTGACCTCTTAGAGGAGAAGAGAGCAAATGCTACTATCCACGAGGCCAAGGTGAAGGAAAGAGTCAAGCGCTACCATGATGGAAGAGTCCGCTTGGCCACTTTCATTAAATGAGACCTTGTAATGAGGTTAAATGAAAAAAGCAAGAAAGAAGTGGAAGGGAAGCTAGCACCGAAATGGGAAGGTCCATATCGAGTCCTAGAATCCCATCCAGGGGGAAGCTACCTCTTGGAAACCATGAAGGGGGAACCTATACCACGAAGATGGAATGTGATTAACTTACGGAAGTATCACGGAAGATAAAAACTCAAGAGAGAGCCTCACAAAGGTTCGAGATTATAAAGAACCTCCGAGAGCCTTATCAAGGTCCGAGACAAGTATGCTCTAGCACAAACGGGTACTCAAACTCAAACCCACTATTTACTTTGCTTCTATTCTTAAAGTTATAAACTCAGATTGAAGTCATGTTATTTTTATACCTATCTTTATAACAAGCAATCTTAAACTCCTTTTCTAAAAAGAGGATTGTTTTCTTAAGTATAACATTGATTTCTATTCAAAAAAACATACTTTATAAAGTATATGATTGGTCAACTTATAAGTTGCTTGGATCCAATATTCAAATACCAATCGTTTTAAAAAAAGAGATAGGTTCGAGATAAAGTACTTCAAAAAGTGCTTGATTGAGGTCTATAGACCAAAATGGCAGACGTGCTCGAAAATAAATCATCTCAACATAAAGAGGAAAAACCTCAAAAACAGAAGTTAAAATTCATTTCAAAGGTGTTATTACATCAGAATATGATACTTCTAAATTCCCAAAGGGATACATAAAGGAAAAACCTCGAACACAAATAGTTCATATCAAAGGTGTTATTACATCATAATATGATACTTCTAAAAAAGTCCCTCAAAAGGGCACATAGAGGAAAAACCTCGAATTTTGATACATTACATCAGAATATGATACTTTTAAATATGCCCAATAGGGTTTCCTAGAACTTCACCAGGAGTGGCACTTGAGAGATGGGCTATCGTCAACTTTTCTGCACGCTGTGACATTAAAGGCCTTGTCAAAAGATGCCCGAGGAATAAGCCCAATAACACCAAGCTCGCAGAGTGTTCATCATGGACAACTGCGAAGACCTGATCCCGGAGTATCTCAGCTTCAAGACAGGAGCTCCTTTCCAGTAAATCATGAGACCGAGGTTCATGTGCAAAGGATTTCAGGCCTTGAAGCTGACGAGGAGATGCCAAGATTAGTCCGCCTTATTAATGGAAGAACTAGAAATCACCTCGTCAAGAGAAGATAACTCAGGATACTTAGCTTTAATAAGGCTCAGTAAATCTCATGTTGTGGTTATCTTCTCGGAGGGATCCAATGCGTCCAAAAACTCGGCCCCAGGGACCCAACGTTTAGCAGTCAGAGCAGAGAGCTTATCAGCAGCATCTGGATGAGAGAAGATTTCCTTCATCACCTCCACCTCCTTCTCGGATTGAAATAGTTGCAGGACTTGATCCGAGGAGATTTTCTTGGACCTCCCTTCCTGGCCTTCTTCTTTCTTCCCTTGATTTTATCAGGGAGGGCCCAATTCCGATCAGGCTTCAAAAATCTGGAGGTAGATTTCGACCGAGGAACGTCCAACAGATACGAGTAAGTAATATCGGGCACTGCCATACATAGCCGTGTGTGCCCAGAACAAAATCACCTATTTGAAGGGTAATGTACTCCTTTAGGAGCTCCCCGGTGATGCCCTTTAAGTGATCAGGAATGATGAAACCCCTGTCACAAGCTATAGCGTCCTTCGGCTTGGGATGCAAATCAGGGACCTCGTACTTGCTTCGGTCGAAAGTGAAACGGTCGGCCTCCCACACACTATTGTTATCAGGAAACGTGATGGGTTTCCTCTTCCTCGGGGTAATGGTAATGTACTCGTAACTCTCAAAAGAGAATAACTTGTACAAGCTCCTGAATAAATCCAGGCTCGGCTCGTAGTTCTTCCGAGTTCACCAAGAAATCACTGCCATGATCAACACCACCATGTTGGAGTGTATTTGGCTCGGATGCAGTTGATGATGTTGCAGGAACTCATGAAATAAAGGGGGAAAGGGAAAAATTATCCCTTGCTGCAAAAACCTCCCATAAAGTACCCATCGAGTGGGGCTCACCAGATCTTTAATGGGAACTTCCCCCCTTCTTCGAGCTTCAAGCCGGCATCAAGAGGATAGGACAGCCTGCATGACCGCAGATATTGTAGCGTCTTTTCATCGACCACCTTAGTGACGCTCCACGCATCACCAGAAGATGGAACCCGTTTTTCAACTTGGGGCTCCATATTTGGATCCGGATTCGACCTAGAGGCACCGTCGTCCACCACCACAGTCACAGCCTGCAGCGGCATCGCCATGGTTACCTCCATCAACTCTCCAGATTCAACCTCAAGGAATAGAGTACGCAAGTCACGAGCCACGGGAACTTGTTCGCTGGACACATTCTTTCCATTGCCAGAGGGAATGTTGGAGTTTGCTGACGACATGGAAATACAGAGAATGGGGGGGAAAAGGTTATGAGAAGAAGGCGATGAAGAAAGACAGGAGTTTTGTTGCAAAGATGGAAAAGATTAAACTTGCTTGGATAAAGATTGATGGTAAACACAAGGAAAAATAACTTGGTTATATAACCAGTAATTAGCGTGCATTTAAGTGGAGTAATTACCTCGACTCGCTAAACGATACAGGCAATTGGAAGGTTGGTCCTCTTCACCGCCAGAAGATACAATGAACAAGGGCCACGTGTCAGTCTCTTCAGAATTTAAGAAGGCAGATCCAGATCCAACCGTCCACGTGTCTTGATGGAATACGAAAGAACTTTAAGCTAGATATTCAGAAGGGCAAGCACGAGAGGACAGTCCTAGAAGGATACTCCGAGCTTAACACCCCGAGTTATACTCCCTCGAGTTATTGGTTTTCCCTCGAGAAACAAGCTTCTCCTTCAACCTTCGAGACGGAGCACTCTATATTCTGAAGATCTACCTTGGGGCTACTGATAAGTCCATGGTTCGTATTCGGACCTCATTCATACTCGGACCAAGGCCCGAGAAGGGTCACGGGCTCGTAATACGCGGAGGGTGGATCCACAGGTCCATCAATCCTAATCCTTATAAGGAATGCGTATATTATGAATGTTCTACAAGGAATATACATCCTCCTAAACATGGTAATATAATCATGACCGGAATATACTTCTTCTATACATGGTAATACAACTACTATTCCCATAAGAGCTGTATTACTACCATAAATACATATCTTGGAGATCTACGGATTGTAGCAATATAAATACCCAAAGGTTTGGTAGACCTCTCTATCTAATCTAATACTTCATACATTACGCCTTAAGCAAATATACTGACTTGAGCGTCAGAGTGTATACCCTCGGGACACCCGGGGCTTTGTTTTGCAGATCAGTTCATGAGTAGAGTTCGTGATCAAGTGCGGGTCGTAGACATCCATCATGAAACACGGTCGAAAGGTCATTTGGCAACCTGAAAAATAGATGGCGCATACTTAAGGCGATGACTCAAATGAAGGAGGAGTGGCAAATGGCCATAATAGTAGCAACAATCACGCTTCATAACTATATGCGAATGGAAAATTTTGGGATACCTGTCGGCTGTTGTCGAGCATGACGATAACGTTCAAGGAACGGCGGATAAGGAATTTCTCAGCCCTCAAATGAAGGAAGAAATGAATCAAGTTCAACTGAGTATAGCAACTAGAATTTTGAAGTTTATGCCCTCATGATGAAGATACTGAAGTGAACTAAATGTCATTATGTTGAATTGATTTGATACGGTTTGAAACTGAGTTGATTTGAATTAAAATTAAATGTATGACAAAAGAGTAATATTACTTCAGAATTACTTTGATCGAACAAGATTCATTGATTTAGACATTCTTAAATACTAATAGTACACCTACATTAGGTTGAATAGTATCAACGAATTAAAAAAAACTTATTTGAATTGCTAATAAATGAACAAAAAGTAAATATACTGAAAATAGTATGACTAAATTATTTTGGATTGCATCAAATCACATTTTGAAAAAATTAGTATTCTGATCTGATCTGAATTGAACTAAATATAAACTGAACTGAATCGGAAAAAACAGTAGAGAGCTATAATAAATAAATAAATATATAAATAGGAAATGTGAACTGAAAAATGTATACAAATATTTATTTGAACTAAAAAGAAATGTAAAAATATTTATCTGAACTGAACTGAACTGAAAAATAAAAAATATTGAACTAAACTGAAAAAATAAAAAAAAAATTTAACTGAACTGAAAAAATAATAAGAATAAACTGAACTGAAAGATATAAAAAAATACTGAACTGAACTGAACTCAACTCAACCATATAAATTTACTATTTTTTAGACATAATTTTACAATTTATAAAAATATATCTAATTCTTTTAAATCAGACTTCAATGCAAACATATAAATTTATTATTTTTAGTTTTTCAAACTTTAGTACTCCCTCGGTTTTATGAAGTGTGGCACGATTTGACCATAACAAAATTTTGATAACAAGTTTGACTATCAATAACTTTTGTTAAGTATGTTATTTTAAATTTTAAATTTTAATATTTAAAAATACATGTTCAAAACCTTCAAAAGTATATCACATAATGATACTACTCATTTAATATTTCAAATTGTCTAATCAAACTTGCAACAAATTTTATGATGAATAATAAATGTGACGTGGTTAGTTGAACGGAGGGAGTACTTATCAATTCAAAACTTTAGACTTTAAATTTCAGATTTCTGTTTTAATGGAGCCTGGTTTTGATTTTAGAGTTTAGGGTGTCCTTGGTAAAAATATTTAGAGTTGAGGGGTGGGAAAAAAATTATATAGCCACGGATATTTGGGTAGGGCTGTGAGCAGGGGTGGAAATTATGGGTATCAGGACGGGTAGACCCGTTTCACCGATAAAATATGATTGTTTGGTTTATAGACCGGACTTTTGTGAACACCCTTAACGCTAGAGGGAAAGAATAATGGACTCATCTCGTTTGCCCCATAATGGGCAATAAAGTAAAACCCCCACAAAAGGGGAAATGTGTGCATTTCTTTATAATTTTATTTTTCATTAACCATAATAAGATAATACATAATTATTAATTTACTAAGATATTAAATTATATTTTCATTAGAGTAAATTACATAAACCAAACACAATCAATCACTCCCCTATTTCCATTCTCATTCTAAGTTCCCTCTAACAAATAAGAATATCCTTAACGTGTCAAAAAAAATAAAAGTTTCCTAAGGGGATCATCTTTTACAATATTAGCACGGTGATAGTAACTAAACTAACATAGCAGTATAGAGAAAAACATAGTTAAAATCTGTAAAATTTTGTTTACATATTCCATTGGTATTGTACAAGGTATTGTGAAAATATATGGTAACCGTGCCAGTTTCTGACCTTATATAGATGCAAAGTCATTGTGACATGGATTGGGTAAAATGTCCGGTTCGGGTTAGGATAGGGGCAAAAATTAGGGCAAACTCATGGTATTTACGTCTAACCATTCATGAAGGTTAAGTTTGTCCCGTTAAAGGCTTGGTCATGACTGACGACCAAGTCAAGTCAAAAGCAATACTTGCTAGAGCTTTTGACTTCGTACTTTTTACTTAATTACAGTCAATAATTATTTATCATTTTTACTAGTGGGAAAAGAGAAATTTACGATACTGACCCAAATGCAGTTAGCTAATTACAACTTCGACTACTTAAAACAAACACACAATGACAGTTGTTAATTATTGGGCAAAATAGAGTTTCTCATAAGGATTTGAGTTTTACTTACGCTAATTATGTCTTTTGTGAATATAAAGAAAGTTAATCTCTACATTGTTTCTATGCAAAAGTATTCATGAAAGAATAAAATTATTTTTCCATTTCAGTTCTTGTTGATTGACTGAATAGCCGTAATTATCATGTCATGGATCTGATGAGCGAGGCTGATGTGATAAACATAATCAGAGACACTATGAAAGAACCCGAAATATGCTCCAAGAGATTGGATAGTTTGAGTATGTAAAATGAAGCAAAAATAGTTTAGATACCTTAGATGAAAATTTTGGATAGTTAGAGTATATAAAATGAGTCAAAAATAGTTTAGATACCTTAGATGAGACTTTTACATAGTTTGGATATCTTTTTTGCAATTCACTCATTTTATTATTATATTCATGCTCAACCAGTTTTTAAAACTGAATATTGAATTCTAAGGGGATCATGTTTTACAGTATTAGCACGATGATAGTAACTGAACCAACATAACGGTATAGAGAAAAAAGACAGTTGGAATCTGTAAACTTTTGTTACATGTTCCATTGGTATGGTACATGGTGCTGTGAAAATATATGACAACGTGCCGATTCCTGTCCTTATAGAGATGTAGAGTCAATTGTGATATGAATTGGGTAAAATTTCTGGTTCAGGCTAAGATTGGGGGAAATTTTAGAGCAAACTCGTGTGTATTTACGTCTAACCATTTATGAAGGTTATGTTTGTCATGTTAAAGGCTTGGTCATGACCGAGGACCAAGTCAAGTCAAAGGCAGTACTTGTTATAGCCTTTGACTTCGTACTTTTTACTTAATTACAGTCAGTAATTATTTATTATTTTTACAATTGGGCAAAAGGGAAATTTACGATACTGATCCAGATGCAGTTAGCTAATTATAATTTTTACTACATCAAAAAACACACAATGACAGTAAATTATTGGGCAAAATAGAGTTTCTCATAAGGACATGAGTTTCTAATTATGTCTTTTGTTAGTATAGAGAAAGATAATCTCTATATTATTTCTATGCAAAAATATTCATGACTAAATAAAATTATTTTTGCATTTCAGTTCTTGTTGATTGACTGAATAGTTGTAATTCTCATGTCATGGCCATTGATGGGCTCTGGGATGTGATGAGCGAGGCTGATGTGATAAACATAATCAGAGACACTATGAAAGAACCCGAGATGTGCTCCAAGAGATTGCCCATTGAAGAGGCTGAGCATGGCAACAAATACAACATAACAATCATCGATTTCTTCATCCAGTTAGTTTTCACATCCAAAATAATCTACTCCCTCTAGTTCAGCTGAGTTTGTAGAGAGAGAAAGAAGGAGACCTTTTTTACCGTGAAAAATAACATCTTTGCCCTTAAAACAAAACTTATTACTCCATCTACCCACCCCTACTATCACCCCTCTGGTTCACATCTACCTGTAGCCACCACATCGCCACCCACCACGGAAACACCATACTCCACCACCTATACCACATGTGCAATATTTTATGTATTTTACTTCAAATTCAACCAATCCTATACTAATTTATCAAAACCCCTTTACTAATTAATCAAAACCCAACTAAAATTCAAGTGGGTCGATAAAACCTCACGGCGATGGCATATATGGACCAAACAAAGTGATGGTGGCGATAGTGATCCTCACTGCGGATGTGGTGGTGTCAAACCTCGTGGCGACGGTATAAAACCTCACGACGGCGGCGATGGTGATCCTTATGGTGGCGATGAAGTGGCGGATCTGGCGACGGGATAAAAGTGAGGGAGAAAAGTGATGGTGGTTTCTTGGAAAAATTGAGAGATGAAGGTCAGATGTGTTTCACGGCAATGAAGTTGTGCCTTTAGTGAGAGGGGAGATAAAGATGGGAAAAAATAAATATAGTTTTATGGCGAGAGATGGGTAATAATGTCAGTTGATATGTTAAAGATTTCCTAAATTAGGAAGTGTGCAAATTCACAGCTCGACAACCTAAAAAGTAAAATGTGCAGGACCTGGGACGGAGGGTGTACTAGATTTCAATTGTCTCATAATTCTTGAATATGTGTGCAAAATGAAGTCAAATCTATGGACAATGACTCGATGAGAATGATAACTGACAAATACTTGAGTGCAACTTCAGTTTGGTCTTATTCAATTTTATTTTACGAGGACATAGAATCGTAACTTCATCCCTTAAATTTGTCTATTAGGGAATGTTTGCTTGAACTTATTTCATATTGATCTAATCTGAACTGAATTTAATTGAATTCAACTACTCTACTCATAAACTCAGGAAAACAAGGCCTTAAACTTCATAATACATTTTGCTCAAGGACTATTTGTTATGCACAATTCTTTTTCTCAATCGCAAGAAGTTGTGCAACAATGAAAAATATGAAGTCGGGAAAAATATGTCCCCTTCTAAAAATTTTCAAATAAAATTGATATCCTACTAACGTATTTCAGGAGAAATAATTGCAGTCCACTTTCAGAAAGACTATAATATCTTTCAAAAAATGATGTTGTTAGGGAGAAGGGATTCATGTAGGTACCAAATTTAGAGCAAAAATAATGTCTGAGTATGTAAAATGAACAAAAAATACTTTAGATACCTTAGATGAAACATTTTGTCATTGAAATTTTGGATATATTGGTACCTTCAGCTCGAAATGTGCTCCAAGAGATTGGCTATTGAAGCGGCTGAGCGTGGCAACAAAGACAGCATAATAGTCATCGCTTCTTCCTCTAGTCAGTTTTCACAACCGAAAGAATGTATTAGATTTCAACTGTCTCATAATTCTTGAATATATATGTGCAAAGTTAAGTAAAATCTATGAAACAATGACTCGATGAGAATGATAATTGACAAATACTTGAGTGCGACTTCAGTTTGGTCTTATTCAAATTTATATTACGAGGACATAGAATCATAACTTCACCCCTTACATTTGTTTATTTGCGAATGTGTGCCTGGACTTATTTCTTATTGAACTGAACGAACTGAATTGAATTGAACTGAACTGCTTTACTTATAAGCTCTAGAAAACTGGGCCTTAAACTCCATAATACATTGTGCTCAAGGACTATTTGTTACGCACAATTCTTTTTATAGAATCGCAAGAAATTGTGTAACAATGGAAAGTATATGAAGTCAGGAAAAATCTGTCCCCTTTTGAAAATACTATTTTTAAAAAATTGATATCATGCTAACGTATTTTATCGGAGAAAAGATTGCATTCCACCCTTTTGAAAGATCATAATACCTTTTAAAAAATACAGTTGTTAGAGAGAATGACAGAGGGATTCATTGAGGTATCAAATTCGGAACAAAATTAAAGTTTGAATATGTAAAATGAAGAAAAAATAGTTTAGATGTACCTTAGATGAGAATTTTGAATAGTTTGAGTATGTAAAATGAGTAAAAAATAGTTTAGACACCTTGAATGAGACTTTTGCGTATACAGTTAAACCTCGATAAATGAATACTCTTGGGACCATCATAAAAATATTCATTTATCGATAAATGAATAATATATTCATTTAGACGGTAGTATTACATGAATTGTGTGTATGTGTACTTAGTCCAAAAATGTGCACATGTGCATTGCATTTAAAACCACTAATAAGATACATAGTATGCATTGCATGGAATATCTAGGTTTTATAACACGAGCAGAATACTCCCGAAATTTTGTTTGCTCTAGGAAAAATCAATGATGAGATGAATTTTGGCGGGAAAAAAAAGCAAAAAACTATAGAAACCTTTTTTTTGTAAGGAGATGATATATTGTATGAACATTATTGATTGAAAAAAAAAATACATATATTATGAAATGTGGTGATTATTCATTTATATTTACATAGGGTCTTAAAGAGTTTAAAAAAAATTATTCATTAATGCATTTAGCGAGGTTATTCATTTAGCCCATTAGCCCAAGTCGGGACCAAGAAAAATTATTCATTTAGCGAGATTATTCATTTATCGAATATTCATTTATCGAAGTTTAACTGTAGTTTGAGTATTTTTTTGAAATTCACTCAATTTATTATTGTATTCATGCTCAACCAGTTAAATTATAAAAAAAATTAAAAAACTGAATATTGAATTCTAAATTATTTATTTATGTTAAAATAACTGACTTTTGTGACTACGCAATCTATGTTATGGTTTTTGAGTACTGCATTATCTGGTTAGTTTCACTACAGTTATAATTTAAAACATTGCAGGACAGGTTCCTTGAAATTCCCGTAAGCCAAATCCATATATTTCAAATTGATACTAACAAAATGACATCCAAAAGGGCAGATTCAAGTTATAAAGCAAAATCAGGATAAACAAAGCTCTGCTTAGAAAGAAAAGTTGTGTATTCATTGATTCAAACATAGAACTGAAGTCATCTAAACAATATCAGGCCTCATCAATAAACAAAAACCTTCAAAGAATATCTCTCTGCCATGAATTCCTACCAACATGTACAAACTCGTTATAATGAAATGTCTATGCAGTAAAACAAAAGTTACAGAAGCTCAGCAGATGACACGCGGAACTCAACAGTTTGGAGAATCCCTGGTAGCTTAGGCATGTTCAAATGATGGCATATCAGTATGTAGTTGTTCATTCACTCCCATGAAAAGCTCTGCCATGGTATCTTCGTCCAAATGGTCATATATATGTTCATCTTGTCTGTAATCAGGAGAAGGTGTATTCTGTAAGATCTTCTGGAACATAATGGTATCCGGAAAATCAAGGAAATTGCAGTCAATAAAGCTTAATCTCTCAGATTTATTCATCCTTGAGAAACCAAACTTATTTTCCCATGTGTTTGCAATATATTCAGCAGCTGGTAAAACGAGCTTCTCAACTCCAAGCTCCACTAGTTTCTTCTCAAGCACGTTCATCAATATCCGACACATTCCCAGCTTGCGATACTTGAACCGAGTGCCAACGAATGGGATCTCAGCAACCTCGCCTCCATGAATCCTTATTATAGCGGCAATGAAGAATTTGCCATTTCTTCCCAGTCCCATTGTGTAAAATCCTGGAAAGTTTAATCTATGTAGGTCGGAGGATCTATTGAAAATGGCATCCTTCACAATGTCCCTTCCATCGGCCTCTTTACATGGATCGAAACACTCATGCATGATACCAAGGGCAGAATTGAGCTTGCTGTAGCTTGCGTGATCAGAAATATTGGTGTGCTTGTACTTGAGCAATACCCATTGTAGCCCATCATCACCAACTGGAACTGGTTTTCCAAGGAGATTCTTGAGAGCTGAATGTATGCTTTGACATCTTGAGCTACAAAAACAAATCCCTTCAGCCTCGCAATCAACAGAATCCCTGCTTCTCAGGCAGTTGAAGTGGTACCGATGTTCACATTGGCTGCACCGCAGATATCTGTCCTGCTTACCTGCAACCTGGTTGCAGATTCTACAGCAACATGATGGACAAAACCAGCCACCTTCAGGAACTTGCTTCAAACCGACACATTCTGTGTGAAATGCTGATGGACACTGATCACAGACGATGAGATCACCTTCATAGCGACAGACAGAACAGATGGAATCCTTGCCTTGATGTGATTCTGACCTTGCAGAGTCCACTCTATTCCGGCATTCTCTAACTGGCCTAGCATTTTCCACTCTTTTCTCGGTACTAATCAGGCATTCTTGAATCTGATGTTCCACTGCTACTCGCCTAGGCCTTTTCGGAGTTGAATCAGAAATTTCACCAGCCTTTCTTTTCTTGGAATCAGAACCATTGTTGTCAAGATACCATTCACAGGCAGATGGAAGGGTGTAGAATACCCTCCCATTCGGGTTTACGAACCTTAACTCTCTCTTCTTCTGATCCCCTCCCTTCCCCCTCCTTGTTTGGTAATAGAAGCTCCACCCAACACAGGACAGGTGCTTCTTCACCACTGAAGCTAGATCCCTGGGTTTCGAACCACCACATTCTGCGTATTCTGCTATAGATTGTGGGAAATATTTCTTCTCAAAACACACTATTTCTTTATCAATCACCATTTTTCCCCTCAACAGTATCACAAGTTCCAACCCCACTCCTATATATAGAAATTCAGAAACCCTAATCCTCAATAGATTTGGGATTTACCAGATTTCGACCGTTACCTTTGATTTTTACCTTACTTGTCGCGCCTAAATCAAATTCTTGAAAGAACACCCAACGGATCTTTCCCTATCGAAGCGACTCTCCGGCTAGGGAATCGTTCAAGATTCGCACTGGCGGCAATGGGGGATCCCGGCTAGGGTTCCGACAAAGTCGCGCCGGTGACGATAAGGAATTCCGGCTAGGGTTCCGACGAGAAGAGAAATGAACGCAGAGAGATAATTCGTGAGCAGTTGCCCAAATTGATTGTGGCTGAGGGATTGGGAACGAAGATTAAAGAAGAAATAACTGAGGAACAATTGAGTGAATGAATGATTTTATAGACAAAGATTGGGGGAACGCGGAGTAAATAAGAAGAATAGGAATGAGGAGGGTTGACTTAGTCAACCATCTTCTTAATAGAGTTAAAACCCCTCAAAGCCTAGGTCCTAGGATTGAAACGGTTTTTTTTCTCCGATATTATTTTTAGGTAATAGTAATAAAATATCTCACTCTAAGAATTTTAAATTATTTATTTATGTTAAAATAACTGACTTTTGTGACTACGCAATCTATATTATGATTTTTGAATACTGCATTATCTTGTTCGTTTCAGTGCCGTTACAATTTAAAACATTGAGCATCAATCAAAATTACTCCATCTACCCAATTTAAAATGAGCATTGAACAATTTAAAATTACATTTTTTCCCTTAAAACAAAGCTTATTACTCCATCTACCCACCCCTACCATCACCCCTCTGGTTCACATCTACCTGTAGCCACCACATCGCCACCCACCACGGAAACACCATACTCCTACACCTATACCCCATATGCAATATTTTACGTATTTTACTTCTAATTCAACCAATCTATACTAATTTATGAAAAGCCCTGGACTAATTAATCAAAACCCAACTAAAATTCAAGTGGGTCAATAAAATCTCACGGAGACGGCACCTCTGGACCAAACAAAGTGATGGTGGTGATAGTGATCTTCACTGCGGAGGTGGTGGTGTCAAACCTCGTGGTGGCGGTGTAAAACCTCACGACGGCGGCGATGGCGATCCTTATGGTGGCGATGAAGTGGCGGACCTGGCAATGGGATAAAAGTGAGGGACAAAAGTGATGGTGGTTTCTTGGAAAAATTGAGAGATGAAGGTCAGATGTGTTTCACGGCGGTAAAGTTGTGCCTTTAGTGAGAGGGGAGATAAAGATTGGTGGAAATAAATAGAGTTTTATGGCGAGAGAGGGGTAATAATGTCATTTTATATGTTAAATATTTTCTAAATTAGGAAGTGTGCAAATTCAGCTGGTACAACCTAAAATGGAAAATGTGCAGGATCTGGGACGGAGGGAGTACTAGATTTCAATTTTCTCATAATTCTTGAATATGTGTGCAAAATTAAGTCAAAATATGGAACAATGAATCGATGAGAATGATAACTGACAAATACTTGAGTGCAACTTCAGTTTGGTCTTATTCAATTTTATTTACGAGGACATAGAATCGTAACTTCATCCCTTAAATTTTTCTATTAGGGAATATTTGCTTGAACTTATTTTTTATTGATCTGAACTGAACTGCATTGAATTGAACTATTCTGCTTATAAACTCAGGAAAACAAGGTCTTTTTTTTTAAAAAAGATAAACCAACGAGGGTGGAGGGATATTTATTAGCCTCCCCAAACCTTAATAACTCTTCTCCTAAGAGAGAGGCAATTTGTGAGATTACAGAATAAGTCGGAAACCTAAACTGCATCTGAAGCGCGGATACACGTTTTTCCTAAACTAAAAAGTGCGATGAAATACATCTAATCATCCTAAAGTCTAATGCCCGAAAGCATCTAAACTATGTGGCAGGTAAAGTATCAATACCAACTTGAACAGTAAAGTCTGAATCAATCAAGTCTACCAGTCTAGATCCATTCACGATATCGCCAGAAGTAAGTTGTCGAAACTACTCCGACTTGGATTTCTCCTATTCTGATTATAGAGTAGAGACTAGAAGCCAGGGGGATTTTCCATAGCACGGCTAATCCGTTTACAAGGAAAACAACAGGTAGGCAATGATACTCGATAAACTAGTCCACACAGTTAAGCAAAAAGACTCAATTGAGGGACATATTTCATCTAGCAAAAATAAAAAGAATAGAAACCAACTCTCACGTTCAGATTGGAGGACCAAGAATGACAGTCTGTTCTGATTCTGTTGATGACGTGTGGCGTGTACGCACCCTCCTTTGCGCGTTGACCGACTTGATGAAGCGTGTATCGTCGGCGAAGCGTTGGTGACGCGATGAGACGCCAGCTTGTTCACTCACGCGGCGGCGCACGACGGAGCTCGTCAGCCTTACTAAAATAACCTCCTGCCAGTCCTGATCTATTCCTCCCTGCTCGAGCACACCTGGATTTTCCGATAATTAGAAGAAAGTCGTCGCTTTGTAAGTTTTGTTGCTTGGGAGCGAGTCGTGGTGGAGCTCCATGTC
This sequence comes from Sherardia arvensis, assembly GCA_948330725.1. Taxonomy (NCBI): domain Eukaryota; kingdom Viridiplantae; phylum Streptophyta; class Magnoliopsida; order Gentianales; family Rubiaceae; genus Sherardia; species Sherardia arvensis. Next base: position 33,850,024 of record OX415239.1, read on the forward strand.
CAGTCAGTTCCAGATCGAGGAAAACTCGTCGGTCAGCGTCGGAGTCGATTCCCGTCCATCGACGACAAAAAAAAACGGAACCATTCTCTTCCGGTTGTAGATCGGCGGCATATGTACGCGACTGATCAGAAAAACCACAAATCGTCGCTGTTCGGTGTGAAAAGAGGGGTTTCCGGCGAGGGGTAGATATAGGGGTGGTCCAGAGAAGGGGAAACAGGGTATGGGGTGGAGGGTGAAACCGGGCGGTGGCGTGGAGCGCCGGCGAATGCCCGGCCACCCTCCGATCAAAAGTAGATCTTGGGTGTGTGCCTGGGAGAGAAAACGGGAGGGGGTTGACTTCTGATATTTGCTTTCCTTAACTGGCTAGTGGTTTACCATCAGGAAAACAAGGCCTTGAACTTCATAATACATTGTGCTCAAGGACTATTTGTTATGCACAATTCCTTTTCTCAACCGCAAGAAGTTGTGCAACAATGGAAAATATGAAGTCGGGAAAAATATGTCCCCTTCTAAATTTTTTTAAATAAAATTGATATCCTACTAACGTATTTTAGGAGAAATAGTTGCAGTCCACTTTTAGATAGACTATAATATCTTTCAAAAAATGATGTTGTTAAGGAGAAGATATTCATGTAGGTACCAAATTTAGAGCAAAATTAAAGTTTGAGTATGTAAAATGAACAAAAAATAGTTTAGGTACCTTAGATGAAATGTTTTGTCATTGAAATTTTGGATATATTGGTACCTTCAGCTCGAAATGTGCTCCAAGAGATTGGCTATTGAAGCGGCTGAGCGTGGCAACAAAGACAACATAATAGTCATTGTTTCTTCCTCTAGTCAGTTTTCACAACCGAAAGAATGTACTAGATTTCAACTGTCTGATAATTCTTGAATATATATGTGCAAAGTTAAGTAAAATCTATGAAACAATGACTCGATGAGAATGATAACTGACAAATACTTGAGTGCAACTTCAGTTTGGTCTTATTCAAATTTATATTACGAGGACATAGAATCATAACTTCACCCCTTACATTTGTCTATTTGTGAATGTGTGCTTGGACTTATTTCTTATTGAACTGAACGAACTGAATTGAATTGAACTGAACAGCTTTACTTATAAGCTCTAGAAAAATGGGCCTTAAACTCCATAATACATTGTGCTCAATGACTATTTGTTACGCACAATTCTTTTTATAGAATTGCAAGAAATTGTGCAACAATGGAAAGTATATGAAGTCAGGAAAAATCTGTCCCCTTTTGAAAATATTTTTTTAAAAAAATTGATATCATGCTAACATATTTTATCAGAGAAATAATTGCATTCCACCCTTCAGAAAGATCATAATACCTTGTAAAAAATGCAGTTGTTAGAGAGAATGACAGAGGGATTCGTGGAGGTATCAAATTCGGAACAAAATTAAAGTTTGAATATGTAAAATGAAGAAAAAATAGTTTAGATGTACCTTAGATGAGAATTTTGGATAGTTTGAGTATGTAAAATGAGTAAAAAATAGTTTAGACACCTTAAATGAGACTTTTACGTATAGTTTGAGTATTTTTTTGCAATTCACTCATTTTATTATTATATTCATGCTCAACAAGTTAAATTATTAAAAAAATTCAAAAACTGAATATTGAATATTGAATTCTAAATTATTTATTTATGTTAAAATAACTGACTATTGTGACTACGCAATCTATATTATGATTTTTGAGTACTGCATTATCTGGTTAGTTTCACACATCAGTTCGTGAGTAGGGTTCGTGATCAAGTGCGGGTCGTAGACATCCATCAATTTGGCATGCCCGGTGGGACCCGCTTGCTAATCTTGATTTATACGACCTTCAAACTCATGGATGATCCGGCTGAAAACCTTCGTGGGAGTACACGAATCCGTTTCTCGGCCCTGACAGGAGTAGGAAGTACCAGCACCGACAACAGCGAGGATGAGACGTGCCATGCCAACAACCAGGGAGCAGGAAGAAGCATCAACAGTATACACCGATCACCCGAAGAAGCCTCTCCCTGGGAGTGGGAGAGCAAAAGATCTCGCTTAGATGGAACCGTTACTTTTTCACCTGAGGATGCGGTTCCTGATCAATTCCTTCATTCAGATCCCCTAGTAATCACGGTTGACATAAAATATAACGTGATCAAAAGAGTTCTGCTAGATGGGGGAAGCGAAGTAGAAGTCATGTTTCTCAGTTGTTATGAACAGCAGGGACTGGACAAAAGTAATCTCGTGCCTACAAACCCTATCTCAGGATTTGATGGCGATCCTGTTACTCCTTTGGGAGAAACTATTTTACCAGTGCGAGTGAGAGACAATTCTTGGAGTATAACCCTCTGTTGCACCTTCGCGATCATCGACTCCAGAGCACCATACAACATAATCCTTGGAAGACCCTGGATGCACCAGGCAAAGACCATCTGGTCTCCTTACCATTTGGTAGTGAAGTTCCCCACCAACAAAGGGATCGCCACAGTCCGAGGTGATCAACAATTAGCTCGACTCTGCACAATTCAAGCCTTGTCGGATTTCATAATGGAGTCAGTTGAACCAGTGGAGATCAACCAACAAGAACCAATTCCAGACACAGGAAGATGGCGGTTATATGTCGATGGATCCTCCAACTCGGGGGGAAGTGGTGCTGGAGTTCTACTGACCAGTCCTGAGGGAAAGGACCATCCTTGTGTTCTCCATTTCGATTTAAGTTCTACTTTCCATTGCCAGAGGGAATGTTGGAGTTTGCTGACGACATGGAAATACAGAGAATGGGGGGGAAAAGGTTATGAGAAGAAGGCGATGAAGAAAGACAGGAGTTTTGTTGCAAAGATGGAAAAGATTAAACTTGCTTGGATAAAGATTGATGGTAAACACAAGGAAAAATTACTTGGTTATATAACCAGTAATTAGCGTGCATTTAAGTGGAGTAATTACCTCGACTCGCTAAACGATACAGGCAATTGGAAGGTTGGTCCTCTTCACCGCCAGAAGATACAATGAACAAGGGCCACGTGTCAGTCTCTTCAGAATTTAAGAAGGCAGATCCAGATCCAACCGTCCACGTGTCTTGATGGAATACGAAAGAACTTTAAGCTAGATATTCAGAAGGGCAAGCACGAGAGGACAGTCCTAGAAGGATACTCCGAGCTTAACACCCCGAGTTATACTCCCTCGAGTTATTGGTTTTCCCTCGAGAAACAAGCTTCTCCTTCAACCTTCGAGACGGAGCACTCTATATTCTGAAGATCTACCTTGGGGCTACTGATAAGTCCATGGTTCGTATTCGGACCTCATTCATACTCGGACCAAGGCCCGAGAAGGGTCACGGGCTCGTAATACGCGGAGGGTGGATCCACAGGTCCATCAATCCTAATCCTTATAAGGAATGCGTATATTATGAATGTTCTACAAGGAATATACATCCTCCTAAACATGGTAATATAATCATGACCGGAATATACTTCTTCTATACATGGTAATACAACTACTATTCCCATAAGAGCTGTATTACTACCATAAATACATATCTTGGAGATCTACGGATTGTAGCAATATAAATACCCAAAGGTTTGGTAGACCTCTCTATCTAATCTAATACTTCATACATTACGCCTTAAGCAAATATACTGACTTGAGCGTCAGAGTGTATACCCTCGGGACACCCGGGGCTTTGTTTTGCAGATCAGTTCATGAGTAGAGTTCGTGATCAAGTGCGGGTCGTAGACATCCATCATGAAACACTGTCGAAAGGTCATTTGGCAACCTGAAAAATAGATGGCGCATGCTTAAGGCGATGACTCAAATGAAGGAGGAGTGGCAAATGGCCATAATAGTAGCAACAATCACACTTCATAACTATATGCGAATGGAAAATTTTGGGATACCTGTCGGCTGTTGTCGAGCATGACGATAACGTTCAAAGAACGGCGGATAAGGAATTTCTCAGCCCTCAAATGAAGGAAGAAATGAATCAAGTTCAACTGAGTATAGCAACTAGAATTTTGAAGTTTATGCCCTCATGATGAAGATACTGAAGTGAACTAAATGTCATTATGTTGAATTGATTTGATACGGTTTGAAACTGAGTTGATTTGAATTAAAATTAAATGTATGACAAAAGAGTAATATTACTTCAGAATTACTTTGATCGAACAAGATTTATTGATTTAAACATACTTAAATACTAATAGTACACCTACATTAGGTTGAATAGTATCAACGAATTAAAAAAAACTGATTTGAATTGCTAATAAATGAACAAAAAGTAAATATACTTAAAATAGTATGACTAAATTATTTTGGATTGCATCAAATCACATTTTGAAAAAATTAGTATTCTGATCTGATCTGAATTGAACTAAATATAAACTGAACTGAATCGGAAAAAACAGTAGAGAGCTATAATAAATAAATAAATATATATAGGAAATGTGAACTGAAAAATGTATACAAATATTTATTTGAACTGAAAAGAAATGTAAAAATATTTATCTGAACTGAACTGAACTGAAAAATAAAAAATATTGAACTAAACTGAAAAAATAAAAAATATTGAACTAAACTGAAAAAATAAAAAAAAATATTTAACTGAACTGAAAAAAATAATAATAATAAACTGAACTGAAAGATATAAAAAAATACTGAACTGAACTGAACTCAACTCAACCATATAAATTTACTATTTTTTAGACATAATTTTACAATTTATAAAAATATATCTAATTCTTTTAAATCAGACTTCAATGCAAACATATAAATTTATTATTTTTAGTTTTTCAAACTTTAGTACTCCCTCGGTTTTATGAAGTGTGGCACGATTTGACCATAACAAAATTTTGATAACAAGTTTGACTATCAATAACTTTTGTTAAGTATGTTATTTTAAATTTAAAATTTTAATATTTAAAAAATACATTTTCAAAACCTTCAAAAGTATATCACATAATGATACTACTCATTTAATATTTCAAATTGTCTAATCAAACTTGCAACAAATTTTATGATGAATAATAAATGTGACGTGGTTAGTTGAACGGAGGGAGTACTTATCAATTCAAAACTTTAGACTGTAAATTTCAGATTTCTGTTTTAATGGAGCCTAGTTTTGATTTTAGAGTTTAGGGTGTCCTTGGTAAAAATATTTAGAGTTGAGGGGTGGGAAAAAAATTATATAGCCACGGATATTTGGGTAGGGCTGTGAGCAGGGGTGGAAATTATGGGTATCAGGACGGGTAGACCCGTTTCACCGATAAAATATGATTGTTTGGTTTATAGACCGGACTTTTGTGAACACCCTTAACGCTAGAGGGAAAGAATAATGGACTCATCTCGTTTGCCCCATAATGGGCAATAAAGTAAAACCCCCACAAAAGGGGAAATGTGTGCATTTCTTTATAATTTTATTTTTCATTAACCATAATAAGATAATACATAATTATTAATTTACTAAGATATTAAATTATATTTTCATTAGAGTAAATTACATAAACCAAACACAATCAATCACTCCCCTATTTCCATTCTCATTCTAAATTCCCTCTAACAAATAAGAATATCCTTAACGTGTCAAAAAAAATAAAAGTTTCCTAAGGGGATCATCTTTTACAATATTAGCACGGTGATAGTAACTAAACTAACATAGCAGTATAGAGAAAAACATAGTTAAAATCTGTAAAATTTTGTTTACATATTCCATTGGTATTGTACAAGGTATTGTGAAAATATATGGTAACCGTGCCAGTTTCTGACCTTATAGAGATGCAAAGTCATTGTGACATGGATTGGGTAAAATGTCCGGTTCGGGTTAGGATAGGGGCAAAAATTAGGGCAAACTCATGGTATTTACGTCTAACCATTCATGAAGGTTAAGTTTGTCCCGTTAAAGGCTTGGTCATGACTGACGACCAAGTCAAGTCAAAAGCAATACTTGCTAGAGCTTTTGACTTCGTACTTTTTACTTAATTACAGTCAATAATTATTTATCATTTTTACTAGTGGGAAAAGAGAAATTTACGATACTGACCCAAATGCAGTTAGCTAATTACAACTTCGACTACTTAAAACAAACACACAATGACAGTTGTTAATTATTGGGCAAAATAGAGTTTCTCATAAGGATTTGAGTTTTACTTACGCTAATTATGTCTTTTGTGAATATAAAGAAAGTTAATCTCTACATTGTTTCTATGCAAAAGTATTCATGAAAGAATAAAATTATTTTTCCATTTCAGCTCTTGTTGATTGACTGAATAGCCGTAATTATCATGTCATGGATCTGATGAGCGAGGCTGATGTGATAAACATAATCAGAGACACTATGAAAGAACCCGAAATATGCTCCAAGAGATTGGATAGTTTGAGTATGTAAAATGAAGCAAAAATAGTTTAGATACCTTAGATGAAAATTTTGGATAGTTAGAGTATATAAAATGAGTCAAAAATAGTTTAGATACCTTAGATGAGACTTTTACATAGTTTGGATATCTTTTTTGCAATTCACTCATTTTATTATTATATTCATGCTCAACCAGTTTTTAAAACTGAATATTGAATTCTAAGGGGATCATGTTTTACAGTATTAGCACGATGATAGTAACTGAACCAACATAACGGTATAGAGAAAAAAGACAGTTGGAATCTGTAAACTTTTGTTACATGTTCCATTGGTATGGTACATGGTGCTGTGAAAATATATGACAATCGTGCCGATTCCTGTCCTTATAGAGATGTAGAGTCAATTGTGATATGAATTGGGTAAAATTTCTGGTTCAGGCTAAGATTGGGGGAAATTTTAGAGCAAACTCGTGTGTATTTACGTCTAACCATTTATGAAGGTTATGTTTGTCATGTTAAAGGCTTGGTCATGACCGAGGACCAAGTCAAGTCAAAGGCAGTACTTGTTATAGCCTTTGACTTCGTACTTTTTACTTAATTACAGTCAGTAATTATTTATTATTTTTACAATTGGGCAAAAGGGAAATTTACGATACTGATCCAGATGCAGTTAGCTAATTATAATTTTTACTACATCAAAAAACACACAATGACAGTAAATTATTGGGCAAAATAGAGTTTCTCATAAGGACATGAGTTTCTAATTATGTCTTTTGTTAGTATAGAGAAAGATAATCTCTATATTATTTCTATGCAAAAATATTCATGACTAAATAAAATTATTTTTGCATTTCAGTTCTTGTTGATTGACTGAATAGTTGTAATTCTCATGTCATGGCCATTGATGGGCTCTGGGATGTGATGAGCGAGGCTGATGTGATAAACATAATCAGAGACACTATGAAAGAACCCGAGATGTGCTCCAAGAGATTGCCCATTGAAGAGGCTGAGCATGGCAACAAATACAACATAACAATCATCGATTTCTTCATCCAGTTAGTTTTCACATCCAAAATAATCTACTCCCTCTAGTTCAGCTGAGTTTGTAGAGAGAGAAAGAAGGAGACCTTTTTTACCGTGAAAAATAACATCTTTGCCCTTAAAACAAAACTTATTACTCCATCTACCCACCCCTACTATCACCCCTCTGGTTCACATCTACCTGTAGCCACCACATCGCCACCCACCACGGAAACACCATACTCCACCACCTATACCACATGTGCAATATTTTATGTATTTTACTTCAAATTCAACCAATCCTATACTAATTTATCAAAACCCCTTTACTAATTAATCAAAACCCAACTAAAATTCAAGTGGGTCGATAAAACCTCACGGCGATGGCATATATGGACCAAACAAAGTGATGGTGGCGATAGTGATCCTCACTGCGGATGTGGTGGTGTCAAACCTCGTGGCGACGGTATAAAACCTCACGACGGCGGCGATGGTGATCCTTATGGTGGCGATGAAGTGGCGGATCTGGCGACGGGATAAAAGTGAGGGAGAAAAGTGATGGTGGTTTCTTGGAAAAATTGAGAGATGAAGGTCAGATGTGTTTCACGGCAATGAAGTTGTGCCTTTAGTGAGAGGGGAGATAAAGATGGGAAAAAATAAATATAGTTTTATGGCGAGAGATGGGTAATAATGTCAGTTGATATGTTAAAGATTTCCTAAATTAGGAAGTGTGCAAATTCACAGCTCGACAACCTAAAAAGTAAAATGTGCAGGACCTGGGACGGAGGGTGTACTAGATTTCAATTGTCTCATAATTCTTGAATATGTGTGCAAAATGAAGTCAAATCTATGGACAATGACTCGATGAGAATGATAACTGACAAATACTTGAGTGCAACTTCAGTTTGGTCTTATTCAATTTTATTTTACGAGGACATAGAATCGTAACTTCATCCCTTAAATTTGTCTATTAGGGAATGTTTGCTTGAACTTATTTCATATTGATCTAATCTGAACTGAATTTAATTGAATTCAACTACTCTACTCATAAACTCAGGAAAACAAGGCCTTAAACTTCATAATACATTTTGCTCAAGGACTATTTGTTATGCACAATTCTTTTTCTCAATCGCAAGAAGTTGTGCAACAATGAAAAATATGAAGTCGGGAAAAATATGTCCCCTTCTAAAAATTTTCAAATAAAATTGATATCCTACTAACGTATTTCAGGAGAAATAATTGCAGTCCACTTTCAGAAAGACTATAATATCTTTCAAAAAATGATGTTGTTAGGGAGAAGGGATTCATGTAGGTACCAAATTTAGAGCAAAAATAATGTCTGAGTATGTAAAATGAACAAAAAATACTTTAGATACCTTAGATGAAACATTTTGTCATTGAAATTTTGGATATATTGGTACCTTCAGCTCGAAATGTGCTCCAAGAGATTGGCTATTGAAGCGGCTGAGCGTGGCAACAAAGACAGCATAATAGTCATCGCTTCTTCCTCTAGTCAGTTTTCACAACCGAAAGAATGTATTAGATTTCAACTGTCTCATAATTCTTGAATATATATGTGCAAAGTTAAGTAAAATCTATGAAACAATGACTCGATGAGAATGATAATTGACAAATACTTGAGTGCGACTTCAGTTTGGTCTTATTCAAATTTATATTACGAGGACATAGAATCATAACTTCACCCCTTACATTTGTTTATTTGCGAATGTGTGCCTGGACTTATTTCTTATTGAACTGAACGAACTGAATTGAATTGAACTGAACTGCTTTACTTATAAGCTCTAGAAAACTGGGCCTTAAACTCCATAATACATTGTGCTCAAGGACTATTTGTTACGCACAATTCTTTTTATAGAATCGCAAGAAATTGTGTAACAATGGAAAGTATATGAAGTCAGGAAAAATCTGTCCCCTTTTGAAAATACTATTTTTAAAAAATTGATATCATGCTAACGTATTTTATCGGAGAAAAGATTGCATTCCACCCTTTTGAAAGATCATAATACCTTTTAAAAAATACAGTTGTTAGAGAGAATGACAGAGGGATTCATTGAGGTATCAAATTCGGAACAAAATTAAAGTTTGAATATGTAAAATGAAGAAAAAATAGTTTAGATGTACCTTAGATGAGAATTTTGAATAGTTTGAGTATGTAAAATGAGTAAAAAATAGTTTAGACACCTTGAATGAGACTTTTGCGTATACAGTTAAACCTCGATAAATGAATACTCTTGGGACCATCATAAAAATATTCATTTATCGATAAATGAATAATATATTCATTTAGACGGTAGTATTACATGAATTGTGTGTATGTGTACTTAGTCCAAAAATGTGCACATGTGCATTGCATTTAAAACCACTAATAAGATACATAGTATGCATTGCATGGAATATCTAGGTTTTATAACACGAGCAGAATACTCCCGAAATTTTGTTTGCTCTAGGAAAAATCAATGATGAGATGAATTTTGGCGGGAAAAAAAAGCAAAAAACTATAGAAACCTTTTTTTTGTAAGGAGATGATATATTGTATGAACATTATTGATTGAAAAAAAAAATACATATATTATGAAATGTGGTGATTATTCATTTATATTTACATAGGGTCTTAAAGAGTTTAAAAAAAATTATTCATTAATGCATTTAGCGAGGTTATTCATTTAGCCCATTAGCCCAAGTCGGGACCAAGAAAAATTATTCATTTAGCGAGATTATTCATTTATCGAATATTCATTTATCGAAGTTTAACTGTAGTTTGAGTATTTTTTTGAAATTCACTCAATTTATTATTGTATTCATGCTCAACCAGTTAAATTCTTAAAAAAAAATTGAATATTGAATATTGAATTTTAAATTATTTATTTATGTTAAAATAACTGACTATTGTGACTACGCAATCTATATTATGATTTTTGAGTACTGCATTATCTGGTTAGTTTCACTGCAGTTATAATTTAAAACATTGCAGGACAGGTTCCTTGAAATTCCTGTAAGCCAAATCCAGATATTTCAAATTGATACTAACAAAATGACATCCATAAGGGCAGATTCAAGTTATAAAGCAAAATCAGGATAAACAAAGCTCTGCTTAGAAAGAAAAGTTGTGTATTCATTGATTCATACATAGAACTGAAGTCATCTAAACAATATCAGGCCTCATCAATAAACAAGAACCTTCAAAGAATATCTCTATGCCATGAATTCCTACCAACATGTACAAACTCATTATAATGAAATGTCTATGCAGTAAAACAAAAGTTACAGAAGCTCAGCAGATGACACGCGGAACTCAACAATTTGGAGAATCCCTGGTAGCTTAGGCATGTTCACATGATGGCATATCAGTATGTAGTTGTTCATTCACTCCCATGAAAAGCTCCGCCATGGTATCTTCGTCCAAATGGTCATATATATGTTCATCTTGTCTGTAATCAGGAGAAGGTGTATTCTGTAAGATCTTCTGGAACATAATGGTATCCGGGAAATCAAGGAAATTGCAGTCAATAAAGCTTAATCTCTCAGATTTATTCATCCTTGAGAAACCAAACTTATTTTCCCATGTGTTTGCAATATATTCAGCAGCTGGTAAAACGAGCTTCTCAACTCCAAGCTCCACTAGTTTCTTCTCAAGCACGTTCATCAATATCCGACACATTCCCAGCTTGCGATACTTGAACCGAGTGCCAACGAATGGGATCTCAGCAACCTCGCCTCCATGAATCCTTATTATAGCGGCAATGAAGAATTTGCCATTTCTTCCCAGTCCCATTGTGTAAAATCCTGGAAAGTTTAATCTATGTAGGTCGGAGGATCTATTGAAAATGGCATCCTTCACAATGTCCCTTCCATCGGCCTCTTTACATGGATCGAAACACTCATGCATGATACCAAGGGCAGAATTGAGCTTGCTGTAGCTTGCGTGATCAGAAATATTGGTGTGCTTGTACTTGAGCAATACCCATTGTAGCCCATCATCACCAACTGGAACTGGTTTTCCAAGGAGATTCTTGAGAGCTGAATGTATGCTTTGACATCTTGAGCTACAAAAACAAATCCCTTCAGCCTCGCAATCAACAGAATCCCTGCTTCTCAGGCAGTTGAAGTGGTACCGATGTTCACATTGGCTGCACCGCAGATATCTGTCCTGCTTACCTGCAACCTGGTTGCAGATTCTACAGCAACATGATGGACAAAACCAGCCACCTTCAGGAACTTGCTTCAAACCGACACATTCTGTGTGAAATGCTGATGGACACTGATCACAGACGATGAGATCACCTTCATAGCGACAGACAGAACAGATGGAATCCTTGCCTTGATGTGATTCTGACCTTGCAGAGTCCACTCTATTCCGGCATTCTCTAACTGGCCTAGCATTTTCCACTCTTTTCTCGGTACTAATCAGGCATTCTTGAATCTGATGTTCCACTGCTACTCGCCTAGGCCTTTTCGGAGTTGAATCAGAAATTTCACCAGCCTTTCTTTTCTTGGAATCAGAACCATTGTTGTCAAGATACCATTCACAGGCAGATGGAAGGGTGTAGAATACCCTCCCATTCGGGTTTACGAACCTTAACTCTCTCTTCTTCTGATCCCCTCCCTTCCCCCTCCTTGTTTGGTAATAGAAGCTCCACCCAACACAGGACAGGTGCTTCTTCACCACTGAAGCTAGATCCCTGGGTTTCGAACCACCACATTCTGCGTATTCTGCTATAGATTGTGGGAAATATTTCTTCTCAAAACACACTATTTCTTTATCAATCACCATTTTTCCCCTCAACAGTATCACAAGTTCCAACCCCACTCCTATATATAGAAATTCAGAAACCCTAATCCTCAATAGATTTGGGATTTACCAGATTTCGACCGTTACCTTTGATTTTTACCTTACTTGTCGCGCCTAAATCAAATTCTTGAAAGAACACCCAACGGATCTTTCCCTATCGAAGCGACTCTCCGGCTAGGGAATCGTTCAAGATTCGCACTGGCGGCAATGGGGGATCCCGGCTAGGGTTCCGACAATGTCGCGCCGGTGATGATAAGGAATTCCGGCTAGGGTTCCGACGAGAAGAGAAATGAGCGCAGGGAGATTATTCGTGAGCAATTGCCCAAATTGATTGTGGGATTGGGAACGAAGATTAAAGAAGAAGTAACTGAGGAGTAGGGGAATGAATGATTTTATAGACAAAGATTGGGGGAATGCGGAGTAAATAAGCTGAAGAGGAATGAGGATGGTTGACTTAGTCAACCATCTTAATATAGTTAAATCACTCAAAGCCTAGGTCCTAGGATTGAAACGGTTTTGTTTTTTCCGAAATTATTTTTAGGTAATAGTAGAAGTGAACCCCAAAAATTATCTCACTCTAAGAATAAAAAATACAATATTTTGTTTTGGAATCATTAACCCTGCGCTATATTTTTTAGAGCTCACAGACAATATAATTGAATTTTTTGAGCCATACGAAACAGTTAATTCTATATATTTCGAATTTAAAGTCCTACATTTTGACATGTATAATTATTGTACATTGTAATTCGTTTGCATGTGATTTCTATAAATATGTATGTATTCCTAATAAAATACACATATAAAATCCGTAAAATGCACAACATGAATGGGATACGTACATTCGAGATATTATATATATTTTAGTTGATGAGTTTGAAATTATAATTTTATATTTTATTTTAAATATATAGTTCGGATTTATAGATCAAGATTGGTTAAAAAATGAATTTTTACGTTAATTGTATCTAAACACAAGAACTGGAGTTTGAACTGATAAAAATAAAAAATATTGAACTGAACAGAAGAAAATAAAAAAATGCTGAACTGAACTGAAAAAATATAAAAATACTGAATAAACTGAAAAAATAAAATGACTAAACTGAACTGAAAAAATAAAAATACTGAACTGAACTGAAAAAAATATAAAAATACTGAACTTAAATGAGAAAATTTAAAATAAATTGAACTCAACTGAACTGGTTAACTATCGACATTCTTCTGTGTGAAACACTATGGAAAAATAGATGGCGCATGCTTAAGGCGATGGCTCAAATGAAGGAGGAGGTGGCAAATGGCCGTAACAATAGTAACAATCACGCTTCATAACTATATGCGAATGGAAAATTTTGGGATACCTGTCGGCTGTTGTAGAGCATGACGATAATGTTCAAGTAACGGTGGATAAAGAATTTCTCAGCTCTCTAATGAAGGAAGAAATGAATCAAATTCAACTGAGTATAGCAACAAGAATTTTGCAGTTTATGCACTCGTGATGAAGATACTGAAATGAACTAAATGCCATTATGTTGAATTTATTTGATACGGTTTGAAACTGAGTTGATTTGAATTAAAATTAAATGTATGACAAAAGAGTAATATTACTTCAGAATTACTTTGATCGAACAATATTTATTGATTTAGACATACTTAAATACTAATAGTACATCTATATTAGGTTGAATAGCATCAGCGAATTTTAAAAAACTGATTTGAATTGCTAATAAATGAACAAAAAGTAAATATACTGAAAATAGTATGACTAAATTATTTTGGATTGAATCAAATCACATTTTGAAAAAAATTAGTATTCTGATCTGATCTGAATTGAATTAAATATAAACTGAACTGAATCGAAAAAACAATAGAGAGCTATAATATATATAGGAAATGTGAACTGAAAAATGTATAAAAATATTTATTTGAACTGAAAAGAAATATAAAAATATTTATCTGAACTGAAAAATAAAAAAATATTTAACTGGACTGAAAAACAAATAATAAACTGAACTGAAAAATATAAAAAATATTGAACTGAATTGAAAAATATAAAAAAAATACTGAATTGAACTGAATTGCTTTAGAGAAAAACTGTAGCAAGTAGACCCTTAGTGTGTTTGATAATGCTGAAATTGACATCTGAACATAATTAGTGGGGTCTAAAGACTCTAAACTTTCACAATATAAGCGATTCTTCAAGCACGTATCATGTATAACTAATTCAACCATATAAATTTACTATTTTTTAGACATAATTTTACCATTTATAAAAATAAATCTAATTCTTATAACTCAGACTTCAATGCAAACATATAAATTTATTATTTTTAGTTTTTCAAACTTTAGTACTCCCTCGGTTTTATTAAGTGCGGCACGATTTGACCACAACAAAGTATTTTTTTCTTTTTTAATTAAAACCATCATTGGTGGTGGGCATTTTATGGCTCCCCAAAACTTTCATAAAAAAATAATAATAGTTGTTTGTTACAAGAGGGAGCATAGGCTCACAAGCTGATAGCTTGTCAAAAGGAACAAAAGAATGGCTTCTAACTACAGCCTATTCAGATAACTTATGGTAGAATGGTCAGAAAATTACAAGAAACTCATGTCTCGGATAAATTGGGGAGCACCTTAGGGTGTGTTTGGTTGGACAAGTTTTTTAAAAACTTGGTCTATCAAAGTCCAGTTTTGTAAAATCTTGTTTGGTTCACCAAGTTTTCCAAAATCCAGACTTGCAAAATCCTAAAAACCAATCAAAGATTTTGTTCTATACTCACAAACTCAACCCAACCAAACAAGGATTTTGCAAAACCAGACTCTCAAAATCCCAAACAAAAACTCAAACTCTCAAAAACCCAAAACAAAATCCAGACTTTCAAAAATCTTGCGAACCAAACACACCCTTAGTGATCGAGTTAATAAAAACCAAAGCACAACTTCGCCGTCCAATTCTGAGAAACATGAGATCTTCCCATTCAGCCATTCAGAACCATAGCCTATGTACATAGTAAAACCATGAGGTAAGTCCATGAAGAAACCATGATATGCAGCAATCCAGCTGACATTCTGCTGTGGGGTGTGATGTGACTCCTGATGGCATAGTGTAAAAAACTTCAAAAAGAAAGCTTGATCAGCAATTGACATTGTGTGCCTCTTTCAATCCCTATAAACACAAAAAGGAGGATAGTATTATATGTTCTAATTTAAAGACCAATTCTGAGAATTCTTACTGATGGCACCCCAAGCCTATCAAGCTGGATAAGGCCCCTTAGCTGTCTGGGAGCTTCTGTCTAGTTTAGTTCCCCAGTGAGTTGCATTGTCTGACTCCTAGATGCCAGGAAATCCGCAAGGAGATTTCCTTCTCTGAGTGTGTGAGATAGCATGGTATGGATGTTTAGAGAGTGCAACTGATAACATGTGGCAAATAAGGAACAGTCCACTAAATTGGGATCTGAAATTCCTCTGATTGCAAGCTGACAATCAGATTCAATAGTGAAATGTTGTAAATTCATGTCAGTAGAAATAAGGTAACCAATATGGATAGCAACTATTTCAGCATGCAGAGAGGATATGGTATTCTGGCAATGCATATAAAGCTTTTGTACTAGACCATCTGGACCTCTTATAATGATTCCAATACCAGTATTTGTTTGAGCTCCCTGTTTAAAGCTAGCATCAACATTCACTTTGTACCCTATGTCAGGTGGGATCCACTTAACAATTTTCAGGGGTTTTGGTCTTTTTCTCAACACATAAGGCACAAGTCCAGAAAGAATTAGAAAATTATTTTTTCCCATTACCCTGACAGTGGAAAAGCAGTAAAAAGCATGCATATTTGCTTTATAATATTCTGACTAATGGCCTCATTGGTTTGCTTTAAGTTATCATATAGAAATTTATTTCTTCTATTCCATAAAGCCCAGAACACCATTAGAATGGTTGTTCTTATTACTTTGTTATGGATTTTAGAGAAACCTCTGTATGATAAATAAAAGTTTAACCTCTGAGCTATATTTCCAAAATTAGGAGCTCTAATAACTAGCAAATTATTTATTGCCTGCCAGACACCTTCATTAACCTCACAAGAGTTAAAAAAATGATTTATTGAATCACGTGAACTGCACAGTGAGCATTTTGATGGTAAATTGAAACCAAACTTCTCTAAAATATCATCAAAAGGTAGAAGGTTATTTCTAACCCTCCACATTAAGAAATATATTTTTGGAGGAGTAGGTTTGTCCCAAACCTGCTGGAGAATATGGCAGGGCCTTCCTCTTGGCTTAAAACTCTGAAATGCTGATCTGATGGTGAAATTGCCATCTTTTGCAGGCTTCCAGATTAGCTTATCATCATGATCATGTGTGATTTGAGCTTCCTGCAAAATAAGAATAACAGTGGTAGCCAAGTATGGCTCCAGTTGTGTTAGGTAGTGATGCTTATGTTGGATAAAAGAGCTGAGGGAGAGATCAGGGAATGGGAGGTCAATATCATTTGGCCATTTATAGAACAAAGCCACCAATCCTGACCAGTTGGCATCCCAGAAGGAGCATGTGCCTTTTCCATACAGTATGATTGAGTTCAGATTTGCATGCTCAGTAACTGAACAAATTCTCTGCCAGGTCTGTGAGGTTTTGTATGACTGTGGCAGGGACCACATGAATTGAGTCCAGATTGTGTTGTTGATCTGCAGCTTCCACCATAATTTACAAGAGAAGGAGTTGACTGTAACTTGAAAATCCCTGAACCCTAGGCCATTCTCATCCTTTGGACTTGCAACTCTGGACCACTTTCTCCAAACTTTTCTGCTTCCAAATTCAGTCTCCCCCCATAGAAACTTACTTGCAATTCTTTCCATCTTATGGATAACATTTTTGGGAGGACTCAGCACTGTCAGTACATGCATTGGATTAGCCTGTAGAACATGCTTGATGAGAACTATTCTTCCAGCATAGGATAGCCACTTGTTCTTCCAGTTTGCAGTGGCATTCTGAAGCCTCTCTAAAATTGGCTGGTACAATAAAGCTCTAGTTCTGCCTGTGAAGATAGGAATTCCCACATATATAAATGGTAATTTTCCAAGCCTCATCTACAGCCCCCTTCTGGCCCTTGTTATTTCTGCACTGGAAGCTCTTGGGTGTAGGAAGAATTCTGATTATGAGAAGTTGATTTTTTGGCCTGAAACATTTTCATAAGCTTGAAGAAAAGCCTTGATTCTTCTGAGATTTCTCTTGGTATTGATAGTAAATAGAGTTGTATCATCAGCATACATTAAATGGGTAACCAAGTGAACTCCTCTTGGCATGGAGAAGCCTTTCAGATACTGAATTGAGACCAATTCTTTTATAGCTCTGGAAAAAGATTCTGTCAAAATATTGTACAGAAATGGAGATAGGGGGTCTCCTTGCTTTATGCCTCTAGTGGATGAGAAGAAACCAGATGCTACACCATTTATAAGCACTGAGAAACTGGCAGCTGCAATATTCTCCATAATAATCTTGACTAATTTCCCATGGAAACCAAAATGTAATAAAATTGAATTCAAAAAGCCCCAGGAAACCCTGTCAAAGGCTTTTTGCATATCCAATTTCACCACCATGTTTTGTTTATGATTATTCTTAGATAGCAGTTTCACCATCTCCTGCATCTGAATCACATTGTCTGAGATCTCCCTACCCTTCAGAAAAGCAGACTGCTCAATAGAGATTAACTTAGGCAAAATCCTCTTGATCCTCTCTGCCAAAATCTTGGAAAAAACTTTGTTGAGAAAGTTTGAGAGACTAATTGGCCTGAAGTCACTAAAAGACTCTGGATTAGATTTCTTTGGTATGAGAGTAAGCCAAGTACTGCTAATGGCTTTTGGCACCCTGTTTCCATTCATGAAATCTGATACTGCCTCCAGCAAATCCTCCCTGATGATGTCCCAGCATGCTATATAGAAACTCACAGTGAATCCATCAGCTCCTGGAGCACTCTCTGATCCCAGATCAAAAACCACCTGCTTTAATTCTCCCAGTTCAACTGTGGCCAGTAAATCTGCATTTTCTTCATCAGTGATCAATCTTGGTATGACTGAGTAGAAATGGCTCAGGTACTGTCCACTAATATCAGTCTGAGGTTCATTCAGTAGCTCCTCATAGTATTTGACCCCTGCTTCTTTTATCTCATTAGAGCTTGTAATCCAAAGACCATTGGAGTCTTTAATTTTTGTTATCCTTGACCTGCAATGCCTTTCCTTTACTGAATGGTGAAAAAATTTTGTACTGGCATCCCCTTCCTTAATCCATTTCAATTTAGACCTTTGCCTCCAGAACATGTTTTCCTCCTTCTGTGATCCGAGTAGAATGGCTCTATTTCTCTGCAGCTCTATTAGATCCTGATCACTCCCTGATTCCTCATACTCCATCTCAAGCTGAGCCACCCTTGATTCAGCTTCTGTAATGTTCCTTTGTACATTGCCAAAAGAGACTTTATTCCATTCTTTAAGAGTGGTTTTGAGTCTCTTAATTTTGAGACATTTTTTGCATACCACTAAACTGGGTAGGGAGGTCCCAGTCCTTCTTAACCAGATCAGTAAAATCAGACCTGTTTGTCCACATAGTCTGGAATCTGAAAGGCCTTGGAGTGTGCTTAGTGGCATCCTGGATTGACACTAGCAGTGGGTTGTGGTCAGAAGTTGATCTTCCAAGCACTTGAATGGAGCTGTAGGGAAAAAGTGATCTCCAATCCATATCAGAGACTCCTCTATCAAGCCTCTGCAGTAGCAAATCCTCTCTCCTCCTATTATTTGTCCATGTGAATCTATTACCAACTGTTGGAAGCTCCTGAAGTCCCATACAACTCAACCAGTTACTGAATTCTCTGATGCTCCTTATAGGTGGATTGTGCCTACCCCTGCGTTCTGTCACTGTTGAGCCTGTGTTGAAATCCCCTATTTACAGGGTTGGGGCTTGTGGGATAGATGCCAGATGCTGCCATAGTTCCTCTCTATGCTGTCTACAAGTTGAGGCATAGATAAAAGCACAATTCCTCACTATAGATGTGGAAGTGTCAGTGATGGCTGTGAGCAGAAATTGGTCAGTTTGGTTTAAGATATTTACAGTGAAACTATCACTCCAGAAAAGCCATATGTTGGAATTATTTGAAGGATATGAGTTTTGAAAATGAAGTTCCATTTTTAAACTATCAATTTCACTATTAATATGTTTGGGCGGGAATTAGAAAAATTATTATTCCGGTCAATAAATAATAAATTAATAAAAAGAATTTAAAAGGATGAAATTACGCAGTTTTGACTAAAACCGCCACATAACCACCGCAAGTTCACCATATTCCGGCGACTACCATTTTTATATATTTCTTTTTTTGTTTCTTTTAATTAATCTACGATCTTTTAACCGTATATATAATCAACACACATACCTCTGATTAGCACATATATCAATCATCCGTAATTTCAAGAATTCTGTTAGCATAATTGTGTTTTCAATATATATAATATATGGCATGCATATATTGTAGCATATTTTTATAGCACACTAAATAACTTCCAGTTTCTATTTTTACAAATACAACACATTCTACTTTATAATTAACACGTCTACAAAAGGAAAACATGAATATTACATCACATAATTAACATGAAATAATTGTAACCAACTAAAAGATCTATACGATATAAGAGGTAATTATTTTAACAAGCACCCAAGGTCGATGGGAGTCGTATGGCGGTGATCTTGACAAAAGCACTCTATTTCAAAGGATTTTGGCAAAACAATTCGATAAGGCATGGACTAAAAGGAGGGATTTCTACCTTATCAATGGCGACAAGATTCCCGACATTCCTTTCATGACTGCCTTTCATGACAAGATTCCCGATCATTCTTTGACTACAAAGTCCTTGAAATCCCATATGAGTGGGGAGTGAGTTCAACCAGGAAGCAGTTCTGCATGCAAATAATCCTTCCACATGAGAAAGATGTGTATTAGAAAAAGATGAATGGTGATGATGCCTACTGAATTGAATTGGACGATCTAAGGGTCCCAAATTCAAACTCTCGAGCACACACAGCAAAAAGGACATTGGATATCAAATTCAAGGACTTTATTCCGTGGGCGATGGAAACAAGGTTATTTAATATCTTCTTTTTTGAAAGGATGTGCCATACAATGAAATAAAACCGAAAAGTAAAATTGAATAAGTAATAATAACTGATTTTGTTATTATTACATTTATTTATATAATTTCTTACATTAATTCAATACAATTCAGATTATAATACTATTTAATATAAGTATGAACTTTTTTTACTGATGAAAATTAAATCTTTACATCCAATTTTAAACTTGATTAAATATTCAATTATATATTTAAGATACTCAACACATGCAATCACCAGTCTTAAAAAAATATTACATTATTATGTAAGTTAAGTATGTTAATTTCATCATTTTCTATTATATGATTCTTAGTTATCTAATAATATACAATAAAATATATCAAAAGATTATATATATACCACAATATGTGATTAGAAACCGATGACTATAGTAAGCAAATAATTTTGGCAAAACATGTACCATTATTAGTTGTAATATCTTTCTTTTTTGAGAATAAAATCGATATCATAACCATTTTTTTGAGAATTTAAATTATAACCATTTATATCTCCAATGATATATACCATTCTCCCAAAGCAGCATACGCTAAATATTATCAATTCAGGATTTATTTTTAATTGATATCCACGTCATATTTAAATTTTTTTAAAATTTAATACTTACTATGTTAGCTTACATTCTCTAATTGTCATAAACAGGATGCCAACACAATATTGCAATTTAGTAATTCAAAATAAATCAACGACCACTGTTATATAGATATAAATTTTAAATAAAAATGAAACCTTAACTGATTACTTTTAAACTTTGTATTATTTGGTAAGAAACCTCATATTAACAAATTACTATTTAAATTTTATAGTCTTGTTCTTCCCAAAATATTTTATTTAATTGGATTTATGATAAACTAAACTAAAATTTATCAAATATATTGAATTAAACGAAGCTAAATTTAAAATTTTAGATAAGGACGGGGTTACGTTCCCTTAATCAACCAATGACAAAATAACCATAAATAATTAACGTTTCATTATAATTGGTAACAATGTATTACCCACGTCAAATCATTTTGATAAAATTTAACCAATCACTAGAAAAAGGAAACAATTTTGAAAAACAATTTCAATTATAACTCCCATAAATCACAGGTAAATTTATTTGGTTACACACCATAAAAGGGCTCATGTAAAAAGGAATCAAGTAAAAAGTTGAGAAAAACTAAAAATATATTTAGTACAATATCCTCTGTATGACTGAAAATGAGATTAGGAGAAATCTGTGAGATTACGCGAAATTTGTAACGATAACACCAAATAAGATGCCGGTAACACGATAACACAAATTATAAATAGCAGTTGAAAAGTATTTTAAACACACCGCACAACGTGCGATCTACTTATGCTAGTACTTAATAGTGGTTTTAAAAGAAAATTTTATAAAAACAAGCACTGGAGTTAAAAATCCAATTCTTAACTATTTCAATGGACAACTGGAATTTTCTGCAACTCCATTCTACACCAATTCCAATTCACTGGATTTTCTTACATCAAAAAAGAAAAGTTAATATGTAAATTAATAATAAAGATTTATCCGTTATGCAAGAGCTCCAACAGGGAACTTGAATAAAACCCAGAAGAAGTTGTGCTGCTACTTTTCTTCTATATAGCCAACATTTTGAGAGAACAGTCAGAAATTCACACCACAATTCTTTCAGTTTGGTGAAGTGTGATCTCTACAATTGCCTAAGTTGCCGGGCATTCAAGGGATCCAACTATGATCTCCACAATCTTACTTAATTGAAGCAAGAATGAGTAATCGCATACAAGGGGCTAGTAATGTCTATAATTAAGCGATTAATTCCACCCAACATCAATGTTTCGAACTTTGAATAGGGAGACTTTACACAATATCAGCTGCAAAGTAAGAAACCCATGGAATTCAGTTTACCATAACAAAAGCTACTTGAGTACCAGCATTGCAAGCAATCTAATATGAGGACTAGATTGCTTCAACACTCGAGGATGCACAAAAGTTATCAACTCGGCTTGGAAGAGGTGTACAAAATCAGGTAGCCAAAATAATCTACTCTTAGTCCACATTCCAATGGCAACCTAGTTAAGTTCAGCTTGCACCATCTTGCAAAGTAATTGAAGTTAACATTAGGATGGTTGCAAAGAGCAGTAGAAAGAAGTGCTACTTATCACATGATGCAGATAAGTACCTATACGCCTTCTCAATCTCCTCGTTACCAGGATCAAGAGCTAAAGCCCTAGAAAATGCTTCTCTTGCCTTTTTGAAATCCTGCTCACAAGAAAATATAGTTAATTAATCACCAACTCCCATAATTCATCACTTGATCTTCAGCATCTCTTAACGGGGATTGAAATCTTTTATAAGCCTTTAAAATATTATAAAACCCTACCTTAAGAACTGCCCAAGCTGCACCTTCCCTATAGTGGGCCTTCGCCCAGCCAGGCTTCTCTGCAACGCAAGCCTGTGCAACTTTCAAAGCCTCCATACCATTATCAATTTTGACAAAGCACAAGCTACTATTGGATAGTAATTTTGCGTCAGTTGGACCAGCCATAATAGCCTGCAGCTCAAACGAATTAAGGTCAAGAAAATAGTGGAATAAAGCACCCTGATGTATAACCAAAACTAATGGGCTACAGAAACATGTATGAAGGAATTGCTAAAGCAATTCAAAGTACAAACTCTTGCTCGAAAGCTACAGAATATTACCTGTGTGAACCAATTAACCGCATGAAAATAACTTCTCCTCCTAAATGCCTCTGCTCCCTTTCTTCTTGTAATAGAACGGAGCTGTTTCTGCTTGTTAAGGAACTGATTACACGTAGAAAAAAGAGAGTATTCAGAAACATTATACCTTCAGAGAAGGACTACAGCAGCACAATATTAGGAATAGGTTCTACATCCACATCTCTACACGACTGCATCTACACTAAATATATACTGCTAGAACACAGAAATCTTCATGGCAGTGGAAAAACACAACGAAAAGGTGCTTTCTGATTAAATGAAAAGTAAAATGTTCTCTTTTACACTTATAGTATCAACAAGGATCTTTCATGATCTTTTGACTTTAATCTAATAGGCATTAGATGTCACACTAAGAAATGTCTAGTTTCTTATCTTATTACCAGCCCCTTAAACATTCTAAGTTTCCAACACAATAACTTTTTTGAACTGTAATTAATTTCATATTACAGCTAATTTTGAAAACAATCTCTATAACAAAGGGAGAAAGAAAAAGTATAATTACATATGCAGATATAAGATTAGAGTACATCAGTAACAGATTTTGGCAGTTTTTTTCACTTGGCTGCACAGGCAAGGGTTGTTATCTGATGTTTAATACTAAGCACTGAAGCCGCAAATAATTAATCGTTTAAGTAAGAAGTTAAATACATGTTCAAATGCTTTAGGAGATATGGCATGCTCCATTACACCCTGGATGCTCCAATCAGGATAATGTGCAATGCGGGAAGTAGCTGGAAACAGAATCTCCACCACCTTGTGGCGAAAAAGCATTGCTGCATAATCTAAAGGCGTGCAACCCACCTAGTATAAGAATTCACAATTAAGATCTGAGAGGTGCAAGCATTACTAAATTAACACTAAATTCCAGGGGAAAATATGGACTCAGGTTCTGAGCGATTAAATCAAAGATTGTTATTATAAACATATATAGAAGTTCTTGTACACAAGCAAACTTATGATAAACATGCCAGAAGGGTAAAAAGATTCCAATATTTTATGAGCCTCAGTGTAGCTTTAATTTTACTAGTGGGAAAGATCTAAGCAAGATATAATTCTTTGTTCTTCATTATACATTCAATGATTCTAAAAAGTGAGGTACATATATACATCCAATTACAAAAGTACAGAATGCACAAATGAAGTGTCCACAAGGCACTACACTTGAGGGATAAGGTAACTCACAAGATCAGATATGTTGGCATCTGCACCAGCTTTCAGCAAGCACCTGACCGTATCTTCATCTAGTTGAATGGCAGCCAACCAAAGAGGTGTCCTCCCATAAGATGAACGATTTGGATCCGCTCCTGACTGGGTCAGATGAATTCAAAGAATAACCATCAATTTTTTTGAAAGCCGGCAAATAATGTGAAAATTATGGCTGTAGCAAGAGTAAAAAAATTCAAAATATCATGCAAATTTTCTTTCAATTTTCCTTTCCTAGTTTAGGTGAAGGGTTTCTTGGTTAAAACTGCTTCTTATCAACCCTATTGTAGCCATAGGAGTCAATTATCTGACATTATCTGACACACCAAAGAACTCATGCATAAGAAATAAATATGCTCCAGGACACCAGATTTACAGCTTATATATTCACATTCTTAAACTCGATCCTCTACATTCAACAACGAACAGCAAACAAGCATTAGGACTTTATTTTGTAACTGATCACAAAGTTGCAACATACAAGTGTCTAGTTTTCTTATCAGAGTTATCTGGTTTACTACAATTATTTTTACATGTTATTCAGAGACTTAAAGCATCATCAAATCCAAGGGTGCAAACAGAGTAAATTCCTAGAGAGTGTCTGCACTTGATGATAAAGAACAAAAGTAGCTGATTACTGCTCTGGAAAGTAAAGTGTACACATAGAATATCTGAAATGAAACTGAAGTAATATTGGCAAATCACAGATATTTATACTAACACACAACACAAGAAAGGATAGCACCTCTAGCAAGAGCTTCATGCACTCAATTTGAGGTTTTGGCCTAGCAAGCATCGAATCCACTAGTGGCGTCATATCCACTGATAAATTAACAAGATTTGGCTGCACCAGACATGTTACATGATATTAGACCATATTCAACAACTTGTTGAAATAACTCAGGGCTCACACTTCTATTGTTTAAAACATTTATGGATGGATCCAGACCAAACATTGTCAAACATATCCTGACATAAAGATTCCGCATAAAATAAATTGTGAACCCCAGGAGCAATTCAGCATTTGATTAATATGCTTCAACTCTCATAACGCTCAAAGACTGAACTAATTCAATGCAACAATGATATACTCCAGTAGTATATCTAAGGGATTGATGTTTACAAAAATGAAAACAATAAAAGAACCCATACTCACGTCTGCATTATGCTCCAACAGGAATTTTAAGACATCCAGATGTCCACTACTTGCAGCAAAACCCAGTGGCGTCCCCCGCATAGAAGTTACATTAACATTTGCCCCTTTTGAAATGAGGAGCTTTACAATCTCCTTGAAACCTAAGGAAAGATTTACAGTAATTAAACAACAAAGGGCACACAATAAATTCTCTAATTCTGATAAGTGATAACAAAGAAACGAGACGGTTGGCAATGGCATACCACAGGAAGCAGCACAGTGCAGTACGGTGTCGCCAAACTTGTTGCATCTAGTAACATCGGCACCTCTATTAATCAGAAAAATGGCAGTAGGCAAATTCCCTTCAATAATAGCTGCAAACAAAGGTGTCTCCCCTGCAAATGAAACGGAAGCCATAAGTCAGTGGATGTTATTCAAAGACTTCAAGTGAGGGAAACAAAGCAACTACCTCTGTGACAGGTACCATCGATGTCAAATCCCAACACCTCGATAAGAAACGTGCAGGTTCCAACCGTCCCTGAGGCAGCAGCCAAGTGAAGGGCGTTCCTGCCATCATTAGGTGTCTTCAGCTCAGTATACAAAACCTTCCCAGGCCCGACGCCATCTTCAAACTGCAACGAAAGACCTAGCTAAAAAGCAACAATATACAATTACACACCGCCATAAAACATTCAAAATAAACAGTAGAAAATCTCAAATGTACTCATTCTGGAGCAACGGCACATTTCCGGTCTCAGCTGCAGAGAGGAAAAGCCTACGAAATCCTGGACAAATAACAACATACGCTGTAAAACAACAAGAAACGATTCACAGCGAGGAATGAAAGCGTAATTTTGTACAAGTTACGAACCGGGTGGAACTGACATGCTTTGCGGGTGCCGCCGCAGCAACGAATCGAAGATATTCACTGAAATTGAGACTAATCGAAGAAGACGATGAATGGAGAAACCCTAAGAGGATAACTCACACGCTTATATATACAGTACACTCAAATGGCACCACCACTACTACTCACGAGCTCACAGTACCTGCATTTGAACTATAAAAGGAAAAAGGAAAAAGGAAAAAGGGAAATACTGAAATTTCACGTTCAGTACCAATTTTGACTCAATTTACAATTAAATTTGTCGCAAATCGCAAATCACTAGCGTTTATGTAACTAAATGAAATGTAATTTCCTAAAAAAGGACCTCAACCAATAATATTATAATGAAATATAATGAACATAAACATCCATAATATAATCATAATAATGCTGTAACTAAATGAAATGTAATTTCCTAAAAAAGGACCTCAACCAATAACATTATAATGAAATGTAATGAACATTAACATCCATAATATAATCATGATAATGCAACCCCAAATACTAATTGAACAATTAAAATGATGCATAATTATTTTGAACACTTGAATTTTCCTACAAAAAATCTAATTCAACAATATGTATTCTATTTTTTTGCATAATTAGTATAGAGGAGAGAGGACAAAAAAGTATGCATTTGAGTAGAAAATGCTACTTTTTTTAACTTTTGAAAATTAGCCTATTGAGTCCAAAGCACTTTTTCAAACTCATTCACCAAACACTAAGAAGTGCAGTTTGACGGTCAAATCAGCTAATTTTAGTCCAAAAGACACTTTACCAAACACCCCAGGTGATCCACACCAGCACTCTGTGCGGTATATGCAATTCAATTTATTTTTTTCCTTGTAAAATTAAACTTTTCCAAATTCTCAGTTTATATTTCTTGTACTAATCTTTTTCCTGGTTTTATTATTATTTGATGATACATGATGTATTTCTAAGAGATCATTCATTTCTCACGCCCTAATAAGAATACAATATTTTATAATGTATTTAATTAGGAGTTAATTTTGTAATTTTAGTTTTATTTGTATTTATTTGAAATTTTTCTCCCAGTCATTTCATAATTTTATTCATTTATTCTTTTTAATTTCTTAATTTTATGATTTTTTTAAATTTTACATATATCATTTTTATTCTTTTAGACCCGTTTTCATAATTATTTTCTGATTTTCAATTAATTTGGTTAATTATGTAATTTTGGTCTATTCAATTGAATTGAATTTTAGTATATGTTTGTTAAATATAGTATTCAATTTTCAATAAAAGGAAAGTGGAGATACATGATAATTAAACTACGTTGGAATATTTGAAGTCCATGTTTGACTTATATAAAATGATAAATAAATAGCAACCTCATAATTTACTGGTTAAGTGGTAGGTTAAATTAAACTAAATAAATTAATATTTTAATCAAATAATATATTATAATATCAAGTTTAACCCAATATCATAAATAACATTTATTTTAATATAATATATTATAATTTTTAATATTTATAATTATTATATATTATATTTAACATTTGGTTCGACGCACCAAAAACTAACCAGATTAATGTAAAATACTATAAGTCATAAAGTATGATCCTGTTACTCAGTATGGTCTTGTGCTGCTAACCTCACTATTCCTTGATTTTCAGTTTATTATTATTGGGTAAAATTTAAACAAATTGCATTACAATATATCCAGATTGACAGAATACTAACAATTCACTCACTACATACATTTAAATTTACTCTTACACCATCATCTACTCTATTAAACTTATTACAAAGTGTTTGCATTCTAACATCATCATTTCACATTAACAATAGTTTAGAAACCAAACCACTTTGTAAAACTTTGGACCACTTCTAATGGACCACTTCTCATAATGTCAACCACCCATAGATCATGCCTTTGATCATGATCCTCTCCCCATATCCTTGCCGGAATACTCCCCACTGCCGCCATACGACAAGTCAAGCCCGCCACCAATGGAGAGGTCATCAGAGCAGTAAAACTACCCGATGGACCTCCTCCAGCTGCCATCCCAAGACCAAGAAGATCGAGAGTAGCGTGCTTTGGACCAAACACAGATGGAGTTTCCAACATCAGTTCCTTCAAATTCGACCCTCCGTCGTTGGACAGACCGAGTCCTATACCGGCCGCTAACGATGCACTATCAGACTCCATCTGCTGCTGCCCGCCTGATCCCGAGGACGATGAGACTATCCCAAAGCTTCTCATGAATGATCCATTTGAAGACGATCCCATTTGAGCAGCCTTCTGCAGCAATGCTGTTGCAGACATGGCAGGCTGCAGGCATGGCTGCAATGTTGGTTCAGGATGAGCTGGACCTTTGAACAAATAGTGAAATTTACTATCGATCAGTTTCAAATAGTTATTAACTATTTGTACTAAGCTAACTTGTATGTTTAAACACACTGCAGAGTTTAAACATGTAAAAACAGAACACGCAAATTGTTTACGCAGTTCGGTGATGAACACCTACATCTGCGGGGCCTTGCCCAGTCTGAAAATCATCCACTAGATAATCAAGATACGTTACAAAGTTTCGCACAACAATTAACTATCTATGACTTATCTTTCGAATGGATTTGTGAGATCCCCTCACTGCCGGTCAGCAACTCCTCGTTGCTGTCTTGACCACTTCCCCTGAAGTATTAAGGCTGTTGATCTCAGACTGCTGGTGTTCGGCAAAGACCTATTGAACTCCCTTCAGTAGGCTGCTCCAACTGTAAAGCTATTCTGATCGACAGAATACTTCCTTGTAAGATGGATAAGTGTTGTCGCAGCTTTCTTCTCAATTTATAGTTCGAGGCTGTGTGCTTCCGTGTTTAGTCTTCTTGATCCTTCAATCACGGCAAGGCTGATCCTATCATCCAGCTCATCACAGCAACACTTAGTCTTCTAGCTATATTCTACTTCTATAGCTCTAGGATAAGAAATATATTCTTTCCTTATTTACGACTAAATCTATAAAATACAACTCACACCTATATTCTATTTTATAATTAAACAGACTCGAATCAATCTTCAATTATCATCTTGATTCTTTCGAATATCTTGTTAGATCGCATCTGAGTTGTAATTCACCTCAAGGACTGTTTCTCAATTTCTGATCTTCATGAGCAAGTGTTTAAACATGAGAGCATGTTTAAACACAGTTAACTTCTACAAAATCGCCAACATATTAACACTGAGTCTTCTGGACTCTTCAATCTCCCCCTTTGGCATTTTGTGGAACCATAACCTTCATTGTTGATGCATCGCTCCCCCTTTTGTTTAGACATCCAATCTTCGTTCTCATGAGCATCAAGTATCAGAAACATCAATTAAGCTCCCCCTACTCACCAGACGTAGATAGAGGCATTCAACATGCTAATAGTAACATTATGTCCCAACATACTAAATATTTCCTTGTCATCCAAAATAAATGGCAAACCAAGCGCATCATCATGATAATCTCCCCCTTGGGAACATAAAAGTGCCAAAGACATATCAAACAATATCCCAAATACAAAACATACACGTCCAAAGACAAACTCACAATATTCAACCACATGAGCAGAGTGCAAACGAGATAAAAGAAACTTAAAAATCTCAGAACTAAGAGGATCCAATGCCACTGTCATCAGATTCAACCAAAGCATCAAATTCTTCCTGTAGATCAATAATCTTGAGACGATGAGCTTTAATCTGAGCCTTGATTTCTGCAATTCGCACTTTAGCATAGTTTTCCTCTTCAGGTGGCTGATCAGAAGCATCTTCAATGGGATCTGTGAGATCATTCCTCTTGGCCAGCACTGTCTGATTGACCCGAACCTCTGAGCACTGGATTAAGGTATCATCCTCTGCATCCTGAACACCAGCATGCCTCAGAATCCCAGTGATAAGTGCTGGATATATAATATACTCATCAGACTTCAGGTTCCTGGCAACAAAATGAATCCTTTCATATAAGAACCATCCCAGATTGAAGAGCTTCCTGGTGCCAATGCAGTAGATTACCCCGGCCATCTCTTCAGTGACTCTGGAAACATTCTTGGACATAGTCCACATATTGGCCACTACTCTGTACAGACAGAAGTACTTCTGGGTAAGAGAAGATGCCAGAATGGTTGGTGAATCACCCCATTCAGCCAGACTGCCACCAGATAATTCTAATGCCACCACATCATAGTCTATGGTAAACCCTTCAGCATAAGCACCAGATGGACACCTCCTTTGATCCAGTCCAAGGTAAAGATTTATGACAAATGGATCAAACTTGTACAATTTACCTCTGACATAGACCTTGCGAAACCATGGAGATTTCGGATTACTATTCCCTTTCCTCAGATTAGAATAGAATTCACAAACCAGGTCCTTGTTGGCATTGACACAAGAGTTGGCAGGTTTAAACATACCAATATTCTTCATGAAAGTCACAAAGGCTGGAATCTTGAACTGCTCAGTCAGCCTTTTCTCAACATTCAATGTCTTCTGTACCATCTCTGCATGCTTTTGAATGATTTTCTGAGAGTAGAACTTCTCATTATAAGCATTAAGCAACAGAGGATCATCATCTCCTATTCTTACTTTGGACCTGAGCCCTCCTGTTCTCACCTTATCACTGCTCCTGGTGGAATCTGAATGAACAGATGCATCTTCAGAAACTGAAACATCTTCAGCAACCCTCTTCCTCTTCTTGGAATCTGCAGGAAACACATCAATGCTTGGTGGCAGATCCTCCAAGCTCTTCTCCTTCTTTCTCTGCTGCCTTTTCTTACTCTTCTTTTGCTGCTTCTTCTTACCCTTCTTCTGCTGCTTCTTCCCAGGTTTAAGATCAGCCAAAAACTCATCATCTTCATTTTCTGAATTCTTCTCAGCTTCCCAAGTCCAGTCAAACAACCTCTTCTGTCCAGAGGAATGAACTGCAGTTTTCTGAGGGCAGCTACCAGACCCGATTTCCACACTTTTCTTTCCCTTCTTCCTCCGATAGAATTTTCCAATAACAGGCCCTTTAGGTTCATCCTTATGACCAGCTCCAGCATTCCCTCCAGCAGACTCTAATACAGGCATCAAAGGACTCAATCCTAGACTTTGGTTCTCCACAGCTTCAGCATCCTTTGAATAGACAGAGCCATTCTCAATCCCAGGCCCTCTAGTATCCTTTACTGAGTCTGATCTAGACTCAGACTCTGTTTCAAATTCAGAACTCCCATAATAGAACTCCAGTTGAGGCTCTCCCTCAAAATTAACCAGCACAGAGACTGAGGGATTCTGTTCCAAAACTTGATTACCCATGACCTCAGTAGTTTCAACTCCTAAACCAACAGACTCCTCTTCAACCTCAATCCTCTCATGCATACAGATTGGGGATTTTTGAGCAGAATCATCACTCGCGTACCCTTGAAGACTCAATAGACTCTCCACAACCCCAATTTCATCATCATTAATTCCCAAATTAGCAATAGACACAGACTTAGGACTGCCCATTATTGTCTAAACACTGTTTTCGGTTCAACCACAACACACCGACTGACTCTTGGCAAAACAAACTCACAATGACAGCTTGTAAACACTTTCCTATACTTCAATTAATCAAGAAAAATCAGATCTTGATCACAGATCGAGGGTTTACCTTGTGCATGCAATCGGTCTGTTTAATCGTGAAGAGAGTGATGGAAGCTCCGTGATTGCAACTCTGCAAAGTGAATACTGAGACCCCTTGAACCACTCCACAGAGGTTGCTTTGATCGGAGATCAGAAAGCAAGACTGAAGCCGAGAATAATTTTTGCTTGCTGGAATTTGGAACGACGGAAGGCAATATTGTGCAGAAAAACCACTCCTTTTTCCCTCTTATATTTTCTTTTCCAAAATTCAAATCCAAGTCCGAAAATGGAAAATAATTTCTTATTTATCCTTCAGTCCCTCCATTCTTCAATAATTTCTGTTTCTCCTTCATAAAAGAAATATGAACCCAAATCTCTTACTTTGAGTCCAGATGGAGATATCAGCCCAATGATGTCGACCCTTTTCAGCCCATTTGCCCAGAATTGACTAGTCTGGCCCATCACACTATTCACTTCATTTTGACTAACTCTTCAGTGTTTAAACACACTGATTGACAGTGTTTAAACATACTCGTCACCGACTTCTTTTTGTATTTTTCTTTTTCATCAATATTAAAAGACACACGAAAAAAAATAAACACTAATATACAACAAGTAAGAGGCGATCAGAAGTACCTCAAATTCGACAAACACCTAAGTGTTGTCTTAGTATCTCAAATGTTGCAGAATCCAGTGGTTTAGTGAATATATCTGCATACTGTTCAGCACTCGGAACGAACTTAATTGTCAATTCCTTCTTTTCCACCAAATCTCTGATGAAGTGATGCTTGATATCTATGTGCTTTGTCTTCTTATGATCTACAGGATCATGGGATAGATCAATGGCTCCCTTATTATCACATTTTATGATTAGAGTATCCTGCTTGAATCCATAGTCTTTCAACATCTGTTTCATCCATAGTAATTGCTGGCAACAGCTTCCAGCAGCTAGATACTCAGATTCAGTGGTAGATAATGAGATAGAATTCTGCTTCTTGCTATACCATGACACTAGATTCCCTCCTACATAGAAGCATCCCCCAGTAGTACTTTTTCTGTCTTCTGAATTTCCAGCCCAATCTGAATCACTGTAACCAATAATCTCAGCCTGACTTCCTCTAGAATACCAGAGACCATAATCAGCAGTTCCATGCACATATCTGATAATTCTCTTGACCGCCGATAGATGACACTCCTTGGGATCAGATTGAAATCGTGCACATAGTCCAACACTCAAACAAATATCTGGTCTACTTGCAGTGAGATACAGTAAACTCCCTATTATACTTCTGTATAACTTGATATCTACCTTCACTCCATACTTATCATAGGTCAGTTTCTCTGTAGATGCCATTGGTGTTCGCATACTCTTAGAATCATCCATTCCAAATCTCTTGACCAAGTTTAAGGTATACTTGGTTTGATTGATGAAAATACCTTCCTTATGTTGTTTGACTTGAAGCCCTAGAAGATATGTCAGTTCACCAACCATGCTCATTTCAAACTCGCTCTTCATCATCTCTAAAGCTATCAACCAACTGTTGTGATGTTGACCCAAATACAATATCATCTACATAGATTTGGGCAAGTAGAATATGTTTTGCATGTTTAAACACAAAGAGCGTTCGGTCTACTCCCCCTCGTCGATAGCCTTTCTGCAACAGAAATTGGGTGAGACGTTCATACCACGCTCTGGGAGCTTGCTTAAGACCATATAGCGCCTTTTTTAATCTGTACACGTGATCCGGCAGATACGGGTCTCCAAACCCCTTGGGTTGCTCCACATAGACTTCTTCCTTAACAATGCCGTTTAAAAATGCACTCTTGACATCCATCTGAAACAACTTGAACTTCATAATGCAAGACATTGCAAGTAAAAAGCGAACAGATTCTAACCTTGCAACTGGAGCAAAGGTTGCATCAAAATCAACTCCTTCAACTTGAGTATATCCTTGAGCCACCAGTTTAGCTTTGTTTCTGGTGATATTACCATCTCCATCAGACTTGTTTTTGAAAATCCACTTAGTGCCAATGACATTTACACCTGGAGGTCGTGGGACAAGATACCATACATCACTTCTGGTGAACTGTTCCAGTTCCTCTTGCATGGCAGAAATCCAATATTCATCAGTCAATGCTTCCTTATGATTCTTGGGTTCTATGGATGACAGAAAACATTGAAGCACATGCATTCCAGCATTCATCTTTGCATAATCTTTCCGTGCTGTTTGTCTCAGATTATATGGGTTAGGAGGAGGAGTGACAGATGCAACTGGATCAGAAGTAGCTTCAGATACTGTGTTACTTTCAGGAACATCAGATAATGTTGTAACATCAGGTAGTGTTGTAACATCTGACAGTGTTGTAACATCGGACAGGGGTGGATCAACTTCTGGAACGGTTAACTGCTTAGGCTCATCTTCAAGTAGGATTCCACTACTGATATCCTTCAGATCTTTGATAACAACATTGTTGGATTCCATCATGACATTTGTACGATTATTGAACACCCTGTATGCCCTGCTATTTGGAGAATAACCAAGAAAAATACCAACATCATTCCGTTTATCAAACTTACCGAGAGGTTCTCGATCTCTGAGAATGTAGCATGCACTTCCAAAAACATGGAAGTAAGAGACATTTGGCTTTCTCCCTTTCCATAGTTCATAGGCAGTTTTCTGAGTGAGGGGACGAAGAAAAACTCTGTTTATTGTATGACATGCAGTATGAACTGCCTCAGCCCACCACTTCTTTGGAGTGTTATTTTCTGCCATCATAGCCCTTGACATGTTGATTATAGTCCGGTTCTTGCGTTCAACAATACCATTTTGCTGGGGTGTGATTGGAGCTGAAAACTCATGCTTTATCCCAAGTGTTGCAAAGAAATCCGTCATAGTGGAGTTTGCAAACTCCCTTCCATGGTCACTCCTTACTCGAACCACTTGAAGCCCGTCATGTGATCTTTCAGTATTAACTTGTGTAATGAGCTCAATGATTATTCCAGCAGCCTCAGATTTTTCTCTTAGGAATTTTACCCACGTAAACCTGGAAGAATCATCTACACATACAAAGATATATTTCTTTCCCGAGATATTAGCTGGACTGATTGGCCCCATTAAGTCCATATGCAATAGTTCAAGACCATGGGAAGTAGTGATTTCATGAAGTTTAGAGTGTGGATACCTAACCTGTTTACCTTCATGACATGGTGGACAGTTCAACTCCTTTGTATAAGATATTAGCGGCACTCCTCTTATTGCTTCAAGCTTTGTCACCTTAGCTAGTGTTTTCAAGTTTGCATGACCAAGCTTCTTGTGCCACAGGAGAGTATCATCCACACTTACTTTTAGACAGCTAACTGTCTCATCCAGAATATAGCAGTTATCTGATGATCTAGTGCCAATTAGAACACCCCGTTCATTTTTCCTGACTGTGCATACTTTATCATCAAATAGAACTGTTAGTTTGTTATCACATAGGTGACTAATGCTGAGCAAATTTGCCTTTAGTCCGTCCACCAATAGTACGTCTTGAAATACTGGAAAGTTTTTGACTTGTAACTCCCCCTTCCCAGTTATTCTGCATATCTTCCCATCTCCAAATCTGACAGTTCCAGTCCATGGAACAATATTGT
Source organism: Sherardia arvensis (assembly GCA_948330725.1). Taxonomy (NCBI): domain Eukaryota; kingdom Viridiplantae; phylum Streptophyta; class Magnoliopsida; order Gentianales; family Rubiaceae; genus Sherardia; species Sherardia arvensis. The sequence continues at coordinate 33,885,560 of OX415239.1, forward strand.
TCAACAGTTCGGAAGTACCTGTCATATGTCTAGAACAGCCACTATCGAAATACCAGGAGTCTCTGGCATATGAGCTATAACAGGTATGAACAGCATAACAGTGATTGGTTTTTGGAACCCATACCTTTTTTGTGTATGAAGACTTTTCTGATTGTACTGTGTTGTAACCTGCTCCAGTGTTATAACTTGAACCTGTGTTGTAACTTGCTCCATTTGTTGATTCTTGCATTAGATCTTGTAACAGATGAAAGCAACGTCTTTTGTAGTGTCCTGGTCGTCGACAATAGTTGCACCTTGCCTCCCACCGTGGTTGGAACATATTTCGCTGGCGATGATAGATAGGTTTATATCCTAAACCAAACCTTGAGACATTGGTAGAGTTGTTTGATGCTTTTACAGGTTGCTCTCTCCTTACTTGACTTGAGCTTGGTTGTATCACCTTCTTGTTGGCCACTTCTGTGTCATCATATCCTAAACCATGTCGATTCCCAGTAATTTTTCCCATACCAAGAATTTCATCCAGAGCAGCTGTTCCTTTGTTCAGCTTGATAATAGTTCCTTCTGCTACCTCTGCTCGAACGAGAGCTATCTTCAGTTCTTCTCTCATTGCCTCAATAGTTATCTGTTGTTGCTCAATTTCTTCATTCAAACTATTGTTGTCTTTTTGTAGAGCTTTATTCTGTTCAGTCACACTGATCCAGCGTTCATGAAGTTTGTCGTAAGATTCTTGAGCCACCTCAGAGTTTAAACTCTCATCCTCTGAAATAATTGCACCAAACATAACAGCGTTCCCTTCTTCACTTTCTTCATCGCTCTGAACAGTGATTGCTCCAAATGCCACATGGTTGCTGACATGCTCTTCATCAGACTCTTCTGCATCACTAAACGTAGCATTGTAGGCTTTACCCTTTTTGTTTGCTGATGCACTTGGACATTGTGACTGAATATGCCCATATCCTTCACATTCTCGACATTGAATTTTTCCAGCATGTTTAAATGCCGGCTTGGTTTCTGATTGATCGTTAATTGCTCTTCTACCCATACTTGAACTCTGCTCCCTTCCTTCATTTCTCCTATTTTGAGATTTTCTCAGGACTTTTGCAAAGCTCCTCAATATGTGAGCAAGTTCATCCTCATCCATTTCTTCATTGCTGTTTTTGTTGGAGTGTTTAAACATGGTATTATGTTTAGACACTGAATTTTGTTCAGCTGTTTTATGAGCAGCAGCAGTAAATGCCATATCACTCTGTCTGACAGTTGCTAGCTCCTTCATTTCAAAGGCTGAAAGTGCTCCCATGACTTCATCGACCGTCATCTCAGATGTATCATGTAGCTCCTCCATTGCAATAGTTTTTCCTTTGAACCTTGGTGGAAGAGATCTTAGAATCTTCTGTACAATATCATCCTCAACAAAAGGTTTTCCCAACTGATATGCTGTGTTGACAAGATCCCTGATTTTTGCATTATATTCAGTGATCGTCTCGTTATCCTTCATAATCAGTGTATCAAAAGCTGTCTTCACTGTATGCATTTTTTGTCGTTTCATCTTTGCATCTCCTTCATAGCTTGCTTTTAGTTTCTCCCAAGCATCTTTTGCAGTGCAGCACGTTGAAATCAACCGAAACGCTTCTTGATCAACACACGAATTGATGCAGTTGAGTGTTTTGCTGTTTAGTCGTTTGTCCTTCCTTTCTTGAGTTGTCAGCTCTTCTCGGTTTTTCAGAACACCTTCGACTGCCCCTGCTGTAGATGGATGTCTGGCTGGTGACCATTCGTTCTCAACCCAATACCATGCTTCTTCATCTAGAGCATCAATGTAATGCCTCATCCTTGCCTTCCAATAACCGTAGTTATTTTTATCCAGCATGGGGGCGCGCGTGTATATTGAACCATCCTTCTCTTGGTTCGTCATGATCGATAGGGATCTCCACTGGCCTTGTTAAAGGCACAACTTAGTGGACAAGCTCTGATACCAAATGAAATTTACTATCGATCAGTTTCAAATAGTTATTAACTATTTGTACTAAACTAACTTGTATGTTTAAACACACTGCAGAGTTTAAACATGTAAAAACAGAACACGCAAATTGTTTACGCAGTTCGGTGATGAACACCTACATCTGCGGGGCCTTGCCCAGTCTGAAAATCATCCACTAGATAATCAAGATACGTTACAAAGTTTCGCACAACAATTAACTATCTATGACTTATCTTTCGAATGGATTTGTGAGATCCCCTCACTGCCGGTCAGCAACTCCTCGTTGCTGTCTTGACCACTTCCCCTGAAGTATTAAGGCTGTTGATCTCAGACTGCTGGCGTTCGGCAAAGACCTATTGAACTCCCTTCAGTAGGCTGCTCCAACTGTAAAGCTATTCTGATCGACAGAATACTTCCTTGTAAGATGGATAAGTGTTGTCGCAGCTTTCTTCTCAATTTATAGTTCGAGGCTGTGTGCTTCCGTGTTTAGTCTTCTTGATCCTTCAATCACGGCAAGGCTGATCCTATCATCCAGCTCATCACAGCAACACTTAGTCTTCTAGCTATATTCTACTTCTATAGCTCTAGGATAAGAAATATATTCTTTCCTTATTTACGACTAAATCTATAAAATACAACTCACACCTATATTCTATTTTATAATTAAACAGACTCGAATCAATCTTCAATTATCATCTTGATTCTTTCGAATATCTTGTTAGATCGCATCTGAGTTGTAATTCACCTCAAGGACTGTTTCTCAATTTCTGATCTTCATGAGCAAGTGTTTAAACATGAGAGCATGTTTAAACACAGTTAACTTCTACAAAATCGCCAACATATTAACACTGAGTCTTCTGGACTCTTCAAATAGGTAAAGCCCAATGACTGAGATTGCAAGCTACCAGAAGTTGTCGAGGAGGTGAATAAGCTTGCAAACACAGTGCTAGTAGTATTGTGAGAGTGTACAATATATAATACAAGAGTCCTAAACTAAATTACTCTAAACTAGGAATGGATATATTCTACAACAATACAAAAATATTTTTAAATTAAATTAAGATATTCTATTATCCCCCTTCAAGCGAAGCGTCGGATTCGAGGAGACGCAAAGTTTGGAATGAAACAACTCAAAAAATGGACGAGATAGACCTTTGGTGAAGACATCAGCCACTTGAAGAGCAGACGGGACATGACTAACACGAAACTTTTTAGATGAAACAAGCTCACGAACAAAGTGATAGTCAATGTCAATATGCTTGGCTCTCTTATGAGCAATCGGATTTTGAGCCAAGAAGATCGCGCTACTGTTATCACAAAACAGGAGCGGAGTGGAGGACCGAGGAACCAGAAGTTCACGAAGAAGCTGACACAGCCAAGCAAGTTCAGCAGCAGTGTTCGCCATAGCACGATATTCAGACTCACAGCTGGAACGAGATACAGTAGGCTGCTTCTTAGCACTCCAGGAAACAAGATTGCCACCAAGGAAAATAGCATAGCCATAGGTGGAGCAGCGAGTCTCATGACATCGAGCCCAATCAGCATCGGAGTAGCCAAGAACAGGAAGACTAACAGGCGAAGGACGAAACATCAGACCATAATGAAGTGTCCCACGAACATAGCGCAAAATGCGAGTAACCGCCTGAAAGTGATCATCAGTAGGAGACTGCAGAAACTGACTGACCGAGTTAACCGCATAAGACAAATCAGGACGGGTAATCGTCAAGTACTGCAGTGCACCAACGAGAGAGCGATAGAGCTTGGGATTGGAAAACACAAGACCAGAAGAGCTGACAAGCTGCGAGCCCGGAATAAACGGGGTAGAGACAGAAACAGCATCAGTCATTCCAGCTCGCTGAAGGACCTCCATAGCATACTTAGCCTGTCCCAAAAACAGTCCAGCCGAAGAGCGAGACACCTCAATACCCAGAAAGTAGTGAAGAGAACCAAGATCCTTAACAGCAAACTCATCATCAAAACGAGCAACAAACTTGCGGATAAGAGCAGAATCATTGCCTGTAAGGATAATGTCATCAACATAAACCAACAGATAGAGTACAGTCGATCCACGAGAGAACACAAACAAGGAAGTGTCTGTTAAGCAGCACTTGAACCCCAAAAGCACAAGGAAGGAGCTAAACCGCTGAAACCAAGCCCGAGGGGCTTGCTTGAGCCCATAAATGGATTTCCGAAGACGACAGACAGAATCCGGATGAACAGGATCGGAGTAACCAGCTGGCTGTTCCATGTAGATCGGTTCATCTAGAACTCCATTTAGAAACGCATTTTTAACATCCAGCTGATGAAGCGGCCACGAAAACGTCACAGCCAGAGCAAGGATGATGCGAACAGTAGAAGCTTTGACAACAGGGCTAAAGGTATGAGTGAAGTCAAACCCAGGAAGCTGAGTAAAGCCTTGAGCCACCAGACGAGCCTTGTATCTATCAACAGAACCATCGGGACGATGTTTGATCCTATAAACCCACTTGAAACCGACGACATTAGCATCAGCAGGACGCGGAACAAGATCTCAAGTGTGTTGTTGGCGAAGAGCATGCATTTCCTCATCCATGGCAGAAGCCCAACGAGGGTCCTTCATAGCCGAGTGAAATCCACGCGGCTCAGTCTCAGCTAGCAAAGCAGCAAGAAGACCAGTCATCTTATAATCACCAAACCTACGATTTGCTGTAAGACTACCAGTTTGCAATCGAGTAGTCATGCGTCGCGGAGGAGCAGGCGACAGATTCGGAGAAATCATTGGAGTAGGAGGCAAAGGAGAAACCGGTGGAGACGATGGCAGTGAAGTAGAAACTGGTGAGGAACTGATTGAGGAAGCAGGCGACGAAGCTGGAGGTGCAGTAGGTGAAGGCGTGTCTACCAAGGAAGCTGGAGTAGAGACTGTACCCGAGACAGACTCATCCAAATCCACAAAAACCGAAACATCCAAGGTGTTAGGAGCAACATCAGCAGCAGGAGTCAAATCTGTAGCAGATGGAAAGGAGGTCTCATCAAATCGAGCATGAAGAGTGAGATAGACCTTCTTGGATGATGGATCAAGACAACAGAAACCCTTATACTGAGCACTGTATCCCATTAAGATGCAAGGTACACTTCTTGGAGCAAGTTTATGAGGGGCAAAAGGTCGGGTATAAGGATAAACTCTACACCCAAAAGGGTGGAAATTAGAGTAATCAGGATGACGACCATAGACCAGAAAGTAGGGTGAGACATTTCGAAGCACCGGTGTAGGAAGACGATTGATGGTGTAGACTGCAGTAGCAAAAGCAACATCCCAGTATGATGATGGTAGCTGAGAGTGCATGAACGTCGAAAGTCCCATCTCCGTAATGTGCCTGTGTTTGCGTTCGGCTCTACCATTTTGTTCAGGTGTAGCAGGACAAGAAATCTGATGAAAAATTCCTTTGTCTGAAAAATGAGCCCGCAGACGCAAATTTGTGAATTCAGTGCCTCCATCACTTTGAAATATTTTTATAGAGCAGGAAAACTGATTCTCAACCAAATTTTGAAACCGCACAAATGTCTCAAAAAAATTTGACTTCCGCTTCAACGGATAAAACCAAGTAAAGCGAGAGAAATCATCAACAAAGATAGCATAGTATGAAAAACCACTTTCTGATAAAACCGGTGCAGGACCCCACAAATCACAGTGTACCAAAGCAAGTAAAGAGTCAGCCCGTCTGGGATTATCCATAAATGAAAGAAGTTTACCCTTAACTCGTTCACATGAAGAACATAAAGAGGGTTTAGGCGAAAAAGAAACAACCTTAACTAGGTTCAACTTATTTAATAATGAAATAACAGCTAGGGAAGTATGGCCCAGCCTGGCATGCCATATGTCGAAAGACGCCCTATGTTTATTCGCTTGAACATAAGCAACAAAAGCAGCACCACCCTGCTCCAACACATACAGCCATTCTCACAGCGTCCTCGGCCCACGATTTCCTTTGTGACCTTTGTCTGAATAACAAACATATTCTCATCAAAAGAGATCACAGATTTCAAATCCCTGGTCAGTTTACTAATGGAGAGAAGGTTTTTCGTAATATCCGGAACTACCAGCACATTAGATACATAAAAATTACTAGAAAACCGACGATGACCAACATGAGTAATATTAACAGGTCTACCATTAGCAAGAGCAACAGAACGATTACCGTTATAGGGAGCACTGTTGTCCAGACCAGAAGTTGTGGTTGCCATGTGATTGGTTGCACCAGAGTCTAGATACCAGTCCGAAGAGTCGTCGAGAGACACATTGGACTGAAACGCATCAGCAAGATTGGACTCAGGATGGGGATTCGTGCATGTTTTGGCAGTGTGACCAAATTCTTCACAGAGCTGGCATTTGGGATTCCACTTCTTGCGACCACGACGATTTCGACCACCTGAAGACTGACCACCACCGGAGGATTGATCACCAGACCTGCCACCAGAAGAGTTGCCGCCAGAACGGCCGCGCGTGGCAGTCGACGCGCCAGAAGGCGGCGCGTGCGAGCCACGCGCCTGGTTAGGGTTTGAAAAGTCGCGCTGGGCTGAAACAACAAAGGCGACGGGGGATGATTCAGACGCCGGAGCTGCACCATAACCACCTGTTGACATCAATATTTCATGACTGCGAGCCCTAGCGACGATCTCGGCATAGAGCGGGAGAGGAGACGATGCAAACTGGATGGTGACGAACGTGTCGAAACCGGCGCCGAGACCTCGAAGAAAATGGAGAACTTTATCCCTGTTGGCCACCGGAGTTCCGATGGCAGCAAGACCATCGGTGATAAGCTTGAACCGGCGGTGATATTCCATGACGGTGAAGGAGCCGCGACGGGTCGAGTGAAACTCGTCGTGAAGTTGGATTTCACGAGCATCAGAGACGCTGTCATACGCCGCTAGGAGAGCTTCCCACATGGCGGCGGCGGATGAGCAGCCGATGGTCTCCATGATAGAGTCATCAGTGAGAGAAGCTCGGAGGAGAAACTGAACAAGCTTGTCTTGGGCGATCCACGATTCCGGCGTGAGGCCCGAGTCCGACGACGCGACCGGATCGGCGGGAGACTTCAAGGCAGCGTCAGACACATTGGTGGAGGAGCTTGACTCGGCCAGAGCAGTGACGGGCGGTTTGACGAGTGATCCATCAAGATAACCAAAAAGTCCCGTCGACTCGAAGAGCGTTTGAACCTGTGACCGCCAAGCCATGAAGTTGCCGGATCCAAATTTGATCGGCAACATATGGATCATGGTGGCATAGGAGAGGGTCTTACCGGATTCCATGAGTTGATCGGAGAAACGGGAAGATCAGAAGTTGGCAACGGAAGAGTGACACCTAGAGCAAAGACTAGGGTTTGAAGAGTGCACCTAGAACGGCCGAGAATCCAAAGATTTTGTTGTGGCGGCACCTGGACACGGCGGGAAGCTAGGGTTTTGATCAGAGAAGAAGCACCAAGCTGTCGGCTGCGGCTAGGGTTTAGTGATACACTTAGAGCTTTGACGGCTAGGGTTTAGCAGGTTAGGGTTTAGTGCACCTAACACTATTTTGGGTAATAATTTTGGAGATCGATAACCAAAACTGATACCATGTGAATATGAAATTCAGAATGATTGTATTGATCTGGGAGTGTACAATATATAATACAAGAGTCCTAAACTAGGTTACTCTAAACTAGGAATGGATATATTCTACAACAATACAAGAATATTTTTAAATTAAATTAAGATATTCTATTAAGTATTACCATGAGTGCTTGAGGTACAGCCACTGCTGGTTAAATAGGCTGCAGAGGATGATGCTTCATCTAGAATCATGGATGGAGTTGAAATTCTAGCTGATTTGGTACTTCCTTGTATTTCTGATCATCAACAAGGCAACAGGAAAAATAGGGAAGAAGAATGAGAAGATTATGCATAAACTAATAAAGAAGCACAACAAAGTAAAGCCATTAAAGAACAATGTATTCATAAAAGGAGATTCAATAACAATTATAGCTTCCCTTTCTCAATAACTACTTTACAATCTCCTTTTAGCTTTCTAGTGGATCTCTGTCCATAACTTTACTGAAAGACTACTTTGGTTCAATGTCAATTTTTTATTCATATTGAGATTGATTTGTCCTCCATTCAAGCCTAATGCAAATATACTTCTTTGTTGGTTTGTTACTATTAGAGGTTATGAACATACTTTGTCAAACATATCTACAGAAAACATATCTTTGTCAACTAATTTCTTGCAACTACACCTGGCACATAGTCAAGTAAAAACTAAAATTTTCACTTAAACTCCAAAACATAAATTAAAACAATAAGATCAATTATTATTTTAAAATATAATTTGATTCAATTCAATACAATTCAATCATGACCAAATAATCTTAGAATTAAAAATTAATTCCAATTAAGGGTGCATTCTCTACTTGTGTTTGGCGCATTTTCTGGACCAAATCCTTCTCAGAGCTGCACTGGCATGGTTATTGCCTTTTAAAACTTAGTTTAAGCTCAGAGCTGCAACGCAAAAACACTAACAAGCTTGGAACACTGATGAGGGGAAGTACGGGGTGTAAAAATTTGGACCGACAAAACTACTTGTTTCTTCTTTTTAACTCAGTGACCAGCACAATGAGTTGATATACAACTCTCGAGTTAGTACATAACCTGTACTATTCACGATAGGAAACTATCAGTTAGTACATAACCTGACACTATAATACTTTCACAACATATGTCAAAATACTATTTGGCTGCCAGAAGAGGTTGCAAGATGCCAAAATTTTGTCATCGTCAGAATGACTATTTACCAGGATGCTTGAAGAGGGCGAAGGAAATAAAGCCATCAGGAAGATAAAATACAGTAACCTTTGTTGCTTAAAAAAGGAATACCAAATTCTTGGGCCACAGTTTCAATAAGTTGATTTTACAGTTTTTATAGAGACACAGAAGGATGAACATCGACACATTTGAAACTTACAACGAAGAGTTTGCCAGCATTCTCTGGACGCTTTGCAAGCCTGATAGCTGGAAGAGTAGCAGCACCTGATGATATTCCAACCTAAAACATTCACATTTATATTTAGAATTTCTCGGACGGGATACCAAGGAGCATAAACATTATTTTGATGTAAGCAACAGACAACACGAGCATACAAGCAATCCTTTTTTCACAGCAAGAAGCTTGGCCATTTCAATGGATTCTTCACTTGTGACTTGCACATATTAATAGACATGATATAACCATCACTCTAAAGTTACGAAAGGAAGAAATCTTTGTGTACAGTTTAAATTTTTAAAAGTAAAAAAAAAAAAGTCAAATGTGAGCTCATATCCTTCAGTGATTGTGTCTGAATCAAGGAAGTGTGAGAGACATATCCTCAGCAGCAAAAGACAAGCAGGATTCTCTCAAGAAACATATGCCAATTTGTTTTATATTATGTCAAAACATCACATTTCGACAACATTACTGAAAACCAAGTCAAATGATATACAGGAACAAGTAAAGCTTGATAAATCATCTAATAAAAAATATCGTGTGGCTAAACCATACAAGCACAAGTAGAGAATCCAAGATCCAAGACGCACCAAATTCCAATTAAAAAAACTAAATACATACGATGAGTCCCCAACAAATAAGTAAAAAAAAATGTTGCTTAACCTTCATTGTTGATACAATATAAATCACTTTCTTATGAAAAGATTAAAAAATAAATTTTGTTTTCATCAAACTACTCATCATATAGGCACTGGAATATCGAAAATAAGCTTCTGATTGAGCAGAAGAAGCATCGAATAATCAAATGATATAAAAAATAGAATTGTATCTAAGTGTGTTCTATCATTACCCACAAATTAGCATGGTGAAAAAAAGAAAGAGCACAAATGGCAAAAGATGTTGTACATATCTAGCCTTTTTGGAAATAATAAGTGTACATAATTAGTCATATTATCAACTACCAGCTGATTGGTGGGATATCAGGTGCCAACTACCGTGGGATATAAGGCATTCAGCTCCACCTCAATCAGTTCATAGCCGAAAATTCATGTTATATATGGACACAAATGTGTAAACATTGCTCATCATCAAAGAGGCAGATAGATACAGCCTTAGAGGGGTGCATATTACCCCATCTCACAGTGCGCATTATGGATCGACAAAATATCATTTGGATTGATAGGCAGGAAGTTCATCATGGGAGTTTTCCTGGAATGATAAGAGTTAGCTTCTGTTAGTTAAATACATTCATACCACTATTAATGGGATAGTTTAATTGAAGGGAAAGAAATTACCATTTCCACATAGATTAGCTATGGCTCCGGCAACCATGTACAATGTCTGGGGATCGTTGTGTTAGAGGGATAAACCTCGATACCGAGGTGTGTTTCATATTCACAATTATATAGACAGTACATGGGTAGAAACCCTAGTTAAACCCTAGGCTGATACACATTGGGCTCTAGGCCCATAATACTATCTAACACCCCCCCTCAAGCTAAGCGTCGGGTTAACCGAGACGCAAAGCTTGGATCTAAAAAACTCAAACAAAGATTTTGGAAGACCCTTAGTGAAGATGTCCGCTAATTGCAACGAAGTGGGAACATGACTAACACGGACCTTAGTTGAAGCAACTAACTCCCGAACAAAGTGATAGTCGATGTCGATGTGCTTGGCGCGCTTATGAGCCACTGGATTCTCAGCTAAGAAAATGGCGCTGTTATTGTCACATAACAACAATGGCGGCCCTTCAAGAGGAAACTGTAAGTCTTGAAGTAGATGACAGAGCCAGACAACCTCTGCCGCTGTATTGGCAAGTGCACGGTACTCGGACTTTGAACTCGAACGAGATACTGTAGGCTGTTTCTTGGCACTCCAAGATATCAGATTACCGCCTAAAAACACCGCATAGCCGTAGGTCGATTGTCGAGTTTCCAAACAACGAGCCCAATCAGCGTCTGAGTAAGCACAAATATCAGCACAAAGAGTAGACGAACCTCCGGAGCGAAATGTGAGACCATGATGAGGCGTGCCAGCCACGTAACGTAGAATCCTGGTAACTGCAGCAAAGTGATCCTCGCGAGGGTCCTGGAGATATTGACTAACAGAATTCACCGCAAATGACAGATCAGGACGAGTAATGGTCAAATACTGAAGTGCACCAACCAAAGACCGGTAGAGAGTCGGATTGCTGAACTGTGCACTAGTGCTACTGTGAAGCTGCGAAAGTGGTACGAATAGAGTGGTTACCGGAGAAGCATCTGTCATACCCGCCCGACTAAGAATATCTCTGGCATACTTGGCCTATCCAAGAAAGAGACCAGATGGTGTAGAAGAGACCTCAAGGCCAAGAAAGTAATTTAAGTACCCCAAATCCTTGATCGAAAACTCTCGATCAGTCCGTGCGATGAACTGGCGAATGGCTCCAGCATCGTTACCAGTAAGAATGATATCATCCACGTACACCAGCAAGTATAGTAAAGTAGAACCTCGTGAGAAGACAAACAACGACGTGTCAGAAGAACTACACCGAAATCCAAGTTGTCGGAGATAAGAGCTGAACCGATCAAACCAGGCACGAGGAGCTTGTTTGAGTCCATAAATGGCCTTCTGGAGTCGACAAACATAGTCAGGCCGAGATGGATCCTTATAGCCAACAGGCTGAGCCATATAAACCGGAGTGTCAAGAACACCATTGAGAAAAGCATTCTTGACATCAAGCTGGTGTAGAGGCCACTGTCTCAAAGTAGCAATGGCAATCACTGTACGCACCGTTGCAGCTTTGACCACTGGACTGAAAGTGTGGTCAAAGTCAAAACCAGGAATCTGAGAATATCCCTGAGCAACCAGTCGAGCCTTGTAGCGTTCAACGCTACCATAAGCTCGATACTTCAGCCGAAATACCCATTTGGAGCCAACTATGTTTGCATGCGTTGGTCGAGGCACCAACTCCCAAGTTTTCTGATGTCGAAGAGCATCCATTTCTTCATCCATAGCACGAACCCATTTCGGGTCTTTAAGGGCTGCACGATAATCCTGAGGCTTAGAATGCTCCATAACCTGAGCAAGAAAACCGGTAGTAACAAAGTCTGGGCGAGATATCACACGACGAGTACCATCCTGATTCCTGGTAACCATATGATGTCTGTGGTGAGATGGAGAATCTGAATAAGTGGTAGAGTCGGAATCAGATCCAGAAGAAGTCCGAGAGTCTGAAGGAGATGGCGGAGATGGTGGAGATGGTGGTGGTGATAAAGAAGCGGGCATCCTCGGTGAAGGAGCAGTCAGAACAGTTGGAGATGAGGAATGATCATCTGAAGGACAGATAGAGCAAGACCTGGAAGACATCGGTGCGGGCGACGGCATCTCAACCGGTGTAGCCAACACAGGATCAGCTGGTACAAAACGGTCGACTGGTGCACCTGCTGGCTCAAAAAATGATGAGACTTCCAAATCCGAAACAGGTCTTTCCCTAGAAGTTGAGACATAGGGAAAACATGTTTCATCAAACTGGACATGGCCAGAGAAATAGACACGTCCACTAGTAGGGTCGAGGCACTGAAAACCCTTGTAACTGGGGTTATAACCAATAAACACACATGGTATAGAACGAGGTGCAAACTTATTCTCAGCAACCGCACGCAAACACGGGTACACACGACAACCAAAAGGATGAAAGACTGTGTAGTCCGGAGTAGTCCCATAGACAGTCTCAAAGGGTGATCTGCCACCAAGAACTGAGCTGGGGAGACGATTGATTATGTAAACAGTCGAGGAGAATGCTTCCACCCAGTAAGAATGCGGCACAGATGAGTGATATAACATAGCAAGGCCGGTCTCTGTAATTTGACGGTGTTTACGCTCAGCTCGACCATTCTGAGCAGGTGTATAGGGACATGACATCTGATGATGAATGCCACAAGAAACAAAGTGAGCCTGTAAACGATGATTAGTGAACTCCGTACCACCATCACTCTGAAAAACCTTGACCTTCACAGAAAATTGGGTCTCAACAAATTTCTGAAAGCGAAGAAAGGTGTCATAAAAATCCGACTTATGCCGTAATGGATAAAACCATGTGAATATTGAAAAATCATCAATGAATACAGCATAATATGAAAAACCATGTGCGGATGCAGCATATGCTGGAGCTGGTCCCCATAAGTCACAATGCACCTTCTCTAACAAACCCGTTGCCCTCTTATCACTAACAGAAAACGGTAACCGACTACTCTTGACCATCTGACAAGGAGAGCAACTAACAGGTGCAGGTAAAGGTGAAGTGGCAGAAATGTGACCCTTTTTATTCAGCAACTGAACAGTGTCATAAGACACGTGCCCAAGACGAGAATGCCATAGCTCAAACGGGGCTCGGAGCTTTCCAGAGCGCAGCTCACTCAGAAAACAGGAATCACCAGTATCCAAATAATAAAGGCCCGCAATATGATGGCCTTTACCAACTATTTGTCTTGTCTGTTTATGCTGGATAGAAAAGACATCGTCAACAAATGTGATACTCACTGGCAAATCAAGAGTGAGTTTACTAACAGACAACAAGCTCTTAGTAATCTGAGGAACCACAAGTACATCGCGAATGGATAAACCAGAGATATTACACTCCCCAATGTGAGATGCCGGTATAGGCTGACCATTACCAACATAAACAGGTGGACCAAAGTAAGGAGTTACATTCCCAAGACAACGAGAACTATCAGTCATATGAGCTGTAGCACCAGAATCAACAATCCATTGGTTCGAAAAATGACTACAATCAGAATTATTCAAATGATTCACCTTATCTGCAATCCAGCTATTGGAGCGATCTGCCCGTGATAATAAAGACAAATTCACCATCATAAAATCCGAAATAACCTCAACACAACGTGCATACACCAAAAATCAATATATCCAAACAATAACAAATGCAAATACTACTTCAATCCCCTAATGCTCAAATAAACCATTCCAAATCCATTCCAAATCCATTCCCATGAGTTCATAAACAATCACTCTTATCCTTGCAAAAAGATCACTTCAGAAAAATGTAAGAGTAAATTTCAGAATAGACCTAGTAGGCGCGCAATGCGCGGGACAACTTTCTGGTGGGCGCGTGGTATCACGCGCGTTCCTGGCGCGTGGCTGATGTCGAGCGCGTGTAAAACACGCGCTTTCCTGGCGCGTGAATCTGGTTGACAGAACTTGCTGATCGATCAAAACGGGCGACTACCTGGAATCATGATCTGCTCCTCTAATTCCTGGCTGCGATTGCGCGTCCCATCCTCTGACGAAGAAGAAGCTGCGGCGGCGGAGGCGGAGGAACTCGACTCTCAGCGGCAGCGCCACCCTCTGACGAAGAAGAAGCTGCGGCGGCGGAGGCGGAGGAACTCGACTCTCAGCGGCAGCGCCACCACCGATTCACTGGCTTGAGGAGGATCTGTGGCACGACTAGCAGAGTAGCAGCACAGCAGGGACGCCGAACAGTGAAGGGACAACGGCAAAGAAGAAACACAACTACGATCGGGGGGACGCGGAACCGATTTCACAGAGAAAAAAAAATATTTAGGGTTCAGGATCGAAGGCGACTGATACCATGTTAGAGGGATAAACCTCGATACCGAGGTGTGTTTCATATTCACAATTATATAGACAGTACATGGGTAGAAACCCTAGTTAAACCCTAGGGTGATACACATTGGGCTCTAGGCCCATAATACTATCTAACACGTTGGCTTTAGCAGCTGCATCTGCTAACAGATTTATGCCCCCTTCAAACGCTATAACCTTTGTACTTTTGTCTGATTATGATACATTAACACATTCAAAAGGTTATTATTATATTGGAAGGGATGGGATAAACTCATAGTAGAACAATACATTCTTAAAACATCTAAAAATGGAAAAAAAGATGGGATTACCATTTATTGCAAGATTTGCAATTGCATCAGCTGTGACTTCAAGAGAGAATTCGTCATCACAGATTCTAAGAAGCCTCAACAGCAATGTTAGGCCATTTCCCGGTTTGAACCTGTCAATTAAGAGGAACATATTCTTTGTAGATCAAAACATTTCAATTCAGTCTCCAAAGATACTCTATGCTTTAAAAACATTAGAGCCAAACATGTTGAGCTTAACTTAATATTTCAGTAATTTAATATGAGAGCTTTTCCATATACAAGAAACCAAGAAACTAATTACCTATAGATATCGGGTTTGCAACAACTTTTAGTGCCCGAATTCTCACGTCAGCATCCTCTGATTCAAGTAAAGGCAATATGTTTTGCAACCGTGTGCTGCCATAGATTTTACAAGAAAATGGTGTAAGGGAATGTAGAAACGGATTCAAAAAGTTAATCAAAAATAGGAACTCCCACCACACCTTTTCCATGGAATTTGGAATCTATCGAGTCTCTCGGGGTTTGTGTATAAGTTTGCAATTGTTATATGGTATCCCGGGTGTATGTATCCCACATTGATGTGTAGTAACAATTATGTATTTACTATTTATAGAAATACAAATTACAATGCACAATCATACAAATTAAAATCTACATTCTTAAATTTTAAAATGCACTTGGGGTATGTACCCCTAGTGTATGGTATAATTTGTGACAAGTCTGAGATATTTTAGAACCTAAATCACCAGATAGCTTCGTAATATCTTCAATATTATCAAGTATTCTTCTTGTCTGCAAATATATGTTCAATACATGTCAAAATGAGACACTGGAAGCCAAATTATACAATAGTGCTTCAATTAGCACACCTCATTAGCTTCAAACCCAATCTCTTGTAGCCCTACAATGTCTTCTTCAGACTCGTCTTCCACCATCTTCTTATCCTTGAAAATCTCGGAATTTTTAGTCGACTGTACAATAAAGAAACTTCTTTTAGAACAAGTACGATAGCACAGTACAGTTGTCTTTATATATTCATCATACCTCCAAGTTTTTCCATTGTGATAGTTGACTTCTGTAAAGAATGAATATGGTAGAATGATGTGATTGTATTAATATGAGGGTACAATATTTATAGGCAGAGTACAAAGATAAACTAAATAGGTATATCTACACACTAATACACAGTCATAATCCTACTAGACAAACAGCTGTAACTTCCTAATTTATACACAATAAAATATTATCAAATCATAACAAAATATCCTAATACTCTTCCTCAAGTTGGAGCGTGAAGATCCAGAACACCCAACTTGCCAAGTAATTGTTGAAACTGATGTTTGCCAAGAGTTTTAGTGAAAATATCTGCAGGCTGGTCCAAAGTACGAATATGATACATAGCAACAGCGCCTAACTGAACAAGATCTCGAACAAAGTGACAATCCACTTCAATATGTTTTGTCCTCTCATGAAACACCGGATTCGCTGCAATGTGAATGACAGTTTGACTATCACAGAAAAGACGCATAGGAGCAGAATGTGTAACTCCTAAAGATGACATAAAAGACTTGAGCAATATAAGTTCACAACAAACAGCAGCCATTGCCCGATACTCCGCTTCAGCAGATGAACGAGAAACAGTCGGTTGTTTCTTCATTTTCCAAGAAACTGGTGAATCACCAAGCATAACAAAATATCCAGACAATGAACGACGAGTAAGCGGACAAGCTGCCCAATCCGAATCACAATAAGCTGTCAATTGTAGAGAACTACGAGTAGACAAACAAACCCTGTCCAGGATGACTCTTCAGGTAATGCAGAACACGAACAGCAGCCTGCCAATGAGGAACACACGGCGCCTTCAGAAACTGAGCCAGGGTATGAACAGTATAACTAATCTCAGGACGAGTTATGGTCAGGTAAATTTAACGACCAACAAGACGTTGATACTGCTCAGGATTTTCATACAACGGACCTTCAACACGTGCCAAGTCATGTTGTTGCTCCATCGGAAAATCAGTAGGTTTGGAAGCTAGTAATCCCGTGTCGGAAAGAATATCGAGTGCATACTTCCGCTGGGATAAGAACATACCATCAGTGCTCCTAGCAATCTCGATCCCAAGAAAATACTTCAAAGGACCAAGATCTTTCATATGAAAACAATAGCTCAAATAAGTCTTGAACTCGGTCAACAAGGTGTTCGAGCTTCCAGCAATGATGAGATCATCCACATAAACAAGAACATGTAATGTAAGAGCCCCACGAACATATGTAAAAAGAGAGTAATCAGCCTTACTCTGAACAAATCCAAAAACTCGCAAAGCCGAAGCCAACTTAGCAAACCAATTTCGAGGAGCTTGCCCCAAACCGTATAATGACTTCTGGAGCTTACAAACAATACCAGAAGGAACAGGATATCCCTGGGGTGGACGCATATAAACCTCCTCCTCAAGATCACCGTGGAGAAAAGCGTCATGGACGTCCATTTGATGAACTTCCCAACCCTTAATAACAGCAACAGAGAGAAACAATCGAACAGAAGCCATTTTGGCAACCGGTGCAAATGTCTCAGTGAAGTCCTCACCCTCAATTTGACGATTACCAAGCGCAACCAGCCTATCTTTGTATCGTTCAATGGAGCCATCAGATTTATACTTGGTTCTAAAAACCCATTTCGAACCAATAGCCTTCTTGCCCGGAGGAAGGGGCGAGAGAGTCCAAGTACCATTACGTGCAAGAGCTCCAAGTTCCTCACCCATAGCAGTCCGCCAATGAGCATGTTTAGATGCTTCTGAATACGTTGTAGGATCTGTACTAGATGTTACGACATACAAAAGTCGAGTATGCAAAGCAGAAAATTTATTGCAATTAACATAATCAGTAATAGGGTATGGAATACTTGAAGACAATGATGACGGCGAAGCGGAAGAAGCAGTAGTGGGGGGGGTTTATTAGCAGCGGTGACAGAACAAACAAAGTCATTCAGGTATTCTGGTCGTTTCCTTTTTCGTGTGCTGAACCGAACATGACCAGTAGGGACGGTGGTAGGGTCTGGAGGTGATGAATCGGTAGGTGCTTGTAGAGGCTCAGCGCTAGAAGGCTGATGAGTAGGTTGTCGTGATGAAGCATCCACAATAGGAGGCTCGGGAGGAAGCGTCACAACTGGAACTGCAGGTAGCATAACTGGTGGATCATCATAAACGGCAGGAGGTGAAGTTGTGAGGGATGCATCAGTCAAAGATGAAGGAGTTGGCTCAGCAAACGGAAACTGGTCTTCGTAGAACACAACATCTCTACTATCAAAGAATTTATTTGTTTCCAAGTCATACAAGTGGTATCCTTTCTTCCCAGAAGCATATCCTAAGAAGACACATCGATGACTTCTCGGTGCAAACTTATCTCGAATTCGAGGAACTTGAGAGGTAAAGCAGAGACAGCCAAACACACAGAGAGACTTGAAATCAGGAAAACTACCATGAAGTAGCTCAAATGGTGTACGACCATCAAGAAGTGGTGTTGGTGTGCGGTTGATCAAATAAGCGGCTGTAACAACACTTTCACCCCAAAACTTGATTGGTAAATCAGCTTGAAACAAAAGAGCACGTGCAACATTCAACAGGTGTCAATGCTTGCGCTCCACTCGTCCATTTTGTTGTGGTGTGTCAACGCAGGAAGTCTCAAACAGGATACCAGATTCAGCAAAGTAGGTCCGCAGAGGTAAAAACTCAGTTCCATTATCACATCGAACACGACGAACATGTCGACCAAACTGGGTATGTACTAGAGCACAAAAATGTTTAAACCTATAAGCCACTTCGGATTTCGCAGCAAGCAAGTGAACCCAAACAACTCTAGAATAATCATCAACGATGGTCAAAAAATAAAAAGCACCACTAGTAGAAGGAGAGTTATAAGGTCCCCAAACATCACAGTGTATCAAGTCAAAACATTCACGAGCTCTTGAAGAACTCACATGAAAACTATGTCTGGTCTGCTTTGCTCTATGACAAATGGTACAGGGAGCACTCACGTTATTATTACCAGAAGGAAAGAGAGAAGACAAAACCGTGGAGGATGGATGTCCAAAACGTTTATGCCAAAGATCGGAAGTAGCAGGAACAGCGGCGGCGCGATTCGGCTCTAACGGTGATGCACGGATACTATTGGTCATAGACGACTGGACTCCACCATCCAATGTGCGAAGCCAATAAACCCCACCATACTGCTCACCTACACCAATCACTGTCCTCGAACTGATTATCTGTATTATGCAAAAATTTTCCGTGAGCAAAGCAAGACATTTTAATGAACCAAGCAATCTAGAACAAGATAATAAATTACAACGTAGTTCAGGTATATAAAGTACACGGGGAAGCTGAATTCCACCAAAATTAAGAGTTCCATATTCGATAGCAGAAGAAATTGTTCCATCAGGTAAGGCAACATCAACAGTACTATCAGCAGTAACTATATCAGATAGAGCACCCTTAATACCAGTCATGTGATAGGAAGCTCCCAAATCAAGTATCCAAGGTAAAACCATCTTACCAGACATATTGGCAGAAGAACAATTCAATTTAGTAAAGAGAGTCAAGGCCAAACTCCATTGTTCATCAGTTAAACAACCACCAACGGATGATCGATCAAAACCATATGGCACGGCAGATGAAGCGAATCCTGGTGGTGGCGGAACAATTGATGGAGCAGTGGCTGAAGCAGCAAATGGCGTTCCTGGAGGTAGTCGGCGAAGCACAGCAGAAGGTGGAAGTTGGGCTTGTCGAGAACCACGCAGTACGGTATTCATCATCATGGTTTCTTTACTTTTTTTTTTGCGGCGGCGGTGCGCATGTCGTCACGCGCGGCAGAGGAATAACCGAGCGTGGGCAACGGCGCGTGTTTACACGCGTTGAGAGAAAGACGCGCCGAATCTGGCGCGTGTGGTCACGCGCTGACGGTGGCACCTGGCGCGTGTTTACACGCTCTGTCACGGGCGAGTGGAAACAGACTGGGAGCAGACCTGGACAATCGGTAGAAGCAAAAAAACAGAGATTTGAATAAGACTTGGGAGCAACGATTTGGATCAGCGATCGGAACTTGGATTCAAAACAGAGGATGAATGGATCACGGAAACAACGTCCGAAAAATAATATGTTTAAAAATAATGATCGGCAATCGATCGGTAAAATATCAAGGGATTAAAAGTAGGTCGGAGTTTTAAGAGGTTAATGGATCGTTTTTATCTGATACCATGTAAAGAATGAATATGGTAGAATGATGTGATTGTATTAATATGAGGGTACAATATTTATAGGCAGAGTACAAAGATAAACTAAGTAGGTATATCTATACACTAATACACAATCATAATCCTACTAGGTAAACAACTGTAACTTCCTAATTTATACACAATAAAATATTATCAAATCATAACAAAATATCCTAATAACTTCTCAAGCTTGAGATTTCCTCTTTTGCAACTTTTCTTAGCAGAGTTTCCTTTTGTTGCAACTGCCTAGTTTCATTGAGTTCTGCTAGTAATTAACGATACTGCATCATAATAATAAACCAGCATGAAAATTTGGAGCAGGTTCGTAAAAATAATTTGAGATGCAATACATAGTTCTGGAAGTGACTAATCAATTTACAAGTACAAAATCAAACTAATAACGAGAACGTGCAGTAACTTGAAGCCTAAAGAAAACAATTGAGTACTGCTCCTCGGATCAGCAGCTAGCTGAAGCAAAAATCCCATGAACTCTTTCATTCATCATCAAATTTATAAAAAAAGAAAAATCAAAAAGAATAATATATATTCAAACTCAAAGTCAAACAAAAATATTTTGAAAATCTATCCATTCTACTCAATTTTACCTTCGTATTATTGCAGAACTCAGAACATAATTGCTTGAAACTAACTTTATTAACAAACCCAAAAGCATCAAACTTCACACAGCTAACTCCTTTAAGAAACCAAAAAGCATCTAACTTCCCAATCCCCACTTACAGCATAAACAACGGGTTACCAGAATCAAACTTCTGCGAGTCCCGTTAGTCCTGCTGCAACCCCTCCCATGCTTCATCCTGGAGGGAACAAAAACACTACTCTACATCACTGTTCAAACTAACCTTCCAGCAAACATAATAAATATCAAACCAGAATAGTGCTACAAGCTAACCTTTTCAACTACTTATATATTCTCTTAGGTGGTAATATTTCCGGATTAAATCTTCCTCTAATGCTAAATCTGCATAACAAACAAAATTCAAATTAATAGTGTTAGACCCTGAGAGAATGTAATTCACAGTATTTGGTGTGTCTGTATTATGTGGAAATATATATGATTTACAAGAGTACAAATACAATGTATCTAGACTAGTTTAAATATGGTACATAAATATATACAAATCAATCACAATTATCCTCATGATAATTGTGATATTCTATCACCCCCTTCAAGCGAAGCGTTGGATGAGAAACCACGCTAAACTTGGATCGAAATAGTGTGAAGAGAGGACCAGGGAGACCTTTGGTAAAGATATCAGCAGTCTGTAAGGAAGTAGGGACATGACTAACACGAAGCCTGCCAGAAGTCACCAACTCTCGAACAAAGTGGTAGTCAATGTCAATATGCTTAGCTCGTTTGTGAGCAATAGGGTTTTGAGCAAGGAAAATAGCACTATTGTTGTCACAAAACAAAAAGGGTGAAGACTTCAAAGAAACACGAAACTCCTTGAGCAGATTGCACAACCAAACAAGCTCGGCCAGTGTTGACCATATCACGATACTTAGATTCGCAGCTGGATCAGGAAACATTTGGCAGCTTCTTAGCACTCCAGGAGACAAGATTACCACCAAGGTAAATGGCATAACCATAGGTGGAACGGCGAGTTTCAGCACAACGAGCTCAATCAGCATCTGAGTATCCTAACACTGAAAGTGAGCTGGAAGACGGTCGAAAGAAAAGTCCATGATGAAGAGTACCATGAACATAGCGAAGAATACGAGTGACCGCCTGATAATGATCGTCACGAGGTGACTGAAGGAACCGCCTAACAGAATTGACTGCAAAGGCTAGATCAGGCCTAGTAACGGTCAAATACTGAAAAGCTCCTACAAGCGAACGATATAGACTGGGATTCGAAAACTCTGGACTAGAGGAAGTGAGGAGTTGTGTGCCAGGAACAAAAGGCGTAGAGACAGGCGTTGTATCAGTCATGCCAGCGCGCTGAAGAATCTCCATTGCATACTTAGCCTGCCCAAGAAACAACCTTGAAGAAGAGCGAGAGACCTCTAATCACAAAAAGTAATGAAGAGAGCCAAGATCCTTAATAGCAAACTCATGGTCAGTGCGAGTGACAAACTTCCGAATAAGAAGAGGATCATTTCCAGTGAGAATGATGTCATTCACATAAACCAAAAGATAGAACACCTTCGAGCCACACATAAAGATGAACAGGGAAGTGTCAGATGAACAACACAGAAAACCTAAACGAGTCAGATAAGAACTGAAACGTTGAAACCAGGCACGGGGAGCCTGTTTAAGGCCATAGATGGCCTTCTGGAGACAACATACATAATCAGGATGACGATGATCAGTGTATCCAGACGGCTGTTCCATGTAAACCGGGGAGTCAAGATGACCATTAAGAAAGACCTTCTTAACATCAAGCGGAGCCAACCAAAAATGGTGGCAAGGGGCAGAATGATTCGAACGGTGGAAGCTTTGACGACCGGGCTAAATGTGTGAGTGAAGTCAAAACCAGGAACTTGAGAGTATCCCTGAGCAACCAAACAAGTCTTATAATGATCAATAGTGCCATCTGGTCGATGCTTGAACCGATAAACCCATTTGGAACCAACAACATTAACTCCGGAAGGACAAGGGACGAGATCCCAAGTACGTTGCTGACGTAGTGCATGCATCTCTTCATCCATAACAGCCACCCAGTAAGGATCCTTCAAAGCAGAACAAAAACCCCGAGGTTCAGTTTTAGCCAAAAGGGCCGCAAGAAAACCAGTGACAACATAATCAGAGTAATCCTTGGCAGTGAGACTTCCTGTCTGAGAACGAGTTGTCATACGATGGCGAGGCGGCGGTGGCGGTGGCAGTGACGGTGACGATGAAGAATGGGCTGGGGTTGGTTCTGGAGAAGGGTTGGGAGACGATGACGCTCCAGAATCAGGCAAACGTGGTGATCCAGAGACAGGTGATAGTGGCGACGCCTCTATAGACTAATCTGGTGAAGGCTGATCAGGTACTGTCAAAGCCAGAACATCATCATAATCCGAGTCAAGAAATGTAGAGACATCCAAAAACTCAGGGGCCGTGGAGGATTGACGTTCCAATGGTGGAAATGAAGTCTCATCGAAGCGAGCATGGCGTGTAAGATACACTCTCTTAGTGACCGGGTCCAAACACCGAAAACCTTTGTACTGAGTGTTGTAACCAAGGAAAACACAAATTGTACTGCGAGGAGCCAGCTTGTGCTGAGAGAACGGCCGAATATAGGGATACACCAGACATCCATTTCTGTCACATGACGATGCTTTCGTTCAGCTCTTCCATTCTGCTCGAGAGTAAACGGGCAAGAAATCTGATGAAAGATGCCCCTAGCCGCGAAGTGAGAGCGTAACCATGCATTCGTAAACTCAGTGCTACCATCGCTTTGAAACACCTTAATAGTGCGAGAGAACTGATTCTTCACAAAGTTCCGAAACAACAAGAATATCTCAACGAAATCTGATTTACGCTTCAGTGGATAATACCAAGTAAAACGCGAATAGTCATCAATAAAAACGGCATAATAAGAATAACCACTGGTAGATAAGACTGGTGCAGGCCCCCACAAATTACAGTGAACTAAATCAAGTATAGACCGCGCTCGCTTTGGATTGTCCACGAAAGAAAGCCTTTTTCCCTTTGCTTTTTCACATGATGAGCAAAGAGAAGACTTGGGCGACAAAGAGGTGACCTTAACATGATCCAATTTATTCAACAGAGAAAGGACTGAATGAGAAGTATGACCCAGTCTAGCATGCCAAGTATCAAAAGAAGCTGTATTTTTATTTGATCAAACGTAAGCGACAAAGACAGCACCACTCCGTTCAAGCACATAAAAACCATGATGGTATCGACCTTGGCCTAAAAATTCCTTGTTTGACCGTTTTTGAATTACAAACAAAGACTCATCAAAAGAAACCACAACTTTTAAATCATCTGTGAGTTTGCTAATCGAGAGCAAGTTTTTCGTAACATTGAGAACCACCAAAACATCCGACAACAATAAATTACGAGAAAATTGATGACGACCAACATCTGTAATGGAAACATCACGACCATTAGCGGGAGAGACAGAACGGTTACCAGTATATGCAGCAACATGATCAAGACCAGAAGATGCTAAGGTCATGTGGTTAGTAGCACTAGAATCCATATACCAACTGGAAGCCTTGTCCTTCAAAGAAGCTGAAGACTGGAAAGCATCAGCAACATTTGTCGACACAGGCGGATTGGAGCAAGTCCGAGCGGTATGGCCAAACTCATCGCAAAATTGACACTTCGGATTCCATCGTTTCTGACAAGCAGAAAAAGTCAACTGAGGCGGTGGTGGCGGCAGCGCGTGTTCCACACGCGCGGAGAGGCCTGGCTTGCAAGCGGCGCGTGGTGTTCACGCGCCAAGGAGTCTGTAGCATTCGGCACAGGCGCGTGTCCCACACGCGCCTGATTTGGCGAGTAAAGCCATGTGGCCACGTGATACACACGCGCCTCAGGAAGGTCCCGCGCGTGATCCGTACGCGCCAGTAATGAAGATCGGCATGGCGTTGGCGCGTGGTAAACACGCGCTGCAGGAGGTGATGGCCGATGTGTTGGCGCTTGATCCACACGCGCCGTGGCAAGGATGGGCGCGTGTTGTACACGCGCCACGCTCTGGGCATACGACTGTTTCATTTTTTTTTTCAACCAACCATTGGAAAGATCGTGGATAACGGGAACGTCGACACACCAATTGAGGAGTGGAAAAGGGTGAAACAACACCAAAATGAAAGCACCACAATCAAAGTTTCAGAGAGGCACCGAAAATGATTGGGATTTATCTTGTCGAAATTGGATTTTTGACGGATTTACATGTTATAGGATCGAATAGGCTGATACCGTGAGAGAATGTAATTCACCGTACTTGGTGTGTCTGTATTATGTGAAATATATATGATTTACAAGAGTACAAATACAATGTATCTAGACTAGTCTAAATATGGTACAAAAATATATACAAATCAATCACAATTATCCTCATGATAATTGTGATATTCTATCAGACCCCAAAGAAACCAGTGACCTCACACCCAAACAAAGAAACCACTGAAGCTCACCATAGCAAGATACGAACATTATTTGGGACTGGGAGTCATGCGATATATATATATATACACACTCCTACACGTACTGTATACATATATTATATGTGAGAAATTCAAAGTCACTTGCCATACCTTTTTGGAGGACCCATAACACAACGGTGGAGATTGAAGGATTCCACCGACCATCAGATCAAGGGTAGACGATCAAGCCAACGCCTAGACCAAAAGAGGTAAAATTCTCGGAAATCTCCCTACAGACGACCATGATTGACTTCTCGAGTATGGCGGGCAGAAATTGCTATTCGGGCAAAGGGATTTGGGCAGGGAAGAAGAAGAAAGAGAGGAATACAAGGGAAAACGGCGTCGTTCGCAATTAATTTTGGACGACCATTGTGGCAAACCAGATGGGGTTTCTACGTTTTCTGATGAAAGGGGATACTGCAAATTATACTAAAGATAGGGGACCAAAGTACCTAATTTTGCATATAATATTTTCGTTTTATTTGAGCATTCCATGAACAGTCCTCAATTGCCAGATTTGCTCCGAGTCGTGACTGTTTAATGCGCTATCGTCCACGTTAAAACCAGAGAACCTCCTCACTCTCTTTGCTCCGCCGCCGTTTCTCCGTCGCCCTCCGTCGCCGGCCGGTAGAATTCAGGTAATACTTTAAACTAGCATCCTCTTAGGAGAAACGTAATAGTTCTAGCTCATTCCCTGTATTGGGTCTTTCAGTTTGGATCTCCAAAAACCCTTTTGGCTGCCCATAAAAACCCTACTTGAAGTCATTGATTTCTTTCGTTGAATGGTTCTGTAACTGCTATGAATTCTATTTTTTTTGGTTTTGATTTGAATGAACTGATGATTCTTGCTTGATTGGATTTTGTTGAAGTCATGGTGTTAAGATTGAAAGTCTTAGGCTTTTTCGTTGTATATGTGGATAGCAATGCATGATTGATACTCAATGAGTTAATAATCTCTGACTAACACTTTATGCAGTTGGTTTTTAATATGTAATCCAAGTACTTTGTTTGAATATCAACTAATTACCACTCATTACCGAAAAGTGGTTTCTTGCAAATAAGAAGCAAACTGATGACTTGGAATTCAGAAGATTGAATAGAATCAGCTCAGTAGAGCGAAGGACTAGATTTTTGGATCTTGTTACTCAGAATTGGAGATTATTAACTTATTGAATATTCGCTAGCATTGTGAATCTGTAGGTACAATAGAGTCTGCTGGAAAGATAAAGATGTTACTTGCTACTTTGTTACTAATTCTTGTGAATGCCAATGTCTGAAAGGAGTATCTTGTGATCTCATATGACAAACACCAGTTGGTGACTTAGAATATGTCTTGTGATTTTCTTTATCTTGCTTCGTGCTTTCTGTTATTTGCAGACCTTTAGGGTTTGAATATTCTGGGGGGGACTGTTTAATTTGGGCCGAAGTTCTAACCTATGTCCGGCGCTTCTGCGACTTCTCTAACCGAACCAAAACAATTACGGTACACCGTGCCAGCGGCGAAGTTCCGACGAATATCACCACCTCACTCCAGCCAGTTGACGGAGGTTATGCATTGCCGCTCATTCATTGCCTAGCGGGTAATACTTCTGCTACTCTCTCTACTTCACACTTCACAGTTCGCACTCTTCTCATTCAGATCCCTAATTATCCTTTTGTATCTGCTTAGTTCAGGTTCCCGTGATTTCTATCAAGCTTTGAACGGATTCTGGCTTGCAGCAGGGGAGCTATATTTAATGGAGTACAGAAGAATTAAGGATCAGGTAATTGCTTGATGTATGAAACCTAATTTTTGTGTTTAGCCAGTCTACATTGTCTTCACTGTTGCTATCTCGACTGTTTTATTTCGATTAGGTGCTCTGATGCATTTGTCCATAGTACTAGACTTTGTGGTAGTTGATTCAATCTACTTTCTGTATGGCGGTTAGTTCTTGATGTAATATGAAAATGCTGCATCTCCAGCCTTAATATTCGTACTAACTGTTTGATTTTTCTGTCAACGCCCCTGAATTATGTTAGTTCACTTTTTATCTTCTAATATTGGTGTGTTGACTGTTTAGTGTTCATAGATACACACAATAGACATAAATTCTCAGTTAGATATTATTTTATGTGATGTACTTCTTCCTTAGTGTCTTCATTCGAGTTCCTCATATAATTACACCTTATTAGGAAAAGGATGGTGTTGATCTGGAAATAGATGAAGACACTGGGAGCTCAAGGGGGAAATCTCCTGGTAACTTTCTCTCTTTGCTGCATTCTTACGCCCTACTGCCACTTTCTTTTTTGGATGATATTTGTAATTTTTTTTTACTTATTGCAGGCTCTATAAGCATTGACCTTCCCTTAGCTTCCATCCCTAAAGAAGTAGCTAAATGGAAACAAAAGTAAACTCTCTTTTGTTGACTGCAATTGATATATTTTTGTTCATGTCCATTTGTTGACATAAGTTACACTGAGTGGACAAAACAGGTTCATAGTGACAATTGCACTGACCATCCTTACGAGTTCACAAGCCATACTCATGGTGTGGTCCAAAAGAGCTGGAAAGTATGAGTATAGTGTTACTACTGCCAATTTTATGGTGAAATTTCTTTACCCTCTGCTGCGTTTCATGGCTGGATGTTTCATGCCATTGTTAGCTTTATTATCTTGATATGGTCTCAAGCTGCTTACGAATCTGACAATGATCTGTCCTCTGTGGTCAGGTAGAAACCCTTAAGTGTGTAATATCTCTTGCGGCATTGCTGAGAATATGGGGAAATGAAGGTGTTACCAAGGATAACAGGTTTTGTTTCTTACCTTCTCACCCTGCTGTTTCTCCTCCCTCTCTTGTCCATGTTCACGAGGAACAAGATAATAATCTTTGATTTAAGACTTGTGCTTTGTGATATTCTGTTTTGATGTGCATCCTGATGGAAATCATGCAAACTGGAGGTTGTTGTGCTAAGATTAAGAGGTTTCTGTGTAGGTTGAGTACAACAGTGGATGAAGTTAGTGTTTACCCAATTCCTGCAGCTATTTATCTTGTTAAGAATTTGTTACAGGCAAGTGATAATTATACAGTTCTTGATCCCATACAATATTTATTCAGTATTGTAACTTTCAATAAAAATGTCTTCATTTTGCAGTATTACATCTTTGCATATGTCGATGCTCCTGGATATCAGATACTGAAGAATCTCAACATCATCAGCACAGGCATACTGTATAGAATTATTCTCAAGAAAGAGTAAGCCTGCTCTTCTAATCAACGAATAAAAAAAGAAATTTTCCTTTGGCCTTTTGCATTTGCTAAGTAAGAAAATCAATGTTTACCCGTCTGATGAACATGTCTGTTTTGTCTCTTTCTGGCAATAATGTTTCTTTAGTAAAGTTCAAAATTGTTTATCGATATAATTTGTTGTATATTCATGTTCTTTCTGTTTATTCTTTTAGGTTAAGTAATATCCAGTGGGCTGCATTCATTTTATTGTGCGCAGGATGCACCACTGCACAACTTGATCCACGGTATTGTCTTTATTTGGAGTTATTTGATCGTCGAATGTTCTTTGTTGAACTTCCATGATATTGCATTTATACAGCCAGAATATATCAAATTTGCTTACTCATATATATTGAAGACTGAAAAGTATATGATACACAACCTTGGCAATTCATTCCTCTTCCCTTTGTTCATCATACCACATTTCTCGTGTTATGTAGTTCTGATCGTGTTCTTCAAACTCCGCTTCAAGGTTGGTTGATGGCAATTGTAAGTTGGAAACTCTGCACAATCATGACTGACTTTGTTCTTTTGATTAGCTTATTGATGTAATTCTTGCTTATATTTGTATGTATCTGGGTCTACTTCCAGGTGATGGCTCTTCTCAGTGGCTTTGCTGGAGTCTATACGGAGGTAATACCATTAACTTGTTTGAAGGTTTTCCTTACTCACTTACACAATGACTTGGGTTTCTTGGATTTGTTCAAGTGAATTAACAACTTCAGGTTACGTTTAATTATTTAGTGCTTATTCAGCATAATTAAATAGATAAACTAATTCCTTGCTGCTGATTATTTTTACTTTGTTTTCTGCAGAGCATTATGAAAAAAAGACTTTCAAGGAATATTAATGTGCAAAACTTCTGGTTGTATGTGTTTGGCATGATCTTCAACGTGATGGCAATATTCGTACAAGATTTTAAAGCTGTTGCTAACAAGTAAATATTTTTTGCTATTCATGTCTCATCAATGACCTGAATTTTATATCATGAATGCATCATAATATGTATTAGAAAAAAAGAGATATTCATTAAAGAAAACTTCAAGGAACATTGATGGGAAAAACTTCTGGTTGTATGTGTTTGGCATGGTCTTCAACAAGATGGTGATAATCGTCCAGGATTTTCAAGCTGTTGCTAAAAAGTAGTGTAGTATATATATATTGCTTTTTCACGTCTCATTGATGACCTTAATTTTAAATCATGAATGCATAATAATAACTATTAGAAAAAGGGAAAGTCATGACAGCTGCTGGTTGATTTCATATCCTTGATTTTACTCACGTAGTTTAACTTGCGGAAGATATCATTGGGTGCCTGAAGTGATAAATCTTAGACCTGGGTTTTAATTTTATAAAAGTCTTTGTAGCAATATGTAGGATTCATTTTGTTTTAGAAAGTTTTACATTTTTGTCACTCTCCTAATTGTACTTATAACTTGTGCAGTGGATTCTTTCATGGTTATTCTCTGATTACTGTTCTCATGATTATCAACCAAGCACTAAGGTATTACTCACGAATTTTATCAATTATATTATTTCTGTGAATGATGGTGAACAACAATGGATTCAGTCAGTGTACTGCAAAGTTTATTTTTAACCTTAAAAAAATCCAGTTTGCACTTTATTATTATTTATTTTTTTTGCCAGCGCTACAGCGGATATTTTCTCCTATCCAATGTTACTATTATTTGAGATTTTTAAACTCTTAAATAATTAAAATGATGTCTAATAAAAACTGTAAAACTAGATATTCTGAAGATATGCGTTACGATGAAAGTATAGGGGGATCTCACTTAACAATATTAGCATTTACATATTTGTGATCCATGCGAACTGCATCAACATTTTGAATGAATAGTGACATAATAGATGCAATGTGTACCTCATGCAAGTAACCTCTCTGTTTGTGACTGAGGGAGTGTAATATCTTCTGAAAGCTATTGTTATGCATGCATTTATACTGGTATCCATTTTTAGTCACATCCTTAATGAAACTTCCGTCATTGGTAGAGACATGGCTGATGAGCTTTTGGTGCGCTATTAGTGTATCATTCTAAATTTTGAAGATATGTGTATTTGCTGCCTTTTATTCCAGTTTTTTGTTCTAAAATGAGTATTGAAATTGAATTATGGTTATCTTCTTGACCAAATGGTGTTTGAAGCTTTTGTCTTAACCACATCTTTTTTCTGTTTCAATAAAACGTTTTTTCCCTTTTTCTGGCAGCGGCATTGCTGTGTCAATGGTCATGAAATACGCTGACAATATTGTAAAGGTAAACACTTGTTTGTTTGGAAAACCTGGCTTGTATCTTCAAAAACGAGTCATTGT
The DNA here is from genome assembly GCA_948330725.1 of Sherardia arvensis. Classification (NCBI taxonomy): domain Eukaryota; kingdom Viridiplantae; phylum Streptophyta; class Magnoliopsida; order Gentianales; family Rubiaceae; genus Sherardia; species Sherardia arvensis. The sequence continues at coordinate 33,916,398 of OX415239.1, forward strand.
TTTATTTTAGAAGGCATCTACTATCTTGTTCTGTTACACTCTTGCTTTTAGTTATTTGGATGCCCTAATATGACTAGGAACATGATGTTTGAATTTCTCTCCCCAGGTGTATTCAACCTCAGTAGCGATGCTGTTCACAGCCATTGTGTCAGTCTTCTTATTTGGATTCCATTTCTCCATTGCTTTCTTGCTCGGTTCAATGTAAGATCTAGTTATTGCTGGTAATTCTTCTTTTGCATAATACATCAAATGAGATTCACCAATGGAATGTATTTGCTTGCAGTGTTGTTTGTGTGTCAATCTATCTACACAAGATTGGAGGAATCCAGAGGCAACGATGAGGATTACCTTCTCTGCTAACATTTTGGCCCCGCCTCGATTCAAGAGCATCCCTGTGGGAATTACTGTATTTGCCCAATCCCTTCCCCATGGGCCACGCATCTTGTGCATGTTTTTTTCTTGCGTCTGATTACTTTAGATAGCCGAGTGTATTAAATGGAACCAATATGTAGTTCACTTTGCCACCACTTATGTAACAAACTGTTTTTACACGCTAACCGCTGGGGTCTTTCAAGAAAATCTTCTTATCATGATTGATGTTTAGTTGAACATTTATTAGTATGTACCGCTGATCTAACAATGGCATGTTTATAAATCAATAACATTTTTACGCAACAAACATTGTGAACTTTGATGTTTCAAATAGTCTCATACGATTGTGGTATAGTGATTTAAGTTTGCAAAAGTTGATTACAAAAGGTTTATTTTATTAATATTTACAAAAGTTTTCGCTTATAATTTTCGCTATTTCGCCAAATTATCCTCAATAACGAATATTTCATTCAAGCAATCAACTCTATTTTCTGCCAAACATGAGAACTTATAGAATTTTGTACATTTAATGCATCTTCCATATTTGATAATATAGAGTTTTTACTAGGGCTGTACAACCGGGTCAACTTGCCCCATCTCGGATCCGAATTGACACGGACCCGTAATATCTTAAAATCTTGAACCGGGGCCCGGTCCGGAATTTTTTCGGATTTGACCCGAATCAGACCGGTTGACCCGGTTAGAACATCTATTACACCTTTTTTACAAAAAGAAAGTGCTTTCATTGAGATTTGAACATCAGACCTTTGTGTAACAATTTCCTTACCACTAGACAACATTGCTACTTGTTATGTGTAATATTTGCATATCTATTATACATAACCGGGCTCCCGGGTTGATTCGGAAAAAACCGGGTTCGACCCGGAATCTGGAATGGGCTAAAAAGGTGACCCGGGGTCCGGCCCGGAATGCAAAAAATTCAGGTCCGGGTCACCAATTCCGGTCCCGGGCCGGGCCATTTTCCGAGTTATCCCGACTCATGTACAACCCCAGTTTTTATATCTAAAGCCTACACTAATATATACTGTTAAACAAACATGTGATTATTATTATTTTTTACTAGCATGGTTTTACCGCGCGTTGCACGATTTTTTGTAGTAATACTTATGCCGTTATGCGTAATTCGATACATTCTAAAAGCCAAACTATTAGCATGAGAGGATTATAAACTAATTAAACTGATACTCTTGACAAAATTCATATTTTGACCATATTTTTACAAATTTGTGCCGGTGGAGATCGAGATCAAAGTAACAAAATATTAAATTTGTCCACAAAATATATAAAAAAACTAAATAATAATCTCCCCGATTTCTCAATAATTATTAATTTATACTCATAATTGAGTTCAGTTCAATTATAATCGAATATAAGGAGAACTAATATACCAAATCATGAGAGAGTAAAAACAAACAATCAAAAATTTGCACGTATTTCTCTCACTAGAATAATGCTCTGCCTTCTCTCGTAGATTGAACAACACGCGCCACCTTGATTTCATCAACTTTCCCACTTTTTTATCCGTCATCGGTAAACTGACACACACAACGTTCCTTTAACGGCTCTCCCATGGCGGATCCTCCGCCTGGGGACGTCGGCGTTCCCGCCGGAAAATCCTTTAGAGATGCACTAGCACCCAAAAGCCAACCCCTCTTTTCATCGCTGCCATCAAACCCAGAAATCAAGCCAATTTCGCACAGAGTCAATGGCAAGATTGCCTGCATTTATGCTACTGAGGCGATCGAAACCTTTGCCTCTCATTATAGCAACGCTCTGATTGGTAAATTTACCAACGACAAGCCACCTATGGACCTGTTCCACAAAGCTTTTCAGGCGATGGGGATCGCCGGAAAATATCAGATAGGCTCCCTCGACTATAGGCACATTCTAATCCGACTGGAAGACAAAGGCGACTACAACAAATTCTGGATGAGGGCTGTTTGCAGCATCAATGGGAAGCCGATGAAGATACTCAAACGGTCGCCGGATTTCTCCACCGACACAGATTCATCAGTCGTACCTGTATGGGCTACAATTCACAAACCCCCAATCTTATACTACAATAGCTCAGCGATTGAAGACATTGGTAACCAGATCGGTGTTTTTGTGAAGATGGATACAACCACTGCATCTTTATCTCGGGCTTCAACTATAAAGATATGTGTGGAGGTGGACCTTCTCCAACCTTTACAACCTTCAATTATAATTGGAGCACCCAAAAAATACGTAGAATGTGATATAGAGTATGAGAATGTGCCTTAATATTGCACCTACTGTAAGAGAATTGGCCATGATGACCAGAGATGTGGATTCCTCCATCCAGAACTGAAGAAGACTCATGGCAGGAAAGAGGATTGGAAAAAGGCCCCAGCTGCTTCTGGATCAGGTCTTACAAGAGCTCAGAAGAATAAAGCACTACAAATTCAAACCAGCAATGAAATGATACATCATCCAGCTCAACAAGTTTCAGGCCAGCAACTGAAGGATTCAGGCATCCCCAATGAGCAAGAGAAGGAGACCACCCCCCCCACAAATGCAGATAACCAGCACACATAGCCCCAACCTCCTGTTGCAGATAACCAGCCCCAGTACCACCAACATTACCACCAACAGAGAACCAACTATACTTAGAATACAAAGCAAGGCTGTACCCTCAGACTTCCTCAAGCTAGTTCCCCATCCCAAAAAATTACCTTTTTACTCTTATGATGATATAAGTTTGCACACTACTAAACCAAAACCAATGGAGAGAGTCAGAAACCTAAGCCTAGCAATGGTACCATATGAACACCCAAGACAGGTTACAACCTCTAACTCGTTCCAACTTTTGCAGGAATTTGATGATGAAAGCAGCTCAGGCAACTATGAGGAGGCTGCAAGTGAACTGGACTTTAAATCCAACCATGAGCACTCAGAAGAAGCTGGAGAAAATTCAGGTACAATCTCTAACAAATTAGGTACTCACCTAATGGCAGAATCTAGAAAGAAATCTAGGAGAGGCATGCCAGAAGGGGGAAAACTGTAGAACAGAGGTTAAGAACATCACAAAAGTCAAAAAAATCCACTCAATGATTAAGTACAATATCTATGGTAATGTGCTTGTCTGGAATATTAGAGGATATACTACATCTCTTGTTAGACTACAAACACTGATAAGATTTAACAAAATAGATCTTGTATGTATAATTGAACCAATGCATCTAAATACTGATATTACTCAATTAAAATTTGACCTACATTTTCAATATGCCATGCCAGCATATCATGCAAAAATTTGGATTTTTTGGAATAATAATCTCAATATTAATGCCATACATCAGTCTGATCAATTTTTGCTCATTTCTGTACAAAAACCCTTGTGTCAAATTAAGTGGCATTGCTGTTTTTGTGTATGCTAAAGTGACAAGAGTTTTGAGGGAGGCTTTGTGGGAGGACTTGATAGCTTTGCCAAAAGCCCCCACAGTCTTCATTGGTGATTTTAATGCTATTGTTACAAGTAGTGAAAGGAAAGGAAAAAGGCCCCCATCAGCCAGAAGCATTAGGGATTTGAACAACTTCATCTCAGCACTGGATTTGCTAGAAATAAAGACAGTGGGCAACAAATATACATGGACAAACAATAGATCCAAGGAAAACCTACTTCTGCAGAGGTTGGATAGGGGTCTGAGCAATAGAGATTGGACAGATTTATTTCCACACAGCTCCATCCAAGTTAAGAACAGGACAACATCAGACCACAACCCACTGATTCTCTCAATTCAGACATCTGAGATTCATACCCCTAAACCTTTCAGATTCCAAGAGATGTGGATTAACAGAGGGGACTTTCTGAGTTTGGTTGAAGCCAGCTGGAAAACAGAATGTACTGAAACAGGAATGAGAAGAATGGTCAGCAAATTAAAGAGACTGAAGAGTGTGATCAGAGCATGGAATAAAGAAATATTTGGAAATGTCAATGACAATATGGAGAAGGCTGAGAGGGAGGTTTCTGAGCAGGAGATTGTTTACCAGAATACAAGAGATGAACTGGATAAGATGGAGCTGAACAGGAGAATGGCAATTCTTACAAGGTCACAGAAAGAGATGGAAAATTTTTGGAAGCAGAAAGCTAATGTTAAGTGGTTAAGAGAAGGGGATGCCAATACTAAATACTACCACAATGTGGTCAGAGAAAAGAAGCAGAAAGGAAGGATCACAAAAATTAAAAATGGCAATGGGGCTTGGATCACAGACCCTGAACAGATTAGCATGGAGGGTGTTAATTTCTTTCAGACACTCTTGAATGAAGAGGAATCTAACATATCTGGAAGATATCTTAACTATTTCATGGATCTCATCCCCAAAATTTTAAATGAGGAGGATAATGAGCAGCTGCAGAAGCCAGTAGATATGGAAGAACTGAGAGTAGCAGTGTTTGATCTAAACAGAAATGGTGCACCTGCCTCTGATGGCTATTCAGGACATTTTTTCACTCACTGCCTGGAGGTGATAAATGCAGATATGCTAAGTGCAACACAAGAATTCATGGCAGGAGGGGTAATGCCTAGAGCAATGGCCAGTACTTGACTTACATTAATACCAAAAGTTCCACAACCTAGCTCCTTTTCCCAATTTCGGCCAATCAGTTTGTCCAATTTTGTGAGTAAAGTTTACTCCAAAATTTTGATGGAAAGATTTAAACCTTTAATGGGAAAACTACTGTCTCAGGAACAGTCTGCATTCCTAAAGGGAAGAGATATAGCTGATAACATTTTACAGATGCAAGAAATGTTCAGATTACTCAGCAAAAATGCAGATCAGAGAAACATAATCTTCAAATTGGATATGCGGAAAGCTTTTGATAGGATTTCATGGACCTTCCTAAATTCTATTCTTCTGGCTTTTGGATTTAATGGAAGCAGTGTAAAAATTGTAATGCAAAATGTTCAATCCTCCTGGTACTCAGGGCTCATTAATGGAGTTGCAGTTGGTTTTTTTCCATCTACAAGAGGTATAAAACAGGGAGATCCACTTTCTCCATTCCTCTACAACCTTGCTACAGAAGCTTTCTCTAGGGGTTTGAAAAAACTTATGGAGGTTCAGTACATACAACCCTTTACACTGCCATCTGGAGCACACATGGTTTCTCATTTAATATATGCTGATGACACAGCAATTTTTTCGAAAGCCACAAAGAAGAATTTGAGAAGAGTTAAAAATTTTCTCATGGCATATGAAATCTGTTCAGGGCAGAAGATAAATTATGAGAAATCTGAATACTTTGTCCACAAAGATTTGTCAAGTACAAGGCTGAGAGTCATAAAAAGGAAGACTAGAATGAGGCAAGGAAAAATGCCATTTCGGTACTTAGGAGTTCCAATTTTCAGTGGAAGAAACAAGGTCAGTTACTATCAGTTGCTCTTGGAAAGGATGGAGAGACTGCTTACAGGATGGAAGAATAGGTGGTTATCCTATGCAGGGAAAATGATACTGCTTAATCATGTTTATATTACAGTGCCTACTCACTATTTCTCAGTGCTGCAACCACCTGAAATAGTTATAAAAAGAATGGAAGTAATGGGAGCTAGATTTTTCTAGGGAGAATCACAGATGGGGCAAAGGAAGATATGGAGAAAATGGAGTAGAATGGTCTCAGCAAAGGAGCAGAATGGCCTTGGATTCAGGGACATTAGAGCCACAATAACAGCTTTTTCTTGCAAGTTGTGGGGGAAAATGCAGCAGAACAATGCTGCATGGACCTCATTTTTGTGGAATATTCCTTCATCTTACAGGACATCAATTTCTTGGAGGAGGATTTGCAAGGTTACTGAGTTCTGCAATTACCAGTCACAAGTGATCATTGGAACTGGGACAGCTTCTTTCTGGAACTCAAATTGGACAGGGAATGGAGCTTTGTATTACATATGGCCTGATGGGGTCCCTTTGCCTTTCCCAAAACTCAATGTGGCCAATTTCTGTGCTAACAAATGCCAGGTCATGCCTGCACTGGAGCCATATATGGCTACCAATTTACTCTCTTTTTTACAGCAAGCCGAGGTCTCACAATATCATCAAGACACCCTAGTGTGGAAGCCAGAGCTGGGGGGAAAATTCACAATCAAGTCCACATACAAAATATTGAGAAATCAGGGAACAGACACTCACTCCATAAAAAAAGGTATGGTGTAAATTGATACCAGTTCAAATGTCAATATTTCTGTGGAGAATAGTTAATGGACTAGTTCCCTTTGATGATATACTTGTTAAAAATGGGATCCAACTTGCCTCAAAATGTCCTCTTTGTGGACATGCTGATACAGTGGATCATTTTTTTAATAAGTGTGACAGAAATATGGCCATCTTTGATTTTATACACTCAGTTTTTCACATTCCTGTGCCAGCATTCAGATCTTATAGGCATAGAATTGGCTTTTACTTAGCATATATTGGTTCCTCTAAGATGCACACAATTGTCTTTGTTTCTACTGTAATAACTGCATACTGGCAGTTATGGACTAGGAGAAATAAAATTCTATTTGAGGATAGATATGATACCAATAATGCACTGCTAATTCAGATTGCAAAAAAGGTCTCTCTGATTTTTACTGCTTTCCCCTTATCTGGAAGGGCAGAAAAGCATGCTGATTTACTTAGAACTGGCTTAGTCCCATTTATAAAGCAAAAGAGACCAAAGATTGCAAGATCAGTCAGATGGATCCCACCAGACTGTGGATTAAAAATAAATGTAGATGCTTCTTTTACAACATCTTCTGTAGGATTGGGTCTGGTGGTTAGAGATAAACATGGTAGTGTAATAAGAATGGTTCTTAAGCACTGTAATGCTTCTTCACCATTGCATGCAGAACTACTGGCACTTGAATTTGAAGCTAATGTGGCATCTTCAATACAGGCTCACACACTAGAAAGTGATTGTCTAAATGCTATTAGGTGTGTTAAAACCCCTGCACTAGCTAATTGGGAATTTCTGAGTCTAAGTCATTACATTCATGCCAGGATAAATGGTATTGTAGTTCAGCATGTGTATAGGGAAGGTAATTTAGTGGCTGACTATCTCGAAAAATATAGTGCAACTAATCTACTTTCTCTATCTCTTCAAATGCATGGGCTCCCCAGGAGCTCAGAGGCTTAATACTCATTGACAAAGTTGGAATGCAAAACTTAAGAAACTGACATAAAACAATTGCAGAAGCTACTGAATTTTATACAATGCAGGTACATAAGACCCACTGAAAGGTGATCAGTGGGATAACAAGGAGCATCTGGGACCTCCAACTATTTTTTGGAAAGACAGCTGAGATCAGAACATAAATTTTGTTAGCTCTAGCACCCTCACCTTTTGGCAGATTTGTGTTTCACTTGTTAATTCGCTAACATGCTCGAAGGTTAGAGATGGTACATAGTTAGAGTAAGATGTTAATGCAGCAATTATTTCATTTTTTGAGCCAACTCTCTGGCTGAATCATATGTAACAAACTTGGTTCTTTTGAACCTTATGCTGGTTAGTGGCCAGGGGTGCCTAATATAAACCCCCCCACCATTGGTGGGTTTGGATTAAAAAAAATAATAAACCAAATCATAATAGAACTATAAAAGAAAATAAATTATTTATATATTAGAAGTTAGAAATGGATTAGGATTTAAATTTGTATAAAATATGTTAAAATTTTACCCAAAAAATGAGGTGGACGAAATACTATTATAAAGGAATGAATGCAGTTCGGATCCTCTATACCACCTTTCCTTTGCCAACCCTATACCACCTTCCATATTAACTTCGTTTAGCTTTCTTCCCAGCAAATATTCTACGCCTTCCTTTTGATCATTCGGTCCGAGCCGAGCCGTTTTTGGTCTATTTTTTTCTGGGTTTTCTGGCTTAATTACTAATTTTTTGCTTTTAAGCAAACTCCAGTAGGTAATTAAGCAAACTCCAGTAGGTATGCCTTTACCTAAATACCAAAGCAAAAGCAAAACTAAAAAGGGATTAAAAATCTAGAAAACCGAGCAAACCAACTGGAAAGTCGACAATATTATGTACAACTATATATATTAGCATTTGATTCTACGGTTCGTAGCTTCATGGCAACAACAGAACAAGTTTGAAATTATATACCTTGCCCAGTACTATACATGTTTATGCCTACTGTATATTCAATATCATAAGGAGTGTTACGAGTTGATTTATATCAGAAGCATCATGCACTGTGACCCCCAAAGGAGCAAAGCAAAATGAAGCTTGAATTTTAGGTTTCGTCTTCATTAAACCCTAGCTTTTCCGAAACCGAAACCGAAAACCGAAAACCCTAGCTTTTCTTACATGACAATAAGAAAGATGCATTACAACAAGTTTTCTAGACGGAGGGAAAAAACAAACCTTGTGCACTTGATCAAGCTCGTAGAGAACAAGGAATTCGAATAATGATGGAGGACAACGTTGATATTCCGATTCGAAGAGCATTCGACGCCGTAAGAATTCCTCGGCCTGATTTACTGGATAATGGATATAGAGTTCAACGTACGGCGTACGTTTATTGGCGAGAGGAAAGGCGGCGAGAGGAGGGGTTTCGTATGGAGAATTTTTTGAGAAAAAAAAAAAACCAAAAACGGCTCGGCTCGGCTCGAATGATCAAAAGGAAGGCGTAGAATATTTGCTGGGAAGAAAGCTAAACGAAGTTAATATGGAAGGTGGTATAGGGTTGGCATAGGAAAAGTGGTATAGAGGATCCGAACTGGAATGAATGTATTCGAAATTGATTAGGAATTAAATTTGTCTAAAAAATGCTAAAAATTTGCCTAAAAAACAGCAACCAAATTTTGGACAAAAAAAGTGAGAATAACTTTTTAGTATTAACATAGGGAAGATAAACCACAGGCATCCCAGACCTAATTGCCTTAAATGGCCAAAAAGATGGAGCAGTGTAAAAAACTGCACATTACAAGGACAAAAGTCCTAAAGCACCTAGTACTTTCAAAAATAGAGTAAACCCTATACAAAAGAATGGCTTTAAACTAGACCTAAAAGGATGCATATTAGAGAATTGCATGCAAAATTCAAGGCGGCACCAAAAGAGGCCTAGCAAACCTGATTATTATAGTCAAAATAACTATGAAACCCAACTTATGAGTAGGGTTGCAACCTTCTTGTGGAAGTGGAGAAGGACAAGCCATGGGGGCCTTAACTGCAGTTTATCATATTCCGATTGAAGGCAAGCCTGCCATGTCAAGCAGACTGATAGCTTTGATGTCAGAAGGTAGTAGCTCCCAAGTGAACACTGCATTTAGATTTTGTGAAAGAGTCAACTTTGCAAGTGCATTGTGAACCAGTGGAACCCTAATAATCTGATTAGCCCTATTACATAGTTCAAAAAGTTTCCAATGTGCTGCGATTGGGTTGAGGGTCATAGAAATGCCATTCCGAGAATATGATTCTATGATAAAATGATGTTGTCCATAGAAACCCCTAATTTGGTACCAAAAAAGAATGGCTTTTATTTCTGCCTTCAGTGGAGTGGAGGCATGAGATATATGGCTCAGTCTACATAACCATCTAATACTAGGCTAGTAGGTTTCAGTGTGTATGGAATATGAGTTTCAGCAGCAATATGTAGGTCAAACTCTTGTGAGATTCTGACTGGATGTGCTGTCAAGGATAAATGAAAAATGCATTGAAAACATGTGACTGTTTTCCTTTGGATAATTTGTTCTCCATTTTGAACATTAATTATCACTTGGAGATTGAATAATTTTTTAAAAAATTTGACAATTTTGATTTGAATCCATTTTCCATTTTATATTGTGTAATACAAACAGACTAAAATGAAATTATGAAACATTAGTTCACATTTTAAGGAAATTTATTGTAACTAATGTTAGAATAACTTTTAAACATCTACTTAAAATAGTAGGTTAGCTTTCAACGCAAATGCGCCGAACGTTGAATAAAAAATATAATATTTACAAATGTTGAAAATGATAATATAATATGTCAAAAAGTTGTTACTAAATATAAATGATACTGACTTAAGTTGAAATTATAATATAATATTTAATTAAAATATAGTAATAGAGAATTAAAAAATACCATATTTGAGGAAGATATACCAAAACTGAATGAAATTGAATGGACCAAAATTACAAAATTAACCAAATTTATTGGAAATCAGAAACTAATTACGAAAATATGTCTAAAATAATAAAAATGATACATATGGAACCAAACAAAATCATAAAATATCATATATAAAAATAGCACAAGAACAAATTGTAGTATCATTGAGAGAAAATATTCCAAATAAACAACTATAATTAAAATTATAAAACTAACCACCAATTAACTTTTAATTAAATACGAAACATTGTATTGAGGCTGCGAGGAAGGGATATATACATATATATATATATATGAGAAAATCTCCTGAAAGTCCTACTTTCCTAGCGAATAGGAGCTACGGGGTTGAAATAGGAATATTAGAAACTTTTGGGCCAGCACGCGTAAATTATAGAAAATATTGGGCCAGCAGCGTAATTACATGTGACTACATGGAAAACACCATATTTTCCCCCAAATCATTCCCGTCATGGCTCCGGGCGATTGTGAAATTATTTTCCCCCAAATCTTCTGATCGGATCGAAGATATGATGACTAGCGATCGAAATCCGGTAAGTTTCGTCGATCATTGTTGTAAGATTCATCTTTCTTCGAACTGAAATTGTGGTGGTGGAGATGAGTATGAAGGTGGTGGTGGGAATATGCTATGTTTTGGAGCATGTGGTGTTGAAGAGGGAGGGGGAGGCGATGAGAACGGTGGAGGTGGAGAGAAGGAAGGTGGTGGAGGTGGTGGAGAGTGAGATGGTGGAGGCGTAGATTTATAAGCAGGAGGGGTGGGGGTGAGTAATATCCATGAGGGGGTGGAGGTGAGTGAGATGGTGGAGAAGGGGATCAAGGCACGTAAGAAAGATTGAAGACATGATTGAACAACAAGAAGGTCAACTGCAACCATTTGAAGGTACAAATCTGCGATCCTTTGATGTTTCAGTTTATAACCCCAAACTGTTATTGTATATCACTGAACTTGAATGATTTAACCCTAACATGATTGATGTCAGTTTATACTTTTTTTTTGCATTAATCCTAACATGATTGATGTTTCAGTTTATAAACTCAAACTGCTAATATATATGCAATGTCTTTTATCATCAACATAGTTACTAGATTTTATGATATAGGTAGGTTTTTAAAATTGATATCATAAGTGTTTATGTTTCAGTTCATAACCCCAAACTGTTAATACAAGAAGGCTGCTAGAGGACGCACTTCAAAACTCGACAAGCGGTGAACTATCAATTTCAATGTCATGTTTGGAGAAGTCGGGAAAGTCGAAGAATGAGATTTGTACAATAACACCAAAGCCACAATTTTTTTAAGATTGGTACAATAACACCAAATCATGTTGAATTAGCCATCTTGTAAGCATTATAAGATATACGCGATCTGTGAGAAATTTTAGCTACTGTAAAATTTTGGTTGAAGTGTTACAAACACGATCTTTTTACTTAAACAAGTGATATGTTTAGTTTAATATTCTACCTTTTTTGAGTTGCAGTTGTTATAGAAGCGTTGTTTTAGCTTAGCCATGTGATCTTTCAAACTGTGTATATAACCTTTATCATAAACTGAGAAGGCTTTAGTCACATGACACTTGTTTTCTAAAAACTTTACAATAGCTAACTAACAAACAACCTTTTAAGTTAAGAATTGGAACTTTTAGCTTAAACACACAATCATTCATGAACTTTGTTTCTCAAAAACTGTTGTGTTACATGTGATCTTTCACACTATATGGGCAACCTTCTAAAGAACATATGCAGTCTTGTTTCTGTGATACTTTTATTATTAAAAGCAGTAAATACCTTTTAATTTAAGAACATGAACTTGTAGGTTAAAAACACAATTTCGTTAAGTTGACATATAAGCTGTCAAGTTAGGCAAAAACCTTTCAACTTAAAAATGAGACTTTGTAAGTTACATATTCAAACTTATAAAAAACATGAAAAAAACAAACACTAAAAGCTTAATAAAATGTGCCAACACATTTATGTTTTATCATGTCAAGAGCATGTCACTGCCATTAACCATACACCAAAAGTTTGAAACTGCACATGCACCAAAAGAGCCCATAACCAAATATACACCAAAGATCCAGTCAATATCATTAAAAAGCTAAACTTCAACTCTATTAGGGTGGCATGGTGTGTAAAAGAGGTCGTCACTAAAACAAAATAAAATTGGGCAGCTGCAAGTTGACTATAAGATCGGAAGCTGCAGGTTGACTTTGATCTTTCTTTGCAGCATCGTTTTTTTAAGACTTTGTTCGTTGTGGGAACTTTCTTTTTGATACCACCAGCACCTGTACATCAAAGATAATTTCAAAGCAGATGCAAAAGTTTCAAGTCAGTTTAACTACAAAACTATTATGTTGTATATGCAATGTTTCAACATTAAAGCTTTGCATCCAACAATATCATACTCACAATAAAACATTGTTCTGAAATCTTCTATTCTTACATGTCCAATCTTTCATCTTAAAAAAGCAATATAGTACACGTAAAATCAATATGCTAAAAACAATATGATACACATAAAAGCACTGTGAGGAAAGTTTCATGTTATAACTGCAATCTTTCATATTAAAAATGATATCATGTGCTAAAGTTACATGTTATATGTGCAATCTTTCATCTTAAAATGCAATGCGACCATATTAAAAGCAACATGTCAACAATATCATACAATATGATAACAAAAACGCCTCAGACTAAATTAAAAGGGAGGAACAGAGCATAAACCGTCGTTATCATTCGGGTAATTAGATTCACACGCTGTAAATGCAGGCGGAGCATCGTCCTTCTTCGATTGGGCAGTTTCGACCGTGAGTGGCTTCTTAATCATCATAAATATGAACGAAATCAAACATATTACAGCGAATCGATCAATTCATAAGATCAGATGACAAAAATAAGTTTACCTTTGAATAATCCGATCAAATTCCAACAGATGATAGACGAATTAGAGACAAATCAGAAACGAATTGAAGATCTAGGATTTCGCTCGAGAAGAGAGGGGAAGAAACGCGATTGAAGAGAGAGAAAAAAGAAACAAAATGTGAATGACTTCGGGGTTTGGTCACATTATATACTCATTTATTTTATGATAATTACATAAAAACCCCGAAACTAAATTATTTATATAAAAACCCCGTAGTTCCTATTCGCTCCAGAAAGTCCGACTTTCTGGAGACTTTATTTATATATAGATTGGTTAAAATTGTTTTGATCGTGGAAATAACGAAACACTGGATCGATGATTGCCTTGTCCATCTGTCAAGTGCTACAAATATTCGTGTTTATTAGCCGTAGAAGTTGTTAGCGCATTCTACCTGATTTTTTTTCCCATTTCATGCTGTGCACCCTATCTTAAAGCCATTCAAATCTAACACAATAGCTGAGGCGCAATAACTCACCGCCAAAGCAATGAAAATTCAGTGCCCTATAAAATCACCATTTCACACTCCCATAATCTGCACCAAATAACTCAGTAACTCATCTTCTCTCCATTCCAGCAAAATGGCAAACTTCTCTCACTCACTCATCATCTTCCTCATCATCCTCAATGTGGTAGCCACCTCTGCAGCCCGCGACATCCCCGATGCCAAGAAGCAGCCACAGAATTTCATTGATCAGGATGGGAGCGTGCTCATTCCGGGCGTGGGGCGCTGGATGTTCCCCTCGCCGAGCACTCATTATGATCCGATAACTTACAATCCCATCACAGGAACTAATGGTGGAAATGGTGTCACAATTCCTGGATTTGGCGGTGTTCCCTCGTATGTTCCTGGTGGCGACGACACTCTAGTGCCAAACCCGGGAGTCGAGGTTCCTGCTGCTGGAGGTGTCCCTGTGCCATCCAGCCCTTGAGCTTAAGAAGATCAACCTTTTTTTTGTGTGTGTGTTTTATGCATTTCAATCTCTTACATTTCCTTTTCTTCACCAGTTTGTTTAGTCATCAGTTTAAGTCTGTTTTTCATTCACACATCAGTGGTGCAAGTTATATTGGCATTCCAAGAGTTCAGTCCAGTTCTTTTAAGTTTTTGCTCAGCTGTACTAAATAGAAAATAAACGTGTTCAATATAGATCCGTACGACTAAATTAAGTTGAATTTCATCAAGCTATATTTTGCATTATTGAACTGAATTAAAAAATTTTGTTGTCAGCAACTGAATTAAATTAGTGTACAAATAAGTTCGAGAGAACCCGACATTAGTAGCAAGACAGTTCAGGCCAAACATAATAAATTGCACAAAAATCAGACTTGATCATTATTGTCACAACAAACAAACAAAAGTTCACTTGGTCACTATTGATCACTTATGGAATGCACAATTCTGACCTACTACAAACATATTAGGACACTAGCACCTAACTAGTATGACTCAGCTTTACAATCTGAATAAGTAAAATAATTCACATGTGGAAATGAAGGGAGCAAAGCCAAAAAAATAGATTGCCTAGCCTTTCAGTTCCAGAGTTGCTGTACTTATGCTGAGATACAGTGCGTTGAAGCCATACGAACATGGCATAGCAAGTCATTTGACTAACAGTGAATAGATGACTCTGTCTTTCCTTTCTACATATGCTGAAGGAAACCATCCTGCCTCACCATTGCATTCTCCTTCAGACCAGCCATTTGCATCCACCTGAGGTAAAACGGAAAACATTCATATCCGTTGAAAGAAAAAACCAAGTTTCTCGATGATAGCAGATAATTCTGTCTGATACACAAATTTTGGTTGGTTTATCTACACGACTCAGATTAAACATCTAGTCTCATATAGTTCTACTCACATTACAACCTAGTCCAAGTTATAGAAAAGTAATCTAAACTTCATTTCATTCGTGCCAATAATAGGGACCACAAGATGCAACAATCGAATACAGAGAGCTAATGCAGAAAGAGAAAATATTTGCAGCTAAAAACAAACCTGTCGGACGACAACGTAGTCACCAACAGAAAGACCTAGCTCACCCTCTGCTTGGGCGTCAAAAGAATGTCTAACCTGCAAACAATACAGTGCCCAAAACTGAATTAAAAATGCCTCATAATATTAATAAAAACCCTTAAGTTTGGGAAATTAAAAGGGCATCCAGGAACCGAAAACTTTAGAATGTAGCAGAAAGTCTGAAGGCCATACCTCTGCAATAAAATAGGCACCGTTTTCACCAGCAGTCTTCTGACTGCTGGATGAAATCGTAGCATTGTTATGTGGAGACGGGGAGTGGATACCCTTTTCTGGAGACAACAGCTCCAGTGAAGACTCAGCTAACTGCTCCTCCACAATCATCTAAACATGAACACCGTTAAACTTGACTATCAAAGTTTGTTTTTGGAAATGCAGAGAGAGGAATGTATATGGTTCAATTTGGAAGAAGCTCAGAACTGAACCAAGACATGTAAGCGTATTATCAAATTCAAGTAAAAAACTTAAAAGACCTCTGAATGAAGCTTCTCCAGAAGAGCAACAGCATGTTGATGATAAGATCTCTCTGCATCCACCTGTGAACTTATACATGTAAGATCCCCTAATCATTGAAACTGAACGTGGTGCACTCTTTGAGGCAAATATCATATAATGAGGAAAGCTACCATATATAGTTTAAGCAGAAGAACAGAAAGGTAATATACAGCAAAATAAAGAAAATACATCATCCAGTCACTAGAATAGGAGTACAGAAACCTGCCGTCCAATGTTAGGGTACTAAAGGGCATATGCCCCTAGAGTCATATTGAACTTTGTTCTGCAAAATCTGTGATTGGCAAACAAAGACACGCAACACAAAATCTATAACCTTCACCTACTTGTATATTCAAGAAGTCAACTATACAAAAGATATAATATTAGCTAATGTAAAAATTCATCTACTGTACGTGGTTTAAAAGGATTTATAATTTTATATCAACAAAAACAAGAATATCTAACAAACAGCATGTGCATTAAACTGAAGAGACAGACAGGGAAAAACCAACAAGCCAAAGAGAGTAACTGTTTGTAAGCCACATAGAGCAAGATGAAAACAAGATTCTTCTAGTTCTATCACTCCATGCGTGGATTTATACCTATTTTGGTTCTTTGGGCGCTGATTATATGAAGGCTTCAAGAACTGGCAGTTTTTTAATGCAATAATATAGTTAGAATCCTAACGCAGGGGATTTCTCGTTGCATTGATTTTTTATTATGTATTAAAAACTGAAGGATGAATCTCATTTTCCTTCAGATATATAGTACCGAAACTATTGTTAAAGACCAACTCATTTATTGCTAGTGGATCAATATATAGTTGTCGGTTTTACTGGGTTTGCATAACATTACCATGGTCACTAGTTTCTGAAAAGTAAGTTGCTGTTGCTGATCTTCAACAGATAACATAGCCGAAGTTGCTTCCCTCCCAAGTGCCAACATTGACGATTTAAGTTCAGTCAACCTCGCTTCAGCATTTTTTAGCTTAATAACACTCTCTACTGAAGAATCTTTACACTTTGATCTACGCCTCAATACATCAGCTGCCTTTTTCAGCATGAAGGAGGACGTGTACATGAGACAGAAGTAGACAGTGATCAGTACACTTCAAGATCTAATTTCTATGCACTAAGTATTGTGTAATCAACCTGGCTACAAAGAGTACCTGAGCTTCAAATTCTTGACGGACTCTGTCATAACGATGAGCCAAGTGGCGAGCATCCTCAAGTGGAGCCCCAGCAATCGATGCCCGCAAATGTTCACAAACCTGATGGTTGAATGTGCAGATTTTAAAATGTACTTACAAAGATGGCAGAGATGAGATCTAGAGTGACATTACGCAAACGATCCAAAGGCTACATGTTACGAGTACATGTAGGCTTTTACTCATTTTCTCTGTTTTACTCTGGGTCTCATCTAAAAGGAAGAGTTGGAGCAGGCACTTTCAAAGATATAACTCAATAAGAAGAGGTTGATAATCATCCTAAGAGCTATGAATTATATCTTATAAGGCATCTGTACAACATAGCAACAGAACCTCTAGACCATATCACCTAGTGGTCCTAGTCTTTTATAAGGATAAATAGGTATGAAAAAATTTGAATAACCGTTAAACAATGTGTTCGACCAACCAGAATATTTCTAAACTCACTAGTAAGAAGCACTTCTTCATCATTCTACTCATTCATCCCTGATCTTTGCTACATTCTTAACTTCCCAATCTTCGTTATATAATTATATTCATAATTTCCTTATCCATTGATCAAACAATATTCCTCAAGTGTTGAAGTTGCAATCACTAGCTCTCCATAAAACAAACTGACATTCCTACTCATTAACCAGCAATCTACAAACTCAACTTATATGTATAATCAAGAAAACACGCGCTCCAGTGCATTTACAAGTATGAAGAAGCAGGAAAAAAACCTGATTTGATAGAATTCCAAGCATCATTTCTCTATGATCTTCCACTGAAACATGTGTAGTTCCAAAAGAAGAAGCTGGCTTTGCAAGAAGAGGAGCATCACTTTGATATTCAATCCCATACTTGCAACAATCTTCTGCCAGCCTTCTAACTGCCAGATTTTGCCTAGAAGGTCAATCATAGGCAGTATAACAAGTGGCTAAAGATGAATGATAGAGCACTCACTTATCTGCATTTGTTTTTTGCTTGCTGAAATAAATCCTTCCACGCTACGCACAATATCTCGCTGAAAATGCTGTGAAGCATAACGATTACCAAGACAATGAATCTCGTTAATATGTAGACTTCATATAACTAACAGGTAAGAAGAAACAAAGATACAAAAAACCACCACCAAACCTCATCCAACATTGTGAAATTGACTAGTGGACAGGCACTAGCAGAAAATAGAAAGAGTAATGAAGCAATAGTAAACAGCTTGATAAGTTACCTTAGCTGCTCTTGTAGATTTGTATAAACTCTCAAGCTGTTGGAAAGACTCGAGTTCGGTATCATCAATCATTATGGCTTCATGACCCAGATGTCCAAGTTGCCTCAGAATTGTCTGAAATGGCAAAGCAGTAAGATGATTTTCAAACAATTAGAGATATGAAAAAAACAACATTTGACTACTTATACTCATAAAAACAGATACTTTCAGGTTTATAAAAATAAATTTCCAGCAAGAAGAGCAAATTCTTACAAGCTCAAGATAACAAATGAACAGCCTCCAAAATTATATACAAGTTATGTTTTTTTAAGGTACATTGAGGAATTAATACTAGCTAATATCATTCTCTTCTCATCGAGGTGGGGAACAATGAGATTCCCCTAGCACCATAGCAGAAATTAAAGTTTTGATACAAGCCTAAAATTATGATAGTGAAAGGGAAACAAAAGCGGCACATTTCCCACACCCCCAAGTCCCAAGAGGGTTGAAGTCTTGTATAACAACCAAGTATTCGGAGTCAGTTATAAAGATCTTACATTGCTATTATGTTCATTTAAGACCCTTGGTTTCATTTACTAAAATATACACCATGTCTTAACTGTATAACTAAGTCTCACTACTGCCATCATTAACACAAATACATAATACTGGCAAAAGTTAGCGACCACCATAAGCATAAAATTAATTCATCCATCATCCATTTTCTTGAATGTAATCTGTGATAACAAAAATTTGAAAATGATCCAATCTCAGAAGTACAAAATTAGGCCACCATGCATCTACTGATTAAAGTGCAGTTTGATCATGTAACTTCTTGGACCATGTAGATCCATTTTCAGCAAGGCGATTTTACGCCAGCATCATGATACTTCTTCTCACATACAAAAGAGGACCCCTCAGGAATATAAGACAAAAATTCAAACTTTACTCTTCCTCCACAAGGAAAAGTAAAAAGAATGCTGAAAAGTTGATGAGATCACTGTGAAATACAATTTATAAAGAAGAAAGTTGTGATGGTCTCTTCTTTAGAACATAGCCAGCACATACCTTGACATTTCCAACTCAGCCTATCTGTTCTATGTGTGTGTCCCTTTTGTGATCAATAATTCCCAACAACCCCCTTTTACCATGAGCATCATTGCTCAATCCCATATCATTTATACTCCAAGGAATTTGAAGGGAATAAAATGCATTATACAGTTCAGGAATCATATTCAAGCTAATTCCAACTTTACTGCCATAAACATACCTCCTCCACCAAAACCCAGAAATTAACCAAAGAACATATTTTTGTACTTTCATTTTCTCACTTTACTTTTCCAGTACAGCTTGAAAGAAACCAGGAAAAACTAAGGAAATACCTGCTGCTGCTTAGCAACCTGTTCTCTTAATCTACTGGCCTGCTTCTTTATAGCTTCCATTTCCAATCTCCTCCTCCAAATCCTCCCGAGGAAAACGATCTTGGCAGCAGTGGGAGCGTATGTATTTCAAAAGTAAGAAAGTGATAGGGAAAAAAGAGAGGGAAAGACAGAGTGGAGAAGAAAAAGGAAGTGGAAGGAAGATGATCGAAAAGGGCCTTTGTACAAGGGCAAATGTTTGGGCACGAGGGCCCTCCAATATATACGTACGACTGTTACGATGAGAGGGATCAAACATGTCGACAATGTGAAAGTTTTGAAACTGTATAAGACTTGGTAGTCAAACCAATCATCAAGCCTCTTTCCAGGCTTTGCGGTTTGACTTGAATAAAACTGTTAAAATACTCTAGTTGTCTGTTATTAGAGGTAGTTTTATAGTTACATCGGGTTAAGATTTAAGAGCATATATACTAAACTTGTTTAAACAAAATAGAAATGATTTGAAATGATTTCACTTAATAAACAAATAAAAATTAATATTCACCTATATAAGAAAACAATAACATAAACAAAACTTGTCTCTAGTTGACACGTGAAATTGAAAATCTGCCAAATCATCTCCATGATATAAAACAACTCTCATTTAGGTTACGTTCTTTCAAAAATATTGATAAATCAGTTTAATTGAGCACAATAAAATTTGATAAAATTCAAATGACGATAGCCAAGTAAGAATTAGAGAGATAGCGATGAACTCTTTTCTAACACATTCACCTTTATCTATATCATCTTCACTTTCTAATATTTGTATATGACAATTTTCTTCCACAATTTATGGTATCAAAACCTGATCACCATCCTCGTATGCTTCATCCTTTTACTTGTTGGCGTCTCACCTTCTTTATAATCTATATGAGGTCTCTCTCATACTCTTCTTTTCCCAGTTCCCTCACTTACCCCTCCCTTCGTGTTATGGACAGAGCATCAACAACAATGTTTGATTTCCTAGTCTTATTTTGAATCTCTTATATTAACCCCGATAACTATCATCCATTTGTTGAATTGCATTGTGGAGCTTCCGCCACAGTAAGTACTTGAGGCTTTGGGTGGTCTGTCTTAATAATGAAATTGTTTTCAATAAATTTTGCTTCCTATTAGAGGAATAAACCTCGATACTGAGGTTTGTACTATATTCAGTATAATATATGTTAAATAAGGGTACAATTGGGAAATGTACAAAATTCTAAATAAACCCTGAACAAGACAAGTCACACACACACGCGCGCACACACACACAACACGCACACACACACCAAGATAAGTGTTGGTTTAAACTGGGACACAAAGATTAGATCTATAGAACTCAAATAAGGGTTTTGGAAGACTCTTGGTGAAAATGTCCGCCAACTGCAACGAAGGAGAAATATGACTAAAACGAAGTTTAACTGAAACAACCGACTCCTGAACGAAATGATAGTCGATGTCGATGTGTTTGACCCGCTTTTGAGCCACTAGGTTCTCAACTAAGAAAATAGCAATGTTGTTGTCATATAACAACAATGACGGATCCTCAAGAGGAAACTGTAAGTCTTGAAGAAGATGGCAAAGCCAGAAAACTTCCATCGATGTATGGCAAGAGCACGGTATTAAGACTCCAAACTCGAGCGTGATACTGTAGCATGTTTCTTGGCACTCCAAGATACCAAGTTACCGCCTAGAAAAATCGCATAGCTGTAAGTCGATCGCCAAGTCTCAAGACACCGGGCCTAATCAGCATTCGAGTAAGCACAAATATCATCACACGAAGTAGAAGAACCTCCATAGCGAAATGTGAGACCATGATGAGGCGTGCCAACCATATAACGAAGAATCCGGGTAACTGCACCAAAGTGATCCTGGCGAGGGTCTTGGAGGTATTGACTAGCGGTATTCACCGCAAATGACAGATCAGGACGAGTAATGGTTAAGTAGGGAAGCGCACCAACCAAAGACCGATAGAGACTCGGAGTGCTGAACCGTGCACTAGTGGTGCTGTGAAGCTGCGAAAGTGTTACAAATGGAGTGGTCACATGAGAAGCATCAATCATACATGCTCGACTAAATTTATCCTTGGTACACTTGGCCCATCCGAGAAAGAGGCCGGAATGAGTAGCATACACCTCAAGACCAAAAAAAAGTAGCTCGAGTACCCCAAATACTTGATCGAGTACTCTCTATCAGTTCGAGTAATGAACTTGCAACTTTCTCCTGCATTATTATGCGTAAGAATGATGCCATCTACGTAGACCAACAAGTATAATAAAATATATTCTCGAGCGAAGACAAATAGAGGCGTGTCAGAAGAACTACACTGAAATCCAAGTTGTCGGAGATAGGAGCATAACCGATCAAACCAGGCGTGAGGAGCCTGTTTGAATCCATAAATGGCCTTCTGTAAGTAACAAACATAGTCAGGATGAGTTGGATCCTTATAGCCAACAGATTGAGCCGTATATTTCGGAGTATCAAGAACACCATTGAGAAAACCATTCTTGACATCAAGCTGATGTAGAGGCCACTATCTCAGAGACATAGATAAAACATGTTTTATCAAACAAGACATGGTGAGAGAAATAGATGCGTCCAGTAGTAGGATCGAGGCACTGGAAAGTGGAAACCCTTGTAACTGGGGTTATAACCATTTAACACACATGGAATAGAGCGAAGTGCAAACTTATTCTCAGCAACAACACGCAAACACGTATACACACGATAACCAAAAGGATGAAAGATTGTTTAGCCCGAGTAGTTCCACAGACAACCTCAATGGTGATTTGCCTTCAAGAAATGAGCTAGGGAGACGATTGATTATGTAAACAGTAAAAAAGAATGCTTCCACCTAGTAAGTGCGGTACGGATGAGTGATATAACACAGCAATGCTAGTCTCTATAATTTGATGGTGTTCACGCTCGGCTCGGCCATTCTGAGCAGGTGTATATAGACATGACATCTGATGATGAATGCCACAAGAAACAAATGTGTGCCTGCAAACGATGATTAATGAACTTGGTACCACCATCAGTCTGAAAAACCTTAATTTTCACAGAAAATCGAGTCTCAACAAACTTCTGAAAGCAAAGAAAGTTGTCAATTATTCGACTTATGCCGCAATGGATAAAACCATGTGAATCATGAAAAATCATCAATGAATACAACATATTATGAAAAACCATGTGCAGATGCAGCATAGGATGGAGCTGGTCCCCATAAGTCACAATGCACCTTCTCCAACAAACATGTTGCCCTCTTATCACTAACATAATATGGTAGCCGGGGAGCAACTAACAGGTGCAAGTAAATGTGAAGTGGAAGAAATGTGGCCCTTCTTGTGCAAAAACTGAACGTTGTCATATGACACATGCCCAAGACGATAATGACATAGCTCAAAAGGGGACCGGAGCTTTCCAAAGTGCAAGTCGCTCAAAACACAAGAATCACTAATATTGCGGCCTTTACCAACTATTTGTGATGTCTGTTGGTTCTTGATAGATAACACATTGTCAAAAAATGTAATACTCATTGGCAAGTCAAAAGTGATTTTGCTAACAGATAACAAACTCTTAGTAATTTGAGAAACCACAAGTACATCACGAATTGATAAACCATGAATATTATATTCCCCGATGTGAGACGCATGTATAAGCTGACCATTACCAACATAAACAGGTGGACCGAAGTAAGGAACTACATTCCCAAGATAACGAGAACTATCGATCATATGAGATGTAGCTACAGAATCAACAATCCACAAATTAGAAGAACGAGAGCGATCAAAATTATTCAAACGATTTGCATTGTCTACAATCCAGCTATTTGAGCGATATGCTCGTGATAAAAGAGTCAACGACACCATAACGATAAATGACCAAAATGCTCTGATCACACGCCGATATATAAAAATACACCAAAATGCTCCAGTCACACACCAACAGAAAATGCACCAAGTCTAGTAAAAAAAAGACCCATAAGAAGGGATCACACGTATAGGTGATAGACTATAGTGCAGGGGCGGACCCAGAATTTTACCGACAAGGGGGCCGAACTAATCATAAAAATTTGAATTCGAAAGAATAAATGATGTTATAAAAATAACGGTATAATAAAATAATTTATTTAGAAATAAAAGAATCATACATATAACGGACCAACTATTGTTAAAGAAAATATAAAATATATTTGAATCTAACTCTTCTCTCTTTGATCATCTGAAAAGTGTCGATAATCGAATCAATGGGAATGGTCACGCAATCTCTTTCAATATATAACATCAAATAATCTCGCGGAAAATCATCTTCCATTCGACTACGCAGACTTGTTTTCACAATTTTCATGACTGAAAAAGCCCGTTCAAATTACAAAAAGCAAATCCTAATGACATTAGTATGTCTAATTACTGATATGTTATAAGATTAACTGATATTCTTTTTATAAAATATTACTAATATAAAATCCTATAAGGATTATAAATCAAAAAACAAAAACAAAATACTAATAGAAAATTAACAAAATGTGTGGTCCCTACTAATGATTCACTAATTCTATTAGAAATCTAATTTTAGTAAAATTTCTACTCTCCTTATGTATTTGTACACGTTGATTTTTTGTAAAGTGGGCCACCAATAATTTTTTTAACTAAATACTATTTTGTAATGAATATCAATTAAATCCAAAAATCCATCGGAAATTGAGCTAAGAACAGTAGCTATCAACATTACATGCACAAGAGAGAGAATATGAGTTTCTGTAGCTAGCTAATCTCTAACCAACTAACTACTAACAGAATTGATAATTGGCTAACTGAAATGATTCCCTTCCCCTCCCTTTTATCACTTTCCGATCCCAGCAACCTCTTTCTCTAACCAACTCCTGCTGCTTCCTTCTGGTCAATGGTCCTTGACCAGTAAAAGTGAAATGACCTTTTTACCCCTGGCACCAAGCATCATGACAAATCCCCTCTTCTTAAAGAATGCTTGTCCTCAAGCATCAGCTTCAATCTTTAAATTTTGGAAATAGCTGTTGTATGACTTCAGCTTCCTCCCAAGATGCATCTTCACTGGATAAAATTTTCCATTGTATTAGCCATTGTGTAATTTCCCTTCCAGAAATGGTGACTAATCTTCTCTGTAAGATTCTGTGAGGTTCCAGTGAGCTCATATCCTCATCATCATAATCAGGAGGTCCACTCTGAGTAGAAGGAGCAGTGCCAATAAATTGTTTCAACAATGACACATGAAATACTGGATGAACTCTACTGTGGTCAGGGAGTTTGAGTTTGTATGCAACTGATCCAATCTTTTTCTCCACTTGAAATGGACCACAATATTTTGCTGAGAGTTTATCCAATTGTGTGTCATGCAGTGACTGCTGTCTATGCCTGTTGATCTTGAGATATACCCAATCCCCAATATTGAAAACTCTATCAGTCCTCTTTTTATCAGCATAAAATTTCATCCTTTCCTGAGCCTGCTTCAAATGTAGTTGAAGTTTCTGTTGAATTTCTTGTCTTGTTTGCAACAGATCAGCAGCAGCTGGCACTAAAGAATCAGTCAATATTCCCATAGGAATATTTAGAGGTTTTACTCCATAAAGTGCTTCATGTGGTGACATGTCCAAACTAGTATGATGACATGAATTATACCATCTCTCAGCAAGGCTTAAACAATTTTTCCAAGAACTGGGATACTCTCCACATACACACCTCAAATAATTTTCCAAAACTTGATTAATCCTTTCTGTTTGTCCATCTGTCTGTGGGTGATATGCAGTACTGAATTTCAACTTAACTCCCAGCTTAGTGAAAAGTTCTTTCCAAAACAAGCTTGTGAAGATCTTATCTCTATCACTCACAATTGACTCAGGAATTCCATGCAATCTGAAAATTTCATCCAAGAAAAGTGTTGCTACTTGCTTAGCTGTAAATGGATGAGTTAGAGCTAAGAAATGAGCGTACTTTGTATATCTGTCCACTACAACCAATATAGTGTCAAATCCCTGAGAGTTTGGGATTTTTTCTATGAAATCTATAGACAAATGAGTCCAAGATTGAGTAGGAATTGGTAAAGGATTTAACAGACCAGCTGGATGGCAATTTTCACTTTTATTTTTCTGACAAACCTCACACTTCTTGATGAACTGAGCAATCTGATCCCTCAAGCCTGGCCATATGAAAATAGCAAGTACTCTTTTGAGAGTAGCAAATTGACCAGAGTGACCACCTATAGGAGAAGAATGAAGAGCCTGTAATATATCAGACCTCACTTCTTTTGATTTTCCAACATATATTTTCTGTCCTTTCTTTAAAATTCCCTCATGGAATTTCAGTTGCTCCACATTGTTAGCTTCCAAAATAGCTTTTTAGAAATTAATGCCTGAGCCTCATCATCTCCTTTATGACTCTGCTCCAGTTGCTGCAACCATGTAGGTAGTATAGTAGAAGATATCAATTCTTTCCTATTACACTCCTCAATACAAGCTTCATTTTCCTTCATGCTAACTTGTGGTGTAGATTCCACTGTCCTTGTGGTTGCAACTATCTTTGATACTGCTTTTTCTGTAACCAACTCAGTTACAGTACTTCCTTGTCCTCATCTGAACTGTAATCCCAGAGGCAATTTTGGCATGGCTCTTCAACCCTTTCATCAGCTACATTCAGAATTTCTGGCTTCCTTGAAAGAGCATCTGCCACCACATTAGTTTTTCCAGTTCTATACTGAATTTCAAAATTAAGCCCTAATAAGTTTGGCATCCACTTATGTTGAATAGTACTGTGCAGTTTCTGATCCATAAGATGCTTTAGGCTTTGGTGATCAGTCTTGATGATGAATTTATTTCCCACTAAATAATGCCTCCATTTTTCCACAGCCATTACCAATGCCAATAACTCATTTTCATAGGTAGAAAGCCCTTTATTTTTCTGACAGAAAGCTTTGCTTAAAAAAGATATAGGTCTTCCTTCTTGTAACAAAACAGCCCCCATTCCTTCATTGCATGAATCTGTCTCAACAATAAATGGTTTATTGAAATCAGGCATTCTTAATATGGGAGCAGAAGACATTAACCTTTTGAGCTTTTCAAATGCAGAAATGAATCTTTTCTGAGCAAATCATGCAATGGTCTGCAAGTAATTCCAAATCCAGATATAAATCTTCTGTAGTATCCAGCAAGACCTAGGAATCCTCTTGGTTCTTTTAAATTCTTTGGAATAGGCCAATCCAAAATAGCTGAGACTTTCTTTGCATCCATACTGACACCATCCTTTGAAATAATGTGTCCTAGATACTCAACTGTATCTACTGCAAAAACACATTTTGAACCTTTTGCATACAATTTGTTGGACCTCATTATGCTTAACACTTCTTTCACATGTACTAAATGTTCTTGAAGTGTTTTACTGTATATGAGAATATCATCAAAAAATACCAACACTGATTTTCTGAGCTGTTTCTGAAAAACTTTGTTCATTAAAGCTTGAAATGTTACAGGAGCATTTGTCAAACCAAATGGCATAACTAAAAACTCAAAATGTCCACTATGAGTTTGAAATGCAGTCTTTTCCACATTAGCACTTGCCATTCTTATTTGATGATAACCTGACCTAAGGTCCAACTTAGTAAAAAATAACATGCCATTGAGTTCATCTAACAATTCTTCAATAACAGGAATAGGAAACCTATCTTTGACTGTAAGATCATTTAATCTTCTGTAATCAATGCACATCCTCCAGTTGCCATCTTTTTTCTTCACTAATATGACTGGAGAAGAGAATGGACTATTGCTTTCTTGAATTACTTGGCTCTTCATCATTTCTTGAACTTGTCCTTCAATTTCTTCCTTGTGTGAGTGAGGCTGCCTGTATGGTTTTATTTTGAAAGGTTCAGTACCAGGCTTCAAAGGAATTTTATGGTCAATATCTCTCATAGGAGGTAAAGAGTTAGGTGTTTTAAAGATATCAGAAAATGTATGCAAAATGGACACCAAACCTGAAGGAACTTTACTGATATCAAAGTCTGGAATCCATGTGCTGGTGCAGTTATCTTCTGTGGCCTGAAAAACCTCCTCTTCCTCTCCTTCCATAGTATAAGCATAACCTCTCTCCCTGTACTTCTGACTGCCATACCTCCTCCTCTTATAACCAGAGTAACCATTTTCATAAGAAGGACAATCAAAATTCCCAAAACTGTTGTTCCTCAGATGGTCATACACAGCTCTTTCCTTCCTGAATTCTGACAGTTCTCTTGCTTCTCTATCTCTCAGAATCTGAAACTTTGTTCTATCAGCATTTCCATGAAGTGTATAATAATGACCTTTATAGCAAATAGATACATCTTCTGTGTTAAAATCAAATGCTATTGGGCTGAAAATCTTCATCCAATCAACTCCCACTATCATCTGCAAACCATTTCCCATTTTCAGTAACCTCATACTGTAAGTGAAATGATGATCTTGAATTCTCCAAGGCACATCTAAAGCATAAGTGTCACCACCCAATTTATCTCCACCAGCAATAGCCACTGTATAAAGTTTAATGGCCATAGTTTTCAGCTTCAACTGCTTTACCACATCAGGGTCAATAAAAGTGAAAGTACTCCCAGTATCTAACAACATATTCACCTTGACACCATTAATGTACCCCACCATTCTGATAGTATTAGCTTTCCTCCTTGTATGATCACCAATAGAATTCAACTCAATTTCCTCAGGTTCAGATGACTCCCCTGAAGCTAGTTGTTGCAGCTCTTCACAATTTCACTCAGCAACCAATATATCACCACTAGATTCTTCACTCACATCAGTGATCTCATAAATTTGCTTAAATCTACAGACATGCCCTGGATGTAATTTTTCTGCACATTTAAAGCACAGCTTGTTATCTCTTCTGTATTGCAACTCTTGAGCACTAACTTTCTTGATGCCTTCTCCCACTAATTTCTTGTCCTTATCATTAGTAGACACATTAGTTTTCCAAGTGTTAGCAGGCTCCAAAATGGTTTATCCTTACCATTATTTCTAAAATTATTGCTCCCAGTATTGTAACTGGAACTAGAACTTCCAGACTTAAACTTCTTTTCCATAACCTTCATGACCTTCTCTTCCATTAATGCCAATTCCACAGCTTCATGCAATGAAGTAGGCTTACAAGGATTAACTAAGACTCTAAGTTCTTCCTTTAAACCACTCAAGAAATTCCCTACAAAATATATTTCAGGCATCTCAGGATACTGACTCACCAACTGTGATTTTAACTCCTCAAAGGCTTCTTGATATTCTTTCACAGTAGCAGTCTGATTAAGTTTGTTAAAATCACCAAACATATCTCTATAGCTAGCATCACAGAACCTTTGTAATACTGCCATAGTGAAATCTTTCCAACTGTCAAAAGGTTTTGTAACCTTTTCTGC
Organism: Sherardia arvensis; assembly: GCA_948330725.1. Lineage (NCBI taxonomy): Eukaryota > Viridiplantae > Streptophyta > Magnoliopsida > Gentianales > Rubiaceae > Sherardia > Sherardia arvensis. Next base: position 33,945,570 of record OX415239.1, read on the forward strand.
ATTATACCAGGTCAAAGCCTTCCCCTCCAAAATCATTTCCATAATTTCTAACCTCTCTCTATCCACAACTTGAAAATAGACAAAGTATTTCTCACATCTTGACAGCCAATCCCTAGGGTTCTGACCAGAAAAACTAGGCAATTGTATGTTATTATACTGTTTCCCCATCAACTGTCTCCAACCCTTAGTTGTAACTGCATCATCTATATTCATTTCATTATTAACACCTCTAGCCTTAGGATCCTTTTCCAGTTCATTAAGCCTCCTGTTGTAAGACTCCCTATCCATATCCAACAAGTTCTTATCAAGTTTCAGATTCTTATCTGGCCAAACTACCCTAGCATGCTCTGAATTAGCATTCATTACTACTCTAGGGCAAAAATGAGCACAAAACGGATCACACTTATGAGCATTTGAAGCTGAAGATAACTCAACCGGAATTTGATGAGTACCTTGACCGGAGCTGATGAATGCCTGTGCCTGAACACCAGAATTACCAGGAAATGCCGACTGCAATGCAACTGGTACCGGAGATCTCTCCTTGCGCAATTGATCAGTCACCGAAACCGCTACCTCCGAGACTTTCAGAGATCCTTCTCCGGCCGCCGGATTCTTCTCGATCGTCCACTGTAGAGCTTCCAATTTCTGATTCAATTGAGTAAGTGCTCTCCGATTCTCCTCGCGTTCTTGCTTGTCAGCTTCCCGTTCTTCTTTGTAAAGCTCAGATGCCCGATCAAGCGCCATTTCCACTGCATGCTCGAATTTCCGGTCAATCTGATCGGAAAAATCGGTCTGGAGTTTCTGCAGTGACTCCTCGATGTGCTGCCTCAAATTTTCTTCAATTTTCTTGTTCGCCATGGCCGGAATCGTACGGCTCTGATACCAAGTGTAATGAATATCAATTAAATCCAAAAATCCATCGGAAATTGAGCTAAGAACAGTAGCTATCAACATTACATGAACAAGAGAGAGAATATGAGTTTCTGTAGCTAGCTAATCTCTAACCAACTAACTACTAACAGAATTGATAATTGGCTAACTGAAATGATTCCCTTCCCCTCCCTTTTATCACTTTCCGATCCCAGCAACCTCTTTCTCCAACCAACTCCTGCTGCTTCCTTCAGGTCAATGGTCCTTGACCAGTAAAAGTGAAATGACCTTTTTACCCCTGGCACCAAGCATCATGACATATTTAAAGAGAGAATAATACTATATATAGGTTATATCTTAGCAAATTTATGAGGTGGGCCCGGTCCCTTTTTGCCCCCTATATGGTCCGCCACTGCCATAGTGTAACAAATTATGGAAAAATAATATAAATAAATGTAGAGAAATACTAAGAGAGAGCGCAATGCGTGAGTGAGTCCTGGAAACTTGGATAAATTGTCTACCAAATATTGGGGTCCTTCTTTGGGGTAACAAAAAAAAAGTGAAACTGCAACTTACAAGTTTAAGTTGCCTAGTAGAAATAAAATTCACCATGTGTCCTGAAGAAACATGCAGGAGTAGCTCCTTTCAATACCAGTCAGCTCCATCATGTGAAAGATGATGAAGTAGTGTTGTTGGAGCCTTAGAAAATCTTACAAATGAGACTCGTCAGTAATGTTGGAACACAAGTAATTCAATGGCTTATCTTCATAGAAGAACCTTCCAAAGAGGATGCAGATATGATAGAAAAAAATAGTTTCCTAGATTTAAAGGGTGAAGCTCGTGAACTGCTTGGAGCATCATAGTTGCTTTTCAATTTGAGGAATACTTTCTTAGGGAGAGAGATTGTATTGAGGAATGGCCAAAAATATCATGAGCAATGGGTATCAGTAAACGCAGGGAATTGATAGGTGCAGTTCAACATTACTATTGCAGTCCGTATTTATATTTAAAATATCTGATATACCCTTATTTATGAGAACCACATTTACTTTTAAAAAATACTGAGGATATTAATATCACTTCATAAATAAATACAGACTGCACAAGTAATTATACTGGACTGCATATAACAATGCCTAAAAGTAAAAAAATGCATGGGATGGAAAATTATTGCTAATATTTCGATTTGGAATCAAAGTTTCGGCGCGTTACGCTAAATGTTAGGGAACTACCACTATGTATTAAACACAAACTATACATTTTTGGATTAACAATTGATCATTTTAAAGTAAACATATAGTAAAACATGTTTTCATGCAAAAATTTCAAGAAATTTCATTTAGAATTATAAACATTTTAAGTTACAAAATATACAATTCAAATTAAAAAGTACTATACATGAGCATATTTTCTTAAAAAGTTAGGAAAGTTAGAGAGTTCTAGAAACCTTATCTAATAATAGCCATAGCAAGAAATTGTATTGATAAACTTTGTATTAATTAACGATGAGAGGTGTATCTAATACATTTTTTTATAAGGGTTTAGAAAATTAAAGAGATATCAAAAATGAATGGGTTAAAATTTCAATATTAACCCAATTATTATCAAAATTAGAGAAAAATTACGAAAATGAACGTTTTAATGTGTAAATGAACATAATTACGATAATTTTCAACAAATTATCCCCCCATCCAATGCTACATCTGAAGGTCCATTTAACGCTCATCTTTTCACCCGATAATCTGAGCAGATGCAGAAACTGGCAGCAGATGATCCATACTCTGCAGAAAGATGATGTTCTGATTTGAGTGCAAAGCACCGGTATAATCAGTGGCGGAATCAGGAAATTATCTTATCATAGTTTCAGTAGCTTGACTGCGGAGGTCAGAGAGGCTCGTCGGAGGCCGGAACGGCCTAATTTTTCACCGGAAAATCCTAATATAGACTGAGTTTCGAATTTTATGGCAGGCGGAGACCTACCCGCGCCCCAAGTGATTCCGCCCCTGAGTATAACTAATCACATGTACTGATCTGACTCAGAAAATCATTTCAAACCGAGTTCACATGTCGAAATCTGCTCTTCGGGGCTGAAACAAATAACATACATGATATATCATGTATTATTTGGGGAAGAAACTATATGATATTATAATGTATAACATCATAACATGATAATATCAGGTTATATTATGTTTACTATCATGTTATATATCATGTGTACTATCATGTATTAAATTAAGTACTGAATTCAGATGCATGACAACTGACAAGTACAGCATACATAAAAAGGAGTTTCAAAGAGTATGTTAGAAAAGTTTGCACCAAACTTTCCAAATTAACCATGGGTAACGTGAAACTTCATATTATTGGCCCCATTTGACTACAACGTTTTGAATGAGAGTTTTATTTTTTCCTGAAAATAGATTTTGACTGGGCAAATAACTATTCTACTTGTTTGGTGAGAAGCGTTTTTCATTGACTTTTTTGGATGAAAACTCTTATTTTCAAAACGCTCGAAAAAGAAGTTTTTTTTGATGAATACTCTTGCTATTAATTGGGTAAAATTTACAAATTTTCTTTTTTATCCTTTTTTATCTTAAGTAATTTTCGTTTATCATAAAATTTGTACGCAACTTTATTTTTGAAATTTTCGTTTGAAAGTATCATGTAATAGCTAATATTTTTTATTTGTACATAATTAATTATTTTGATTTGTACTAATTTTTATTTCTATCACTTTTATTTTTAATTAATTATTTTAAAATTTCAGAGTACAATTTAACAAATAAATATAAAGTGTTATATATGTTAGTGAATATCATTCCAAAGAAATACAAATAAATATAGATACAAGTACTAGAAATATTTTTCTATATTTCAAAATAAAAGTCACACAAAAATAAAATTTATGATTTAAATTATGTTGATGTCCATTTCTGTCATTTAACATAACAAAAGGCTAACATCTATTTATCATTTACCAAACAACAATCTAAAAACCGCTTGTCAAAACAGTTAATATAATCCGTTAACCGCTAACAACTAATACAATTCACTAACATGTAACAGTTAATTCCCAAACAGCCTGATTGTATGGTTGAGTGAAGAATAACTTTTAACATGCACATATATATAACTGATGCATGTGTACATTTAAAAGAAAATTAGGCAAGTGCTGTGTCATTTGAAACTTTTAGCAAAATTAGTTATTGCAGGGAAACTACAACCTTTCTCAGGTTCTGATATTATATATATCAAACACTTTGGTCCTTGAGTGTGTGGGTTCGTTTTTCGGCATTAGAACATGAATTCTGAATTTAAGAAACTGTTGGTGGCTTTAGCTGTGACGGTGATCATGGCGGGGTTTCAGAATGAAGCATCGAGGGAAGATCCATTGGTGCCATGTCATTTCATATTTGGCGATTCTCTTTCAGATAACGGCAACAACAACTACGTCATGACTCTCGCAAGATCATATTACTATCCGTATGGTGTTGATTTTCCCCGCGGAGCCACTGGAAGATTCTCCAACGGGAAAAATCAAGTGGATGTAGTCAGTAAGGCTGCATTTTGTTTGATCGGTTTTTGTAATAGTTGTTTGGTTAAACTGGTTTTCCAAAATCCTGCTTTTAACTCCAAAATTCAGATGATAGTCAGTTGTCTTTCTGATCCCACCAAAATTTTTGATTGGTTTTTAAAATTTTGCAAGTCTGAATTTGGGGTCAAAAATAGGATTCTATAAATCTTGGTGAACCAAACACGAATTTGAAATTCTGGACTTGCAAAATCCCAGTTTTCCAAAATCCTTGTGAACCAAATGCAACCTAAAGAATTTTGTTTCAGAGTTACAAAATCTCAACCCAAACAAACAAGTTTTTTGCAAAACACACTCTCAAAATCCCAAATAAAAGGTCAAACTCTTAAAATTTCAAAACAAAAATGAGACTCTCAAAAATCTTTCCACTAGAGTCACCCTACAGTTCTATAACATGTTTGCATGCTTTTCTCATCTCTCATCTTTAATAGGAAGGAAGCAGTGTGATTTTATGAAAATACATGCAGTGATATATATAAAATGACTATTTTACTTTCTACAGCTGAACTACTCGGCTTTGAGGATGAAATTCGACCGTACATAAAAGCTTCTGGTAGAGACTTACTGAGGGGTGTAAACTATGCCTCTGCAGCTGGTGGGATCAGAGAGACAACTGGCTATCATCTGGTATTTGTTACTACAAAATTTGAGTTTACAGAAATTATACACGTCTGGCTTGCTAATGCAGGTTTAATTTTGACTTGAAATACCCCTGATATTGTTAATGCAGGTCTAGGTAATAGTAGCTAGTAAAGAGTAATTTTGTCTTTTTACACCTGTAAATGTAATACATTTACCTCGTTTAATAAAAGTAGCGGTCTAATGATCTGCAAATATATTTATGTTTAGGGTTCCAGGAGCAGTTTTAACTCGCAGGTTGAGCATCACAAGAGCACAATACTGAAATTGGTGGAGTTGCTTGGAGGCGAAGAGGCAACATCAAAATACCTTAGCAAGTGCATTTTTAACATTGGAATGGGGAGTAACGACTATCTCAACAACTACTTTAAGCCACTTTTATACCCAGTTAGCAAATCATTTAATGCAGAACAGTTTGCCGATGACCTGATTCATCAATACTCGGGTATGCTAACGGTACATCCATCTATCATTTACAGGTTTGCTCAATCAGTATTTTCATTTTTTTTTACTATCCTGCTAGATGCAGTACGTACTTTTTACAGCATCTCTAAGGCAGTATTTTTGTTTTTTTTACTGACATGCTAGATGCAGTCCGTATTTTTTACAGTATCTCTAAGGCAGTACTTTTCATTTTTTTACTGCCCTACTAGATGTAGTCCGTACTTTTCATAGTATCTCTAAGGAAGTGCTTTTCATTTTTTACTGGCCTGCTAGATGCAATCGTATCTCTAAGGCCGTACTTTTAAAATTTTTTACTAGCCTGCTAGATCCAGTCCGTACTTTTTACAGTATCTCTAAGATAGTACTTTTTATTTTTTTACTACCCTGCTAGATGCAGGCCGTACTTTTCACAGTATCTGCTAGATACAATTCGATCACTCATCTCATGAGATGAGTGAGATGAGTGATCGAATTAGAAGGTCTCTTACTTTTTACAGTATCTCTAAGGCCGCTCACCATATATTTTATACATTTGAATAGACATTGCATAACTTTGGAGCCAGAAAGTTTGTTCTGCACGGACTGGGCGCGATTGGTTGTGTACCGGGTTTATTAGCTAAGCACAGTCCAGATAAGAAAACATGTATAGCCGAATTCAACAATGACAATGAGATATTCAGCATTAAGCTCAGAGGACTTGTGGACTCCTTGAACAAGAAACAAAGGAATTCAAAGTACATCTATCTTAATACTTCTGGAATTTCTTCTACATTAGTAGGTAATATTGGAAAAGGTCATCCTTTTTTTATCATATTCCAAAATGAAATTATAATTCCATTTTCGGTTTGAATAGATTTTAAAGTGAGCAATAGAGCCTGTTGTGGAGTGGGCACGAACAATGCCGATTTGACATGTTTGCCCTTTGAAGATCCATGTCCAAACAGAACAGAGTATTTGTTTTGGGATGCTTTTCACCCAACAGAGGCTGTGCACGTACTTGTGGGAAGAAGGGTATTTCAGGCTCAGGATATCACAGATACATACCCCATGGACATTCTCACCTTAGCTAAATTGGTTATAAACTAACTCATGATCATAAAAACAAAGGTGTTGTGATTAATAAATATCTGTAGCTAATGCTTTTAATAAACTTCTGCTGATACCATCTATGTTCATCCTAATAGTACCATCAAAGCCACGCCTGATTGATCACTCACACCTCCGTGTCTCTCAGCAGAGTTCTTCCCTGCAGAATTGAAAGCCGGGATGAGAATACCATCATAATTCTAACTGTCAAGACCATGCAGAACTCATAAAACAAACAAAGTGATGCAGTTAGTAAATATTGTGAACACTATACTAAGACTCAAACGGTTAACCTAGTTACATATCCTATATGGTATTTTGGTTGATAGAAAGGTTTAAGCAGCCGCGCCCAAACATGCTTAATTACAGCAGACATTGGCATTTCCACAAACAAACAAAAACTGAGAGTTTAGGGATTTATACCTTAGTATAGCTTTTCCATTTCTGATTCAACCAGTCTTGATGAGGCCTCAGATATTCATATTGAAACTCGACTACCTCGTTTGTGTTGTTTAAAAGGACCAAGTAATTTGAATCAGCTGTCACTTCATGGATATGACCTACCCACCATCCTTCGCGATACCAGGCATCCACTTGTTCCAAAGCTTTGAAAGGATCGTTTTGCAAAAAGACCGGAGGAATCGGCCTTATGCACAAACCATCAGCTTCTTGTATGACAGGATGTTTCTCACCATCCCTAGCCACAGTTTTGTACTGCAACACATACTTCCCATCTCCCAAGGGCATAATGATCACAGCTGGATACCAAGCATCATGGAAACCTTCTACTCTACTGCATACTTCCACTATTGCTCCTTTGCAGAAACCAGTACCTGAAGCTGGTAGACCTCGCCGCTTCCCGAATTTCCCTAACTTGAATCTCATCAGCGAGTTGGGCATCTGCAATTTTATACACTCACATTAAAAAAATTTAAAAGTAAATGCAAATTGCTGAAATTGTAGAAAATTGTTAAGTAAAAACTAAACAACCTGAAGAGGAGTTATCCAGTTTCCATTAGTCCATTCTTGATGAGGCCTCAAGTTACGAGGATGAAACTTCAACTCATCACTAGAGGTCCAAAAGTAGACTGAATACTCTGAGCGGCCTATAACTTGGGAAATGAGGCCAACCCACCAGCCATCATTATACCATGCATCAACTTGTTCAAACAGTGTGTAGCCACCTCTCTTGTCTACTGCAGGACAACGTGGTCGAATCTGGTAACGATCAACCGTTTCTTGCAAGAAATCAGAATTATCCTCTGTTCTGAGAGTCTCATACTCTACTATGTACTTGTCCTTATGAATGCAGCTTACTATCTTGACAGGGAACCATGCTCCCAAGAAGCCGTCTACATCACTTTTAGCCTCAGCCATCATACCCACAAAAAGTTCCCGGTTTGGCAACATAACTGATGATTTCTGCATATTATAACACATTCTTCAGTTGATGAAATATCCAAGGATGAAACTGAATTTCCTAAATTAGGATTGTCTATATATACAAAACAATCAGAACTGACAGCAATTTAAAAATGATGTTAAAGTAACTTTTGCTGGAAAAGGGAAATATTACCATGATGGTCATACCTTAGGAGTTGGAGCAGTAGTCCATCTTCCACAAGTCCAATTTTGATGAGGTCTCAGTTTATCACGGCCAAATTTGAACACCTCATTTGTTGTCCAGAAATAAACTGCATACTCAGAAGCGCCTACAAGTCGGCTAATCAATCCAACCCACCACCCATCATGATACCATGCATCGACTTCCTCAAGAACTTCGTAATCATCCTTCTCTATTTTAGGAGGACAAGGTCTGAGGCGATTACCAGGAGCTACCTCTTCAAGGGGCTGAGTTCCATCGCTGGCTCTTAATGTCTGATATTGAACTGTATACTCGCCATTGCCAATGCAGTTGACTATCTTCACAGGAAACAAAGAACCAATATAGCCTTCCTCATCGCTTCTGATCTCCACCACCATCCCTGCTGTAAATTTTTCCACAAGGCCTTTAATCTTCAATTTAATTGGGCTACTGCTTGTCCCAGCCTGATTTGAACTTATCTGCACAAGGATTTGGAGAATTGATTTCATGTAAAGCTATTAAAAGTTCAAGAAAAGAAACCAAATAAGAAATGAAAATTATGAAATCTTACCTTAGGAGCCGGATTCCATTTACCCTCCTTATCCCAGTCTTGATGAGGCCTCAACTTATAGTGCTCAAACGCCATTTCTTCACCAGAGTTCCTTAAAGTAACCACATATTTGCTGTCACCAACGACGCGTGAAACATGGCCAACACACCAGCCACCATTGTACCATCCATCAACTTGCTCAAAGCCGACGGGCATTCCCAGAAAAATGATAGGGGGACTTGGCCGGATATTTAGAATGTCAACTTCTTCCTTGACATAATGAGAACCCTCTTCAGTTCTTAGGGTTAAGTACCCTACCAAGAACCTCTGATCTTCCAGTGGTTTCATTATGGTAGCTGGATACCACACCTCTTCCCGTCCACCTTCCTTTCGTCGCACCACCTCCACATCCATCCCTTCGATCACCCTATAGTAATCCAAACCCTTAATTCTCTGATTGATGCCACTAGACTTCCTAGGTAGCTCTGGAGAGTGTTCCTACAGTTGTGAAAAAACAAAAACTTCAGCCTCATCTACACGTACAAAGGAATACATAGTAACACAATTGAAAAACACCGGGCTGCAAAAAAAAATCAGTAAAGTTGACACAGTTACCTAACAAGCACAAAAATTTTAACAGCTTTTGCACAAGAAAAACAAACTCAACACACACGCACGCATGCAATAAATCGAGGTAATACAATCGATCAATAAAACCACCAAACGTAATTATCCGCAGGCTCTGTGTTCAGAGTGGAATAATACATGACAGGAAAACATAGTAACTAAAGCACCAAGACACAAAGGTTCCATCATAATAAGTTATGCAATTAACTAATCAGCAAAAACTATTTTATTCGCTTAACAACAAAGAACAATTGGAAGAAACTGAATTGTACCTCATGAAGAAAAGGTGGCACCCAAGACCCATCATCCCAGACCCTAAAAGCCCTCAAATTCCAATGATCCACTTCTTCTTGAGCATCGTCTTCTCCGGACACCGCCACCAGATACTGGGAATTCTCCAAGATGCTCTTCACAGAGCCCTTTCTCCAACCTCTCATCTCCATCCCAGTAAGCACCTCCACTTCATCCCCCACCATGAAGTACCGGTGGCGCTCCGGCGGCTGCGCCGGCCTGACGTCAGCAAGGTCGGCGAAAACCCTCGATTCGGAGTTGTCGGAGCTGAAATTCTCCTCATTATCTTTCGAAACGGTGTCGTACGAGACATATATCTTCCCATTTCGCCTCGCCGCCGGTGCTGACCGGATAACCGTCGCCGGGAGCCAAGCATCTTGCTTTTTGACCTCGACCTTGTCTCCATTTCGAAAATAAAGCATTTTTTACAGAAGCTGGGTTACGCCGGAATTTGAAGCCGGAGATTTCTGGGCGGCGGCGCTGAACTGTACTACACAGTGACCTGGCTTCGAATAGAAGAAGAGAATGACTGAATGAGAACCGTAGAAATGCTTGGCGCGTCTTTTTTCCAATTAGAGTAAAAAAGGCCTCTCTTTTGGCTTGGGCCTGGGTCGAACTGGATCTTTTGGCCTAGGGTTTACAGCACCCTTAAAACAATATTTTATTCTTGGCATAGATTTGTTTTATTTTTGAAATCGGGTTTGTTTGGAAAATGTCTGAAAATTGGATTATTTTGTTTATTTTGTCCGTATTAACTTTTAATTACTATTTACGTGTAAAAATGTAGTGCCCATTTTGGGTCTTTGCACAACTTATATTTTTTTTAGTTATCAAGTTTAAATGTACCATTATAGTTATCGAGAAAGTATATAATAGTTTTTTTTTTTACTCACCTATCTATTACATAGATGCATAACTATATTAAGAGACGCCACCATTAAATTTCGTTAAGCACGAATACCCATGACTGCTTCACCAACGAGCCACCAAACCACCGAAATCGAAACCACCAATCGGACAATCTTGAACCACCTGCAGTATGAGAGACCACAGTGGAGACCAATAACACAGTCCATTGGCTATCCATGGCCCATTAACACTGTGTATAGGCCATTTCAATAATTACTCTAAAATTCGCAAATTATTATCAGGGTGTGACTTGAACCTGAAATCTCTCAGTTATGAGAGTGTGGTTTAACCACTTCAATCAGGCCTCATTCACATATAATAATTTTATTTGTCAACCATATAATAACTTTATGGTATTTGACTGATATGAAGTTAACTTTCTTACATTTAGTACTTGTTCATAAATGATTATGTAATAATAGTAGTCTACAACGAACCACTTTAGTACGAAATGTGAATAATTTTTAACAATTTAGTCAATTTTATCTTGATTCAAGTTCTAAAAACTCCAAACTAGAATGTGAAAAGCTCAACCTTGACTCCTCTACACACCATTATAAGAACTAGTAATCGTGTGTAAATGGTATGCGGTTGCGCCGTATTTAAGGAGAGGACTGCGACGTGGCCTCCCCTGGTTTTTCTATTCAGAGAACTCGACACGATACCAGCCTGATTAATTAGATTGGGCACCTTACCGATTCCTCTTGTTTTTAAACCGACCAGATGTTTGTTATCCATCCCAAGGCAATTATCTCTTTCACTCCCTCTTTTTATGATTTGATTTTCTGGTACAACCTCTTCTTTGTAATAAATTCGTTGTTCTCAAAATTGGTTCACAATTTCTGCCGGTTTTCCTACTCTTCTCCACCGCATTTTAAGTGTTTGAGAAAAGTACTCTATGACCTTCCTATGACTTTTCGTTTCTTCTAAAGTTGTTAGTCTTTTTGTTAGGATTTGTTTTGGAGCCTTGAATCTTATTATGTATGTTCTATGTTTTTGTTGCCTTTACATATTTTGTGTGTCTTATGGTGTTAATTAGCTCTCCAAGAAGCTTAGCTATTTTGAATTTTGATGGGTATGGGTGAATACATGCACGGGTTATTGAAATGGAAAGAAACTTGCAGTCGTGCAGACACTTAGTTAATATGATCACTTAGATGTTCTCATGGTAGTATTGATGTCATGAATGTCTTTCAGATTCATAAGATTTTGCATTTGATGAATGCTTATTTACCTATTATCCTCCCATAGTCATAGCTATACACAAAATATGATTTTGTTTTTGGTTTGTTTTTTACTTTATAACTTTTCTTGGGGGAGATGAGCATATGCTACTTGTGCATATATGACTACCCTTTCGCGCTGTTCTAGAGCATTCTTTGTGCTTTTCTAATTTAGATGATGAAGAAATAGAGAAGCTTGCTAGAGAAATACCAAAGATTGGAGCTTTGGTACGATTTTGTGAAACCTCTTGATTTCTACTTGTTATCCTACCATTGTACTAAACATGGTTTGTTTGTACTTTGCAGTGTTTGAAAGGAGTATAAACACATTATTTTTGACTGAAATAGTTAGGGGTCTATCATTGACTCTCAAGTATTTATTCAAGAAGAAAGTTACCGTAAGTATCACTTTCTCATATGGTTCCTTTTCAAAGAGGTATATGTAACTAACCAAGAAATGGTGAAATGGGATGATGAAAAAAAATGTGAAAATGTGAACTGATCTCCCTATTGCATTGCTATTTCATTGCCTTACTGTCCCGAGTAAAAAAGAAAAAGGAACAAAAGTAAATTCAAGACAAATTTCATTGACATGGGTGAGAACAGAGATTACTAGTTGTTCAATTGTAAATGTCGCCTTCTGATTGCAAGTTCCTTTATAGGGGCGGTCTATTATTTTAGTTAAATATTCCACCATTTTAATCTCATGGCAGAAAATAATAGTCTGTTGAAAGATGGGTTTCATATTTTCTGATACTTAAAGTTTTCCTATATATTTTGTGCTTTGCGGATCAATTATCCATTTGAGAAGGGTCCATTGAGTCCTCGTTTCCGTGGGGAACGTGCACTCCGATGATATCTGACTGGGGAAGAACGGTTAATTGCCACTAAACTTTGTGAAGTTGTGAGCATTTATTCCTATCATTGTTTCTTGATGTGATTGCTCATTGATGTTGCTCTTTAACGTGCTGTTATTTTTTCTTTGTTCAATCAATAATCATTTTATTGACTTTGACATGGTACTTTTCAAGACTTTGACATGGTGCTTGTTGTTAGGGTCGGGCATCTCACCATCTCGGATGGTTCATCCCGACTCCCCATCCTGCATGACGATCGGGCCAGACCCGACAGCAGACGACAGACGGCAGCTTTACCGACCCTGGAAGGAGAATCTCCCCAGACCACCTGACGGCGTGGTCTGATGTGACCAGGGTCAGCTTTTCAGCACTATATGTATCTCTCTATCACACTAGAGAGAGGTAAGTTGACTAAACACAACCAAACACATTCCCACTCTCCGAACAGTCTACGACATTAGCATCGGAGCGGGAACGGAGATTAGCCGCCCCGCCCTGACTGAGAGTTCTTGATTCTTAGCAGGTTCATCCCATCTCATCATCAGGACGGATCATCAGGACGCACATCGCGAATGTAACATTGGCGCCATCTGTGGGGATATAACCGATTATCTTCACGCACTGCAAATGAGCAGAGAAGGACAAGACCACGGCACTCCTCATCCAGAGGTAGTGGTCACAGATCTGGGTGATGAGGGGGCTGGAAACCCATTCACTCCTTCAAACCCAGCAGCAACGCCGATCTCGGCGACGCCTGAGCAGGCTCGGCACCCAGGCGCGTCACCGTCCTTCACGACGGAGGACGGTGATGTGCTCTGCCAGATCCTGGAGTCACAGGCTACCATCAACAAGCAGCTGCAGGAGCTGCGAAGTACGCCGCCGAAAACGCGGCGCCTCGAAGGTTTGGCAAAAACAGTCACACCGACTAAGTTGTTTGCCGAGCACACCAGAAGTAAATGCAAAGCTCCCATCCTCACAGAGCTGGATGATAATGGGAACGAGATCCCGGATGATTCAGACGAGGAATGGGAAGATCCAAACGAGAAAGAGGCCAACCCTAGGCCCCAACCTGGGGAATGGGCCATGACGTATGTTCACAAGCTTAGTGTCAAGCCAAGAGTACCGGCCAAGCAGAGGCTGTCGGTGTTTTACGAGGCCCCAGATTGCCAAAAAAGAGGAAGCCCATTTTCAGAGGCGGTCACGGAGTTCGTCGCCAACCCCCGCCTCCGGATCCCACCAAATCTGGGCACATATGATGGTTTGTCAGATCCAGCTGATCATCTGCACACGTTCACAACTAACATGTCAATGTACGCCACGCCCGAGCCCGTGTGGTGCATAGTATTCGCCACCACGCTCAAGGAGGCAGCAAGGGTGTGGTTCACCAACCTGGACAATGGGAGCATATCCAGTTTCGCGCAGCTCGAGGAACTCTTCCTCACCAGGTTCATGCAGAAAAGGAAGTTCACCAACACGACGCAGGACCTGATGAAGATACGCCACAGGGCATCATCCGGCAAGAGGTTGATGGAGTATTATGAGCGCTTCATCAAGGAAAGCAACAGGGTGGTGCACCGTGGCGAGCCGCGGTGGTTGATTGAAATTTTCATGCAAGGTCTGGATCATGAAGTTTTGGATTCAGAACTCACCCTCCGAGCGGTATATACGTTGGATGAGTTGCATATGGTGGTGGAGATGTTTCACCGAGCCGACGAGAATGCCAAGAAGAAGAAGCTGGCGATGCAGAAGGAAGCCCGACCTTATTGGCCAAAGCAGAAGCTCATCCAGGATGGTCAACCGGCCAAAGCAGAGAAGACATCATCGGTGAAGGATAGGCTGGGCCCCCGAGTCGCGCAAGAAAGGGTTTTCACCCCGTTGACGAAGACGCCCAGAGAAGTTTTCTTGGCAAACCGCGACGTCATCCCACCTCCGCGCGCCATGAAAATGCCCCCCAACAAGCGAAACTTGAACAAGTTTTGTGAGTACCATGACGGCCATGGCCATGACACAGAGGATTGCATCCACTTGAAGAAGGCCATCGAGTCATGCCTGCGCAAAGGGCAGTTGAAGCAATTCGCTGCCACGGCCAAGGCCCACAACAAGGCGACATATGCCAACAGGAATGGCGGCCAGGATCAAGGAGCCAACAGGGCGCGTGGCAAAGGAAAAGAGGTAGCCCGTGCTGAGCGACCAGATAAAAAAAGAGCCAAGTACGAAGAAGAGTCGTCACCGGAACGAGAGCCAGCAGGGGGCGCGAGCAATGATATACTCACTATCATAGGCGGGAATGCCGGAGGAAGCTCGGATTCACAGAGAAAAGCTAGGTGCAGGATAGCCCCAGAACACACTCCAGAGAACATGAGACTGGGTAAGGATGAGCTGATCACGTTCGGCGCTGACAATCCCATCCCGGATCGCCCGGCTGGATGCGACGCGGTCATCATCACGGTCCAAATCATGGATAAAATGGTTCATCGGGCATACGTGGATGGTGGCAGCTCGGCAGAAATAATGTACTGACATTGTTTCGAGAAGTTGGACGACAATACCAAAGCCAAGTTGATCCCGACAAGTACGCCGCTGGTGGATTTTGCTGATAGAACGGTGTGGCCAGAAGGAACGATCACACTTCCAGTTGGTGTTGGAGAGAGGCTGACCAGGAAAGAGGTGGACATGGAGTTCATCGTGATCAAGGCTCATAGCCCGTATAACCTAATACTGGGAAGGCCAGCGCTAGCCCAGCTCAAAGGTATTGTCTCAACCCTTCATCTTCTGTTGAAGTTCCCAACCAAAGGAGGGATAGCAACCGTCCAAGGTGATCAGCAAAAGGTGAGGAAGTGCTACCGAATCGCGCTGAAGAAGCGTAAGCGTTCAGATGACGAATCGCCACCCCGACGCCCGGTCCACATGGTTCGGTCAGGGTGCCCAGGTCCAAAATCCTTATCAGCATCCTGCATGACCATGTTCCTTGACCAAGGCGGATGCAGAGGAGTCCAAGTGGGACCATACCTGCCCGAGGCAAGTCGACAGGAGGTTTTGGAGGTCCTGATCAAGCATTAGAAGGTCTTTGCATGGAAGGCGATAGATATGACGGGAGTGTCACCCGAACTCGGTCAACACACCCTCATAGTGGATCCTTCACACCCACCGGTCATGCAAAAGAGGCGACCGCTGTGCCCAGAAAGGAATGAATCGGTCAATAAACAGGTAACCGAGCTGGTGAACGCAGGAATCCTACGGGAAGTGCCATATCCTACATGGTTAGCCAACCCGGTCCTAGTCAAAATATCAGATGGGAGCTGGCGAATGTGCATCGATTACAAGGCGTTGAACAGGGCTTGCCCCAAGGATTGCTACCCGACGCCCATCATCGACCAGAAGGTGGACGCGTTGGCGCCTTTTCCGATCAAATGTTTTCTGGATGCATACAAGGGGTATCACCAAATCCAAATGAAGGATGACGACGTCGACAAAACTGCTTTCATCACGGAGCGAGGAGCTTTCGCATACCGGATGATGCCTTTTGGCCTGCGCAATGCTGGTGCCACTTACCAAAGGGTGGTGGACCGGATTTTCAAGGAACAGATCGGTCGCAACATGGAAATTTACGTCGGCGACATGGTCATCAAGAGCGTATCATATCAAGGGTTGGTGAAAGACCTGGATAAGACCTTGAGGACTTTGAACGCAGCGGGCATGATTCTCAACCCGGCCAAATGCCAATTCAGAGTGGGGGATGGGAAGTTCTTAGGCCTCATGGTGTCCAACAATGGTTTGGAGGTCAACCCAAAGAAAGTCCAGGCTGTTTTGGACATGAAGCCACCTCGATATGTCAAGGAGGTGCAGAGTTTGAATGGGAAACTGGCGGCCATGAATAGATTCTTATCCCGAGCCGCAGAGAAGTCACTCCCATTCCTCAAGATCCTCAAAGGCAGCATCGGGCCGAAAGGAGCAATCCAATGGGGCCAAACCGAGGATGAAGCGTTCCTCAAGCTGAAAAATCACTTGAAGGACCTCCCAACCATGTCCCCGCTCGAACAAGGTGAGGCGTTGTATATGTACCTTGCTGCTGGAATGGAAGTTGTTAGTGGAGCACTGGTCAGGGAGGTGAGCAAGATCCAGCGTCCAGTCTATTACGTCAGCCGAATGCTGCAGGGGGCCGAGTTGAGATATAGTGCCTAGGAGAAGTTGGCCATGGCACTAGTCCATGCGGCAAGACGCCTCAGGTCATACTTCCAAGCACACCCCATCGTAATTCTGACAAACGAGCCACTCAAGGCAATTCTGACAAGGCCAAAAATGTCGGGAAGGTTGGCCGAGTGGGCAGTAGAGTTAGGCGAGCACGCCATCGAGTTCGCTCCAAGAAAGGCTATCAAAGGGAAAATAATGGCCGATTTCGTGGCAGAATTGTCATCCAGAATCGAGGCAGGAGATGAGGTCACCATGGATACACCAAGCGAGCCAGCCGACAAAAAGCCACGACGCGTCGACATGACGGGATGGTGGAAACTGCATGTGGATGGCGCATCCGGTGTGGAAGGATCGGGAGCCGGGTTGATATTGACGGACCCCGATGGCATGGAGATGACCTATGCGTTGAGATTCCAGTTCCCAGCCACAAACAACGAAGCCGAATATGAAGCGTTAATTGCATGCATGGAGATAGCAAAAGCGTTGGGAGCGACCAAGCTGGACGCATATGGGGACTCAGCCTTAGTGGCGAACCAGTTCAACAGGTCATACGCAGCCAAGGAGCCATCCATGCAGAAGTACTTGGCAAAAGTGAAGAGTCTGGCCACGCAGTTCGAAAGATTTGAGGTGACCCGAGTCCCCAGATCCGAGAACACAAGGGCAGATGCCCTTAGTAAACTGGCTTTCACGGCAAGTAGCCATTTGTCCAAGGGAGTTCTGGTGGAAACACTGTCGACCAGATCAACCGACGGCATGACGGTCGCTGTCATTGAGGCTGAACCGCCATGTTGGTTGACACTGATGCAGGATTATCTGCTCAGTGGAGCATTACCACCCGACCAGAAGGAGGCGAGAGCTTTAGAGAGAAGGGTGCTAAATTTTGCGCTCAAGAATGGGGTGGTATACAAGAGGGGATACTTGCAACCGTGGTTGCGCTGTTTAACACCCAACCAAGCGGAAAGGATCTTGAGAGAACTCCACGAGGGAAGCCGCGGCAGCCATCAAGGAGCCCGAACACTTGCACTGAGGGCGACGCGAGCAGGTTATTACTGGCCCAACATGAGGGTCGATGCCGACCATGTGGTCAAGACGTGCCATTAGTGCCAAGTACATGATCGTGTGTCATCCCAACCCGGCCAGCCCATGAAGAGCATCACAGGCCCATGGCCGTTCGCGAAATGGGGCATCGACATAGTCGGTCCTTTCCCCCAAGCGAGTGGCAAAAGAAGGTTCTTGGTGGTGGCCGTCAATTACTTCACCAAGTGGGTCGAGGTGGAGCCGTTGGCAACCATCACGGGCAAGAGGATGACCAGTTTCGTGTGAAGGAACATTGTCTGCAGATTCGGCCTGCCTAAGACAATCATCAACGACAACGGGCGCCAGTTTGAGGGAGGAGTTTTCAAAGACTGGTGCAACCAGATGGGCATCGAGCAAAGTTTCACGTTAGTAGCCCATCTGCAAGCCAACGGTCTCACTGAGCGGACCAACGGAACGATTGTGCAAGGGCTAAAAAGAATGCTAGACGGTGCAAAAGGGAACTGGGTGGACGAGCTTCCATCGTTGCTCTGGGCATACAGGACAACGCCGCGAACTGCCTCAGGTGAATCACCCTACTTTCTCTGTTTAGGCAGTGAGGCCATCATCTCGCCTGAGCTCATCATCCCGTCGCCGCGATCTGCCATCCCGGATGCTGAGGCAGACAATGAGCAGCGTTTGAGGGAAAGCCTGGAGGACCTGGAGAGAGCTAGAGAGCAGGCCACAATCAAGGAGGCAGCCTATAAGTCATATGTGGAACAACGCTACAACACCAGGGTCCGCATAAGGAACCTCAAGCAAGGTGAATTGGCCCTCCGAAAGAATGAAGCCAGCCGGGTTGAAGGCTTAAGGAAGTTGGATGTCACGTGGGAAGGGCCATATGTGGTCGCAGAAGTGCTGGGGAACGGCGCATACAGGCTGCAGACCATGTCAGGCGAAGCGGTACCAAGGACGTGGAACATGGAGAACCTCCGCCGTTACTATTCATGAGCAGCATCAGACCCACGAGAAAGGTACCAATTAGTTTGTATATAATGGGGAAATGCTTTTGGAAAACAGATTCCTGATCAGATCGCGAATTTTGCCCTCATGAGGGATGCGATCTTGAGGAAATCCGGTTTTCCCGCTCAAAATATCTTTTGTACTCCCCCTCTTTTAATGTATTTCAAGTATCAAGTTCAAGAACACATCATCTATTGTTTGTTCATTTATACCTTTTTTCGAAAGTCGAACAACGTCATCAGAATTTGTGATAATGGACAATAAGAGTGGCAGTTCAGGCCACCGTTCCGGTCAACCGGACAAGGCATTAGAACACTCGACGCGACCCATACTTAGGTTGTGCAGCATCAGAGATGCATCTTTGCCAAATGTGCAAGAAATATCTCTGGAGAGGCAAAGATGCAATCAAGTGCATCCACACACCAACGGGCAAACCGGATGACACGATCACGATCGTAACCGCCAGACCAAGACTGAGGCTTAGCCGCCCTTCTCGGGTACTGAACGTAGGCGTGGTTTTGTTCAAATGCGGACAGGCAAACAGAGCAAACCATATCCTCTCCAAATTAGGATAGCTACCGAGTTAGAGAAAAGGTGGGATTTTTTCTTCAATGAAAACCCAGGTCAGGTACGGACCGATTAACAAAGTCCATGGCTTAGCAGCTTTGGCTTTGAAGAAAAAAACCAAGGATGGGGCGACGCCCCCATATCTTGGTGGCTTGGATAAGGTTCAACGACCCCCAAGTTGACACATGGCATCAGACCATGCACGGTTAATTCATCATGTCACCTTAATAGTTCATCACGGAACCTCATCCCTCTTGATGAAGACGGACGATGAGTCCTCAGCATAAACAATGGCAGACAAAATGATGAAGTATAACAAAGGCATAAGCCAAACAGGTAAAACATTAAGGCAGTAATTCATGATGCAAATGCAGAAGTTTCATGAAAGTACAGAAACAAAGAAACCAAATTTGTCCCTTATGGGTTATTACAAACCAAAAGGAAATTATCCAGAAAGAAAATAAAGGAAATGGTCCAGAAAGAAAAACAACAGGAAAGAAGGGAATGAGGGCTGAACTAATGGTTCTGGGCAGAAATTTGAACGTTGTTGCCCGCATCCTCCAGATCTCTCACAAGTCCTTCATCCGCCACGACTTCACCGTCCACGACGACAGGCGGAACTACGACATCCGGCTCCCAGGCAGCGAGCTCAGCAGGAGTCATTTCACCAGACAGTGTAGAGAAGTACTCAGGGAAGCCATAACCAACGAAGGCATCTGTGA
Organism: Sherardia arvensis; assembly: GCA_948330725.1. Lineage (NCBI taxonomy): Eukaryota > Viridiplantae > Streptophyta > Magnoliopsida > Gentianales > Rubiaceae > Sherardia > Sherardia arvensis. Next base: position 33,965,763 of record OX415239.1, read on the forward strand.
GCTCAAAAAGGGCAGTGGCATAGGCAGCAGAGTCCTCATACACGCTGTCCAGCGCATACGCTCGCCGAAGGAAGGCAGAAGAGCGTGCAACAGCACACTCAGAGCGAGCCACCTTGGCAAACACTTCACGCATGCCGGAGGTCAGCACAGCCTGATAGTTGATGGCAAGATTTGCTTTATCCTCCAGCGCCTTCTTCAGTTGGTCCTCAGACTCGGCATAGCGAGCTTGCAGAGCAGCCAAGTCATCAGACACCTTCCTCATCTGACCGGCCTTCTCAACAGCCTCGTCTAGGCGTTTCTGCAGCTCGGTGGCAGACTTTTGAGCATCCAGCAGGGCAGCATCGCTAGTCTCCTTTGCCGTTTTCAACGCCTCGCCGTCCGAAATGGCAGACGCCAGTTGGGCGTTGACAGCATCCAGTTGTTTCTTCAGCGCCTGCTCGGATTCCATCTAGTCGTCGGGCGACCACTCGGCATCAGCATCCACCTTGGCGTCAGCCTGGAGCTTCATTATCTCAGCGTCTGTGATAGCCAGCTGTCTTTTCACATCCCCGAGTTCAATGAGGGACGCATGATGCACTTTCTGATCAACCTCATGTGCCAAGCACAAAGCGCTGAAGTCAGAGATGACAGCGAGGGATGAGCAAGCACCCTGACATTACGACAGCTAAGATGAGAAAGTTGAAGAAAGAAAACAGAACACCAAAGAGCGACAGCCAGACGAAACTTACATCAATGACGGATGAGATCAGATTATCCGTGGCAGTTCTGACCCCATGAAGATTCAACGCCGGATTTTTCACCCAGGCCCTGAAATGATCAATGGGCATCACCTCCTTGAGATATTCCAGCCGACCGGCAGGCGAGTTGAGGAAGACGGTGGAAGAGTTAGTTTTACCCTTATCGGTCTGAAAACCACCAGCGTGCGGAGGGGCTCTCCCACCATGTTGTCGGCCAGTCACGTCAGGGCCACCTTTCGACTGCTCGGACACTTGGGGTCGGGTTAAGGCATTCTCACCACCCCCGAGCACATCACGACCACCGATCCCTATCTGGAATAACTGGTCAGGCTGCAGCATCCCCCTTGACGATCCAGTATCCTAATACGGGAATGAGGAACCATCAGCATTGCCATTCTGGCCAGTCTGGAAAGACTGGCCACGCGACTGGGTAGACTGGTTGGGGCCGGTGCTGTCATCCAACTTCCTACGTTGAGAGGGGCGGTTGAACTTGGTCACATCAATGGTCGGACGATGGTGAGTCATGGCTGCAGTAGACACGCGTCAAGAGACAAGTACAGTTGATGCAAATATAAAAGATGAGGATGCATGTGAAAGATGAACAAAGAGGGTCAAGCCTAACTACATGCCTTTGTCGGTTTAACCAAGTTTCGCGATGGCCAGCTCAGGGGGCGGGCTGAAGTTCTCAACTCCTTGACGGACGGGTTCGGCACCCCGGACGACATTACCACCATCTGGGTCGACGACAGTATCATCCTGGATGGCGGGGAGCACACGACGATGAGGCATACTAGAATCCCGCAACCTCTCATCCAGTTTCAAGACATCCCATCTCTCTGGTTTCTCTTTCAGAGCCCTGATGGCGGCAGCCAAGCGGTTCTGAGAAACGCCATCTGGAGCGCGGCCGCGTGTGTCAGGATCACCCACGGCTTGGTTTGGGTGAGAGGCGGCAGGACCATACACCACATCTTCATCGACAAACATGAATTTCACCTTCCAGTCCTTCGTCTTGGGCATGCCGGTCAGAATATGCAGGTCAGCTTTGGGGCGAATTTTGATGTGACCCCAACCATCCTCATTGTCACCACCACCAGTGTAAAAGAACACTCTGAAAAGGGTGACAGAAGGGACAACCCCACGAGCGCCACACAGGGCCTCAAAGCCAATCATATTCCACACAGCATTCGGCGTCATCGAGCCTAGGGTCATGTCAAAGTAACACATAACAGATTGGCAAAAGGGAGTAAGAGGGAACCTGACGCTGCAACGGGTCAAGTGCTCGTAATAAACGGGAACTTTGCCCACCGGAGCAGCGTTGATGGTATCGGTAGGCTTAGGCCGGACAATGGACTTCTCCAAATCAGCAATCTAAAGGCCTTCAGTATCCCGGCAGATCTGAACGAACTCAGCAACTTCTTCGTCGGTGATCTGGCAGAACACGCCGGAAACAGGAACATCCGCCATGTCCGAAATCGGAGAAACGCGACAAAGGCACTAGCGGTAAAGCACAAAATGAAGAGACTAAATGATAAGCACAGAATACCTGAGGGTGGAGAGAGCAAAGGGTATGGCGGAAGGAAGAAGATAAAGTGGAGAGCAGTTTCAAATTTGAAATGAAAAGGGGGGAGTTATGCGAGCGGTTAAAGCAATAATGGCGGTTGCCAAAAAATTGCACAGTTACTAAAGGCAAATCATTCACACCCCCGAGGAAAAGTATCGACACGTGGCAGACATGCAGTTAAGACAGAAGGCCCATTACCGCACAGATTTCAAAAGCCCAGTTACAGCCCCACGCTCGAACCGTCGCTCTGAGCTCGGACTTGGGGGGACTTGTTAGGGTCGGGCATCTCACCATCTCGGATGGTTCATCCCGACCCCCCATCCTGCATGACGATCGGGCCAGACCCGACAGCAGACGACAGACGGCAGCTTTACCGACCCTGGCAGGAGAATCTCCCAAGACCACCTAACGGCGTAGTCTGATGTGATGAGGGTCAGCTTTTCAGCACTATATGTATCTCTCTATCACACTAGAGAGAGTTAAGTTGACTAAACACAACCAAACACATTCCCACTCTCCGAACAGTCTACTGACTTTAGCATCGGAGCGGGAACGGCAATTAGCCGCCCCGCCATGATTGAGAGTTCTTGATTCTTAGCCGGTTCATCCCATCTCATCATCAGGACGGATCATCAGGACGCACATCGCGACTGTAACACTTGTCAAATGATTTGTTTTGATTTTTTGATATTGGAGAGTTTAATGCTTTACCTCTACTCGAAAGAATTTACTGTTAAACAACATGCATAACAAGCATGGGCTTATCAATTTTTTGTTGATATTATTCTAGGTTTATGTTAGTATATTGGTAAACATTAAAAAAATGTAATCGTTTGCTAGAACCTCTTTAAGCCAATTGAACTCTTTTAAACATATTTATTGATTATTGAATAATTCTCGTGCATATCATATAGGTTCTCTACAAGTCCACCTCTGGTTATGCCAAGATGTCGGCCCTTCAGTTACAGGCCATAAATTTGCCGTGTTTGTAGTTAGATTCATGCTAGGTTCAACCGGTTTAGTTCTTTAAATCTTGCGAATAATGTGCTTTCCGGTGAAATTTCCGACTTGGAGCCGGCTTATTTGCAACTTCTGAATTTGTCTAACACTCACTTAGTGCTCATATACGTCAGTCACTTAAGAGAATCCCAGGTTCTGTTGTTGTTGGTAATAATATCTCTATTATTGAGAGCCTTGTTAGTAGTTCCCTTGTTCGATCTTCGAGAACAAAAATTAAAGGCTAAACATAGATCGACTCAAAGGTTTTTGTTTGGGATTATGATTGCAGTTAGCATTCTCTTTCGTATTTTGTTTAACTTGGCAATGTATTTACCGGTGAAATGGAGAAAGGCATTATGTTGCCTGATACGGTGATTTGTCGGATCCAAGATGTTGATAAAAGTTCGTTTTCTTTGAGGGGTGTAACCTCGTATTTAATTTGGAGGATTTGTTGACACCTTCTGCCCAGGTTTTGGGTAAGGGCACATTTGGCACTACCTACAGGGTGATATTGAAGGACGCGACTACAGTGCTTCTTGAAGCGGTTGAAGGAGGTTGCTATAAGAGATGCCAATTATCCCGAAAGGTTACTCCTTCATACTCTATTTAAGTTGCAGCTACAGGAGCATTGGCTTGTTTAGTACAACTTATCTGAATATTTTTCAGTTCAGTTCAGTTCAGTGCATTATACTTATAAAAAAAATTATATGTTAATAATTCAGTTCAGTTCAATCTAGTTTAGAGAAGATATAATTTATTTCAATTCAGTTCAACGCAAATATAATTTAATGATTTTAAGTTTATGTTGAAAATTCAATTCATTTCAGTTAAGTGTAGTTCAATTTAGTTCATTTTAGTTAAGTGTAGTTCAATTCGGTTCATTTCAGTTAAGTGTAGTCCAATTCAGTTTAATTCAGTTTAGTGTAGTTCAATTCAGTTCTATTTTCTATTCTTGAGTTTCAGTTTCTCTACCATTAGGTAGGGATTTCCAAATTCTTGTTACTATATCCATTTTATTTGGTTGCAATATCCATTCGATTTCAAACAATGCATTGATTTGTTTCTTCAATTTCTTTTTGTTCAATTAAATTCAGTTCAATATATTTCAGTTCAAAGTTTTTTAAGTTCAGTTTTGATGAAATATGATTTGATAAAATACAACTTCATTTAATTATATCAATGCATTGATCGTTTTCTCCAATCCAGTTCAATTAAGTTTAGTTCAGTATGATTCAGTTCAATTCAGTTTAATAAGGTAGGTCCAATTTGTTAAGTTTAGAATTGATGAAATATGATTTGATAAAATTTTGTTGATTTAATTGTATCAATGCGTACCTTTGTCAGTTCAGCTTAATTAAGTTCGGTTTAGTTCAATTCATTATGCTTCAGTTTGTTTCTGTTTATCAAGCTAGATTCGATTAGTACAATTTGTTATATCAATTCAGCTCAACAAAGTTCAATTCAGTATAGTATACTTCAGTTCAATTATGAAAAACTTCTAGGATCATGATGAAATATAATTTGATGAAATTTAGCTAATTTAGTTATATCGATGCAGTGATTTGTATCTTCAATTCAGTTTTGTTCAATTAAGTTCAATTCAATATACTTCAATGTCTTGTTTTGTAATAAAAATCTTGGATGTAAATATATTTTATAAAAAATCAAACATATTTTTCGGTTCAGTATTTTTCATTTCAATTCAGTTCAGATTAGTTTAGTTCAGTTTAGACGTATTAAACATGTTGTAGTATGATAATCATTATCCTAATGGATAATGCAGGTTTTCATTTGTCCCAATGGAATCTTTTTATGATTGCTCAAAGGCTGTGAAAGTTCGAAAAAGTTTTAAGGAGAGGATATTACGACTAAATTATTAAAAGAGGCCCTAAATCTAGCAAAATACATATTGTTTGGCCCCAACTCAAAAAATGTAACAATTTAGGCCCCAACTTCACAAGAATGATTATTTTTAGGCCCTTGCTCATTCCGTTAATGTTTCCGTCAGGGTGTATCACGTCACATGCTCCCGGGAGAAAACGCACAAGCAGCTTGAAAAGTGTAAACAGAGACCGATCTTGTTCGCCAACATACTTCATCTGAGCCACCGTGATAATCACAAAATCAGTTGATAGGGCTCCTCTTCTTCATGCTTCTCGTCGGACCTGGGCTCGACCTGACCGCCATTCACCGGAGCAACAGGAAAGCACTGGGAATCGCAGCTGCCGGCCCTCCTGGACGTCGATCCAGTCCCAGTGGAGCTCCGACCACCTAAAAACCCTATTGGAGAGTAAAACTTCTTGGCATCGTCATCGATATTGCTACTCCGGTGATTTTCAGGCTGCCTGTGCGTTAGATTTTTAGGCTAGATTTTACTTACACCACAAAAGGCTATATGTCCAGCATGAGGCAACAAGCTCCGACGAGTCAAACTTTCTTAATTATGTTGCTAATTACATAGCTGTCAATTGTGCTGTGAGAATTTACCAGCATACCCAAATACATAAACTCCGACCTCGTCTTCGATTACCTCTGAGCTTTGGAATAGTAATTTAACTAATTTTCGAGTCTTCGAATCACTACCGGAAATATCCCTCTTCTTCTTCTCCATCGTCGGAGATGTAATGCGACTATAATGAGACAACAATTACACAGCAATCACAGCACATGATGAAACAGTTTTTTTTTAGGAGGTCTGGATTAGGACCTTTCAGGAAGCATCAAAGAGGAGATGTAGCAGAAATGGATCCGAAAGACGCCGGAAAAGGCGACAGAGGAGAAGAAATTTATGGGGGAAAAGGGTACTGTTAGTCGCTGGAGTGAATGGGATATGAAGTTGGTGACGGCGGAGATGAAATCTTTATCGGCTGGGATCCTTTCAGTTGAATGGGATGGTGGTCAAATAATAGAGGAGAGAAGAGAAAAGCTCGCAGGAGTAGATTCACATTATTTGAATTACTCTAGTGTGCAAAGGGTGGAGGTCAACATCGATTTTCAGAGAGGCAATGCGGCGGCCTGACCGTGACTTGAGGTCAGCGGCGGCCGAGAGATGGTGGTGGAATCGAGCACATCTTCATCACGTGACAAAAACATTAACGGATGAGGAGAAGCCTAAAAAGTACCATTCTTATAAAGTTGGGACCTAAATTGTTAGGCTTTTAGAGTTGGGGTCTAAAACTATGTATTTTACTAGAGTCGGGCCTCTTTTAATAGTTTAGTCGGATATTACCAATAGGTTGGCACCTTTATTTTAGTTGCTGAATTGCCTATTATTCTCACACATCTTAACAACAGCATGTCCTCCTTTTTCATTTAATTTAATTTTAATGTTCATTCCTGCTTTCCAATTTATAGTTCTCATTGTATATTCCACCTAACGAAAAACCATCAAAAAGTTTGACAGTGTGCGTCACTCCCCCATCCTCGCCATTGGCCCCGCCTCGGCCTCCGCCGCCGCTATTACCGTCATTTCCTCCGTATCCTCCACTTCCACACGGCAAGAAAGCTACCGGAAGATACACAGTGTAACCGGAAGCTACCGGAAGCCGCCTAGCTCAGCCACGTATAAGTTCGTAACCAGACACGAAGGGGGTTCTGAACTGGAGAAGAATGTTAATTAAGGTCATCGAAACCGAAAATATCCCCACCGTTGTGAATAGTTACAACGATGACTCCATCAGCCGGCTAACCAACCGCAGCACTATTTTGAATTGCTCACAAACTTCTTTTTTTTTCTTTAATTAAATTATGCTATTTTTTTTTTTTTTATTTCCTGCATTACTTCAGCAATCACGATAACTAAAGTTAGCTGAACTGAAATTTACTTAACTGAAATTCACTTAAATGAAGTTCGCTGAATTCACTTAATTAAAGTTCGCTATAGTCTGCTGAAGTTTGCTAAAATCTGCTGAAATTTGTTGAAATTAACTACAAAATGTTATAATAATAATACTATTATTATTATTATTATTATTATTAATTTGGGTTCAAACATTCAACTTCAAATTTAATCAAATAATAAAGATTTTAAAGTAATTATTTTATTTGTACAGTGGTTTTTCAAAAATTACACATCATTACAAATCAAAAAGATGAAATATTTTGTTTCGCATCAATTATTTGATCAAATAATAAAGATTTTGCAATAATAATTTTGTTTGTTAATGGGCATATTCGTAATTAGGGCCTCTTTGATACGCCTGAACTGAGCTGAATTGATCTGAACTGAATCGAATGGTATTGTAACCAAATCAAATGGAAATCTCTATCTAATGGTAGGGAAACAGAAATTCAAGAACAGGAAATAGAACTGAATTGAACTACACTTAACTGAAATGAACTACACTTAACTAAAATGAACTGAATTTTCATTATAAACTTAAATCCGTCAAATTATATTTTTCGGGGAACTGAATTGAAATAAATGACAATTTCTCTGAATTGGATTGAACTGGACTGAATCATTAACATGTATTTTGTTTAAATTTTAATTAAAGTATAATGCACTGAACTGAACTGAAAAATATTGAACTAAACTGAAATGATAAATATTGAACTGAACTGAAAAATACTGAACTGAACTGAAAATATTCAGATAAATTGTACTAAATAGACCCTTGTTGTTGAATTTGTTAATTTCGAGTATAACTATTAACAATAACTTTATTTGATAAATTAAAACAAAATATATATTGAAGAAACATTTTTTCACAAGTAACTTCATTTGATAAATCAAAACAAAAGTATTTCATTGACATTTTTGAATTGTGGGAAATTTTATTAATTAAAAATAATTTAGTGAAAACGGAGAATTATTTTGAAATTAACTGAATTCTGCTGAAATCCGCTGAAACCCGCTGAAACCTGCTGAAACCCGCTGAAGTCTGCTGAAGTCAGATTAACTTAAATGAAATGTGCAGAATTTAAGTTGAAGTTGACAGGGACTTACGAAAACACTCATATATAATGACACCATACATTCAAATATCATTCTACATAATACGCTTCAAATCATTTCAGTTTAGTAATTTTCAGTTCAATTTAACTAATTTATGATTGGGTCACGTATTCCATCATTATCCAGACGGGTTTAGAAATTTACTAAAAATATTTTAACCAATTAAAACATTACAATTATACACGTATAATTATCTTATTGATGTCTGAAAAAGGATATATTAGATTCTTCCGGACGAATGTTATTCTCAATATCAAATTATATAATAATTATATCTTCTTCATCATAAATTTAAACACCCTGCTCACAACGAACGCTACCTATATGCTTCACATGCAAAATTTTAATAAAAGAATACATTTGCACATTACATGTTTTTTTCCCCAAACCACATTGAATCCGGTATACGTACACTCGCCGAATCTATTCCAAGTGAACAATATTATTCCTTGAAGGTACACTGATCACAGGATCAACAAGGCATTCAACTCTTTCACATTACCAAATCATATTTTATTAACTACAATATCATCTCCAAACTTATCTATCTCTTCAAATTGTACTATAAATTCCTCTCTAATAAGCTACCATCATTTTTCATTCCGATTACCTTTCCCACAGTAAAGCAAAAATGGCCTGGTTATCCACCACCACTATTATAGTAATCATCGCTGCCGCCGTTCTTTCTCCGGCGGAAGCCACCTTCTCCGCCAAACTCATCCACCGTGACCACCCGGATTCCACCCTACGCCTTCCAGCTGCAACCCGTTATGAAAGGCAGCGCCAGGCCTTACTCCGCTCATTTTCCAGGTACATATCCTAATTAGTTAAAGATTTAGAGTGAACACAATTTTTATTGTTTTTTTGATCTAGAAAATTATAAGGATAATATTCCTTTTTTTTTCTCATATACATAGGCCTACACATTGCAAGCCATGGTATCAGAGTTCTTAAAGTGCACATCAAGTTTAATATAGCTCAATTCATTTTAGACAGTGGCGGAATTAGGAATTAATTTCAGGGTAGGATTAGATATCTAAAAGAATTTAAGGTGGGCTTACCTTAGGTCGGAAATCTCCAATTCTCGCCGGAAATGAGTAATTTATGCCTATGCATAAGATTTTAGGCCAATATTGTTCCGCCACTGATTTTAGATGAAACATTATATCTTAGTTTAGTTTACTCCATCAAAAATAAGTATGCACTTGCACTATTACTACGTTGAAATAGGTTAATTTTCACCTTAGTTCATGTCAATTTATGGCAAAATAAACAGGTTAGAACAAACCCTAACTCGGTCGTTCATATTTATAACACCAGGTCAAGATATTTGAAATCCCGAATCTCAAATATCCGAGATGCAACTCCCGGGGACTTTCAGTCCGTTATAACTCCGGCCATGGGCGAGTACGTAATGGAAGCCGCCATCGGAACGCCGCCGTTCACTTTCCAGGCGATCGCCGACACCGGGAGCGACCTGACGTGGACCCAGTGCAGCCCCTGCACCAGCTGCTACAACCAAACCGCCCCGCTCTTCAAACCCTCCGGCAGCAAAACCTACCGGAAACTCACCTGCGACGCCAAGCCCTGCCGGAGCTCCGACCAAATAGCCTGCGACGAAACAAACCACTGCCGCTACCAGTTCTCCTACGGCGACAGCTCCTCCACCACCGGCGATCTAGCCGCCGATACCGTAACTTTCCCATCAGCAGGAAACGGCAACGTGACCGTTCCGTCGGTCGTCATTGGGTGCGGCTACGATAACCAGGGCACGTTCAGCAAGTTCGGGTCGGGCATCATCGGGCTCGGAGCAGGCCCGTTATCGATAATCCGTCAATTAGATAATCAGGTCAGTGTGCTTCATCATCATTTTTGAAAAAGTATATTTTATAATTCGAAAATAACTCATTTCTGATATGATATATCAAAATTAAAATATTCATTAATGACTTGTAAAATTAGCTACTAAAAAATGACCTAATGAAAGTGAATATTTTGTCTCTTCCAATCAGGTTCGCGGTAAATTTTCATACTGCCTAGGTAACCCTATGGAAACAAATTCTTCAAGCAAGATTAGCTTCGGAGCATCCGGGGTTGTTTCGGGCCCGAAAACCGTTTCCACGCCGGTGTATTTCCAACCAGCGCCGCTTGACACCTTCTACTTCTTACACGTTGATGGCGTCAGCCTGGCGAATTCCGCGTCATATGTGTCCCACGAGAAGAAGATCTCTGCTGCTTCGTCGGATTCCGGGAACATTATTATCGATTCCGGCACTACTCTGACGTTGCTTCCCGGAGAAATGTACGACGGTTTGGAGTCAGCGGTTAAGTCGACGGTTAGTGCACCGGTAGCTGAATCTCCGATCAGCGGGATCAAGCTTTGTTTCAATGCAGCCACGGAGGATATTAAGGGTTTTCCTGACCTGGTTGTGCATTTCACCGGAGCTGACGTGGTGGTGCCGGCGAGCAGTGCGTTCGTGGAAGTGAGCGCCGGGGTTACCTGCCTGGCGTTTGCTCCGGTTGATAACCCGGATTTGGCTCAACCCATCTTCGGGAATTTGGCTCAGCAGAACTATTTAGTTGGTTATGATATCGGGGGGAAGAAAGTGTCGTTTCAGCCTGCGGATTGCTCCAAGGCACCTTAGAAGTTTTTTTTGTTGTTGTTAGTTAATTAGTGTTTGATGCATTTTTTTATAATATGTGTATTGAATCTTCCATTTCTCTGCCGTGTATGGTTCCATCTTGATTATAATGAGTGCTATATATTTTTCATTTTGCCGTGATATATAGAGTTTATAGCTATGATGATATGCTATCAAATATACATATTTAGAAGAGACAAGTGTTTATATGACCCCGGTTCTTGGTTAAGTACATTTATGATCCTGAGTTCTTGTTTAGTGTTATTATAATCCTATTTTGGAATTTCCAATCAATTTCAGCCGGTTAGTTCCCGTCAAAATATAAAATTAATGCATAACCCCTTATTTTAAAAGTAAAATTCAATTTCTTAATTTTCTTCTTCTCTTTCATCTCTTCGCCGCTTGTCTCCCAACACACACGCACCGGCGACCACGAGCTGAGCCTGTTGTTGTTAGTGAAATCGATATAAAGTCAATATCCTTGTTATTAACGTGAGCTGCTTCATACTTATGTAAGCGTAGTTGCAAGTTGTTCTGCATGGAAGAAAGGGATTGAGTTAGACAACAAGTACGGTGAGGGGTTGGGGGTGTTTTCATGCAAAAGAAACGTCTCTTATCTGCCAGAAATTCCAATCTGATCAATGAGGGTATATTTGTCATTTAGGTGAATAAAGTGCCGGATTGTATAGTCAATCGTCAGAGAGTTATCACTTTTCAAGTCAATGCCAATCTATAACCGGTTATAGTAGCACTTACTTAAAACTGAGGGTTATATTTGCACTTAACAAAGAATTTGAGGTTATATTTGCAAAATTTGGGGTTATCAAATATCCCTATTAAAATAGTAAAAATAACAACTTCATCTTCAAATTAACGTAAGGTACAAAAATTGAACAATATTGGAATCTTAGATACACGTTCTTAACACTTTGAATGTTAGGTACAAAAATGAAAAAATATTTGAATGTTAGTTACAAAAATTAATATTTTGAGTAATGTTAGGTCCGAAAACAAAATTTAGTCATTATTAAACATAAAAAGTATAAATATCAATATTTTCAGATTTAACTGGTGTGTTGATTGTTAAAACATTATAACCATTCAGCTCACAATAAAACGTAATGATTTTAGAGTCAACACACTTGTAACATCTTACTCACTTGAACTTGAATAGTCAACATACTTACATGATGAAATGTCAACTCATAAATGAAATGTAATTGATCGGTGCCTCATCTCATGCTTACATAGTTTTCAAAATCATAGTAAGGTATTCATTTTTTAAACATTTTGCACGAATTTTGCACAATAATTAACATAGTAATAAAACACGTTTATAACTTGAATATTAATTATTTGAGTTTGCAAATCATTTAAAGAGCATTAAACTTTAACCCCTAAATTTTCACCGTTTCATAATTAACGTGCGTGAAACGTGCATGCCCATTTTAGAACCATGCACGTAAATAATTTTCTTCGATGTGCAAAGTTGTTCTTAGCAACTCAAGCTTAATATGACTAATATTTCATCACCAAAAAAAAAAAAAAAAAATCAATCTACGTTAAAAAAAATGAAAACTTTAAACTTGAGTTTTATATACATAGCTATAAATTAAAATATAAACTATAAACTTGAGTTTTAGTATGAAATTTTACGCAGTAACATTTAACAGAATTTGGGTTCGCAGAATTTACGAAGAACATCAAACAAGTTTCCACAAAAAGAATATGACTAGGACTCTCATTTATATGGCACCTGAAATACTGATAAAAGATATTCAGGCTGAAAAATCAGATGTCTACAGTTTCAGCAATTTATTCAAATAAGAAATCAAACTAAATCTAGCTATAACATCTAAAGCTTACTAAATCATACTGAATTATATTGAAAATAATTAAGTTACTAATTCACGATGAAATTGAATATATTAAACTTGACCATATGCGAGCATCGTGCAAAAATTTTCAAAAGTTTGTCGTGCAAAATAAAGCAAAGTGCATATTCATTTTTCTGGAAAAAAAATTACCTGTGATTTAAAAAGTTATGAACTTGAACAATCAGAATATTAATATGATCGAATGTCATTTCTTGCACGAATCCTGCCCGAATCCTGCACAATTAATATGTTTCCCTTGACCTTTTAAAATACTAATTGATTAAATTTTTAAAAAACAAATATATACTACAAATGTAAATTTGAGTTGCTTTTTTTTAGGTTTTCAAAACATTAACACAAAAGTTTAACTTTAAACCATAAATAATTAATAATGTACAAGAAGTGTGCAGCTATGTAATTAAGATTCATCTAACACTCGTGCAACTTTGTAAATTTATTATTCAGTTTAATTGAAATAACCAAAATGCCCTGATATAATAGTACAGTTTGAATTAACGGGAGGTATAAAAATTGAGTAATTTTGAAATGTTAGGCACACATTTTAAACAAAACAATATGAATGTTGAGTACAAAAATTAATATTTAAAATAATATTAGACAAAGAAAATGAAATTGAATACTTTTTAAACCTACTTGTAAAGTTTCATAACGCATTCAAAACCTGTCAAGCCTTGGTTTGTGCAATTTTTTTAATTACATCTTATGGGAGAACACGATCCCAACTCAACCAAATTTAATTTAATGGAATTGAATCCTCAATTTCAAATTCCGTTGTTATAGCGATCTAATTTAATATAAATTAAATTTCAACTAAATCATTTCAAGTGAAAGCCAACATCATTAACAAACACAATTTAGTTAACTATCTAGTCAGTAACAATATGAGTCCATCTTTACTATATATTATGTATGATAATATTTAAATTGAAAGTACAATATTAAATACTGATAAGAAGTTGAAATTTTTAAAATGAGTGAATTGCAAAAAATTTTTAACCAAATTATACAAAAGTCTCATCTAAGTTAACTAAATTACTTTTGATTCATTTTATAAACTTAAATATCCAAAATTCTCATCTACAATATCTAACTATTTTTGCTTCAATTTACACACTCAAAATTTAATTTTGTTCTAAATTTGTTATCTCTATGAATCCCTCTGTCATTCTCCCTAACAAATACGTTTTTATTGAGGGATATTATACTCTTTCTAAAGGATGGACTGCAACCATTGGCTAAATAATTATTCAAAAGAACTTCAAATCAAAGAATTATTTTCATCTCCATTTTGTGATTATTTGATAAATTGTCTGTTTAAATTTTTTAGAAAATTCATAACGTAAATGTTGAAAAAACTAATATTTCAAAATGAAATGATAAAAACCCGTTTAGACATACTGCAATTCAATATTAAGTATATTTATACAATAAAACTTTCTTACAAATGTTAAGGTTCGGGTAGTGAGCTCTTGGTTATTGTTTTAGATGGACTATTATTAAGGTCCACAGCCTCAAAACATCAGCGTTGCTTTCAATCGACAAAAAGTGTAAGTATAAAACCAAAACTTATAAGTCTGGACTTACAAAAACAAAAATCATATTCGAAAGTGAAAAAATCTGGATTTTGAAAGAATCGACTAGTCAAACATAAATTTAACAAACTGAATTTTGAAAGTTTAATTTTTTCAAAAATCAGATAAATCAAATGCACACTAAAAATTCTTCCCACTCCTTGTTTAGTTTCCACTCCAGTGTGGCTGTGAGGGACGGTAGGAGGATGTGTACTGTTTAAAATGTACAGATTGCTCCATGGTATTAAAGATAGCTCAAAATGTAGTAAATGATCGAATTGTGTATAGAACTACAATTAGAGAATACCTAGCCGGTTGACGCATCGAGTAAGGAAAAGGGCATTCCGTGTGTAATGTTTCATGAAATGCATCACGATTGCGCCTGCATTGCAGCAAGTAAAATCGATTGTTCACTGATTTGTTGAAACTGCTAACTTGAATTTTGAGATATCTCGCCACATTCTATCATATCATAATGATTAGACGATTTCATCAAAACTATTAATTATTAAATAATTGAAATTTATAGTTAAGTGTGCATTGAAAAAGTTTGACTAAATTGATCCCAATTATTTAAAATTAGAGGAAGTAACATACAAATTTTGAATACAATCATTGTTTAAAAATAGAGCATGGATGCGTTGAAAGATGAAATATACAAAAACATATTCAAAATTTTTGCCGTGTTGATGGACATTGAAGTTTTTTAATTTTTATTTAAGAAACATGGATGTAATTTTTAGCCGTATGTGTTGTTTTTAAAAAATACTGGAATTCTACAATTTTATCCTTTTTAATTTTTAAATCAAGTAAAAGTTCCCACCCAAAACAAAAAAGCAAAACAAAACAAAACAAAAAAATCAAGTACAGTAAAAGGATAAGAGTTAAATCCAGATTCCAGAGATACCTGGGTCAGTATATATTCACAGTCACTGCTTTCTCGAGTCACAGAGCTCAGCGTTTTGAATACAACAATGGGGGCTGCTACATTCACACTTCTCCGCCGTCCAATCTTCACCGTCTCCTCCGCTCTCCGCCAATTATGCACGTCTCGTGTTCTCAACTTTCAGCGCCAAAACTCTCTACTTTCGACAAGCTTCTCTGTACGCGCCGGCTATTCCTCTTCTTTCGGCGGCGGCAGTTATGGCGTCTCTCGTCGCTGGTATTCTTCTGCAACTTCACCCGGGTATCCTTTCTCTCCCTCAAAGATACTATTTTTTACTGAAATGCTGAAACTTTTATGGTTTGAAACTGTTGTGCTGAATTTTCTGATTTGGAGTATAAATTTCTCAGAGTCGCTGTCTAGGGTTTATTTGGCTGAACGTATACTTTTTCTGGACTGCCTTATTTTTGAACCATTCATGTACTTTTGAGTGCCTAATTTCATTCTGAGTTACACCCATAATAGTGGAAAAAATAAAAGAAAGGGAAACGAGTGAGAAATAATAGATTCTTGAGAATACTGGAACTGGAAGCCTTGTAATGTTAGGTGTAGCAAGCGATTTCATTCATTTTAAGTCTTAGTTTTATCAGTAGACTTTTGTGTTCTTACTCTTTGTGTGTATCTTTTGTTTCGTTGCTAGGGTTTCGCAAGCGACTGGAGCTCCACCCGGTTCGTGAAAACTCTCTTACATTTCTCTTTGCTTATGTTGCTTATATATATTTTTATTGCTTATGTTGCTATACATCCAGGATTGGATATGGTTTTCCTCTCTGCAGCTCGCCAGGGAAATCTGACATTTCTCCAGAGTACGTCGGTTCAAAAATTTATGTTGTTTATTTACCATGTTTTGTTGTGGTGTAACTGAATTATTTTGCTTTTCTGGCTAGGGCTTGTGGCGGAGGTTGAAAATAGCGAGGGGCCTGTCAAAGCTTTTTATTCTACACTGAAGACACCTAATGGCAAGAACGCTCTTCACTTGGCTGCTGGTCAAGAAGGGACAGCTGAAACATGTAGATTCCTAATTGAGGAATTGGAATTTGACATCAATGGAACCTGTGACCAAAGTAATTGCTTTCTTTTCTCCCATTTCAACTCTTCCACCATTATCTCTGATTTATGGTTTCAACATTTTCAGGGGAAACACCCTTGTTTGAAGCTCTTCTGACAAGAAATCAGCCTAATGCGATTTTTCTGATTGAAAGTGGTGCAGAAGTTACCAGATGCAACATCTTTGGCGACACCCCACTGCATTGTGTTGCGAATAGTGGTATGGCACACTTCCATCTCTTTGTCATGGGAATTTCTTGTAAGTATGTGTATCAGTTGGTGTTACTTACTTTATTGCTTTGCTCTCCTTAGGGCCCAAGGAGATGGTTAAGCTCCTAGTTTCTAAAGGGGCTGATGTCAATGCAATTGCTCAACGGGGAACGCCACTGGGTATTGGCGCGTAAGGCTAATGTGAGTTTTACTGTAGCTTCATTTTTTAATCAAAGAATTATGGTTTCTTCTCTTAAGTCTAATGGTAGATATGTTATGGGACTATGTATTTGTTGCATTGAATTAGTTCATTGGTTGATCTTTATCGTGGTTTAAGCATCTGAATCAAGATATGTTTAACAATTTTTTATTTGTGAATTCTTTAAAATCAAAGATTTGTTTGACACTGTTTAGTCTGGAATTCTGGATCCATTTAGAAAGTTTCAAACATTAACATTTGATATCATCTAACTCTTCTGGTGCAGCCAAACCCCGGCACTGTGTATTCTCCACTAATTGCTGCAATGTTTGGTGAGCCATACCCTAATATTAAGTGCATGGAGCTGCTCCTGAAGGTGCTGTCTTTTTTATATTATTTTATCTTGGGTGCTAATATTAATATCTGGACTTCATACCTTTTAAATTACTCCAAGTTGCTGAACGTGTTCTGCTTCATCAAGTGTGGATATTCTCCTTGACTCACACTGTTTGCCCTATTGAATTTGGTTCTGCTTTAAATCACTGAGAAATAACTGTAAAGAAATGTGTAGTAAACCTTATGACTCTGGAGGTGTTATTGCTTGGTATTGGAAAGGAAGTGTTATTGCTTGTTTTCTTCTTATTTATGTTTTGAGTGATTATATATGTGAACATAGGTTTTGTACACTCAGTGACTGGTCATATAATTTGGTTCTTTCAATGATAATTGGAAGCTGTTTAAAATTTTAACTGAGAAAAGTTGGAGGCCTTTCACGCAAGTAATAAAAGATTTTGTTTATGATGCTGAAAACTTAGTCAGCTTTGAAAACAACTGAAATTTGATTTATCTAATGCAGGCAGGAGCAGATCCTAATTGTTCTCATATTCTGACAACACCTCTTCATTTTGCTGCCACCACTAAACGAAGATGCTATTAGGTGCTTGCTGAAAGGTGGTGCTGATCCCAACATGCCAGACTTTGTGAGTTACTTTATTCATCAAAGTGTGGTGCCTTGTTGAAATAGATGTATGCTTGCGTATATGTGTCTCTGTGTGTGAAATTTTATTTGTAGCATGCTTCAATCTCTGTTCTAATGGTACAGAACCTAACTCCATATTTTTAACTGGGATGTAGTGGCAATTTAGAGACGCTTCTCTAATCTTGACTATGAATTTTTAAATAGGTGGGCTACACACCATTAGAGCGCGCAGCGTTGTCTGATCAGCACAAGGCGGTGAAAATTCTATTTCCTGTAACTTCTCCCATTGCATGTTATCCTGAATGGAGCATCAAAGGTGTAATGGAGTATGTCAGATCAAAAGAAGCAAAGGCACCGGTATTTAAACTTTCACTTAAATGATTTATTTTTTATGCAGCTTCAGTGTTTAGTATGTTAACCATCAAATAATAGTCCTTAGCTATGTGGCCATGTGAATAAAGTGTATACATTTGTAATCTTTATAGCTAACCTAACTTTGGTTATAAATGAGCACCAGCTTTATACTGTCATCTACTTCCAACATATCTTCATGTATTCTTTTTCTTTGTTTGTTTATAGGCAGTTATGAATACTTGGTAGCGGAGTGTTAATTTTGTGTGGTTACAGTTGAAATTGAATGTCTGAGATGCTGAGAAGAATATACGAGACTAAATTTTTTTAAGGGTGGAATTTGTTGCCTCTTAGATTAAAACTTTTCATGAAAACAACTTAGTATCTGATATAGTAAGTGTGGAATTAAGCAGTTGTCTTGTCGTTTTAATCAGACAATACCTTTTCATAAAAACATTTCTGTGAAGATATATGTGCTGGTGGTATATATTAGTTAAGTAATTCAGCCTAATTCAAAAGATCCAGAATCCTTCCTAATATTGTACTGGTGTAGTGCTTCTCTTAATCTCTGACTAACTGTTTTTCTCTTCGAGTCATTGTCCAAGCAGAAAGATGTTGCTCTGTTTGCAAAAAGAAAGGGACACGTGGCCTTTCGGAAAGAAAATTATGTTGAAGCGGGTGGTTGGTATTCTCAGGTAATATTCTGTAGTTTTGTTACAAGAGTATGTGCTATGAATTTCTTAGGCGCTTCTATATGCTTTACATAGTCGTACATGTTTCCGTAGCTGACGGTTTCGATTCTACAAAAGTGTGCTTTGTTTCACATCATTGTTTGTTATCACAACACAATTTTGTTTGAGCTGCAGGCTGATTTGTTTGATCCATTTAATGCAAACATACTATCCAATTTGAGCTTATGCTTTGCCAAAAACAGTCGCGGTGAGAATGCTTTGGGTGCTGCAAAGATGTGCGTTGGACAAGAACCTAGTTGGGCGAAAGCCCACTATAGAGTGGGTGCAGCTTACACAGTTCTGAAGGTATGGGCTTTTAAAAGTATTTATTGCCTATAGAGAGATACGAACAGCTAGTGTTTAATATTCTATGTTTTACTTGTGAACAGGATTATGAGAAAGCAGCTAGAGCATTTTCCCAGGCTTTAGATCTTGATCCTGTTAACGTGGAGATTGAAAATGCATATATGATGAGTATCACTTTGTTATCTCCTGCCCTTCGTAACTGTTTTACTAACTTCATTTACTTGGTTTAATTACAAGGCGGCACAGGCTGAGCTGAACTAGGTTAGCCACTGAATTGTGTGTGCATCATCGAGCAAGGAAGGAACTTTAGATATGCTTAGAATTCTGGTAGTAGCCGTGAACAACCAGGTCGCAAGTATATAGGATTCTATTTTTTCTTAAGTTGTTGCAAGTAACCCGAATTCAATGTTTTCTTAGTATGCGCCGTGCTTGATTATGACTATGGTTATGTTGTTCCTAAAGGCCTGGGACTTGAACTTTGTCTAAATATTTTCAATAAATGAAAAGAAAGTGATCATGTTGTAATCTGGAAAATTTTCTTATCCGTCTTCTTTCTCCGGCGACACCTGATCTGAATCATCTTTGCACCAGAGTGTTTATTCTATTTCTGCATTTTCTTTTTAGTCTAGTGAAGTGCCAAGTTAGAAACAGAAGCAAAGGCCCCTAGGTCAGCCCTTGTTCTGTTTCTACTAGTGTTTGAGATATTTGGGATAATATTGTAATTATAAGAAAATAGATGGGCGTCTTTGTAATTTGTATAAACCAATCTGGTACCATCAAGTGTGGTGCCTTGTTGACTTTGTCTAATCAGAACTTTTGAAATAGCTGTATGCTTGTGTAATGTGTGCTTCTAAAATTGTATATTTGTAGCACTTCAATCTCTGCTCTAACGGTACAGAACCTGAGCTCATATTTTAAAAGGGATATAGTGGCAATTTGGTGATCCTTCTCTAATATTGACTATGAATTCTTGAACAGGTGGGTTACACACCATTAGAGTGTGCAGCTCGGCTTGATCGGCACGATTGGGTGGAACTTCTATTTCCAGTAACTTCTCCCATTGCATGCTATCCGGATTCAGTGCCGGCCCTAGCTATTTTAAGGCATGAGGCGACTTTACAAAATAGGGCCCCTAATATTCATAAATATAACTAATTTTTCTCGTGCGTCTTTTTTTCTTCTTTTTCGACCATCCGTTAGCACACTTATATTTATCAATTTGCAGAAGTATTTTCCATCAAACAAAATCGACAATAAATAAATAAATAAGCGCGACAAACAAATATAGCATAAGCATTCAAAAATTATCTAATAGCGCATATCTCCTATCATTTTTATTGTTTAATCTCTAAAATAAGACATCATGTATATTAATGCATAATGTATATATATTAGTAATAAAGCACAGATTCTGCCCATCAAATCACAATGGAAGAACTCAAGAAATTTGTACCCGGGCATATCACAAATTTTGCATTTCAAATTTAGATAAGTTGAAATTTTAGGAGTGTTTATCTCAATGGAAGAACACAAAAATAAAGATAATTTGAGTACGATCTACATAAAATGGTCGAAAATCCAGACTCCAAAAGGCAAAAGATGAACTGTCGAACGAAAGGGAACCAGGAAAGGGAGGTATGCAATCTTTCTTTTCCTTTTTAATTGTTTTTATATATTTAATTCATTTTTTATAAAAAAGACTTTGGAAAACTGATTAGTTTTAAAATGGGCCCAAATAAGGTCATGATTTTAAATTGAAAACAAACCCAAATAAGACTCTGATTTTAAATTAAAAACAAGCCCTAATTACTGATTTTTTATATATAATCAGTTACAATTTTTAAAAAATTTGGGTCTAAAATATTATTTAAATTTTCGGGCCTGAGGCGAGTGCCTCGTTGGCCTCATATATGGGCCGGCCCTGTCCGGATTGTGGAGCATTAGAGGTGTAATGCAGCATGTAAAATCTGAAGAAGCATATGCACAGGTATTCAAGCTATTACTTAAATAAATCATTTATGTAGCTTTGATGTTTAGTATGTTAATTAGCTATAAAGCCATGTGAATAAAGTATATGTTTGTGTTTGTAATCCTTATAGCTGATGTAACTTTGGTTATAAGTGACCACTATTTTTGTACTGTCACTTAGCTCCCTACATATCTATATGTATTGTCATCTGCTCCCTACATATCTATATTCATTCTTCCCTTCTTTCTTTGTTTATAGACATTTATTAATACCTGGTGATTGCTTATAGTAGAACAATAATTCGATTGTAATTATATTTGAAATTGAATGTACGATGCTAAATATCTTTCTATGGGAGAAATTTGCTGCTTCTTAGATTGTAACTTTTCATGAAAAAAGCTCAGTATCTGATATTATAATAGTGGTAGGAATCATTTGGCTTGTTATTGTTATCAGATCAGAAAATACCTTTTTGTTATTTTTTTTCTTCATAACAGTGAAGTTTTATGTGCTGGTAGTATTTATTTGTTGCAGAGTTTTATCTAACTCAAAAGATCTAGAGCCCTTCATGGGTAAATATGGTAAAAAGGAAGAAATGATCCCGTGAGACAGTCTACGGGGACAGAAGCTGACGCTAACCGTATAATACAATAAATCCTAATTCTATCCCAAGACCCAAACTAATGGTCGCATAGGGGACATAGTATACCACCCAAAAATTATATTCGGGTAAAACAAATGAGGCTAAAGTCAAGAGAGTATGGTTAGGGGTGAGAACAAACTCACTACCCCAACCCATACAACTCATCTAGAGCCCTTCATGTTAATGTAAAAGGTGTAGTGCTTCTCTGAAGATATCCTGTATCCTATATCTGACTAATTGTTTTTTTCTCTTCGGGTCACCAGTACAAGTCCAAGGACGTAGATGCCCCACTGTTTGCAAAAAGAAAGGGACATGAGGCCTTTCAGGAAGAAAATTATTTTGATGTGGCTAATTGGTATTCAGAGGTAATATTCGCAGCTCTCTACAAGAGTATGTGCTGTGAATTTCTTAGGCACTTCCGTATGGTTTACATCTTCGTACGTGTTTCCGTTGCACGTCAGTTTCAATTCTACAAAAGTGTGCTTTATTCACATCATTTTTTAATACTAAGACCTCAATCTTGTTTGAGCTGCAGGTAGCTAATTTAGATCTATTGAATGCAAACGCGAAATCCAACTTGAGCTTGTGCTTTGCCAAAATTAAATCTGGCGTGCAGGCTCTGAAAGCTGCAAAGACTTGCGTGATGCTAGAACCTAGTTGGGCAAAGGCCCACTATAGGGTGGGTGCAGCTTACATATTTCTGAAGGTACATGCTTGTTAAAAATTTCATTCCCCGTAGGGAGATACGAAAGCTAGTGATGAATTTCTAGTTTTTAATGATCTTTGTATTTTTTTTGAGCAGGATTTTGAGAAGGCAGCTGAAGCATTTTCTCAAGTTTTAGATCTTGATCCTGGTAACGAGGAGATTGAAAAGGCATTTAGGTCAGGGGCAGAGGAAAGGGGGGACCGGGTGGGGCCCAGTCCCCCTCAACATTTAATTTTTTTCTAATTAAAGGTGTTAGTTTAATTTTAAATTAGTTTAGTTAGGGTAAATTGTTATATGTGGCCCCTCTCATAAATTTTCTTTACTTTTTTTACTATTGAAAAATATAGAATGATGAGTTATAAAAGGAAAATGTGACCATAATTAATATAATATCATGTATTTACAATAAAAAACAATTAGAATATGATTCTTTTAAATCTTCTTAAATGTAGGAATAATAGTTAAATTGTATATTTTTTTCTTCAAATCTCGATTGATTACAATTTCTTATAAATAATATTTTCTTTTTTTTTGAAAATTGTAAATAAAATTTTCTTAAATATAATAGTAATCATATATTGATCCCATATAGGAATAGATTTATTTACTTTACTTTACTTGAACAAATAAGGTAGTTTAATTTTATTATATTTAACAAGGCAATATTATATAAAAAATATTGATTCACAATATTATAATTTGAGTCAAATTACGAGTAACCTTTTATCAATACTAAAAATATATATAGATGTTATGAAACTATATTTTCAAAATTTTAAAAAAACTTCTATTTAAAAGCAAGAAAATCAATAAAAGATACTTGATTAATTTTCTCATTTTTTCCCTTTTACTTTTTATAATTCAGTTAATAGGGTTGAATTAATTAATAGGTTTTCGGAGAGGAATGTGCGACTTGAAAAATATAGTGGTCCATATAACGATGCTAAATTCGTCACTTTTATATATTTATCTACAATATTTGTCTTTAATATTCTATTCTTTTGACATTTCAATGAATTGTCGTATTTTTTATTATTTTAATAGTTAATTCAATATTTTAAGTTACGGTCCCCCTCATGCACAATTCCTAACTCCGCCCCTGATTTAGGTACATATCTGCAATATATGATGAGTGGCAATCTTTTATCTTTTGTAACATTTTTATTGACTTCATCTACTTGCTTTGATTACAGGGTGGCACAAGCTGAACTTAATTAGGATAGCCACGGAAAATGGACTTTTGGGGTCGAGTCTTTTTGGGTAATTGATCATAATACATTACTTGATTTAGTGCTTCCTTGCTTTAGAATTCTGGTAGTAAGTGTATGCACAACCCGGTCGCAAGTAAATTAAATTTTGTCATTTCTTAGTGTTGCAAGTGATAAGGTTGTTCATTTTGAAGAACTCGGCCCGACCCGACCTGTGGTAAGGCTGTTCATTTCGTGAAGATCCGAATATGTTTTTCTTAACATGCGGCTGTTATTGTGCATCAGGTTGAAATGTTTAACTTGTGGATGTCTAGGTTGGAATTTGAGTTTCCTTATATACTGTTAGATGCAAATTAAAATTCTTCAATTAGATCAATATTTTGAAACATCAAACTATACATATAGATCATTCTGAGAACATGGTGTCAGGCTGCAGATCCGACTGTTTCCCTAGTTCAGACATGAAATTAACGGCTCTATATACCAAAAAATAATGTAACAAGTTCTGAGGATGCACTCCTCTCCTTAGCTCATCTAACATTATTTTCATCTCTCTTTGTGGG
The DNA here is from genome assembly GCA_948330725.1 of Sherardia arvensis. Taxonomy (NCBI): domain Eukaryota; kingdom Viridiplantae; phylum Streptophyta; class Magnoliopsida; order Gentianales; family Rubiaceae; genus Sherardia; species Sherardia arvensis. The sequence continues at coordinate 33,989,983 of OX415239.1, forward strand.
TTTTTTTTTTTGAATAATCATCTCTTAGTTTCAAAACCCGATCGTTTAATTTTGATATATAATATAGATTGCTTCAAGGTTTTATCAAGGTCTTTCTACTAACATGACATTCATCCGAATGGTCACATAATTCTACAAAAATCTATGCTCATCTAATTAATTAATTTAGAGGGTTTGAAATGTAGAAGTGATGAGATGTATTTATGCATCTAATTTATATGGTTGTATACGTTTATTTACCCACTTGACGTGCTCGAAGGTGTGTCATTTTGCAGTAAATCATAGAAAACATGGAGAAGGATATTACATGAAGATTTGCTAGAAAGAGAGCAATTTGATGTTGTTTTGAAGACGAAGCGGAGCTATACACTATACTCTTTTTTCCTACGGGTTTTTAATGAGGTAGTGTGCTCCAACGGAGATAATAGATCATCATTATTCTATTATTCCGGCATTGAGAGGCGAGGAGCAAGAATGATGGAGTCAGTGATGTGGATGATAAGGCTTTTACATTTTTGGAATCTTGGGATAGGTGTCATAAGGGTTAACATGGTTGGCTTTGGGTGGGAATCAATATTTTTAGAATGCTTATATATTTTTCTTATCTTTAGTCCTTTATTTCCCGTAGGATTGATTTGTTTTTAGTCTTATATATTTCATTGTTATTTCACAAGGAAGGCAGAGTTGGATTAATAAAAGTTTGAGAGTTATTCTCTTTTCCAAACTTCATCTCTTGCGAGAGAAGCTTGAGCCTAAACCCTAGGTATTCTCAGAATCAATAGAGTTTAGAAGAGATTCATACCTAGGTATTATTAGAATTAATAGGTCGAATCTTTGTTACGTTACGCACGCTGCATCAGTTGGTAATCAGAGCCAAAAGATCTAGCGATATGGCACCACGGAGACAGACGGCAACAACACGTCTTGATGCAACTGTTGAACTAGAGAATCGTCTGATGGCACGTATGGAAGATCGAATGGAGCACATGATGGAAACCTGAACGAATGATGTCCATGATGAATAATGGAGGCAGCCCTCAGTCAAGTCGCGTTCCTTCAGCCGAACGATGAGGATTTCGTCAACAACTTTGCTGAAGAGGAATAAGATGAAGGGCCTCTTGATCCAAGGTCTAAAAGAGAGTCGAAATCGGTCCCTGTGGTTGATAATCGGCGTTGGGAGGTTGGGATGAGGATTGAGATTCCTGAGTTTCATGGTGACAATCTAAACCCTGAAGGGTTTATAGATTGGTTGGCTACGGTAGATGATGTTTTCGATTTTAAAGGGGTTCCTGAGAATAAGCGTGTAGCTTTGATTGCAACCAGGCTTCGCGGTAGAGCTTCGGCGTGGTGGTAGCAATTGAAGCAAAATCGAAGCAGACTTGGCAAATCAAAGATCGAGACATGGGAGAAGATGAAGAAGCATCTTCGATCTAACTTTTTGCCTCATAATTTTCAGCGCTTGATGTACCAACTACTGCAAAATTTGAAACAAGGAATCAAGTCTGTGGATGAATACACTACGGAGTTCTACCAGTTGATTGCTCAGAATGACATTCAAGAGACAGAGGATCAACTTGTGGCGCGGTATGTTGGAGGTTTAGGAATGCAGATTATGGATTCCGTCAACATGTTCGACCCTATTTCCATTGCACGAGCGCATCAGAAAGCTCTCAGTTTTGAGAAGCAACATCGTCGAGTTGGTGGTCCTTACTGGTCGACCAACAACAGCAGTGGCACTTTGGCTCGTTCAGACCCCACTACAAACAAGCCCATGAATCAGTTTCCCAGGAATACTGTTAGTGGCCTTAAGTGTTTTAATTGTGGAGAAGCGGGCCACAAGCAATCCGACTGCAAGAAGGCTGGGAAAAGAGTCTTATTTGGAGAGCAGGGTGAGGTTGAAGATGGGTATCTTGATGCGCCTGTGTATGATGAAGAATATCAATACGAAGAGGAGATCGTGACAGGTGATGTTGGAGTGGCTCTAGTTGCGAGGAGATCTTTCTTTCCACCGAAAGTCGGCGGCGATGATTGGTTGAGAAATAACCTTTTCCAATCTACGTGCACCATTCTGGGACATGTGTGTCAGTTTGTTATTGATTCAGGAAGCTGCGATAATTTGATCTCTGAAGAGGCAGTTCGAAAGTTGGGTTTGAAAACCGAGAACCATCCCAAACCCTACAAACTTCAATGGCTTGAGAGAGGTAGTGAGGTAACCGTTTATAAGCGTGCCCTAGTTCCTTTTTCTATTGGGTCAAAGTATAAAGATGAGATATGGTGTGATGTTGTTATTATGGATGCTTCCCACTTATTGTTGGGTAGGCCCCGGGAGTATGATCGTAAGACTTGTCATGATGGGAGAGACACTAGTTATAGTTTTGTGTTTGATGATGTCAAAATTATTCTCGTCCCTAGTAATCCAACGGAAGTTATGGCTACATCTACCAACAATTTTCTGGCATGTGTTAAGTATGATGTGATGCTGGAGTGTGATATTCATCCAAAGCATGTTCCAGCAAACTCCAAGTTTCAAACTATGAAGTCATACACAAGTTTGGAATTTGAGGTTGGTGATTTTGTGTGGGTTATTTTGCCTAAAGATAATTTTGCAATGAGTGATTATTGTGAGCTTCCAGCAAAGAAGAGTGGACCATTCGAGATTATTGACAAGTTCAATCCAAGTGCTTATCGCCTCAAGCTACCAAGCCACGTTAGTTGTGCTGATGTTTTTCATGGGAAGCATTTGTTTCCGTTCAATGGGGATATTCCAGACGACGAGGATTCTGTGAATTTGAGGACGAATATCTTCTACCCCGGAGGGAATGATGGAGTCAGTGATGTGGATGATAAGGCTTTTATATTTTTGGAATCTTGAGAAAGGTGTCATAAGGGTTAACATGGCTGGCTTTGGGTTGGAATCAATATTTTTAGAATGCTTATATATTCTTCCTATCTTTATTCCATTATTTCCCGTAGGATTTATTTGTTTTTAGTCTTATATATTTCATTGTTATTTCACAAGGAAGGCAGAGTTGGATTAATAAAAGTTTGAGAGTTATTCTCTTTTCTAAACTTCATCTCTTGCGAGAGAAGCTTGAGCCTAAACCCTAGGTATTCTCAGAATCAATAGAGTTTAGAAGAGATTCATACCTAGGTATTCTTAGAATCAATAGGTCGAATCTTTGTTACGTTACGCACGCTGCATCAAAGAAGCAACAAGCTGAAGTAATGGACAAATGCTATTACTGATTTCTTTTACGGGCGGCTAAGTTGTGATTCGCGGGTCGATCACTAATCAGCTATACGTATTGCAAGAAATCAGTGATGGGCAACAATAAAGTTCCATTATTTTAGCACTTGAAGAAAAGAAGTAAGAAGGATGGCAGCAATTGAATAAGCTTGCTTTTGGACTGAGATCCTCTTAAGCCCAAGCCCACTTGAATAAATAAGAAAGACTCAATAATGATGTGTATATGACACACGTGTGGCTTTTCTTAGGCTTTAGGTTTTATTGTTTTTTTCTTATTATTTTAGTAAGGCAAATATTGCCACCTAGATTAATTAGTTTAGGGTTAATATATAAACCCTTGTAATTCTCTCTAGGCAGAGACATTCATACGCACAGACTTTGTTATCTTCTTCTCGGCCGAAACTTTGAGGACGAAAGCTATTTGCAATTTCTTCAATTCGGTGATTTCTTTCTCTCATGTTTTATTCTTATTATTATGATTGTGTTCATCGTAATATGAGTAACTAATTCTTTAATTCGGCGAGAATAACGAAGCACTAGTCATGAGAATTCTGTGAGATATAATTGTGCATGAAAATTAACTGCTATGAATTTTAGTTTATTCTCTGTGCATCTGTTATATCTGATTAATTTAAGCCTGCGCAACTTAGATTAAATAGGATTACTGCCAATTAGTACCACCAATCCGTAATTGTTGAAAAGGGCTAATTAGTTGTAAAGCTATCATTTAGATCGTGAGATAAACTGGTAAACAGGTTAATACTTGCGTTCTTGGTTAATGTGTCTAAACTGGGTTCCTTCATATCTTAATGCTATCAAACAACTTAGAACTGGCGTTACCAACTAGGTTTGATTTGATAAGAGAAATAGTTAGTTTAAGCATCTCTTGCTAGCTATCGACAAATTAAGTAGGAATTGGGGTATGTCCGCTGCATTCACGGTACACTATAACTGGTTGATTCATGGTCGTTAATAAAATCTCTGCATCAATGATCAGAACATATGACTAGTGTAGAATTATTTGAGCCGGATTTCTTTCATAAATTGATTTCTCTTTGAAATTTTAATTCATTCTATTTTCTTTCTTAGTCATTTATATATTATTCAGTAGTTAATCTCAATCTCTCAAGATAAAAGTGTGGTGACTAAACACCAAAATCTGATCTTTAGGAATATAAAAGTGTTAATCTGTTCTCTGTGGGTTCGACTCTACTTGCTACTATATTCTTTAATATTTTTAGCATTGTAGGAATATTTTGGTGGTATTCGACGCCCACCAGGAAGTTTGTAAAATCCATTAAAAAAAATCTGCTACCCAATTTAAAACACAAACAACGTGTAACATAATTTGAATAACTCAAATGCATTAAGAGAATTTGAAATGCACATGCATGTAGAATCTGATTGAAATATATCAACTCGAAGAAAAACCTTCAAAACTATGAAATTGTGTACTATTATCAAGAGATAAATATTTCACGACTAATTTTTCACTTCAAAATGTGAATTTTAAATTTTAAACGCAGGGTTGGGCACCAATTAAATACACAAAACTAAATGTTAGGCATCCATTTTAAAAAAAGTAAAGACCTTCATATAAATAAGTTTTTTTTCTTTGAAAACGAATATACAAAAGTTAAAAACTTGCACTCTTTTCAGTCAGCCCTTTTCAGGACAGATAAGCCCTCACCAGCTCTACTTCCGAGTCATTTACAGAGGCCTCCAGATCGCATCCCTCGAATACACTTTGATGCTGGGATCACGCAGGATGCAGCTACAGCAGGCGTGGTAGCTTGGAGCGCGAAAGGAGAGTTTCTAAAAGCTGTTTCAAGGCGCTACATAAATGTTCAGGACCTGGTCCTTGCTGAAACTTTGGCACTTGAAGAAGCAATTTTATTGGCAAATGAGCTCAATTTAATCAATGTGGGAATTTTTGGTGATGCACTCATGGTTCTTAATATGGTTCACAATCATGCTGCACCGTTTCTGGACTGCCATGAACCAGTTCGTCGCATTCAGCGGTTGACCACTCATTCTCATCTTTCGGGTTTATTTTGGGTTCCTAGAAACCATAATTTTGTTGCTCAAGCTTTTGCTAACTTTGCTAAGTCGTGTGCCTTGGTATTTAATTCCTGGACATCTCCTCCTAGCTTTTTTATGTCAAACGATTCTGGACGTTTTCCAGAACTCTGAAAAGAAATATTTCCATTCAAAAAAAAAAAGTTGACAAGACCGTACCTTCAAAAACAAATGAATAACATGATATTCTAAGAATAATAAGTTGTAATCTCTTGATAAAATTTAATATTATTTCAGGTGTATAAAAATTTATATTAATATAATCATTAAGTAATTAAATAATTGGCAAAACCACTGTACTAGAAACATTTTCTCAGTTGTAAATCATCGTTTTTGTAATTTCACGGCTCTGAACTCGTGTAGTTTGAAGGTTTTATTAATCAATTAGTGTTGGTTCTTTATGCCCATCTAAGATCTATTCAGCTCGGAACTCATGTAGATTTACAGAAAACAACATTATGGACCTAACAAAAATAATGGATCTTTATGCTTGGTATTTGGGGCAACGCATGAATTTTGATTAAAGCTCTATCATGTTCACTCCGAACACTCCACTACAAATGCAGGAGTTGATGAGATACACCCTAAACGTTCATGGTCAGGGACCGGAGGGAGTCGAGGGACATATCTTGGAAGCAAGATTAGTTTTAGTGGAAGGAAGAAACAATAGTTTGCATGCCTCACTTGAAAGTTTATAGAGAAGTACAATTCATGGAAGACTAAACCATTAAATATACCTAGAAGAATTACCTAAGCGAAACATGTGCTAAATCCTATGTAAGTTATCCTCTAGGCATTTTCAAGATAGAATGATAACACTCTCAAAGGGCTTGTGACTAGTGGCACCCTCTTCCTCGTACTGTTCCTATGCTTTGTTGTATTTCCATTTCCCCACTTCGCCCTCGTGCCAATGGAAGATGGGTGCAAAAGGTAGGGCCCTCCAGCACTGAGATTTTCCTCAAGTTTTTCCCTTGAATCATTATCATTTGATGGAGATGTGAACATGTGAATTTCGTGTCCTCAATGAGTTAGAGTTGTGTGTAGTGTGTGAGCATGGTGCTCCATGCCGCCTGGTACACCGCTAGTCGGCTGGTGGTGGATTGTCAGGGCTGAATCTCAAGCGATTCCAGGCAAACTCAGCAAGGCGGAGATCGACAAACCACAACTTGTGTGCTGTTGAATTTGAGCAGATGGGACTTGTAGTTGTAGGGATGTGGATGAGAAGCAGAGCTGGGATGGTGACTCTGTTGTGAGTGTTTTGGGGATGACGGGAATCGGTTTGGGAAATGGCAGGGCAGCGGCCATGTGAGTTATCAAATAGTAATGGGTTGGTTTATTACAATGCTTCACCTGTTGAGTTTGCGACTCTGGGGGTTTGGGGTGAGATGAGAGGTGCCCAGGAGGGGCAGTGTCTCAATTGGTAAATTGTGACTTTATTTAAGCTTTTGCAGCTGTTTTTAATGTTAGTTTAAGGCACAATAGTGTGATAGATTCTGTGTTTCTACATTCCTGGCTTGTTAGTTTTGAAGCTCAAGAAACTGCCGCCATAGTTTCTATAAGTATTGTTAGATTGCTGCTACATCCCTAGTTAGTGTGAATAGTTAATAACATATTGCTGTTGATTAACTAAGTTTACAATTGTAGAAAAATTGGACTAACTTACGTTACGATATACCATTTATGCAGACAAAAGAAAGGTCTTCACTGTTTTTCAGTTTTGCTCCTGGTAAAGGCAATGTCGGAACTACTGCATACCTTCATGTATACAATGTTGAGGGTCTTCTGGTGCCTTGAAAGAACTTTAAAGAGTTGGATACAATGTTGAGGGTCTTCTGGTGCCTTGATTGTGGAGATCATTCAAGATAAATGAGGCACAATTCAACAGCCTTGGAGCTAACACCTTATGCCACTTCCCTTGAAGAGAACTGAGGAAATTTAAACTGCCAGTAGTAATCATTCATATCAGCAATCTCAAACTCAAAACGACATCTGAAAAAGCTCTCTTGCTATCCTAAAAAAAATCAAGAATATTGCAATCCAAAAAAGCAAGAATCATGAAGAAAGCTCCAGAAATCCCGATGAGCCAAGAAATGAAGAACACAGTAGCGATCCAACAGAGGATTGCTTTCATTGTACGAAAAGATCGTGGGCGAACGAATCTCGCAATCAAGAGGCAACAAATTGTTGCTCTCCGAAACAAGGAGTTGCTCAAAGAGATGAAGAGGCGAGAGTTGGAATTGCAAAAGAAGGCTCAGCAATGGAGAATCAACATCCAAATCGAAGATACGAGGATGGCTCTCGAATCCTTGAGCACCGTTCTTGTTTAGGGATTTTGATTCTTCATCCAAAATGTAAAAAACCTCGATTGAAGGAATGAATCGCCCTTGAATCTTTGAATTCAATTTTAGTTTAGGATCTTTGATTCATCATTTAAATGTGCAAAAACTCTCTTTAATCCAAAAGAATGAATAAAGATGAGAGCTTTTTCTTCAATATTTGATCCAAGTTTTCTTTCATATTTTGTTGCTTTGATATTGTTCTTAATTCTCAAATATTTAGTTCATTATAGCATAGTGAAAATGTGTCAATCCTTTTTTTGTGAGTAGATAATTTAGATATTCTACAAGAAATAACGTCACTAGAACATGGTTTAACCATAAATATCATCAAATGTAATATGTAATCAAAGTCAATGCTCAAAAATCTTGAAAGGAAAAAAAAAAGCAAAAAAGGGGTTTTTTTTTGTCCTATGTTAAGATGGAGAGAGTAATGTAATCTCGATATCAAGAGTCGCAGACCAACCATGTGGGCTAGCTCACATGGCCAGAGATAAGAATTTTACTCAGCAGCGGAGGTCAGAGGCTCGAATTCCCTCGAGCGCATAATTTCCAAATCATATCTCCTCCCTCCCTCGGTCAAGTCTTCAAAAATGCTCATATAACGAGTCGGGAGCTGCATTGACGGGGTCCAGTGCAGGGGACCACCACAGACCGGTGTAAGTGGAATTTTCACTCCACTCACCGTCTAGAGCAGGGGACATGGGCAACTCGAATAAAAAAAGAGTAGAGTAGGGTTCGACGGGGTCCAGAGCAGGGGAGCACCACTGACCGGTGTAAGTGGAATCTTCACTCCACTCAAAGCAACAGAACATGGTGAGGACCTCGGCAACTCGAATAGAATAGAGTAGAGTAGGATTCGACGGGGTCCAGAGTGGAATCTTCACTCCACTCAAAGCAACATTGAGGGTGATGACCTCGTACTTGATAATCTTCACTCCACTCAAAGCAACTGAACAGGGTGAGGACCTCGGCAACTCGAATAGAATAGAGTAGAGTAGGGTTCGACGGGGTCCAGAGTAGGGGAGCACCACAAACCAGTGTAAGTGGAATCTTCACTCCACTCAAAGCAACAGAACAAGGTGATGATCTCGTACTTGATTCTGTCATTGTAATTGAAGGCCAATAGTGCCTTCTCAAAAAAAAAAAAGAGTCCCAGACCACCACAATCCCCTTGTACGCATTACACTTAAAATTGTGCCCATTTTTTGGCCCTTCTTGGTCTTCACTACACTCGCCTTTCATATGCAAACATCCCCAAATCCCAGTTCATAGGCTAGAATAGCAAGAGGGATTTCTGCTAAATTCAGTGTTATGGATGAGGAAAGAATTGGGCTTGTTTTGGTTATAGTTTATGAGCTTAGGGCTAAGGTTTCTAGTTGTGTCCAAAAAGCAGCATCTGACGGCGGCAAGAGAGATGCCGGCTAAAATAAGAAAAATGGTTTTGTAAAAAGACCAGAAGATGATGAAGAAGATGATGACGACGAGGAAATACAGAGTTTATTAACCATTGGAGAAGACCTCGAGTCACCGGAGTCCCAGCTTTCATCGTTGCAGGTAGCTTTTGTTTCTTTCTCCTTTTCTACATATGGAATTGGAATTAGGTTGGGATTTTTGTGGAATCGGGATTTGAAATGTTGAGTCAAATTTTGAGTGTTGAATGTGTATGTGTAATTGTGTATGTTGTTGTTTTGCTTGAATTTCGCCCTGGGGTTTATGATAGAGCAGCTAGACTGGTGTTTTTTCTGTATATGCTGTAGATGTTTCAGTGTAGCTTCATTTCTTGATGCATGTGTTTAAGGATACCTCTAAATCGAGCAGTGAGTCGAAACCTTCAAGATGTTGCTTGTTTTCCTGGATTTCGGGGCGTTTAACTTTCTATTTCCTCACTATTGTTTGGTGTCTGTGTTTGTATGCTCTGATATGAACTCCTTATAGTAAGTCAGGCTAATGGTACAGTGGAAAGAGTTAAAAATTTTGTGATATAGTTACTCTAGATTGTTCTGCTTTCATGTGAGAATGAGGAACTGAGGTTTTGAATGTTGTATCCATGATATATTGGCTGTGCTAATTGTTATGTACACCTCTTTGAAGATTTAGGCTTCCATATCTAATGAAAGAAAGCATTTTTACGTTAATATTTCAAATAACTGGACTATATTATATCTCATTCTTAGCATGGCTAAGAATAAACCCATCTGCTTAGAAATTAAGTATATCATAGAACTTCATGGTCAGATATGTTGTCATTTGGTCAAATGATATTCTAAACTTATATAGAAAATTTTTTGGTTTTTTGGTGTTTTTAGCATCTAGATGACTAGAACTCGGAACCTTTACCATTTGTTTAGCAGATGGAAGTTTGGTTCTCTGGGAATGTGAATAAATACCCGAAGGATTTGTTGGATGGGGGATCTAGTTGTGTTCATGATCAGTTGGAATGAATGGGGGATTTCTTCAGATATGACTCATAGGTCTCACAAGACTACAACATCTATTAGAGCAATTTTTAAAAAACCAAAATGTAGAAGTCATACCAATGGAACTCGGCAGATAACAAAGGCTGCCAATTTGAAAAAATTTCAGAACTAACCAATTATCCAACCCAGCTGATGAGGACAAAAAACATCTTCTGTTCCAGAAATTTCAAAAGCAAGAGCTGGAAACATCTATATCAATCGACCTCCTATATCAAAAATCTTTCCATCCAGATACCGTAGACAACTCTCCTCAACTATTACACTAAAATACTAAAACTGGATACGAAATAAAAGAATGAAAGACTGGAAAACATACCAGTTAGATCAACCGCACCTCAATCCTTCCCATGAACAGAGAATTGCTTCTCCTCAGGCTTTATTGCAATAGTACTCTTTTAAAAACAATCTTGATTAAAAACAAAAGCCCAGATAATGATTCGTGATTACAAACGTACTTGATCTAAAAATTTCTTCTTTCCTATATCAGTCCCATATGTGCAGTATGAACCTAGAAAATTCGAAATGACACACTAATTTAAAACATGATAACTACAGCGCGAAGTCTTTATAGGCAAATTCTCAGGGATAAAAAAACATAAGGAGAGACTGAAATAAAAGATGTTAAACTGAGGCAAAACCCATTTCTTTAGTACTTCCAGTCCATGTCTCCATCCCAGTCTGTAGCAGTCAGGCATTGCTCCAGTTGGTGTATCCGCTTGACCTCTAAGTTTGCAGCATATATTTTAACCCAAGCATAATGTGGAAAAGATGCAAGAGAGAAATTAAAAAGGCAGGTGTGTTGATCAACAAGGAGACGAAGAAGGTTAGCAGTACTAAACTTCATGGACAAAAAGAGCATATACCAAGAGAGAAATTAAGAAGACATCACGTAGAACTGGCGAGGTACGATTTCGACGTAGACATAATGGTTGGGGGAAATAATGTTCAGAGATATTAACCATTTGGTACATACCAACATATAGTTCAAAAAATGAAACTTTTGTAAAATGCATATCCTATGGTCTGGTTCATTATTAACTTGTCCAATTTCAAATCATAATTAGGGAGCAAATTCATGAGAAAAAACAAATAAGCGAGAGAGCAGTTGATCTAATCTAACAAATAACTCAATTCATTCTATTGCAACTGGGTTTATATTGGCTGGTCAAGTCTTGGCTTCAGCATATTTGAAAAGTAACTCATGAAGTATACAATGTTACCACAGCAGACTACACAGCAGACTACACATCCCGTAGTTTGAAAATTTTAACATCACACTTAGAATCGCTGCATTCTAATGCCTATATAGGGGTAAATCAACTCACACTAAAACTGAAGCAGTTCACCATCAAACAAAAATGAATGAACACGCAAATAGCCAAATCAAATCCAACACACAGGATTGAAAACACACAATTTTCTTTTATGCTGAAATTCTATTGCAATCCAGACGTTCAAAAATGCCTTACAGAGACCAACCTTCATCATTTAAGAGGAGCCAAAACAGAGGTCTAATGTCATTATCACTACATGTCTAAAAAGGCTGAATCGGCAAAAGGTATAATCGAATTCAGAACAATCTTACTATAATCCAAAAGAAGAGAGAGCTGCATATTTTTAGAAGCGATAAGGCACTTACTTATACTGAGAAACTTCTTCAGTTTGTTTAGACAATCCCAATGTATACTCACATACATGATACACGTCTGTGAAAAGGTGCCAGTCCGAACAGGCGGCGGTTAGCCTCAACCAACTACAAAAGGGGAAGCTAAACTATAGAAATGTATTAATAAGCATGGGTCAATTTTTTTTCCAGAGCAACACTAATATGAAATTTCAAGGATGATATATACCAGATTCATGGACGCGAGGTGGCGACAGAGATTCCAGAAATTCAGGAAGACGTCAGATTTGACAGCTATAATTGTGTCAGAGGTGACAGAAAACGGGTGGGTTCAGACATACAATCATGATTTTTGCGAACGTGGCACGCGTGAGGAACTATTACCGGCGAGTTACAGTGACTGGTGCGACGGGACGGACTAGGAAATGAGGGGCAAGAAGGAAATTTTCAGAATTTAAAAAAAGCACCATACATGTTTAATTTGCTAAAAAAGACCCTCTAAAAATAAATAATTACAAAACTTGCCATGAACAACCAAAATTTTAGAAATTCACACATTATAGTGCAAAGGTAGATAATGTAGCAACCTCTTCCTTAATGTTTCTTAGCGTTTCCATTATTTGCTGTTTTTCCATTGTGCTCTGGAATTTGTTAAACCCAATTTTATATGGAACCCTAGGAAACCGAAACCAATGGTCACTAAGCTCACCACTGACTAGGGTTGTAAATGAGGCGAGCCGAACGCGAACAAGGCATGTTCGAGCTCGATTTCGAACAAAATTTGTGTGTTCGTGATCGAACTCGAACTCGAACGAGCTAAATTATTTTTGTTCGAATTCGACTCGAATGATTTTTAACTAGTTCGAGCTCGACTCGTAAATTCGATCAAATTCGAGTTCGAACTCGAACTCGAGCTAGTTCGAGCTCATAATTAATAAATATTTAATTTTTGTTATAAAAAATGCAAAATATATTGTTGAGAAATATATGTAATTGTACTTTTTTGACTCGAGTAGTTCGACGAGACTATCGAGGTAGCTTTAAAATGTTCGAGTTCGAGCAGCTCGATGAGACTAGTTTATAAGCTTAAAAAATAAAAACGACCCGTTTCAACAGGACCGGTTTCGATTATTCTCAGACTCTTTTCTTCTCTCTCCCCAAATTGCTTTCACCGTTTTGGTTCATCGATTCAATCATCCGCCACTCGACTCATTCAGTAAGCGCTATTCACTTTACTATTCATAATTTGCTCGCACTCACTTGCTCATAACAGTAATGTGGGTTATCAGATGGTGACGGGCTGGGTTTTTACGACGCTGTACCTGTGAGTTTGTGGTGATCAGAGGCGCAGTGTCTCAATCGGTAAGTAGTGATTTAAGGAGTGCTGACTATTTTAGCTTTTGTAGCTGTTTTTTCATGTTGCATGTTGATATATTCTTGGCTTGCTGGCTTTGAAGCTCAAGAAACTGCTTCGAAATCCCACTATTGATGTTTGATTATTGTATGCTTTGCTTGGTGATTAGGAAATGTTGAATGCTATTCTATGTATGATGGATGTTATTCTATGAATGCTCATAAGAAGGGGGAGCAACTGAAGAAGAAATCCAGGGTATTTGAACTGATCATATCTTGTATAATACTGCCATATTTTACTACTGTTTCTCTGATTTCACTTTTGTTCCAGACAGAAAAGAAAGACCATCACTGTTTTCAGTTCCTCAGAAAATATGGACTCAGGTGCATCTTTAGATGCACAAGGCTGAGTGAGACATGCAGCTCGGCTTTGAGTCCGGTCGGGAAAAGGGAGCCTCAGAGCTCGATTGAGACTGAACACACGAGCTGCAGCGTGATAAACTGTGCTAGAAATGCACACCAGAAAAGAACTCACCCTTTCTGCCCTCAGGCTTGTTGTTCTTGAAAAGGCAGCCACTGGCTTAGGAACCTTGGGGTTCATTTGGGCAACTGTGGTTCTTTTGGGTGGCTTTGCAATCACATTAGACCGGACCGACTTCTGGTTCATCACCACCATTCTGCTCATCGAGGGGACGAGGATTTCACGAGCTTGAGTGGCAGCTCACTTTCTCAAAAATGTGGCTATAGTTTCTGCTCACTTTCTCCATCAAGCAGAGAGCAATGGCATATCATAATGCTGAATCTAAGGCAGTATGGAGGGGAGCAATCGCATATCACATCTTGTCAGAAGACTCAGATGGATGCTTTAGTATCAGCTTTCTGACTTATGAGAGTCGGGAAATGGTATTCATCTTATGGACAGCTCTCTATGGTCGGCTGCCTTGGGAGCATATCACATCCTGTCAAATATATGAATGAATGTGTTTGTGTTTTTCTAGAACTAGTGTATTCTATGTATGTGGGGTTTTGATGCTTGAGTTGGTTGCAGGATCAAGTCTGTGTTCATCATCACTTGGAATGAATGGGGTATTAGGAAGCTCCCAGGAACGGTATGTATGAATTTATTAATTTCTAGGTGTTAATTTATTAACTGGAGTAATTTCCCTAATATCTGAACAAAAAGACGTAATTAGGCTTATAAGTCTCAGATCTTTCTAATGAAATAGGGCTAACATCGTAAATTTACCCATTAATTAACTACTCCTGATGGGCCTGATGGAGTAATAAAATTTATCCACACCTGATGGGCCTTCCCGTTAAAGAAAAAGAAGTAAAGGACTAATTGGAAATTGGATTAAGTAGCCTGGTAAATAAGTGCAAGGGCAAGGGGTAGTTTGGTCTTTCACTAATGGATAAGCACAAATACTTGACCTGACCGTTATACAACCGCTCCGGCGTAGGCTCAAAGCTAATACAGTCTGGCGTAAGTCGAAATGACAGAAGTGCCCTTGTAAATTTCCCCCAAATCGCGAGTATAAATAGCCGCCGCCCCCACCGTCATTCTCATTCTCATTCATCCGCGTCTCAGTCTGTTTGTTCTCTCCGATCCCCAATTTTATCGAAACCCTAGTTTCTTCTCCCAATAATTTCCCAACCCTAGTTTCGTCTCTCTCCCGACGAAACCTAGTCTTCGCAATGGGTCCGATCGCCAAGGCCAGGGCGAAATGGAGAGCCTCCCTTCCAAAGTCAAAGCCGGCCCCAATGGGTCCCCGGAAAGTGGTCGGCGGCGGCGGCGATGCGCCGGCGGTCAGACGAAAGAGGAAAAGGACGGTGCTGTTCGATGACAGTGGTGAGGAAGATAATGGGTCAATGGGTGTTCCTGCAACTGCTCCTTCCAGTCTTCCTCCCTCCTCCTCCTCCAGGTCTTCATCGCCTGATATCGTTAAGGATGCCCTAAATGTGGCAAGAGCTGCAAGGGCACGGAAACTGGACAAGGAAATGAAGGAGAGGAAGGAACAGCAAGATCTGCTCTACGTCATACAAGATACCAACAGAATTAAGGCAACGGCAGATTTGAGAATTAAGGAGAGGGCAAAGTTGGAGTTGATCAAAAGGATTGAGGTCCACTGGCCTGAAGATAATGATAGGGCAATGAGGGATTTTGAATTGATCACTGGAAGACCTTTGCCTCTACGGCTTTTTAGTTAGTTTCTAGTTAGTTTCTGGTCTTGTAGCATAGTTTGTTAGAGTGATGTTAGTTAGAGCCATTGAAGGCCGATTCTGGATTATGTTCTGTTTATATGAAATGGAAAGTCACTGGCTTTTTTATATGAAATCTTCCTGCAATTTATGTTCTTTTACTATTTTGTTGCTTGCTATGAAAAGGATTTTGTTGTTACTATATATGTTCTTTTATATGAGATGCTTCACAGCTGCAGATTACAGTCTTTATTATAGTTGTAGTTTTTTGTTTTGTTGCTTTACAGCTGCAGATGCTTTGAGTTTATAGGAACTGTGAAACCATGTCTTGTGGTGGGTTTGCAGATTTAGCCGTCTGTGCTAGAATATGACCACACTGAGCTTCTGTTTTGACAGGTTCATATCGGTCCAAGAGTGAAAATGGAGCTCCTTTGAGCATGAAAAGTGGAGATTCTGTCTGGTGGAATTTTGGTGGTAACAGACCAACCAGGTTTTTGCTGAAGCCGTGCCAATTCTTATGGACAGCATTGAGGATATGAATCAGGTAACGATTCATGCAATCACTTCTCATTTTCATCAGATATACTATGCAGTTTCTGATTTTAGAGAAAATTAAGCAGAATTGGAGCTGCCCTCTTGGTTCAGATACGTCTGGGGTTGTTTTTAATCAAGGCGCCCACTTGGTTCAGGTTTTTGAAACATTACATTTCACAAGGTAGTTTTGGACTTCAAAATTGGGTGTTTCTTGCTTGTTAGGTTCAGTGATTTGCTTATATTAGGCTCTTTTATATGTTTGAGTTTGGATTTGTTCAGTCTTATGATTACCATGGATGCATTTGTGAGTTTAGATTTGTCCCTCTAAATGGAGATATGTGAAATCGTTTTCTTATTAGGCTCTGTCACACTTGCTTGAATATTATTGAGTTAGTTTTGTTTAGCTCAGTTTAGCTGGTATAAGGTTCCTTCGAAGGTTGATCTCTTTCATAGCATTCTTTGAGTAAGGCCAGCAAGCTTTTTTAATCTGTGTGAGTATGCATATGAAATGTTTGTAATAACGTGTGAAATACTATGAGTTATGCTGGTTGTTGTAACTTCATGTCATTCATGTCCATGTTTTTATTTCTTTTTAATTTGAAAATTCCACTGGCTGTGATTTAAGTTAATTCCTTGTTTTCCAACGGAAGTGGTGCCTTAAATAGATTGCATACTCCTTGTGAACAGGAATGTGGTTTCTGGAAACCTTCATCAGAATGCACTTGTGATGTATAATAATTTATTACGTGATTTGATTATTGAGGCAGGCTGTGTTTTTAAATAGAATTGCCAGAGCCTTGTGTCTATGCAGACGATGAAGTGCTGATACGGGATGGTTTTGAGGTGTGCTGGAGCCTTACCATGGAATCAACAAGGTGTTTTGATCAGGGCATATATGAGACATTTTATGGAAGTTCAAGTTCTTCGGCAGTCAAGTTCTGTCAGCTGAATGCAGACTGTATTACCTATTACAGTCTGATGGTGTGTGGTCCTGCAGAACGTTTAGTCGACTCTCTGGTATTCTGGCAAACATTTCTAGAGTTCCGGGATCGATTAAATGTTCCTGGAATTGTTGGAGATAATTTCAAATGTTTGTGTTTTGAGAAGATTGAATTTATTTGCTGCTGTTGTAAGGAAGTTCCAGTGTTGGTTGAAGCCATTGGAGCCATCGTGACAATGTTGATTGTAGATGGTATGTCTTTTAGTGTTAGTGATGGAGTGGCTAATATAGTTAATGGTGATATTCGAGACTCAGAAGCTGATCTGAATCCAGTGCATAATTCTAGGACTGGAGTTTATACATATCTGATGCAATTTTCTGAGTTTGAAACTGAGTTACGGGTGACCAGGTTCAGAACTCAGAAAGCACAAAAGGAGTCAGCTAAGCGGATATTCTCTTTGAATTTGGCAAGTGGATCAAGTTGTTCCTAAAGCTTCTTTGTGCTTATCGGTTTATGCTCAGTCCGGATTTGTATTTGGCAATAATATATATATAGCATGGGGTCGAGCTAAATTCCAAGGGGAAGGGAATTGTATGCTAGAAGGATTCAGTGTTTCTGTTGGCAAGGGATTGTATGCTGTGAATCAATCTGAAAAATATGGCGATAATTCGGGAACCAGACACTCAGTTTTGCACCAGTTTTTAGTTGAAGCCTTTCAGTATTTTGATCCTGGAATTTTGGAGTATTTCAAAAAATTTGAATGTGGTTTCAGCGTGGGATGGTTGAAAGTTAGCAGCATCACGGCTGGGCAGGTGGTCGTGGGATGGTTTTTTGAAGAATCACAGGAGTCATATTCTTTAACAGAGCAATTGCATCAAGCAGCTGATCAGTCATTTTCTGAAGAGGCGATGGCCAGTAATTGGGAAAAAGAATACACATGAGAATTCAAAATATGCAGATTTCTTTGTGTAAGAATCACAAGAATGAATGTTTTGCTGCATTCTATAGTTGAGCTTTGGAACTAGGAAGAGAACATGCAGTGGAGGCTCCCAGGCATATTTATTTCATCCAAGAATATTCCACAATCTTGGGATCCATTTTTAGAGGAGGAACAGTGTCTTCTTCCTAGTCACTCATCTCAGTTGTTGCAGCTGGAAATTAAGGCCAAGGGAGATTTCGGAGGATCGGGCCAAATGTCAAAACAGACTGTTACAAATAGGATATTGGAGAGCAGGGAAAGGCATCGATTTTGTCTGGAAAGTCCGGAGCAATCAGTGAACAACTAAAATAGGGAATATGCGTCACAGTCACAGGATCAATTGCAGAAAGAGCAAGAAAGTGTTCATTTTGGAGAGGACTAGTTTTGTTGTTTTGCAGCAGTGTTGTTCATCACTCAACAACGGCAGGTTTGAGGACATGTAAGAAGCCATCTTTTTCCGGCTAACATTCTTAGGCCATCAAACACAAAATCGATCCGAAATTCTGAATATATGATATCTGCAATAGAGTAAACACAGTGAATATCAAAGACTATTATGTAACACGTATTCTTCTGTAGCACAAAGCAATCAATTGCCATGTTTGGACAAAGTTTCATCTTTTAAAAACATTCTACAGATAGTAACATAGAGAATGGGTTGCAGCTCTTGAAAACAAGTATAAACATGAGTCATTTCAGTAGTTATATGAGGCTACTTATGATGAAAAAATTCTTTTAAAAATAAAAAATAAAACCACCTAATGGTGGGGGGTGTTCATTGGTTCCCCAGACCATGATCAAAATGAGGGTTAAACCCAAGTTTGTTACAAAAAGGTGAGTCACCTCTATATACAGCCAAGCATGGCACAAAAGAATATAAAGAATAGAGTGACTGAGCCCTAAAGACCAAAAGAGGTTGACACTACAAACCCTCCGAGCCACAGGTCTGCATCAGCTATACTGTCATGAGATGAAACATGAGATGAAACACAGGTCTGCCAAGAGGGTGAGTGATCTAACCTATACTGTCAAGATGTCTCCAGGATCCACTTCTAGGTTGGCTTTGCTCTGTTGTCATTGTCCCATTGAGCACCCTCAATGGGTCTTCATTAACCTGAGGGGGAATAACAAACAGTAGTTTCTGCAGTAGGAGTGTTCATGTAGTTCTGATATTAGGGATTCCCATTTTTTCTAATAATATAGAATTTCTAAAAATGGGAGGTGCATCAGCAACATAAAAAGGACCTGTAATTGAGTGATCAAAAGCATACTTGGAGAGTAAATCAGCAATGTGATTTCCCTCCCTGAACACATGATTGACTGTTAAAACTGGAAGATATACATGCATTTCAGAACAGAGATTGTAGAACTCCCAATTGCAAGAAAATGGATTGTGTATTGCCCTAACTGCCTGGAGACAATCACTCTCTATGATACAAGATTGTGGGATACTTAAGCTATATTTTATCCCTAGTTCCAGAGCTAGAAGTTCAGCATGTAAAGGGGATTGGGCATTACAGTGTTTAAGCTCCATATATGTAACCTGACCAGTAGTGTTTCTAGCTATAAGACCTAAGCCTGCACTACCCTGGGAGAAAGAGGCATCAATATTAATTTTAATCCCCACATCAGGAGGGATCCATCTGATAGATATTGCCATTTTTGGCCTTTTCTCTCTCATAAAAGGAACCAAGCCTGTCAGTAAAAGATCCCTATGTTTTTCTGCCCTACCAGTTAAAGGGAAAGCAGTAAAAATCATGGATACTTTTTTAGCTATCAGAAGCAGCATATCAGTGTGTGAGGCCAGCTTGTCCTCAAATAAAATTTTGTTCCTATTACATCACATAAACCAAAAACATGTGACCATTGTAGAAGTGAAAACAGTGGTGTGTGCTTTGGATGTCCCTTTATAAGAAAGGTAGAAAGAAATTCTATGCTTTACAGACAAGAAATGTGGTACTGGCACTAGGAACACTGCATGCATTAGGTTGAAAATGGCTATATTAGAGATACACCTGTTAAAGAAGTGGTCAATAGTATCTAAATTACCACAGAGAGGGCATTTTGATGCTAAATTGATCCCAAATTTAATAAGTGTATCATCAAATGGCAGTAAAGCATCAACAATCCTCCAAATAAGAACAGACATCTGTACTGGGATGAACTTGCTCCATACCTTTTTAATTTGATGTTGATCAGAAGCTGCATCCCTCAAAGTTTTATAGGTGGATTTAATAGTGAACTTCCCTGTCACTTCAGGCTTCCAAATAAGAACATCCTCATGAGCATATCTGATCTGAGCCTCCTGCAATTGGTTTAAAAGTGTGGTAGCCAAATGAGGTTCCAAAGCAGGCATGGCCTGCATTTTGTTAGCACAGATTTGGAGACATTTAACCTAGGAAAAGGAAGAGGAACCCCACTAGGCCATTTGTAATTGAGAGCACCATTTCCCATCCAATTAGCATCCCAGAAAGAAGCATAACCCTTTCCTATCAGAACTTGAGAGTGTTGGTTAGCCCATTCAGTAACTCCACAGATTCTTTTCCAAGTTGGAGAGATTCTGAAAATTGCAGGAGCAGACCATAGGAAGGCAGTCCACTGTGTTTGGTTATGTTGCATTTTCCACCAGAGTTTACAAGAGAAAGCTTTGATTGTTGCTCTGATATCCCTAAATCCAAGACCATTCTCATCTCTTGGCAAGGCCATTCTTCTCCAGTTTCTCCAGATTTTTCTCTGCCCCTTATCAGACTCACCCCAAAAAAATTTTGAGGCCATAACTTCCATTTTCCTTATCACTCCTACTGGTGGCTGCAGAACAGCAAAGTAGTGTACAAGGACTGAGAGGTAAACATAGTTAAGGAGAATCATCCTTCCAGAAGCTGTAAGCCATTTATTTTTCCATCCATTGAGCAAATTGTCCATTCTTTCAAGCAGAGGTTGGTAGTAGCAAATTTTGTTTCTCCCACTAAAAATCGGAACTCCTAGATACTGGAAAGGCAGTGTACCTTTTTTCATCCCCATCTTTCTCTTTATCATTCTGGTTCTAACAACAGATGCATTTTTGTGCAAATAAAATTTAGACTTGTCAAAATTTATTTTCTGACCAACTGATTTCATATGCATGGAGGAATTTCTTGATTCTTCTCAAATTATTTTTAGATGCTCTTGAGAAGATAGCAGTATCATCAACATACATGAGGTGTGAGCTGGCCTGAGTTCCTGTTGGCATTATGAAGGCCTGAATATACTGGCTGTGAATTAACTGTTTCAAGCCTCTTGTGAAGGCCTCAGTAGCTATGTTGTACAGGAAAGGGGATAGAGGGTCTCCCTGCTTTATTCCCCTTGTGGAAGGAAAGAAACCAATGGCTGCACCATTTATGAGCACAGAGAACCAAGCTGCCTTAATATTCTGTAAGATAATCTTCACAGTTAAGCCATGGAAGCCAAATGCTAGCAGAATTGAATTGAGAAAGCTCCATGAGATCCTGTCAAAGGCTTTCTGCATGTCTAACTTGAAGATGATATTGTTACTGGAAGGGTTCTTGTTGAGAATTCTGACCATTTCTTGCATATAAAGGATGTTATCAGCTATATCTCTCCCTTTCATGAAAGCTGATTGTTCAATAGAGATCAATTTCCCCATCATTGGCTTGATTCTTTCAACCAGAATCATTGAGAAGACCTTGCTGACAAAATTTGACAGACTGATAGGTCTGAACTCAGAAAAAGAACTAGGATTCTGAGTTTTTGGTATAAGGGTCAACCAAGTACTGGCCATTGCCTTTGGCATACAAACTCCATTTAGAAATTCTTGGGCTGCAGCAAGCAAATCCTCTTTAATTAATTCCCAGCAGTGAATAAAGAAGTGTCCACTATGTCCATCTGAGCCAGGTGCTCCATTCTTATTAAGGCCAAACACTGCATTTTTTAGCTCTTCACTGTCCACTGGTTTTAGCATATGCTCATTGTCCTCTGCATTAATAAGCCTAGGAATGAGATCCATGAAGTAATTGAGATATTTCCCTGAGTAGTCTGGGCTGTCATCATTTAGCAAGGACTGGAAGAAAAGTACACCTTCTGAACTGATCTGCACTGGGTCAGAAATCCAATTTCCTTCCCTATTCTTAATCTTTGTAATTCTAGCCCTTCCTTTCTTCTCCCTGACCACATTGTGATAGTATTTAGTATTGGCATCCCCCTGTCTGAGCCATTTTACATTTGCCTTCTGTTTCCAAAAAATTGCCTGTTCTTTCTGAGCTCTGATTAGAATTGCCATTCTTTTGTTAAGCTCAATTCTATCACATTCTTCTCCAGTGTCCTGATACCTTGTTTCCCATTCTTCAACCTCTTGCTCAGCCTTTTCCATATTACTTGTTACATCACCAAATTGCTCCCAGTTCCATTTCTTGAGTTCCAACTTTAGCCTTTTCAGCTTGGCTACTATTTTCCTCATTCCATATTCTGTGCAAGGTTGGCTCCAACTGTTGTTAACTACCTCCATAAATTCAGGTCTGGAGGTCCACATTTCCTGGAATCAAAAGGGTTTGGGGGCATTGATTTCAGAGGACTGGATGGATAAAATTAGAGGATTATGGTCAGATGTGGTTCTATGTCTAACTTGGATTGAGCTGTGTGGGAATATATCACTCCACTCCCCATTGCAAAGTCCCCTGTCTAACCTTTGAAGCAATCTATCCCCTCTAGATCTATTATTGGTCCAAGTGAATCTGTTACCAACTGTATTAATTTCCATCAGATTTTGCCCAGCAATGAATCCTGAGAAATCTCTGATACTCTTGGCTGAAGGGGGGTTCCTCCCTTTTCTTTCATTTGAAGCTGCAATAGCATTGAGATCTCCAATAAAAACAGTGGGAGCACTAGGTATGATTTTTAAATCTTCCCATAGTGCTTCCCTCAAACTTCTAAGGACTTTAGCATACACTGTACAACAGTTCCACACTATACTACACATATTTTTCTGTACAGAAATGAGTATGAATTGATCAGACTGTGAAATGAGTTGAATATGCAAATTATTTTTCCATAATAGCCATATTTTAGCATGTTGAGCAGGCATTGCATTATGAAACTATAAGTCAAATTGCAGTTGTGTGATGTCAAAACTAAGGTGCATTGGTTCAATAATGCAAACTAGGTCTATATTATGTGTCCTAATCAGTGATTGTAGTCTAATAAGTGAAGTTGTGTAGCCTCTTATGTTCCAAACTAACACATTACCATATATGTTGTAACTAATCATTGAACTAGTTTTTTAGATTTTTGTGATGACCTAAGCCATTGTTCAACAGTTTTACCACCTTCTATACCTCTCCTAATCCCTTTCTTTTCTACAGGTGGTGTATTAGTTGAGGGAGTACCTGTAGGATCATTGATTGATGTTGACAGCTCACTGGATTTGAACTCCAGCTCACTGGTGGCTTCTTCATAGTTGCCTGAACTACTGTCATCCTCATAATCCTGTAAAATGGCAAAAGTGTTAGAAGTAACCACCTCTATAGGTGGGTGGTAGGGAACCATAGCTAAGTTATTCTGGCCTCTAAGGGAATGGATGGATCTGTCTTTGTGTAAGTTCATGTCATCAAAGGAGTAGAAAGGTAAGGCTGATGGAGCTTTCACTAGATTTAACAGGTCAAAAGGCTGGGCCTTGCTGCCTATTTCCACTAGTGGTTTGGGGGTAGTAGCTGGCTTGTTGAGCTCTGGTAAGCTCAATGTGGTATCATTTGGTTGTTCAGAGTTGAGGATCAGATTTGTAGGCTTGTCAGATGGATGAGAGATGTGCTGAGCTTCACTGAGAGTTTGTGCTTCCAAGACCTTGTTCTTTTGAGGTCTAGTGAGTCCAGAACTGCTGGCTGGAGCTGCTTTCTTCCATTGTTGACCATCTGCCGGCTCCCTGTGGAACTGCTTCCTTCCATGTGCCTTTTTAAGTTTAGGATGCAGAAAACCGCATCTCTGATCATCGTGCCCAATCAGCTTGCAATATGTGCAATAAAAAGGCACGTTTTCGTACTCAATCTCACACTCCACATATTTGTTAGGCGCACCTATGATTATCGAGGTTTGAAGAGGCAGCATCAGATCTATCTCCACGCAAATCTTGATTGCTGAAGGTCGAGAGAGAGTTGCCGCCGCCGCGTCTATTTTGACAAAGACCCCAATTTGATTCCCGAAATCTTCAATTGCAGAGTTGTTGTAGTATAGGATTGGCGGCTTGTGGATGGTAGCCCATACCGGAACGACGGAAGATTCAGTGTCGGTGGAAAATTCCGGCGACCACTTGAGAATCTTCATCGGCTTGCCGTTGATACTGCAAACCGCCCGCATCCAGAACTTGTGATAGTCATCTTTTCTCCTCCATCCTTATCAGAATGTGTCTGTAGTCTAAAGATCTGATCTGGTATTTTCCGGCAATACCCATGCCCTGATAAGCTTTGTGAATCTGCTCCATCAATGGTTTCCCACTGGTGAACTTGCCGATGAGCGCATTACTGTAGTGAGCAGCAAAAGTTTCGATGGCCTCCGTTGCGTAGATACATGCGATTTTTCCGTTAACTCGGTGAGATATGGGTTTAATTTCTGGGTTAGAGGGTAGGGTGTTTGACAGGGGTTGGCTTTTTGGGGCTAAAACATCACGGAAAGATTTTCCGGCGAGATCTCCGCCGTCTCCCAGCGGTGGAGCCGCCATGGGAGAGACGTTGAGGTGACCGTTATCTCTGTCAGAGCGCTGGTAACGGTTGAAATATGGAAGTTTGGGTGAAATAAATGCGGCGCGTGGGTTTCAGTTTAGGAGAGAGATTAGAGCGTTTTTCATGCGTTCAATTTTTTCTATAGCCTCTATGATGAAAAAATTCACATAAGAAAATGCATAAATCAAAGATTTTGTACAGGGAGAATCCAGATGGAGAATGAGTTGTATATTAGCACAAGCATTATCAGTAAACACAAATCATGACAAAACCTGAATGCAAAATAACAAAGAATGAAATCATTAAGCACAAGGATTTTTGGACTTCCATGAGCACCAAAGAATACTTCAGTTCTATATTGCAAGAAACTTTTATTTTGTGGCACCTCTTCCCATCCAAACATAAACCCCAGTCTCACAATCCAACATGTAGCATTTGCTTGAATTGAGCATCTCTTAGTTAGCACTTCTGATTAAGTTTTCCCTGAAGATCACAGAACCTTAAAGCATCCGAAAGGGAAGGAACACTGCCGAAACAAAATGCGATTATTTTTTGAAAATGAACAAATGGCTCGCTTAATATAACACAGGGTGATAAAATTACTATGATATTGCTTGCTAATATGGTGATTGAATTCTTCATTTTCTTACTTGAAGAGTGCAGAAAGTTGCTGCCTTGATATTCCTCTAAGTATAACATCCGACTTAGAGGAATGCCTTCCATATATATTGCAGACTTTGAAGAAAGGATTGCATAAGCTTCAGTAAACTTAGTTGAGTTACAGACTTCATTTACCAATACTAATAGGATAACATCCATCCGCTAAATCTTAGAAAGCAAGTAGTAATATCCGCAACTTGATTCAGAAAAGCAGCAATTTAGCAACGAACCACAGATACCTCCATAGAAAAACCCGAAGCATCACCATTCACCATGCTTTCCTTGAGCTTGAGTAGGCACGCCATTCCAACGCTAAGACAATTCTCGTCATAAAATTCCCTCCAGCCATTGTTGAAATGCACGACTCGCGGTGGATAACGTCTCACGCTTAGGTGAAAATCTCCCTTGTCAGTTGACAGGATCACATACTCTTTTCCGCTCATATCAAACTCATGACAAAAGCATGACGGCACCGTCTGTTGCAATCAAATCAACACATATGGTTTCACCTCAGGGGATCAAAACAAGTACTTTCAGATTGTATAAAGCTTCAAATTTACCATATAGGTTCGTTCCTCGTGTGACTTGCAAATGATCAAGACAAATTCCAATTCATCTCCACCTTGAACATTTCTTGCTGAACCTACAACAGCAAAACTGAGTTTTACCCTAACTGAAGCAAATTATATGCACACACTTATACATATTACAATGACTTACATACATTCCACACATATTACACACAAAAAAGACGCTTTATAACTGAGTTTTACCCAACTAAAGCAATTATATGCACAGCAGAATACCTTGTTTCACTAAAATATGTTAAGTATCAGTTTTTGAATTTGTAAAGTAGGATGAGAAACATACCAGAAGCTTGAAATTGTTTGCTTCGCTTTGCAGACCTCAATTCTGGTTCTTGGCTCCCACCAGAAATACTCTCCATCTTCATATCAAGCATCATCTGCTTGAGTTTAAGAGCCTCTTCAAGATTTGCAAGCCTTTTCTCTCGCAAATCGAGTTCAGATTTCCTCCTCTGAATCCCTTCAAGCTCACAACACATTTCCATCTCCCTTTCTGCCAAAGCACGCTGTTGCGAATCGAGCTCCAGGCTCCTCTGATCCAGATTCTTCCTTTTCCCCTCCAACACCTTTTCGCTCTCGATTTCCATCAGCTTCAAATCTCTAGCTTTCATGAGAATCTCGTCCTCTCTTTCCTTCAATTCTCTCATTTTCGACGCAAATGAGTCCATCTTCTTACTCTCCTCAGCAGAACCTCCCACGCAGTCCCTCAACTGGCGATCGAGCTCCTCCCATTGGTGCATAAGCCTCTCCACTGTACAAGAAACATTAGCTCTAGCAGGCTCCATGGATTCAGATGATTTCTCTCTCGTTTTTCTTTTACTTTTCTGCTCGAAATGTGAATGGATTTGGGACTCTGCTCAGAGATGAATATGATACAAATTAATTTTGGTTTTTGGTTAAAACTGTCCAGGCCTATCTACTCGATTCAAAATCAATCCAAGGCCATTTTTAGAAGCGGTAGCACATGGAAACGTAGTTGCGGACATCATATTATTGAATGCATTTGAATATTGATTGGCGCACTGCTACTTTGTGATTTTTTTTTCTTTTCTTTTTTTGTCCACACCGTTACTCTCTTTTTTTTAAACGGTTGTCCACACTCCACACCATTACTTACTTTGGTTAGTTCTTTTCTTAGACTCGTCCAGCTGTTGGATCAATATAATTATTACATATATAGTATATTTGTATTTTGAAAAAAAATAAAATTAAATATTTAATAATTGTGAGGTCAAACTCAAATTTGATCAAGATTACAAAACGAGATCAAATTAACTAAAAATCATTCGGATGGAGATCGAATTAAAATCTAAATCGAACTCAATTACAAACACACATATTTTATTCGTCGACTCGACTTGTTTACAACTTTATATAAATCCATCATATATAGAACTTGTCTTAGTTAGGACATTTTTCAAAACGTAATTGTAACAAATTTAAATACACCGATCAATTATTTTTGAAATAAAATTAAAAATTTTAAATTGGGCTGATAAAAAAATTAACATATAAATGCCAATGTCATGAATGGACTTATAAGGGAGGGTAGCTTGGTACTTAACCAGCTAGGAGTGATCAGAGGAGAGAGAGGGCATCAGATTTGTGTGATCTTGATCCCTTGTTATTCTCTCTCATCTCTTCTCATCTTATGAAGGGGGTTATCCCTTTTTCTTCTCATCTTGTTATTCTCGAGTTTGTGTCAGCTTGGTATCATAACCGCGTTCCTCTGACATGGCGCGCTGGACGGTGGAATCTCTAGCTCACCAATTGGAGTTGGCAGAAGCAAGGGTGGAGGTGGATAAGAGATTTGATAGCATGATGTTGTTCTTGACTGCAAAGTTTTGGGCTCAGTCCGTAAGCCAGCCGGAGAGTGTTAACTCATCGCCACCACCATTAATTGGAAATGGCACAGCAGAGCAAGGTAACTGCTAAATCTCCACTATTGCCTACACCTCCAATTATAGGAGAGAATGTGCTAGGAAATCAGCCTGTGAAAGAAAATTCCCCAATATTGATGAATCCTAGGGTTATGATGAATGATGTTAACATACCTAAAGCCATGACTTTCAATAATGGTTCTAATTGGGGTGGTATGAATCAAAATGGTGAATTGCTGCATGTCAATTGGAAAGGATTGCTAGATAGAATTGCTAGCAAATTGGAATTACCTAAGTTCTATGGCGTAAAACAATAAGAGTGGCTTAGAAAATGTGAAAAATACTTTGAATTTAATGGAATAGGGAATGACAAGAGGATGAGTATCATTGACATTTATTTGGAGGGAAAAGGTGAGGTTTGGTTTGGGAACATAAAACAACTGAAATTATTTAGGGGCGATTTTTGTACTGCTTTGGTTAAAAGATTATTTAGCGCCGCCAGCCTTTTTCACCATCTTTCTATTTCAATCATGGTGGTACACCGATCGTCGCCATCTTATTCATCTCTGCCCCGCCGTCAATCTCGTCAAACAAACGCCGCCATCGTTCACCGATCATCATCATCATCCAAGTCGGTGTTTTTTCACCGACGATCGTCTTCTCCGGCGTCCTTCACATCTTTGCTGATCGCCAGTCAAAGATGAGACTTTCCATCGTCTGTCTCTCCATCGCTGCCTTCACCTCTGTCGTCGCTGCCGATTGTCGTCCCGCCAGTTCACAGCCGCGCTGCTGCCTCTCTGTCTCACCCGTTTCCTGTTGCAGTCAGATCCACGCGCGTCCAGTAGCGTGTGCCTCGCACGCGCCTTCATAGCCAGCTTCACGCGCCTCCCATTGCGCGTGTATTGTACGCGCATGTTGGTGTCTTCGCGCATTGCGTGGTTCCATGTCCCTCACGCGTGTCTGCACACGCCATTTTGCTGGTTGGTGGGGTCTCTCTTCTGGAGTTCTTTTGTAGCTGTTTTCTTGGCTTTGTTCTACTATAATGGCTCGTTTGGCGCTCTCATCTCGGGCAGATTGCTCCTCTAATTGGATTTCTGACAAATTAAATTGCCATCGTTGGGTTGCTGATTCTGGTGCGACGAGTCATATGCCCCCTCTTCTTTAGGTCTTGATAATGTGATCTCTTATTCAGGTGGCAACCGAGTTCGTGTTGGAAATGGTTTATCTCTGCCAATCACACATATTGGAAATTCTCGAATTACACATTCTTTATCGCTAAGGGATGTTTTGATCGTGCCCCACCTTAGCACTAGTTTACTCTCCATCAGTAAATTAACTCAGGATTTGCCTGCTACTATTTGCTTTGATGATAGTTCTTTTATTATCAAAAGCAAATCTACCGGTGGTATTCTTGGTCGTGGTCATTGTGATGACGGACTGTATGTTCCGGACTGTGGTGATGTTGTTTTAACTGCTTATGTTGAGTCTGGAAAATCGAGAGCATCCTTTGATTTGTGGCACGCTAGGCTTGGTCATACGTCCTCTGCAGTATTTCTACTCTAACTAAAACCTGAGTATTGTTTTTTTCCTCATCGGTGCCTAAATCTCATATGTGTGATTCGTGTGTTATGACCAAAGGCCACGGAAAGCTCTTTATTGTGAATCATAAACGTGCATCACGAGTGCTTGATCTGGTCCATTGTGATTTATGGGGACCTGCCCCTGTTACATCTGGAAATGGATTTTTCTACTATGCTCTTTTTCTTGATGATTTTTCACGTTTTACATGGTGGTATCCTCTTCGTCACAAGTCAGATTATGTTGACGTTTATTTTCAATTTGAGGCGTTTGTGGAGAATCAATTTTCTGCTCGTATTAAAGTATTTCAGAGTGATGGTGGTACTAATGTTCTTAATACTCGTCTTCACACTCGTTTCGCTTTGAAGGGCATTTATCACCAGATTTCTTGTCCTTACACACCTGAACAAAATGGGCATGCCGAGCGAAATCATCGTCTGTTCTTGATAATATTAATGAATAATTTGTGCCTAGGATTTACTATGCAAAGTAATTTTTTATTTTTCCGTTTAATTTATTACATTATGTTGGTAAATTATTAGGTACATGTATCCTAACATTTCAGACTGAGACTTTATGCATTCCTTTCTTTACAATTAGATTTTACTCAAAGCATTAAATTTTACTCTTATTGAGTTACAAAAAAAAATCCATTTTCTCTACCTATCAATTTATGCATATTTGGAAAACAATAGCACAAGTTAAACATGAGATAAGTTTGCAAGAAATAAAAACAAGACACAAGTATGTAAATCTTGCAAGAACTGAAAAATAAATACAAACAAGATGAAGAATACCAAGAAAATGAAGCTTACATTTTGAGAAACCAACAACTCGAACAGTAGATCTAGAATCTTGATTTGAAGAACAAGATTTAGGAGGTAAGAGCTAGATTTTAGGTTCCAATTTTATTCAATTTATTCGGGTTTCGTCTGTGAAAAGGTTTAGCTGAATAAGGTTGTTTTTGTTATGCTTGACGGGCTAAATTGCAAATCTAAGACAGGAAGAAAGGCCCAGACATAACAAAATACAAAGACGGCCCAAGGTAGTGGTCGCGTATAAGAGAGCGAGCACAAGAATAAGAGCAGAGGCTTAAAAAAAAGAAATCATAAACGATTTAGGGATTTAGGTTTGGGATCTATCATGCCACCGCTGACGGATGCAAGGTAACTTTGTGATTTTGAGTTTAAACTATTTATTGTCTGGAGTGACGAAGTTTTGTGTGCTTGTTCTTTCCAGTGATACATGTACATTAGATTGGCTGAATTATGTTACTTTGAGTTTAGACTAGTTGTTGTGTGGAGTGATGAAGTTTTGTGTGCTTGTTCGTTTTGAAATGATATATGTACATAAGATTGCCTGAATTATGTGATTTTGAGGTTAGACTAGTTGTCGTCTGGAGTGATGAAGTTTTGTGTGCTTGTTTGTTTTGATATCATATATGAACATAAGATTGGCTCAACTGGGAAATAAGATTAGATTGTATTTGTATGGCAATCTTTTAATTTCTTCAAATTTTTAGATTGGGGATTTTGATTCAATTCAATTATGTGATTTTGAACTTGTTGTTGTTATCTTGAATGATGACGATTTATGTATGCTTTCGTGTACGTGCTTCTGCAATGATATGCGTAGATAGAGATTTGTTGAACTAGGACTGATTTCCTCATTTTTAGCTCTGAGGGGATGTCGAGGAAGAATTACATTGACATCATCACCGATATGAAGATTTTGGAACTCACTTGTGAGCGCCCCCGGGAGGTTATCATTGAGGGGATGCTTTTTGGAGTTAAAAGCCAGACGAGGGGACGTTACGAGGAGATGCTCAAGGGTGGGTGGCTTACTCAGGAGGAGTATCAAGAAATGATAGAAGAATTTAAGGGTGATGTGATGATACTTGACATCCCAACAGATTACTTTCTCATGGAAATTAATGACCTCACCATCCAGCAACTCAAAGATTACCTGCATCGATACACCGAGCTTCTGAAGCCGCATATGAGCAAGGATAAAATAGCGTTTGTGGAGCAAAAAATGGATGAACTCCAAAATTACCTTATTCATAATTTCCTTCACCTTCAAGCTTACACTCATATAGCAAGCTATGGTGACGACAATGCTTCGACCGAGGGATCCATGGTGTTTGCAGACACCTCTGATCCCTCTCAATCACCAACTTTTCTGTATCTCGAATTTGGGCTAACTGCATACACTGGTTAGCATCTCTAACTAACACTACCTGCCTTCGTACTTGTTTGTTAAGCCGTGCATATCAGTTTTCTTACAAGGCTATTCTTGTTTTTGCTTTGTTGTTGTGGCCTTGATCCCTAATATTCTGAATTCTTTATTCTATAATCCTACTAACATTAATGTTGGTTGTTTGTAACCTGTCGTCCCAGACTCCGAATTTAAGAACGTGCAGCAACTTGTGATTGACCAGCAACACCTTGTGAATTTTCTGGGATATAGAGAGACTATGTCGGAGCTGGAAGATAAAGCCACCAGTAGTTATTCATCACCAAATAGAGATTCATGCCGGGATTCAGATTCAGTTATTTCTGGTGAGGAGAAAAAGATGAATAAAACCGACTGCGGCCTAATGACCTTATTCGGAGAAATGAAGTCATGCTCTTGTTTCCCTAAGTTCATTTAATTTGCTACCATTTGTATGGTTTATCTCTCGATGGTTTCGTAAAACCTGTATTGAACGGTGAACTGATGTGCATCAAAAGATTGGGATTAATTTCAGATGATCTGGAAACATATTCAATTTCCCTTTCTTCTTCCAACTAAGCATCTGGTGAATCTTTCCTTTGATGATGATGATGATTTACTAGCATCTGCATCTCATTCTTCTGATTATTGCTTGTAGTGATGAGTATCTGCAGTTAGTTCTAATTCGAGCTACGGAAAAGTTGGTGGATCAAAGGCCTTATTGTCCCAGGATACAACTAATTGTTCCTCAAATTTTTAGGTTGGAGGCATGTCGAGGTTGACACCATCACCAATGAGAAGATTATGGAACTCACTTTGTGTCGACATATGTGATGTTATCATCGAGGAGATTTTTTTTGGTGTTAAAAGCCAGATAAAGGGATGTGTTGAAGAGATGATCAGGTCTGGGTGGCTTACATAGGAGGAGTTTTTTTTGAATTTGATCCTATTAAAGCAAATCCGTCCTACAATTAGCAAGTCCCTACTTAAACATGGCCTTTACGACTCGTACGTACGTAAGTAGTATGTTGTGGGAATATTAGAAACATATTTAGAAGTGTATCATTCACACATTTACAAGATACTTGATAATGGATATATATGCGTACATATCATTTATGCTTACACTTAATAATACATTACTTCTCCAAATTAAACCAATCAGAGACTAATTACAAGCGTGTTACACTGATTTCTTGAGTTTGGGACTTGCACTTGCCATGATAGCGGATCTAGTGAGGAAAATCCCATGTCCATTTTCTCTCTTCCCCCTCAAATTCTGACCTCCATTTCTACAATTGTTTTGAGGTTTCTGAGACTCGGTCGGCCACTGTCCGAGTGTAACCGCCATGTCCCTCAAGTTTTGAAGGCTCTCAAGAGTTTGAATAATTGCTGGCATTTTAGGTCTGTCTCTAGGGTTCATGCTTACACAGTGCAGTGCAATGTGAGCCATCTCCTTAGCGCCCCTCACCGAGTACTGCCCGGAAAGCCGAGGGTCGATGATGTACCGCACTCTCCGGCTGCTCGCCAGGTACGGTTTCGCCCATTCTACCAGGCTTTGCTCCGTCTTCGCCCTCGTCTTGTCCATCGCCCTCCTTCCGGTCAGCAGCTCTAGCAGAACCACCCCGAAACTATATATGTCACTCTTGGTGGTGAGGTGTCCTGTATGTAAAACATATCATAAATTGTTATTGCCAATTTTTGACATATGAATATGTTCAGAAACAAATTTCAAATATGTTTTATGATTCCAATGTCAATGTGTTATGAAATATTCAGTTAGTTTTGTAACATGCCACATTGCCATTCTTTCGATAATCTATCTTATTTGTACAATCAAAAACTCGATTTATTCACTATTTTAATCCCTGCTAGTATTTGTATCGTTTCAAACAAGGTTAAATAGAAAAGAAAAAAAGTAAATATTACTTATAGTGACAGAACCAGAGATTGCACGGGGTAGCGACGGTAACCCAAAAATATAAATCATAACCTATATATACCGCTATAGTTCGGTATAAAAATATCGTACGATTTTAAATCCGATCGACAATTCCAAACCCTATTTAACAAGCTCAAATATATTTGTTTAATTCCACCTCTAATTACCTGTGTTTACATACTCTGGTGCAGCATATCCATATGTTCCCATGACTCGAGTAGTGACATGGGTGTTTGACCCTTCAGGCCCCATTTTAGCTAGACCAAAATCAGACAGTTTTGCGTTGAATTCCTGTCGATATTCATAATTTTTCAATGTTATTTCAAATCATACTAAATAAATATCAGATCTTGATATTAGTTGTGCTTACAGAATCAAGCAGAATATTTGAGGTCTTGAAATCACGATATATGACGGGTTTGTCAGCCCCATGCAGAAATGCTAGTCCTTTCGCAGCGCCGATCGCAATCTTCAGCCTAGTGTTCCACGGCAGGGAAACTGACAGCCCTGAAAAAATAAAACAAATAAATATTTCCATGGTTTTATTAATGAAAACCTAATTCTTTTTAAAACTCACTCTTGAATAAATGGTTTTCTAAGCTGCCCCGAGGCATGAACTCATAGACCAAAAGCCTTTCTTCATTTTCGCAGCAGTACCCGACCAGTTTCACCAAGTTTGGGTGCCTCAGTTGCCCAAGAAATATAACCTCCGCCTACGAAACACACAACCATTGCTCAAACGTCATTATTTCTTTTTAAAATAACGGAATTCATATTTGTATATTATTTACTTATGCGGTCTACATTTAGCAGGAACTACAAGATTGTCCCTGTTACTTTATTAATTTCAAATTACAGTCACTAACGAAATGGTGTAGTTGTCTTTCTCGAAAGTAATACAGAATGCAAAAGGAAAATACAACATGCGTATAATATGATCCACTTTTACCTCTAGAGGTGTCGTGTTAGATTATACTCAAGGACGGATAAATATTATGTTATAAAAGTCAATAAATTGTACTATATTCATGATAATCAAGTTACGTGACACATGATATAACATTTTGTCACTAACCCATAAGAGTGTTGTGGACTATGAATTATTAGTTGCATAAATAGAATCTCCAACCACTAAATATGCGCAAATTATTTTGATTAAGGGTTTTTTGTTTATATGCAGCAGTCGCTTTCAGAATCAATTATTAGGGCATCTCTTTCACTCCAAAGTCAAATTCCTCTCGGTACGTTAATTGGTCAAAACATATTTTAAAAATTTTCTTCTGAAAATGATATTCCCAAAAGTATATTCCAAAACCCTCTAAATCATATATCCCAATTTTATGAATGATGTATTCTTGAAGCACTTTTTTTTATCATTTGTCTAATATTAATTGTCCATTTAATTTAAGCAACCGCTTAAATTATATATATATCAATGACATCTCAAGTCTCTGAGCAAGTAAATTGAACTCGCATCTAAATTTATCATAAAGAAATTTTACAACATTCCGTTCTGTTTAATTTTAATATTATTATATTAAGGTTATCATATATTTAATATGACTTTTGGGAGGAAATTTTGGTTTGTATATTGTTCAATGAATGTGTGTTTATAAAGTAAAACTAGTAACCTTTCTACTTTTTACCGAATATGATTCTCTACTTAAGAAAAAGTGGTTTTATTTTATTTTTAAATACAAAAGATTTGACAATTTAGTACTACCAAACTTACTACTATCGAAGACTTGTTAGATTTATTGTACTGTATAAACATGCAAATATTTATAAAAAACACCAGAATAGTTTCAATTTTTAATGAAATATTTTTTATTTAACATTTAAAGTCTTAAAAATTGTTAAATATATTTAAGAACGACACCTCTCAACCACTGTAATATTAGTTAAATATAGACTGCTTTAAAATGATAAACATGCGTCCATTTCTCTTTTATTTTTACTGTCAAGAATAGTTTAAAACAATGTTTTATTACATACTTGGTCATCGATAACTTATATTGTATTTATTAATCCGTTTTATAGTTTTATTAATACTTTAAATTTACATGTGATGTAAATTCTATAATTATATTACACGAGGATAATATTGAGAAAAGAAACTTACAAGCCATTCACGGTGCCCTTGCAAGCCTTCAATATCAAGCAACTTGACAGCAACGGGCTGGGCTTTCAGGCCGGGCCGGAAATGATCGTCAACGTAACCCTTGTGAACCTTCCCGAACCCGCCCTCTCCAAGCAGGAAGTTACTGGAGAAATTCTGCGTCACGGCCCGCAGCTCCGCCAGCTGGAAATCGTACAAGTCCTGCCCGAACGTGTGTGCCAGGTCCTCGTTGATCCTCACCGACGACGACCGGCTGACGTCCGAGAACGAAAGCTGCCGGAACGATGGCATCGGAGCGACGTTTTTCGAGAACTCCGACCTCCCCGGGCGGCACCGGCTGAAGTTCCCCATGATGACGTTATCTTCGGCGGCGCAGCAGTTGGAGCTGAACGCCGGCCGCCACGGCTTCGTGTTTTCCCTCATTAGTATGTGTGTTTGCTGATTAATTAAGGTGGAGAAGGTGAGAATGGGAGTGTTATGGTTATGGTGTGTTATGTGTATATATATAAACATGAAGTGAAAGGAGGAATTAATGGGGAGTAGAGGACATTCTTTTGCTAACTGCTCCAACCACTCTCCTATACGTATTATGCCTTCTGAACACTAATCTACTAGACGTGGTCGGTATTTTATTTATTTGTCATCGGTATTTTTATTGTATAATCATATATAATTATTTTCATAACTGATTTGCAATTGTATGATACATATATATGATATAAATAATTATGAACCATAGCATATATCTGAAAGACACATTTTTTAAGACTATAAATAAGTAAAATATGGAATATATCTATATGACTGGAGGATATTGTTAATAGGGTGTTTAATTAAATTGGTGGTGTGTTTTTGTTGCTATATGTGGGGATTATGTGGATACATTTTGGATTTGGTTATAATTCTGTCCATGCAATCGCATTGTCAAATTGTGACGTAGGGATAATGTAAATTTATTAGTGGAGAATAATTATAAAGAGATATTTGGTGAACTTTAGTTGTGTAATTTTATGATATCAGGTTCAAATAATGGGCTGGTTCTTTCTCCCTTGATCTTCCCTTTATTGGAAAAATTGGACAGATCGTATGTATTGATAATATTAATGAATAATTTGTGCCTAGGATTTACTATGCAAAGTTGTTTTTATTTTTCCGTTTAATTTATTAAATTAATGTTGGTAAATTATTAGGTACAGTATCCTAACATTTCAGACTGAGACTGTATGCATTCCTTTCTTTACAATTAGATTTTACTCAAGGTATTAAATTTTACTCTTATTATAGTTACAAAAAAAAATCCATTTCTCCACCTATCAATTTATGCATATTTGGAAAACAATAGCACGAGTTGAACATGAGATAAGTTTGCAAGAAATAAAAAACAAGACACGAGTATGTAAATCTTGAAAGAAATGAAAAATAAATACAAACAAGATGAAGAATGCCAAGAAAATGAAGCTTACATTTTGAGAAACCAACAACAGTAGATCTAGAATCTTCATTTGAAAACAAGCTAGATTTTAGTTCCAATTTTCTTCAATTTATTCGGGTTTCGTCTGTGAAAAGATTTAGTTGAATAAGGTTGTTTTTGTTCGCAAATTATACCATGCATCTAGGGTACGTACCCCCAAGTGCATTACAATATTAAAAAATGTACATTCACACATATATGATTGTGCATTATAATTGTTTAACTTGCAATTTCTATAAATCGTATATAAATAATTGAACATGTAAGTTGAGTGTAGGGATACAAACACCCGGTGTATGATATACAACTGGTTTTTGTTATGCTTGACGGGCTAAATTGCAAATCTAAGACGGGAAGAAAGGCCCAGACATAACAAATTACAAAGACGGCCCAAGTTAGTGGTCGCGTATAAGAGAGCGAGCACAAGAATAAGAGCAGAGGCTAAAAAAAAAGGAAATCATAATCGATTTAGGGATTTAGGTTTGGGATCTATCATGCCACCGCTGAAGGATGCAAGGTAACTTTGTGATTTTGAGTTTAAGCTAGTTGTTGTCTGTAGTGACGAAGTTTTGTGTGCTTGTTCTTTGCAATGATATATGTAGATAAGATTTGCTGAATTTTGTGATTTTGAGCTTAGGTTAGTTGTTGTCTGGAGTGATGAAGTTTTGTGTGCTTGTTCATTTTGAAATGATATATGTACATGAGACTGGCTGAATTATGTTACTTTGAGTTTAGACTAGTTGTTGTCTGGAGTGATGAAGTTTTGTGTGCTTGTTCGTTTTGAAATGATATATATGTACATAAGATTGGCTGAATGATGTGATTTTGAGGTTAGACTAGTTGTTGTCTGGAGTGATGAAGTTTTGTGTGCTTGTTCGTTTTGAAATGATAGGTGAACATAAGATTGGCTCAACTGGGAAATAGGATTAGATTGTATTTGTATGGCAATCTTTTAATTTCCTCAAATTTTTAGATTGGGGATTTTGATTCAATTCAATTATGTGATTTTAAACTTGTTGTTGTTATCTTGAATGATGACGATTTATGTATGCTTTCTTGTACGTGCTTCTGCAATGATATGCGTAGATAGAGATTTGCTGAACTAGGACTAATTTCCTCATTTTTAGCTCTGGGGGGATGTCGAGGCAGAATTACATTGACATCATCACCGATATGAAAATTTTGGAACTCACTTGTGAGCGCCCCCGGGAGGTTATCATTGAGGGGATGCTTTTTGGAGTTAAAAGCCAGACAAGGGGATGTTACGAGGAGATGCTCAAGGGTGGGTGGCTTACTCAGGAGGAGTATCAAGAAATGATAGAAGAATTTAAGGGTGATGTGATGATACTTGACATCCCAACAGATTACTTTCTCATGGAAATTAATGACCTCACCATCCAGCAACTCAAAGATTACCTGCATCGATACACCGAGCTTCTGAAGCCGCATATGAGCAAGGATAAAATAGCGTTTGTGGAGCAAAAAATGGATGAACTCCAAAATTACCTTATTCATAATTTTCTTCACCTTCAAGCTTACACTCATATAGCAAGCTATGGTGACGACAATGCTTCGACCGAGGGATCCATGGTGTTTGCATACACCTCTGACCCCTCTCAATCACCAACTTTTCTGTATCTCGAATTTGGGCTAACTGCATACACTGGTTAGCATCTCTAACTAACACTACCTGCCTTCATACTTAGTTGTTAAGCCGTGCATATCAGTTTTCTTACAAGGCTATTCTTGTTTTTGCTTTGTTGTTGTGGCCTTGATCCCCAATATTCTGAATTCTTTATTCTATAATCCTACTAACATTAATGTTGGTGTTTTTGTAACCTGTCGTCCCAGACTCCGAATTTAAGAACGTGCAGCAACTTGTGATTGACCAGCAACACCTTGTGAATTTTCTGGGATATAGAGAGACTATGTCGGAACTGGAAGATAAAGCCACCAGTAGTTATTCATCACCAAATAGAGATTCATGCCGGGATTCAGATTCAGTTATTTCTGGTGAGGAGAAAAAGATGAATAAAACCGACTGCGGCCTAATGACCTTATTCGGAGAAATGAAGTCATGCTCTTGTTTCCCTAAGTTCATTTAATTTGCTACCATTTGTATGTTTTGTCTCTCGATGGTTTCGTAAAACCTGTATTGAACGGTGAACTAATGTGCATCAAAAGATTGGGATTAATTTCAGATGATCTGAAAACATATTCAATTTGTCTTTCTTCTTCTAACTAAGCATCTGATGAATCTTTCCTTTAATGATGATGATGATTTACTAGCATCTGCATCTCCTTCTTTTGATTATTGCTTGTAGTGATGAGTATATGCAGTTAGTTCTAATTCGAGGTACAGAAAAGTCAGTGGATCAGAGGCCTTATTGTCCCAGAACATAACTAATTGTTCCTCAAATTTTTAGCCTGGAGGCATGTCGAGGTTGACACCATCACCAATGAAAAGATTCTAGAACTCACTTCATGTCGTCCTATGGGATGTTATCATCGAGGGGATTCTTTTTGGAGTTAAAAGCCAGATAAACGATGTATTGAAGAGTTGTTTTAGAATGTTTATTTAAAGAACTAAATTTGAGAGGGAAGAATTAGATTTAATATTTATTGCCCTTAATTCTCATCTTCAACAAAATATTTTCGCTTCACAAGTAACAATGCATGAGATCTTATCACAATTGTATACATTGGGATTTCATATAATTGTGTTTAATTTTAAAATTATACCCAAATTTTTAGTTAAAATTGAAAATAGAAATAATTGTATAATACTTCCTCCGTCACATATGATTCTTCACACTTTAACTTTTATACTATTCACCATCGAATTTTGACCATATATTTGAATATATACACACATATATATATATATATAATATTAAATATAAATAGCTAAATTATGGATCATGGGAGCTGTTGCGCACCTGTTTTTATTCGGGTCAACTTTATATCATGAATTGTGAGCTTGTACACATAAACTAAGAATCTAGAGATATAGCTTTACCCTAATATATTCCGGTACTTATTTGATTGTTGATTTTCACTTTAAAAGATTAGTTAGGTAGCTAAGGTTCCTGGAAATGAAGTAAAATTCATATGTGAAGGAATAATATTGGAATTTTTGCTATATTTAAACTACTATCATTGCTCTATATGTAAATTTTTTAAGCCACTAATAGTGGAATTTTTATTGGATTTCACCAAACATTTTTTTAGATTCCACTATTTCAACTGATATTTTAACTTTTTTTTTCTTATTTAAGTGAGTTAAGATAAAAAGTTTGGATGAGAACGAGACAAACAACTCGTGTAGACAGTAGGGGTGTAAACGAGTCGAGTTGTTCGTGAACAGCTCGTGAACAACTCGGTCAAAACTCAAACTCGTGTTCGAGTTGACCGAGCTCGACTCGAGCTCGAACTCGTATATATACGAGTTCGACCTCGAACATCTTAAAGCTAACTCGATAGGCTCGTCGAGCCGCTCGAGTCAAAATAATTCAATTATATATATAATAAATTTTGCATTTTCTATAACAAAAATTAAATATTTATTAATTATGAGCTCGAACTGGCTCGAGGTCGAGATTGAACTCGAATTTTATCGAGTTTACGAGCCGAGCTCGAACTAGCTAAAAATCATTCGAGTCGAGTTCAAACAAAAATAATGTAGCTCGTTCGAGTTCGAGCTCGATCACGAACACAAAAATTTTGTTCGAGCTCGAGCTCGAACATGCCTTGTTCTCGTTCGGCTCGGCTCGTTTACAGCCCTAGTAGACAGGATTCAAATGTCTAGGCCATCGATGGAATCATTATACCTCAGTTTGAAGGGTAGAATCGAGGCAACAAATACGGTTGAACATTTTCGTTATCTTAAAGTTGTTGAAGTTATAAATGATTGGAGGGCGAAGGATTTGCTCTAAGTATCAATAGGGCGAAAATACATAAGAATCGTATACCGCGAGCAATAATACTTCCTCCGTCACATATGATTCTTCACACTTTAACTTTTATACTATTCATTATCGAATTTTGACCATATATTTGAATATATATATATACATATATATATATATAATATTAAATATAAATAGCTAAATCATGGATCATGGAAGCTGTTGCGCACCTGTTTTTATTCGGGTCAACTTCATATCATGAATTGTGAGCTTGTACACATAAACTAAGAATCTAGAGATATGGCTTTACCTTAATATATTCCGGTGCTTATTTGATTGTTGATTTTAACTTTAAAAGATTAGTTAGGTAGCTAAGGTTCTTGGAAATGAAGTAAAGTTCATATGTGAAGGAATAATAGTGGAATAATAATGGTATTTTTGCTATATTTAATCTACTATTATTGCTCTCTAGGTATAAAATTTTTAAGCCACTAATAGTGGATTTTTTATTGTATTTCACCCAACTTTTTTTTAGGTTCCACTATTTCAACTGATATTTCTAACTTTTTTTCTTATTTAAGTGATTTAAGATAAGAAGTTTGGATGAGGACGAGACAGACAACTCGTGTAGACAGTAGGGGTGTAAACGAGTCGAGCTGTTCGTGAACAGCTCGTGAACAATTCGGTCAAAACTCGAACTCGTGTTCGAGTTTACCGAGCTCGACTCGAGCTCGAACTCGTATATATACGAGTTCGACCTCGAACATCTTAAAGCTAAGTCGATAGGCTCGTCGAGCCGCTCGAGTCAAAATAATTCAATTATATATATAATAGATTTTGCATTTTTTATAATAAAAATTAAATATTTATTAATTATGAGCTCGAACTGGCTCGAGCTCGAGATCGAACTCGAATTTGATTGAGCTTACGAGCCGAGCTCGAACTAGCTAAAAATCATTCGAATTGAGTTCGAACAAAAATAATGTAGCTCATTCAAGTTCGAGCTCGATCACGAACACAAAATTTTTGTTCGAGCTCGAGCTCCGACATGCCTTGTTCGCGTTCGGCTCGGCTCGTTTACAGCCCTAGTAGACAGGATTCAAATGTCTAGGCCATCTATGGAATCATTATACCTCAATTTGAAGGGTAGAATCGAGGCAAAAAATACGGTTGAACATTTTCGTTATCTTAAAGATGTTGAAGTTATAAATGATTGGAGGGCGAAGGATTTGCTCTAAGTATCAATAGGGTGAAAATATATAAGAATCGTATACCGCGAGACTTCCTCCGTCAAATATGATTCTTCACACTTTAACTTTTATACTATTCATCATCGAATTTTGATAATATATTTGAATATATATATATATATATATATATTTATATATTTATATATATGTATACATATATATAATATTAAATATAAATAGCTAAATCATGGATCATGGTTGCTGTTGCGCACCTGTTTTTAATCGGGTCAACTTCATATCATGAATTGTGAGCTTGTACACATAAACTAAGAATCTAGAGATATGGTTTTACCTTAATATATTCCGGTGCTTATTTGATTGTTGATTTTCACTTTAAAAGATTAGTTAGGTAGCTAAGGTTCCTGGAAATGAAGTAAAGTTCATATGTGAAGAAATAATTGTTGATTTTTTGCTATATTTAAGCTACTATCATTGCTCTATATGTAAATTTTTTAAGCCACTAATAGTGGAATTTTTATTGGATTTCACCCAACTTTTTTTTAGGTTCCACTATTTCCACTGATATTTTTAACTTTTTTTCTCATTTAAGTGATTTAAGATAAGAAGTTTGGATGAGGACGAGACAGACAACTCGTGTAGACAGTATGGTTGTAAACGAGTGGAGTTCTTTTTTTTAGGTTCCACTATTTCCACTGATATTTTTAACTTTTTTTCTCATTTAAGTGATTTAAGATAAGAAGTTTGGATGAGGACGAGACAGACAACTCGTGTAGACAGTATGGTTGTAAACGAGTGGAGTTGTTCGTGAACAGCTCGTGAACAACTCGGTCAAAACTCGAACTCGTATTCGAGTTGACCGAGCTCGACTCGAGCTCGAACTCGTATATATACGAGTTCGAACTCGAACATCTTAAAGCTAGCTCAATAGGCTCGTCGAGCCGCTCGAGTCAAAATAATTCAATTATCCTAAAGGGAACTAGAAGAGTTATTGCTCCGGTCAATAAATAGATTAATTAAAAGAATTAAAAAGCATGAAACTACGTAATTTTTGCCTAAAACTGCCACATAACCGCTACAAGTTCACCATATTCCGGCGACTACAATTCCATATTTTCCTTTTTATGTTTAGGGTAATAATATATTCCTTTTTTATGGCGATTTTTGTATGGGGACTTAATTAAATATAATATGCAGTTCTTCCCGTTAATAAAATATGGTATGTATCACACATAACATAAGTTAATATCTCGAACTCTCCATGTAACCACCAATCTTGCTTAATCCATGGAACTACCATATTAAAAAATTATAATTATTACATCACACACATTAGAATGATATATTGCTTTGACTGATTATTCACGGCAATCCAATATTGTTAAAACTCACCGGCAAATTCTAATTGGTTCCCAATCTTGCAACACTACCATATTATAATATTATAGTTAATCAACACTACCACATTAAAATATTATAGTTAATCAACAATACCATATAAAAAAATTCTAATTATTACATCACACACATTAGAATGATATATTGCTTTGAGTTATTATTCACGGCAATCCAATATTGTTAAAAACCACCGCACAAATTCTAAACTTACAAACTATTGCATTACTACGTAGCAATCAATTATTTAAAGTATAATTTTCAGTTCAGTTCAGTTCCTTATGATAAATAATTGACTATAACTATTAACTATTAACTATTATTCACGTGGTATCACTTTTACTATAAATAATTAATTGCTACGTAGTAATGCAATAATTTCTATTAAATTTTATGATTTTATAGTTATTTTGTCGTTGTGTTTAAGATAATTTACTGACGTTTAATAACAAAAAATCACCGACACAACTAATTATTAAAGAAAAGGAAATATTTCTTCAACACAACTGCCATTTCGGATGTTTTAAAATTCGATAAAAACGAACATGCCATATGTATGCAATATATTCATGCCTATTACTAAACTCTGACTTATTTATGTAAAAATTAAATTTTACAAGGTAACATTCATGTATTCATGCAAAATAACCCT
This sequence comes from Sherardia arvensis, assembly GCA_948330725.1. NCBI lineage: Eukaryota > Viridiplantae > Streptophyta > Magnoliopsida > Gentianales > Rubiaceae > Sherardia > Sherardia arvensis. The sequence goes on from OX415239.1 coordinate 34,034,070, forward strand.
AAAATAGTTAAACAATATAAATCAAATATTACAATCCATCAAGTAATAGAAAATAAAATATTTCTACGACAAGATCTAAGGTTAAAAAATATTGCATGATTCCTGCCACTGCATGTTTCCTGCATGTCCATATTATTTTTACCATGTAATTGACAATTCATATTCTCCGTGGGAAAAAAAGTGCATACATATAGTAAAACACAATTATTTTTGATAAATAATAAGACTCAAACTAAACAAACAACACAACCATTCTCATCATCATCATAGTATAAATATTAATAGTTTCATCAACACTTTCACATATCAAACCACAAAACCATTATTCCCACCACACACATATTTTATACCTTTCTGCAATGATGATGATAAATTCACTCAACAGTAAAACGGAGAGGAGAATCCATGATTTATTTAATGTGCACAGACCATGGGTTCGGACAATAACAGTCAAGGAGAAATTCGCCCCTATTTCAAGCAAGTTGAATCCATCTTCAAAAACACAAAGATACATCTTTGAAGACGAAGAGGTACATCATCAAACTATATTTCATATATAATGTCATATTTTATTAATATTGCAAAATAATTACAATTTATTTATAACTCGGCTTATTAAAAAATTTCAGGGTTCTAAAGTTGCAGGCATTACATTCAACAACGCATTTCTTGCCATGGCAGATAGACTGCATGTACATAAGAAATACAAGATTTCAAAATGCTGAAATAAAACCGATAGCAACACAATATATCAGAGATGGTATTTCTTCACAGTGGATAATCGATACAAGCACAACTATCGAAGATGTTGAAGGAGACAACATAGAAGAGAATTATGTTCCTTTTGACCAAATCGGAGAAAAACTCCAAACTGATGATAAAGAAGTTGGTAAGAATTTTATCTATTTATGAAAATATATCCAACTGCACTCTATATTGTATATTAATATTCTTCTGATTTTTTAAATTTTTTATATCAGATATTTTAGGTATTGTCACAGAGTTCGATCATGAACGTGTGGCAAGCGTACGAATGGGATCCAAGAAAAAATATCAAAAATTTGTTATCATAAACGACAAGTAAGTTTAAAATATATTTTTCATTAAAGTTCATTATTTATTTATTTATTTATAACATTTATGTTTTCAATACAGGTTTCAGAAAATGACTCTGACCATTTGGGAGGAAATGCTGGAGCCATATGCAAGATTGTTGAGGGAAAATACCACAGATTGCCCTATAATAATTGGTAGAAACTTGAGGGTCGACTACTACAATGGTAATCAAACTTTTATTTATTCACAGACAATCTCTTTATTTTTATTTTACATATTAAGCTAATACTTTTATTTTTAATATTAAACAGGCGTAGAGTTGGGAACCATATATCGAACGTCATTAAACATTGAGGATGACTCCAGCAGCGAAACAAACATGCTGAGGGATTGGTAATAAAAAAAACTCATACATAGAACTTACGTTTTGTATAAAAGTTTTGTTAGAGTTTGAATATATCTACATCATTCATGCAGGGTCAACAATAACAAGAAATACATTACTGACGAGGAAGAGAAGAAAAAGCTAATCAAGGAGGGCGGAGTAAAAATCTCACCAATTAGATTCTACACTAAACTTGGAAATATTTACCCTAATCAAAAGGTATTTTACTACTTCGCACTATATACATTATTAATTATATAATTTATTGTAAATTATTAATTATATATGTATTAATTGACTTAATACACCACAAGATTACCATATTGCAGCGCCTATAATTTTCATATATTTCTTTTATTTTATTATGTATATTATTTCCTTAGATTGCCACCTTTTTCCTCATTTATTCCCATCTCAGATATATTTTATTTTATATTCATGTCTTTTGCAAAATAATGATCATTATGTGCACATATTTATTAGGAAACCCACACAATATTACCGTGTAATTTAGATATAAATATTAACCTTAAAATATACATACATTATATATTTTTATTAGGGTATTCATATATTTTTACAAAATTATTCATATAAGTTTATTATAGTATTATTAATATATTTTATTATGTTCCAATCATATAATTGGTAGACTATATATTAATTATATAATTTATTGTAACTTATTAATTATACATGTATTAATTCACTTATTAATAGGTTGTCTCAGCCAACGTCAAAATAACAATTACCGATACTTCACAAAAGTTTTACTACATGGCATGCAACAAATGCAACTACGCAACAACATCATCGCATGGATACGAGTTCCTATGCAACATCTGCGGTGATCAACAGAAATAATATCCTACACCAGGTAAAGTTACTTCAATAAAATTACACCTACTATATTGAAAAAACTGTTAACATCCATTTGCAAAATTCTTAAAACAGGTTCCGTTTTGATGTTCCGTGGCAAGACGGGACGGGTAACATCTCAGCAACTTCATTCGGAGACATTGCAACGGAAATATTAGGCCTAACAGCTGATGAGGCATTCCGTCGAGGAGTAACAAAGGTATACAAAAATTCCTGAGTATTTCAATTATACATTTTAAAAGGTTATCATTCCTAACTTAATACATTTTTTTTCTATTTTACACAAATCAGGAGCAAGTTGAAATTGCAAATCTTCAACTGGAAAACACGATGTATGAGGTTGACATGAAGGTTACGAAGATTAAGGATCACCATAACAAAAATAAATATGCGATAATATCGTTGAGACGCATATGCACTGTTGATTCAGATGATGATGATGTACCAATAGCTCAACTATCAAAACCATCCCAAGACATCGAAGCTACATCGAACAATCATACTTTAAATGTGGAAGACGATACGCCAATTAGTGAACTCATCATATCAAAGGAAGGGGTCCAAAAAGAAGAAAACCATCAACAAAAAAAACACAAAATTGGACCAGAATGAAGACAATATGTCAAAGCCGATTTCAACATTTTTATTTCACTTGATTCATTATTTATTTGAATAATTTGACAATTGCATTGTCATCTTTAACATGCTATTTTTTATCATTTATTTTGGATATTTTATTTGATTTCATTATTAAATATATCTTCTTATATTTTAATAATTAAATACTTTTCGTATTTATCTTTTCTGATTAATTTAATTAGTATACTTATTTTTGAAAAATATGACTACTTTATATATATATTTTCTGAAAATTAAAATATTTATTCTTTAATTTTTAGTTTTAGCATATAATAGCACATTTTAAATATTCAACCTTTTTTTATATACCGCGCAAATATAATTGATTTAGCATTTTTAATAATAAAAATTAAATATTTATTAATTATGAGCTCGAACTGGCTCGAGCTCGAGATCGAACTCGAATTTGATCGAGCTTACGAGCCGAGCTCGAACTAACTAAAAATCATTCGAGTCGAGTTCGAACAAAAATAATGTAGCTCGTTCGAGTTCGAGCTCGATCACGAACACAACAATTTTGTTCGAGTTCGAGCTCGAACATGCCTTGTTCGCGTTCGGCTCGGCTCGTTTACAGCCCTAGTAGACAGGATTCAAATGTCTAGGCCATCAATGGAATCATTATACCTCAGTTTGAAGGGTAGAATCGAGGCAACAAATACGGTTGAACATTTTCGTTATCTTAAAGATGTTGAAGTTATAAATGATTGGAGGTCGAAGGATTTGCTCTAAGTATCAATAGGGTGAAAATACATAAGAATCGTATACCGCGAGCAATAATACTTCCTCTGTCACATATGATTCTTCACACTTTAACTTTTATACTATTCATCATCGAATTTTGATCATATATTTGAATATATAAATATATATATATATATATTTATATATTTATATATATGTATACATATATATAATATTAAATATAAATAGCTAAATCATGGATCATGGTTGCTGTTGCGCACCTGTTTTTATTCGGGTCAACTTCATATCATGAATTGTGAGCTTGTACACATAAACTAAGAATCTAGAGATATGGCTTTACCTTAATATATTCCGGTGCTTATTTGATTGTTGATTTTCACTTTAAAAGATTAGTTAGGTAGCTAAGGTTCCTGGAAATGAAGTAAAGTTCATATGTGAAGGAATAATAGTGGAATAATATTGGTATTTTTGCTATATTTAAGCTACTATTATTGCTCTATATGTAAATTGTTTTTAAGCCACTAATAGTGGAATTTTTTATTGGATTTCACCTAACTTTTTTTTAGGTTCCACTATTTCATCTGATATTTCAACTTTTTTCCTTATTTAAGTGATTTAAGATAAGAAGTTTGGATGAGAACGAGACAGACAACTCGTGTAGACAGTAGGGGTGTAAACGAGTCGAGCTGTTCGTGAACAGCTCGTGAATAACTCGGTCAAAACTCGAACTCGTGTTCGAGTTTACCGAGCTCAACTCGAGCTCGAACTCGAACATCTTAAAGCTAACTCGATAGGCTCGTCGAGCCGCTCGAGTCAAAATAATTCAATTATATATATAATAGATTTTGCATTTTTATAATAAAAATTAAATATTTATTAATTATGAGCTCGAACTGGCTCAAGCTCGAGATCGAACTCGAATTTGATTGAGCTTACGAGCCGAGCTCGAACTAGCTAAAAATCATTCGAGTCGAGTTCGAACAAAAATAATGTAGCTCGTCCAAGTTCGAGCTCGATCACGAACACAAAAATTTTGTTCATTCGGCTCGGCTCGTTTACAGGCCTAGTAGATAGGATTCAAATGTCTAGGCCATCAATGGAATCATTGTACCTCAATTTGAAGGGTAGAATCGAGGCAACAAATACGGTTGAACATTTTCGTTATCTTAAAGATGTTGAAGTTATAAATGATTGGAGGGCGAAGGATTTTCTCTAAGTATCAATAGGGTGAAAATACATAAGAATCGTATACCGTGAGAAATAATACTTCCTCCGTCACATATATGATTCTTCACACTTTAACTTTTATACTATTCATCATCGAATTTTGACCATATATTTGAATATATATATATATATATATATTTATATATATGTATACATATATATAATATTAAATATAAATAGTTAAATCATGGATCATGGGAGCTATTGCGCACCTATTTTTATTCGGGTCAACTTCATATCATGAATTGTGAGCTTGTACACATAAACTAAGAATCTAGAGATATGATTTTACCTTTATATATTCCGGTGCTTATTTGATTGTTGATTTTCACTTTAAAAGATTAGTTAGGTAGCTAAGGTTCCTGGAAATGAAGTAAAGTTCATATGTGAAGGAATAATAGTGGAATAATAGTGGAATTTTTGCTATATTTAAGCTACTATCATTGCTCTATATGTAAATTTTTTAAGCCACTAATAGTGGAATTTTTATTGGATTTCACCCAACTTTTTTTTAGGTTCCACTATTTCAACTGATATTTTAAACTTCTTTTCTTATTTAAGTGATTTAAGATAAGAAGTTTGGATGAGGATGAGACAGACAACTCGTGTAGACAGCATGGGTGTAAACGAGTCGAGTTGTTCGTGAACAGCTCGTGAACAACTCGGTCAAAACTCGAACTCGTGTTCGAGTTGACCGAGCTCGAACTCGTATATATACGAGTTCGACCTCGAACATCTTAAAGCTAGCTCGATAGGCTCGTCGAGCCGCTCGAGTCAAAATAATTCAATTATAAGTATAATAGATTTTGCATTTTTAATAATAATAATTAAATATTTATTAATTATGAGCTCGAACTGGCTCGAGTTCGAGATCGAACTCGAATTTGATCGAGCTTACGAGCCGGCTCGAACTAGCTAAAAATCTTTTGAGTCGAGTTCGAACAAAAATAATGTAGCTCGTTCGAGTTCGAGCTCGATCACGAACAAAAAATTTTGTTCGAGTTCGAGCTCGAACATGCCTTGTTCGCGTCCGGCTCGGCTCTTTTACAGCCATAGTAGACAGGATTCAAATGTCTAGACCATCAGTGGAATCATTATACCTTAATTTGAAGGGTAGAATCGAGGCAACAAATATGGTTGAACATTTTCGTTATCTTAAAGATGTTGAAGTTATAAATGATTGGAGGGCGAAGGATTTGCTCTAAGTATCAATAGGGTGAAAATACATAAGAATCGTATACCGCGAGCATGTCTTGGGTATTTCTCTTAATTGGTTTCATGAATTGTGCTTGATACTGATATGCTAATTCATTGCATATGGTGTGAGGATGGTGATGAGGAAATAAAGGCCACTTGAACTTATAATGAGGACAAATGTGATCAATACTACAACCTGGCCTTACTTTCAAAATGTCCTTAAGACCATTCTTAAACCTATTGCCTTAAGCCATAATGTTTAGAAAGGGTTCAATTTTTATGAACATGAATGCTAAATACGTGGAATGAAGTATATTTGGAATCATATCTCATACTTACGACATATGTTGAGCTGGATTTATGATTGTTGATTAGAGAGAAACCTTGGAAGAAGCCAAGTGTGGCCTCTATGTGTAAGTTTTGCGATGAGTGGGTGAAGATCTACATTTATGACCTTCAAAAGTTGAATTTTAATAAATTGAGCATTTGGGTGCGGATCAAGAAAATTCGATTGGGTGACGATTATAATTGTTTTAAGGATTTCTATATTGTATTTTATGAACACCTCCACATTGAGAATGTCTCGAAGGATCTGCAAGAAATGTAAGAATCGGAAGAAGTATGGTCCAACCGTGTTGTTGTAATGTAGTTTTCCAATAATTAGTTCGAGCCTGATATCATCTATTCATACATGAGTTCGAGCCAACCTGTTAATAAAATTTTGTCCAAAAACTTATTTGTGCATATATATATATATATATATATATATATTGTAAAAGTGTACCAACGTGATAGTCATGATGTTTTATGTATGTATGTATGTATGTATGCATATATATATATATACATATGTATATATATATATATATATGTATATATGTTCACCTTTACCATAATACACACCTTCAATCTTTACGTGATGCAGTTTCAGATATTTTTTGCATCAATATATTAACACGTCAGTGAAAAGACTCTTAGTTAAAAATATTAGCAATTTGCAACTGTATTGATATAGGACAAACTCGAATGCCACCATAAACATGTAAATGATACTACAATCATATTGAACTGGGTTAGCACTAAGATATATCGTAGAAATATTGTAATAATAATTGGATTACGAAAATAATGCCCCAACTCTGCAAGACACTGGCGATCCCATAATAATACAAGTAATATTCTCAATTCCGTCGGCATCAGATATCCATCACCAATTATTGGCATGTTAGTCATATCATGCATCTTCTCTTTTACCTCCATACCAGTTATTCATACCGTGGTAGATTTTGTCCCCACGAAGAGTGATCCCGTCTATTCCGAGCATATATTGGATGATTTCATTTTCTTGTGTAATATATAGTCAAATTCAATCTATTGATTGTTAAAATACCACCATATTCAATCTCTTTATTATAGAGACGTATAGATATTCTAATTCACATCCAATAAGTCTTTAATTTGTATGAACATCAAATTCTAGGAGATATCATTAAAGACCGACTGTAATAATAACAATAATTTATGTATAATTAAAAATTAGTGCTAGTCCTACTAGAGATGGCAATTGAGTAGATGATGAGTGAGGAGATGTGGAGCTAGCTAGCAAATAAGTTTAGTATTGAGTGTGGATAAGCATGAGATTTAGTGCCGACAAATCCCAAAATGAGTGTGTAGTTTAGTACTTGACCGTGCAATAGAAATGGTGGTTATGATGGAGCAGGCAAAGGTTAGTGAATGCACGTCATCCCTCACTTCTTTTTCTTAACTGCCGCCTGACCTCCGTATGTATATTATTATGTCACGCCTCATATATACCGAAACTCGTGTGTATTTTCCGCTTAAATATAATTGCATTAGGTGATTACTAAATATCCAATTTGAAATTAAAGCTGTACAATCGGGTTGACTCAGACCGGCCCAGTTTGGATTCGGAATGTTCAAAAATCAAAAACCGCGATCAAGACCATGACCGGAATACATTTTCATGGAACGTAATGTGAGTCCTCATTCTACCATCTGAGCGCAGGTTCAACAAAAAATATTACTTTTAATCCCATCAGATGTTGCACAACAAAGAATACCAGGGGTTCTGGTTGTAACTTTTGAAAATCTTCTAAAAAATATCCAGTTCAAACCTCCATTTGAACTTAGTGTAGAGTTGTTCTTGAAACAAAATCCCAGATTTTAATCTGTTGGATAGATGTATGTGACTCAGTGACTGGTGTATTGACTGTGATATTTGGTATACAAATTAAATTAAGTTGAAATTTCTAAGTGGTCCTTGAACAGTTGGTGGGCTGAAACGACACTGTCTGAGCCTCAAGATCAAACCCAACGTTATAATTCTGCAGAGACAAATGTCCAACAACAGCAGGAACGAAAACGACTACTGGATGGAACATGAAGCAGATAACCCCAGCACTCACTTCCACGAACGCACTGCTGGAGGAGACCGCCACATCGGCGCCGGAGAAATGCATAACCAGGTCCGGGAAACCCTGGCCGCCGGAATCAGTCGCCTGAAAACAGAGGTGAAGCCTCCCCTCGGGATCCTTAACCACCGGACGATCAACCTTTCTTTTAACCGCCTTCGCCAAATCATCGTACACGTCGCTATACAACAGCGTCAGCCTGGTACCGGAGTCGATAATAATATTTCCTCCGGTATAGTTTGAGGCCACCGTAGAGTTATTGCCCGCCACAGAAATACGACTGTTTTCGTGAGCCAGGCTGATGCCTTCCAAGTTGACCCAGTAATATGGGTTGTCTTTTTTTATGAATATTGGCGTGGAAACGGTTCCCGGGCCCGAAACCGTGGCGGAGGGCCCGAAGCTGATTTTGGAGGGAACACCGGTTTCAAAATGGTTGCCCAAACAGTATGAAAATCTGCCTTTGACGAATTTCTTCATCTGCCTGACGATCGATAGCGAGCCGGTCCCGAGCCCGACGATCCCAGACACCTTGAGGGTGTTTTTGTTGGCGCACCCGATGGCGACCGCCGGGATGGAGACGTTGCCGCCTGAAGTTGATCGGAATGTGAGGGTTTCGGCGGCGAGATCGCCGGAAGCGGAGGATCTATCGCCGTAGGTGTTTTCAAATAGGCAGTGGTTTGTTGAGTGATCGCATCTGGTTTGTTCGGGGACGTGGCAGAGGCGGGAGCCGCCGCAGGTGAGTTTCCGGTAGGTTTTGCTGTGAGACGGTTTGAAAAGCGGTGCGGTTTTATTGTGGCAGTTGTGACAGGGGCTGCATTGAGTCCAGGTGAGATCGCTCCCGGTGTCGGCGGTGCCGATTATTTTGAACGGCGGGGTCCCGATGGAGAGTTCCATCAAGTACTCGCCGTCGCTTGGGAATATCTCCGATTGAATATCGTTTGATAATCTGGACTTAAAATACTCGGCTCGGGAGAATGATCGGTGTATGGCCAGGCGCTGCCGTTCGTAATGGGTTAGAGCGGGATCGTAGAGGGGGGATTCCGGGTGGTCGCGGTGGATCAGTGTGGCGGAGAAGCTGGCTTCCGCCGGAGAAAATGGTAAGGCGGGAGGGGATATGAGGAGGAGGAGGAATATAATTGTGGAAAACCAAGCCATTTTGGCTTATGTTGCTGTGGAAAATTATGTAGCAGTGTCATTGTGTATGAATTTATATATACGAATTGATATGAATTTCTAATTGCACCTTGTACTTAACCTGAGATGCATGCAGCCGTAAAATATTGGAATTCTGACCAGATACATAATTGAGATTGGATCAATTTGTAATAAAAGGTGAAGATATGTGCACTCAATTTGTAATAAAAAGTCAAGTGCTGACTTTTTAGTCAATATTTTCATTAATATACACTCTTGACTATACTTTTAGTTAGGGCATACTCTATATAACTGAACTAAATATTTTCAGTTTAATTTAAGAAAAAAGTGTTGCTGTACCCCCAACTATTTAAAAAAGTGCTGATGTACCCCTAAGTTTTTCAAAAGTGCACTATACCCTCAGATGTATAATTTGGGCAGAATTTTCTTTTGCCAAGTGTAAAATGACAAGAATACCCTCACTATTATTTAATGGTAAAAAAGAAAAAAAATTATGATGAAAATGGCCCAACCAAATCAATGAATAATTCTTCTCTACCTAATTATTCATCTAATTCTCGCTTCCCTTTTTACATTCACACTCAGTTAAGAAAGGAAATCCAAATCCATACCACCAGTCACCGTTATTTTATCGGATGAAAGCGTTTGAAATCGAGGGGACCAAAACCACCGTGCCCAGAAATTAGTGTGAGCCGGGGGATTGAAACCGCCATACCCAGTAATAATTAGCGTGATTAGCTCAAAGTGGCGAGATTATGGTAACTTCACCAATGTTTTCAGTTTGTTGAATTTTTGGATAAAAATGTTAATTTTTTTCAATACGGGTCTGCTAGATTTAGTCCGTTTTTTACTTATTTGCAGTCCGTATTTTTGTTATATAATCATATATACAATAATTATGATATATAACTGATTTGCAAGTGTATGCAATAGAAGTAATATATATATATATATATATATATATATATATATATATGATGCATATGTCTGATATACTTAATTATTGATAATATCATATATATCAAAGACGTATTTCTCTGGACTATAAAATAAGCAAAATATGGACTGCATCTAGAATTGCCGCTTTCAATAATATTGTGCATTTATTTTGTAATTCAGTGATATTGATTTCTTGAATATATTTTTTTCGTGCCAATGAGCATTTGGGTCAAGGGAAAAAAAATCCAACAAGTGAGGGTAAATTTGTCTTTTAATTCAAAAAGGTGTTGAAAATGGGTTTTAGAGGTACACTTCTTTATTCAATATAATAATAGGGGTACATCAGCACTTTTGAATTACTCGGGGGTACATTGGCACTTTCTTATAAACTTGGGGGTACATGAGCTTTTAACCCTTAATTTAATTAATATTATTCAGTTTTGATTAATAGTTACACTGTCATTATTTTTAACATATATATTTTTACTTCAATTTAGTTCAGTTAAAATATGATGTAGATAACAAGTTCTTACTAGCTAAAAAAATATTAAATATGTTCACCTAGAATGTCTTTTTTATGTTCACCAAACCGAATTCAACTTGAGAAAAAATTATGTGAGATCAAAATCGACCTGAACCGAATTAATCTGAAAACCGGTCTGATCCGAACCCGACCGATAGCCGAATTTGTTCGCACCAAACCCGATTTGCATATTTAAACCACCAAAAATTCAAAATTATTACCATCCAACTCATTTTGAACCCGAACCTGAATAGAACTGATTACCAAAACCAAAATGATTCGAACCCGACTTGATCTTGATTAAACTTGAGCCGATAGTAATCCGATCCGAACCAACAAAAGAAAATTTAACAACTCAACCGAACCATTACCATTTTGATCCGAAACTGATTCAGGTAAACCGAAACCGTGCGATCGGACACCACTACTAGTACCTGGTATTATTACCGATGACGAATATTCCCAACTCAAGCGCGCAATATATACATTCAGCGATGGAGATTATATATACTATGTTCAGTTGGGTCATATATAGCAAGTTAGCTTACCCTTAATATTATCACCGAGACGACGCCATGGATTGATGAATCAAAACACAGAAAACATGAAACGAAAATACAGTTCGCAAATCAGTCAGTTAAAAATTGAAGAACTCATCATCATCCGCTGAAAACACAATCAATTCTAACCAGCAAAAGCCAAAAAAATGCATTAAAACACAAGAATATCATTCAAAATCCAGAAATCATTCAAACAAACAAAAGCCACCCTAATCCCAGATTATGATCATCTATCTATTGGTGATATCATCTAAGCACGTTCTCCGCGAATGCGCCTGGCAAGCTGGATATCCTTGGGCATGATGGTCACCCTCTTAGCATGAATAGCGCAGAGGTTGGTGTCCTCGAACAGCCCCACGAGATAAGCCTCCGCCGCCTCCTGCAGAGCAAGGACGGCATGGCTCTGGAACCTCAGGTCAGTCTTGAAATCCTGGGCGATCTCTCGAACCAGGCGCTGGAACGGCAGCTTGCGGATCAGCAGCTCGGTGCTCTTCTGGTACTTCCTGATCTCACGGAGCGCCACCGTACCGGGGCGGTAACGGTGGGGCTTCTTCACTCCGCCGGTTGTCGGCGCAGACTTCCTCGCAGCCTAATCGCACAAAATCGAATTAGCAAAACCCTAGGTTAGAAAATCCCCAAATTGATAAACGGCGACGGAGGATGTAGAAAAATCGTAACATACCTTGGTGGCGAGTTGCTTCCTCGGGGCCTTGCCGCCGGTGGACTTGCGAGCGGTTTGCTTGGTACGGGCCATTCTCTGTCGATCGGGATTTGCACAAGAGAAGTTGCAGAGATTGTGAATTGGTGGGTGGTGATCTGGGGAGGATCGTGCGTATTTATAGTGATGGTGGAGAAAGTGGAGGCGGTGGTCAACCTGACATAATCCATTTTGGAATGTGGTTTTGGGATTGTCTTGATCCGAGTGAGTGGTGATCGACGGTTGAGATTCGAGAAAGGAGGGCTCTGATTGGCTGATTTTTAAGTGATGTGGACCGCCAAAGTTTGAGTTGTGTCTTGTGTGTTTCTTTGTGAATGAGACTGTTTTATACTACATTTTGGCCTAAGACTAATACAGAAGTTAGAACCATAGCTATGTATATTTTTGTACTAAAGAGGGAGAATCTCATTCACAGTGAAGAAATACTCCTCTTTCTGTTACTATGGCTCACATTCTAACAAGCAAAGGTGTTAATCTATATGCCACCTGGTCGCAGTTATGCTGAGCGGAAACGAATATGCCAATGGTCTCCTAAACCAATAGCTTATCATGGTTTTCTTCATACAGTCTACGTATATATATGCATCAAAATACACTGAAAACATGTAAAAATGAGGCAGCCAACTTTCACATTATAACACGTACTGACAACTAAACAACAAGATCATACATATATTCGAGTCAGAACCAATACCATTCATAACACACATTATATCAGCACAAATTAAGCTAGCAGAGAAACGAAGGAGCACCACCAGCACGATCATTTAAGGCTATCTATATTGCTCAGTTCATCAGCCATGTATACATTTTCCTTGCCAAAGACAGGCAATCTCTCAACAACTCTACCTCAACAACTTCTAACTCACTAACAACATCTATCTACATGCATAGGCAAACTAAAACAGTAAGCAAAACTCACTCGGCAACTATATATCTTGTTCACATGCCAGCCTGTCACAGATTTTGAACAGCGAGGCAATTGGCAAATGGTATCCGAAAAACTGATGAGGTTATCTATCATCCATGAAAAGAAAAGGACCTGGCCCCATTTTTTCGTATTGTAACTGTACAGAGTAACAAGATCAGTTATATATTGGATTCACAACCAAAAAACCATTTCGGTAGGTATATTAGCACACGATATGCTAATATCATACACACTACACACATGCCACTTATCACTATCAGCACAAATTTAGCGAGCAGCGATATGAGCTATTGCAAACAGAACATGTGGCTTTAGAACCATCTGCATCTTATCATACACATTATATGAGAACAGATTAAGCGAGCTACTAAAATGAGAACATGCCAGACACCTTCAATATTCTTGCATCGCTGAAAATAACATCTATCCATATAACTCGTCAAGCAAAAATCATCCTGCAACTTTCTTGTTGATCTTTACCATTTTGACATATTCAAACTAATCAAAGGCTAGTCACAAATATGCTGAACAAAAAGGAATAAGCAAAAATGATATCCTAAAAACTTAAGAGCTTATCTTCCATGAATATAGATGCCTCAAACACAGAAAATATTTTAGCTTTTTTTGCAATCTAAGATTGGATTATAAAAAGTACTGAGTAACAAGATCACTTATATTCGATTCACAAGCAACACCATTTATACTACTAAAAAGGATTCATATTTTCATACTATAGAAGCATCAGCAAAACATAGCATACACACTATATCAGCACACATTTAGCAAGCAGCGATGTTATTGAGCTATTGCTAAGAAAATGTGTGTACCATTTCCCAGTTTATTTAAGGCTGTCTACATCGCTCAGCTCATGATCCTCAATGCCGGACATCTCCAATCGCTTAGACGCTTGCTTAGCCCACTTGACAATCTTCTCAGCCTCCCTGTTGATTTTCTCCTCTTCCTCCATAGCTTTCCTCATCAGCTTCCTCTGGGCCTTCCCAGAAAACATGCTCAAATCACCCAAAAACTCATCATTTCCCGAAACCCTGCTCTCTTTACGCTTCTTCCTCGAACTCTTCTTGGGAGAACACCACAAACAGCCACTTCTCTGCGGCGGCGACAAACTCTCACTGGAAGAATCAGACACAAATGAAGAGGACCGGGATGGGGATTTCAATCTCGACTTCGATTTACCACCTGGGATTTTACTGGGGACCGAAAAGATCTCATCTTCAGAGTGCCCATCCAATTCCTTTTCCAGATTTGGGGGTTTTGGGCCATCTTCTTGACTGCTCTTCTCAGCGAGAAATGGGGGCTTTGAGGGGGCGGGGAGGGATTTGAGCTTTCGGAAACGGGTTTCCAGATGGGTGGGGAGATCGGAATCAGTGAAACTAGAGCAGTTGATGGCTGCGACTTGCTCGAGAACGCAATGATCCATCGCTTGCGAAAGCAATTCGTCCACTGCTTTATCTTCATCACTGTCTGAAAGCAGAGAAAACCCCATTCTGGTACAACACAAACACAGACAGAGTTTAGAGCTTTAATGGATATGAGTGATTTTGTGAATCCAGAACCAGATTGGTGTGAACGATTAGTAAAGTAGAAGAGTGTGGCACGCGAGTGGAGGCTTAACGGCTAACTCATGAAAATGGCTTTTTGTCGTGGCCATGGGCCCCTTTTCTTTATTAGGCAAATATAACAATCCCCCGTATCATTTTTTTTCAATTTACATTTTAGTATTTGACCACAAGTGTAGACAAACTATTTCTCTCTACCTAGCATTTTAAAAAGTGTAGTAATAAATACTACTCCCCTTCTTAAATTGGTGTTAATTAAAAATCATAATTTGAATATGAAATCTATGCTCTCTAGATTATATTAGAGCATCTTCAACGGTAGGGTACAATACATTGTACCTTACATTAATTCAAACTAATTAGTTAGCAAATTACAAGTATCTCCAATGGTTATTAATATCACAAATTAGCTTGTATGATCACATTCTCATTTCTAATACACATCTAAATATATTGAATTATTGATGTGGGGTCTACTCAAGCTAGTTGCTTGCCAAGACTAGTTGCTTGTGAATCTAGTGCTTGTAAAGGGTAAAACAATGGTAAGCTAATGCTAAATATTTTATAAAAATTGCCAAGCAAGTCCAAAAATGCAACCATTGGAGATGCTCTTAAATACTCAATTTTGTTTTCTATGTTTTCTAAAAAAAATTATTTGTACAAGATTTTTGCTTGATAAATTAGAAAAGAATAAAGTGCTCTACTTATGTGGTCTCATAACCCTGAGTTTTGAGAAAAATGTCTGCATATTCTTGACTGAAATTAACCACTTAATTCCAACCCGTAAACGTCCAAAAATACTCGAATTCAATATTATTATGTCATTCGAATATCGAAAATATTCAATCGGATTAATTTTGAACGTTTTAGAATTATGAATTAGGAAGTCAATTTCAGTAAAAAGGTACAAAAACACATAGGTAACTAACTACTCAGGGGTACTTGAGTATTTTACCATTAGAAAAACACAAGATTCTAATATTAAGTTTTTAAAATTCAGTTCACCATTCCAAGAGCAGATAATCCTTCAACCCTCTTTCTATGCATATTGTACTGAATTTTGGTTCCTTTGTATTGGTTTTTATTTTGCTTTTATTCAAAAACCAAGTAGTTATTTTGATACACTGAAGAAAGGAAGGGCCTTTGGCTGTGGTTTTGCACCAACTCAAACTATTGCCCATGCTGCCATGCCATTACTTCAAATTAGGACTGACAAACGGGTCGGGTTGGCGGGTTCGTGTCGGCGGCTTGGCGGGTTTGAAATGCTAAACCCAAATCCAACTCAATAAATATTTCAGGTCACAAAATATTGACCCAAACCCGACCCATTAAAAGTCTGGGTTACCCAAACCCAACCCGCGAAACCTATTTATTAATAACGCGACTGAATATTTAAATAAATTTTAAAATTTATGCTGCTCAAATAATAATTTCAAATTGAAACTAAATCAAGAATTACAAAATTAACTCTCAATTTAATCATAAATTTGTTGGATAATCCCCATGATGTTGGCATTTCAGCATTTGTTTGTATTTTTAAAGGCAATTTCAATCATTTGCATTATTACACAGTAAATATATGGGTTAAACGGGTTTTCCATTTAACCCACGGGTTTGACCTGAACATGACCCATTTATTTTCGTGTCACTCGTGTCTAACCCAATATAGACCCATGTCGTATTTCCTGTCAACCCAAATCCACTAAATTCGTGTTCGGTTCAGGTCGGGTTTTCGTGTCGTGTTGTAAATTGACAGCCCTACTCCAAATGGTGCCTATTTGGACGTCAAATGGTGCGAATGACGTGCCTATTTCTCTGTACGGAAATGTGAATAATTATGAAACAACTTTAGTGTGTGTTTGGTTCGCAAGATTTTTGAGAGTCTGGATTTTGTTTTGGGTTTTTGAGAGTTTGGGTTTTTGTTTGGGATTTTGAGAGTCTGGTTTTGCAAAATCCTTGTTTGGTTGGGTTGAGTTTGTGAGTATAGAACAAAATATTTGAATGGTTTTTAGGATTTTGCAAGTCTGGATTTTGAAAAACTTATTGAACCAAACAAGATTTACAAAACTAGACTTGGATAGTCCAAGTTTTGCAAAAACTTGTCCAACCAAACACACCCTTAAGGATTTAAAAGGGGCTTATAAACATACGATTAACTAGAAAATGCAAAGTATCTAGAAAATCCGACTTTCCTAAGTGTTATGGAACTACTACTATATATTTAAGGTCAAGTAATACTATTTTGTGTTAAAACATTGATAGTATCAAAGTGAACATATAGTAAAACATGTTTTAATGCAAAAATTCATGAATTTACATTAAAACATTAATAAAATTCAAATAACAAATTTTACAGTTCAAATTAAAAGGTACAATGTATAAGTTAAAACGTATAAAGACTCTTATGGAAAGTTAGGAAAGTTGGACTTTCAGGAGACTCTCTCGCTAGAAAATCATATCAAACAAACTTATCAACTCAAAGTTTACAGTTTATTTTCCCCGCGAAGAGCTACAGAATAATAAAGTTGCTTTGTATTCTTAGTAGAATATATGGCATTCACAAGCACACTAGTTTCTCATTTGAGTGAATAAATGCTTTAAGCCATGCCTATGAAAGTTGATATAGACAATAGACTACCAGTGCCTGCAAATGCAAGCTGCACCGAGACCGCCGCCTGTTGATAGACTAGCAAATCCACCTGTAGCAAGAACCAACACTAGAAAGCCTACCAATTGTAGGAACAGTACTATTTCCAGGTAGGCTCGCGCCTAGCTATCTTGATTCGTTCAAAGGCACCAGAACCGAACCAAGAGCTTGCTGACCTGAACCAAAACCACTTGATGGAGGAGCTACACTGGAGCTCCCACTACAAAAGCTACTCGCAAAGAGACTGGTATTCACAGCAATTGATGATCGACAAGGGAAGGATGAACTCATATATACTAATACAAGTATATCTGTGTAAGTATATAAGATGATGAACCAGTATTCATGTGTATAATCATAAAGAGTACGTACCAGGGAACAGAAAAATGAACGCCACGTCAATTAAAACTTTTTTAAGAGACAACATTATCACATGTTCCAGAGATTTCCCATCAAATCTTTTCCTGGAGAGTCTGTTGCATGCCCTTTAAAAGAAAAGTTATACTCACCATCATAATGGTGCCCAAGTGTTTCAAATACTTCCCTTTTGACATTTGGCTTCTGAAAGCTCCTAGTAGACTGTTGCCTGCAATATAAAGGTAAAACTATTAATCTGTCATATCAAACTTTAAATCAATTTCAGAGGAACTTCAAGAAAAATAAAAACAAAAGAATGTTAAGTATGCCAAGTTCTTATAACAAACAGAAAACAAGGGGAATAATCCAAAGGAAGGATTTATAATAGTAACAACAATATCTGCAATTTGAAATGTTTGGGAAAAACAATATGAATGTACAACAAAAGAGAAGCGATGATGAAAAGAGTAGTGGATTTGTAAATAGAAATTTATCAACACCGTGGGCAGCCCCCAATACACCTTGATTTTCCCCGACTTCCCTTCTGTTTTTCTTGAAAGATCTGTTTTCAACCCAGAATTTTGTTTCCAATTGAATGAGCTGAGAGGCTAGTCCCTGAAAGCAAAAGAATCTATTTTTAACCGGGAATTTCAATTTTTGAAATATCAATACATCATCACACCAAAATGCACTTACTTGATCAACTTCAACAATAAGCTGCCTCTTCAAGTCCAGTTCCAAACAAAGTTTCTGAATACGAGTTGTCATTAGCTAGCTGCAAAATACCTTCTGTATACACTTTCTTCGCCTTCACTGCAAAATTATAGCAGAAGAGAACTGAGAATCTACACCCCGTACTTCTTTATCAGACGTCAGTCATAAACAATAACATACTACTAGATACTAATAAAGACAATCCAATATAACTGGGCTATCATTCAAATGGTTTTCCAGAGTCCAGACTACACTCACGATTCTGCTGAAATCCACTCAAGGCATTCTGAGACATGTATCTTTTGACATACATCCAAAAATATTTTCTCGTATAAAGGATGTCCTTCCAGTGCACATGTGAATGTGAAATTAGCAAGGCCTGAAGGTCATGCTCCTACAAGCGGGAGCTCTAGATTTATTCTTAGACTAACGGATACTATTGAACAAGCATATGAAGGGCACTTTCCCTTTAAGTGTAGCAGGAAAACTCAATAAAATTCAAGTGTGACAGAACCTAACAAGCAAACGATTTCACATATCCTCCATTTAGAGGGACAAATCTAAACTCACAAATGCATCCATGGTAATCATAAGACCGAACAAATCCAAACTCAAACATATAAAAGAGCCTAATATAAGCAAATCACTGAACCTAACAAGCAAGAAACACCCAATTTTGAAGTCCAAAACTACCTTGTGAAATGTAATGTTTCAAAAACCTGGACCAAGTGGGCGCCTTGATTAAAAACAACCCCAGACGTATCTGAACCAAGAGGGCAGCTCCAATTCTGCTTAATTTTCTCTAAAATCAGAAACTGCATAGCATATCTGATGAAAATGAGAAGATTATTCAAGTGATTGCATGAATCGTTACCTGATTCATATCCTCAATGCTGTCCATAAGAATTGGCACGGCTTCAGCAAAAACCTGGTTGGTCTGTTACCACCAAAATTCCACCAGACAGAATCTCCACTTTTCATGCTCAAAGGAGCTCCATTTTCACTCTTGGACCGATATGAACCTGTCAAAACAGAAGCTCAGTGTGGTCATATTCTAGCACAGACGGCTAAATCTGCAAACCCACCACAAGACATGGTTTCACAGTTCCTATAAACTCAAAGCATCTGCAGCTGTAAAGCAACAAAACAAAAAACTACAACTATAATAAAGACTGTAATCTGCAGCTGTGAAGCATCTCATATAAAAGAACATATATAGTAACAACAAAATCCTTTTCATAGCAAGCAACAAAATAGTAAAAGAACATAAATTGCAGGAAGATTTCATATAAAAAAGCCAGTGACTTTCCATTTCATATAAACAGAACATAATCCAGAATCGGCCTTCAATGGCTCTAACTAACATCACTCTAACAAACTATGCTACAAGACCAGAAACTAACTAGAAACTAACTAAAAAGCCGTAGAGGCAAAGGTCTTCCAGTGATCAATTCAAAATCCCTCATTGCCCTATCATTATCTTCAGGCCAGTGGACCTCAATCCTTTTGATCAACTCCAACTTTGCCCTCTCCTTAATTCTCAAATCTGCCGTTGCCTTAATTCTGTTGGTATCTTGTATGACGTAGAGCAGATCTTGCTGTTCCTTCCTCTCCTTCATTTCCTTGTCCAGTTTCCGTGCCCTTGCAGCTCTTGCCACATTTAGGGCATCCTTAACGATATCAGGCGATGAAGACCTGGAGGAGGAGGAGGGAGGAAGACTGGAAGGAGCAGTTGCAGGAACACCCATTGACCCATTATCTTCCTCACCACTGTCATCGAACAGCACCGTCCTTTTCCTCTTTCGTCTGACCGCCGGCGCATCGCCGCCGCCGCCGACCACTTTCCGGGGACCCATTGGGGCCGGCTTTGACTTTGGAAGGGAGGCTCTCCATTTCGCCCTGGCCTTGGCGATCGGACCCATTGCGAAGACTAGGTTTCGTCGGGAGAGAGACGAAACTAGGGTTGGGAAATTATTGGGAGAAGAAACTAGGGTTTCGATAAAATTGGGGATCGGAGAGAACAAACAGACTGAGACGCGGATGAATGAGAATGAGAATGACGGTGGGGGCGGCGGCTATTTATACTCGCGATTTGGGGGAAATTTACAAGGGCACTTCTGTCATTTCGACTTACGCCAGACTGTATTAGCTTTGAGCCTACGCCGGAGCGGTTGTATAACGGTCAGGTCAAGTATTTGTGCTTATCCATTAGTGAAAGACCAAACTACCCCTTGCCCTTGCACTTATTTACCAGGCTACTTAATCCAATTTCCAATTAGTCCTTTACTTCTTTTTCTTTAACGGGAAGGCCCATCAGGTGTGGATAAATTTTATTACTCCATCAGGCCCATCAGGAGTAGTTAATTAATGGGTAAATTTACGATGTTAGCCCTATTTCATTAGAAAGATCTGAGACTTATAAGCCTAATTACGTCTTTTTGTTCAGATATTAGGGAAATTACTCCAGTTAATAAATTAACACCTAGAAATTAATAAATTCATACATACCGTTCCTGGGAGCTTCCTAATACCCCATTCATTCCAAGTGATGATGAACACAGACTTGATCCTGCAACCAACTCAAGCATCAAAACCCCACATACATAGAATACACTAGTTCTAGAAAAACACAAACACATTCATTCATATATTTGACAGGATGTGATATGCTCCCAAGGCAGCCGACCATAGAGAGCTGTCCATAAGATGAATACCATTTCCCGACTCTCATAAGTCAGAAAGCTGATACTAAAGCATCCATCTGAGTCTTCTGACAAGATGTGATATGCGATTGCTCCCCTCCATACTGCCTTAGATTCAGCATTATGATATGCCATTGCTCTCTGCTTGATGGAGAAAGTGAGCAGAAACTATAGCCACATTTTTGAGAAAGTGAGCTGCCACTCAAGCTCGTGAAATCCTCGTCCCCTCGATGAGCAGAATGGTGGTGATGAACCAGAAGTCGGTCCGGTCTAATGTGATTGCAAAGCCACCCAAAAGAACCACAGTTGCCCAAATGAACCCCAAGGTTCCTAAGCCAGTGGCTGCCTTTTCAAGAACAACAAGCCTGAGGGCAGAAAGGGTGAGTTCTTTTCTGGTGTGCATTTCTAGCACAGTTTATCACGCTGCAGCTCGTGTGTTCAGTCTCAATCGAGCTCTGAGGCTCCCTTTTCCCGACCGGACTCAAAGCCGAGCTGCATGTCTCACTCAGCCTTGTGCATCTAAAGATGCACCTGAGTCCATATTTTCTGAGGAACTGAAAACAGTGATGGTCTTTCTTTTCTGTCTGGAACAAAAGTGAAATCAGAGAAACAGTAGTAAAATATGGCAGTATTATACAAGATATGATCAGTTCAAATACCCTGGATTTCTTCTTCAGTTGCTCCCCCTTCTTATGAGCATTCATAGAATAACATCCATCATACATAGAATAGCATTCAACATTTCCTAATCACCAAGCAAAGCATACAATAATCAAACATCAATAGTGGGATTTCGAAGCAGTTTCTTGAGCTTCAAAGCCAGCAAGCCAAGAATTATAGGTGTGATCACTAACATCGAACAACAGGGTATCACAAGTTTGAATAGCAAACTTCTCAACCATAGGGCCTAAACCTAGTGCCTCAACCCAATCTCTATCCAACACATATGAGTCCAGTATTGTTGCATTGTTAACAAGAATACCATAATACTTATAAGCATCGAGACTGATAAACTTGTCAGAATCATACCAGTTTGGAGGCTGCTTCCTCGCCACGGTCTTGCTTTTCGGTGCCATGGGTTGATCGGGAATTGGTTGTGGTGGAACTGATTTTCCGTTTCATCCGGGTAGGAGACGGGATTTCCGAACTCTGAATTGGGGGATTTGGGGGAAGTTTGTGAGTTCTGATCTGAAAAAAAGTCAACCAGCCATATATATAAACACGTTTCCGAACTCGGAAAACTAGAAGGATGGAGGTTTAATCTCGTCCGGGTAGGTTTCCGGTGTCTGAAAGTCTATCCAGAAGTAATTAATTAAAAATCCCAAATTAGCAACAAATTTCCCGAAGGATTCCCTGATAG
This sequence comes from Sherardia arvensis, assembly GCA_948330725.1. Taxonomy (NCBI): domain Eukaryota; kingdom Viridiplantae; phylum Streptophyta; class Magnoliopsida; order Gentianales; family Rubiaceae; genus Sherardia; species Sherardia arvensis. The sequence continues at coordinate 34,056,770 of OX415239.1, forward strand.
CTATCCGGATAAGTAAACTTTCTATCCGGATTGGGTTTCAGAACTCGGAAACACTAGCCGGAACTATTTAATTAAAATTCACATTTTATGGTAAATTTTCCCGAAGGTTTCCCTGATAGCCATCCGGATAAGTAAAATATCCATCCGGCTTGGTTTCCGAGTTCGGAAAAACAGTTATAGCCATCCGGATAGTGTTTCAGATATCGGAAATCTAGCCGGAACTACACATAAACAGACATTTTCACCATCATATTTGCCTCTTTATCTAAACAAAATACACGTGTACCAAATTTCTGCATGTACAAAATAAATGACAATAGATTGAAGCACTGAAATCTTTAAAATCGATCAAGTTTACATACACATGAATAAGGTACTAGAATAGATTAGTTTCACAAACGAAAATAACAAATTTGATGTTTAAAAGTACATTGTTTGAAAATTATTAACTAGAAACAAAGCCCTACTCTCCAGGTTGTGAGGTTGTCTCCCTACTGTTGGATGGTCCCCCGGCCGCATCTTCTTCACTTGAGGATGGCAGTTGACCAAAATTCGGCTAATTCAATTCCGGGCTAAGTTGGAGATCAAGTCCCTTCCGATCAATGTAAACCCTTTGTTCGGCACGGAGCATTGCTACTTCTTCTTTAGCCTTGTCGACTTGTCCGGTGAAGCATTCTCACATCTTTGAGAGCTTACGCATCCACCGACCCTCCTCACCTACGAAACAAACAAATGATTAGCTTTCGAAAACAAACACATTTTCACCTGCGAAACTAAACAATAAAGGGAAAATATATATTCACTTACTAGTACCCGATGAACTCGCACCTCTGGCTTCTAGTTTTCTTCGCCTAGCGACTCTTCCTGCTTCGCCCGGAGCTAAGGCCTTCAAGACGTACCTTTGAGTTTCTATATCCAGTGCAAAACCCTTATGATCAAACCAATCGCCATCGTAGTACTCTAGAGGCTCAGCACGATCAAAAACACCTCCACCTTGCTTCTTAATCAGCTCAGTGACAAGTCCGGCATATGGAAACCATTGCCTCGACCCTCTCCCCACCTTGAACATGTATTTCAAAACATTCAAAACATTCAGATGAGTAAAACCTGAAAACTTCTTTCGGGATTTCCTCCAATCGTGCATCCTGCAAATCTAGTACCTTCAGAAGCTTACAACCTCGAGATGATAGTTTAGAAAAGAATGCTGGCAAAGGATCCTTAGACTTGAACATCAGCAAGGATCTCAGATATCTGAAACTAATGTTTTCCATAACACCAAATTTATAATCTTGAATTGATAACCGTCTAATCTTATCTGGCTACCTCATTTGTTCTCCCCTCGCAATACTAGCAAAATTTTGCCTCCTTGATTTTGTAATAATGATTTCTCGCAGAAGGTCATGCATTTGATACATTCTGTAAAATGGATCATTTGGAGCTGTGACTTGGATTAAACTCCTATTTGTAAGTCTTGTCAGATACGAACGACCTATCTCCCATCTGGTCATCCCTTGCATTTCTTGAATAAATCTTTCAGCAATCCACAATCGTAATAATCTTCGCTCAGGAAATACACATAAATATAACAGACAAGGTTTCAGATGATAGGGAAGGTCATTGTAACTTAGAGAAAGTATCTGTGTGATTGTTTCCAGTCTTTTAAAATCTTTTATTGATTCGTGTATTCTTTTAATCACCTCTTCCGAGACCATTTAAAATTAATGAAACGGAATCCTTATTTTCAAATCAAACTCCATTGCTGTAGTGATATGAATTGAATATATATTAAATTTCGGCTAAATCATTTCAACAGAAAACCATCCCTATTAACTTTCTAAATCAAGAAAATCAACGTAGAACAAGTACACAGTTAAACTTTTAGTCGGTAATAATTTGAACCCGCTTTTATTTTATATTTATTATTTTTAAAGTCAAACTGTAGGTATAATATGTAAACTAAAAGTACAATATTAGATATTAATGAGAAGTTGTTCATTTTTAAAATAGACTTAAACCAAAGTTTCTTTGTTCAGCCATATGGGCCTCGTTTGTTGAAGAACGTTTTCAACAGCGTTTATCGTTTTTGTCTAAATATAGACGTTTGACTGGTCAATACGCTTCTTACTGTGTTTGGTGGATAGCCGTTTATATTCAGCGTTGTGGAATGAAACGCTACTTTTTAAAACGCTCGTTGGAGCTGCGTTTCATCTAGAACGCTTTTGGTAATTTGGTGTAAAGTTCTGTTTTATCCCTATTCGAGTTGTAGAGCATTTCTATATCATAATTTTTTGGTAATGATCATATATACGATAATGTTTTAAAATTTATTATCACACGGAAATATGATAAATCATACACGTGTGTTATTGATAATGTTTAAAAATTTATCATCACAATAAAAATTATAAAATACATTAATTCATTTTAATTTATATAGTGGTTTAATGGATAATATTTTCATTTAAATTACTAAAATTTCAGTAAAATGTGTTAGTTCATAATGCAATATGTATATATATATATATGTATATATATATAAGTTCAGGATAAAGTTATGTTTTATAAATATTTACTAGTTTAGTAAATGACATATCAATTGCTAATATATTTATTTGAGAAATATATCTTTAGAAACATAACATTTAAATTTTACACTTGCATATAATATAATATTATTATTCTTTATTATCAAAATTTGATATGAAATGGATTTTGTAGTTAATGAATAACATTTTATATAACTAATTATTGTAATGAAATAAGTGTATATGTGACTAATGTAAGAAATTTTCATATATATTGTATTGATGTCCATTTCCGTCATTTTACATAATAAAACAGCTATCAGCTACATATAAGTTACCAAACATAAATTAATAAACAAAACTCTAGTCAAAACAACTAGTCAGAACAGCTGATACAATCCGCTAACATCTAACATCTCATACAATCCGCTAACAGCTCACAGCTAACAATTACTCCCCAAACGGGGCCATGGTGTTTTCTATGGTGACGTTTTTGCAAAACAACTGAAAAATCACGGCTTTCTTTTGAGACGCATTTCACTCCGGGAAGCACTACTTTCTCCGACATCTGTGACACTGATTCTGCAAATAAGCTAGCTTTGTGACTGGGTGAGTTCATCTTTTCACATTTCCCTTCATTTTGCCTTTAATTTTTATTGAATTTGGTATTGCTGTTGAGATATAAAGTGTCACTTTTTAATTAGGGCTTGTGAGCTCAGATAATTCTTGGACGATTTGAATTTAGAAATTGAAATGGATATCCCAGCTCTGGATTAGTGTTAGGGTAGTGAGCTCTTGGTTATTGTTTTAGTTGGTTCACGGCCTCACTAATTCTTCTCCAGTGTGGTAGTTAGGATGTGACTGTTTCAGAGTTTGTCAGGCCAGAGTGTCTTGGAATTATCGTTTGGATTGTATTTCTAGTGATGGCAATCTTGTTTTACCACTTCAATTTCATGGCAGATTCAAATGTAAGGATTGTTTGTTGCGTTGCTTTTCATTTCTACAACAGCAACTCCTGACTATGATATCTAGTAGTTATTCAATCCCTTGCCTGGATTTAGTAGTATTTTTTAACCGTACTTTGGCAAAGCAAAAAAGAACTGTTGCCACAAATCATAACTCCTACGGCTATAGGCATCTCAACCACGCCACTTAAGTGGTTTTCAAATGTCTTATTATAATTTTTAAAGGGTAAACTAAAGGAGCTCAACTGAGAGTATTTATTATCACTGGATGTAGTTTTTCAATTGATGCATTGATCATTTCATGAGAAATCTGGTGTGTGATTGGATGCTTGCTAGTTCTTCTTGAAAATATTTTTAGCAGTAAGCTAGTTGATTCTTCTATCAGTTTGTCATGATTCATTTTTTCCTCAGTTGTGTGAAAATATCTTCTGTTTTTAACTACATGAGTGTTGAACATAATCTTGAAAATAAGATGATTGCTTGTGTTTTTGAAACTGACAAGGACATAAGGACTGAGGAAGGCAACAAAAACACTACATCTAGTTTCAATGTTTTAGCTAATGTTTCTACTGGCGAGGAATGCAATAGGAGTAGGGGAAATATTGAGAGTGCTGAAGATGCTGTTCAGATGTTCAGAATAATGCTGATGCTTCACGCGAAGAGAGTTTGAGGATTGAGAGGGCTGAGGTTCAGGCAAATAATGATATAGGTGCTGAGAAAACAAGAGGAAGAGAAAAGCATACTATTATAACTATTAAAATGGAGCTCAAACTGCTTTATTTCCAAGTTCTTAGGTTCGATCATCCAAAGATTCCTAGGTTGGGCTTTTTAAAATTCCTTATACAAAAACTTAGGGATCTGCTGAACCGTAAGCATGGCTCAACAGGATACAAAACTCATCAGCTTATACTCAGAACTTTGGAGTTCATTGTATCTAGATTTCAGGATGGCTTTGAGAAGAAGGAATGGGAAGATCTCGTTAGTAGGCTTGCTGAGGTCGCGTATCAAGTAGAATATGCGATCGACTTAATGTCGAGTGAGATGGTCACCGCCACTGTGTTGCTATGGTTTTATCATCTGTTGGTAGAGATGACACAGATCAAATGAAACTATGATTTCTGACCCTCCTTCTCATCACCAAGAAACTCACCAACTGATCAGCAGGTTAGCTGGAGTGATAACTCACTCTTCAGTTCTTGGTCAGACAAAATGAATCGTCCAGAGATTTTACCTTTCCTTTCCCAAGATTGGCTGAAGTTAAAGGAAATGTGTAGAGATCAGCAAAGTTTGAATGGAGTTGAGGACAAGATTCAGAAATTCAGGTAATGTAAAAGTAAATCATCTAACTTGTTGAATAGAGCTGAAATTGATTCCAACCACAGCTGTCTAAACAATGCATTCGTGTTTGTGCAGGTATCTCGTGTCGATTTTAGAATTTGTTGATCCTAAGAAAATGAAACTTGCATTTTGAATAAATGTTCACAATGCTCTAGTGATGCATGTAATCATCAATCAACCTTCCACCCAACAACAATGCTTTAAATTCTGCATGATGATTTATATCATTACTAACTTCGATACCTACCAAATGTGACAGGCCTATTTGGATTATGGGATTCTGAGAGGCAACATAAAGAGAAGGTCACTGCTCTGAAGGTAAATTAAAACATCAATGCTGCTTATTCAGTGCCTCTCTGTCCTTATCATGGCTTATGTTATTTTCTCCAAATGTATCTGTCCTAGGCTGCATATAACATTGGCGGCCATGACATAAGCGTAGAAATGATACAGAGCTCCATATTAGGATGTCGAATGCCCCGGCCTGGACAAGTATTTTTCTTTGTCACTTAATATCTTTTTAGGCTACTTACATGTTTTACCATCTTCTGTTTTTTATGGACCTGTTTTCTTACAAGCAATTGAACTTTTGTAACTAATAGTTTCGGATTGTCCTTCTATAAATTTGTATATTATACTAGCATAGACAGGCCGTGCAAGGCACGGCCGATGCCCAGTTCACAAGCAAAAATGAAATGATTATGTAAATATATCATGCATACACCCGATCTGTTCGGCTAAAAATATGTTAATTGACGTTTTGAAAATTTGTTTGAACGTCAATAAATTTATAACATGAATTAATTGACGATAAAAAGTTTTATATTAAAAATGCGTATTATAGAGAATCCAAAACTATATCACATAGATGTATTAATATTGATGTAGTACTTTAAAATGATGGTCAAACATGATGTAGTGGATAGTGAGATGAGGCAAGAAGTATATTAGTCTGAAATTGCGAGATATAATGTCATTTTTAAAATAATCTAAGCTAGTAACAAAAATATTCAGACACGTAGTAGACACAGAAATATATTAACCAATTGGTCCAATTCTACTTAATTATTCTATTACCTAGTCAATTCTTATATGAGACACAATGAGAATGATATTTAAGCATCATTTGGTCTTATTTATATTTAAAAGAAAAATAAAATGTATTCCACTTTTTTTGGAATTTTACTATTCAAAAATTTAATTGATTTTATAATATTTGAAACTTATGAAAGATAAGAAGTTGGAGGAATAAAAGTATAACTTTAAGAGATAATTAATTGTACAGACCAATTAAGAGATAATTAATTATACAGACCAATTATAAAAATCTTTCAGCTTCCCTGTTGATATATCATGATTCCTTGGTTACTATTGTTTCATGGATTTGACAGGAAATTAGTATTGCCATCTGTTGCTGCACTTCCCCTATTGATGGCATATTGCGGGCACCCAGCAATCATTATACCAAAACCTCTCGTCACATATTTTGATAAGAGTGTTGATCTAGGTTTCTTTTCTGTCTCATCTCTTGCTGTCTTAATATAATGAATATCTTTTGAAGTAATGCAGTTGGTGTTGATTATTTAACTGAAGCAGTTTTGCTTTAATCATATGATTAGTCAATAGTCATTCAAGTGGCTCTCTTTCTTGCAGCTATAGATGGTGTTCGCCTCCGAGGAAGCTGTTTAAAGCAGTGGTAAGTAGTGATGTTGAATCATTCCACTGTTGGAGCTGCCTTTCTTGCTATTCAGAAAATCTACTGTCTCACTTGTTTCTTTGTGCAGGATGCTCTTCTACAGCTCAAGCCACTAATGAAGAGATTGATGAGAGTGCTGGGGATTGGCAACCTGCTGTTGGTCGCAGTACCTGGAAGAGGTTTCTGAAGAGAAAAGCTCGATATGAATCCTGTCAGGCATCTGAGAAGCATCCGTCTGATGAAATGGAGAACGATAACCATAATGATATTGAGTGGCCAGAAGTAGCGGTGAATGAAGATTCTGAGTCAGAAGAAAGTGTGAATGCCCTTCTTCACCAACTGTGCATGTGATGCTTTTTGTGATAACATGAATATGAGATCATCTTGTGGAGGTGAACATGAAGCTTCTTGTGATAAACTGATGGGGATGACGGTGAAGGTTAGCAGTGAGAATATATAAGTACTAGTGATGGATGACATTTGGAAGATCTTAGTTGGATCTTTGTCGTGTGGCCTGTGTGACTCGTGATTTTGCAATGCAGAATGTGCTTTTCTAGATGGCCTGTGTATCCTTGCTCTGGAGGAATGCAGATCCGGGAACTCCACAGGTATGTAGATGCCTGGTTAGTATTTAGTAGTATATTATTGTGTATGACATACGTCTGATACAGAACAATGTGGTGTAGATTCTTAGTTGTCTTCTGCTAGAATTTTGCAGTGAAGGTTGTGTATGGTGGTATTTTCCAGCAAGCTAATGATGTATAGGTGTGATAAACACAATCTTGGATGTTCGGTGGAAAAGCTTCTGGAAATATGCTCAGCAGTCTGAAATTTTGCGCTCTGATCAGTGAGAGAACTCCTGTTTCCACGACATCTACCAAGAGCCCTAAGAGAACTCCTGAAAATGGACTTACTTCTTTTAGTTAGAGTGCTTCAGTTCCACCTTTGCAAGGGTCTTAGAAACTACATTTGCTGTAGGCGAAATCCGGGCTGGTCAGAAAATATCTTTTCCAGCATTACAAGTGCTTCTAATTCATGATTTGCTTCATGATTTCTGCTTACAAAAAGCCAAAGACGGATATATCTTCCACTAAGATGATTGCTGGTGTTTCTGAAACTGACAAGGACAGAGGGACTGAGGAAGGCAACAAAAACACTACATCTAGTACAATCTTTTAGCTAATGTGTCTACTGTCGAGGAATGCAAGAGGAGTAGGGGAAATATTGAGAGTGCTGAAGATGCTGTTTCAGATGTTCAGAATAATGCTGATGCTTCAAGCGAAGAGAGGTTGAGGATTGAGAGGGCTGAGGTTCAGGCAAATAATTATAGGTGCTGAGAAAAACAAGAGGGAGAGAAAGGCATACTATTATGACTATTGGCCCTATATCATGTAAAAGTTCATGTTGTCAGTTCCTTACTTCTTTCTGTGAAAATGCTATTATTTTCGGGAAACTTGAAGGTTATGTTTAGCAGATGTATTGCATATTTAGTTGAATGGTTCATTTTGTTATAATTCTTCTGTCAATTAAAATGTTGCCCTTCTAAGAGTGTTATCGTGTGTCTCATTGTTTGTTTCTTTATGAGTTGCAGGCTCAAGGAAATCGTCGATAATAAGAGAGAGAATGGCAAGGGACAATGCAGCTGAAACTTCTACAGCTAATGAAGTTGACCATGTGGATATGGAAGAGCCAGCTCCTAAAAAATTAAGGAGGTCGGCCAGGAGAAAAAACAAGGAAGAAGGATCTGAGTGAGCGAGATGAATCGGATTAGCTATTCCTTGAATCGAATTCAAGGAAAATACTGAATCGGCACAGATGCATGTTGTGATGGTGAAGTTGTTGTTTCAGATGTTGAGGTCGAAGATGAATGACGATTCTGGTCATGATGAAGATGATTAAAAACAGACTTCCAGGTACTTGCTACTTATGCACTTAATCTTATAGGATCTTCTAAACTGCGGTAAAAAAATGATTGGTAAAAAAATGAATACGTGGTAAAAAAACCCTGGTAAAAAAAGTGACAACTAAAAAGCCCTTTTTTATTGGGTCAAAATAAGTTATTGGGCCCAACCGAATGAATTACTAATTAAGCCCATATTTCGTTTGACCGCGTAATAACGCTGCTGACTGTGTGCCAGCTGTCAAGGCGTGGATGGAACGCAGCGTTTCTACATTAAATAAATATGATCGGACCACCCAAATATCCCCAAATTAGTTCTGAAACCTAATTCTCCTCGCCGGAACCCAGAAATCCCCAATCTTGCTCTGTCAGAAATCCCCAACACCATCGTCCGATCGCCTCCACTGCTCCACTGTCCGAAACCTAAATCCCCATCGCCTCCACTGCTCCACTGTCCGAAACCTAAATCCCCAACGCCGATCGAACCCAGAAATCCCCAATCTTGTTCCGTCGGAAACCTAAAATTCATTACCTAAAATCTTGTTCTTGATCTGTCGCCTCCACTGCTCCGCGTTCTGTCGGAAACCTAAAATCTTGTTCTTGTTCTGTCGCCTCCACTGCTCTGGTCCGGTCCGGTCGGTCGATCCGGCCTCCACTGCTCCGGCGAGTTCCGGTCGGGTAAGACTTCTCTCTGGTGTAGTTGATTTGTTGGCATTGTTGTGCTTTTTCTTGATTTTGTAGGGTTTGGATTTGCAACACTGTTGAGTATGGGGTGGACCAGGATCAAGAAGCTGGGAGAGGGAGCTGCTGGATCTGTATCACTGGCCCATTCATCTCTGGGAAGTGGGCCCATTCTCCCTCACCAACTGGCTGTGAAATCAGCGAAATGCTCTACCTGGGAAGCCTCGTCTCTGGAGCACGAGCATAAAATCTTTGGTAAGTTGCAGCACCCTAATGTTTTGATGTGTTATGGAATTGATAAATCTGTAGAAAATGGAATAGAGTTGTGCAATTTACTTCTTGAGTTCGCTGACGGTGGAGATCTGTTTGAGAGAATTCATTCGAGTGGTCAGCAATTAAGTGATAGTGAAATTCGTAGCTTTACCCGCTCTCTACTCTCAGCTCTGGCTTGCATCCACAAAACAGGCATCGCCCACTGCGACCTAAAGCCTGACAATATTCTCTTGGTTCGTACTTTTCCGCTTGGCATTGTCCCTAAGATAGCTGATTTTGGACACGCTGTTGAGGAGGATACATTTAGTGTTGTGCGCAAGGGAACACCTTGTTACATGGCTCCAGAGTCGATTGTTTGTGGCAGGTATGGACCCAAGGTCGACATTTGGGCTGTGGGATGCATTCTGATCGAAATGCTTCTCAGAAAGCGCTTAACCGAACCAAGCTGTGATATGGAGGCTTTAGCGCTTAGGCAGATCAAATCGAAGGCAGTAGAGCTTCCACATGGAATATCAAGTGAAGCGTCGGACTTTTTGGATAAATGTTTGAAGCCAAATCCGTTTCACAGATGGGATGCCGAGAAGCTGTTAAGCCATCCATATTTGGCCGGGCGGAAGAGAGCCGTAGAAGTTGTTACTCCTGTCCCGAGCAAGAAGAGAAGGACTGAGCCACTCCTTACTTCATGTTATTAGATTAGGTAGAATAGTTTAGCTTTGATTAGATAGATGATGCCTCAGTTACATATTGTACTTTGACACGGGAATTTTATGATAATATAATGAATGTCTTTTGAAGTTATGCAGTTGGTGTTGATTATTTAACTGTTGCAGTTTTTGCATTCAAGTGGCTCTCTTTCTTGCAGCTATAGATGGTGTTCGCCTCCGAGGAAGCTGTTTAAAGCAGTGGTAAGTAGTGATGTTGAATCATTCCACTGTTGGAGCTGCCTTTCTTGCTATTCAGAAAATCTACTGTCTCACTTGTTTCTTTGTGCAGGATGCTCTTCTACAGCTCTGCGCCACCAATGAAGAGATTGATGAGAGTGCTGGAGATTGGCAACCTGCTGCTGGTCGCAGTACGATGAAGAGGTTTCTGAAGAGAAAAGCTCGATATGAATCCTGCCAGGCATCTGAGAAGGATCCGTCTGATGAAATGGAGAACGATAACCATAATGATAGTGAGTGCCCAGAAGTAGCGGTGAATGAAGATTCTGAGTCGGAAGAAAGTGTGAATGCCCTTCTTCACAAACTGCGCAGGGAAGAAGCATGTGATGCTTTTTGTGACAACATGAATATGAGATCATCTTGTGGAGGTGAACATGAAGCTTCTTGTGATAAACTGATGGGGATGACGGTGAAGGTTAGCAGTGAGAATATGTAAGTACTAGTGATGGATGACATTTGGAAGATCTTAGTTGGATCTTTGTCGTGTGGCCTGTGTGACTCGTGATTTTGCAATGCAGAATGTGCTTCTCTAGATGGCCTGTGTATCCGGGAACTCCACAGGTATGTAGATGGCCTGGTTAGTATATTATTGTGTATGACATACGTCTGATACAGAACAACGTGGTGTAGATTCTTAGTTCTCTTCTGCTAGAATTTTGCAGTGAAGGTTGTGTATGGAGGTATTTTTCAGAGCTGTGGAATAGTCAGAAATTTTGTTTGGAACTGGAATTCGAGGCAGCTTATTGTTCAAGTAAGTGCGTATTGGTGTGATGATGTATAGGTGTGATCAAGTAAGTTGATCAACACAATCTTGGATGTTCGGTGGAAAAGCTTCTGGAAGTGCTGCTGAATATGCTCAGAACTCCTGTTTCCACGACACCTACCATGAGCCCTAGATTAAGCAATGGACTTGCTTCTTTTAGTTAGAGTGCTTCAGTTCCACCTTTGCAAGGGTCTTAGAAACTACATTTGCTGTAGGCGAAATCCGGGCTGGTTTACGAGTGCTTCTAACCAAGTTAGCTCATCAGTCACCTCAACTCCTTCCCAAATATGATTGCAGGACTCAAATGACAAGATTCAGACCTTTCATCAAGTTCTCGAGCCAAGCTAGACGCGGGTTAGTCATTATCCAGTACTACCACTTTTTCAAAGAAAGGCCCCGAAACTCCAGTAGTGTAAGCAATGAGGATCTTCATCTTGTTTTCCTTGTGCAAGCACTAGGAAAGCCCTCAACTGACCACTCCTCACTTCATGTTTTTAGATTAGGTAGAATAGCTTAGCTTTGATTACATAGATGATGTATCAGTTACATATTTGATGTATCAGTTACATATTTGATGTATGAATACATAATTACATAATGTAAGTTTTGTTTCTAGCCCTATTGTTCTCATTTCAGCTTTTGTAGTGCTTAACAATATATGCATTTTGCTTTTCTTACCATAGATTGAAAGGCAAAATTAAAACATTCACTGCAGAATCTGTTGATATTGGTCTTGAAAACATCATTAAACTGTAAAGTAGACATGTTTTCAATCATCTTGAATTATCGGCCTCATAACAATTTACTACAATGCATTGCAGCCAAGTGCAGAAATACAAAAATGAGACAGAAATCAGCTTATGCACTAAAGTTCCTCGCAGAGCACTTCCTGTAAATGTGTATCTCTGAACAGTCACCGAGGTTTCGAAATTTCTTCAAGGGCAATCCCCCAGCCAAAGCACCAGGAGTCTGATGCGAAGAAAAGAGTTGATGATAACAATACCCTGTGCACTGAAGTGCATGTTCTCCTGAGATTCCAGGCATCCCAAAACACTTTTCTGCCCATGCATGCTCGAAAATTTGTCTCATGGTGTACCAACTTATGCCAGAACAATGAAAATGAGACTGTGCACCTGTCTGAGTGAGACTGAAGCAAATGTCTTGTTATCATCACTGGCTGATAAGATAACCTTCTGCACCATGCCATCTCGCCTGAAAGATGAGTTTTGCTACTTGCTCTCGGGGTACTCCAATAGTGATGGCGATGATTACTCAGACTCGAGCTGCTCTTCAGCTCCAGTGCATTTCAGGTTCAGTGCCTGCTCCAATATCTCTGAACTTGATGAAGCTAACATGGATGATTCAAGGATTCATTATCTGAGATGCATTGCTGAACGGTTGATAGCTGCCGGACTTTCACAAGACTCCGGAGGCAAGCCATGGATGCAATACTGGTGGAGCTGGAAATGGAGGTGAGAAACATGGGCCGAGTTCAGATTCTGGGGCAAGAAATGCAGCACTGGATCAGAGCAGCAAGAGAGCCAGTCACTACCATTTTTGTGAATGAGAAGCTGATAATCCACCACATCTTCAATGGCTTGGCAAGCGATGATGATCTGGAAGAAATCTGCTTTGCCCTGACAGTGAAAAGTTGTGCATTGCAGCTGCTAGATATCGCTGGAGAATCAGCTGTTGGAGTACCCCGAGAGCAAGTAGCAAAACTCCTCTGTGGATTTAGAGAGCATGGTAATGATTCATTTATAGGATAAAGAGCACACAGCTCAACTCCAGCTCACAGTAGGTAAGAGGTGGATTCTCTTTGCTGAGCTCAGTCCCCAACGCAGTAACTACATCTTCCTCCTCCTCAGGTCCTATCAACCACTTTCTAAGAGACTGCTGAACGTAAACTTCCCTCCTTTCAAATTCTAAATCTTCCTAAGATTCTTCCAGTCTTGATGCAATGGATCTCTTTTGATTTCCACCTACAGTGAAACATCATAAACCACAAAAATAATAGTTAATCAAAATATTGATGGTTAACACCAGGAGAAATTGTATTTATAAGCACCTGGTGGTTGATTTCCTTTCTCCTCAACTCTGATAAAAAAGACATAGAATCTCAACACGTCCCCTAAAGTTGTCATAATCTTGACAAGGCCACAATTCTCTCCATCTGAAATAAGAAGGATGTGGATATCTGGCATCGCCAGAAAACCTATCCATATTCTTGTAAGGATGTCACCATGGCTCCAGTTGGAAAGGCCCTGGATCAACATTCTGCAAGTAACAACGGAAGTGGCTAAACAAATTAAGTTGGGTAGTTATTTTTTCCGGATTCTATTTGATCAACATTTTTTAAACCATAATATCTGAGTTGGTGATCAATGAAAGCGACCCAGTTTTACAATTTGCATGCCAAATGATGGCTCCTTGTTTAGTTTGCTCCTATCTAATCATTTAATTCTTCAACACATATAACAGTTTGCATGAACAGAAGCTAAAAATGGGCAGTACATGAAGATCGATTCAATTGGTAAAAAATTGATTCATGTAAGTGTACATACAGATATACTATTCATAAAATTGGTAAGAAACACATTACCTGTGTACTGGTACACCTGTCTAGGACGTTCGGATTTGCACCATAACTCAGCAAGCACTGAATCATCTGTACATTTGGGCTAGCTCCTGCCTGGTTCAGATGAATTCAAGATCCACCGTTAAAATACTTGTTCGAAACAGAATTCTACAAGGTGGCTTATGATGTGCAAATTTCTGATATCTTCAAGAGTACAAAATACCTAATAATACACAAACTTTCGTTCAAGTTCACCCGTCAATCCTCATTTATAGCCAATTCCAATCAAACATAAAATAAGGAACTCAGCCACCAGTTCATTTTAAAATATGCTACAGACCTGAGAGTACACATATAATTCTTTTATAAACTTAATAAATGTATCACATAGCAATAGGCAGATCAAAAAACAATAAATGGTGGATGCTTACATTCAAGTTGAGATCCAACAGAAACCTGCACGCCTTAGTCGTCCCATCAGATGCAGCCTTTGCTGCGTTTAGTATCTGAAAATCCCATCTGCATTTCATACCCAACACCAACACTCACAATAACCTGTCACTCGGAAACTTCAAATATTCGATTATCAAAGAATCAGAGAAAAACATCTAATGCCTAAAAGCCGGCAATCACAGAGCCGACAACGATGAGCAGTTGGTTCACGTTTCACGCGAAGAATTTGAAATTGCTGAGTGAATCCAAGAATATTTGCTACATTTTTCTTGATTTTCTTGATTTCTTGATGGCTTATAATACATTGAAGTTACCATGTAATGCTGCTGGATTCCCTAAGTTCAACTCAGCTGCCATTACACAAAGAATCCTGAGCTTTCAAACCAGAGCAATTGATGCACAAAATCTGCAGGATGCAAATCAGGCCTATTTGTTGTTATGCTTCACAATTTCTGTGTTTTTTGAATTATAAGTTGGTCTGGATTGAAGCAAAATACATGTTTTTTCCATCAGATGATTTCCGAATAGTTATACTTATAGCAGTGACAACTCGCATAGTTATTCATTTTGTCAAAATGTCTTGAAGCACTTGTATATATATGAAAATAAGAAGAGGCCATGTTGAACAGCAAAATCATCTTTATATTCAAGTCTTTGGCAGGTTTAGGAGATACTAAAACCTGTAATAACTCATTCTCTATCTACAAGACTAATTTTCTATCTACTAGCTATGTATCTAACAAATATTTGCATTCGCGGAGTTTCAGCAGGTGATGCAATGGCAACAGTAGAATCATTAGGGCTCCGAGCCAGGTGAAGAACCGGAGATGTGTGGCCGTTGAGCTCGGCAATCCTCGCCATTGGAGGATAGTCCCACAAAGCCAGCTGATTTCGACTGAATCCACGAGCCCATATAAACTGTTAAAACTCTTCTTCAGCTCATGAACAAGTATCACAGCTTTCCTGTGCTGATCGTATTGAGGCCTGCCAGCTCATCCCATCATCTGAAGAGTATCTGTTCGACTTGGCATTGAATTCAGTTCCCTTGATGATGACCAGATGCGCAGGAAGATTCACGCCCCACGCCACTAAATAACTGCACAAGAAATTAAAGAGAAACACACAAACTGCAGAAGCATACTCCATAAGATTTAATCATGCATATCAACAGGCAAGCAGGCAACAGACAGACCATGACAATACAGAAAGATGGCAGAAAACAAGTGGCATGAGAAATTAGGGCACACCAAAGTAAAGTAGCAGAGAAATAAATCATCGGTAAAACTTGAGGAGGGCTCGTGTTGCTACCCTCCTCCTCTCCTCCTCCTCCTCCTTGCTCTTCTTCGATTTCTTCTCCTTCTTCTGAACCACCTCCACAGGAGCAGCGGAATCAAAATCAGGAGCGAGAGGGATTGATCGGAACCTGAATCGTTTCCTCTCGGAAGAGGTGCGATTGGGCGTGTCAATGTAAATGTCCAGGCCGTTGGGAGGAGGATTAGGAGGTCGGTTGTTGCGGGTAATCATCATCATCGGTGGAGAAGGGTTTCGGAGAGTAGGTGGTGGGGTTACCGGAGAAGGGGAGGCAGGGATTCGCAGGGTGGGTGGTGGGGTTACCAGAGAATGGTAGGCAGGGATTCGCAGGGTGGGTGGTGGGGTTACCGGAGATTGGTAGGTCGGGATTCCCAGGGTGGGTGGTGGGGTTACCGGAGATTGGAAGGCCGGGATTCGAAGGGTGGGTGGTGGGGTTTCGCAGTCGTCGGCCATTGATCTAATTAGGGTTTGCAGATTTGCAGTGGAAATGGAATCAGAAAACAAGGAAAGGGGAGATCTTGATTCTGATTTTGGGGAAGCAGAGAGCGACAATTGATTTTGATTTTGATTTTGAGGAAAGCAGAGAGCGCAGTAAGAGACTGCGGCAGAGCCTGGGAGCCGCTATTTATAGAGAGTCGGGTCGGTCTGGTCGATGGGATTTGGGGATGTTTTACAAGGGTATTCTTGTCATTTCCACATAATCCAGGCTATGGTTTCTACGCCGGAACGTCAACAGTTGTGAATAACGGTCACAAGTGAAAGACCAATCAACTTATTCAAAATTCCCGATCAGTCCTCTATTTCTTACTTTTTTAACCGGGAAGGACCATCAGGTTTTATAAGTTAATTACAAGGAAAATTTAAAATGTTAGCCCTATTTATTAGAAAGACCTGACACTTACCAAACTTAATTATGTCTTTTTGTCAACTTAAACAGAATAACTAGAAATGAATAGAAACGCCATACAAATACATACCTATGAAGACTGAAACATGATTTAAGAAGGAATTTGTCACCTGCAATTCCGAAGAGATAGTTCTGAACACAAAATTCCCGAGGCCAAGCTAAAAAGAGAGTTCAACATGCTACCTAGGTAGTAAATGTCGTGGACAAATTACTATACCAGCCAGCTGAGGAAAACAAAAGCCAAAACAAACTATACTCTTCATCTAACTCCCTGCTGCTCTTTTTTTTACCTGAACTGATGGTGTTATCTTCTCCAAAACCCGCTTTAAGTGTTTTGTTCATGTCTGCTGATACCACTTGTGGCTGTTGAGATGTCATATCTTGTGGTTTTAATGTGGCTGAAGGATCAATTCTAGCAAGAGACTGATTCTGTGCATTCCTTTCTGTTTCACCAGTATCTCATGGTTGAGCCATCTGCAATTCCGTGACTTCAGTTTAGCCCATGGTGAATATTGGTCGGTAGACTATTTTTAACTTCAAAGATACCTGATTTCCTTGTTATTTCGACTGAGAATTCAGTACTTGGTGGAGTTCTGCCACTAACTTGCTTGAATTGCTAGGTTTGGTAAAATGAATCTCATTTCACTCATTGTCACTCGTTCTGTAAAGATCATAATCACATTATAATGCAAAAGAAGTCGACTTTTCACTTTGGGGATGGAGGGAGTGAGGAGTATTTACTATAGTTGAGAATGGAACCTGTTGAAGAATGTGAGCCGTGTTCTTCTGTTGTAGAAAGACACTCAAGGTTAGGATCAGCTTCATGACTTGCACGTTAGGATCAGCCTCATGACTGACAATCAAGTTTAGGATCAGCTTCATGACTGGCACGTTAGGATCAGCTTCAACAGAAAGACATTCTATTGCAGAATGAGCATTAGGATCAGCTTCATGACTGGCATGTTATCACATGTGCCTAGCACAGTCAATTTGCATTCATGTCTAATTTGAGCACCCCATCTAATCCTTTTGCGATGATATATAGTTTCTACTTCCTTTGTGGTTGCCACCCGAGCACATACAAAAGCTTTAATATATTGATAGTTGGCCAAGTGAATACCATGAATTACTTTAAAATATACAACTAGAATGCACACTTAATCAAGAGCTTACTCTACTGAGTACTGATAGCGTACACAAATGCTTTACTCTACTCATATCAGGCCAACAATTCTTATTCAAATTCTCTATTCGTTCTCTTAATAGTCTTAGCATGTTTATGACGATACTTTAAAAATGAAATCCACTATTTTAATTAGGTCAAGGTCGATGTCACATATCCATGCAAATTATATATCGATGGTGGAGTGAGGAAGCCTACTATGCATGTTGCAAATGGAATTTTCAATGAGTCGGTGAAGATGCATGGCGACGATAAAATTGCAACCGGTTTGGGGGAGGTTTGCTTGAAAAAAGCTTTGGTTTTAACCGCTCGAATTCCCATACCCAAAGGCCCGTGTAAGGTTGTTGGACCGGCGGAAGGTATGTATTTACTTTGGTCTCGTAGGCTAATTGTTGTCGAGAGTTTAGGAGAGACTCAACTCGCTAGCCTATACAACCCCATTATGAGCATTGCACGCAAGGTTGAGCCAAAAATTACAAAAAAAAACTCCCCAACCCTTGACCGCCCCAAAAGATGTTGTAGTTAAATCTATGACACCGCCTATGAAGGTGTTGTATGATAAATTGTCTACACATTGCAAATTTGGATACTACGAATTCCCGGCTCCAACGGAATTATTTGGTGGTATTGGAAGACAAATTGTAATGTGTTGGGGTGATTTTGAAGATCTATGGAAGGGTGACAAGGCAACCGAGCCCCTAATGTCCTTATTCCAACTGTAAGTCATTTTAATGTCGAGACTATATTATCTTGTGTGTTTTCAACCGCCGTTCTCCCCGTTGTTTTAACCATTCATCTTTTTTTCTTAAGTTTCTTAAATCAACTAGTTCAAAAACGGTTGAAGCCATGGATAGGCTTCCTATGCCCTGAGCGAATCCAAGAATTAGGTCATACTGATGCAGAGCGATTAAGTTACATGAGAGAGGCTCTCGGTGTGGAGGACAAATTATTCTTCCTAGCATCACTCATTTCCGGGTAAGCATTTCATATTAACTAATTCTATACATTATTATCTCATGTTAACTTTTATGTTGTCATTATTGACAAATTGATATGCATTTTTTATTTAGTAAACATTGGAGCTTGGTTTTGATCCACAAAAAAAACCAAACAAGTTTATTGGATAGATCCTCTCCATCGTCCGTCAATCCCGTCTTTCGAACACCTCCTTAGACAAGGTTTGAATCATGTCAATCCCTCTAGGAGAGAGTTTGGAATGACTGAGATCAAGGTACTCTACACGTTTCTCCCTCATTAATAACACTAGTATTATCGACATCGATCGATTGTATTTAACAATGTGATCTACCTTTTTTGTTAAAGTACAAGAGACAAGTTAGCAGCTGGGAATGCGGGTTCTACATTATGTTGTATGAGCTCAAATTGGTAGCGGAACTTAACGAATTCGACAACGACCTTGAGTCCGTAAGTTCCAAATCTATAAGGGCATCTACCTTACACATATTCATATGTTTGCGTCATATATTGAATTGTGTATGCTAATGCACAGATTTTCGAAGAGGATACAAGCCCCTACTCACCCGAAGACCTGAATCGACCGAGGAGTAGTATTGCATCAATTGTCGTAACTTCGCATGCATCTGCTCTAGTTAAAAATTGACACATTGTGTGTTATTGGCAATTGTTGTTGTATTTAGCGCATTCAAGTGATGTATTACATTATACATTCATTCTTAATACATCACAACCATTTGAAACATATAATTCTTCACTAGCGCCATTTAAATACTTTCTATTTTGTATTCAAAAGCCGAAATAAATAAAATTCAGATTTTTAATAATTATCCGGGAAACTTTTCCGATATCTGAATGCTGGCCGGACAGTTCTAACTTCTTCCGGCTAGGTTTACGGTATCAGAATTCTAGCCGGACGAAATTGGCTTCTTTTCACACTTTTTCCAGAAGGTTTCCCTGGTAGGCGTCCGGTTAAGTAAATAACTCATCCGGCTAGGCTTTCCGGTGTCGTAATTAAAGCCGGAACTACCTATTTTCCGCCACCATTTCACGGTGGCTGGATTACTGCCGGCGCCGGAATACTTCCCGGCTTATCATCCGGGAGCGCAAAAATGCACCTCCGGCTTACCGTCCGACCCGTAATGGCCGGTGTAGCCTCCTGCTAGCAGTGGGTGTTTACGAGTCCGGAAATGCACCCATCCGGGTAGGTTTCCGAACTCGTAAACCTTACTCGGCGGTTCAATCGTCGAGTAACAGTGGCGCTAATTGGACGGCGCCACCAAGGACGGCGGTCAAAACCGCCGTCCAACTGGGACGGAACCGCCGTGTTCCGTCCCTGATTCCATTAGTGTGCCATTCTACAAAATCAGACCCAAAGTGAAACTAAGACAGTGAATGAATATAAAAATTCAACAATTCATATTCGACTAACTAACCAATTTTGACGTCTTGATCGGTAAGTATGTTGTCCGGTTGCTTCCCCATGCACTTTGTGAAAGTGCGAAAAAGCCATGCGAAGCTGGCTTCGTGCTCAGTCGACAACAAGGCGCACCCTAGCAAAATGGTATTCCTGTTGTGATCGGCACCTGAAAATGGTGCAAATGGCCACTTGTACCGGTTACATAAGAAAGTAGTGTCGAATGAAACTGTGTCTCCAACAACTTTAAAGGCTTCTCTGCACCGAGCATCTGCCCAAAACACACTCTTCAACTGGTTCTGATCATCAGTCTCAAACTCATAAAAAAAACCCGGACACTCCAAACTCATTTTCTTGAAATAAAACTCCATTTTTGCAAAGTCGCTGCCCTTCAAGCGTTCCATGACTGTAAAATTAAGGAAGTTCCGGAGATCCCTCTCCAAGAACGGTACTTTGTCAATCGTCTCATACCTACTAACGAATAAACCATATATCTTAGAAATCCCGATCCCACCTCTATGCAGCTCAAGGGCTTTAGTCTGATCTCCTACTGAAATCCTGCGGTACTTACACAATAGCCGACTCAGATTAGGGTCTACATCGTGGTTGTGCTCATCATTCAACATCGTGATCTTCCAGCTTGTCCCCCTACTGGGCGACCTACAAGCATTGACCCTCCACGGACACATGGTCTTACAAGAAGTAGTACTTCGGTTTGGATCGGAGCTCCGTGGTTTGTGCGCCCCTGGATTACTACATTGTAATCTAAGCTTGCGGTGATCCTTATACTTTCTGACAAGGTTAAAAACAAACATATCATCAACATCCTTTTCCACAGCGTGGCAAACTGTCTGCCTTTTATCCCTTACTGGTTCCTTAATGGTTATCGTGAAGCCGGATGAGTAAGCATACATGTTCATCTTCTCTACAAATTCCCCACCAGAAGTGTAGCGCTGGAAAATTTGAGGTTTGTGAACAGCTGGCGCTGCCCCTACATTCTCTTTAATTCCTTCTCTATCCTGATCTGGGAGATACCGCAAAAGTATTTCGCCTTCTTCAGTAACTTCCTCCACTACACATACACTATCATCATCATCACTCCCATTATCAGTCCCGTTACCAACCTCCAAATCAACATCTACCACATGTTCATCTTCACCCATTATTTCTACATCAGTAACTTCCACGCTGTCACCATTCAGGTGCGTGACATAACGACGATGAACACCATTAATTATCTCAACCACACTCCCATCCGCATCAGTCTCTGCATAGTGCACATTTGAGTCCATCACCTGCATCCGATCAATCCATAACCATATTTCAGTTTAAGACATGTAGTGGCTTTGAAGTTGTTTACTAGCTTTGAACAACAAGTCAAATTTCAGTAAATCAAAGATAAATTAAGATAAAAACCACCTCTAAACAGTTTCGAGCTGGCTCACTGCTTCATCCTGCAGAATTTCTGTTGATATAAGACCCTGTACATCCAAACAGAAAATTTTACATTAATTAAATAGTTTCTAACATGTATTCAATGCTCAAGTAAGACAATACATTTTCTAAAAACAAGTTTCCATTTTGATTCAACCAGACAACCACAAACAACCATACTAAAGACTTAAAGACGTTCATGCATCTTATATGTCACGACTCAAACTGAGAATCTAATCTACTCATCATGACTAATGAGTTTCACAATTACAGTAAAATCACCTACAGTGATGAGTTACAAAGTTGATGCAGTGTGTAGACAATGTTCAGGGAATGCTAGGATTTTTTTGCTTGGCAGATTATTTAACAACGATAAATGAGCTTTCATGCGATTATCAACCTGAAGGAACACATTCATGCCCATACATTAGTTACCGAGAACAAAAATTTAAACAAGCAGAATATACATTAGAAGCATGTCTTTTGCAGATAATGTTGTTGCACGACAAGTTTAATGTAGCATGTACATACTTGTCAGCATATAGTAGCCACAAATCACTTATACAAGAGAGGCAAAAGACATCAGGAAGAAAAGCACACAAACCTACAAGTAAGGAAAAGAGCAGCTATACATGTATGCACTCCAACGGAATATGTGTTTTAAGAAGATGAACAATGTATCAGGGAGATGTATACATGTATTCACATTGATTTGGGCTATTGTCTGTTGAGCCTTAGCAGGTAGACAAGATGATATACATATAAATAAGTGCAAGTGTGACTGTGTATTTTGGGATTTGCATAGTACAAAATCTTCATTATATGTAATTCAGTTCTTTAAGCAGAGATGCAACAGTGAATACGGAAGAGTAGATACTGGTAATGTACTCTGCTTACATTTGAAGGAGCCATACAACCAGGTTAACCAACCATTTCAATGAGGAATTTATAACAAAAAAAATATACTGACAACATTTCCTACCGGTTGGTTTATGGTTTCAATTTCTATCGCATACTAGCAGCTGTTTCTTGCAGTAGATTCAATTCAATTTGCGCATGGCCCAAGTTGGGTACAACATCCATGTACTTACTAGATGTTCAGATGAATGTGGAATAATTAACCTGAACAGGAAACTATCACTTAGGCAGATCTAAACTTTATGTCCGAATTTTCAATAAACACACAAGTCCGTCTTGACAGATACTGAACCCCAATTTAAGGAAATCAAACCAAAACAAGCAAAGCACTAATTACCTCTTACGCATTGCATTCTTTCAACACCGAAACCACCTTCAAAAGGCTCGCAATCGGCAAACTTTGGTCAGCTAAATCTTCTAACTTTGATCGCTAAACACCCACAGCAGTGCGAGTTTCTCAACCCATCGCAAACACCGACCACTTCAAAACTGGTTCCCTAAACAATCAACCTAATTATTAAACAATGCGAATCAGCAAACCCCCAATTCACTCAATTTTATTATTTGATGTAGCATATAATTCACTATTACTTTCGATCTATGGTATTATAGCATGGGTAGATTCAAAAAAAGCTTTAATCATCTTACCCATATGCAGGGAGTGGCCGGAGAATAACCAGTGCGTAGCGAGCAACGGGCAACCACCAAGTGAGCGCCGACGGATCCTGAATTGCAGCTCCAGAATAATCACGACGACAATCATGGTGTGTGCTGGCAAATTCACGGCTATAAATTGAGATGGTTTGGGGATCTGAATTGTCGGTCGATCACCGGTCGGGAAATAATGTCGGTGAAAACTGCTGTTTGTGTTGTATTAGTCGTGTTGGATAATCTCACATTGAACGACATTAGAAAAGATTACACGGTGCGGTCAAAATTTTGAACAAAAATTATTGGACCCTACATGGATCCTGATTGGCGAAAAACTAAAATAAATGTAAATTAAATTCATCAAAACAACCAATTGAGCCTTGCCACGTGGATGGAGGGTGACCTATCATCTTCCGATTAAACTTGTCATTTTCTAACCGCTTAATATAGTTCTAAAATTATTTCTTCACTCATAATGCATGTTTACGGGATATCAATTTAGCAACTACAAAACTCATAATTAAAAAAACTTATGCGTTCAAAAGAAAGTTTACAATAGCATCATATTTGTACCTTCATATATAGTCTAACCTATGCAATTATTGTAATTAACATCAATTATTGAATTGTGCAATTTTTCAAATTCTAAAGGGTTCTCAGCATTTTCTTCTTATTATAAATATGACTGATTTAAGTAATTCTCATTGTATCATGCTAGGGATAAAATAAGGGGAGCATTCAGTAAAATAAATCATTCCCCAAATCGAACCCTTCCACCGTCCTCGTTATGTACTGATTGATTCGCGCTACACAGATTCATACTCATTGTTTTGGTACGATGAATAGCGCTTCAAGATCACTGTCAAAACCAAAAACTTGTTATCCCGCCAACTCTTCTTCAAACGCCACTTTCGAAGATCGATTCATATCTCTCGTTCACTCTGCCAAAAACATCTCCCAAATCCACCAAATTCACGCCCACGTCCTTCGCTGCGGAGTCTTTTCCAGCAGTAGAATAGCCACCCAGTTGATGTCCTCATCATGTTTGCACAGTTCATGTAAGTATGGTTTGAAGCTCTTTGATTCTTTTCCTGACCCAAATGTATATTGTTTCAATGCACTCATAAGGGGTCTGGCTGAATCTTCCTTGTTTGCAAAGTCCATTGAATTCTTTAAGCGTATGCTGCATGCTGATGTTCGGCCGAATGGGCTTACGTTCCCTTTCGTGGTGAAATCAGTAGCGGGGTTGGGCCGGAAATCGCTCGGCGCAGCTCTTCATGGGGGGATTCTGAAATGTGGGGTGGAGTTTGATAGTTTTGTCAGGGTTTCCTTGGTTGATATGTATGTCAAGTTTGATCTGCTGAGTTATGCGCTGCAGCTGTTCGACGAAAGTCCTGAGAGAAATAAGAATGAAAGTGTGCTTCTGTGGAATGTGGTTATTAACGGATGCTGTAAAAATGGGATTTTGGATAAGGCTGTGGGGCTGTTTGAGGCAATGCCTGAAAGGAACTTAGGGTCTTGGAATAGTTTGATTAACGGGTTGATGCGCAATGATGAGGTGGACAAGGCTATGGAGCTTTTCGGGCAGATGGGAGAGAAGAATGTGGTTACTTGGACCACGATGGTTCATGGACTTTCTCGAAATGGGATGCATGAGAAGGCATTGGACATGTTCTTTATGATGATTAGAGAAGAGGGTGTGAAGCCTAATGATTTAACTTTGGTATCGGTACTCTCTAGTTGTGCGAAGTTAGGAGCTCTTGATGCTGGGATGTGTGTACATGACTTCAT
This sequence comes from Sherardia arvensis, assembly GCA_948330725.1. Classification (NCBI taxonomy): domain Eukaryota; kingdom Viridiplantae; phylum Streptophyta; class Magnoliopsida; order Gentianales; family Rubiaceae; genus Sherardia; species Sherardia arvensis. Next base: position 34,081,470 of record OX415239.1, read on the forward strand.
TAAGATGAATGGTTTTCGGATTAGTGCAGCCATTGGAGCTGCTTTGGTTGACATGTATGCCAAGTGTGGTAATATTCAATCGGCACAGCAGGTTTTCAGTCATGCTAAGGAAAGGGATGTTCGTACTTGGAGCGTTATGATACATGGTTTTGCTGTTCATGGATATGTCAAGGAAGCTCTTCAATGTTTTGAAAGAATGAAGTTGTCAGGTTCAAATCATACTGCTGAATTGCTTTTTTATTTATTTTGGTCACCAATTCAACTAACTATTCTGATAATCTTGAATTGAATTTTTAAATCTTGTTTGCAGGGATTGCACCTGATGAAGTGGCTTTTCTTGCGGTTTTAACTGCATGTTCGCATGCTGGGGAAGTAGATCGAGGGCTAAAGTTATTTGAAAGTATGAAGCTTGACTATTCCATTCAACTGACCATGAAACATTATGCAGCAGTTGTTGATTTATATGGACGGTCGGGTCAGCTGGACGAAGCTTTAAGATTTATACAAAGCATGGAACTGACTCCTGATCTTGTAATCTGGGGAACACTCTTTACAGCCTGCCAAGCTCATAAAAATGCAGAAATGGCAGAATTTGTGGCTAAGCAACTCCTGAAGCTTGACCCTAAACATTCAGGAGGTTATGTATTCAAGTCGAATGTACTTGCAGATTTAGGAAAATGGAAAGAAGTGGAAAGAGTGAGAACTTCCATGAAAAATCAAGGTGCTATAAAACATCCTGGATGGAGTTACATGGAAGTGGATGGCAAAACTCATACCTTTATTGCTGGTGACACACAAAATATATGCTCTAAGCTAGATGAGGCGACCATCCATGCTAGAGAACTGGGCTACATGCCGGAGACTGAATCAGTGCTTCATGATATCGGAAAAAAAGAAACAGAAAAAGAAAATGCAATGGAAAGCCATAGTCAGAGATGTTAATCAGATGGCTGCAGCACTATTCCAATTCATAGCAGTGAAGGAAGAATATCAAAGTTGCAAATACAGCTGATTCGTGTGTGTTGGTTACAGTCTTTGCTATTGGACGCTTCCTATTATCTAAAGGTAGAGCTGCATTTTATGTTTCGGCAGTGTCTTACTCTTAAATGTGTGTGTGTGTGTGTGTGTGTGTGTGGGCGCGTGCGTGCGTGCGTGCTGTGAAGTATCAATATATTCCTTCCTGTGTGAATTGATTGTCTAATGGCTAAAATGACATCAAGAAATGGTGGTTAAGAGGTTACTGGGTGTCTCTTCTCACCTTTACAACCGACGGCTATTAGTAGTATATCGAGTTGTGTGTTGTTGACTCTCTTTTTTCTTTCTTAATTTTTTTTTTATTATAAACATTAGCAGCATTTGAGAAGCAACGCGGTGTTGTACCTCAAGTGAACTCTAAGCGAGTCTTGATTTGAAAAAAAAAAAATCATCTAGAGTTACTTTGAAGAGGGAAGAGCACTTATGGTACTTGTATAAGAGAGTTTTGGTCAATTTTGAGTCATAACTTGAACTGCACATAAGATTACACTGACATTGCGTTGTTTTCTAATTTAGAAATTGAGAATGAAGATAAAAAAAGTGGGTTCTTCTCTGACTATGTCATCAAGGTAGCAGTGTCAATGAGCCCAGATATAACTGAAGTAGCTGAATCACTTGCTATCATTTCAACATACCACTGGTACCTATCAGATTCACTCATCCATCCTTATTTTGAACAACATTTAACATAAAATGCCTAAAGGTGTAAATTTTTGGCCTTATATTTGCTTGTAGGAAGTGAAAGCTGAAGGTGTTACTGAGCTCCTAAAGGTGTGAGTGGTGCTTTCAGGTCAGGAGTTTTGACAGCTCTACTGGGCGTCAGTTAAGCTGGGAAGACCAGTTTAATGGATCTCTCGGCTTGAAGAAAAACAGGGTGGATGTTTATCTGTGTACCCCACAAGGTAAGAGACCTTCATTGTGCACAGACCAATATTCATTCTCCCAACTCAAGTCCTTCATGTACTTGTGCCACCTCAAGTTTTTCAATTTATGCACATGTTTCATGGAGCTTACTGAGCTGACTCCTTTGAGGGAAACACTTGTTGGTTGCCTGAAATTAATTCTCTCAACTGAGCAGCAAATGGGGCTAACTGTTTGAGTTAAACTTGCAGCTAACTCGAGGCCTAGTGTGAGCGCTGCAGCCACTGTGATGAGACCAGGGAAGAGCACGATGGATACCAGACAAACCATGTATGCAAGATCCATCAAGCCAAGCATCTACATTATACAGCGGTCGTTAATTTATATGGGCAGAGCTTAATATTCATGAAAACATGGAACCAACTCCTGATTTTGCAATCTGGGGAGCTTTCACTACAGTCATCCAAGATCATGAAATACAGAAATGGCAAAATTTGCAGCAAAGGAACTCCTGAAGCATGACCTTAAGCATCCAGGAGGTTTTGTACTCATGTCAATTGTATATGCGGCTTTGGGGACATGAGGAAAAGTGGAAGAAGTGAGACTTTCCATGAAAGATCAAGGTTGAGGCCAAAGTTCATAGCTTTATTGCTAGCGATCATTCTCATATGCACACAAATGATGTATAATGGTAGATGAGATGAAATGTCACAAGAGAAACGTATAAAGTGGACAAGTCCCAAATTGAAACGCACTTAACTGCATGTTTGCTAGGCTTCCTTGCTTTCATGCCTAACATTTCACTTTGCTCAACTTTTCAGTTTTCAACTTTCAACTTTGGATTATTATTAACATCAAAATGTGCAAATCATAATCATCAGATTCAACCTAAATACATGCAAAAATGGCCTTAAACAAGCCTAAAAGAGCCATCTTCTCCCTGCAGTCAAGCCTAGCAACAACTCTGTGTTTTGTCATTGTTTTCAGCGTTCTTAGATAAAGGTGATACAGAATAATTTATTTCTTTGGGTTATAACATTTAAAAAACTGACTTTTTCTAGTAGGACTGAGTCCAGGTGCTCATTTTGGTGACAAACATGCTTGATTATTAGAAGTGGACTCAATGTAAATGCTTGTACATTCAGCTCAGGGAACCACAAAAGAAGGAACAATGCTTCAATCATCGGGCAGATGGACTGCTCGAATTAATGATTCACGTAAGCGCGATTGTCTTGGAACATATGATACAGAAGAGGCTGCAGCAATGGCTTATAATGCAAAGGCCTTGGAACTTGGATGCTCTCAAGAACGTCTCAATTTTCCCGGACACGCCAAGAATCCCTCCACACAAGGTTCCACTAATAAGTATTGCTATACTGAAATCGACTTCTTATTGAATTGCCTGTTTACAAAATACTTGCCTGTCCTAAAAATTGATACATAGAAACATTTTTTAAAAGCTGGAAAAACATGTGTGAATGTTCATTGCTTCAAGGCTTGAAATCTTCTTCTTCTTCTTCAGGAGCAGCACATTTTCTTGATTTTGCACCATCAAGATAATGCTGATAGACATAAGAAAGAAAACCCCAGACTGGAAGCAACAAAGCTATCATCCATTTTGTCATGGAAGAAGATGAATAACAGAAGCATGGAAGCCATTGATGGCTGTTTTGGGATGGATTTATTTCGCGGGAAGAAAAACAGGAGAGGAATCAATATAGGGAAGCCTGCAGTTTGGACTAATGTCGCGATCCTTTTGTTGTTGCCACCATTATCATAGTAAAATCTGCCTAGAAGAGTTGCAGAAGACTGGCCTGTATCAAGTGCTGTATGTGTTATTAGTTTCAAGTGATATGCATCATCATCAATTAACAATCTCTGTGAGTTTGCAGAAACTCATGCTACCAATGTCATCAGATTCTTATGATTCCAATGCGAGCGAGAAACTTGGTAATGGGAGACCTGAGATAGCTATCAGTAAACGATGGCGATATTAATTCTGTTTTTTAGTTAAGAATATATTACTTGAAGGGAATTTCTGAAGACAAGTTGTGCTTTGATGAGCCTGTTTCAAAATGCACAGTTTACTATCTGCTTGGTGAGGATTTACAAAGAAAGCGTATTTGATGAGTTCATTCTAACAGCAGACCAAAACTCACACTCTCCATTTCTGCGTTTCTCTAGAACAGAATGATTATGTAAATTATCTGTCTTATTGGTCATCTTCTCTTCTGCCTACTGCTGAATTAAGATACATCCATTAAAGCCATATTTACATGAATTCATTCAAATCATAAGGTGTTGTGAACAAGAAAAACACAATCGTTTCAACATAATCAAGGGTTTAAACAGCAAGAAACTGAATCAAGAACATAATCAAAGTAAATGAATCAAGAAACTAAAGGCTTCAAAAAATGTATATTATTGATGAATAGACAGCAGTTTTATACACTTGTTGGAATATTATCATACTGACTACAAATTCACAAAGAATGTGACAGATTGATGCAAACAATCAGCATAAAAGCTCTAAATCATCCCAAAATTTGTTGCAATCGAATTCATCCAAGAAACTTTGATCGGAGCAAGATGGCACATATTCCGGATCGACCAATTCTTCAAGCAAACTCTCAGACCAAGTTCCGGCACAATCACGATCTTGATCGGACTCCATTTCGGCCTTCTCTTCAAGCAAATCGTCTCCAAATTGATCAGAGTAAGAAGGCCCTGCGTATTCTTGAGAGCCCCAAATTTGGGAATTAGGGCTCAAACATATCTCCGGGAAACTCTCGCCAGAACAAGTTCCGGCGGAATCTTGATCGATCCCCGACAAACCTTCGTCAACCCCTAGTTCAAGATAGGTGTCGATGATGAAATCCATGTCATCGGAATCTTGATCGGTCTCCGACAGACCTTCGTCGACTCCTAATTCAAGATGGGTGTCGATGAAGAAATCCATGTCGAAAATTGGCTTCTTTCGAACAAGTTGGGATTTGAATAGACTCTTTGAGAAACAAGACCCCAATGCCTTGACGTTCTTCGGACAAGAAATCTGTTTCTCACTCTTCATCTTCGTGTTTTTCTGAATTCTGAGGAATGAGAGAAGAAAGAATGGTCTGATTAGTGAACTGATGGGGATATTTATAACATTTCTGACTTTGACTTATTCCCATTCCCTGCACTGTTCGGATTCTGTTTACTCTTTTTTTTTTTTCAGTTTACCTTTTCTCAAACGGGTGAAAACACCCTTTACTATTATTATTATTTTAATCTTTCTTCGCCCGTTTTTTATTTTTTAATTTTAGTATAATTAAAGGAATATTAAATTTAATTATAAATAATGAAAAGATGATATTTGTGAAAATATACAAAACCAAACTCGTCAGAGAGCAACTGAACTGATAAACGGTCTCTGTGGATAAACGCGCAGTGTAGATGAATCTTGCAGATAATTGTTATTCTCTCTCATCATCATTGCCGTTAGAAATGGATAGTTTCCGATCAGTTTGTTGAAATCCGTTAGAACGTTTTTGAACGACTTCATCCGCCGGAGACTGGCGTCTCTGCTGCGGCCATGGCTGAGAGACGAGCCGGAGCTCGAATTCAAGCTAGGGTTCCTCCGCGGCGGCGGCAAGCTTGAGAAAATTAGCTTCAACACTTCCGCGCTCAACCAATTGCTGGGTGATTCCTCCGGCTACCGTTTCAAAGAAGTGGGCGTCGGAGAGCTGAGTGTTCGATTCTCGTCGAAGTGATGCCTCCCAATGTGTAATGAAGATAAAGGAAGTCGGTGTAGAGTCTGAGTGTAGTCAGCACATGGGCTTTCTTGGAGGATTGATTAGTTCTTCTTTAGCAACTTCTCAAGTCTGCTGCTTTGACCTTGAGATTAGAAACTTTGAGATAGGTTTTCAGAGAGGAAGTTGCATCAAATATGTTGTTTCTCCAATAAATCTGTTTGTTTCAATGAAATTGGAAAATCTTCAGCTCTCAGATACTGTCAAGGGAATTTTATGGAGGGTCTTTCATTTATTTCCCCTTATTTGGGCTATGATTTGCCATGTCTTACAACAACTGCTTCTTGGAATGCTCTATTTCCTTCATGTTGTTGGCCATTCCCGTAATCAGCTTAAAGTTGGGGCAGATGTACAGGGTATTTGTGATCATTCTTATCCAGAAAGCTGCTTCTATCTGAGTGTGGGAATATTATCTGTTTCACTCTCCCCGGAAAAGGATGAGCCCCTCATCCTTTAGGTTCTCGTCTGTTGATTTAATATCAATGTGCATATCAACTGAAGCTATTCTTGTAGAATACATCCAGAATTTTCCGGATCAACATGTAAAGCTTTCCTTTGGATCTGATGTGGATGCTGTTTGAACCTGCTCAAACAGTTAAAAAGGTTAACAGTCATGGTTGTGATGGAGGAATGGCTTCTATACCACTTTTGGAGTCCCTTGTTGGATAAATCTGGTTGGATTGGGAAAAGGTTCATACTAAGCTTGTGGGAAATGATTTTGAAATTTCAAGAACACCGTGCATTCTGATAGAGAGTCAAGATTCCTACATCTGGCTTTCACCAAGTGGTGATGCTGCTTGGAAGAATGAACTTTGTATTGGCCAAATACAGGCTGTACTGAGATCAAGTTATGGAGGGGGTACAAATGAAGTGCCGGATAGTTCTGCATGGGAGAAAAATCTGTCCATGGTAGATTCAAATACAGAAAGCCTATTTTTAGTGTTATTGAGACGACCTTAAACAGAATTGTTCCAGAAAAAGCCATACAGGTTGGGGGATTGATTGCAGGGCCCAAATTTAGGCTGTCACTTGGAAAAGAGAATTCAGTTGGTAGAGATGATGACAAATTAGATCTATCATTTGATGTTGACTTTGTTATGGCGCCAAATTCAGAACCTAAGTTCACTGAGACAAGCGAGCATAGTTTTCAGGACGAGCAACTTAATGGTAATTTTGACATGCCTATCCCAACTAATGAAGTTTACAATTGTAAAGTGGATGTTTTGCTAAATGCTCAACTGAAATTTATTGGACTGAGAGCTTACCTTGGTGGATTTTATGGTAAGCCGGGCGATGAAGTTATCATGCTGAGTGCAATTACTGTTCAGTCATCATTACTGAGGTATATAATATTTTCTTCCATATTCTCTCTTGATACTAGCTGTGACGGTGGTCATTTTCGATGAAAAAACATTTTCTGATTGTGGACAACTATCAATGCCATTCATTTGGTTTAACTATAGTAGCAACCTCTGTAGCTATGAAATGGATAGCTTCTGGCTTCACTGCTGTAGTATTTCTGGACGAGCTATGTTCTTTGATTGGGGTACTATATTTCCCTTGTTTAAAAAATTAATAATTTGTTTGGCAGTTGAAAAAAATGGTATATTTTCATGACTCTGTGAGATCCTTGATGCTAGTTGTTGAAAATTCCGGGAACTAATGAGATTGGGGAAAATGCACTTGTATCTGAAATTCCTTTTGTGTATGTGCAGTGGAACAAATTAATAAGGTTGGTACTTCTGTATATTCTCAACCTCTTCAGTTGGTGCTAGATGTCTTCCGCACCTTTTTCTGTACTTTGGCTACAAAATGTAATCCTCTCTCTTTTTTGCAGGTAATTTCAAGTTTATACTATGTTACCTCAGATATATACACCTTCTTTGGTTCAAGCGGTGACGTGGGTTTTCAAGATTTAATGAGCCAAGATTCTGCAATCGCTTCTTCTGAAAGTGGCAGTATGCTTGCAAATAATAGTAAACAAATTCCTGCTTCTATACAATCCATCGTTGATTTCAAAATTATCTATGAGCTACATTCTGTAGATTTAGCCCTTTATCACTCCGGGAAAAGCCATAATAGGGATGACAATGTGATCCAAGCCAATAATTTTACCATCCAAAAGCTGACAATGTTCTTATCTCAAGGGCATAGAACTTAAAGCTTATTGATATTGCAAAAGTAAGAAAGTATCAAAGTGGCTTCACTGATATTTGGATTTTGGAATGAAGCTATCTCGTTTATAGGGTGTGCTTTGAGCATGTGATGCAAAATTTTGATACGTGTTTGTGTGTATATGCAGTCGATAGTGCTCAACAAGGGGACTATTCAAGGTTCAGGAAAATCCAAAAGCAAGATCCAAAAGTTCCAGTCGAGAGTTGAGGAAAACAAGGTTGAATTCTTCTACTCGGGAAGCCAAACTCAATTCCTGTAAATTGAACTCTTATTACTTGATATTCTCTATGGGATTCTTAATTCACAGTAGAGCGTAGATTGAACATAATTTCATGTTATGCTCATTATTTTGGAGCTAGTCATGATATAGATGCTTTTCTTTTGGTGCATAAGTTGGGGTAACAAAGGTACAACTTTCCCGGTATCTACAACTTTAAGTCTGTTCTGATCATGTTCCGATATCTACAACTTTCCTTGTATCTACAGTTACCGTTCTGACCATGTTCCGATATTGCTGAACTTGAATTCTCAATCCCAAGCTTTGCTTAATAGGAGGCACATGCCTTTTCGGTTCGAAAATTACTGGATTCAATCTCCTCATTGTAAAGAGATAGTGGATGAGTTCTGGAATAATTCTGCCCCTGATCTACCAACAAAAATTCGAGAATGCTCAGATGGTTTGTTATCATGGGCGAAACTGGAATTCGGAAACCAAAAAAAGGTTCAAGATCATATCAGAAAACGTTTAGGACAACTACATCAGGGTACAATAACAGCGGAGGTCCAACAAGAGATGGCAAGTTTAAAGTTGCAGCTAGAAAGATTTATGGATATCGAAGAAACAAGGTGGAAGTAAAGAGCGAAACAACATTGGGTACAAATGGGTGATAGGAATAATAAAATTTTCAATTCTTTCGCGAACAAGAAGAAGAGCAAAATACGATTCATGGGCTAAATGATAATCTTGGTCGGTGGTGCACGGAGGAGAGTGAACAAGAAACCATAATAGTTAATCATTTTCAGTATATGTTTCAAAGTTCGAATCCACCCCCAACTACTATAAACAGTTTGACTAGCTTGATTACCCTTACGGTGTCGACAGTGATGAATGAAAGATTGATATGTCCATACACAGCTCAGGAAATAAACACTGCTCTAAAGAATATGGCCCAAACAAATCCCCCGGGCTTGATGGTATGCCACTATCTTTCTTCCAACAATATTGGGCAATTGTTGGATCAAAGGTAACTCAAGAGGTTTTACAGTATCTGAATAATGGGAAACATATTACAGCTCTAAATGATACTAATATTGTGCTCATCCCAAAGGTTAAAAAATCTAAAAATATTACACAATTTAGACCTATAAGTCTCTGCAATGTGATATATCGCTTAAACTCGAAATGCTTAGTGAATAGACTTAAAGAGGTTTTGGATAGAGTTATCTCAAGTCACCAAAGTGCATTTATCAAATATAGGTTGATTTCCGATAATATCATTATAGCTCACGAGACTCATCACTACATCAAAAGGAAATCAAAAAGGAAAAAAGGGTCATATGTCCATTAAATTGGATATGAGTAAGGCTTTTGATAGAATTGAATGGTCCTTCCTTCTTAGCGTGATGCACAAGATGAACTTTGATCAAGGTTTTGTTAACTTTATTGAGAACTGTATATCTACAGTTCATTTTCCCTTCATATTTAATGGTAAATGTTTTGGAAGGATCACTCCAACTCGAGGTCTTCGGCAAGGAGACCCCCTCTCCCCGTACTTATTTATTATATGTACCGAGGTCTTCTTGCAGATGGTACATGCTAAAATCAGGTTTAAAAGATTGAGTGGAATTAAAATCTCAAGACAAGACCCAATCTTATCCCATTTATTATTTGCGGACGATACGCTAATCTTGGGATAGGCAACCCAGTGTGAAGCAACCACTTTACGGGAAACGTTGAGGTTGTATGAGGAAGCATCTGGACAACAGATAAACCGCAACAAATAATCTATTATGTTTAGTCTGAATACCTCAGCTGAAATTAAAGCTAATATCTTATCCACTTTGAATATGGTCGAGACGATTGCACATGAGAAATACTTGGGTTTGCCAATTGTTTTTGGTAAATCCAAAACAGCTGCTCTGGAAGGGATCAAAACCAGAATTTGAAACAAAGTGGAGAGTTGGGATCATAAACAGCTAGGGAGGTAGAGAATTCTTAATAAAATCAGTATTACAAGCTATGCTACGTACACAATGTCATACTTTATGTTACTAGACAATTTCATCGAGGACATACACAAGCTCTATGGTAGATATTGGTGGGATACTACCTTGACGAAGAAAAAGATACATTGGGCCAAATGGACAAAGCTTTTTTATCCAAAAAGTATGGGTGGTTTGGGATTTAAATATTTGAAGATCTTTAATACTTCTATGCTAGGGAAACAAGCATGGAGATTGCTAAAGTATCCCGATTCCATGGTGGTCAAGATACTAAAAGCGAAATACTACCCGAATACTTCTCTAATGGAGGCGAAATTGGGTTGGAATCCATCCTTTTCTTGGAGATCTATTCTGGCTGGGAGATACATGCTTGTTAAAGGCATCTGCAAGCGAATTGGAGCGAGAAGAGAAACGAAAATTAAATCGGGCTTGTGGCTCCCAAAAGGGGATAACAAAAATCCAACATCTTACCATCGAATTTCCCTGAAGATCTGACGGTTGATAATCTAATGCTAGAAAATGGCTCACAATGGAATGTTGACCTTGTTCGAAGCATATTTAGCCGAGAGGAGGCAAGTTTAATCTTGTCACTTCCTAGGGAAGAGTGTTCAAACAATCATGATCAGTAGATATGGCACCCCTCCCTAGACGGTAAGTATACGGTAAAATCAGGATACAATGTTGGTATTAACTCTAAAATTTCTGGGCATGCAGAAAACATGGCTATAGGAAACGCGGGTCCGGCATTACATTGGAAAAAGTTACGGGTCTTGCGAATTTAACCGAAAACCAAACATTTCATGTGGAGAATGTGCAAGAATAATCTACCAACGCCAAATAATCTACGCCAAAAGAAAGCACGGGGAGAGCTTTAATGCTTGAGTTGTGCTATGGATGATACCTCCTCAGGGCATATATTTTTCCACTGCCGATCAGCTCAACAGATTTGGTTTGTAGCTGATTTACATGAGAGTGTGTTCCGATGCCAGCAACCAAATGCAAATCTAAGGGTCCAAACCAAATAATGGAACTTATTGATTATGAGATGACTCTTGTCTCTCTATTGTTAAATCAATTATGGACTCACAGGAACAAGCTGCTTCATGGAGAGACTCATGAGCTTATCCCTCAACATTGTGTCAGCTATGCCACTAGGATAATATTTGAGATGACATCAAGAACGGAGAGTACATTGCATTGTCACTCTCCCAAAAGTCAAAGTAATATTCCTTTTCTAAGTGGGAATACTCTCTTTTTTTATGCAGTCATGTCCGAAAATAGCAGTTGCCTAGGATGGTATATCCAAAAATATACCATAAAGAATCTCGGGCGTCTTCGAGGTAAAACATGCAGAAGCCATAGCCCTACGACGAGGGTTACACATAACTCTTAACAAAGGGATACGCATCCACAACCGTACAAGGAGATGCCCAAATTGTCATTAATGCTGCCCGATAACCTAGAGAGGACCTATCTGATTTTGGATCTATCATACAGGATATCTCTAGACTAGTAGCATCTCATAATCATCCAAGTTTATACTGGATTAGCAGAAGGCACAATTATGTTACCCACTCCTTAGCTCAATTTGCAAAGTTTTCTCAAGAACAAACTTGTCAATGGGATAACATCCCCAACTTTGTAACTCTTTCTGATTAATCAATGAAGTCTTATTTCAAAAAAAAAAGTTTGTTCTATGTGTTAATGTAAGAGAGCATTCTTTTTTAATGAGATGAACCAGCGAGTGATTGCAAAATTAGAGTGTTAGAGAACAATATTTGCCAAATTCACCTTTGATCTCACCCACAATCTATTATAGACTCATTATTTAGTTTAAGGCTCTGCTTGTTTATTTGATACAGGGAATGTACTGCATTGCTATAGAACTAAATTTCCCTGTAATCTTACAAATTGTCTCGAACTCACGTTGTATCTCTTTGATTATTTCGGTTGGGAGGAGCCATGAATAATCCTCTTTCTTTAAATAAAAAAAAAAAGAAAAAAGAGAGCATTCTTAGAAATCTCTTACTCACACCTTAATAAGGATATAAATTTCGTAGTGCATTTATTTAACATTTAATTAGTGGGTAATTTTGTAATTTTAGTTTTAATTGTATTTATTTGGAAATTTTCTCCCAATTATACCATAATTTTATTCTTTTACTATTTTTAGTTATGTTAATTTACTATTTTGTTTGATTCTATATGTATTATTCAGATTCAATTAGACATGTTTTTGTCATTATTTCCATATTTTCAATTGATTTCAATTGAACTGTTAATTATGTAATTTTGGTCTATTCGATTAAATTAAATTTGATATATTTACTATTCAGCATATTCATAGAAAATTATTAATAGTATTGAATGACTGTTATACATGGTTAAAATATATTGAAAAAGATTACATGTAATACTCACGGTTGTCTACTTTTGTTTGAAATATATTCATTTTATAGTATTATTTTTGAAATACATTCTTTGTTTAGGGTTATCACAGGTAGGTTACATATTATATACATTAAATATTGTAACCGTATTATTCACAAACAAAAACGGCCAGGAATACAAAAAAAAAGGTTTAGCCCCGTTTGGGAACTAGCTGTTAACTGTTAGCGGTTAGCGGATTCTATTAACTGTTAGGTGTTAGCGGATTTCAGTAGCTGTTTTGACTAGCGGTTTAAAATTGAGTATTTGGCAATTGACAAATACCTAATAGCTATTTTATCATGTAAAATGACAGAAAAAGACATGAATACCATTTATCACTCATACATTATTTATGCAATTTTTTTTTAAAATATGACACAATCATTTATTTTCTATAGTTTCATGATTTTAAGTGATATTACTTTAACATATAATATTTAACCGAAAATTATAATTGTATAATATAAAAGAAGATGAGTATGAATTACATACAAATTATCATATATGGAGAAATTGAGGTCTAACTAAAAGTAACTTGTGATAAAGAAATAAAACAAATTATTATATAGTTAAGAAAAGAATACTAATTGCACACAAATTAATCATGTTTGTTTATATTAGCAAATTTACAGTAACACAACCGTAATAAGTGTCATTGATTTTGATTGAGAGATAAGGACAAATTTGAAAATTTACTATAAAAATAGAATTACTTTTTCCAAACGCACGATTTAGGAGCGTTTCAGAAAAGAGAGTTTTGATCCAAAAACGCTAAATTAAAAAACTATTTACCAAACACTATTAATAGCTGTTTGAATAGTCAAATGACTATTTTTAGCCAAAATCTCTAAACTCTCATGAAAACTCTCTTTGCCAAACGGGGTCTTAGTCACAGAACGGTCAGGTATACTAAAAGTAGGGTTTAGTTTCCGTCGATATAAACAAATTAGTCTAAAAGAATATACTTGGCCATCATCCTAAAGGGAACTATAAGAGTTATTGCCCCGGTCAATAAATAAATGAGAAAAACATTCATCCGGATGATCCTGATATAGGTCTTATCAGGCACCAATAAGATAATGACACGTGTACAATTGTAATGTTTTAATTGGTTAAGATATTTTTAGTAAAGTTCTAAAACCCTAATTTAGAATGCCTAAACCCGTCTGGGTAATGATTGAACACGTGGCCCAATCATAAATTAGTTAAAGATGATGTGTCGTTATTTAATTGGTGCCTGATATTGCCAATATCAGGATGATCCTGATATATATTAAACTGTAAATAAATTAATAAAAAGAATTAAAAAGATGAAACTATGTAGTTTTGACTAAAACCGCCACACAACCACCGCAAGTTCACCATATTCCGGCGCACATCACACATGCCATATTAGATCAAAAATATTATAATATTAAATATTTATTAATATTTTGTATATCAAACTACGATTTTTCATTTAATATTTCCAATGTTTGCCACAATATACCATACATATTCTTCTTTATTTTACAACCTACCATATCTATGATAGTCTTTTACTTTTGCGTTTTGTTTCCGAACAATATTTCCGCAATATCTCTCAATACACATGACCGGCTTTTAAATTGATTTTAATTTTTCCAAAATATTTTTATGCCTGTTATATATGCGCATAACACACGCCATAATATATTGTTTGCCATCATATAACATAATTATGGTAATAATATATTTTAATTTGATGCCAAAACTACGTTTACCCTGTATATAATCTCAAATTTTCATTCTCCGCAATATCCAGCTGCACGAGAATGTCTTCGTCACAAGAACGGTTAAACATCAAATCAAACTCTTTTTGGGTCGAATATGAAATACAGGTTGACCGGTTCACAACTTGACAACGGGGATTTGGTGTCGCTGAGGAACTGAAATGCCCACGTCCTAACCGGATAGGAAGCAGGCTCCGTCGGCGATTTCATGGCGTCGAAACTTTAATATGTTCGTTATGTTGCACTTAATGAGAGCCTCGCGTGGTCAGCAGGTTTCGACGGCAACCGGACGACATAACCTCGTCCGTTATGTCGCTGAGTATTAAGAGGGGATTCGACTAGGTTGCCAATGTCATCAGGTTCAACAGAGCTATGATGTCAAACTTGGTGATGGAACAGCCGGATGTACACGTCGACGTAACTACGGGTATTAAGGATGTTGGTTAGATCAAGAATCTCGTCGTTGGGGATAGTAACGCGTGGGACCACAGTGCTTCAGGAAATCATCGAATACTATATAGAACAACGATCTTCTGTGTCTGAGATTTATCTAATTTAACTTGCCGAACTTATTTTTGAATTTTGATCTGTTGCAAGCTGCCCCATTTGAGATGTTCTTTTAGTTAATTTGGATTATTCTCCAGTATCCTTGATTCATTAATCTTTTGTTGAGATACTTCACTGAGACAGAGTTGAGGATGATAATAGAAGCAGTTGGTCCTCATCACTTGCATATTGATACTGCTACGATTGATGTTGTGGTCGGGACCCAGTATGATATTGTTAGGTATATAAATTAAGGTTTGCTATGACTTCATTTGGTTTATGCTGGTGTGAACATTTGTACTGTTGATTATCTGATTGATTATTTGAATCCCATCATAACATTGCAAGATCATATTGTTCAGAGTAATTTTAATTACTACGAAATGCTTTAATTCATAAAATAAACATACATCTAAAGTATCTTGAATGATTAATTATGTCCCATCTTATTCTCAAACTGTTATAATACAATTGTTGTACTATGATTTAATCTATGCAATATTTGTATGGAAGTATTATGCATGGTAATATTATTTATTGAATATTAGTATATCATAAAGAAGTTCCATAACGTAGAAATTTTTTTGGGCATTTAATCATAATTTATTGTTTGCTAATATTTAACTACTTGAACACATGTCTTTCAACGTAAAAAAAGATTACTTGATTACATAATCATGCAATGTCCTAAAAATGATATACAAGTTGATAAGATAGTTGATATTCATGGTGGATCAGTTTAAGATTTTTATAATTAAGCAATAAAATCTAAGACATGGGAACAGAGTGATGATTATTGGATGTGTTTGCAGATACTTGATTAACATCTTTTATGTCCGAAAAAAAAAACTCCGTTCTTTTTTATGCAAGGAGTGATGATTATTGGATATCTCATCATAAATATATATGAAAACACATCTAAATTAAATTATACATTTTTTGGACAACGAATGCTTCTTTTAAATGTGAGACCATGTATAGGAAAAATCAAATATATTCTTTATAAATTACCTCAATTACTATTAACTTATGCAAAATGATACACTTTAATCAAAATATTCAATTATTACTTTGATACATCGCGTAACGCGCGATTAATTTATAGAGTAGAAAAAAAATTAAAATTTATTTTAGCTTAAAACACTTTGATTATCTACCTTCCAAATGGATACGATCTCAATCATATCTCATTGAAATTTTCGGATTGAATTATTCCTTGATCGATAAGCATTGATATCTTATTTCAAAACAAAATCACGCCAAATCATAACGGCAAGTCGGCAATACCATGTATCTGTTTCGAAAAATAACATTGATTAGTATATCAAATTTAATATTTACCATTTATACACTTGTTTTCAACAGCACGTAGACAATCCAAAAAATAGCATTAATATTTCGATATCATAACATTTATTAAAGGAATATCACCTTGGCTAAACCAACATTTAAGTTTCAAAACCCGTTGGCACGGGGTATAAAAATTAAGGGTTAAAAGCTTATGTACCCCCAAGTTTATAACAAAGTGCTAATATACCCCCGAGTAATTTAAAAGTGCTGATGTACCTCTATTATTATATTGAACAAAGAAGTGTACCTCTAAAACCCATTTTCAACACCATTTTGAATTAAAAGACAAATTTACCCTCACTTGTTGGATTTTTTTTCCTTTGACCCAAATGCTCATGGGCAAGAAAAAAAAATTCAAGAAATTAATATCACTGAATTACAAAATAAATGCACAATATTATTGAAAGGGGCAATTCTAGACGCAGTCCATATTTTGCTTATTTTATAGTCCAAAAAAATACGTCTTTGATATATATGATATGATCAATAATTAAGAATGTCAGACACATGCATCACTTCTATTGCATATATATTACTTCTATTGCATACACTTGCAAATCAGTTATATATCATAATTATTGTATATATGATTATATAACAAAAATACGGACTGCAAATAAGCAAAAATCGGACTAAATCTAGCAGGCCAGTATTAAAAAAGTTAACATTTTTATCCAAAAATTCAACAAACTGAAAACATTGGTGAAATTACCATAATCTCGCCACCTTGAGTTAGTCACGCTAATTATTACTGGGTGTGGCGGTTTCGGTCCCCCGGCTCACACTAATTTCTGGTTACAGTGGTTTTGGTCCCCTCGACTTCAAACACTTTCATCCGATAAAGTAACGGTGACTGGTGGTATGTATTTGGATTGCCTTTCTTAACTGGGTTGAATGTAAAAAGGGAAGCGAGAATTAGATGAATAATTAGGTAGGGGAGGATTATTCATTGATTTGGTTGGAGCATTTTCGTCATAAATTTTTTCTTTTTTACCATTAAATAATAGTGAGGGTATTCTTGTCATTTTACACTTGGTAAAAGAAAAATCTGCCCAAATTATATATTTGAGGGTATAGTGGCACTTTTGAAAAATTTAGGGGTACATTAGCACTTTTTTGAATATTTGGGGGTACAACAGCACTTTTTTCAAAAATTAAATTCAAATTAATACCTCTGAAATAATATTTACCATTTATAATTTTTTTATTTGAAAAAGTTAGAGTTGGTCTCTTAAGTGACGTTCACTATAGTGACGAATGACTATATTGGAGTATGGAAGGAAGGAGGTCCTTTTTTGCAACTTTGATAAAAATGCACTATTCACTCACGCGCACTGTTCACACGCGCACTGTTCACTCAGTCTAAAAAACATGCATTTTAGTCTAAAAATAGACGTTAGCAAACATATCCACACAGTCTAAAGAACAAGCATTTAATTCTAAAAAACTACATGTTTGGTCTAAAAAACAAGCATTCATTGGTGAAATTCAAGCATGCTCTATAACACCATCTTTTTTTGCTTCAAAATGCATGAACTCTAAAAAGCAACATGTTAACTCTAAAAAGCAACCTGTTAACTGTGAAATGCAAGCATTCTCTGAAATACAACATGTTAAGTGTGAAATGCAAGTTGTTCTAAAAAACAACCTGTTTGGTGTAAAAAACAAGTATTCGAGTGTGAAATTCAAGCATGTTGAATGCAATTTGCATAAATTGCAGAAAAACCCCCGTCCCAAACTTCTTTACATATAAACCCCGTCACTATATAGTGACCGTCACTTCCAAGACTAATTAAAAAAAGTTATCATATACAACTCTTTAGTAAAGAAAGCTTATCAATGTCGAGATCACAAATATTTGACAAGGATTAGGCAAGATGACTGATAATCACTTAAGAATATAAAAGAGATAATATATAGTTTATACTATGATAATAAAATACTTCTAGTAAATTTACCGACTAATATCATCTGCAACTATGTTTCATGGTCAGAGCATAGTTTGTATGAGTGAGTGGTTTCAATTCGATCGGTTTGGTCTATTTTGATTTGACTGATTCTGTTTTGAATCAACGGTTTGATTAAATTGATGAAATTTTCTTTTATTGGTTAATATTGATCGGGCTGGATTATTATTGGTTTAAATGAAATCAGACCAACTCAGATTCAGACGCGTTCGGGTTTAAAATGAAATTCTCAGATCAAATCGATTTTTCGGATAGTTCTGTTTAGATCGATTTCGATCTGAATTAATTTTTTGTCAAATTAAATTCAGTTCGATTCGATCGATTTATTCGGTTGAAATTACCGCACTAGTTTGTATTGTATGAAGTAACAAACTTAATTTGTCAATGCTCTCAGTATATAACCCCGTCGCTGTAGCTTATCGTTTTCCCCTTCCCGATAGAATAGGTATTAATGTTGCACTAGAATAGGACTTTGTGTTCCCACTAGGGTTTAGGAATTTCTGTTTCATATTTTTGTGCCTATATAAGGCACACGCGCAACATGAACATAATCAAATCACTCACACACATCAGCAAAACAAATCTCAAAATCTTTTTCATTTTTTTCCCTAATTCTTTCACCATCCAAAAAATCCTTCTGTGATATCCTTGTTGAATTCCTCCTCGGCCAAATCGAAAACAACCATGAAACGATTTTAGACCTTCAAAAGTTCTCCAACACTTCGCTTTAAGACTATACACATCAACTATAGTCCCCTTATATATAAATTCGGAATTTAACCGTCTGACGATTTTGTAATCATCGGTATCTCAAAAGAGGGTTACAAGAAGATGTGGACCTCTTTCAAGTTTGATCATTGTATGTAGCGGTGCTTACAAAATTGTCAGGCTATTAAATATAAGGCGACTTTTGTTGTGTGTATAGTCTTAAAATGAAGTTTTCCGAGAGTGCAGTTATTCTGCAATGGACTCGAATGGTGGCTTTACATTTTGTAGCTTGTTAGAGAGTAGTTTTAGATCTTGAGCCAAATATGTGTTAAATAGGTTTTATTTACTATTTAGGGTTTTTATATACTTGTACTGTTTATATATTGATGAATAATATACGCCCTCTATTATCGAGATTTCAGGTTTCCCCTCTATGGTGATATGATCGGAGCTGCTTTGCCGAAACAGAAGTTCGGCTGACTGAGGAGACCACGACGATAAGCAGAGATTGCTTCAACACTTCAACTGCGCTGCTACTGTTTCAAACATGCAGATACTATTGTACACTTTCAGGAATTTATGTTTCATATTTTTTATGTCACGACTCACGTATATTTTCACGCATCAGGAAAACAAAACGAATATTGTCGTCATAGTTTGTTTCGATCCATCCAAAAAAACCCTTCCGTGATCTTGATTCGAGAGCCTAAATACATAACAAGAAATTCATAGCTTCCAGAAGATTTGCTTACTTCCGTGCTCGGAAGTGTTGATTAAATTCAAGGTCATGGCATAAATTAATCGGAAGTCGGGAGTTCATCCAAGAACACGTCAACCTAATTAAGTTTATGTTCAACATCCGAAGCACAACTTACGAAGTGAAAAGTTTAGATTCACCCGACAGTATGAAAGCTACGACTTCGCACGTTCGGATGTTGCAGTGGTTTGGTTTGTTTAAGAGTGGTGATACATGGAAATCCAAAATACAATATTTTGGGTGAACTAGCACAATTCAGAGATACATATTGTGTTATTGTGTTATTGTGTTTTTCAGATCTGCATTATATTTTGGATGTACTAGGATAATTCAGGATCATATGTTGCATTTTTCAGACCTGCATTAAGTAAATATGGACCTGCGTGACGCCAGTCAGAAAATGACATTTTTCAGACCTGTATTAAGTAAATATGGACCTACGTGACGCCAGTCAGAAAATGGCAATATTCTGGCATGGTGCAAAAATGTGGATATTGCACCATATTTTAGTATTTTTAAGTGTGTGAACTAAGAAAGTGTATGAGAGATATTAAATATATAAACTTTTGCAAATTATAAACTTAATTGGTTGTTCTTATGAGAGTCTCAAATATAATTAAATATATCTATTATTATTTATGATAATAAATTCATGAAATGATAAAATAGAACAGTTGGGCTTGCTCTGAATTTCCTTCTCCTACATCACACCAAACAATATTTTCAAAATTACGGGAATCTAAAATGATCTAAAAATTCAATTTTCCTAGAAAATTAATCTACATACGACCATCTGAAATTTTTTAATTTTTCAGTTCAATAAAATTTAGTTTGCTTTAGTATTTTACTTAGTTTAATGAAATTCAGTTTAATTTAGCTCTACTGCTATTAATCTATTACTTGGATGTTTGTATTAAATTCAATTCAATTAGTACTGTATATCAATTCATTTTAATTTATTTAATTTGATGATTAAAGTGCAAAATATGGCCCCTAAAAGTTTAGAATATAATGTTTGTGACCCTTAAAAATAAAGTGCTAAGTTTATGGCCCCTCAAAATATAATTTATATGTTTTATGGCCCATAGCCAATTTCTGTTATAACGCCACGTTAACCACGTTACGTTACAATTCATCCAGGGGTAGAATGGTAACTTACATCAACTATTGATCCTGTTATTCTCGCCGGCATCGCTCTGTTCTTGGAAGCTTTCCTGCGGTATCTCATCTTGATTCTTTCAGCATCACCCATTCATAATCTAAGAACAGTTGAATCGAAGCTTTTCCCAGAATCCAAGAACGTTCAACTGGCCGGCATGATAGCTTTTCCCAATCGGTCGGCGGGAATTCAAGAACGGATAAACTGAACTGAAACGGAAGCTTCTGCCCGCAATTGAGTCGAGTTTGGGTCGGTACTCGGTAACACAATAGGGCAATCGGCGAGCACTCGGTGAAGCAAAAGAAGATGACATGCTTAGGAAGAATCAATCGTCGACGTCGAGCACTCGGTGATATTTGGATTATGGTTTGAATCAGCGAGGGATGGTGGCGAGTCTGGTGAGCGAAAATGGGAGATTTGGTGAACGTCGGCGAAGTGAAGTTTGAAGCAACGGTGACGAAGTGGAGATGATGTGGTCTGGATCAATGATTTATAGTTTTGCTGGAGTCCGGATGTGGTCTGGATTAACTATTGATTTGGTGCACACCAATGCACATTCAGTAGCAGCTAAGGCCAGTGTTTTGTAGTCTGGATCCATTTATACTTTATAAAAAGTTTGAGACCTAAGATTTATCTACAGCTTGTTGAATGTGATGGGAGATCATCTCAAAAATCTTGTGCAGGCAAACTCTACAACATCACAAATCTGATGTTTGCTCAATTGATGTTAAATCTTGTGCTGCCGCCCTTCCTGAGAAAGGTTTCAGAAAACCAAATCAAAGCATCAGCAAATGCTTCTGTTATCATTTAGCAGAAAAAAGGTTCGCCGAAAAATATACCGTTTTTGTCAGGTACAAGGAGAGAAACCGTCCGGGCGCTATAGTTGGTGACTTTCAGGCAAAATTCTCCGGTCTTGAGCTCATAAATCCCATAGCCATTCTCGCTTGCAGCCCCGAGAGCACCAGAAGCTGCTGTTATTCTCGCCGGCATCGTTGATGGTAAACAGAATCAATTGTTGATGGTAAATTACCATTCTACCCCTGTATGAATTATAACGTAACGTGGCATTATAACAGAAATGGGCTGCGGGCCATAAAACATATAAATTATATTTTGAGGGGCCATAAATTTAGCACTTTATTTTTAAGGGGCACAAACAATATATTCTAAACTTTTAGGGGTCATATTTTACACTTTAATTTTAATTTAATTATTCAGCAAAAAATAAATCGTACAGAACCGGCCTTTAACCATTATATTACTATACAGCATGTTTGAAATGCGACACATAGTCCCTGCCATATTTACTTGCACAAATGGATCAATGATTAATTTAAAAGATTAATGAGCAATCAACTTCTATAATGGATCCCAATCAATCTCAACCATTTCTCATTCCGCGGCTCGGTATAAAATTTAAAAAGACTTCTGAATAATATATATTTACCATTTATAACTATTTTATTTGAAAGGGTTACCATATATACCACTGATGTTAATTAATTGCAAATTGATTTGACAAGGAGTAGGCAATGATGACTGCGGATAATCAATTAATTTAACAAATAGCATAATCTTCGGGAGGGTATTTGGCTCATAAGTATATCAGAAAGACATCAAAATGTTAATATTGTAAGGTAACTAGATGAGTTATTGCTCCGATTAATAAATAAATTAATAAAAAATATTAAAAATGATGAAACTATGTAGTTTTGACTAAAACCACCACAAAACCACCGCAAGTTCACCATATTCCGGCGCTTACCATTTTTATATATTCCATTTTTTTTATTTAAGAAAAAAAGGTCTTGCCTGTTCCAGTTGTAATACGCAGGTTAGTCCATTATATATGATATCTTTCTCAAAAAAAGAAAGATATTACAACTAAGAATGGTAAATGCTTTGCCAAAATTATTTGCTCACTATAGTTACCGGTTTCTAATCACATGTTGTGGTATATATATAATCTTCTTTTGATATAAATTATTGTATATTATTAGGTAATTACTAGTTAAATATCATCGTGCGTTGCACGATATATTTAATATATTTTTTTGTAAATATTATGAACAAACTTATGAAGATGAGGATGAGATGTATCTAAAAAGAAACTCTTTAACATAGTTAACAAAATTATAGTGGAAAATTTTAAAAAATTATGAAATTATCAATATATATCGTAATTGCCACGTTATTCATCAAAGATAATTATTATAAAATAATATATATTAAGATCAAAATGTAAGAAATTTATTTAATATTACTAGCTTGATCTTCAACGTGTGTTGCGCGGTATTTTAAACTCTTTTAATAATATATATATATAAGAGTAGCAATTACAATTGAGTAAATAATAAATAAATGACTTGAAAGTAATGAAATGATATAATACTATAATATACACTAAGTGAAAGGTTTCATAAAAAATAAGATATAATACTTTTTTAGAAACTATAAACATGAAAATCTCTCTCTACATGAGTCCTTCTTGCACTATAAAGTCTCAATAGACCGCACAATATTATATATCAATAAAGAACGTATTGGATTAGGAAGAAAATATTATGTGTAAACACAATATTTCCTGTGTAAATCTAAATATGAACACATTTTTATATCTAAATATTACATTTCAACCGTTTCTTTAAGTATTAATTGATTTCACATATGGTATTTCCTAATTACTATTAAATAATCTTGAAAGAAATATACCCACTGAACTAATTAGTCTAAATCTAAATTTGTTTGCGATCATATGTCCCGCGTCTCTGAAACCTCTCTCCTTAAATATCACACCCTAATGCAATCATATATTGCAGCCATATTTGCCTTTGTCTGGTCCCGAATTCGCATCCGTCAAAGCACAAACCTCTCTTTATCCTGCTTCAGCCATTACAAATACATACATAAATTCATTATTTGCACCAAAAAAAATCCGAAATTCTCTACAAATCAAATACGACGTATCTACATTAATAATGCACAATTTTGATAAGAATTAATAACTCAAAATGAAGTAATCTACATCCTGCAAGATTTTCTTGGCTAGATTTCATTATAACAACTTACATATGCAAAAGGAATGGTGAAGCCCGTATAATTCCACTGTCGGAATCAACGAAGGTAGTATAGTCTGGTAAGCGTTAACCTTCTCTTTTCGAATCGAATCAAAGCTCAAGTATAAGTGGAATCTTGGCAGTTGTCCGTCTCACGAAAAATTTGAAGCTTCCTGAAAATCAAAAGTCTAAAATCGCCAAAAAAGCATACTCGCATGGAGCAAACGTAAAGTTCCTGTACGGTTCCTAATGGTTAGGGGAGAGATTTCATAGAATTTAATTCTAGAACCGTAGCGTGGCAGAGATAAATAATGAATATGAGAAATTTACCGTGTAAATTAGTTGGAACAATAATCAGATTTTATAGGTGAGAGCAAAGGAGATATTATAGAATGTTTATATATGATAATATATGATAATATAAGAGTTGGAATGAGTTGTATTTATGTGTAATTCTTGTTAATAATAGAATGTTAAAATGAGTGCTATCATCACACAATAAAAAAGAATGAAATTTATAGAAGATAGAAACACGAAGAAACCAATTTGAAGGCAGAAACACACAATATATCTGATGGTGGTCTTTAATCGGCACATTATAATTAAGTTAGATCAATAATTAAATGTAGATCAATATATAATTAACACGGCATGTGTGTGATGTAATATTTTTATACTTAATTAATTATGAATAATTGTGGGGTGTCGTTATTCTGTATTGATACAAAATATTTCCATGCTTATTCCATATATTGCACATTTATGTTTTTCTTTCGCAAACATGATAATTAGCATGATGGATTGAAATTAGCGTGTAAATTAGGATTTTATAGGTGGAATGAGTTGTATTTGTAAAAATATAAGGCGGAAGCTATTGTATCAGCAATGAATAATGAAACAATAAAATTAAAAGAAACAAAAAAGAGAATATATAAAAACGGTAGGCGCCGGAATATGGTGAATTTGCGGTGGTTATGTGGTGGTTTTATTCAAAAACTATGTAGTTTCATCATTTTTAATTCTTTTTATTAATTTATTTATTGACTGGAGCAATAACTCTTCTAGTTCCCTTTAGGATTAAGTTAATAGATAAATATTTTTTAAGTACACATTTTAAGGAAAAAATGCAGATTTGTGTAATTTTTAAATTGATCATACGTGCTCATGCTAAAATGAAACCAAAAAGTAATATATGAAATTACAGGTGCCGGAATATGGTGATTTTATAGTAATACAGAATATTTCCATGCATATTTCATATATCGCACATTCATATTTTCCTTTCACATACGTTAATTAGCATGATGGACTGAAATTACCGTGTGAATTAGCGTGTAAATTAGGATTTTATAGGTGGAATGAGTTGTATTTATAAATTTAGAAGGCAGAAGATATCTTATTATAAAAATAGGAGACGATGAACGTGAAAAAAAATACGTAGAAGGTAAATGGGAAAAGGAAGCAATCTAGATGCAGAAGAGAAAACTAAAAATGGAGAAAAAAAAGGGAACCCCATGGAAAAAAGGAATCCATGAACGTAGTTGTAAAAAACGGCATAGAGTTACATGAATGAAAATATTTGGAAATATTGAAAAAATAGTCAAAAAAGTATGAATTACATTACATAATCCAGCGGTGGAGGAAAATAAAAGATGGAAAAAAAAAGAGGCAAACCATGGTGGAGGGATGGTTGAATGAAATAATAAAATTAAAAGAAATAAAAAAAAGGAATATATAAAAATGGTAGGCACCGGAATATGGTGAAATTGCGGTGGTTATGTGGCGGTTTTAGTCAAAACTACGTAGTTTCATCCTTTTAAATATTTTTTATTAATTTATTTATTGACCGGAGCAATAACTCTTCTAGTTCCCTTTAGGAAGAATCATTTCACTTATAAAATCCTAATTTACACGCTAATTTCACTCCATCATGCTAATTAATACGTCTGCGAAAGGAAAACAAGAATGTTACATCACACAATTAACATGAATGCCGCAATTATCCATAATTAATCAGTATGAAAATATTACATCACACACATGCCATATTAGATCAAGCGTGTTATAATGATGATTGAAATAAACTGAACGGAACAACAGGTGATAATCTTTAATTTGCAGACATTGGTCGTACAACAAAAAACATTGAAACACACGGATCATTCCAAATTGATGTTATTTACATGTGAGAATTGTACATGGCGATAGATTTTAGTGATTATTGTACACGTCAGAAATGTCAGAATAGTTATCGGCAGTATTGCCTTCTCTTCCTCCCCCTATTACAGTTCTTTGTTGCAATTTCTAGATTTTGACATAGAAAAGGCTAACCTTGATGCTTTTTTTTTTGTGTTAACCTTTTCAAATTGTGCACTGAATTGGACAATTATTTTGGTAAGGAGATCGCTTCATTTTTGTACCTCCATAATGGGGAGGAACGACTACTTTTGATATTGGTTTATTTATATATAAAAAAAGATTAAATATATCGTGTAATGCACGATGATATTTAGCTAGTATACTTAACAATTAAATTTTAACAATTAAATTTTATGGATAGTTTTTATTATGAGATGAGACGTGTACTCAGACGCATAGAAATAGAAGCAAAGCATGAGTAAATAATTAGTTAGTAAATATATTTGTCTTTAAGCCGTTCAATTAATTAGACTAATTAGAAATAATATCTAAATGAGAAATTTGCATTTTATTCGATTTTTATTTTGTAATTAGTGGCAACTGAGAAGATGACACTTGTCAAACATTTGGTTCTTGAAAAAATGACGTGAGAAATAAAATAAATCACAGTAATGAGACTCAGTTTTAGAGTTTCTTATGAGGGGGAGATTAGACCCTTAAGCCATCTATAAAGTATTGAAGATTATTTTTTATTTTCAAAATGCGCCAATGTTTGAAATTGATGGAACTTTCATCTCCCAATGCAAACATATATGTTAAATTGAATCGTTGAAATATATATATATATATATATATATATATATATATATATATGGATATTTTTGAGTTAATATAGTACTAGATATATCGAGGGTTTTAAGGTAGTTTATTTCAGTTCAATTTTGTTTTAATGAATTATAGTTTGATGCAAGTCATATTATGATATAAAAACTTATATATTATAAAATATATTAAATTGCAATTCATTTGCAATAACATATTATTAATATATTAAAATATATTAATAGCAAGACCTTAGTTTTTCTATTTATCTATATAAGTTTGTTTTTCTTTAATTTTTATTGTTAGCATTATAAGACTGCTGATCATGTATGTAAAGACAAATACAGTTAAACCTCGATAAATGAATAATCTCGCTAAATGAATAATTTTTCCCGGTTCCGACTTGGGTTAAGGGGCTAAATGAATAACCTCGCTAAATGCATTAATGAATATTTTTTAAAAATTCTTAAAGACCCATATAAATATAATGAATAATCACCACATTTCCTAAGATATATATGTATTAAAAAATTTTCAATGAATAATGTTCATATAAATCATTCCCTTTATTACAAAATAAGGTGTCTATAGTTTTTTGCTCTTTTTTCCAACCAAAATTCATCTCATCCTTGATTTTTTCTAAAACAAACAAAATTTCGGGAGTATTCTGTTCGTGTTGTAAACTCTAGATATTCCATACAATGCATAGTATGTATCTTATGAGTAGTATTAAATACTATGCACATGTGTACATTTTTGGACTTAGTACACATAGATACAATTCATGTAATACTACTGTCTAAATAAATATATTATTCATTTATCGATAAATGAATAATATATTAATTTATCGATAATGAATAACCTCGCTAAAATGAATATTTTTATGATAATTCCAAGAGTATTCATTTATCGAGGTTTAATTATAATTAGATAAGACGATATTATAGAAAGACACGACGTGTTGCGTATTTGAAAATGAACCTAATTATTAATTTAGGTCTAAACTATGAAGAAATAGTTTTTCTATAACTATGAAAAAAAATCAGTTGCAGAATGGCAAAAACAAGCGGAGTTATTATTGCAGTGTTCTTACTCTGCTTATTTATTGTAGACGCTGGTCGTATTGTGCCAGATAACGAGATATCAAAAGGAGCTATGAAAAGGAATGGTTTTGACTGCTCCAGGTACCCAGAACAATGCACTCCGGCGAAATCAAATAATCAGCCTACTCGAGGATGTAATGGCATCACCCATTGTCGTGAAGGCCCAAACGCCTAGAGAAGAAGAACATATTGCGAATATATAATCGCCATAATTATCCTGATACACGTAAATATATTATGAGCCATCCAATAACATTATGTCAATTTGTTATTGAATAATTTAATTACATGATCGTTTGATCGGATGATTAAATGTGTCATTGTATTATTAACTTCTATCAAGTTCAGCTTATTTTTTACAACTTGCAGTTAAATTAATCTAATTTCATCTGATATCAGCTAACTGCAGCTGGCTTCCGCGAACTGCAGCGTGCTTCATCTAACTGAAGTGTGCTTCAGCTAACTTCAGCTAACTGCAGTTGGTGTCAGCTACCTGCAGCGTACTTCAGCTAACTTCAGTTGGGGTAAAAAAAATAAAAATTGAACTAAATTTACTTTTTATCAAACGTCAATGATAAATTTTTATTTTGATTTATCAATTAAAGTTACTTTTTAATATATTTAGTTTAGTAATCGAAAATAAATCAAATTAATTTAAACTTGAATATAACAATTATTTTCCCAACTGAATATTATTTGATTAACGAGTCTTTGAAAGGATGGACTCTTGAACACCTTATATATAAAAGAATGAACCACTTTTCTTTATTCATGACTATAAACCATATTTATATAATTCTGGCATATCTGAGATAATTCTTGCATTATTCGTGATCTATAATGCATGAAAAACGTTAACGTTTTGCATCATCACATTAATTCGATATGGGAATATATGTTTTAAATTTTTTAGAAAATTGTATAATCATAGAGATTTGATTAAGAAATATATACCAAATTCAAGTTTTCGTAGTGTATTTAATTAGGATTTAATTAGTGGTTAATTTTGTAAAGGCATCTCCAATAGAGCTCCTTGATGCACCTTTTTATTAATAAGGAGTGCTCCTTAATTATTTTTTACCGTTGTTGATTTTTAAAGAGCACTCCTTATTAGGTAGCTACTCCTTACTTAAGTTTTTTTTTTGGGCAAACCACCATTGGTGGAGGGATATTATATTTGGCATCCCAAAACCATTAAATTGACATAAAATAAAATACAATGATCTCCTCTATGGGAGGCAATTTGTAAGATTACAGAGAGATTTCTAAAGATATAACTATTCTAAACTTTCTCTGTATCTGAAACGGGAACTAAAGTCTTAGTAACTAGATACAGCCATACTAATTCTCTACTTCGATAGTGATACCTAAAAAAGAGATGAATCGAAAGATTCCTAAACGACCGATACAAAAGCGTCAAACTGCTTTGACAGGTGTAATATCCCTAATTTGAAACATAAAGTCTGCACTAAATGCTCAAATCTACAAGTATGCACAGAGATGCCGATAGTAAATTTAAAGAAATTATTACGACTTGGATTTCTCCTCTACTATAACAGTACACACCGAAACCCAAGGGGCCTTCCCAAAAGAAAGAGGGAGGCGACAAACAAATGGGCAGGGATACTCAATAAATTAGTCAAAACAATTTTGCAAAAAGTCAAAGTTCCAATCACCCATCTTTTAAAATCTAAAAACTCCAAGAAAGCAGAAAAAAGAATCAACCCACAATCCTGTCCAATACGAAAGCATTGATAAAAAAATATCACCAGAATAAACCTGCGTGGCACATGGAAACTCCAGCGTAGCGCGTTAGCATCCGTGTGGGGCAACCGATGACGGACACACTAGTATGCCTGGCGGGGGCGCGTGGAGTACCGGCGGTGGCGCTTCAAAGACCGGCTGAAATCAAACGATACCTAATCGGACCAAAACCTATCATCTCAACCTAATTGGGCCATCTCCAGTTGAAAACCATCCAAAACCTGTCCTACCCGACCCGACACATCTCGAGCCGAGCCGACCCGACTCGAGCTGAGTTTACCCGACCGAACCGAAATCGTCGGATCCAGGCCAAGCCGACTCGACATAGCCTCGAAACAACTCCTATAAGAACCCCTGCTCGGAGCCCCTTGCGCGATGGGTTGTGTCAGTGAAGTCCTCCGGAGTCAGCCATCGACCGGATCTGTGGTCTCCCTTGGTGTTGTAAATCGGCTCAGCTCTGAATCCCGACTGTCGGTGCCGCGGATCATCGCTGCGTTGACCGGAAAAGTCCAGGAGTCCTCCCGGACGGTGAAGCCGGATCCGAGGTCGGGCCCCTCGGCAGTCGGCTTCCGGCGTCGATCGAGACCTGCAACGGCTTGTTCGGCGTTCATCTCAGCATATTTCATCAGCGTTTCCGGCCGGACAGAGGCTAGACTCGCCAGGCAGAGGCGATTTCGTGCGGTGGCGACCCGCTCAAAACCGCCAGTGGAGAGGAGGTCGGCGATTCAAAAAAGGGATGTAATTGTTCGATTGAGATGGGGGTTTTAAACTGAGGGTTGGGGATGGGGTAAGGATATGTATAGTAGGTTTATAGGTTGGGAGGGGTGGCCTGCTCGGCGGCGAAGCGCCGGCGGCCACCCCGCCAGATCTAGATCTGAGACTCTGTTACTCCTTACTTAAGGAACACTACCTAATTTAATATGGGCCATTTTAAAGCTTTATTTTTACAATTATTAATTAATGATGTATAGAACTTAAGAATGATACCATTGTTGAGTTTGCTCCTCATTTAGATTTTATCAAAAGTGGTGATGTAGAATTTAAAAAACACTCCTTATATTTTTACCATTGGAGATGCTCTAATGTTGGTTTTAATTGTATTTATTTGGAATTTTTCTCCAAATCATACCATACTTTTATTCTTTTACCATTTTTAGTTATGTTTGATTCTACATGTATCATTCAGATTCAATTAGACTTGTTTTCGTAATTATTTTATGATTTTCAATTGCTTTCAATTGATTTGGTTAATTATGTAATTTTGGTCCATTCAATTAAATTGAATTTGGTATATTTACTATCTAGCATATTCATTGCAAATTATAATTGGTATTGAACGACTGTTATACATTGTTTAAATATATTGAAGAAAATTGAGCCGCCACCCCAGGGTTGTTTTAGTTCACTTATGAAAATCTTAAAATTACTTACGAAAAATATAAACTTCAATTTACACAAGATTAACTTTTAAGTCAACTAAATTTACAATTTAATTGTTGTAAATTCACAAATTACTATAAGGTTTATATACATTGATTTACGAAGATATATTGTTATACGATTTTTATGAAATTAATTATTTAATATGCAATTTAATTCACAAATCATATAATTTTAACTCATAATATACGAATATGAGGGTTTTATTTGATGTACAGTAAAATAAAATTAAAATTAGTTGAATAAATTATTATATTAATATAAAAATTTTAGTTTAATTTCGTTCAAATAGTTTAGCCTATTATCATGTGGGTTTTCACCATTTTTGGTAATACAAAGTCTTGGGTGAGACCGTCTCACCATAAGTTTAAGGTAAGACCAATGAGTTCTCATATGTTTACGGTGATAATTTGCGTCTTTGTAATCTTTGTTGGTTGTTCTAACACAATTAATTCACCGATAATATTTGAATAAACTAAAAAATTTAGCAAATTGATGAATGTACAACAAAATTGAACTAACTACATAGACATATTTACAACATTTAAATGATTTTTATTAAAATAGTTAATTAAAAGTATCATATTAAGAGTCTAATAAAACAAACACATAAATTTAACTTATAAAAAGGTGAAATAAAAAGTAGTCCTACCATAAACTTATGGTGAGACCGTCCAAGCCAAAATTTTCTCTTTTGGTAAATAATTGAGGCTGAAAATGAAATCAATATCAAGTCATTCACATATTTAGTCAAATGGATACAATTTAATAAACCGCGCTATACGCGACATGACCAACCTAGTTTCAAAAAAAAAAGTATGTTCTATGTGTTAATCTAAGAGAGCATTCTTAGAAATAAATGATAATAACATTTTTTTGTGGCCATGTTTGACCATCAATAAATTAATATATTAGAATAATATTGTAGTAAAATTTGTTACAAACATGTTAATCATATTCGACACAAAGATATTATAATCAATGTTAATGGTTAAATTTGTTTCGAGAAAATTAGACGAAAATTGGCCGAAAATTGCTCAATTCATAAGAGCATGTACTATCGATGCATGTATTTTAATGGATTTTGTGCGATGAGAATCCCGTGAAAATAGAATTCTATCTAATTATGTCAAATTTTGTCCATCTTTTTGCATGAATCACGGGAAAAAAATGTGAGTAGACGTTATGAGATGCAGTGGTAGACTAGATCAAACTAATTCCTATTGCTTCTTAGAGTTTTGAACTTTGGATAAAAATATAAAAATAAAGGAAACGAAATGAACTTGTTTGATAATTTATTTGCTATTTAACTAAAATTATTCTCGATGGAAATGAAACTGTAAAAGCACTCAAACAAAAGCTCACGCAATTCATGAAGACCAAGTGAGAAAACTGCGACTTTTGATCCCACAAAACACATTGTTTTTGCACACTTCTCACAAGAGAAACGTATAAAGTGGAGAAGCCCCAAATTGAAACGCACTTAACTGCATGTTAGCTAGGCTTCCTTGCATTCATGCCAAACTTTTCACTTTGCTCAACTTTTCAGTTTTCAACTTTCAACTTTGGATTTTTATTAACATCAAAATGTGCTCATCATAATCATCAAATTCAACCTAAAATACATGCAAAAATGGCCTTAAACAAGCCTAAAAGAGCCATCTTCTCCCTACAGTCAAGCCTAGCAACAACTCTTTGTTTTGTCATTGTTTTCACCATCCCAGCTCTGCTTCTCCTCCACACCCCTACAATTTCCATCTGCTCAAATTCAACAGCACACAAGTTGTGGTCTGGTGATCTCCGGCTTGCTGAATTTGCCTGGAATCGCTTGAGATTCAGCCCCGACAGTCCACCACCCGCCATCCTCAAAATAGCTGTCTTCACCAGAAAATGGCCGACTAGCAGTGTACCGGGCGGCATGGAGCGCCATGCTCACACACTGCACACAGCTCTAGCTCAAAGAGGACACGAGATTCACGTGTTCACATCTCCATCGAATGATAATGATTCAAGGGAAAAACTAAAGGAAAATCTCAGTGCCGGAGGGCCTACACCTTTTGCACCCATCATCCATTGGCACGAGGGAGAAGTGGGGAAATGGCACTACAACAAAGCATGGGAGCAATACGAGGAAGAGGGTGCCACTAGTCACAAGCCCTTTGATGTAATTCATTCAGAAAGCGTGGCACTTCCTTTCTATGTAGCCCGTAAAGTCTCCAACCTTGTTGTTTCATGGCATGGAATAGCCCTAGAGAGTGTGCATTCTAGCATCTATCAAGACTTGACAAGGCAGCCCGATGAGCCAATTTCTCCTATGTTCAACAGCAGCCTGCAAGGGATGATCCCAAAAGTGCTGAATGAGATCAGATTCTTCCATGATTATGCTCACCATGTTGCCATAAGCGATAGCTGTGGAGAAATGCTGAGAGATGTTTACCAGATCCCCAGCAGAAGGGTGCATGTTATTGTCAATGGTGTGAATGAGGATGATTTCCAGGAGGATTCTCAGCTGGGAACACAATTCAGATCCAAAATTGGAGTCCCTAAAAATGCAAGTTTAGTCCTAGGTGTTGCAGGGAGGCTGGTGAAGGACAAAGGGCATCCAATACTCTACGAGGCCTTCTCCAAGCTAAAGGAAAAGCATGGAAATGTTTACCTTATTGTTGCAGGTTCTGGACCATGGCTACAAAGGTACAGAGACTTGGGGCCTCAAGTCATTGCTTTAGGGTCAATGGATCCTTCTGAGCTACAAGCGTTTTACAACGCGATTGACATATTTGTGAATCCCACCCTGAGGCCTCAGGGGCTTGATCTTACGCTCATGGAAGCTATGATGAGCGGGAAGCCTGTGATGGCTTCAAGATTTCCGAGCATCAAAGGCACGATCGTGGTGAATGATGAATATGGTTTCATGTTTTCGCCGAATACAGAGTCGCTCTTGGAGGCACTGGAGGTGGTTGTGGGAGAGGGTTCAAAGAGATTAGGAGAGAGAGGAAAAGCCTGCAGAGAATATGCATCCTCAATGTTCACTGCAAGGAAAATGGCATTAGCATATGAGAGACTGTTCCTTTGTATCAAGAATGAAACATTTTGCATGTACAATTAGGCATAATTCAAATCACTTTCTGTTAGAATTAGTTACTTGCTATAATAAGCTATTCCAAAGTTATGTTTGTTTGGATTTCTTTACCTCTGACCAAATTATTTGGTATATCCAGAATATCAAGATGAAGCTCGATCTTTCTGATTGTTCTCTGCTAGCTAAATTCAAAAACTAGACAACATAAACTACTTACAGGAGAAACTTTAGGCTACAAAGACACAATTAGGGCATACTTCATCACAATCTTTTGTTAGAATTAGTCGGTAACATTTCCATTATTTTGGACTTCTTATATCCAGAAAATCCTGATGCAGTATAATGCACAGAGACCAAAGAAATACTCTGAACTCAATGCACAAAGTAGAAAGGGGAACAATCAAATAAGAAGTAGAAAAATGATCAACTGCTTACAGGAGTCCCGCATTTTCACTTCCTTATGTTTACAACCTAAGTTAGAGAAAGATTATCAAATTTTGTTTTGGTGCTCCCAGATTCTTTTTCCAACTTGTCTAGTTAGCTCTAAATATCCAATGGGGCAATGTTACCTAGTCTTTTATGCTAAGTCGGGCATTTTGCGCTTCTACTGATAGCTTTAGCTTTTGGTCTTCCATGCCTTTCAACGCCGAAAGAAGATTTGCACGGTAAACCTCACAACGATGATTAGTCCGCTGCAACTCAGCCGTCAATTCCCTGATTTTCTTCTCCTTCTGGCCCTGAAACAAATTTGTCAATTGCGATGCTGGGATAAAGTAACAACACTCCAGATAAAATAAGGAAATTAATCAACAATATGGAAAAGAAGAAATAAAACAGATGACAGATTACTATTATTCTTGCTACAAAATTTTCTGAAGTAGATTCAGTCAAGCCTACTGGTACAGCATTTAAGTACAAAATCACGCTGAACTCAAACCTAAATGATTGTGCCTAGACATGATGATGACAAGGAACAGAAACAGACCCAATGCATATAACATACCAAAGGTATGGAATGATAATGTTCCAAGAAATCAAATCCATTCATATCATTCAGGAGCAATTCCCAAGTAACAAGCACTATAATATCCTTCAGCAGAATAAACATTCTGAAATTAAGATTCACTGGGAAGTGAATGTAAAATCTCACCAAGGAAATATGCGTGCTTGCTGTGGCAGCATTATCTCTTCCAGGATGATTCTCCAGATTGTATCCATTGGCTTGATTGCTCCTCTGAAGGGCTTCTGAGCTTTTCTTCTTTGCTGCAGCAACTTTTTTTCCAGCTTCTTGTAGAACATTCTTTGCCACATCATAAACATGTATTGATCTTGCTCCTTCCTCAACGAACTTAATAGCCTCTTCACAAAGACTATTATAACGTTCAGCTTGGGACGCATGAGAATGTTCCACACCACCGATCTTGGCATTTCTAGTCCACCGTCTTAAGATATATTGTGTGGGAAGTGTGAGGACATTTTTCGCCCTAAACACCGATAATATATGCCTACACACAATTCCCGCAAATTCAAACATCTGACAGCTGCAGTTAGCTCTCATCTCACGTGCATTAAAGCTAACAATATACACTCTGTGCTCATCGCCAAATTTTGCCACACGGTACACTGTGATAGCACCAGCATCATCAATTTTAGAGGCGGGATAAGCAAGGGTTTCAACCAGTTCCCCTTGAAATATTGTGAATATTCCCCTCGTATAGAGATTAGCTGCCTGTTTTTCCATGGGTAATGAAGTCTTTAAAACAGGGCTAACATTGATAGTATCCATATCTGCCTTCCCTTCTCTTTCATGCCAGCTTGCTACTGCCTTCTCACATTGCTCAATCAACACTTCAAGGGTAGTGGATTCATTAACAAACCCAACAAAAAATGAGTTCATCGAACTGCTTCCCTCAGATGAGGAGAATTCCCCAAAGAAAGTGTCTTTCATATAAACAGGCACCCACTGATGGCGAGCACTATACATTGATCGAAGCCAATCATTGTCGAGCATATGATACCTAGCCAACAACGAATGCCAGCTAGAGTCAAACTCCTCGATTGTCTCAGCTTCATAAGTGCACTTCTTGAGCTCAACTTTAAAAACAGGCTGATTTTGATAAATGCAAGCCAGGTTCTCCTCAGTTTCCTTAAACACACTCCAGCTGGAATATCTGTGGCGTGCCTTGGGAAGCACATGATCCACAGCAACCTTAATCAGGCTGTCAAGATCAGTTGTTATGGAGACAGGACAACGGCCAGACATTGCAGTTAGCCAGGTTTGAAAAATCCACACAAACGAGGCATCAGAAACATCGAAGAGCAGTGCACAGCCAAAGAGCACAGGCTGAGCATGATGATTGAAGCCAGTGAAGGCAACAAGAGGTAGATTGTAATGCCTGTATCCGTAACAAGTGTCAAACCTAACAGCATCCCCAAAGTATAAATAGTTTTCGCGTGATTTCGCATCAGCCCAGAAAACATTGGCATTGGGGTTCTCAACATCATTGCCTTGAATTGCATAAAAGAAAGCCGGATTCTCGGCTTGCTTTCGCCTCAAACTGTCCCATAGGGCCCTGCTATCCATCTTGTGTGTACCCAAACTGCATCAAATCGCGATAAATATATCATTCCACCAACAAATAACTGAATTATAAGAGCTGGAAACTCTAGAATCCCTAAAAAAGGACGCAGAATAATAAAACCATCACATTACATGAACAAACAAATAGCAATTCTCAATCAGTATTCCCATCTCTTCAACCAACAAACAATGGAAAACCAGCAAATTATGGGAACGCTAAGAAATATTAAGGACGAGGTTGCTACGTTATTCTTATGAACAAGTGAGTGCGAGCAAATTATGAATAGGAAAGTGAAAAGCGCTTACTGAATGAGTCGAGTGGCGGATGATTGAAAATGGAAGTTGCAGGTTGAATCGATCAACCAAAACGGTGAAAGCAATTTGGGGAGAGAAGAAAAGAGTCTGAGAATAATCGGAACCGGTCCTCTCGAAACGGCGCCGTTTTTAATTTTATAAGTTGCCTAATCCTAATCCTAATCCTTAGATTTTCCCCTTTCATTTGTCCCAAAAATTGTTCTGCCGTGCATCTGAACCATCCCTCACCAGTCTTCAGAAAACGGTATGATTCTTTCTGGAATCTGAAATCAAATTCCGAATTCTCTTTTGTCTTGTTTGAATTGTTGGTTCATATAGGAATAATTGATTTAATGTCACACACAAAACCTATCTACAGAAAATCCTTAGCACTTATTTGAACAGATTCAAATATCACATTATTCATTGTTGGGGGATTGTTTCTGGTGCTCCTGCATGATTTCATAATGTCAGTTTCTCTGTGAAAAATCTGATTGATATTTTGGATGAGTATATAATTTTGAAAAGGCTTGTAAAGTTGCTTCAAATTGTTCTAATTAACTAGTATTGTAATGACTATATATCCGGTTCAGATTTTGTGCTGTGTGGTAATTGTTATGCTTGTTCATGAATGATAGTTCTTTCTTTACAAGTGTTGATTTTTTTAGGTTGCAATATGAACTGACGGCACTAAATAAAAGGTATGAACTTGAGTATCAATTTGGAAAGGTTAGGAGTTCATGGTCATCTTATGTTTTGCACATCACTTATAGTTCTTAGTATGTGGTTATTTATTAGACTAACCTCATTATACTGTTTTGCCAATAAGTAAGCCTGTGTATTCACACAGTAGAGACATAGGTATATACTATGCTGTTACTGTTAGTGCATATCAGTATATGTGTTAGTGTTTTGTATCAATCCTTAATCTTCTTATGTTTCTGCATACAGAGAGACCCGTATTTCCCATACATGGTTAACATTAAGTATTGAAAAAGAAACTACCTTCAGTATCAAATAAGTTAACATTAAGAAGGCATCATCTCTCTTTACTTGATACAAACCCTATGAGCTCCGAATTTGATTCTCTATGTGCTTTACTTTTCTTCTCTTCTCTATGGATTAGGCATTGCGAAGTTTATATATATAACTACCTTCAATATCAAATAAATTAACGTTAAGAAGGCACCATCTTTCTTTACTTAATAAAACCTTACGAGCTCTGAATTTGATTCTGATCTTCCATTTCTTAATATGCTTTACTTTTCTTGGGTATGTAATAAAGGTCTGCCAGTGAAATCAGGCTTTGTGAGGTGACATTTTATCATTTAAAAAACTTGTGTTCAAAATAGAAACTGCAAAAATACGTGTTTATTAGTGTCTTCATGCTCAGAAATATGTGCTGTTTTCTGTTTAGAACTTGCATAATAACTCAAGAAGGTCTTTCGTTAGTTTTCAGTCTACACGTTTGCACCAAGTTTCATATCTTTGTTCTCTTATGCTCTTATAGCTTTCATGGAAATACTGATCCTAGAAATCTGTACTGTTCTCTGTTGCATATTCTTATGTTATATAAGGATCATAACAGTGACTTGGTGGTTGAAAATGAGTATGGTTAATGATGGCCCCTTTCTGCCAGTCAAAAACCTACAGCTATAATCCTTGCACCTCTAAATTTGCAGTAGAAAAACTCCATTCACTGCTGAATCCAAAGAGAGAGTTTGTGCTTTACACTGTACTTGATAATTAAGCAGTGCAGCTTTCTATCTAAACTAGACAACTTGATGGGGTCTGCTGCAGTTTTATATACATCCTCATAAGAGGAGTAGCTAGACTTGAAAGGAGAGAGTTTAGATGAGATTTAAGATAGCTTCCAGGATTCAAAAAGGTTTCTGCATTAGCTCCTTTCTACCATTGAAAGGGCTGCCTTCGATCTCTGTGCTGGTAGGTGATGTTTGATCATTGTTATAATTATTTCAAGTCATAGGAACATATATTTCAGTATACTAGTTAGTGGTTTCAGTATGTTAGTTAGGCACTAATAAAATCTGCAAAAGTACGTATTTTTGCAGTTAATGGCACTAATTATGCATTGAGCATGAAGGTTTATTAAGATTATATGTTATTTTTGAATATAAATTCTCATTTAAAAAAGTGAAGATATTTTATGTTTGGATCTTAATTTGAATAATGAAAAGATGTGATGTAATTATATCTTACAGAAAATAAAGATTTTTAGTAGAATTAATTTGTGCATTACTGCTGACCCATTTTGGCCCAGAACATTCGGGTCGGGTCGGGCCGGGTTCTTCAAAATGAGCAGCCCTAATTTTATTACTTGTATAAATCTTTAAACTAGTGAATGTAACACTGATCATATAATTGACGGGGAAGTGGTATACGAGTTGTGTGACTTTACAAGTATAGTCAAATTCCCTCAAATTCGGGTATTATTTCTCTCTTACTGCTGTTGGAAGTTATAGCCATTTGCACACAAAACCAGTCTAATTTCCTGTAGCTGAAGAGATGATTATGGACCTGAGTGGGTGTTTGGTTTGCTTTAGCCTTTAGAACTGAAGTGTTGTTAGGGATAGTTACTTTTAGAAGGTACATGTTTCAGTATATGTGCTAGCTGTGTAATTTGTTATTTGTGAACTGAATTTTCTATCTACTTCTTCTCCCTAAGCATTCTATTTCTTATGTGGTTATTCACTTATCTTGTTTCTTCTTTTGTTACAGTGACTATCTTTTTGTTCTATTCGTCTCATAGGTTTGATCTGTCTGAACTTGCCAATCAGGAGAAAATGGAGGATCAAGGTAATTTTTATATTCAATAAGTTTGTCCTTTTAAGGGAATGCTCTTGGATCAAATTATGAGGGGTTCTATATCGTTCAGGAGCCACACATGTTCCTGAAAAGCTTGTTGACCAAGAGAAAGATGTTGAAGGTGAAAACAAAGAGAAACTATCAGAAAATCATCGCCAGGACAGGTAAACTTTTCCAAATAATAAAATACTGGTCTTTGTCATCTCTTAGTTTATGAGTTTTAAATGGGACAAGGGTGAAACTGCTCTCAATGATAGTGGGAGAATTACGCCAGTGGGAGAATCAGATTTTGCTGATAAATATTATATATTTAATGAAAATTGGATCATGCATTTTGCACTCATAGAGCTACTCTTTTTTTGAATGCACAAATTTGATCTTTAATAACAACAAAGCATATTTCTGTTGAGACATCTATGACCGTTGTCATTTCCTTATTTTTAAAAGCTAGGTTCTGCGCTTTTGTTGAGAAGAGAAAATATAGACTTTTCGCATCTGCCGAGATAGACTTCTTAACAGTCCACCGTCTCATGATGGTGCAGTTTTAAAGAAACTGTGTGAAATCTCTTATGGTTCTTATTCAAGGTCATAGTTAGAGAGTACATTAGTCTTGGTAAGACACAAGTTTCTGTTTGCTTTTTGTTCCCTATTTTTGTTATTTACTCAATATTTGCATGTTATAAAGAAAATTTGAAAACAAAAACAAATTTGTATCTTTGTGATAGGCATATTTACCGCCTAGTGGTTTGGGCCATTTTTCTATTGTTTGCTGTGGCTGAATGTTTGATATCATGTTTGTGATAGGCCTGGGATTGCAGTAGGCGTGCATTCTGGAGCGCAATTAGTTGAAGGCACTCTGCCAATAGAACCATGGCATATTGGAGGCCCAGTCATTAAAGGGTTTGGACGCGGATCAAAGGTGTTGGGGATCCCTACAGGTTTATCTTCCTTGGTCTTGCAATAATGAATATAGGCTTTTTAATTGTCTGTTGCATTTTGGTTTTTGTTATGACGTTCAGTTATGTTAATGAATTGGGTGGCTTTAGATTTTGTCTTAGTACGAGAAGGGTCATCAAGAGTTATAATATTAAACTTTTAATGCAGCAAATCTGTCAGCGGAGGGCTACTCCGATATCCTTCAAGAGCACCCTTGCGGAGTTTATTTTGGGTGGGCTGGATTATCGAATCGAGGAGTTTTCAAGATGGTAATGAGCATAGGATGGAATCCTTATTTCAACAATGCTGAGAAAACCATAGTGAGTATCATGTGTGATTTCCCTCTTTTTACCTCATTTATTTAATGCTCAAAAAGCATTTACCTACGAACAACCTCCATCTTAGGAACCATGGTTGCTCCATGAATTCAACGAGGATTTCTATGGCGAAGAGCTACATCTTGTAATTGTCGGCTATATTCGACCTGAGGTATGTACTCCTTTTGAATTTTCATTTACACTACTTACAGATGGTTTATGGTCTGAACTACATGTGGCAGGCCAATTTTTCATCCTTGGATAGCCTCATTGCAAAAATATACGAGGATAGAGACATAGCAGAGAAAGCTCTTGAACTTCCCCAGTATGCGAAACACAAGAATGATCCGTACTTGCTTGATACCATTCAACAGAATTGAGTCTCGGGATTGAAATTCAGGTCACGCCTTGATGAAATTTGGATACATAAATAAGTGTGCTGCCCAAAGATTGTGTAATGTATGTATGGGTAGATAAGATTAAATGCTTATATAGGGTGTACATTTACTTGTGTATTATTCCTGCACACTTGATATTGTTGAAATGATCGCAACTTATCTACCATTTTTACCAAAAGATCTCGA
The DNA here is from genome assembly GCA_948330725.1 of Sherardia arvensis. Lineage (NCBI taxonomy): Eukaryota > Viridiplantae > Streptophyta > Magnoliopsida > Gentianales > Rubiaceae > Sherardia > Sherardia arvensis. Next base: position 34,123,167 of record OX415239.1, read on the forward strand.
GGTTAATAAACCAAAAGACTTAATTGTAAAACCTTTATTTGATCTAGTTCTGTTAATTGCTGATCCAATATGATTTGGTTTTACCTTTGGCACAATTTGATTCAACAATTTTTTTGATCGATTAATATATCATATCAAGACTAGGTGCTGCGGGCGGGCTTATACTTTTTGGAAAACCTTGGAAGAGTCATAGTGGAATACTGGGTTTAGCTTGATAGTGGAAAAAATTTTAGAACTTTAATTCTACACGGTACAAAATGTTGTCTTCAAATGAAATGAACCGTCATGCATTCATGAACATAATGTGAGGTCCGAGACTCAGAGAGTGGAAACAATGAATGTAATCCCAGAAGTCCAGAACTAAAACTAAAACTACAATGCATGCCCAAACAGCTAATTTACAGAGTGCACTTCACGAGCTCCTGATCACTTTCACATGTAGTGTAGGTGTTTTTCGAATCATTTTTGGGCAATTCACTGTAAGATGCATCACTATAGGCATCGCCCATAGTGTGAGACGACGTCAGTCTGTAGGCAGGGCCGACCCAAGGTTTTGGGGGCCTGAAGAGACATTTTTTATATTAAAAAAAGTCTCAAAAATTTTTTAATACATAAGGGAGAAAATTAATTAAAATTATGGATTTTTTTAGAAAACTGGGCTCTTATTTTGGGCCCAGTTTTAAAGAATAATTTTTTAAATACTAAATTGTAAAATCCAAGGATTTATTGTTAAATATTCCAGTATTGGGATTTAGTCTTATTACAGGGTCCTTGTTGCAATTATTTAGCTTCGTAGCTGAGAGCTAAGAATCTCGAAGCAGTTGCAACTGATTAGCTCAGCTGTTAGGAATCAGCATGCAAATCATTTGGTGATTAAATAGTTAGTTGCAGGTAGTTAGAGATTCATTCTCTTAGTTGGGGAATCATTTGTTGTAATTCAATTTCTGTTTTGTATCTTTTCCTTCGAAATAAACTCCTAGCCGGAGCAGTTCTTCGGCTATTTTCTATCGGAATTTACTCGGCAGTCCCGAGATTGCTACAAACTTGGTATCATAGCAACGATTTTCGAGACCGGTGATGCCCTGTCGACTCGGTCGGAGAAAATGGAGCAAAACCTCACTGATATAGAGACACGGTTCGGCGGTCGATCAGAACAGCCGCGAACTGCATGATCGAATGGAGCTCGGATTCCGTGAGATCAATGATGCGAGCAAGCAACATCAACAAGCCATGGAGGGTGAATTGAAAACCGTGATCGAGAATCAGCAGCAGTTACGCGCCGCCAGTGATCAGACGGCGGAGATCTTAAAGAAGCCCATAGCAGACACGAATGCGGCAGTGAAAACAGATCAGTTGCAGTTCCAGGAGATGATGCGCAACAAATTCCATGAAATGATGGTAGCAATTCGTTCAGAGAAAGGTCAATCATCGGCCGGAGATAGTCAACCAAATTCCGGCAGAATCACGCCACCACCGGTGCAAGGTATTCACATTCATGATCCCCAATTCGAGCTTGTGAATCCTTCATTGCTTCATTGTGTGGTTCTCAATCTGCTAGGATTTATCATCAAACACTGAACTGTGACCCTAGACTTACTGCCATGAATATTGATCCTAAAAATGCAATTTCTGAGCCTAATAGAAATCTGAAAAATCCCCGGATTGATATGCATTTTGGTCAATTTGATCCTAGACATATGCCTAATAATAGTGTGGGTGGTCATGGGAATAGAATGGATATAAGGTGGGGAAATGATGCCAGAACTGTGGGACTTGAAGAAGAAGTGGATTGGAGAGATAGATTTGGCAAGGGTGCAGAGAATCAGAGAGCAAGAGTAGATTTAACCAGTTTTAATGGCACTAACCCTAAAGAATGGATTAGAAAATGTCACACCTTTAATTACTATCAAGTACCAGACAGTCAGAAATTAGCTACTGTTGAAATTTATATGATAGATAAAGCTAGGGTATGGTATCAAGTTGCTATCTCTGGAAAACAGGTTACGAGCTGGGAAGAATTTTGTTTCTTGCTCAGACAGAGGTTTACCCACTTACTTTGAGAGATGAGCTCCAGGAATTTAACAAGCTATATCAAAAGTCTTCTGTCAAGGCTTATGTAGAGGAGTTCGATGAATTGAGAGTGCTATTAGCTGAAAAGGACTTGTCTATGTCTGAATAGTATTTTATTTCTAGTTTCACCAGTGGCCTAAAAAAGGACCTCAAACCAGGGGTTATGCAACTCAAACCTCTAAGCTTGCAGCAGATTATGGAATTGGCAATGCGGGAGGAGAAGAAATGGGAGATAACCAGCAAGAAAAGGGTTAACCAAGCTTCATTTCACCAAATTCCTCATGCCAAACCAACTGAGAAAGGATTATGGAAGGGTGGATAGATGGATAAAACTGGAAATGACAAATTCAAGAGGTTGTCACCTGAGCTGCAACAGTAAAGGAGGGAGCATAGACTTTGTTACAAGTGTGGAGAGAGATATTCTCCTGACCACATATGTAAGATGAAGGAAATATGTTTCATTGGAGATGATGTAACCTTAACTCCTGGAGAAATTATGGTTATGGAAGATGAAGATGGGCTTTTGAATTTGCTGGAAGAAGATACCACTGAGCAGCAGATTGAGCTAAAATCTGTGGGAGTTACTGAAATGGACCTTAACGCTGCAGGCCAAGGGAAGCTCCATACTATGACATTTTATGGAACACTGTATGATCAATCTGTTAGTATATTGCTTGATACTGGAGCCTCAGATAGTTTCATTGATCCTAGGGTAATTAAGAGAGTGGGGCTAGCAACAATGAGCACCATACCTTATGCTGCGAGGGTAGCAAATGGAGACATTATCAAAGGCTCGACTTTATGCCCAAGAGTGGTGTGG